>BLIW01000006.1:47471354-49871354 GCA_016586305.1 Ophiorrhiza pumila | reverse complement strand
CAAGGAGATAGAAAGTTGATGCAGAAGGCCATGGAAATGGAATGGTAACAATCATGCCTTTTGTAATCATCCCATGGATTGAACCATTCTTCACCAGAAAAATTATCAGTACATGTATATTGTATGCCAAATCAATTAAGTAGCATTCTGATCTAAATTTCTATGCTATAGCCAAGAAATTATCTATACAGAAACAATGCACACATTCCCATAACTACTCCAGAGGTTTGTTCTACAAGAAATTCTTGTAGATATTTTAGGTCTATTTATAATATTTTGTGCCTTTTTTTGTTTTTGTTTTTTTAGTTGGTCCCCCGTGAATTCATAACTCTCGTGATTTGAACTTATCATAAAAAGTAGTATGAAATTAAAATTACGATTTCAACGATAATTAATTAGGAGTTTTTGTGTTGTTTTTTTTTTAATCACTCAACTTTATATCACATTCATACCCTAAGTTTCGATCACTAGACCTCAGAGTCAGGTTTTTGTGTTATTTTTTAACTCACTCAACCTTATATCACATTTATATCCTGAGTTTCGATCACTAGACCTCAGAGTCAGGAGGGACCCAAGTGATCCCTCCTTGACCAAAGTAATATTTTTAAGCGGTTTAAATTGATGAGTTTGTTTTTGATAAATAACTCTATTTTTATAAAAATTTAAAACATATAATTTATTTTGATAAAAAAATTATATTAGGAGAATTGTTTATATTAACGTTAAATTTTGAAAAAAAAAATTATATTTATTAATAAACAAGAAATGTTTTTCTAAAATCGAGTAGCAAAAATTATATATTTTTATTATTAATATTAAATAATTAATAATATGATTTCATCAAGAGAATATATATAACTATAATACGAGGCATCAATTATGCAACAAAAGATAGAAAAGGCATTCTTTTTCACAACTTAGGATAATGTTGAGTTGAGTCAAGTTGAGTCTAAACTTTAGTGTATTTGGGCTCTTCGTTTATTAATTGAATTTAAAATTTTATTAGTATTCATTTATTTATTAAATAAATGAATTTGAACCGAACTTCGACCCAACCAATATGAGGCCAAACTTGTTTGTGAGCAGTGTGCTTTTAGCATAAAAGAGTATGATTTAGTTAATGTAATATATTGTCTCAAATTATATAACTACTGAACTTTAATTCAAAATCATATATTATGATTTATGAACATATAAAAATATAAAATTTTCAATGATTTCTATATTATAATAATTTGATTTACTGTATATATTCTTTATATTATATAATTAATAGTTTCACTGAACACTTAATCAATTGTTCATGAATGTAAATGAATTTTCATATACTTATTCATTTAATTTTATCCATGTATGATTATTTATTTAAACAAATGAACTCAAAACCTAACTTTAATCCCGAACTTTATGTACATACAAATATATAATCATTGCTATATTTTAATAATTTTATTTAGTATATATATTCTTTATATTATATAATTAATAGTTTAACTGAACTCTGACCTCAATTGTTCATGAATGTAATTGACTTTTCATATACTTGTTCATTTAATTTTATACATGTATGATTATTTATTTAAACAAATGAACTCAAATCAAACTTTAATCCCGAACTTGTTTATACGAACGTTATTGTTCGTTCTCACAGCTACTCGTGACATGATTATAATTTCAGCATTAAATCAGGGAAAAAATTTCTTTTCAAAAATTTTATTTTCCTCTTTGCAAAACTCGAAATTTACAGTAATACACTAATAAGTTTTAAAAAATTCGCTCATCAAAGAGGATTCTAGAATGACTCACTCTGTACTCTTGTACACATTTAAGGTCCTTAATTTTCCACGTCTTTACATCCTATATATATGTAAATCCTTTCTGTCTACTCCAAGCCCAGAGACTTTAGTCCTTATCAAGAAGAAATCAAGAAATTTAAAACCCCGTTTGGGATTTGGTTATTAAAACCTGACCTGGGATTTTCTCTTTTTAGTGTTTTGTTCATAATCTGAGAAAAGAAAAGAATGGGTTCCAAGAAAGAGATGGAAGTTGTTAAAGGTCTAGACTTGGAGAGGTATATGGGAAGATGGTATGAAATTGCTTCATTCCCATCAAGATTTCAACCCAAGAATGGTGTTAACACAAGGGCTACATATACTTTGAACACTGATGGCACTGTAAAAGTTGTGAATGAGACATGGACTGATGGCAAAAGGGGTTTCATTGAAGGCTCTGCATATAAAGCTGATCCGAAAAGTGATGAGGCAAAACTCAAAGTCAAGTTCTATGTCCCTCCTTTCTTGCCTATAATTCCTATTGTGGGAGATTACTGGGTTTTGTTCATTGATGATGATTATCAGTATGCTTTGATTGGCCAGCCTAGCAGGAATTATCTTTGGGTATGTTTTCCTTTTCTTTTTTCCCTTCCGCACACACAATACACAATTGTGGTTGCATCCATATAAGCATATTTTGTGCCAATTTGGCTTTTTGTCTGTTGGGAATGTTGGTGTTTTAAGGAAAGATGATTTCTTTATGGTTTGTTATTCTAAATTTGATGATTCTGTTCTTGAGTTGACAGTTCTCTGATTATGCTACAATTGTAATACATTGATCATGGGGTGACACTTCTTTGATTTTGTAAAAGAAAAATTATGCTACAATTGTAATGTTAGAATTGGATTATGAGGAGTACTATTCAATCCTGAGTTCTTGAAATGATTTTCTTTCTTAAATTTTAATTCCTTGGTAGATTCTGATCATGCAATCAAGTTATCAATACTGTGAATAGCATTTTAATGTTTTGTATGTGAAGAAAAACAAGAAAACTGCAAGACAAACTGTTTATTTTTCATTCAAGTGGGATGTGACCATAAATGGATTTTACCATTAATGTGAATTGTAATCCTGGCAATATGAAATGTCATAAGTGGTGGTGGTCCGTTATAACCAAAAATACTACAGAGGTTGGTTAATGCTAGGATGAGTAAGGCCAAAGGGAACATGAGTTGAGAACAGGAACCAATTGTAATTATAACATGCAATCCTGCCAGTCTCTTAGAGACTAAGAATTGGACTGTTTTTGACAAATAATGGTAGCCATGCTTTTTCTTGTGCCCATTTATGTTTGATGGAGATGTTCATTAATTATTGCAACATTAGCGTACCTTTATGGGATGCTTTTCTTCTGGGCTGATCAACTTCTTCCTGCAGCCAATTGAGTCAAGTCTATTAGTAAACGGAAAAAACAGATTACTGATTAATCATTTTCCAACTTCTTTTTCGGGCTCAGTTTAGTTTTCGACGAGTATAATTCACTGCTGTTGTTTTCAGATATTATCCAGGACGTCGCACTTGGACGATGAGATCTATAACCAGCTTGTTCAAAGGGCTGTAGATGAAGGGTATGATGTGAAAAAGCTGCACAAGACACCTCAGGATGATTCTCCACCAGAGGCTGATGATACTCCAAAAGATACCAAAGGGATTTGGTGGATCAAATCCATCTTTGGAAAGTAGTCACAACAACAAACCATAATGGAAGCATTGTTTACATCAGTGAGTTGATCAGTTACACACACTATATGGTGTAGAAAATAAAAGGGCATATGGAAATATCTTAATACTTATGTTGTCAAGGTTACTATATTTCTCAAAAGATATTATCTTTTTGCTAAGACCTATGGTATTGTAAAGTTTAAGAATTATGTGTGCTGTTTCCTTTGTATATATCCAATGGTTCCTTTCAGTGTCAAAAATGCTAGTAAAACGTCCACTTATGAGTGCATCAGAAGTGCCAAGGCCTTGGAGCGGTAACAATCTGCCCAAGAAATTTATAAAGACTACGATTTGAGAAGGTCTGGCCATCGCACAAGTATATCGAGAACGCAGTAGCAATTTTGTTTACGTTTTGGTAATTTCATGCGTGCACCATTACACGAAAAAAATTGTAGCCATTTTGGTAAGTAGTGAGAATGAAGCGACGAATTCTACAGAAACTTCCTAGTGTAAATACAACGCTATGCACTACTTTCTTGTCAAGTATTGGCAACGAAAGTTTGAAAAGTATGAAAAACTAATGAATCCCTATGAGTACATAATGAAAAATCTAGAAGATTATTGATACGTCTGGTAGATTATTATATTTCATATGTTGATTAGATAAGGATAATGTCGAATTTAAATGGCTAAAAAACATCAATTTCACTGAATTGCCAAGCCCTTGCTGTTTCCTCTTAACTTTAAATGTACTTCTTCGTCTAACACTTCAATGAAACAGTGTTGAAAGCTTTCCTTAGGCTCTATCGTAACAGCATCAGTTGTTTTCTGATTTAAATAACATAAAACATAAGAAATATTCGAGCACGAAAACCAACCATAAACATTTAGGGTCCAAACTCCAGGATAGAACTGGAAGCACCAAAAAATTCAATTTAATCAAGACTTACAAATGATATAAACAACAATTTGGTAATTATATTATAGGTAATATCAGAATACGTGAAATCCACGAGTCAACAGCTCCCTTAAACTTCAGAAAATTTACAATATCGTACAGCATTGATTAGTTTTCTTCGCCTGCTTGTAAAACATCTGTTGCAAAAATCCAAAAGTAAGCTAATATTCCAGGCAGTCAACAAGTTAAGAGGCATTAAGAGTTCAAGCAATCAACAGAAGAATGAGCAACTGTGACAACTCAATTTCACACTTGAAACATGCATGCAAATAAGAGAAAAGCACAAGCAAATGTATACTTGATACCGCATTCTTTCCAAAGCAACCATAGGCTGATAGACAAACTTCCCAAACTATAGAAGGAGGTATTTCTCTTTTCAATGCAAGGAAAAAAAAATGATGCTTCCAGGTAAAAACTAAAATACCAAGAAATAACAAGAGCAAGATTGAATGCATCTACCACTACTTCCAAATAGTCATCAGTCATCCTATACAAGCTAACTTAGTAAACAAAACAGTAAGATGCATTTCACTCTTAACTATACTGTGCATCTTGGAAGGCAAACTGTACAGTGTCAGAGTGTAGACAGCAGAAGGTATTTTGGAATTTGAACACGGTTGTAAGGAATTTTGATGGGGAAAAATGGGCCTGTGCACATATGTATACCTTTTTTGGCCAATGACAAAGTTGATCTCTGTATCACTAACCTGTGAAGCTGCACTGAGATCTGAGCTCTTCTCAACCAAACTGTCCAGCTTCTCGCCACGTTCGAGGACACTGTCAATAGTTTTGTGCTGTATCAAAAGCAGAAAACAGATATTAGCTGTTGAGCGCGAAGAATAAAGAGAAGATCAAATTGACAAATTGAAGCATAAAGTAAATTGGCAGTATTTGATAGTTTTATATATGAGGTAACCCTGCAAATCCAGTCACAAGAGAAATTAGCTAAATAATTCATCCAATAAGAGCAGAATATCCACACACCACCTCTAAACCCATAAGACAATGTTTACTATCATGCATCATCATAGAAGAGAGACATGCTGAGTCATGGATGAAGTTTCCTAAAAAAAGAATTATGTGATAAACGCCCATTGCAGTTTTCAGTATTGGAACTATTCAATGTGCAAGTATATCTCAGTCAAAACAATCGCATCGCAGCAACCTGATTTCTCCAAAATAAAATAGCAATTAGCTAGGAGAATTATGAATCTGTCCATGGATCGTGCACTCATTGAAAATCTAATCTGTAGTCGAAAGACTTAACATTAAATTTACTTTGACCTATAAAGTTGACAAACCACCTAGACATATTCACCAAATCATGACTTCCGAGCCTTAACAAGTCTATAAAAAACTAAAACCTGAAGCAAAAAAACCTTTCTTTCTTTGACAGATAACAAAAAATAGGATATGATAAGACTAGTTCCCCAGTTGTCATATAACGTGAATGACCACACATATTTTAGCAGTATGTACCATCCCAGATGGCAAAAATCCAACCAACATAAAGTTATTTGAGATGCACTAATAACCAGCACAGAAAGTACGAAGTTTCTAATGCACACTAGAAGTTAGTCAGTCATTATATTGAAACCCATCCTCAAAATTGCTTGAGCCAATGGATAACAACCACTACGGTACGAAATGAATGATTTCTATTACAAGTGTCATTAAGTGGCTTTTCATTAAACGGAAAAGAGAACTACTGAGAAGATTCATCCATATCTATTGCTTATGAATGTTTTGAGTGTGGTCACTACACAATAAGGTAAATTCCACCAATAATTTTCTAAGGATGGCGAATCCTGAGTTATATGGAAGAACAGGCAATGTCAAATAAATCATAAGCATTCAGAAACAGAGATATCTAATCCCAAATACAATCTAGACCAAGAGACTTCAAATACAAGTTAGAATAAATACGTACAAGGATAATTTTGGTCTCATCCAACTCCCTCTGAATTTTCAACAGTTTGTCAGCTTCGGCAGGGTCCTGAAAAATGAAAAGCAGAAGACCAGAAAACAAAGTTAATAGAGGACAGAACTTCAGTTCATCATCAGCAGTTATTTAAATTACTAGTTTGGTGTTTAAGGAGATCTGTTTCAAAATGATGAATACAAATGTGAAAAGAACAGAAAAGTAGCACTTCACATACCTGGAATTTGGACAGGGCTTCACTTAGATAAGGCCATGGTTGACTAGTATTATCAGCTTGCACAGTTTTCCATGAATCGCCAAAATCTTTTTGGTACTGATCTAAGACCTGACAAATCCAAAGTCATCCAATTTGTTATTTCCTGAATATAAATGCTAGTCTCAATGTAACTAAAAGTTGCATGACAGAAAACCCAACCTGGTTTAGTAGTGAAAATGCACTGCGAACAGGGTAGTGATCATCCATAAAACCCAACGCGCACAAGCCATTCCGGTTGTATGAATGTACCTTGTACTCTAGTGTAAGAAAGGGAAAAGAAAATCTCAACTTCAAGCAATCTAAATAGCAACAAGAAAAACAAATGTTATGCAAACATTCTTCCACCCCTCATTTAAAAATAAAAACTAAAAATAAAAAACCGAAAAGAAAGATGAAGAACGGAAACTTCTATTACATATTTTAATCTGCTTTCAAAGAACCAACTTAAAAAGACACCATAACTGCAACAAGCACAAGAAAGAAACTCTTTCAAGTTTTAAGAACAATAAAGCAAAAGAAAAGGTGTACTCATTGCACAATAGCCCAAATACAGCATATATATCTCTTTTTCCCACCCAGAATTGGTCTTATGATAAGTACTTAGAAAATGTCAACACCCCTAAACTCCACTGCAACTAGGAGCACCTCCAGTTATTTTGCGTTACCCGTAAGATTAAGATAAGAGTCAGCACCGGTCTATGAATGGCAAAATTAACTCAATGGTCAAAAGATTCAAAGAAGTATGGACAAAAATAAGTACATGATATATTATTTATTTTGCAAGTAAAAGTAAAACCTTCAATTCAATACTTCTCTTTCAATTAAAAATCTTCAATACCAAATCAATTCAATTTGGAAAATGGCAAAACCGGAATACTAAGCCTTCATATCCATTTGCTTGGAGCTCAAAATTTCAATCATCAAAATGTGGAATATTTAGACAGAATTTAGCATGTTTCAAATAGCTACATACGAGATTTTGCATGAAGAAAACCTTGTTCGTCTTAAATTTAGGTCAGGTGCTGAACGATTGATGTTTGTACACAAATTAAGCATGAAAACCAATCTCAAGGACAGAGAAGTATACAAAGATATTGACCACAACCCATTGTGATATATCTACTCATCCTATCATAAATCTTTTTGATAAAAATTTAATTCTAAGATGTCTAATCATCCAATTAAAGTCAGAGATAATTAAAAAAAATTGCCAAAACATACTAAGAATACACAAATTAATAAATTTATCAATAATTAGTCATGTTCAAAATTCACGTCATAATTACAAATCAATTAATAACTAACGTTTTAGCTAAAAACTCACAATTTACCGAGTTAATTTCGTCATTTTTTAATTCCGATACTCTCAATTCTAACGCAAAACATTAAGCTTCATTGAAGCATAATTGGGACTAAAAACAGAAATTACTCATCACATAAACCCAACATAAAGAAGTCCAAAAATAAAATAAAATAAACCAGACAGAATCAAAATCGAAAAACGAAAAAAAAAGTAAACATAATGAAATTGGCATCCCTCGTTTCAAGGAGGCAAAACTGAAATAAATTTCCAAATTAATTTACTCATAATTGTTCTTAATCTTCTGTAACCCTAGCAGGAAAAGCATACGCAAAAAAATACTTCCTGAACAAAAAAAATAAAAAATTGCGAAGGAATTTGCACGAATTAGGATATACCTTCCTGCTGGACTGATTGACGTTGGCCCGGTGGTGTTCGACCACCAAAGGTCCGACCGAAGAAGACGATGAATTCCTTGACGCTGGATCTCTGGAAATAACCGAATTGGCTGACATCCATTGCGTTGGCTAATATGACCGGATCCTTGGAGCCGTCCGGCGAGCATCTCAACACCAACAACGCCGTGATCTTCATTCTTATCTCTCTTTTCTCTCCCAACCTCAAAAAAAAATAAAATTACCGCTTTGTAATTGCGCACGCGCACACACACACACACACAATGTTTCAAATCAGTATTATTAATTGAAAATTTTTGCAGTGAATTGGAGTCGTTCGTTCCCTTCCTTCGTTCTTAATGATGAAGACAAGGAGAGCTTTATAATTTTGATCGATTCGCTTATTTACGTGTCCGTTTGTTTATTCGCTTTGTTGATTTTTTATGTATAAATAAATCAATAAATAAATTTTTATTTATTTTTTAAATGCTATAACTCGGGAAAAATAAAAAAAGAAAAAGGTTATGATTTCCTGTAAACGTGATGTAGAAGAATTGTGCAACTGGTGATTCTATTTTATTCCAAGTTGAATGCGTGAATTTTTTTTAATTATTTCTTAAAGAGTAATTATGAACTAGCCCCTCAAACTATTACTTTTCTCATATTAAACCACCCTCAATGTACAATTAGATCAATATTTCTCTTAAACTTTTGGTTATTTTCCCCTATTGTTGATACAATCATTTTGAAAATAAAAAATAAAACATTGAAACTAAAAAATTGTTTTCGTCATCAATATATACCAATGTTATAGGAAAAAAAATGTCCATGGTAAGAAATTATATTAATTTAAGATGTTGTTCATTCTGCTAATTTTTATGACGCTTATTATGTGCACTAAGTGATCAATTGATACCAATGTTTTAAAAATTGTGTGCTATGTGCTCTTAGTGTATGTTGGATCAATTTAACAAAGTTAAATCTCATCAAAATGAGGATAAATTATTAAATCTCTTCCATTATTTGTTGCTAGAATGTTTTGAGATTTTTAGCTAATAATAACCATTTCAACCGTATTCGTTTGAATGAGTTGATGTACATCCTTTAAGATTTTTAATTGTAATGACTAATTCAAATACTCTACTTTTGAATGATATCATGTATATCTTGTTATTATAGTACTTTGAGAAAACCATATTTAATTTAAGTTTCATGGGATATTAATTCGTATTGAAATGAGAAAAAATAAAAGTAAAATTTTAAAGAGGGATATTAATCTAATTGTACATTGAGGGGATAATGTGAAGAAATAGGTATAATTTGAGGGATATGTTGACCATTGTTAGTGAAATTAATTACTATAAGCAAGGTGGAGAGTTTGCTTTTTTGATGGTTAGGATTTATTGGAAGATCAAAGAAAGTGATGGCATTAAGAATAGAAAGAGAATGCCTGAAAACACAGCAATGAGGTGGGAATAGAATAATGGAATGCAACCGACACAATTCCAAGAGTGTTTTTTTTGTGTATTATTATTTATTCCTCCCCTATGGATGGGAGGAAGAATGTTTTATAACATTTTAGAACAATATTTTTTTTGGGTGCCAATCCTTCATTCTCTAAGAATAAAGGCGCACATTAGGCTCCTGAGCATATAAGAAGCCAATATACATAATCGCCCTTACATAGTGGAAAAAAGGGTTTAATTGTTGTTGTTGATTGAAAAACCTACACATAAATGAAAGTTGTTAAAATAGTGCAAATATACATGGCATTAATTGTTTAATGTTATAGTACTAAAAAAAATCAAAATTATAGAAATATTGCTATTTTTAATAATTTTCGAAAAATAAGGAAGTCGCAATTCAGGATTGCGACTTTAGATTTCGTAATTTTAAATTGCGACTCCTGAAGTCGCAATTTTGAATTGCAACTTCTTTATTTGACTAATTTTTTAAATTCAATTAAAATATAAAGTGACATTTGAACTATTAGTTTTATTATTAAAATGACGACGACTTCCATTAAAAAAAATCTATGCAAACGCTATATTAAAATACTAACGATTTAATATTGATACACAATGAATACGGATTATTTACAAAGATATTGCTAAAAGAAAAATAAATTAGAGAAATAATGTCAATTATATTATCCTTCCACAAATAGGCTAGTAATTTTTTTTAAAAAAAAACTTGATTTAGATGACTTCTTTATTAAATCTAAACTTAGAACCTTTAGACTTTGTCTTTTAAGAAAGGCTGCTGTTATTGCCAGAGCAACAATTAGCTTCCAGAGCAATAAATTGCACATATTCCAAATTTATCCTTAATCAATTAACTCTTTTATCTTTTATCCATTTATCATTACAACTTATTTTTATCTTATTTCTACCTTATCATTACAACTTATAACATCTTTTCGTAACTTTTACTTTCCTAACATTTATTTTCACCCTCAAATTATAAGAAAGAAATTATATAAAATAATATTACACTTGTTTCTAGTAATAGCTTTTATTGTTCTATCAATTAAATTATAAAATATTTACCAATATATACTTCAAAAAATTTAGGCTCCATTTCTTTACTGTTTTAGTGTTTTATTTCACAAATTCAATTTGATTTATTTGTTTTGTCCAATTTTTATAAAAATTTTAAAATAAAAAAATAATATTATACTAATTATTTTTTATTCAACATTTTTTATATTTTAATAAATAAATTGTTAAATTTAAATTTGACTTTTAAATTTTTAATAATAAAAAATTCTTCCTAAGACATTTTTATACTAAAATAAACTCATAAAATATTAACTCAAATTTAAATTTTAAATTTTATTAATAAAAAATTATGCCCATCAAAACAAACTCATCAATTCAAATACCTCCAAAATATTTATTTCTTATAACAAATCTCAAGAAAAAAATCCTACTATAAAACTAAAAAAACACTATATCCAAAGCGAGTTATATATTTTTGTTAAAATACTAATACATAAACATATGGCAGCTATAAATTATTATTTTTGTTTCTAATAACACTGCTCATACTAATATTTTATCAACATAATTCCCATAAATTAAAACTTAAAAGGATTAAAGGAAGACACCACCACTATATATATAATAGAAATCTTAATTTCATGTATTTTTTTCATGCTACAATTTAATTCATAAATTTTAAATAATAAAAATGCAATAAATTTTACTTTATAATTTGGATGTGTATATTTACTTCCATTTATACTCCCAGCAATTTTTTTCCTTGTGATTTATTAACATTTTGAAATGTTAATTTGCTCATAATATAATTAAGCCATGAAGAATTTCTAATTATTAAAAATTTGAAATTCAAATTTGAATTAATATTTTATGAGTTTATTTTGGTAAAAAAATGTCTTAGGAAGAATTTTTTATTATTAAAAATCTAAAAGTCAAATTTAAATTTAATAATTTATTTATAAAAATATAAAAAATGTTATAGCAAAATAACTACTGTAACATTATTTTTTTTATTTACAAATTTTGATAGAAAAAATGGGCAGCACAAATAAATCAAATTGAATTTGTAAAATAAAACACTAAGACAATGGTAAACAAATGGAGCCTAAATTTTTTAAATATATATTGGTAAATATTTTATAATTTAATTGAGAGAATAATAAAAGTTATTAATAGAAACAAGTGTCATATTATTTTTATATAATTTTTCTTATAATTTGAGGGTTAAAATAAATGTTATATTAATAAAAATTTGAGAGAAAAAATCAGTGTGAAGGAGAAGAAAATAGAAGTTGCGGGAAAATATTATAAGGAATTGATAAGTTTTAATGATAAGATAGAAAGAAGATAATGATAAGTTATAATGATAAATGGAGAAAAATAAAAGAGTTCATTCATTAAGGGTAAATTTGGAAGATATGTGATTTATTGCTCTGGAAGCTAATTATTGCTCTGGCAATAACAACAACCTTTAAGAAAACACATCGGTTTATATTTTAAGTAGTAGATATTTAAAAGAAACTATTCCTACAAAGTAGGAAAGAAATTAGGTAAGTAGTACATATTTAACAAAATTTCCAAAGGTAAAATACTACGTAATAATCCTCTTATTATGCAGGGAAGGTATTGATGTGTTTTTAAATCTTATGTATTATTTTGCATTAATTATGAAAATATATGGATATAATTTAATTATAAATTTGTATCTTTATTATGTAGATAAATACATGTTTCGTTGCAACAATAAAATATAATTAAATAGTCAATATTTTAATATAGGTGTTTCAATTGAATTTTTTTTCTAAATAAAGTCATAAATTTAGAAGTGAGACTTCTTTTTGTAAAGATACAAATATGATCAAATTATGAAATTAATATTTTTGTGTAGAAAAAAAAACAAATTTCATACAACAATAAAAATTTGTAGTTGTATTAATTGAATTTTAAAAAATTATAAAACAAAGAAATCATCAATTTGTGTTTTAATTGAGTTTAAAAATAATAATAAAACAAAAAAAATCATTCTTTGTGTTTTAATTGATTTAAAAAAATTAATAAAACAAAAAAATCATCAATTTGTTTTAGTTGAATTTAAAAATAATAATAAAACAAAGAAATCATCCATATGTGTTTGAATTGAATTTTGAAAAATTAAAGGCCAAGAAATCATTCATTTGTATTTTAATTGAATTTAAAAAAAAATAGTAAAACAAATAAATCGTAATTCTAAATTGCGACTTCAAAAGTTGAAACTGCAACTTCTAAAGTTGCAATCTCGCGACTTCCAAGAAGAATAATAAAAATCACGTTATTTTTTTAATTTCTTATTTTAAAAACAATATTTTGGTAAATAAAACCAACTTAAGTTTATGCTGTTTACGTTATCTCAAGAATTTGCTCATGATGGAAGCTAAACAAGATTTAACTCTTATCAATATTTTAGTATTACAATAACATCAACAACAATTAAATCCATATCTCATTAAATGAAATTGGCTATGTAGATCAATTATCCGTTCCTTGGTCGAAACTTAAAGCAGAGAGTTTTGTAACCTTTACACGATGTTGTAATCATTAAGGGTATGTTTAGAAGGCTTAAATTTTGTGATTTATTTCATAATTACAAAATGAGTTGTCTGTTTTGTTCAATTTTATCATCAAAATTTTTAAAAACAAAAACAATGCTACAGTAATTATTATTGCTACAGTGTTTTTTATAAATAAAATATTAAATTTAAATTTAAATTTTAAATTTTAACAATAAACAATTCTTTCTAACACAATTCCCATCAAAATAAATTAATAAAATATTAATTCAAATTTAAATTTCAAACTTTTATTAATAAAAAAATCTTCCATACAAATCCCAACAAAACAAAATCATTCATTCCAAACACTCCTAAAATATACTTTTCTCATAACATATCCCAAGAAAAAAAATTTCGTAATATAATCTAAAAATACCTCATCCAAATAGAGCCTAACAAATTATTTACTTATTTTGGACTACGAGCTCTTCCAGGAAATACAGGTGTTGGCAAGAATATGGCAGCATAGTGAGTGCAAACATGAATGAACCCATTTTTACATTGCCAACTGGATTTAATGTGGTTAAAGAGAATATATATCATGAATGCGATATTTTTAGATTATATCATGATATTTTTTTTCTTGGGATTTGTTATGAGAAAAGAATATTTTGAGATTGTTTGGAATGAATGATTTTATTTTGTTGGGATTTGTATTGAAGATTTTTTTATTAATAAAAGTTTGAAATTTAAATTTGAATTAGTATTTTATTAGTTTATTTTGGTGGGAATTGTGTTAGGAAGAATTGTTTATTATTAAAATTTAAAATTCAAATTCAAATTCAATATTTTATTTATAAAAATTACTGTAGCAAAAATAATTAATGTAGCATTGTTTTGTGTTTTAAAAATTTTGATGAAAAAGTTGAACAAAACAAACACACCATTTTGCAATTGTGAAATAAATCACAAATATATGTATGTCCAAACACACCATTGCAAGTAGTACACGAGCTTACCAAACAGAAGTATACATAGGAAATTTTGAAGTATAGGAAAGTTTGATCTCATTGAAGTATAGTATATATAATCTTTGATGAAGAGACTTGAGGTCAAAATCTTCATCATTTTCCTCAAAGAAATTGTAGAACAGATCAAGTGCAGAAGAGGGTTTGTAGTTTTCCTCATAATAAAGACAATTACTTGTCCATCATTAGAGGATAAGGTACTCAGATAGCCAGCTTTGAAATTGCTTTGCTGGTTTGAATATAAAAGATGGGATTCTCTCCCCTATTATTAACATGTGTGCAAACAGTTTTTTATGGTCATACAAAACAGTGATGTTTGGCCAAGACAAGATTTGACTAAACTTGATTTGTATGGAGATTTGGTGGTTGACTTACAATCACATTTACGCAGACCTATTGATGATTTGAATTTCTAACCAATTTAAGGTGCTAAAAAAAAAATAAACTTAGAAGCTTTTGGAAAAGAATATACACCAATCTTTCTGCAAGAAATGTTATTAGTAGATTTAGATTGGATAAAGATTGTTAAGACCATGCATTGAGCCCTTTGCCCACCATTAGTGCCTAGATAAGATAAACAATTTTAAGGTTGTGAATGTACTTCGTTTGTACCAAAAATCTATTACCAACTGCATAAACTGAATTAACTAGAAGGCAAAAAAATATCTTAAATTGATCATCAATGTAAAATTTTGTCAGGCTGATGACCATAGACCATATAACAAGACCAAAAGCACTTTATACATTTCTCAAATGAACATATTTTAATTATTTAAGGTACTATAACAATATCTTTACAAGGAAATGTTGTTGGGATTTAAAGGTTAGTATTATGTAATCATGCAAGATGCCATCATCATCATGTTGAGATCACGAAAATGTAAAGTAGAATGTCTAAAAGATCGCTTTGCTTTGCCATATAATGTCACAAAGAGGTGATTATTCAAAAGCACAGAAGTGCATCATGGTGAAAGAAATCAGAAAAGCCTAACTAACAAACATCCACAGGAAAACAGCTCTAACTTTGACCACACAACAAACAGTGAGAGTATAAGTTTCAAATTTGGGGATAAAGTAATACACACCTTTACAAGGTTGAATGTTTTATATTTTCATAAATGCCTATAGGATTCCATACCACAACAACAACTAAATCTTTATCCCGCTACATGATCGATTATATAGATTATATTTCTCTATCATGCTCCATCTATTACATAATTAATAATGTAATATATACCATAGGATTTGACAAAATTTTTACGTAGGCTGCAACTTTTTCCCAACGTTCCTTTTCTTTTTTTTTGGCTTAAAAGCAACTACTTATAAACATACAGATTGCTTATAAATAGGTAGAGTTATACAAAAGTCTATATAAATCTTTCAAAAATTGATAAGGTGATATAGTCAAAATTTTGTTTCACCAGAATGAATAGTATTTAAATGTTTACAAGTTACTGCATGGTAGTTGCCATACTAAAATGGTCTTGGATTGCATGCAGTTGGGATATTGAATAAAACTAAAACCATGCAACAAACATCTTAATTAAAAAAGTCACTTGGATTGCATGCAGTTGGGAAATTGAAGCAAAACTAAAACTATGCAACAAACATCTTAAAATTTTTTCATTTGCTTTCATTCAGTCTCAGTCTGTGTGTACATATGCTGACAAAGCATAAACCAACATTTTGCGAAAATGACAATGACTTCACAGCATTGTACAAGCCAAATGAGCTGGCTGTTGATGCTAATTGATAACTAGATGCCTCAACTCTTCAGCTTTTCATGCTTCCTCTGTGTTACAACTTCAGGAAACCGAGTCCAAATTATCATCATTAATCAAGGAACAAAATTTCTCAATAATAAGCATTGATAAAGGAAAGAAGTTGTACAATATCTTATGTATTTTTTTATGTACATATCCTACACTGCAAAAGCTCCAAAAACTCACTCCCAAAATCCTCCAAAATTCTCTGCACATCCAGCGATAAAGTTTGCAAAAATATACCCCTCTATAGAACTAAGATCTTGCTTTTATAAGTTAACAAACCAGAAGATAAGCAATGTTTCTTCAACCTTCAGTATTCGTTTGACTGCCTTTTCACCCTTAGAGCTTGAAGGAATATGGCTCAATCTTCATTCTTTTTGTGGCTACTTTTCTTGGCTGTGGCATTAGCAGCAGTAGAATCAATCCCACTTTACGTACCAGGATCATACACATCTTCATTAAAGAAACAAGTGGAGAGTGCAAAACCAAAGATACCATACAAAGCCCACTATTTTCCTCAACTTTTAGACCATTTCACGTTCCAGCCTAAGAGCTATAAAATCTTTTATCAAAAGTACCTTATCAACAGCCAGTATTGGCACAACGGAGCCCCTATATTTGTTTATACAGGCAATGAAGGAGACATTGAATGGTTTGCTGCAAACACTGGTTTCATGCTTGATATTGCTCCAAAGTTTGAAGCTCTCGTCGTCTTTATTGAAGTATTACTACATGCTAAAAGCTCAATTTTCATAATTTGCTCCTACAAAAACACTCCTATTTTCAGTTACTTGTTTTGTCAAAGTTTTATTACAAATGTCCTTAGAGCTGTTGCTGTAACAATGCGTTTTCTTGGGACGTTGGATATTACTAAATTTTCCTTATGATGTTTTTTCAAAGTATAAATTTTATCGTTGTTAGTTTGTTTTTAGAAAATATTCTGCAGTACTTTGTGAATAATTCTTATTCAAGAAGATGGTCAATGGGATTTGTTTGTTGGGATTTTTCAGCATAGATTTTATGGAGAATCTTTGCCATTTCACGGGAAAGATCAAAATTCTGCAAAGACATTGGGATACTTGAGTTCACAGCAAGCACTGGCTGATTATGCAGTGTTGATAAGAAGTTTGAAGAGGAATCTGTCTTCTGAGGCATCTCCTGTGGTGGTATTTGGTGGCTCTTATGGAGGAAGTAAGTTAAAAGAATTTCCTTTTCATTTAGCTTATGGCATTATTTGATATAATTGAGCTGACATGAGAATGGATCTTTTCTCTTTTTAAGTTGTATGCACGTGAATCAATTGTCTGGACTTGAAAATTTCACTGTTGCCATCTGCCAATTGACAGGAAACTTTGTCTCACTGATGGCAATATTTTCAATGTTCATGATCTTTGCCTCAATTTTCTTTGCATTTTCAAATCTTATTAATGTATGGTATTTCAGATTTACCAGAAAAAGTAATGCTGCATAATCTTAAATTATTCAATGACTACCAATTGGATTTACTGTCAATTTAACATTGCATTTTCCGATAATTCCAGTGTTGGCAGCTTGGTTTAGACTTAAATATCCACACATTGCTATTGGAGCTTTGGCATCTTCAGCCCCTATATTGCAGTTTGAGGACATAGTTCCATGGTCTAGCTTCTATGATGCTGTTTCCCAGGATTTTAAGGTCTGTATTTTGCACTGTAGAGAAGCTAAATCATGGCTAACTCAAGAAGCAAGCTCATCTCCTCCTCTCAACTCTGTTATTTTTCCTGCTTGTATGCATTTCTAATTAACTGTCATAAGCATGCAGGATGCTAGCTTGAACTGCCATGAAGTGATAAAGGGTGCTTGGACAGAGCTAGATGCTTTTGCAAACAGAAAAGGGGCACTGGCAGAGCTCAGTAAGATTTTTAGAGCTTGCAAGTAAGTCACTGAAAAAAAAAAACGAAAGAAAAGGCAATTCCAGGGTGCAATTTCAGGGAACTTGATAGTGAGATTGTGATCACGAACGACCTCAAATCTCATCACAAGTCATGACTGTTATACTTTGTAATATCTGGATTTTGAAATGGCCTTCTGCTAATCTTTTTCAAATTTCTGTTCAAATCTCAGGAAGATTAGCTCAATATATTCAGCTAGAGATTGGTTATGGTCAGCTTTTGTTTATACGGCAATGGTGAATTATCCTACTGAATCCAATTTTATGAAGCCATTACCTGCCTATCCTGTACAAGAGGTAAACAAGACATGTCAAATGTGCTATGTACAACGAAATATCAGTTCAAAGTGTTTCCTAATTTCTTACCAATTAAGGTTCTTTGTTTGGTGAAGATGTGCAAGATTATCGATGGATTCCCACATGGAGCAACAAAGCTTACAAGGGCATTTGCAGCAGCAAGTTTATATTACAATTACTCAAAGACTGAAAAATGCTTCAAGTTGGAAGGTGAAGATGATGCTCATGGGCTCCATGGTTGGAATTGGCAGGTAACAATACTGGATTGATATCGTAGGAAGAAGTTACATTAGTCCTCATGCATACCTGAGCTAATTTGTCAGATCCAGTGACATGGTTTGCTGTTGTACTTGTCTCAGAGTAGTTTAAAGTGACAAGGCTAAAGCTGTGCATTCGAGAGTTGAATGAATCTAGACATGTGTTAGGTTAAACAACAACAATAACAACAAAGCCTTTATCTCACTAAACGTGGTCGGCTATATAGATCACACTTCACCACCGTACTTGATTTATACGATTTCTAACGTGATCCATATCATAAGGTTTGACAAAATTTTTACCTCGGCTGCTAGCCAGTTGGAACCTTCCTCATTTTTTCGACTTTAGAACCGACTACTTTTAGAAAGACAGACTTCTTATAACTAGGCGGAGTTATGTGTTAGGTTAAAGAAATTCTTAGTTAATAACTGGCATCAGGAGCAAAACATTTATTCTTCAAAGGTGGAGATAATAGTCTTAAATTTGAAAATTTTACAAGAGAGTGAAAATCCCACTTAGTAACAAGTAAATAAATTATACAAATCTTGATATGTCCATCTTGTATTTATAACCAAGTGTTGCAACAATAGTACAAGCTCAGACGCCAATTCTCTTTACCTAAGCTATAATTTGTAGCATTTTGCAAAGGTCGAAGCATTAAACTCCCTTTTCAGCATGAGATTTTGCACAACAAAAGTTTATGATAATCAATTAGTGAAGAGGGTTTGGAGTGGTTTGCTCGGATGTGTTATACTATATAGCTAATTTTGTTGATAACTTCATATCTGCTTGTTGTGGCTATTTGGATTCATTGGAAATTCATATTTGCAAAAATGATCTTGATCTTCAGGCTTGTACAGAAATGGTCATGCCAATGACATGCTCCAATGAAAGCATGTTTCCCCCATCGTCTTACAGCTCCAAGGAGTATGCCGATGATTGCATGAAACAATTTGGAGTAAGGCCACGGGAACACTGGATCACTACTGAATTCGGCGGCAAAGTGAGTAATCTCTTTAAACTTTGTTGGAAAGTGACATATTCTATGAGTAATGAGAGTGATTTTCTATTTAAGCATTCTTTCTGTTGGAGTTCAAGTTTGAGTTTTTGGTTTGCATTTCTTTGAAGTAATACATAAGTGAGCATTTTGCAACTTTTGAGTTTTTGGTTTGCATTTCTTTGAAGTAATACATAAGTGAGCATTTTGCAACTTTAATTGTTCATTGTCAGAGGATTAAGCAAGTGCTTAAGAGATTTGGCAGCAATATCATATTTTCCAATGGGATGCAAGATCCATGGAGCAGAGGCAGGTTAGTTAAACTTTGAATACCAAACTATTAATTTGATGATCTTACTCCTTAGTCCTTAAACTTTCTAACTTCCATTTTTTTCAGTGTGCTGAGCAACATATCATCCAGCATTGTGGCTTTAGTTACTGAAAAAGGTAAATCAATAACAATCATACTTGTAAATATTGAATGGTTAAGAATCATGCGAGACAGTATTGGATAGTTAATAAGCACGGGGATGATATGAAAGTTGGCAAACATTTTGCAAAATAACACTTCATATTGTTATTGATCACTTAATACTACTTTTCATTAATTTTTCTTGAAGGGTTATTATCATGTGAATGATCATTTGATTATTTGCTATTATCTTTGTTAAATTAGGGGCACACCATGTTGACTTTAGGCCTGCAACCAAAAGGGATCCAGAATGGCTTATAGAGCAAAGGAGGCAAGAAGTGGAGATTATCCAAAAATGGTTAAATGAGTATTACGCAGATGACAAACAAGACTGACAATCAAGCAAAACTAACAAAGGGATTCATCCTTCATCGACCCAAAATGTGTAAATTTTGGTTGATTAGAGGAATACACTTGATTTACACAAGTTTGACACATTTTGATCTATTTTGATGTCCAAAAAAGTTTTAAAGCTTAAGGATGAAGATTGAAGAAAACCCTTTTAGAACATTTTCATTTGATCCGTAAAAGAAATACTAGTTTCGATTTAATTCTAAATTTCAGTAATTCTTCGTCCTGTTTGAATTAGAGAATCTTTGCACCAGTGTTATACCGAAGCCAAAATTTTAGCAATTTGTCAAAGACAAAGAATATTAAAAATTAGTTTTTGGAGAGTAACGTGGTGAGTCCAACAAACGATCAAAAAAAGATTTGAAAGAAGATAGAAAACACAAATTGAGAGAAAGAATTTGAGAAACTGACATTGATAGAAAGGATTTGAAGGAAACAGAGTAGAGACCAAGAAGGAAACAAAGTAATAATTGAGAGAAAGAAATGATTAGAAAGAAGAGTTGGCGTAAGGTGAGACTAACCCATATCTTTTTGTGACTACTACAACCTTAAATGCATAGCACGTCTGAATTTCTTAACCATTTTTTTCCATAGTTCAAAACTGTCTTCTATGATTCTATGTCAAACTGTTGATTTATTGGAGGAGGTAGTTGCAGCTAAATATGTTCCAAGATTAGAGCTTTTTGGGTTGATTTTGAATAAACTGTGAATCCCTTTAACTTGAGTGATTCATATTGTCAACAATGCAAATTAAAAGCTCCACAAATTACTTAGCTAATCTATTGCAAAGCTGCATTGATAATACAGCCCTTTTAGCAGGCAAGATCATCCACGCCCACATACTCCGTGTTGGAATTTTGTCAGACACTTTTCTTGCAAACCGTCTTGTAGAGTTGTATTCTAAATGCGTCCGAGTGGGGTGCGCTCGTTTACTGTTTGATAGAATGCCTCGCAGAAATATTTATTCTTGGCATGCTATGTTGAGTTGTTATTGCAAGGAGAATGAATTGGAGAAGGCACATGATTTGTTTGTTCACATGCCTGAAAGGAATAGTGTGTCATGGAACACGATGATTAGTGCATTGGTGCGGAATGGTTATGAAAGAAAAGCTTTGGAGTTTTATTGGATGATGAGAAGGGGTGGTTTTGAGCCTACCCGCTTCACCTTGGCTAGTGTTTTGAGTGCTTGTGGTGGTTTGGGGGATATAATGTGTGGAAAAGAGTGTCACGGCATTGCTGTTAAACTTGGACTAGACAAGAATGTTTATGTGGGAAATGCTTATTTGGGAATGTATGCGAAATCTGGGTTCATTGAAGATGCAATCAAGGCTTTTAGGGACTTGATTGAGCCTAATGAGGTGTCATTTACTGCGCTAATGGGAGGGTTGGTTGAGGCCAATCATATCGAGGAGGCATTTGAGATGTTTAAGCTGATGCACAGGAATGGGATGAGCATTGATTCTGTTTCATTGTCAAGTGTTTTGGGTGTTTGTGCAAAAGGTGGGAGTGGGGATTTTGGAGCAGTTAGTGAGGTTGATTGGGATGTACACGTTATACCAGGGAAACAAATTCATGGGCTTGCACTAAAACTCGGGTTTGGAAATGGTCTTCACTTGAGCAATTCATTGCTTGATATGTATGCTAAAAATGGGGACATGGACAGTGCTGAAATAGTTTTTGCTAATTTACCAGAGGTTAGTGTTGTTTCTTGGAATATTATGATTGGCGGGTATGGTCAAAGAAATGAAAAAGGAAGAGCAATGCACTACATGGAACAAATGCAATGTAATGGTTTTGAACCGGATGATGTTACAAATATAAATGTGCTTGTATCCTGTGTTAAGTGTGGGGATGTTGAAACTGCAAGAAGGATTTTTGACAGAATGGTGAATCCAAGTTTAAGCTCGTTGAATGCTATGCTTTCGGGGTATACACAAAATGGTTACCATAGGGAGACAGTGATGCTTTTTAGAGAAATGCAATTCCAAAATGTACAGCTTGATCGAACAACATTAGCAATCATATTGAGTTCGTGTGCAGCATTAGGTGATTTGGAGGGTGGAAAGCAGATCCATGCATTCCTAATAAAGCCTGCATTTCATAATGATGTGTATGTTGCTAGTGGACTTATTGGCATGTATTTGAAGTGTGGTAAGACAGAAGTTGCAGAACATATTTTTAATGGAGTTCATGAGTTGGATACTGTCTGTTGGAATTCTATGGTAGCAGGTCTATCTTTCAATGCAATGGACGTTGAAGCTTTTACTATGTTTGTCCAAATGCTTAGAGAGGGAATATTACCTACTGAATTTTCTTATGCCACCCTATTGAGTTGTTGTGCCAAACTATCTTCTTTATCCCAGGGGAGGCAAGTTCATGGTCTAATACTGAAGGATGGATATGCAAATGATGTTTTCGTCGGCAGTGCACTTCTCGACATGTATTCTAAGTGTGGCAATGTATGCGAGGCTAGGCTGTTTTTCGATCTCATGCCTTATAAAAATACTGTTACTTGGAACGAGATGCTAAATGGGTATGCGCAGCATGGTTGTGGAGATAAAGCTGTTTGCTTATATGAACAAATGATTCAATCAGGTGCAAAACCAGATGATATAACATTTGTTGCTGTTTTGAATGCTTGTAGCCATTCTGGGTTGGTTGATCCTGGGATTAGCATATTCACTTCAATGCAGGAAGAGCATGGAGTGGAACCACTCCAAGATCATTACACTTGCATAATTGATTCACTTGGTCGTGCTGGTAGGTTTCGTGAATTGGAACTGCTTATTGAAAACATGCCATACAAAGATGACCCAATTGTTTGGGAAGTTTTACTTAGTTCTTGTAGAGTTCATATTGACGTAAACTTAGCAAGAAGAGCAGCAGAGGAACTTTTCCGCCTAGACCAAAAGAATTCTGCCCCTTATATACTTTTAGCCAATATGTATTCGTCTTTAGGGAGGTGGGATGATGCAAATGATGTTAGGAGTATGATGATCGAAAAGGAAGTAATTAAGGATCCAGGTTATAGCTGGATTGAACAGGACAAAAGGGATGCATGTTTATATGGCTAGTGTCTGCATTTGAATGTCATATGAGGAACTTGAAGCTACTTATGATGCAATATCTTACTTGAAAATTATAGTTAGGCTTGGATCGCTGTATGGGATAAATTATGACTCTCTTTCCAGATGTGGAATCCAAGTAATCGAAGAAGTTATGATTTAGTCTTGATGTTGCAGAAGAACAATCTTCCATGGAATATCAACTAATATAATGCTTCAGCAGCTTAGACGGTTCTTTTGCTGCGCTGATGTTATTTGGATTGCTGGTATTATTGGAATCTTTGACGTACATTAATTGACATAAGTTCCACGCAGCTTTACGATTTTGCTACATTCACAGCCGAGATGGAAGGGTAATGAAGCCTCTTTTCCTAAGCTTTTCTCTTATGGTTGTTAGTTATTCTGAATTTGCTTTCATCAAGGACATCACCACATTTGGTATTTGTTCTGCCCAGGAAGAACGTGGTCCTGTGCACACAGACTTGAGTTCATTGAAACTGCAATGAAGAATTTAGAGCTGAACTTATTGTTCATGTTTGAAAGGAAATCGAGGAATGAGCCGGACAGGAGATGGTGCTCAATGTGAAGAAGATTTCTGAAGTTTCTTGAGTTTGTCAAGCTTACTATCTGAGGTGAAAGTAATAATGGAGGTTGGGATTAAATTAATTGTGCAGTGCAAAGGGTTCTTAGACATTGTTGTGGAACTGGACTCCTTTGTGTTCATTAGTATTCTGCAAGTAAATTTTACTTGCATGGGGAGAAATGAAACTCAGATACATCGACTCTAATTCACTCTGAGAAATGCTAACTTTGGATAATTATGTATAATCAGTAATGAAATGTGTGAACTTTAATAAGTTTTGCATCGTGCCATTTCTACATAAATCTTAAATTTTTCATATAAAACATAGTTTTCTGTGAAGCGGGTTCATACGTCAAATGGGAGTTAATCACGATTTCAACACACAATAAAAGTGGCATAAAATTAAAATCACTATTTCAACAGCCATTAACTGTCTGTTTCACATATAAATCATATCTTATATATGAACCGATTTCACAAAAGTTTTTATGTTAATATAAACAAAAAATGCAATAACTCTTGTGAGACCGTCTCATATATTAGATGTGATACGTAAATTATATCTTACATGCTAATACACTAATTTTTTATACGTTATACGCTAATATTTGATAATTTATACGCTAATACGTTAATTTTTTTTACTTTATACGTTAGTCTTTGATACTTTATACGTTCAAGTTAAATTCATACGCAAGTCTCATATATGAGACGGTCTCACAAGAAAATGGCCACTCATATATGAGACGGTCTCAGTTTCAACGTGCATTCTCGTGAATTGTGTCAAAAAAGTGAAACTCATATTAATCACCAAACTTCCAATTTTTTGTTGGCAATAACACACGTGTTTTGGCCGAAAATAACAATGTAAAAAAATGTGCCGAATTTGGCCATTTTCGTGCTAATTTTTCACCCACATCAATTGTGAATGTGCATTCTAGTGAACGGTGTCAAAAAAAGTGACGCTCATATTTACCAGCAAACCTCCATTTTTGTGTGTGTTATAACACACGTATTTTGACTGAAAATGACAATATTCGAAAATGTGTTGATTTTGACCGTTCCTGTATCGTTTTTTACACCAATCTCAATTGTGAACGTGCATTCTAGTGAATTGTGTCAAAAAAAAATTGAAGCTCATGTTTATAACCAAACCTCCATTTTTCGTGGGCTATAGCACATGTATTTTGGTTGATCGTGATAATATCTAAAAACGTGCTGATTTTGGCACTTTTTATGATTATTTTTGCACCCACATCAATTGTGAACGTGTATTCTAGTCAACGGTGTAAAAAAAGAAGAAACTTATATTTATCTCCAAATTTTTTTTTCAGTAGATATAGCACATGTAATTTGACCGAAAACGACAACATCCGAAAACATGACGATTTTGGCCGCTTCTGTATTAGTTTTTACACCAATCTCAATTGTGAACGTGCATTTTAGAGAATTGTGTAACAAAAAGTGAAACTCATATTTATCACTAAACCTCTATTTTTTGCTGGCTGTAGCATATGTATTTTGGCCGAAAAAGACAATATCAATAAACGTGCCGATTTTGTCCTTTTCTTTATTATTTTTTACACTCATCTCAATTGTGAATGTGCATTCTAGTGAATTATGTAAAAAAAAAGTAAAACTCATATTTATCACTAAACCTTTATTTTTTTGGGCTATATGGTAAATATAATTTTTAGGTTTTATTATTTAGTATTTTAAGTTGTCTATTAGCAATAATGTGCGAATTTTGTGCAGGATGTATGAAGATTATGAGGAAAAATATCTACTGTGGTAAATCTTGGAAACGTGGAAAAAAGGTGCTGATAAGGATAAGAATGTGTCAAAGTCAAGAGTTGTTGAAAACGTTGAAGCTTTTCGGGGATTATCAAATTTGTTTCCTAAATTTTTAGGATTTTAGTTGTCTTTTATGCCTATAAATAGAAGGGATTGATTAGTTTGAAATGGGGCCAACATCATCCCATCTTTTAAATTCTGTTGAATTTTGTTTCAAGTTGAATTTCTAGTGTCTTTTAATTTAGTCCGCAGTTTAAATTTTGGATGTTTGAATGTTTTGAAGTACTTTCATTCAGTATTTTGATAGAATTCTTTTACGCATTCTAGTTTATATCAGTTGTATTTGAATTTATCTTGAATATTGTGTTTATCTTGATTTTATTCAAGCACTGTGTTGTTGAAGCATATCTTTCTTAAGAATTCAGACATGCAAGTTTACTTGTATTAAAATTTTAAGTTGAAGTACACTATATTAATTAAGTGATCAAGTTGAAATTTGTGATGGTGTTAACTACTGGATCAATATCATTGAATTTTTGTCCAGAGCCTAAAAGTTTTAGATCATTAAAAGTCTTCATTTTGAGGTTTAATCATTGTCTTAATTTTCTATAAGAATTCTAAATACAATCAAATTCTTAATAACATAAATGTTCATTAATTTCGGGTATTGTGCTGACCGACATTTTCTAAAAATGTTAAGTCTTGCTTCCAAATTTAAATCATGGAGTCTCTTCCTATTGAGTAGTTAAAACAAATCATTTTTTTTAGTTAAGTATACTACCTATTAAATAAAGTATATATCAATCAATACAGTACTCCATATGGTAGCACAATTCAATATGGCTTTAACATTGCAAAGGGTGGAGTCTATCTGTGGAGTTCAACCAGCATCCAGTTACATATCACCGTGGTTCTCACCAGAACACCAATAAGCTTACCATGTAAACCTTTTATCTCATTTTACTTGGACATTATTATTTTTCATCATTTCAGTAATTAGTTTAAGTGTTCTTTATTATGTCTGTAGCTTAATTTAATTTTCCGGCATTAATAATGAAGTGCTAATTAAAATATGATCGTGAGACCAAAATGCTTTGATTAAATTAATTTGGATAACTTCTGGAAATTCCCTGTGTTTAATGAGTATGTTGAGATTAATTTAATCTTGATCACATTTCTTTAATCAATACAATGTCAAATTAATTTTCTATTAATTATCTGTAATTAATTGGTTAATTAATTAAATGGTAAAACTACCATCAGGTAGGAGGGAATTATAGGTTAGTAAATTATGTCATACTGTTGATGATTGTAATTTACTAAAATTGGGTTTGTCTAATTACTAATGCAATTAAATCTTTAAATTTAGTGTTGGCTGATTCCAGCTAAATTGAGATTTGATTAGGGGTAATTAATTTATAGCTGATTCTTGTTAATTACCTATTATTAAGGAAAAATTGGATTATGTCACAGCTGATTCTCGGTAATCTATAACCAATTGGTTTGTACAAGTTAATTTATTTGTGAGTCTAGGATCGATCTAAAATTGATTAGTATGGATTTATTATTTGCCGGATCTTGCTTATTTGCCATATTATAATTTTTGTGATTTTCTTTTATTAATTCTAGATAATTTGCTTTTAAGCTTATTTAATTTGATACAATTAAATTGAATAGTTACACTGTGGAATTAACTAAAGTTAATTGTGTACCCATTCCTCAAGGGATCGACCCTACTTCCACGTTGCTATTTGTATTATTTGAAGTAGGCATTTTAATTTGGTACTAAACTACGTGCCAAATTTTGGCGCCGTTGCCGGGGAATCGGCGTTATATTTTTCATTTTAGTTAATTCTTTTTATCTCTTGGTGTATGACCCGTTCGTCTAACCATAATCTCTTATATGATACAGAGATCGAGAATACAGCAAGAAGATTAAGGAAAGAGACGAGGGAAAGACGCCAAGGGCGATTTTTGGATTCTGTTCCAGAACCTCCGTTTGCCCAAACAGAAGATACTTTAGTAACAGAATCGAATCAAGACACATCCTTTGATAACTTTGACATGGCAGAAAATCAGAATGGAAATAACCAGGGTGGAGGACAACAAGCACCTGTTCGAGAAAGAACATTAAGGGAGATAACTAGTCCCTTAATAAATTATCAGCCCTCATGCATTTTATTGCCTGCTATAACTGTTGATTTTGAACTCAAACTGTCGTACCTTAATTTGTTTCCTAAAAATTTTAACAGGTTTAGTTCGGAGGGATCCGCAATAACTTCTTGCGATCGAATTTTTAAGAGTCGTGTGCGAACATTGAACAATACGGGGAGTGACGCAGAATAACATAAAGATTTGGCAAGTTTTCCCTGTTTAACAACCAAACAGGAAACTATATATGGCTTTAGATAGTCTAACTCCCAAAATTCTATAACGTTCATAGACAAGAATTAAAAGGAATACTTTTTTACATAAATTTTTATCCACTACATCAGAAATTGCATCAAGTAAGAAAAGAAGAATTCTCGTTGTGCATCAAACAAAGATACTTGAATAGAAGATTCTTGTGCATTGATATATAGTTAAGAATTTAAAAGACTTTGTAATAGACTGTCCTCAACATCAAATTCTCTGAAGAGTATACTAATCCAATATTTTTATGAAGGTATGCTACCTGAAGAAAGGAGGACAGTTGATGCTTCAAGTGGTGGTGCATTTATGGATAAAACTTTGGCACAAGCTAGAGCTTTGATTACACAAATGTGTGAGTCCTGACAACAATATCATGTTCCCTGTTCGGCCAAACAGGTAAATGCGGCGAACATGTCATCTTTTGAGACTCGACTTGATGCATTGACCACTTCAGTGGAACGTTTAGTGGCAACATTGGATAATACCCAACAGATTTGTGGAGTATGTAATAATCCCAGGACATCCAAATGATTTGTGCCCATCAGTTAACGATTGACCAAACAGCTTCGGTAAATGCCAGCAAATCAACAATATTGATCCCCATTCTAATACATTCAATCCGGGGTGGAAAGATCATCCAAATTTGAGATATGGGAATAGACAACAGCCAGTTCCTGGAGTTTTATATCCTCCACAATATAGGTCACAACAGCAAGTAATGGCTCCGGTTGCCCACCAACCTTTCATACCCACTTCAAGAGGAGGTGTACCTTTAGAGGATTTGATTACAACATTAGCCACCACCACTCAAAGTATGCAGCAAGGACTTATTAAGACTCAAGTGGAGGTGCAAAAATTTCAGTAGGAGACTCGCGCAAGTATAACAGGGTTGAGTAACCAAATTACTCAGTTATCCACCGCCGTAAATGCTTTAGAAGGAAATCAAGGGAGGCTGCCTTCACAGGTTCTACCAAATCCAAAGGAAAATATTAGTCAAATAACATTTAGGAGTGGGAAGCAGTTAGAGGAACCTACATAAAAAATCAAGGAAAAACAAACAGAAAAAAGGGTTCTGTTAGACCAAACGGATGACAGTCAGAAATCTGAGGTAAAAGTTGATTTGAATAAGAATATTTCTTATATTTTACCTCATCCTTTTCCTGGCAGGTTAAACCGAGATGTGAAGGATGACGACATGAGTGATATTCTCACCATATTCAACAAGATTGAAATTAATATTCCTTTCCTGGAAGCAATCAGGAAAATGCCAAAATGTGCAAAGTTTCTAAAAGATTTTTTGGCCAGAAAAATTAAGAAACCAAAGGATGAGAAAGTGATGGTAAGTGAAAATGTTTCGGCAATAATTCAGAAAAAATTACCACCAAAATGCAAGGACCCAGGTATGTTTGCCATTCCATGTATAATTGGGGATAAAATGGGTAGAAAGTGCTATGTTTGACTTAGGAGCATCAATAAATGTTATGCTTTTGTCTACATATGATGAATCTAGTATGGGACCCCTTTCTGAAACACGAGTTGTAATTCAATTGGCAGATAGATCATTAGCATATCCACTTGGTGTTCTTGAAAATGTGCTCGTTAAGGTGAATGAATTCATATATCCTGCAGATTTTTATGTTCTTGACACATGAAAAAATTATGATAAAAAATCTGCAGTTTTATTGTTGGGAAGGCCATTTTTAAAGACTGTGAAAGCCCAAATTAATATGGATAAAGGAACCTTAACTTGTGAATTCAACGGGGAGTTTTTGACCTTAATATTATGATGCTATGAAACACCCCAATATGTTGAAATTGTAATGTTGTTGAGTTTTTGAGCCATCTGTCCAAGATCATATTTGAGATGAATTTTATGCAGGATAAATTGGATTAGCAATCACAACAAGTTTGACAGATGTTGAGGCAAAAGAATTGCAAAATGATGAACTACGAGATGCCATTATGTCACTTTATTCTTTAGAAGAATTTTCTGATAATTCTGAGTTTTCCCGATTTGGTCAAACAGAACAACTTGAACAAACTTTTGCCTTCTCTTTTGCAGGCACCCGTATTGAATTGAAGGGTTTTGCGCTGAACATTGAAATATGTGTTTTAGAGTGAAAAAAGAAACATTGCCGTGTATTTATTAATAAAATTTCAGTCAGAGTCAAGAAGATAGATTGATTAGACTTTTGAGAAAATATAAAGCGGCAATAGGGTGGACTTTGGCAGATATAAAAGGGATAAGTCCAAGTGTTTGCATGCATAAAATTTTTCTTGAACCAGATTCTAAACCGGTCAGGGATCCACAAAGGAAATTAAATCCAAATATGAAAGAAGTGGTGCTTAAAGAAATATTAAAACTTCTTGAATTGGGAATAATATTTCTGATATCTGATAGCAAATGGGTGAGTCCTGTACATGTAGTACCAAAAAAATCCGGATTTGAATTGGTAAAAAATGAAAAAAATGAAATATTTCCTGTGCGTCTTCAAACTGGATGGCGAATGTGTATAGATTTTAGAAAATTGAATTCTGCTACCAGGAAAGATCATTTTTCTTTGCCATTTCTAGATCAAATGCTTGAAAGACTGGCGGGTAAGTTATTTTTCTGTTTTCTTGATGGATATAGCGGTTATTTTCAGATATTTGTAGCACAAAAAGATCAGGAAAAAACCACTTTTACTTGCCCATTTGGAATGTTTGCATATAGACGCATGCCTTTTGGTTTGTGCAATTCTCCAGGAACTTTTCAGCGATGCATGATGAGTATATTTTCAGATTTAATAGAACATTGCATCGAAATTTTTATGGATGATTTTACCGTATATGGAAATTCCTTTGATGATTGACTTGAAAATCTTGATAAAGTGTTGCATCGATGTGTTGAAAAAGATTTGGTTTTAAATTATGAAAAATGCCACTTTATGGTTAGAGAAGGAATTGTTCTTGGACATGTAGTTTCTGAAAAAGGACTTCAAGTTGATAAAGCTAAGATTGATTTAATTTCAGAATTACCTTACCCATCTAATGTTAGGGAAATTCGTGGTTTTTTGGGACATGCAGGTTTTTACAGGAGGTTCATCAAAGATTTTGCAAAAATAGCACAACCCCTGACGCGTTTATTGTAGAATGATGTTCCGTTTGATCTAACAGAGGAGAGAAAGTTAGCTTTTGATATATTGAAGGAGAAATTGGTTTCAGCCCCTATCGTTCAACCACCCCGTTGGGAATTACCATTTGAGCTGATGTGTGATGTAAGCGATTATGCCGTAGGAGCTGTGCTTGGTCAAAAAGATGGAAAAGAGAGCCATGTGATTTATTATGCATCAAAAACTCTAAATCAAGCTCAATGCAATTATACTACAACTGAAAAAGAATTATTAGCTATAGTATTTGCATTTGAGAAATTTAGATCATATTTACTTGGCTCTAAAATTATTGTTTATACTGACCATGCAGCTTTGAAGTATTTGTTACAAAAGAAAGAATCAAAACCCAGACTAATTAGGTGGATTTTGCTCTTACAGGAATTTGACTGGGAGATTAAGGATAAAAAAGGAGCAGAAAACAATGTGACGGATCATTTGAGTAGATTGGTTCAAGAAGAAGACCGTTTAGCCATACAAGAGACCTTTCTAGATGAGCATCTTTTGACACTTACTGGTAAGGAACCTTGGTATGCGGACATGGTAAATTATTTGGTAAGTAAAGCATTTCCTAACGGATTATCATATGCACAACGAATGAAAATTAAGAATGATTCAAAATATTTTTTGTGGGATGAACCTTATCTGTGGAAAATTGGTTCGGATCAAATAATTAGAAGGTGCATCCCGGAAAGTGAAATTAATGAAATTTTGAATCATTGTCATATGTATGCATGTGGAGGACATTTTGGTCCAAAATGAACGGCTAGAAAAATACTAGATAGTGGTTTCTTTTTGAATACACTATTTAGAGATGCATATTTGTTTTGTAAAAGTTGCTAGAAATGTCAAAAAATGGGAAATATAACAAACAAAGATGAAATGCCCCAAATGCCGATAATTGTGTGTGAAATTTTTGATGTATGGGGTATGAATTTTATGGGCCCATTTCCTAGTTCATTTGGCAACTTGTATATTTTACAGATTATGTATCAAAGTGGGTGGAAGCCAAAGCCACCAGGACTAATGATTCTAAGGTTGTTGCAGGGTTTTTAAAATCTAAACATTTTTAGCAGATTTGGAGTACCACAAGCTATCATCAGTGACCAAGGAACTCATTTTTGCAATCGCACGATCGAAGCTTTAATGAAGAAATACGGAGTACACCACCGTTTGGCCACACCCTACCATCCACAATCAAATGGCCAAGCGGAAGTCTCCAATCGTGAGATTAAGCAAATTTTGGGAAAAACTATTAATACCTCTCGAAAGGATTGGAGTATGCGATTGGATGACGCTTTGTGGGCGTACAGAACGGCTTTCAAAACTCCGATCGGGATGTCCCCATAGCGGCTCATATTTGGTAAACTGTGTCATCTTCCAGTAGAAATTGAACATAAAGCATACTGGGCTATTAAACAAATTAATATGGACACATTTAAGTGTGGGGAAGAGAGGAAATTACAACTTCAAGAGTTAGAGGAATTGAGACTAGAATCTTATGATAATGCTTTGTGGTATAAAGAAAAAACTAAAATGTTGCATGATAGAATGATACGAAAGAAACAGTTTCAAATAGGGCATAAAGTACTACTTTTTCAGTCTAAATTAAGATTGATGGGAGGTAAATTAAAATCTAAATGGATTGGACCCTTTGAGATAGTATCTGTTTACCCTAACGAAACTGTAGAAATTAAAGGCTTGGAATCAGGAAAGATGTTTAAAGTAAATGGACAAAGGTTGAAACCTTTTTATGAGAATGTTCAGGTTAGTACAGTAGAAGAGCTCAATTTGGCATTGCCAAAATATTTTTACTAACCGCATATTTCTTTGTCTAGCCAAAGACTTTAAATGAAAGCGCTAATTGGGAGGTAACCCAATAATTTTTATTTTTATAATTTTTCTTTTCTATGAATTTAATCTTTTCTAATTTTTGTTTTGCAGGTTGAATAAAGGGCGAAGTGGCAAGAATAAAGGATGTGAATAATTCAGGGCAGTAGTTCCACATTCTTTTGCATATTTTTATTTTCTGTTTTAGGTTGTGGTAATTTGTTGAAGCCTTGTCCTACTTATGCTTTTGCTTGGGTCAAGCAAAGTTTAAGTGTGGGGAGGTGGATTATATGTGATTTGTTAAATGTTTTAATTGTGAGTTTAAAAAATTCTTTCTTGATTTATATGTTTTGACAAGAATCTAGTTTTAAATATTAATCATGATAATCGAGTATGGTTTGAAGATGAGGAATCCTTGTATTTAGATTTCAAATATGTCCTTGTATGTTTCAAAAAATGATAAAATGCAAGAATGAATTTTATTTACCTACCTAAAGTGAGGATTGAGCCTAAGCATGCAAAACCACTTTTTGGTGCTTGAATGATTTTTTCTTGTTGAGTGAAAGAATGTACATTGATGATCTTACAAATTTTGCGTTGTTGTACATATGGAATCATTGATGTTGGAATTATTATTATATGAAAATGATAAAGGCATTTAGGTTAACCGATTTTAGCTTTAGTTTCTTTCCTACCCTAAAATAAATCTTTAGTTAAACCTTTTGAAGCATGAAACTTTTTCTTTGATATGTTAACCCATTTAAAATACACCTTAGCCCTTTTAACTCTCTATTTTCCCTTTGTCTTCAAGGTGCTTATAGCAAGACGAATAATGTTTGAAATAATCCTCTTAGGTTGGTTTAGAAGCAAGCAAATGCAATTTCAAAATTGTGAAGAACTAAGTGTTCTTTTGTTGAAATAAAAGAAAAGAAAAGGTTATGTTTGAAGGGTTCTGTTTGATCAAACATGAACAGGACAAAGGAAAAGAAAAAAGAAAAAAAATGAAAAAAAAAGTGAAAAAAAAATATTTGCTTGTTTGAAGTTGATGCAAAAGATCTAGTGTGGGGATTATTTGCTTAGTTGTGATTGAAAGCACCTTGAGTTGATTTTTATCCATTTCATCATTCTTTTCTTTATCCTACCTCCTTTACCCTAGCCAATACAACCAATAAAAGACCTTTTGATTCATGAATTTGATTTTGACAAGATATGGTTGAAATGTGACATATTTGCAAAATTATGGTAAGAAGTCTTGTATAATTCTGTTTGAGTGGATTACCAAAATGAGAGATCTTGAGTGCTTAGTTGAAGCTTAACTGATATTTATGAGAGTATTCATTCTTGTACTTTTTAATTTTGATGAAAAGGATATTTTGTGTCTTTAATAGAAGGATTGGGATTGTGGAATGAAGGTATAACTCGATTTGAATGAGAGATATATAAATTTTGGATTTCTTGTAATAAGTGTTTTGAATAAGCTTGAGGACAAGCATAGTTCTAGTGTGGGGAAGTTGATAAATATAATTTTTAGGTTTTATTATTTAGTATTTTAAGTTGTCTATTAGCAATAATGTGCAAATTTTGTGCAGGATGTATGAAGATTATGAGGAAAAATATCTACTGTGGTAAATCTTGGAAACGTCGAAAAAAGGTGCTGATAAGGATAAGAATGTGTCAAAGTCAAGAGTTGTTGAAAACGTTGAAGCTTTTCGGGGGCTATCAAATTTGTTTCCTGAAATTTTGGAAGATTTTATTCTGGAGTTTAAGTTGCATATTTTTAGGATTTTAGTTGTCTTTTATGCCTATAAATAGAAGGGATAGATTAGTTTGAAAGGGGGCCAACATCATCCCATCTTTTAAATTCTGTTGAATTTTGTTTCAAGTTGAATTTCTAGTGTCTTTTAATTTAGTCCGCATTTAAATTTTGATGTTTGAATGTTTTGAAGTACTTTATTCAGTATTTTGATAGAATTCTTTTACGCATTCTAGTTTATATCCGTTTATCTTGAATTTATCTTGAATTATTGTGTTTATCTTGAATTTTATTCAAGCACTGTGTTGTTGAAGCATATCTTCTTAAGAATTCAGACATGCAAGTTTACTTGTATTAAAATTTTAAGTTGAAGTACACTATATTAATTAAGTGATCAAGTTGAATTTGTGATGGTTAACTACTGGATCAATATCATTGAATTTTTGTCCAGAACCTAAAAGTTTTAGATCATTAAAAGTCTTCATTTTGAGGTTTAATCATTGTCTTAATTTTCTATAAGAATTCTAAATTCAATCAAATTCTTAATAAGATAATGTTCATTAATTTCGGGTATTGTGCTGACGACATTTTCTAAAATGTTAAGTCTTGCTTCCAATTTAAATCATGAGTCTTTCTTTTAGTAGTTAAAACAAATCATTTTTTTAGTTAAGTATATCCTATTAAATAATATATCAGTCTAGTACTCTCATTAGGAGCAACAATTCAATTGGATTAACATTGGCAAAGGGTGGAGTCTCTCTTGGAGTTCAACCAGCATCCATTTACTTCACCGTGGTTCTCACCAGAACACCAATAAGCTTCCTTTAACCTTTATCTCTTTTACTTTAATTTTATTTTACATTTAGTAATTAGTTTAAGTGTTCTTTTAATTATGTCTGTAGCTTAATTTAATTTTCCGGCATTAATAATGAAGTGCTAATTAAAATATGATCGTGAGACCAAAATGCTTTGATTAAATTAATTTGGATAAATTCTGGAAATTCCCTGTGTTTAATGAGTATGTTGAGATTAATTTAATCTTGATCACATTTCTTTAATCAATACAATGCCAAATTAATTTTCTATTAATTATCTTTAATTAATTGGTTAATTAATTAAGTGGTAAAACTACCATCAGGTAGGAGGGAATTAAAGGTTAGTAAATTATGACATACTATTGATGATTGTAATTTACTAAAATTGGGTTTTTCTAATTACTAATGCAATTAAATAATTTAGTGTTGGCTGATTCCAGCTAAATTGAGATTTGATTAGGGGTAATTAATTTATAGCTGATTCTTGTTAATTACCTATTATTAAGGAAAAATTGGATTATGTCAGAGCTGATTCTCGGTAATCTATAACCAATTGGTTTGTACAAGTTAATTTATTTGTGAGTCTAGGATCGATCTAAAATTGATTAGCATGGATTTATTATTTGCCGGATCTTGCTTATTTGCCATATTATAATTTTTGTGATTTTCTTTTATTAATTCTAGATAATTTGTTTTTAAGCTTATTTAATTTGATACAATTAAATTGAATTGTTACACTGTGGAATTAACTAAAGTTAATTGTGTACCCGTTCCTCGAGGGATCGACCCTACTTCCATGTTGCTATTTGTATTATTTGAAGTAGGCCTTTTAATTTGGTACTAAACAACGTGCCACTATAACACACGTATTTTGGTAAAAAATTACAATGTCCAAAAATGAGCAGATTTGGACCATTTTCGTGCTTTTTTAGCACCACCTCAATTGTAAACGTACATTCTAGTGAATTGTGTCAAAAAAAGTGAAACTCATATTTATCACAAAAGCTCAAATTTTTATGGACTATAACACACATATTTTGGCCGAAAACAACAATATACAAAAACTTGTCGGTTTTGGCAATTCTGTATTATTTTTTATATCTATTTCAATTGTGAACGTGTATTCTAATGAATTGTGTCAAATGGAGTTAAACTCATATTTATCACTAAACCTCCATTTTTGTGGGCTATATTACACATATTTTGGCAAAAAACGACAATGTCTAAATACGTGCCGATTTTGGCCATTTTTGTGTTATTTTTTCCACCCAACTTAATTGTAAACGTGCATTCTAGTGAATGGTATAAAAAAAGAAAATCATATTTATCACCAAAACTCCACTTTTATGGGTTATAACACATGTATTTTGGCTGAAAATGACAATGTTAAAAAAAGTACCGATTCTGGCCATTTTCGTGCTATTTTTTGCACCCACCTCAATTGTGAAAGTGCATTCTAGTGAACGGTATAAAAAAAAGTGAAACTCATATTTATTAGTCAACCTCCATTTTTTGTGGGTTATAACATATTTTGGTCACAAACAACAATATAAAAAAATGTGTCGATTTTGGCCATTTCTGTATTATTTTTTATACCCATCTCAATTGTGAATGTGCATTCTAATAAATTGTGTTAAAAACAAAGTAAAACTCATATTTATCACCAAACCTCTAATTTTTGTGGGCCATATAACACAAGTGTTGTGGTGAAGTCTCCGTTTAAGTAACTAAATGCTGGTTGAACTCCAAAATGGACTCCACCTTTACCAATGCTGATCCACTTGAACTGTTGCTCCTTTAATTATGAATGTACTGGAATTATATTATTTTAAAATTGAATGAAATTATCCTATGGAAAATTAATGGGATTAACTAAAACTAAATTAAAAGAATTACTTTAATGAATTTAAAGAAAGAAAGAAGAAAATTAATCTAGAAAACATTCAGTAAAAAAAAAACGTAGCAATGCATAGACATATTATCCATTTAAGAATTGCATTAAAGTTGGGACACTTAAATTCTTGTCAAATCAATTAAAACAGAATTTACGTACAACTAAAAGACTTTTAATGCACTACTGATTTCTTAAACTAAATACGCAACACTCATTAATTCATGGGATTTTTTTGAATGGATAAACATAATGAATTCATTAAATCATTCTGTAGTAATCCGATGGATGAAACTGATCTATTTTATTCACTTTTATTCTTAACAAATAACATTAATCATTAAAACAAATATGGAGAAAACAACTTGAACTTAAAGGAGAAATGGAAATTAAATTCGTCAATCAATAAAGAACTATATAATTACGAATTCAAAAGAAAAGAAACTACTGAAACTAAAACATTCTAAAAACTGACTTCTGGATAAAATTAAAGACTACTAATAAAATTACTAAAAGATAATTTCAGCCTCCAAGCTTCTCTTCTTCTCCTTTATATAGGCAAAAAGCCTAACTTAAATTCTTAGAATTCTGCAACACATAGTGGCAACAAAATACAACAATAAAAATCCGCAAAATTAGGAACTAATTTGATTTTCCTACATAAGTTCCACACTTCTCAAGAGACAACTCATTCTGTTACACAAAATCCTCCAAATCCATGACTGTTTAATCACTTTGGTCAACAATATTTATTCATCATTGACATCTTCCAACTTCACCTGATTTGTTAATAATTCCATGAATTACATCAAAAGTTTACCACTTCGTATGGTAATCTTTTATCTTTTCACAATTACTTTATTCCTGCAACAAAACAAGACAATTTTAATCTAGTTGGACACATTAAACTAAGAAATAAAACCATAAAAAACATAATTATTAGTGGGCTATATAACACAAGTATTTTTGCCGATAGTGACAATGTCTAAAACGTGTCGATTTTGGCCATTTTTGTGATTATTTTAGCATCCACGTCAATTGTTACTGTGTATTCTAGTGAATGAGATAAAAAAAAAGAAACTCATATTTATCACCAAACCTCCAATTTTCACTAGATATAACACATGTATTTTGACCGAAAACGACAATATCCAAAAAGGTGTTGATTTTGGCCGTTTTTTGTATTTTTTTTACACCCATCTCAATTGTGAACATGCATGCTAGTGAATTGTGTCACAAAAAGTGAAACATATATTTATCACCAAACCTCTATTTTTGTGGGCAATTGGCCGAATACGACAGTATAAAAATGTGTTGATTTTGGCCTTTTCTTTATTTTTTTTACACTTATCTCAATTTTAAACATGCATTCTAGTTAATTGCGCCAAAAAAAGTAAAACACATATTGATCTTTCAAACCTCCATTTTTTGTGGGCTATAGCACACGCAGTTTGATAAAAAATGACAATGTTAAAAAATGTGTCGATTTGGGGCACTTTTGTGATTTTTTTTTGCACCATCTCAATTGTGAACGTGCATGGTAGTGAATTGTGTAAAAAAAGTGAAACTCATATTTATCACAAAAGCTCAATTTTTATGGGTTATAGCACACGTATTTTGGCAAAAAATGACAATATACAAAAACTTGCTGATTTTGGCCGTTTCTATATTATTTTTTACACCCATCTCAATTGTGAACATGCATTCTACTGAATTGTGTCACAAAAAATAAAACTCATATTTATCACTAAACCTCCATTTTTTGTGGGCTATATAGCACATGTATTTTGGCCGAAAGTGACAATGTCCAAAAGCTTGCTAATTTAGACCATTTTTTGTGGGCTATGTAGCACATGTATTTTGGCCGTTTCTATATTATTTTTTACACCCATCTCAATTGTAAACATGCATTCTAGTTAATTATTTCACAAAAAGTGAAACTCATATTTATCACCAAACCTCTATTTTTGATGGGTTATGACACACATATTTTGGCTGAAAACGACAATTCAAAAAACTGCCAATTTTGGCCGTTTCTTTATTGTTTTTTTTCACTCATCTCAATTTTGATTGTGTATTTTAGTGAATTGTGTAAAAAAAAAAACTCATATTTATCACTAAACCTCCATTTTTTGTGGGCTATAGCACACGTATTTTGGCAGAAAGTGACAATGTCAAAAAACGTGCTGATTTGGTCCATTTTTTTGCTATTTTTTGCACTTTGCTCAATTGTGAACGCGCATTTTAGTGAATTATGTCAACAAAAGTGAAACTCATATTTATTACCAAATCTTCATTTGCACTAGATATAAAAAATGTATTTTGACAGAAAATGACAATATCTGAAAAAGTGCATATTTTACTGTTTTTGTATTGTTTTTTAGACCCATCTCAATTGTGAACTTGCATTTTAGCGAGTTGTGTAAAAATGAGTTAAACTCATATTTATCACCAAAACTTCATTTTTTGTGGGCTATATCGAATGTATTTTGTCCGAAAACAACAAATATAAAAACATGCCAATTTTTGCCATTTTTGTACTATTTTTTGCACCTACCTCAATTGTGAACATGCATTCTAGTGAATGGTGTAAAAAAACTCATATTTATCACCGAACTTTCATTTTTTGTGGGTTATAAAACATACAATTTGCGCGGAAACGATAATATCCAAAAACGTGCTAATTTTGGCCCTTTTTGTATTATTTTTTATACCCATCACAATTTTGAATCTGTATTATAGTGAATTGTGTCACAAAAAGTGAAACTCATATTTATAAAAAAAAGCCTCTATTTTTTGTGGGGTATAACACACGTATTTGGCCGAAAACAACAATATCAAAAAACATGCCGATTTTGGCCGTTTCCTTATTGTTTTTGTTCACTAATCTCAATTGTGAACGTGTATTGTGTCAAAAAAATAAAACTCATATTTATCACCAAACTTTGATTTTTTGTGGGCTATAGTGCACGTATTTTGGCCAAAAATTACAATGCACAAAAAAGTGCCGATTTAGGCCAATTTCATGCTATTTTTTGCACCATCTCAATTGTTAACGTGCATTTGAGTGAATCGTGTAAAAAAAAGTAAAAATTATATTTATCACAAAACCTCCTTTTTTATGGGTTATAGCACACGTATTTTAGCCGAAAATTACAATATAAAAAAAGTACTCATTTTGGTAATTTCTGTATTATTTTTTTACCCATCTCAATTGCGAACATGTATTCTAATAAATTGTGTCAAAATAAGTGAAACTCATATTTATCACCAAACTTCCATTTTTTGTGATTTATAACATAGGTATTTTGACCGAAAACGACAATATAAAAAAACGTGAAATTTTTGGCTGTTTCTGTATTGTGTTTTACACTCTTCTCAATTGTGAACATGCATTCTAGTGAATTGCATAAAAAAGTGAAACTATTATTTATCACCAAACTTGAATTTTTTGTGAGCTATAATACACGTTATTTGTCCGAAAATGACTACATCCCAAAATATGCCTGTTTTGGCCGTTTCTTCATTATTTTTTACACTCATCCCAATTATGAACGTGCATTATAGTGAATTGTGTAAAAAAAGTGAATCTCATATTAATCACAAAACTTCCATTTTTTTGGCAATAGCACACATATTTTTGCCGAAAATGACAATGTCAAAAAATGTGCCGATTTTGGCCATTTTGGTGCTAATTTTTGTACTCACCTCAATTGTGAATATGCATTCTAATGAACGGTGTCAAAAAAATGAAACTTATATTTACCAGCAAACCTTCATTTATTGTGGGTTATAACACACGTATTTTGACCGAAGGTGACAATATTAAAAAATGCGAACTGTACCAATTTTACACCCATCTCAATTGTGAATGTGCATTCTAGAGAATTGTGTCAAACAATGTGGAACTCAAGTTTATCACCTAACTTCCATTTTTTGTGGGCTATAGCACACGTATTTTGGCCGATAATGACAATGTCTAAAAATGTGCTGATTTTGGCCATTTTCGTGATTATTTTTGCACTCATGTCAATTGTCAACGTGCATTCTAGTCAATGGTGTAAAAAAATGAAACTCACATTTATCCCTAAATCTCCATTTTCACTAGATATAATACATGTATTTTGACCGAAAATGATAGTAACTGAAAAAGTATCGATTTTGAACGTTTTTATATTATTTTTTACACCCATTTGAATTGTGAACATGCATTTTAGTTTTTTTTTTCTTTTTTTTTTTTTTTTTTTTTTTAGTTGATTGTGTCACAAAGAGTGAAAGTCATATTTATCACAAAACCTCTATTTTTTATGGGCTATAGCACACTTATTTTGACCGAAAATGACAATATTAGAAAACGTGAAAATTTTCGCTGTTTCTATATCGTTTTTTACACCAATCTCAATTGTGAATGTGTATTATAGTGAATTGTGTCAAAAAAAGTGAAACTCATATTTATAAAAAAATATATTTTTTTGTGGGCTATAGCACACATATTTTTTCCAAAAATGACAATGTCCAAAAACGTGTCGATTTGGACCATTTTTTTCTATTTTTTTGCACCGTCTCAATTGTGAATGTGCATTCTAGTAAATTATGTTTAAAAAGTGAAACTCATATTTATCAAAGAATTTCAATTTTTTTTATAAAAAAAGTATAACACATATTTTGACCGAAAACGACAATAACAAAAAACGTGCCAATTTTTGTCATTTCCGTATTGTTTTCTACACCCATCTCAATTTTATACTTGCATTATAGTGAACTGTGTCAAAAAAGTAAAACTAATATTAATCACAACACCTCCATTTTTTGTAGGCTAAAGCACACGTATTTTGATAAAACATGACAATGTCCAAAAATGTGCCAATTTTGGGCATTTTTGTGCTAATTTTTGCACCCACCTTTATTGTGATGTGCATTGTAGTGAACAGTATAAAAAAAAGTGAAACTCATATTTACCAGCAAACCTCTATTTTTTGTGGGCTATAACACGTATTTTGATCGAAAATGACGATATTCGAAAAGGTGAAAACTTTGGCTCTGTTTGTATTATTTTTTACACCCATCTCAATAGTAAACGTGCATTCTAGTGAATTGTGTCAAAAAAAGTGAACTCATGTTTATCACCAAACCTCCATTTTTTGTGAGCTAGCATGTGTATTTTTGCCGAAAATGACAATGTCTGATTTTGGCCTTTTTGTGATTATTTTTGCACCCACCTCAATTGTGAACATGCATTCTAGTCAATGGTGTAAAAAAAGAAACTCATATTATCACAAAATCTCCATTTTTCACTAGATATAACACATGTATTTTGACAAAAAACGACAATATTCGAAAATGTGCCAATTTTGGTCGTTTCTTGATAAGTCAGAGTTGTACCGACTCATTTACCTTACATACACATCCTTTTTATATAGAAATTGAGTAAAGGGAATACTTTGTGAATGGCTTGTGCATATTATTGTTCATGAACTTACAATTGTTGAAAATAGCTAAGTGTGGGAAATATGTGTTAAGTTTGATTCAATTATGTAAAATATGCACACACTCTCCTTAGCTTCACAAGTCACTCACAATTCACAACACTCACGAATCACTCACATCACACACAAACCACTCAAAACACAACACACACATGCACATGGCGGGCGCCTAACGCGCCCGCCCACACCACGCACACACACAAGGCGGGTGCCTAGCGTGCCCGCCCCACACGCACGCACACACAGGGCGGGCGCCTAGCGCGCCTGCCCCTCCTAATGCACACAGGCGCCCGCACCACACACACACTCATGCACGCGGGCGCGCCACCACTACACACTCACTCACTCACTCGCACACATGCACGATTTTATTGCTTAGTTACACCTCACCGCACTCATGCTCCCGCACATATTTTGCGCACATTATCAGACAATCACACACGTTCACTGTTGAGCACCAAGTGCTTGAAGAAATGCATTAAAATTCCTTAATGACTAAGTCTTGAGTGAACTACGTGGCCTCACTTTACCTTTGCTGACTTATTCACAGACACGTGGCGGCTTCTCTGGAAAAGATGGAAATTTCCAGGAAGGTCACCCAGCCAACCCAACAAGGGGAAAGTATAAAAGGAGCTGAAAGGAAAAGAGAAAAGGGGAGATCGGGAGATTAAGGATCAAGAAGGAACTTAGAAAATTACAGAGACGGAGAAGATCTTGGGAAATTGCCCATTTCATTTCTGTCTTGTAATCATGAATTCTGAGCCGATCAACATGATCGGCTAGACATAGAGTGTTGCCTTGAGGGGTTACATGTATGGATTTAATCTTGTTTGAGACATTTGATTTAGAATTTTATCCGTGTTATTTATGTTCATTATTTTGTACTTGTTGTGTTTGATGTTTTGCATTAGATTAACTTCGTATTAAATCTGCGGTGACCACTGAGATTGTTGTGAACTTGCCTAAGGAAATCAATCCCAACTTGTATTGATTATGAACATGCTTGTGTGAGTCTTAGTCCTGTACATTTCATGGTTTAAAAAGGGTAAGGAGCGTTTCTGTACGGTGAGTTTAGATTACATCTGGGATGACTGCCTTGACAAGGAGTATATTCAAGTAATCGAGGCTCACTACTGCCACTATAGGAAAGGATTAAGTGTATTATCGTATTGTGGATTGAGATTACATTTGGGATGACTGCCCTGACAAGGAGTATATCCAAGTAATCGAGGCTCACAGTAGGAGAGTCGGGATCTGGGGGAGTCTCACTCGTACCTATAACTTGCCCTGACAAGGGGAGTTAGAGGAGTATTGTGAAATGGGTTTGAGAGAACTGACAAGTTGATCGAATCCCAGCTCACTAGCAGAGAAGTCCCCTCACACTTGTTCACACAAGTCAGGGATAACAAGAGAAATATCCATAGTAGTTGTTCCACCCTCAAGGCAACACCTCCCGTTTTATTGAGTTATCTCCCGTTCCAACATTCTTGCATTTTCATTCATTTGAGTATTATTTCGTGCCTTTTTAATTATTCATACTTGCTATCATTATTCAATACTTGATCACAATCCTCTCCCTGTGGAGACAATCCCACTCATCACTGCTGCATTTATTGTTGAGTTTGGGTAAAATTGCAGGGTAGCGACAACCCCAACCAATTTTTGGCGCCGTTGCCAGGGAGAGGCTAAGTATTAGGAATTGATTGTGATAGTTTTATGTTTCGAATTTTTGGTATTTCGTATTTCAGTATTTGTTCTGTTTCTTTTGATTGACTTTTGATTATAGTTGGAGATCCTGCCAAGAATGTTTCATCCCATTTCTACAGTTTGTTTTTGAATTCAGTAATCTATCTACGTGGGAGGTGTCTTTGGCTTGTGTAGGTAATCCAGCTTATGCAAGTGGGAGCCAGACTTCGTGGGATAGAACCTGAGTTTAATTTTGATCCAGAGCTCCAGAGGACTTTGAGGCAAAGGAGAAGGGCTCTAGAAATGGCGGAACAGGGTGAACAGAGAGCTAGGTCCCAACAGGGGGAGGAGAGACAAAGAGACGGACCACCAAAGTTTGGGGACCATTTCGCGGTCAACTTCGAGCGGAGGAACAATAGGCAAGATGTGGACGTGGAAAGTTACCAAATCCCAACTCAAATAGTATCGATGATAACTCAGGGTCAGGTCTTTCAAGGATTGAGCAATGACGACCCAACCGAGCACTTGGACTGGTTTCTGGGATTATGTAACACTTTCAAGCTGCAAAGAATCACACCTGATGAGGTGAGAAGGATATTGTTCCCACTCTCTCTCAAAGGCAGGGCAAAGCACTGGTTTAACTCGATCGGAGGGCCCTCGGTAGCCACTTTTGAGGAATTGGAAAGGAAATTCCTGGCCAAATATTTCCCCCATCTAAACTGGAGAGAATGAGACTTGAAATAAGGAACTTTCAGCAGCAAGATGGGGAGACCTTCAAGGAAGCATGGGATAGGTTTAATGACTTGCTCAGGCAATGCCCCAACAATGACCTTGGAGAGATAAGGGAGCTTAACACGTTCTTCAAAGGATTGTCCCCCGAATCTTCACTAATGGTTAAGGCCTCGGCTAACGGAGCCCTCAAGGATAAAAGTGTCCCGGAAGTAAGGGAGCTATTCGATTCTATAGCTGACGACGAGTATTTGTTCCCGGAAACTCGGAAGGCACCTGTAAGAAAACAGCGAGGAGTGCTAGAGCTGGACGAGGAGACTTCCTAGCAAAGATTGAGGTCCTAACAAGGCAGATCCAAACTCTCAAGGCCGCAAACACTGCTCCTGTGCTGATGTGTGGTTTATGCAAAGGTGAACACCACACCGATGAATGTGAGCTCACACAGGAGTCTGTTCAATATGTTCAGAATTACAACAACAGACAGCAATATGGACAGCAATATGGTGGCTATAGAAACCAGTCTGGTCAAGGGTCTTGGGGACAGAACAATCAGGGAAATCAGCAAAGACAGTACTTCCAAGGTGGAGAGTCGAGCAACAGGGAGCCGAGGAAGACCACAGATGAAATGTTTCAAACAATCATGGAAATGATGGACATGTATGAGAAGAGGACTTCTGCATTGGAGGCCTCCATCAAGAACATAGACGTGCAAATAGGCCAGCCATCACACTAAGATGCGGTAAGGAGATAAAGAGGACCTCTCTCTCCTTCCTAGTGATACTGAGCCCAACCCAAAAGGGAAGGAGAGAGAGGTGTGCAACGCCATCACACTAAGATGCGGTAAGGAGATAAAGAGGGATCAGAAGAATGGAGGAAATGAAGAATCAGTGGAAGAAGTCCCAGACGAGACTATCATTGTGGAAGAAGAAATACGGGAGGATGAGGAGGAAAGTGTGAAGGCTCCTGAGCCTAAGAAGAAGAGGGGACCTGCCAGCCTCTATAACTATCCGGAGTTTGCACCCCTCCTACCTTTTCCCCAACGCGTTCCAGCGCAGGCCAAGAAGGGGGCCCAGTTTACAAGGTTCCTGGACATGGTGAAAAACGTCAACGTGAATGTCCCTCTTCTGGACCTAGTCACTGCAGTGCCTCGGTATGCTAAATTTTTGAAGGATCTGATCGCGAATAAAGAGCAAATATTACGTTGTGATGTGCCAATTCCGCTGACTAAGGAGAGCCAGGCTTGGATAAACAATGAGCTCCCTCCCAAGCTCAAGGACCCTGAGAACTGTACAGTCCCTTGCACTATCGGAGGAAAATTTTTTAATAAAGCGTTGTGCAACCTCGGGGCAGGGATCAACTTGATGCCACTATCCCTCGCCGAGAGTATAGGTCTGGGAGAGAAGATTAAACCTGTGGCTGTCCTCCTACAGTTAGCAGATAGATCTTTGGTACAACCGACTGGAATGGTGGAAGATGTGTTGGTGTCGGTAGACAAATTTGTACTTCCAATGGATTTCATAGTCTTGGACATGGAGGAGGACCCCGAAGTCCCACTTATATTTTGCAGGCCATTCTTGGCAACAGGGAATGCCCTCATAGGAGTTAAAGGAAAAACCATCACATTCCGGGTCAATGGTGAAGAAGTGGTATTCAATGTGGATTATGCGATGAAGCACCCTCAGACCATTGAGCAATGTTGCCTGGCAGGCCTGGTGGAGGGTTACCCTCCTTCACTTAAGTCAGAACATACAAGTAAGTCTCTTGCCTTAACACATGACCCTGGTGAAAGTGATATGCATGATAATTTTGAGAATGTGTTAACTGATGAAGAAAGTGAAATTGTGCATGAATTGCAAAACATGATTGAACAACTTGTGTTGAATGACTCCGTTGAGAAAATGAATTTTGATCATGAATCTAATGGAAATTGTGTTGATAAGAGGAAAGTGAACGAAACAAAGGAAAATCTTGATTTTGTTATCTCTACTGACGAAAAGGTGGAAATGGTGCCCACTGAGGTGAGGCTTAACAATATTGAGTACAGGAACAAGAGCTCACCCCAACCAGACAAAAAACCAACCAAGCGGAAATGCCAACCATTATTCAACTATCTGAAGCGCATGGTGTGGAAAGAGAAAAAGAAGCGCCACCCAGTAAGCAGAAATGTGGGTGCCGAGACTTTGGGTGGGTCAAGTAAAGACAAAGGACACACCCAGTTCCTTGACAATCCACCTACTTGACAACAACCCTTTCATGTCGGGCTGAGGACAATAAACCAAGCGCTGTGTTGGGAGGTAACCCGACCATTTACTTTTAGTTATTTGATAGTTGTTTATTTCAATACATTGTGACCCCAATAAAACACCTGAGTTTAAAAGCATCATGTGTGCATATCTGCAGGAACCTCGGAATCGACATGGAGTCAACCAGCTGAGTTTTGTACATCCGGAGGTCGACAGGTAAACAGTTTCGAAAATATTCTCTGCACTGACAAAAGGTGAGAATAAATTCTCAAACGTGTGAGATGAACACACCGAGATTCTCCACCTTTCTGAAATGATTCAGAGAACTGTCAAATCAATTTGGAGAGAAGGAATGGGCAACAGTGAAACGCCATTCTCACATGCATCATTGCACACAATATTAGCACCGACACTTTGAGAAGCTTGACCCCAATTTTGTTCAAAAAGAAATCGGCCATGTATGATGAAATGGATGAAATATTGATGACATGTGATAATGTGGGGCCAAGAACTTTGTTTGGTAGCAATCAATTGTTCAAGTGGCCGAATTATGCAAAAGGAAAGTTGATTTGATTACACAATGCTTTGTTTGCATCCTTCTTGTCATGTAGTCATTTTGTCATTTTGTGAAGTCACATGATAATTGTTTTCTAGCTTGGGATAGCCGAACCATGCATGGGAAATTTCCCTATAAATACCATGCATTGTGCATTCCATTCATCAAGCAATTCTCATGCATCAAAGTGTGCATATTCGGCCAAGAGGAAATGCAACAATAGAATAGGCCATTTCGAGAAGTTGGTAGTGCTCCACAAAAATTTGATTCCTTGTTTTGCAATTTTGCTGTGCCCAGTCTTCAAGCCAAGTAAGCATTTCTTACTCTTTAGCTCTATGCTCGTCTGGTCAATTTCCAATATGTGATGATTTACATAGAATGGCCATGCTAATTTGAACAGTTCAATTAGAATGTGCAATTTAATTATTGTGATGGACTGTTGGCGTAATAGGCTGTTGAATTGTTTGTGGTTATCATCCTTCCTTCTTTGAATTTTGCATGCTAAATATTACCTCAAGGAAGTTCTTTACTTTTGTGCACTGCCAATTCTGAAAATGGTAGCTTGTGAGAGTAATTTCCCATGATTTGAACTAATGCCAAATGAGTTATGCTCATGATGTTTTAATGATTCCATGCTTCACCGTGGTAATGAATGATGTTGATAAATTGTGATGAACGAATTTTGGTGTGCTAATGATATTGTGATTAGTTGTGATATAATTTTGGGGCCGATTTTTACATGAAAAAATTCCCAAATGCGCTTCACGTCTTTTAACTGCCCATGTATGTCCAACTATCTTGTATGGCATAATGAGAATCCTGGAATGTTGTATAGCATGAATTAGACAGTGGGGTGTAATTGCCTTGCACAGCTTAATGAGAAAATTTCATGATCTTGTATGGTGAAGCATGCTTGGGTTTTACGTGAATCCAAAAGACATGATGGAATTGGGTGTACAAAACTCATGCAATGTTGGAATTTTCAGGTACCATGGCACCAAAGAAATACTCTCAAACTCCTGCTACCACTTCCAAGGGTCAAGCGTCGAAAGGGAAGGCCAAGGTTCTGGTGGATGAAACCTCATCCGATTCTGAGTCAGACGAGTAATATTTTCCCGAGAACTATGAAGCTGAGGACACACAAGACACTGGTAGCAAGAAAAGGAAAAATTCTCAATCGGTGGTCCTCCAAAAATTTGTCAGTGCCTATGCTCAAGAAAAATTCTGTGAATTTGCCGTCCGACACATCTATGTTGAACGATCCTTTCGTATCACTGAAAAGCCATACACAGACATCATCCAGCACTACAAGTGGAAACCGTTGACAGTAGCTCCAGAGACATGCAATGTAGCTGTTGCTAAGGAATTCTATGCAAATGCTGCTGCGGTCGATAAGAAAGAGGTCAAGGCGAAGGGGGTATTCGTGAGAGGCAAATACATAAAATTCACCAGCGAGATGGTGAATAAACATTATGGGCTCCCGGACTATGACACAGACGAGCTTAGTGACCTGATCGAAATGGGAAACCCAGATACTATTCTACAAGCACTGACTCTTCCGGGATCAGATTGGGTGAGAAACCAACACGGTGACCTGAGGCATGCGCGGCTCAAGGATTTGACAGCGGAGGCTAAACATGGCTTCTATTTATCAACTCCCGCCTCATGCCCACCACCCATAACACAAAAGTGACCAGAGACAGAATCTTTCTTTTGTATGCCATCCAAAGAAGGTTAACTATAGATGTGGGAAGGTTCATGACCACATACATCAACCAGGCCATATCTGAGCACAATCTAGCCATGTATTTCCCACACTTGATCCTGGAGCAAGCTATCAAGCATGGAGTGAAAGTGTCCACCGGAGAGGAATGCCGAGTGTCAACAGGACCAGTCAAGGATGGCCAACTAAGATTTTATCAGAATCAAGAAAAAGAAGACAGACAGCAGAGAGAAGCTGAGGTAAGGGAGAGAGAAATGGTGGAACCGATACCAATAGTGGACGACATTGATGGCGATGTGAACCCAGCCGAGCCACACCAACAACCACCCAACCAGCAACCACCGCAAGGGTTCGATAATTTCAACAATATGCAAATTGCACTTGAGGGACTTCAAACTACATTCCAAAACCACCACAATTCCCTCATGCAATATATCGACGAAATGGAAGGCAGGTGGACTGGACTGCAGGACTGCATGGGCATCATTTGGACACGAATAGAATCAATGGAACAAGAGCAGACCACACAGTGGAAGGCCATTGACAACAAGATCAATCAGTACCAAACCGAAGTCCACAATCTCAATTTGATGATGGTGTACCACCATCAATCCCGGGGACCAAATTCTTACTTTCCCCCAATTGAGGAGATGGATAACCCAGCCAGAATGATTGTGGATACTAGCAGTCGAAGGGTAGTCATGCAACAAGGGATGAGCTCTACTGCGGGTTCGAGTGCACCAAATTTAAAAAATACTCCACCATCCTTCCCCGGCTTCTCCCGTTTCTCTAACCAACCCCCGCCTCCAGGCACTTAAACGCGGTAGTCTCTCTCCTTTACAATGGGGACCATTGTTCATTTCAAGTGTGGGGGGAGACATTCATGATTTGGGGGTGTGCTTGGAAATTGCTGATGTCTGTGTGTTTGGCTATGCTTGGGACTGCTTTGAAGTGATGCTTGTGTTTGTGAGGCCGAGGGCCTTTGTTTAAAAATTGCTTATGTGTGTTATCATATGTGCGGGAAACGAGTGATAGGGTGGATCGTTTAGTATTTAGGTGATGTGTTTTCTTGTTTTATTGTTCTTGTGTTGTTGTGAGCAAAAGTCAGTGTCTAGCACTGACCTTGTATTGTGCTTGAATTTCCTTATTGTTGCGATAAATGTGAGTGTTTCTATTGTGTTGTGCAAATGTTCATTATCCAGTCCATTCCGCACACTTGCACGCCAAATCACACTTGCACTCCCAGCATCATTGCAAATCCATGAATGTTACTTAATTGTTATGTATGCAATTTTTTTTTGAGATTTACAGTGTCTATTCGATGAGTACAATTTGATAAGTAAAGTGCGATGTCAAAGTAAGATAGAAACGCAAGCAACAAATTTGACATAGGAGAGAGCTTATGATTCTTTACGTGTATGTGCTTTCTACTCGTAAACACTTATTCTTGTATTTTGAGTACATAGTCTATTGGAAACACACACGAACATAAACTGTTTGAATCTGTGCAAATAAGAAAAAAAGCTAGTGGCCGAATAAAGGGAAAAAAGAGCCACAAAACCCTGGGTAGCCAAGCACCAAAGTGCGGCATGAATAAGCACCAATGTGCAAGTTAATTTCTGTTAAGTTTTGCAATAATAAGTGTTCGTGTGTGTGGACAAAAGGATTGTGGTGCAAGAATTTTCTTTAAGTGTCTGCTTGAGTACTCTGCATAGACAATGTGGGAATCACGAGAAACTCTCAGCACACACTGCACGTTGATGGTTTGGTCTTTATTCGTTTCACCTTGCTTGGCAAATTGTATAAGTCGGATGAACTGTGAACTCGGCAACTAGATATTTGTGCATGCGAAAGATTTGAAAATGGATTGCTGATGATGTTGTTGCGAGTGTTTGAATGTGGAATGGATGGGGGCATAGTTTTCGTTTTTCCTTTGCTCGGGACTAGCAAAGATTCAAGTGTGGGGGGTTGATAAGTCGGAGTTGTACCGACTTATTTACCTTACATACACATCCTTTTTATATAGAAATTGAGTAAAGGGAATACTTTGTGAATGGCTTGTGCATATTATTGTTCATGAACTTACAATTGTTGAAAATAGCTAAGTGTGGGGAATATGTGTTAAGTTTGATTCAATTATGTAAAATATGCACACACTCTCCTTAGCCTCACAAGTCACTCACAATTCACAACACTCACGAATCACTCACATCACACACAAACCACTCAAAACACAACACACACATGCACATGGCGGCGCCTAGCGCTCCCGCCCACACCACGCACACACACAAGGCGGGCGCCTAGCGCGCCCGTCCCACACTCACGCACACACAGGGCGAGCGCCTAGCGCGTCCGCCCCTCCTAATGCTAGGCGCCCGCACCACACACACACACATGTACGGCGGGCGCGCCACCACTACACACTCACTCACTCACTCGCACACATGCACGATTTTATTGCTTAGTTACACCTCACCGCACTCATGCTCCCGCACATATTTTGCGCACATTATCAGACAATCACACACATTCACTGTTGAGCACCAAGTGCTTGAAGAAATGCATTAAAATTCCTTAATGACTAAGTCTTGAGTGAACTACGTGGCCTCACTTTACCTTTGCTGACTTATTCACAGACACGTGGCGGCTTCTCCGGAAAAGATGGAAATTTCCAGGAAGGTCACCTAGCCAACCCAACAAGCGGAAAGTATAAAAAGAGCTGAAAAGGAAAGAGAAAAGGGGAGATCGGGAGATTAAGGATCAAGAAGGAAGTTAGAAAATTACAGAGAGGGAGAAGATCTTGGGAAATTGCCCATTTCATTTCTGTCTTGTAATCATGAATTCTGAGCCGATCAACATGATCGGCTAGACATAGAGTGTTGCCTTGAGGGGTTACATGTATGGATTTAATCTTGTTTGAGACATTTGATTTAGAATTTTATCCGTGTTATTTATGTTCATTATTTTGTACTTGTTGTGTTTGATGTTTTGCATTAGATTAACTTCATATTAAATCTGCGGTGACCACTGAGATTGTTGTGAACTTGCCTAAGGAAATCAATCCCAACTTGTATTGATTATGAACATGCTTGTGTGAGTCTTAGTCCTGTACATTTCATGGTTTAAAAAGGGTAAGGAGCGTTTCTGTACGGTGAGTTTATATTACATCTGGGATGACTGCCCTGACAAGGAGTATATCCAAGTAATCGAGGCTCACTACTGCCACTATAGGAAAGGATTAAGAGTATTCTCGTATTGTGAATTGAGATTATATCTGGGATGACTGCCCTGACAAGGAGTATATCCAAGTAATCGAGGCTCACAGTAGAAGAGTCGGGATCTGGGGGAGTCTCACTCGTACCTATAACTTGCCCTGACAATGGGAGTTAGAGGAGTATTGTGAAATGGGTTTGAGAGAACTGACAAGTTGATCGAATCCCAGCTCACTAGCAGAGAAGTCCCCTCACACTTGTTCACACAAGTCAGGGATAACAAGAGAAATATCCATAGTAGTTGTTCCACCCTCAAGGCAACACCTCCCGTTTTATTGAGTTATCTCCCGTTCCAACATTCTTGCATTTTCATTCATTTGAGTATTATTTCGTGCCTTTTTAATTATTCATACTTGCTATCATTATTCAATACTTGATCACAATCCTCTCCCTGTGGAGACGATCCCACTCATCACTGCTGTATTTATTGTTGAGTTTGGGTAAAATTGCAGGGTAGCAACAACCCCGACCATTTCTATATTGTTTTTTACACCCATCTGAATCGTAAACCTGCATTCTAGTGAATTGTGTCACAAAAAGTGACACTCATATTTATGTCAAAACCTCCATTTTTTGTGGGCTATAGCACGTGTATTTTAGCCAAAAAATGTAATATCAATAAACGTGCCAAATTTGTCCGTTTATTTATTATTTTTTATACCCATCTCAATTATGAACATGCTGTCTAGTGAATTGTGTAAAAAAAAAGTAAAACTCACATTTTTTACCAAACCTTTTTTTGTGGGCTATAGCACACGTTTTTTGGTCGAAAATGACAAGGCCTAAAAACGTGCCGATTTTGGCCATTTTCATACTATTTTTTGTACTCGCCTTAATTGTGAATATGCATTCTAGAGAACTGTGTAAAAAAAAAACTCATATTTATAAGCAAAACATCATTTTTTGTGGGTTATAACATATGTATTTTGATTAAAACCGACAATATCCAAAATGGTGCTAATTTCGGCCATTTCTGTATTTTTTTTACACCTATCTTAATTGTAAACATGCATTCTAATGAATTGTGTCACAGAAAAGAAAACTCATATTTATCACAAAGCCTTTATTTTTTGTGGGCTATAGCACACGAATATTTGCCGAAAGTGATAACGTCAAAAAACGTGCCAATTTGGACAATTTTCATGCTATCTTTTGGACCACCTCAATTGTGAATGTGCATTCTAGTTAATTGCTTGATAAAAAGTGAAACTCATATTTATCATCAAAGCTCCATTTTCTGTGGGCTATAGCACACATATTTTGGACGAAAACGACAATTCAAAAAGTGTCGATTTTGGGTAGTTTCTTTAGTGTTTTTAACACTCATCTCAATTGTTATTGTGTATTCTAGTGAATTGGGTAAAAAAAAAAACAAAACTCATATTTATCACCAAACCTCCATTTTTTGTGGGCTATAGCACACGTACGTATTTTTGGCAGAAAGTGACAATGTCAAAAAAATGTGCCAATTTGGTCCATTTTCGTGCTATTTTTTGCACTTTTCTCAATTGTGAATGTGCATTTATTGAATTGTGTCAAAAAAAGTGAAACTCATATTTATAAAAAAAACCTCAATTTTTTATGGGCTATCGAACATGTATTTTGGCCGAAAATGACAATATAAAAAAATGTACCGATTTTGTCCATTTTCGTATTGTTCTTTACACCCATCTCAATTTGAAACGTTCATTATAGTGAAATGTGATAAAAAAATGAAACTCAAATTTATCACAAAACCTCCATTTTTTGTAGGCTATAGCACACGAATTTTGACCAAAAACGACAATGTCCAAAAATGTGATTTGTGTCAAAATATGTGAAACTCATATTTATCACCAAACTTAAAATTTTTGTAGTTTATAACACAAGTATTTTCACCAAAAAAGATAATATCCCAAAACCTACTGATTTTGGCCATTTCTGCATTGTTTTTTACACTAGTCTCAATTGTGAACATGCATTCTAGTGAATTATGTCAAAAAAGTAAAACTTATATTTATCATAAAACCTCCATTTTTGTGGGTTATAACACACATAGTTTTGTCAAAAACAACAACATCCAAAAAACGTGCCAATTTTGGCCGTTTCATTATTGTTTTTTATACTCATCTCAATTGTGAACGAGCATTGTAGTGAATTGTGTCAAAAAACTGAAACTAATATGAATCACCAAACCTCCATTTTTTGTGAGCCATAGCACATTTATTTTGGCCGAAAATGACAATGTACAAAAATGTGTCGATTTTTGCCATTTTTATGCTAACTTTTTTACCCACCTCAATTGTGAATATGCATTCTAGTGAAGGGGTAAAAACTCATATTTATCATTAAACCTCCATTTTTTGTGAGTTATAACACACGTATTTTGGCCGAAAACGACAATATTAAAAACTGTGACAATTTCTCTTGTTTTTGTATCGTTTTTTACACCCTTCTCAATTGTGAACGTATATTCTAGTGAATTTTGTCAAAAAATGAAACTCATGTTTTTCACAAAACCTCCATTTTTGTGGGCTATAGCACACATATTTTGGTTGATAATGAAAATGTCTAAAAACGTGTCGATTTTGGCCATTTTCATGATTATTTTTGCATCCACCTCAATTGTGAACGTGTATTCTAGTCAACTATGTAAAAAAAAAGAAACTCATATTTGCCATCAAATCTTCATTTTTCACTAGATATAATTCATGTATCTTGGCCAAAAAACGACAATATCTTAAAACATGCTGACTTTTGCTCCTTCTGTGTTTATTTTTGCACCCATCTGAATTGTAAATGTGCACTCTAGTGAATTGTTTCAAAAAAAAAGTAAAACTCATATTTATCACCAATCCTCCATTTTTTGTTGGCTATAGCACACATATTTTGTCAAAAAATGACAATTCAAAAAGTGCCAATTTTGGCCGATCCTTTATTGTTTTTTACACTTATCTCAATATTGAATGTGTATTTTAGTGAATTGTGTGAAAAAAATAAAATTCATATTTATCACCAAACCTCTTTTTTTTTGTGGTCTATAACCTATTTTGGCTGACAGTGACAATGTCCAAGAACGTGCTGATTTGGGCCATTTTCGTACTTTTTTTGTACCACCTCAATTGTTAATGTGCTTTTTAGTGAATTGTGTAAAAAAAGTGAAACATATATTTATCAACAAATCTCTATTTTCACTAGATATAAAACATGTATTTTGACTGAAAATGATAATATCCGAAAAAGTGCCAATTTTGGCAATTTTTGTATTCTTTTTTACACCCATCACAATTGTAAATATGCATTCTAAAGAAATGTATTAGAATGAGTTAAACTCATATTTTCTTTAGAATGAGTTAAACTCACATATTTTGGCTAGAAACGACGTTGTCTAAAAACATGTAGATTTTGGCCATTTTCGTGCAATTATTTGCTCCCACCTCAATTGTGAACATGCATTCTAGTGAATTGTGTCAAAAAAACGTAAAACTTATATTTATCACCAAACCTCCATTTTTTGTGGCCTATAGCACACGCATTTTTGTCAAAAATGACAATATCAAGTGTCAAGTTTGGCCGTTTATTTGTTGTTTTTTACAGTCATCTCAATTGTGAACCAGCATTCTAATGAATTGTGTGAAAAAAGTAAAACTAATAATAATCACCAAACCTCAATTTTTTATGAGCTATAGCACATGTATTTTGCCCAAAAATGACAATGTCTAGAAACGTGCCGATTTTGGACAATTTTGTGCTAATATTTGTACCCATCTCAATTGTGAGCGTGCGTTCTAGTGAGTTGTATCAAAAAAAGTGTAACTCATATTTATTACAAAACCTAAATTTTTTGGGCTATAGCACACGTGTATTGACCGATAATAAAAATGTCTAAAAACATGCTGATATTAGCCATTTTGGTGATTATTTTTGCACCCACCTCAATTGTGAACGTTTCTTCTAGTCAACCGTGCAAAAAAAAGAAACTCATATTTATCACCAAATCTCCATTTTTCACTAGATATAACCTACGTATTTTGACTGAAAATGACAATATCCAAAAACGTGCCAATTTTTGTATTATTTTTTAAACACATATGAATTATGAATGTTTATTCTACTAAAGTGCGTTACAAAAAGTGAAACTAATATTTATCACCAAATCTCCATTTTTCACTAAGTATTTTGACCAAAAACGACAATATCTGAAAATGTGTCACTTGTTTCTATTTCTGTTTTGTTTTTTACAACCATCTAATTTGTGAACATGTATTCTAGTGAATTGTGTTACAAAAGTGAAACTCATATTTATCACAAAACCTCAATATTTTGTGGGCTATAGCACACATATTTTTGCCAAAAATGGTACTTCAAAAAAGTGCCAATTTTTGCCATTTCTTTATTGTTTTTTTAACTTATCTAAATTGTGAACTTTTATTTTAGTGAATTTTGTAAAAAAAATAATAAAACTCATATTTATAACAAAACCTCTATTTTTTGTGGGTCATAACACATGTATTTTGGTCGAAAGTGACAATGTCAAAAAACGTGCCGATTTGGACCATTTTTGTTTATTTTTTGCACTACCTCAATTGTGAACATGCATTTTAGTGAATTGTGTCAAGAAAAGTGAAACTCATATTTATCACAAAATCTCCATTTTTCACTAGATATAACACATGTATTTTTGCTGAAAACGACAATATGCGAAAAAGTGCCGATTTTGGCAATTTTTGTATTGTTTTTTACACCCATCTTAATTGTGAACGTGCATTCTGGTAAATTTTTTCAAAATGAGTTAAACTCATATTTATCACCAAACCTTCATATTTTGTGGGCTATATTACACGTATTTTGGCTGGAAACAACAGTGTCTAAAAACATGCCGATTTTTGCCATTTTTATGCAATTATTTGCACCCACCTTAATTGTGAATGTGTATTCTAGTGAATTGTGTCAAAAAAGAGTAAAAATCATATTTATCACAAAAACTCTATTTTATGTGGGCTATAACCCACGTATTTTGCTTAAAATGACAATATCCAGAAACGGACAAAAAAAAGGTGTGGATTTTTGCCGTTTCTTTAGTGTTTTTTTACACTAATCTCAATTTTGAACGCGCATTCTAGTGAATTGTGTAAAAAAATTGAAAACTAATATTAATAACCAAACCTTCATTTTTTGTGAGCTATAGCACATGTATTTTGGCCGAAAATGATAATGTCCAAAAATGTGCCGATTTTGGCCATTTTAATGCTAATTTTTGCACCCACCTCAATTGTGAATGTAATTCTAGTGAATGATATAAAAAAAAGTGAAAATCATATTTACCAACAAACCTCCATTTTTTGTGGGTTATAACAAACGTTTTGGCCAAAAACAACAGTATTCGAAAACGTGACGATTTTGGTTATTTCTGTATCCTTTTTCACCCATCTCAATTATGAACATGCATTCTAGTAAATTGTAGCAAAAAATGTGAAACTCATATTTATCACCAAACCTTCATTTTTTTGTGGGCTATAACACGTAAATTTTGTAAAAATGACAATATCAAAAAACGTGTCGATTTTGGTTGTTTCTTTATTATTTTTTACACTAATCTCAATTGTGAACGTGCATTCTCGTGAATTGTGTCAACAAAAATAAACTCATATTTATCTTCAAACGTCCATTTTTTTGGGCTATAGCACACATATTTTGGTCGAAAATGACAGTGTCTAAAAACGTGTCGATTTAGGCCATTTTCTTGCTATTTTTTGCACCATCTCAATTGTAAATGTGTATTCAAGTGAATTGTGACAAAAAAAGTAAAACTCATATTTATCACAAAACTTCCATTTTTTGTGGGTTATAGAACACGTATTTTGGTCGAAAATGATAACTTCTAAAAACATGCTCATTTTGGTCGTTTCTGTATTGTTTTTTTATCCATCTGAATTGTGAACGTGCTTTCTAATGAATTGTGTCAAAATAAGTGAAACTCATATTTATCACAAAACTTCCATGTTTTGTGATTTATAAAAAAAAAGTATTTTAACCAAAAATGAATATATCCCAAAACGTTTTTCTTATTGTTTTTAATACTCTTCTCAATTGTGAATGTGCATTCTAGTGAATTGTGTAAAAAAAAAAGTGAAACTCATATTTATAAACAAACCTCCATTTTTTGTGGGCTATAGCACATGTGTATTTTAACCGAAAATAATAATATCCTAAAACCTACCTATTTTGGCCATTTCTGTATTGTTTTTTACACTTGTTTCAATTATGAATGTGTATTATAGTGAATTGTGTAAAAAAAAGTGAAACTCATATGTATTAGCAAATCACAATTTTTGTGGGTTATAACACACGTATTTTGGCAAAAAAAGACAATATTCAAAAAACGTGACAATTTTTGCTATTTCTGCATCATTTTTTTTACAGCCATCTCAATTGTGAACGTATATTATAGCGAATTGTTTCAAAAAAAATTGAAACTCATGTTTATCACAAAACTTTCATTTTTTGTGGGCTATAACATATGTATTTTGGCCGATAATGAACATCTAAAAAACATGCTAATTTTAGCCATTTTGTGATTATTTTTGCACCCACCTCAATTTTGAATGTATATTCTAGTCAACTGTATAAAAAAAGAAACTCATATTTATCACAAAATCTCCATTTTTAACTAGATATAAACCATATATTTTGACTGAAAAATAACAATATCTAAAAATGTGCTTATTTTGGTTGTTTCTGTGTTGTTTTTTTACAGCTATCTTGATTGTGAATGTGTTTTCTAGTGAATTGTTTCAGAAAAAGTGAAACTCATATTTATCACCTAACCTCCATTTTTCGTTGGCTATAGTACACTTAATTTGGCCGAACACGACAATTCAAAAAATTGACAATTTTGGTCGTTTCTTTATTATTTTTTACACTCATCTCAATTGTAAATATGTATTTTAGTGATATGTATAAAAAAATTGAAACTCAAATTTATCACAGAACCTCCATTTTTTGTGGGCTATAGCACGCGTATTTTGGCCGAAGGAGACTGTCCAAAAAAGTGCCGATTAGGACCATTTTCGTGCTATTTTTTGCACCACCTCAATTGTGAACGTGCTTTTTATTGAATTGTATAAAAAAGTTAAATTCATAATTATCACCAAATCTCCATTTTTCACTAGATATAACACATGTATTTTAACCGAAATTGACAATATCCGAAAAAGTGCCGATTTTTGCTGTTTTTGTGTTCCTTTTTACACCCATCACAATTGCGAATATGAATCCTAGTGAAATATATTAGAATGAATTAAACTCATATTTATCTCTAAACCTCCATTTTTTATGCGCTATATCACATGTATTTTGGCTGAAAACGACAATGTCTAAAAACCTGCTAATTTTGGCTATTTTCATGCTATTTTTTAAAACCTGCTTAAAACGACAATGTCTAGTGAATGATGTAAAAAAAGAAATTTATATTTATCACAAAACCTTCATTTTGTGTGTGTTATAACACATTTATTTTGACCGAAAATGACAACATCGAAAAATCTGCTGATTTTCGCCGTTTCTATATTTTTTCCATCAGTCTCAATTATAAACTTGCATTCTAGTGAATTGTGGCACAAAAAGCGGAACTCATATTTTATCTCCAAACCTCTATTTTTTGTGGGCTTTGGCACACATATTTTGGTTGAAAATAACAATATTCAAAACCGTTTTAACTTTGACTATATTTTTATTATTTTTTACACTGATCCCAATTGTGGACGTGTATTCTTGTGACAATGACAATTTTCAATTATGAACGTGCATTCTTGTGACACTAAAACTCATATTTATCACCAAACCTTCATTTTTTGTGGGTTATAGCACACGTATTTTGGCCAAAAATGACAATTTCCAAAAACATGCTCATTTTGGTCGTTTCTATATTGTTTTTTTTCCTATTTTAATTATGAACGTGCACAATACTGAATTGTGTCAAAAAAAATTAAAACTCATATTTATCACCAAACTTCTATTTTTTGTGGTTTGTAACACAGGTATTTTGATCGAAAATGAAAATATCCAAGAGCGTGCCAATTTTGGTTGTTTTTGCATTAATTTTTACACTCTTCTCAATTTTGAATGCGCATTCTAATAAATTGTGTCAAAAAAAGTGATACTCAAATTTATCACTAAACCTTCATTTTTTGGGTAATAGCATAGGTATTTTGACCAAAAATGAAAATATCCCAAAACTTTTCGATTTTGGCCATTTATGCATTTTTCTTACATTCGTCTTAATTTTGATTGTGCATTCTAATGAGTCATGTCAAAAAAGTAAAACTCATATTTATCAGCAAACCTCTATTTTTTGTGTAGTATAACACACATATTTTTTGCAAAAACAACAACATCTAAAATCATGCAGATTTTGGTCATTTCTTTATTGCTTTAGACACTTATCTCAATTCTGAACGTGCATTCTAGTGAATTGTATCAAAAATAGTAAAACTAATAATAATTACTAAACCTCCATTTTTGTGAGCCGTAGCACACGTATTTTGGCCAAAAATGACAATGTCCCAAAAAGTGCTAATTTTTGTCATTTTCATGCTAATTTTTAAACTCGTCTCAATTGTGAATGTGAATTGTGTCAAAAAGGTAAAAATTATATTTATCACCAAAGCTCCATTTTTTGTGGGCTAATTTACACGTATTTTTGTTGAAAACGACAATATCCAAAAATGTGCAAATTTTGGCCATTTCTTTTTTATTTTCTACACTCATCTCAATTGTTAACATACATTCTAGTGCATTGTGTAATAATATTAATAACCAAACCTCTATTTTTTGTGGGTTATAGAATATGTATTTTGGCCGAAAATGACAATGTCCAAAAATGTAACAATTTTGGCCATTTTCGGGCTAATTTTTGCACCCACCTTAATTGTGAATGTGCATTTTAGTGAACTGTGTCAAAAAAAAGTAAAACTCGTATTTACCAATAAACCTCCATTTTCTGTGGGTTATAACACACATATTTTTGCCAAAAAAGACAATATTCGAAAATGTGACAACTTTGGCTATTTTTGCATCGTTTTTTACACCCATCTCAATTGTGAACGTGCATTCTAGTGAATTGTGTCAAAAAAGTGAAACTCTTGTTTATCACAAAATCTCCATTTTTTGTGGGTTATAGCACACGTATTGTGGCCGATAATGAAAATGTCTAAAACGTGCTGATATTTTGCCCTTTTTTGATTATTTTTCCCTTTTTTTTGAAAGACTTGATTTCACTTTTTTTACATAGTTGACTAGATTACACATTCATAATTTCACTTTTTGTTAGAATGCACATTATTTTGCACCTACCTCAATTATGAATGTGTATTCTAGTCAACTATGTAAAAAAAGAAACTGATTTTTATCACCAAATCTCCATTATTTAGTAGATATAACCCAATGTATTTTGACTGAAGACGACAATATTTGAAAATGTGCCGATTTTGGCAGTTTCTATATTTTTTTAAACCCATCTGAATTGTGAATGTGCATTCTAACATAAAGTGAAACTCATATTTATCACAAAATCTTCATTTTTCACTAGATATAACACAAGTATTTTGATCGAAAACGACTATATCCAAAAACATCCTAATTTTGTATTTTTTTACAACCATCTGAATTGTGAATGTGCATTCTAGTGAATTGTGTCACAAAAAGTTAAACTTATATTTATTACTAAACCTCCATTTTTTGTTAGCTATAGCACACATATTTTGGTCAAAAACGACATTTCAAAAAAGTGCCAATTTTGGCCATTTTTTATTATTTTTTAAACTTATCTCAATATTGAACGTGTAATTTAGTTAATTGTGTCAAAAAAAATCACCAAACCTTCTTTTTTGTGGGCTTTAGCACATGTATTTTGGCTGAAAGTGACAATGTCCAAAAATGTACCGATATGGACCATTCTCGTGCTATTTTTTGCACCACCTCAATTCTAAACGTGCATTTTAGTGAATTGTGTCAAAAAAAGTGAAACTTATATTTATCACCAAATCTCAATTTTTCAATAGATATAAACATGTATTTTGATTGAAAATGACAATATCCGAAAAATGCTAATTTTGCCCGTTTTTGTATATTTTTTGCACCCGTCACAATTGTAAACATGCATTCTAGTGAATCGTATCAAAATTAGTTAAAACTCATATTTATCACAAAACCTCCATTTTTTGTGAACTATATTACACGTATTTTGGGTAAAAATGACAATGTCTAAAAACGTGCCGATTTTGGTCATTTTCGTGCTATTTTTGACGCCCATGCTTAGTTGTGAATGGTGTAAGAAAAAGAAACTCATATTTATCACCAAACCTCCATTTTTTGTGTGTTGTAACATATGTATTTTGACCGAAAACAACAATATCCAAAAACGTGCTGATTTTGGCCGTTTCTTATTGTTGTTTACACCCACCTCAATTATGAACGTGCATTCTAATGAATTGTGGCACAAAAAGTGGAACTCATATTTATCACAAAACCTCCCTTTTTTGTGGACTATAGCACATGTAAATTTTGTGAAAACGACAATATCCAAAAACGTGCCAATTTTGATTGTTTCTTTATTGTTTTTTACTCTATTCCCAATTGTGAACATGCATTCTCCTAATTTGTGTCAAAAAAATAAAACTCCTATTTATAAAAAAAAACCTCAATTTTGTGGACTATAGCACACGTATTTTGACAGAAAATTATAATGTCCAAAAACGTGTCGATTTAGGCCATTTTCATGTTTTTTTGCACTATCTCAATTGTTAAAGTGCATTTGAGTGAGTTGCGTCAAAAAAAGGAAAACTCATATTTATCACAAAATTTCCATTTTTTATGCGTTATATAACACAAGTATTTTGACAAAAAATGACAATATCCCAAAAAGTGCCAATTTTGGTCATTTTTGTATTGTTTTTTACAGTCTTCTCAATTAATAACGTGCATTCTAGTGAATTATTAAAAAAAAATGAAACTCATATTTATCACTAAATCTCCATTTTTTTGTGGGCTATAGCACTGGTATTTTGGCCGGAAATGACAATATTAAAAAATGTGACAATTTTGGATATTTTTGTATTGGTTTTTACACCTATCTTAATTGTGAACATGTATTCTTGCGATTTGTTTAAAAAAAGTGAAACTTATGTTTATCACAAAACCTCCAACTTTTGTGGGCTATATAGCATATGTATTTTGGCCGATAAAGAAAAAGTCTAAAAACGTGCCGATTTTAGCCAATTTTGTGATTATTTTTCCACCCACCTATATTGTGAATGTGTATTCTAGTAAACTATAAAAAAACTCACATTTATCACCAAATCTCTATATTTAACTAGATATAACACATGAATTTTGAACAAAAAATGACAATATCTGAAAACGTGCTGATTTTGGTTGTTTATGTATTGTTGTTTACACCTATCTTAATTGTGAAGGTGTATTCTAGTGAATTTTTTCAAAAAAGTGAAATTCAAATTTATCACCAAACATTCATTTTTTGTCGGCTATAGAACACATGTTTTGGTCAGAAACGATAATTCAAAAAAGTGACAATTTTGGCAATTTCTTTTTTGTTTTTTACACGTCTATTTTAGTGAATTATGTAAAAAAAATTCAAACTCATATTTATCCCTAAATCTCTATTTTTTGTGAGCTATAGCACACGTATTTTTGCCAAAAGTGACAATATCCAAAAATGTGCCGATTAAGACCATTTTCGTGCTATTTTTTGCACCACTTCAATTGTGAACGTGCATTTTAGTGAATTGTGTCAAAAGAAAAGTTAAACTCATATTTATCACTAAATCTCCATTTTTCACTAGCTATGACACATGTATTTTGACTAAAAACGACAATATCCGATAAAGTGCCGATTTTGGCCGTTCTTGTATTCTTTTTTACACCCATCACAAATGTGAATGAGTATTCTAGTGAATTTTGCTAGAATGAGTTAAACTCATATTTATCACCAAACCTCCATTTTTTGTGGGCTATATCAAACGTATTTTAGCCGAAAATGACAATGTCTAAAAACGTACCGATTTTGGCCATTTTCGTGCTATTTATTGCACCCACCTCAGTTGTGAACGTGCATTCTAGTGAACGGTGTAAAAAAAAGAAACTCATTTATCAACAAACCTCCATTTTTTGTGTGTTATAAAAAATGTATTTTGACCAAAAACAACAATATCTAAAAACGTGCTAATTTTGGTTGTTTCTTTATTGTTTTTTACACTAATCCCAATTGTAAATGTGCATTCTCGTGAATTGTGTCAAAAAAATAAAAATTATATTTATTACCAAACCTCCATTTTTTGTAGGCTATAGCACACGTATTTTGGCAGAAAATGACAATATCCAAAAACGTGCTGATTTAGGCCATTTTCATGCTATTTTTTGTACCATCTCAATTGCGAACGTGTATTCGAGTGAATTGTCAAAAAAAAGTAAAACTCATATTTATCACAGAACCTCCATTTTTTGTGGGTTGTAGCAGATGTATTTTGGCAAAAAATGACAATTTTCAAAAATGTATTCATTTTGGTCATTTTTGTATTTTTTTTACCTATTTTAATTGTGAACGTGCATTCTACTTAATTGCATCAAAATAAATGAAACTCCCATTTATCACCAAAATTCTATTTTAATTTTGTGGTTTATAACATATGTATTTTGACCGAAAACGATAATATCCAAAAATGTACCAATTTTGGTCAATTTTGTATTATTTTTTACACTTTCTCAATTGTGAATGTGCATTCTACTGAATTGTGTAAAAAAAAGTGAAACTCATATTTATTACCAAAACTCCATTTTTTTTGGGCTATAGCAAAGGTAATTTGACTGAAAACAACAATATCCCAAAACCTTCCAATTTTGGCATTTTCTCTATTATTTTTTACACTCGCCTCTATAGTGAACGTGCATTCTAGTGAATTGTGTCAAAAAAAAGTAAAACTCACATTTATCACCAAACCTCTTTTTTTTGTGTGCAATAACACGCATTTTTGGCAAAAACGACAATATCAAAAAATGTTCAGATTTTGGCCGTTTCTTCATTATTTTTTACAATTATCTCAATTCTGGACGTGCATTCTAGTGAATTGTATCAGAAAAAGGGAAACTAATACTAATTACCAAACCTCCATTTTTGTGGGCTATAGCACACGTATTTTGGTCGAAAATGATAATGTCCAAAAAAGTGCCAATATTTGCCATTTTCATGCTAATATTTACACTAGTCTCAATTGTAAAATTGCATTCTAGTGAATTTGTCAAAAAAGTAAAACTCATGTTTATCACCAAACCTCAATTTTTTGTGGGCTAGCACACTTATATTTGTTGAAAATGACAATATTCAAAAACGTACCGATTTTGTCCGTTTCTATTTTGTTTTCTACACTCATCTCAATTGTGAACGTGCATTCTAGTTAATTATGTCAAAAAAGTGAAACTATTATTAATCACCAAATCTACATTTTTGTGGGCTATTGCTCACAGTTTTTGGCCAAAACTATCAATGTCCAAAAACACGCCAATTTTTGTCATTTTCGTGCTAATTTTTGTACCCACCTCAATTGTGAATGTACATTCTATTGAACAGTGTCAAAAAAGTAAAAATCATATTTAGCAACAAATCTCCATTTTTGTGGGTTACAACACAGATATTTTGGCCAAAAGCGACAATATTCGAAAACATGACAACTTCGGCTGTTTTTATACCATTTTTTACACCCATCTCAATTGTGAATGTGCATTCTAGTAAATTGTGTCAAAAAAGTGAAACTCATATTTATCGCAAAACCTCCATTTTTTGTGGGCTATAGCACACGTATTTTGGCCGATAATCAAAATGTCTAAAATTATGCTGATTTTGGCCATTTTTGTGATTATTTTTACACTCACCTCAACTGTGAACATGTATTCTAATCATTAGTGTAAAAAAAACTCATATTTATCACTAAATATCTATTTTTCACTAGATATAACCCATGTATTTTGACTTAAAATGACAATATCTGAAAACGTGCTGATTTTGACAGTTTTTGTATTGTTTTTTTAAACCCATCTGAATCGTGAATGTGCATTTTAGTGAATTGTGTCGCAAAAAGTGAAACTCATATTTATCACCAAACCTCCCTTTTGTGTTGGCTGTAGCACACATATTTTGTCCGGAAACGACAATTCAAAAAATGGCTGATTTTGGCCATTTCTTTATTTTTTTTCACTAATCTCAATTGTGAATGTGTATTTTAGTAGATTGTGTCAAAAAAAATAAAACTTATATTTATGACAAAACCTCCATTTTTGTGGGCTATAACACACGTATTTTGGCCGAAAGTGACAATGTAAAAAAACGTGCCAATTTTGACCATTTTCGTGCTATTTTTGCTCCACCTCAATTGTGAATGTGCATTTTAATGAATTGTTTCAAAGAAAGTGAAATTCATATTTATCACCAAATCTCCATTTTTCACTAGTATAAAACATGTATTTTGACTCAAAATGACAATATTCGAAAAAGTGCCGATTTTGGCCGATTTTGTATTATTTTTTACACCCATCTCAATTTTGAACATGCATTCTAGTGAATTGTGTCAAAATAAGTTAAACTCATATTTATTACCAAATCTCCATTTTTGTGGGCTATATCACGCATATTTTGATCGAAAACGACAATGTCTAAAAATGTGTTGATTTTAGCCATTTTCGTACAATTATTTGCACATTCCTTCATTTTGAAGGTGCATTGTAGTGAACGGTGTAATAACACAAAAACTCTTATTTATCACCAAACCTCCATTTTTGTGGGTTATAACACATGTATTTTGACCGAAAATGACAATATCCAAAAAGTACTGATTTTGGCCATTTCTGTATTATTTTTTACACTCATCTCAATTATGAACAGGCTTTCTAATGAATTGTGTCAAAAAAATTGAAAATGATATTTATCACAAAACCTCCATTTTTTATAGGCTACAACAGACATATTTTAGCCAAAAACAACAATATCCAAAAATGTGCTGATTTTGCTTATATTTTTAGTGTGTTTTACACTAATTCTAATTGTAAAAGTGCATTCTCATAAATTGTGTCAAAAAACATAAAACTCTTGTTTATTACAAAACCTCAATTTTTATGGGCTATAGCACACGTATTTTAGCAGAAAATGACAATGTCCGAAAACGTGCCGATTTAGGCTATTTTCGTGCTATTTTTTGCACCATCTCAATTGTAAACGTGTATTCATGTGAATTGTGTAAAAGAAAGTAAAACTCAAATTTATCAAATAAACTCCATTTTTTGTGGGTTATAGCACACGTGTATTTTGGGCAAAAATGACAATTTCCAAAAACGTGTTATTTTTGGTTGTTTTCGTAATATTTTTTACCCATCTCAATTGTGAACGTGCATATTAATGAATTGTGTCAAAATAAGTTAAACTCATATTTATCACAAACTTCATTTTTTGTGGTTTAGAACACAGGCATTTTAACCGAAAACAACAATATTCATAAATGTGCCAATTTTGGCCGTTTTTGTATTGTTTTTTACACTATTCTCAATTGTGAACATGCATTTTAATGAATTGTGTTAAAAAATTGAACTTCATATTTATCACCAAACCTCCATTTTTTGTGGGCAATAGCATATGTATTTTGAACGAAAATGACAATATCCAAAAACTTGTTGATTTAGCCGTTTTTGTACTGTTTTTTACACTAATCTCAATCGTGAACATGCATTATAGTGACTTGTGTAAAAAATTTTGAAACTCATACTAATCACCAAACTTCTATTTTTTGTTGGCTATAACACACGTATTTTGGCCAAAAATGACAATGTCTAAAAATGTGCCGATTTTGGCCATTTTCATGCTAATTTTTGCACCAACTTCAATTGTGAATGTGCATTCTAGTGAATGGTTTCATAAAAACTTTAACTCATATTTACCCGCAAACCTCCATTTTTTTGGGTTATAACACATGTATTTTGACTGAAAACAACAATATTTGAAAACGTGACAATTTTGGCTATTTCTGTATTGTTTTATTACAGCCATCCCAATTGTCAACGTGCATTTTAGCGAATTGTGTCAAAAAAAGTGAAAATCATGTTTATCACAAAAATTCTATTTTTTGTGGGCTATAGCACACGTATTTTGGTCGATAATGAAAATGTCTAGAAACGTGCCTATTTTTGCCATTTTCGTGATAATTTTTGCACCTACCTTAATTGTGAATGCGTATTCTAGTCAACTGTGTAAAAAAAGAAACTCATATTTATCACCAAATCTCCGTTTTTCACTACATATAACCCATGTATTTTGGCTATTTATGTATCCGAAAGCATGCCGATTTTGGCTATTTATGTATTGTTTTTTATAGCCATCTGAATTATGAACGTAGATTTTACTGAATTGTGTCACAAAAAGTAAAACTCATATATCACAAAACCTCCATTTTTTGTGAGTTATAGCACACATATTTTGGCTGAAAACAACAATTCAAAAAAGTGCCAATTTTGATCATTTCTTTATTATTTTTTATACTCATCTTAATTGTGAATGTGTATTTTAGTAAATTGTGTCAAAAAATAAAACTTATATTTGTCACTGAACCTCCATTTTGTGGGTTATAGCACACTTATTTGGCCAAAAGTGACAATGTCCAAAAATATGCCGATTTGGACCATTTTCGTGCTATTTTTTGCTCCACCTCAACTGTGAATATGCATTTTAGTGAATTGTTTCAAAGAAAATGAAATTCATATTTATCACCAAATCTCCATTTTCACTAGATATAACACATGTGTTTTGACCGAAAATGACAATATCCAAAAATATACTGATTTTGGCTGTTTCTATAATTTTTTTACACTCATCTATATTGTGAGCGTGCATTCTAGCGAATTGTGTAACAAAAAGTGAAACTGATATTTACAACCAAACCTCCATTTTTTATGGGCTATAACATACATATTTTGGCAAAAATGACAATATCCAAAAGCGTGCTGATTTTGGTTGTTTCTTCATTGTTTTTACATTGTGAACGTTCTTTCTCATGAATTTTGTCAAAAAAATTAAAACTCATATTTATCATAAAACCTCTATTTTTTGTGGGCCATAGCACACGTATTTTGAATGAAAATGACAATTTCCAAAAACGTATTTTTTTGTTGTTTTTGTTTTTGTTAGCCATCTCAACTATGAAAGTGCATTCTAATGAATTGTGTTAAAATAAGTGAAACTCATATTTATCACAATACTTCAATTTTTTGTTGTTTATAACACATGTATTTTGACCGAAAACGGCATTATCCTAAAACGTGCCAATTTTGACTGTTTTTGTATTGTTTTTTACACTCTTCTTAATTGTGAACATGCATTGATAGGCCTGAAGATTAGACCTTAATCCCCGGCACCAATTTGATAGCGGTTTTGGAGCTAGGGTCAAAAGCTAAGGCTTAACCGAATCAAATAAATTTGTAACCCTAATCCTCACGACATTTAAGGTGCATCAAGACACCGATGTTTGTGTAGCTAGAGGAAGTAGGGGTCGAACCCACAGGGAGGGGATGAATCTATGGAATTAATGTGAATGTGTGTGAAGTAGTGAAAATACAAACAAGAAAAGGGAAATGACTTAAACTGCCAACTAAAGAAAAGAACAAAAACAAGGAAATAAATGCATCATGGAAAAAGGAATCATGCAATGAAGTGTACCCTTGGAGTATTGGTTTTCCTAAACATTAGCGTTTTATGTGGTTTACAAGAGTGCTAAGAGTGTGACAACATAAATAAAGTTCTACTTTTATGGCGGAAGCTAGAACCTAATAACGTTGACACCTATGGGAAATTGACTTCATAGATAATTCCCCCTTTATGGCGGAGGCAAGGATTTGCCAATTTAGGTCAACTAAGAGCCCTATGTTCTTCCAAGCTTATCACACTCTAATTCGGCTCCTCCATTATGGCGAAGACAAGAGCCAAACCTAGTCACTCTTTCGAATATCACTCCTTAACCTATTCCTTCCTTTATGGCAGAGGCAAGGTCTAAGTTAGTTCATGCTACCCGAATTCACCAACCCTAACATAGGAATCTCAATGTCCTAACCGATTCCCCCTTTATGGCGGAGGCAAGAAAAGGCTAGAACACCACCATTAATCTACTATCCACATACTAATTTACCCTAAGCATTACTAGTATAGAATGTTAGATTAACTTGTAGTTCCTAATTCTTTATTACCCACAACATAAATCCACATAAAAACACAACAATTCAACAATCAATAATCAATCTCCAAGGGCAATAGTAATTTAGCACATCAAAGCTACTAAGAACATCACAATAATGAATTAAAGCAATGGAATTAAACGAAGAAATACAAAGAGTAGTACTCCCCTTTGATGTTCCAAGCCAAAGCTCCAAGATTCCTCAATCAAAACAAGTCTTTAGAGCCAATGACTTTACATGAAATCCCTCTCCTCATGATGCTATTTACACCAAGAACACACACTAGTTGTGTGTTCTTGTGGAGTTCCTAGGGAGGGAAGCTTACAAAACAACTAATCTAACCTAAAAACTAACTACAAAAACTAACAAGAATTGGCTTCCTTCTTGGTCTCTTCTTCTTCTCACTCTCTCCTCTTCTTCTTTGGCTGTAGAATTCTTCATTATATGGGAGAGATTAGGGTTGCAAAATGTGTGTTGACCGAGTTCCCAAAATGCCCTTGAAGTCTTCTCAAAATGGAGGACAAAATGGTCCAAAATCAGCCCCTCGCGATCACCAGCGGCGCGCCGGTAAGCTCTCCGGCACGCCAGAGATTTGGTGAGCATTCTGGAAATTTGATTTTTCGGCGCGCTGGAGAGCTTTCGAGCCATTTTTCTATATGATCCAGATCGAATTTGGAAAAACCCAAAACATGAAAGTTGTAGCTCTTTCTCTTAGTTTTCCAATGGTACCTGAATCATTCCATTCGGACGTAAATTTAGAGAGATATGATCGAAATACTAAACCCTGGCAGATTTCTTCAGCATTTGTTCTTCATCGCCTTTTTGACCTAAATCACATCTTTCTTGATCTTCTCAATCTTATCTTCTCATTTTGGCCTCCATGATTAACAACCTCTGAAAATGCTTTTCATTATTCTTTTGCTCCGTTGCTCCTCTCACGCAATAATGTCCTACAAATATGTTAAAAACACGTAAAAACGACATAAAAACAAGTTACAAGGACGCACAAGAGGTAAGTAAAACGAATACAATAAGGTGAAAATCATCACCTTATCATGCATTCTAGTGAATTGTATTAAAAAAGGTGAAACTCATATTCACCAAACCTCCATTTTTTCTAGGCAATAACATTTGTATTTTGATTGAAAATGACAATATCCAAAAACATATCACCAAATGGGCAATAGCATATCACCAAACCTCTATTTCTTTACTGTTTTTTGCACTAATCTCAATTGTGAACGTGCATTATAGTGAATTGTGTAAAAAATTGTGAAACTCATACTAATCTCCAAACTTCAATTTTTTGTTGGCTATAGCACACATAGTTTGGCTGAAAATAACAATGTCAAAAAATATGCCAATTTTGGCCATTTTCATGCTAATTTTTGTACTCACCTAAATTGTGAATGTGCATTCTTGTGAATGGTATGAAAAATAGTGAAACTCATATTTACTAGCAAACTTTCATTTTTTGTGGGTTATAAAACATGTATTTTGGCCGAAAACAACAATATTCGAAAACGTTACAATTTTGGCTATTTTTGTATCGTTTTTTAAAGTCATCTCAATTGTGAATGTACATTCTAGAAAATTGTGTCAAAAAAAGTGAAACTTATGTTTATCACAAAACCTCCAATTTTGTGGGATATAGCACACATATTTTGACCAAAAATGAAAATGTCTAAAAACTTGCAGAGTTTTGCCATTTTCGTGATTATTTTGTATCTACCTCAATTGTGAACGTGCATTCTAGTCAACTATGTAAAAAGAAAAAAGGAACTCATATTTATCACCAAATCTCCCTTTTCACTAGATATAACCTATGTATTTTGACCAAAAATGACATTATCTGAAAACGTGTCAATTTTAGTTGTTTTGTTATTGTCTTTTACACCCATATGAATTGTGACCGTGCATTTTAGTGAATTGTATCACAAAAAGTGAAACTCATAATTATCACAAAACCTTCATTTTTTGTGGGCCATAGCACACATATTTTTGCCAAAAAATGATAATTCAAAAAAGTGCTGATTTTGGGCGTTTTTTTATTGTTTTTTTACACTTATCTCTATTGTGAATGTGTATGATAGGGCGTAAATATGTGTGTAAATGCAATCTTGGTTGCTATCTACTCCTAATAAAAAATAATGCTAAACAACTCCCGTAAAGGTGATAGTATAGCAAGTTCATTCCCTCAGGGAGAGGACTATGTTGAAATTTTAAAGAAAATATTTTTGGTTTTTTTTATGTTATTAATAAACTGAAAATATGAAAGTAAATAGCAAACAACTAAAACAAAGACGATGATTTGATTTGAACTATGAATTAAGCAAGTTTACTCCCGATATTATATTTTAGGGTTACATAAAAAGCACACACATACATCCTATCTATGGTCATACAAAATAAGGGTAAGTAACATAACTCACGCCCTCCTATGTGGTAAGAGGCAAAATTTACTTCCTTGATTAACCCGGAATCTAGTGCAACTACAACTCAACCAAACCCTCAAGTTCAACCGCTCCTATGTGGCAAGAGGCAACACCCAAACAAGTCGCACTAATACTAAACTAATCCCCCCTAACTCCTCCTATGTAGCAAGAGGCAAGAGCTAAGGTGAAATTAACCTAATAAATTCACAACCAACCCACAAAAGATTCCAAACAACCCACTCTAATCCTCCTATGTGGCAAGAGGCAAGATTAAAGCAAGTTATCTCTAAATAATTTACTGCACTTTCAGCAAATATTCATCATACATAATCCAGCGCTAAATCATGCATAATTATGAAGAACACATCAAAACTCATTCAACACACGAACATAAAATAGAATTTAGTATGTAAATTAAGCACAAAAACCCTTATTCATAATCCCGAGAGCACAATTAATTTAGCCGAGCATGGCTAAATTGAACATCATAATATTTATATTAAAGAGCATTATTAAAAACATAATCTTAAAAAGAAAGAAAACACCTTCAATTGTGAGTCCATAGATGAAATCTTTAACTCTTAAAAGAATAAATTCAATAATTAATGATGTTCCCGAATTCGTACAGCTTCAATTCTCCACGCAATAACCAAAGAAGAAAAACCCTAGTTATTACATAGAGAAAACCCTTGCTAAAAAATCTGTAAACCTAGCTCTATTTATAGTGATTCCATAAAAATATTTGCAAATAAGTTCTTCATGATAACCTTGTCGGACACGAAATCTCAAAGTTGGCCAAAAATGCAAACTTCCAAAATTAACTCAGAAATTCACGCGATTTCTGATGTCGCAACTTGCAGGGTCTGATGAGAATGAGCCCGTGTTCACGTCCATGGTGTTAAGTCAATTTTTCATCCTGAAAGTTTCTGTCACGTTTTGGTATTCTTGGCATAACTCTTTCGATATAATTCGGAATTGCACCATTCAAGAAGCCCTGGAACGATAAGAGATAGAGCTACAACTTTCATGTTTTAAGTGTTCCAAGATTCTGACTTTATCACCGTCGAAAATGCCTTCCAAAATTGATGACGGGATTCTGGCCAGATTTTCATCTCGAATTTCATGGACTACATTGAAGACCAAGATGGCGTGCTTGGGCTTTGCTATGTTGGATCACGCCATTTGATAATTATTTATTTTTCTTTTGAGTTGTAATAATTAAGTCCATTAAACATTTAATTATGGGCTTAAGTCTTTATGTTTTAATTGTGGGCTAAGTAATTACTTGATCCAATTGCCTTGCATGGTAATTAGGAAAGTAATCTCCTACTTTTTAGGAGAATTTAGGAAAGTAAGAGTTCAAATCGGTTTTTACTTCCTTGTAACCGATTTTACAAGTTTAGGAAACTTAAAGTTTGTCTTTTAGTTAATGGTTTCCTTTTCCAATATGGAAACTAAGTTGTAATAGGATTAAGCTAGGGTTTCATGTTTTTGTAGCCTATTTATAGGTGAGTTTTTCACATGAAATAATAAGTTGAATTTTGAAGAAACCTTTTAGCTTTGCTAAATTATTTGCAGCCTTAAACAAGTTGTGAAAAACGTGACTAATCAATTAGGGTTAGTTGATTATTCATAGGACCGGATTCTTTAAGCTAGGACCTTAAAGAGAACGTATTGTTTCTTGATTTCAAGAGCGAGCCAAACTGAGATCTTTTTAACCATTGATTTACATAGGTTAGATTGAAATCACTTTGTGGTAATGTGTTGGGTTTGATTGATTTACAATCAAATACATCCCATTCGATATCCATCTTTTCTTCTTGTGTTGTTTCCGTGTTTGATCTTACTTGTGATCGTGTTGGTTTCTGAATTTTGGTGCACAACGATCCTAAGTGTGTGGAATTCGTGTGGAGCTGGATTCTCACCCCACTCCATTCGTATCAATTGGTATCAGAGCTTCTAGGTTGTTCATCGAAAATTTCAGGTTTTGTGCTTCTTTGTCTTCTCGGATTTTTCTTGATTTCTTGAGTCGTTCTTGCTGTCTTTTTTTGCGTCATTTTTTCTGCAGTTTTTGGAGTCTTTTAGTTGCTGTTTTCACGTGTTTCTTGCTGTCCAAAGTCGTCATAGTTAGTGTCTTTAAATTCATCAAAATCGCATAAGCCAAAGTTGATCAAATCTGCCCGAAAATTGCCTTCTTGTTGTTTACGATTTTTGACATCTTTTTGCTACTGTTCTTGCTTCGAATTGCTGCTGTTTTTAAAGTTTAAATTCTGCAGTAAATATATATATTAATTGAGTCTTAAATTCATTAATATTCTGTCCAAAAATCGCATGCAACTTGGTGCTTAAAATCTGCCCAAATCGAGTTGATCTTGTTACTTGATTTTCTTGCGTTTTTGTGTTGTTCTTCTTGTGTTTCTTGTTCGATCCTTGCTGCCATCTTTGTCTCAATATTCTGCACTATTTTCTTGCATTCATAGTGTTGGATTCTTTGTGTTTTATTTGTTGATTTCACGTCCAAACCCTAGGTGTCAAGATTAGGGTTTCTTAAAAACCCTAGTTTCAAATTATCATAACTTTGTGAGTTCTTGCTCAATTCTTGAAATTCTTTTTGTGTTAGTTCCATCAATCTACTCTTGTCATAATAACTTTTGATCAAACTTTTTGAACAAGTGAAAAAGATTGGTTCTTGACCACTTTCTTGAACTTCTTGAAGTTCTTGATTTTTGAAAGTTGTCAAATTTTGAATCTTGAACCATATTTGAAATCCTTGAGTTAAATCTTGAAAATTTTGTTAAAGTGGCACTTTCAAATTCTTTGTCCTTGGTGAGTTATTAAAGTTTGGAGAAATTAAGGTTGAACCACATAAGACAAGGCCACATCCTTAAACCTAAGTACTTGTACTAGGTTCTTGTCTTAAAACCTTAAAGATTTTGTTTGACCTAAGTTGTTTAAGGTTCTTGTCCGAACCTAGGTCATTGTTTGTACAAGGTTTTTGTCCAAAACCTTAAAAGTTTGTTTTGTCCTTTTTGTTGTCCGAATAAAAAAAAAAGAGGCCGTAATTTAAAAAAAAAAAAAAAGGCCCAAATCAAAAAAAAAAAAAAAAGGCCGTGATATTAAAAAAAAAAAGGCCCAATAAAAGAAAATAATCTCGGACTTTTAATATTTCTATTATTTAATTTTTAGTATTTTTTTTAATTAATTTTCGTAAATTAAAAAGAACACTTTGTTCTTGAGTTTTGATTTGAAACCACCTTGGATTAAAAGTGCCATAACTTTTGCTATACAACTCGGATTTTGGTGATTCAAATTGTGTTGTTCTCGTCTTTGATTCCTCTTTCTAAATATCATAGTTTCTGAATCAATCAAATTATACCCACACGTGCTCTGAAATACTCTTGTGACGTGAATTATTTGAACTTCTTTGATTTGACTTGTGTGAATCTTGTTGTTGAAAATCTCGGTTGAGACAATCTCTTAAAGTCATTGCAACAGTAAGTTCTCTATAGTTTGAGAGTATTAGACTAGGGTATACACGAGAGAAACATATATCAAAGAGAGGAGAGCTCCTACTATCCACATAATGAGAACCCGAGAGGAATTCAATTGTTGTTTTCTTTTGTTTCTTACTAACCTTGCAGGATAATGGAGGACGAAACTAATACACCAAGAGGTTCTAAACCTCAAACCGAAGCTGAGCAAAAGTTTGCTAATGATTCTCTTGCACAGATACTACAAAAGATCAACCTCCGCCTTGATTTCTTGGAGTCATCAACTTCTAAGCCATCAAAGAAATCTTCATCCAAGAAGTTTAAATATAATGCTGCTTTTGAGTCCGAAAGTGAATCTAATGAAGAGGAGGAGGAAGAGTTGTCCGAATCATCTTCTAAGGGTAACAAGTCTAAAGTCTCAATTGCTTCACTTAAGTTAACAATTCCCACTTTTCATGGTAAGACAGATCCGGAAGCTTATTTTGATTGGGTTCGTGAGCTTGAGCACTTCTTTGAAGGCCATGACTATCCCGAAAAGGAAAAATTTCGACTTGCCTTTATGCACTTAAAGGATCATGCAAGTTTGTGGTGGGATAAGTTGTCTCAATCTAGACGTGAAGATGGTGAAAGTCCAATCAAGACATGGAGTCGCATGAAAACACTCATGAGGAAGAAATATGTCCCTTCATACTACAACCGTGAATTGAATAGACAGTTACATACACTTGTACAAGGTAACAAATCGGTTGAGGAGTATTATCATGAGATGGAAGCTTTGATGATCAAGGCTAATGTTCAAGAAGATCCCGACTCTACAATTGAAAGATTTTTAAGAGGTATGCATTCTGATTTGGCTCATCAAGTTGATTTACAAAGTTTTGATAATATTGATGAACTTGTCCATAAAGCCATCAAGATAGAAAGGCACATGAAAGGGAAGGGTAAGTTTTCACAACCAACTCCACCTTGGCAAAGAGATAAGAAGCCGAGTTTTGCCCCTTTCAATCCGCCATCCAAGCCACGCCAATTTCCACAAAGTTCAACGTCAAGTGCCCCTCAAGGGGTCTCAAAAACAACGCCCAAGGTTGCTGTCCAACCTTCTAAAACGGCGTCAACTTCTTCAACTCCAAGATTGAGGGATGTTCGATGTTATAAATGTCAAGGTTATGGTCATATGCAAGCTGAATGTCCAACACGAAAAGTGATGATAACTCTTGATAGTGGTGAAGTGGTAAGTGATGATGATTGTGCCGACATGCCACCTCTTGAAGAGAAACATGAATCAAGTGAAGAAAGTGAAGACAATGAGCCCTACACGTATGGTGACGGTAAATTTTCTTTAGTCTCTCGCCGTGTTCTAAATGTCCAACCTTTAGTTGATAATGATGATTTGATGCAACGAGAAAACATATTTCACACACGTTGCTTAGTGCAAGACAGAATTTGTAGTGTGATAATTGATAGTGGAAGTTGCACAAATGTGGCGAGCACTTTGTTTGTAAATAAGTTGAACTTGAATTGCACGAAACATCCTAAACCCTACCGACTACAATGGTTGAATAATTCAATGGATGCTAGGGTTACAAAACAAGTTAAGTTCACTTTAACCATTGGAAAATATGTTGATAATGTTATATGTGATGTTGTTCCAATGGAAGCAAGTCATATCTTGCTTGGCCGCCCTTGGCAGTTTGATTGTGATGTACTTTATCATGCCAAGAAGAATTTCTATAGCTTTGTTCATAAAGGGAAAAAGTTTAATCTTCAAGCCTTAACCCCAGCACAAGTCTTTGAAGATCAAACTCGAATCATTCAAGCTACTAGAGATATGAATGCCGCCAAAGAGAAGAAAGTTCAAGGGAAAAGCAATGTCATAGCTAGCTCAACTTGTAATAGTGTAGGCCGAGATAAAGATTCTTTGTCTTCTTCTAGCATAGGCCGAGAGTTAGTTATTAAGCAACCTTGTTATTTTACTTCTTCTAGCGAGATTGAGAGAGGAATACTAGATAGGCAATCAATGTACTTACTTGATGATAGTGATCACCATTTGAATTGTTTGCTGCCTAGTTCCTTTGTTTTGCAGGTTTTTGGAGTTCCTAGACATCTAATGGAGTTAGAAACAACTCATTATCAATTGGAAGGAGTCCAATCCGCCTCAGCTTGTTTTCCACAAGGTAAGCAAGGTAAGTTAGGTAAGTATGAAAGCTTATTGGTTTATTTCAATGGTTTTAAAGTAAAGAACTTTGTTAACATCAATGCTATTGATTTTCAAAGTTTGATTTCTGTTTTGAATCAATTTCAATGTCTTTCACTCACATTTGAAACATTAGTTCAAAATTCTTTAACATGTGCATTAAAATCCAATGATTTGTGTTTTGATAAGCAAATTATTTCACATAATTCTTCAATTATGAAATCCAATTATTTCGTTTTGAATGAGTTTATGTATAGTTTCTTCACATGCTATGTTGCTTATCTCATACATGAATTATATTTTGAGCTTAATATTGATAATTTCGAACTACATCCAACCTTTGTATGTACTCATTCAAGTGTTAATTATATTGACTCTACTTGCTGGATTAATGATTATTTTGATTACTTATTTCGTGACTTTGCTCACATTCATCAAGTTCAAAGAGGTCCATGGGTAATTCAACACTTGTATGGTAAGTTATCTCCGTTCCAAATTTCTTTTGAATTCCAAGAGGTAAAATTTTCTGTTTACAACTATTCAATAGATTCTTCACATTCTTGTCTTTGGAATTATAATTTCATGTTTGATAACTTTCGCATGTTGTTCAAGGTATTAATACGTTCTTGTGATTTGCACTTTGTCAAGGATGCATATATGTTTTCTTGTTATGAATATTCTTGTCCTTATGATTCTATTCATATATGTTTACATCCTTTGCTTACATTACATGTTAATAACGTAAATAGTGTGCTAATGGATGTTGTTAGTGAATTCGTCTTGGTTAGTTCTCTAATTAAGAACATTCGGTTTTCTGATTTGCATAAACTACATGATAGTTATTTGCATAATTGTTTTGAATTCATTGACTTCAACATTATGACTCATGCAAAATTTGTTAAGACTAATCATGCTATATGTACTACGATTTTGCATACTTATTCTGCCCATTCTATTCTTTTGGTGAAAGGAAATTATTCTACATCTTGTTCTAGATTATTGTCCTTTCATTTACCTTATACATTTGTCTTGTTTTGGCAGAATATATATTATTGTTGTTCGAGATGTGCATCTTCCCAATTTTACTTGGCTCGAGTTTGCGATGAGTTCGTGATATTGGTATTTGACCCTGGAACTCACTTTCAAGATTCGAGGACGAATCCTTTCGAGGAGGGAGGGAATGATGAGAATGAGCCCGTGTTCACGTCCATGGTGTTAAGTCAATTTTTCATCCTGAAAGTTTCTGTCACGTTTTGGTATTCTTGGCATAACTCTTTCGATATAATTCGGAATTGCACCATTCAAGAAGCCCTGGAACGATAAGAGATAGAGCTACAACTTTCATGTTTTAAGTGTTCCAAGATTCTGACTTTATCACCGTCGAAAATGCCTTCCAAAATTGATGACGGGATTCTGGCCAGATTTTCATCTCGAATTTCATGGACTACATTGAAGACCAAGATGGCGTGCTTGGGCTTTGCTATGTTGGATCACGCCATTTGATAATTATTTATTTTTCTTTTGAGTTGTAATAATTAAGTCCATTAAACATTTAATTATGGGCTTAAGTCTTTATGTTTTAATTGTGGGCTAAGTAATTACTTGATCCAATTGCCTTGCATGGTAATTAGGAAAGTAATCTCCTACTTTTTAGGAGAATTTAGGAAAGTAAGAGTTCAAATCGGTTTTTACTTCCTTGTAACCGATTTTACAAGTTTAGGAAACTTAAAGTTTGTCTTTTAGTTAATGGTTTCCTTTTCCAATATGGAAACTAAGTTGTAATAGGATTAAGCTAGGGTTTCATGTTTTTGTAGCCTATTTATAGGTGAGTTTTTCACATGAAATAATAAGTTGAATTTTGAAGAAACCTTTTAGCTTTGCTAAATTATTTGCAGCCTTAAACAAGTTGTGAAAAACGTGACTAATCAATTAGGGTTAGTTGATTATTCATAGGACCGGATTCTTTAAGCTAGGACCTTAAAGAGAACGTATTGTTTCTTGATTTCAAGAGCGAGCCAAACTGAGATCTTTTTAACCATTGATTTACATAGGTTAGATTGAAATCACTTTGTGGTAATGTGTTGGGTTTGATTGATTTACAATCAAATACATCCCATTCGATATCCATCTTTTCTTCTTGTGTTGTTTCCGTGTTTGATCTTACTTGTGATCGTGTTGGTTTCTGAATTTTGGTGCACAACGATCCTAAGTGTGTGGAATTCGTGTGGAGCTGGATTCTCACCCCACTCCATTCGTATCAGGGTCGCACGTCGCGACGTGATAAATCCCGACGTCGCGACATGGCTCACTGCCATTTTCTCCAAAAATTGCCAAAAATCATCAAAAATCAATTTTAATTCGCATTTTTGATGTCGCGACGTGGAAAAGATCTTCACTAAATTCACAAACTTTCTTCAAATTTTCCTCCATTTTGCATCCGATTGGCTCTCATATAATTTTTCTCTTCCAAGCATACACCATGGTCGACAAACCTATAAATAAAACACTGAAACGAATCAAAAAGAACAAGAACGACCAAAGAATTAGGTATAAAACACTAAATAAAAGGTGAATAAATTCACCTTATCAGTGTATTTTAGTGAATTGTGTCAAAAAAATAAAACTCATATTTATCACCAAACCTTCATTTTATGTGGGCTATAGCACACTTATTTTGGCCGAAAGTCACAATGTCCAAAAACGTGCCGATTTTGGACCATTTTCGTGATATTTTTGCCACCACTTGTGAACGTGAATTTTTGTGAATTATTTTTTTTTTAAAAAGCGAAACTTATATTTATCACCAACTCTCTATTTTTCACTAGATATAACATATGTATTTTGACTGACAATGACAATATCCAAAAAAGTGCCGATTTTGGCCGTTTTGTACTATTTTTTATATCCATCTTAATTGTGAACATGCATTCTAGTTAATTGTATCAAAATGAGTTAAACTCGTATTTATTATCAAACCTCCATTTTTTGTGGGCTATATCACACGTATTTTTGCCAAAACCAACAATATCTAAAAATGTGCCGATTTCGGACATTTTCGTGCTATTTTTTGCACCCACCTCAACTTTGATTTTGCATTTTAGTTAATGGTGTTAAAAAAATAAACCTCTTATTTATCACCAAACCTTCATTTTTTTGTGGGTTATGACACATGTATTTTGACCGGAAATGACAATAACAAAAAACAAGCTCATTTTGGCCATTTTTGCATTGTTTTTTACACCAATCTCAATTGTGAACATTCGTTTTAGTAATTGTGTCACAAAAAAAGAAACTAATATTTATCACCAAAATTCCATTTTTAATGGGGTAAACCCTCGTATTTTTGCTAAAAACAACAATATAAAAAAAGTATTTTTTTTAGCTTTTTCTTTATTTTTTTACACTAATCCCAATTGTGAACGTGTTTTCTCGTGAATTGTGTTAAAAAAAGAAAAATCATATTTATCACCAAACCTCTATTTTTTGTGGGCTTTAGCACACGTATTTTAATCGCAAAATAACAAATTTCTAAAAACATGCTCATTTTGGTCGTTTCTATATTGTTTTTTACCCATCTGAATTTTGAATGTGTATTCTAATGAATTATGTCAAAATAAGTGAAACTTATGTTTATCACCAAACTTTCATTTTTTGTGGTTTGTTACACAGGTATTTTGACCAAAAACAACAATATCCCAAAACGTGCCAATTTTGACCCTTTTTGTATTGTTTTTTACACTCTTCTCAATTGTGAACATGCATTCTAAAACAATATTTATCACTAAACCTCCATTTTTGTTAAGCTAGCACATGTATTTTGACCGAAAATGACAATATCCTAAAACCTGCCAATTTTTACCATTTCTGCATTGTTTTTTACACTTGTCTCGATTGTGAATGTGTATTCTAGTATATTGTGTCAAAAAAAGTAAAACTCATATTTATCACCAAAACCTCCATTTTTTGTGGGTTATACCACATATATTCTGGCTGAAAAATGACAATGTCCAAAAGAGTGCTGATTTTTGCCATTTTCAAGCTAATTTTTACACTCATCTAAATTGTGAACGTGCATTCTAGTGAATTGTGTCAAAAAAATAAAACTCATATTCATCACAAAACCTCTGTTTTTGTGGGTTATAGCCCACGTATTTTTGCCAAAAACGACAATATTCAAAAGCATACCAATTTTGGCCATTTCTTTATTTTTTTACACTCATTTCAATTGTTAACGTGCAACTTAGTGAAATATGTAAAAAAATGCGAAACTAATATTAATTACCAAACCTCCATTTTTTGTGGCCAATAGCACACGTATTTTAACCCAAAATGACAATGTCCAAAAGGTGCCGATTTTGGCTATTTTTTTGCTAATTTTTTCACCAACCTCAATTGTGAATATGCATTCTAGTGAACGGTCTCAAAAAAAGTTAAATTGATATTTACCAGCAAACCTTCAATTTTTGGTAAAAAATGACAATATTCGAATATGTGAGAATCTTGGCTGTTTCTATATCGTTTTTTACACCCATCTCAGTTGTGAACATGCAATCTAGTTAATTGTTTCAAAAAAGTGAACGTCGTGTTTATAAAAAAAACCTCCATTTTTGTGGGCTATAACACACGTATTTTGGCTGATAATGAAAATGTCTAAAAATGTGTCGATTTTGGGCATTTTCGAGATTATTTTTTCACCCATCTCAATTGTGAATGTGTATTCTGAACAACTGTATAAAAAAAGAAACTCATATTTATCACCAAATCTCAATTTTTCATTAGATATAACCCATGTATTTTGACCAAAAACGGTAATATCCAAAAACGTGCCGATTTTGGTTGTTTCTGTAATATTTTTTTACACCCATCTCAATTGTGAATGTGTATTTTAGTGAATTGTGTTAAAAAAATAAAACTCTTATTTATCACCAAACCTTCATTTTCTGTGGGTTATGGTACATGTTTTTTGACCGAAAGTGACAATGTCGAAAAACGTCTTGATTTGGACCATTTTCGAGCTATTTTTTTGCACCACCTCAATTGTGAACGTGCATTTAGTGAATTGTGTCAAAATAAGTGAAACTCATATTTATCACTAAACTTGCATTTTTTGTAGTTTATAACACAGGTATTTTAACCGAAAATAACAATATCCCAAAACGTGCCAATTTTGGTTGTTTTGTATTATTTTTTATACTGTTCTCAATTATGAACGTGCATTTTAGTAAATTGTATAAAAAATTAAAAATCATATTTATCACGAAACCTTCATTTTTTTTAGCTGTAGCACAGGTATTTTGACCGAAATAACAATATCCCAAAACCTTCCAATTTTGGCCATTTCTGTATTATTTCTACACTCGTCTCAATTTGAGCATGATTTCTAGTGAATAGTGTCAAAAAAAGTAAAACTCATATTTATCACTAAACCTCCATTTTTTGTGGGCTAGAGCATACGTATTTTGACTAAAAATGACAATATCCAAAAATGTGCCAATTTTGGCTGTTTCTTTATTGTTTTTTACACTCATCTTAATTGTGAACGTGCAATTCTAATGAATTGTGTAAAAAAAAGTAAAACACATATTAATTACCAAACTTCCATTGTTTTGTTGGCTATAGCGCACGTATTTTGGTAAAAATATGATAATGTCCAAAAATGTACTGATTTTGACCATTTTCGTCCTAATTTTTGCACCCACCTCAATTGTAAATATGCATTCTTGTGAATGGTATTAAAAAAACTGAAACTCATACTTACCAGCTAACCTCCATTTTTTGTGGGTTATATAACACACATATTTTGGCCGAAAAAGACAATATTCGAAAACGTGACAATATATTTTGGCTCTTTTTGTATCGTTTTTTACAGCATCTCAATTGTGAACGTGAATCCTAGGGGATTGTGTCAAAAAAGTGAAACTCGTGTTTATCACAAAACCTCTATTTTTGGTGGGCTATAGCACACGTATTTTTTTCGATAATGAAAATGTTTAAAAACGTTCCAATTTTTACCATTTTCGTGATTATTTTTGCATCTACCTCAATTGTGAAAGTGTATTCTAGTAAACAATGTAAAAAAAAAGAAACTCATATTTATCACCAAATCTCCATTTTTCACTAGATATAACTCATGTATTTTCACCAAAAGTGACAATATCCAAACACGTACCGATTTTGGCTGTTTGTGTATTGTTTTCTACACCTATCTGAATTGTGAAAGTGCATTCTAGTGCATTGTGTCACAATAAAAGTGAAACTCATATTTATCACCGAACTTCCAATTTTTTTGAGCTATAGCACACATATGTTTGCCAAAAACGACAATTCAAAATAGTGCAAATTTTGGCCGTTTCTTTATTATTTTTTACATTCATCTCAATTGTGAACGTGTATTATAGTGAATTGTGTCAGAAAAAAACTTATATTTATCATCAAACCTCAATTTTTTGTGGGCTGTAGAACACGTATTTTGGCCGAAAGTGACAATGTCCAAAAACGTGCCGATTTGGACCATTTTAGTGTTGTTTTTTGTACCACCACAATTTTTAATGTGCATTTTAGTGAATTGTGTCAAAAAATTGAAACTCATATTTATCACCGAATCTCCATTTTTCACAAGATATAACACATGTATTTTGACCGAAAATGACAATATCTGAAAAAGTGCCAATTTTTTCCGTTTTTGTATTATTTTTTATACACATCTCAATTGTGAACGTACATTCTAGTGAAATGTGCCAAAATGAGTTAAACTCATATTTATCACCAAAACTCTATTTTTTGCGTGCTATATATGACACGTATTTTGGTCGAAAACGACAATGTCTAAGAAACGGCCAATTTTAGCAATTTTCGTGCAGTTTTGTGCCCCCACCTCAGTTGTGAACGTGTATTCTTGTGAACGCTGTAAAAAAGAAACTCATATTTATCATCAAACCTCCATTTTTTGTGGGTTAAACACATATATTTTGACTGAAAAAACAATATCCAAAAACATGCTGATTTTGGTTGTTTCTGTATTGTTTTTTAAACCAATCTCAATTGTAAATGTGCATTCTAGTAAATTGTGTCACAAAAAGTGAAATATTTATCACCAAAACTCTATTTTTTGTGGGTTATAGCGAGTACGTATTTTGGCCAAAAATGAAAATATCCAAAAATGTGCCGATTTTGGCTGTTTCTTTATTGTTTTTCACACTAATCTCAATTGTGAACATACATTCTCTTGAATTGTATAAAAAAAAAATAAATTCATATTTATCACCAAACCTCCATTTTTTGTGGGTTAAAGCACACAAATTTTGGCCGAAAATGACAATGTCTAAAAATGTACCGATTTAGGCCATTTTCATGTTATTTTTTGCAGTGCATTCAAGCGAATTGTGTTAAAAAAAAGTAAAACTCATATGTATCACAAAACCTCCTTTTTTGGGGGTATACACATATTTTAGCTGAAAATGACAATTTCGAAAAATTTTCTCATTTTGGTATTGATTTTTTTACCCTTCTCAATTGTGAATGTGCATTCTAATGAATTATGTCAAAATAAGTAAAACTCCTATTTATTTCCAACTTCCATTTTTTCTTGTTTATAACACAGGTATTTTGACTGAAAGCGACAATATCCCAAAACGTACCAACTTTGACCATTTCAATATTACATTTGACACTTTTTTTCAATTGTGAACGTGCATTCTCGTGAATTGTGTCAAAAAAAGTGAAACTCGTGTTTATCATTAAACCTTCATTTTTTATGGGCTATCGCACACGTATTTTGGACGATAATGACAATGCCTAAAAAGGTGCTAATTTTGGCCATTTTCGAGATTATTTTTGTGCCTACCTCAATTGTGAACGTGTGTTCTAATCAACGGTGTAAAAAAAAGAAACTCAAGTTTATCACCAAATCTCATTCTTTCACTATATATAACACATGTATTTTGACCAAAAATGACAATAATCGAAAACTGCCAATTTTGGCCGTTTCTATATTGATTTTTACACCCATCTGAATTGTGAATGTGCATTCTAGTGAATTGTGTTGCAAAAAGTGAAACTCATATTTATCAGTAAACCTACATTTTTCGTGGGCTATAGCACACGTATTTTGACAAAAAATAAAAATATTAAAAACGTGCAAATTTTGGCCATTTCTTTATTTTTTTTACACTCATCTCAATTTTGAATGTGCATTCTACTGAATTATGTCAAAAAAATAAAACTCATATTTATCATGAAAACACGCTTTTTTGTGGGCTATAGCACACGTATTTTGGTCAAAAATGACAATGTCTAAAAATATGCCGATTTCGACCATTTTCGCGCTATTTTTGCACCACCTCAACTGTGAATATGCATTCTAGTGAATTGTGTCAAAAAAAAAAGAAAAACTCATATTTATTAAAAAAACATCAATTTTTTATGGGCTATCAAACATGTATTTTAGCCGTAAATGACAATATCCCAAAACGCGCCGATTTTGGGCATTTATTTATTATTTTTTACATTCATCTCAATAGTGAACATACATTTTAGTGAATTGTGTCAACAAAACTAAAACTCATATTAATCACCAAACTTCCATTTTTTGTTGGCTATAGACACACGTATGTTGGCAAAAAATGACAATGTCCAAAAATGTGCCTATTTTGGCCATTTTTGTGCTAATTTTTGCCCCGTCTCAAGTGTAAATGTGCATTCTATTGAACAGTATAAAAAAAAGTGAACAGTCAATTTAAGAACGTTTTGTAGATTTGTTTATTTTTGCACAAAACACGTGTTATATATATAGTCTATGAAAATTGCCAATTTTTCAAAATTTCATACTATTCATTTTTTTTCACACCGTTCACTATATCCTGTTGGCAAGTGAGACAGGTGCAAAAAAAGACATGAAAATGGCCAACATAGAAACGTTTTTAAGACTTTTTATTTATCCCAAAACGCATGTGTTATAGCCATCAAAATTGCTAATTTTTAAAGTTTCTTACTATATCCATTTTTTCACACTAGTCACTAGATATTATGTTGACAACTGAGACGGGTACAAAAAAAGTACGAAAACAAATAACCTAGGCACGTTTCTTTGACTTTTATTTTTTCCCAAAACACCTGTGTTACAACATACAAAAATTGCCAATTTTTGAAAATTTCTTACTATTCCTTTTTTTCAGGCCATTCACTAGATACCATATTGGTAACTGAGACGGGTGCAACAAATGACACAAAAATGGCCAACATAGGCATATTTTTTATACTTTATTTTACAACAAAACAAGTGTGTTATAACCCATTGAAATTGCCATTTTATGAAAATTTCTTACTATCTAATTTTTTTCAAACCGTTCACTAGATATCTTGCTGGCAAGTGAGACGAGTATAAAAAAAACAGCACGAAAATGGTCAATTTTAGCACATTTTTGAAAATTTTATTTTTTTTCCTAAAACGAGTGTTATAATCAATCAAAATTGTTAATTTTTTAAAATTTCTTACTATCTATTCTTTTACTCCTAGAAATCATGTGGGCAAGTGAGATAGGTGCAAAAACCAACACGAAAATGGACAACTAAGACACTTTTTTTAGACTTTTTATTTTCGTCAAAAACTCAGGTGTTATAACCCATCAAAATCGTCAATTTTTTATAATTTCTTACTATCGATTGTCAAACCGTTCAATGGATATCATGTTGACAAGTGCGACGGGAGCAAAAAAACATGAAAATGACCAACTTAGACACATTTTTTAAACACTTTATTTTTTCTTAAAACGAGTGTGTTATACCCCATAGAAATTGCCATTTTTGGAAAATTTCTTACAATCTATTTTTTTCAAACCATTCACTAGATATCATATTGGCAAGAAAAACAGGTGCAAAAAAGGCATAAAAACAACCAACATAGTCACATTTTTAGACTCTTTATTTTTGCCCAAAATGCGTGTGTTATAACCCATCAAAATTGCCAAATTTTGAAAATTTTGTACAAACCATTTTTTCACACTGTTCACTAGATATATTATTGGCAAGTGAAACATGTAAAACAAATTGGCATGAAAACGGCCAAATTAGGTGCATTTTTTAGACTTTTAGTTTTGCCAAAAAAGCGTGTGTTATATCCCATCAAAATTACCAATTTTTTAAATTTTCCTACTATTCATTTTTTTTAATACCGTTCACTAGATATCTTGTTACAAAGTTAGACGAGTGCAAAAAAATGAATGAAAACGACCAACTTAGGCATGTTCTTTAAACTTTTATTTTTGCACAAAACGATTGTGTTATAAACCATCAAAATTTCCAATTTTTAATAATTTCTTACTATCCATTTTTTTATACCGTTCACTAAATATCTTGCTGGCAAGTTAGACGGTTGCAAAAAAATAGCACTAAAACGAGTAACTTTGGCATGTTTTTTAGATTTTCTTTTTTTCTCAAAACACGTGTGTTATAACCCATCAAAATTGAAAATTTTTGAAAATTTTTTGCTATCTATATTTTTACAACATTCCCTAGATATCATATTCGCAAGTGAGAGTGTCTAGGTTGGCCTTTTTCGTGCTGTTTTTTTAACCCGTCTCACTTGCCACCATAATATCTATTGAATGGTGTGAAAAATATAAATAGTATGAAATTTTAAAAACGAATGTTATAACACTTCAAAATTGCCAATTTTTTAAAATTTCTTACTATACATTTTTTTAAACCATTCACTAGATATCATATTGGCAAGTAAGATGGGTACAAAAAAGGACAAATTTAGGCATTTTTTAAAACTTTTTATTTTTGCTGAAAATGAGCGTGTTATATTCCATCAAAATTACAAATTTTTTTATAATTTCTTACTATCCATTTTTTTCACACGGTTCACTAGATATTATGTTGGCAAGTGAGACGGATGCAAAAAATTGCCAATTTATGCATATTTTTTAGACATTTATTTTTTCCCAAAACGCGTGTGTTATTGACATTCAAAATTGCCAAATTTTAAAATTTTCTTACTATTCATTTTTTTCACACCGTTCAATACATATCAAGTCAGAAAGTGAGATAGGTGCAAAAAGTTACGAAAATGGCAACCTTATGCATATTTTTGAGACTTTTTGTTTTTGCCAAAAACACATCTATTATAACCAATCAAAATTGTAATTTTTGAAATTTTCTTTACTATCCATTTTTCTCACACCGTTAATTAGTTATCATGTTAGTAATGGAGATCGGTGCAAAAAATAGCACGAAAAGGGTTAATTTAAGCATGTTTTTTAGAATTTTTATTTTTATCCAAAACACGTGTTATATATAACCTATGAAAATTGCAAATTTTTTAAAATTTCTTACTATTAATTTTTTCACACCTTTTACTAGATATCATGTTGGCAAGTTAAACTGGTACAAAAAATGATATGAAAATGGAAAATTTAGGCACGTTTTTAGACGTTTTATTTTTTTCTCAAAATGCGTGTGTTATAAACCATCAAAATTGCCAATTTTTTACAAAATTTTACTATCCATTTTTTACACCATTCACTAGATATCTTATTGGCAAGTGAGACGGGTGCTAAAAAGGCACGAAAACGGTCAATTTAAGCACATTTTTTAGAGTTTTTATTTTTACCTAAAATGCATGTGTTATATATAGCCTATGAAAATTGCCAATTTTTGAAAAGTTTTTACTATCATTTTTTTTCACACCGTTCACTAGAACTGGTGTTGGCAAGTGAGACGGTTGAAAAAAAGATACAAAATCGGCCAACTTAGGCACATTTTTTAGACTTTTTATTTTGCCCAAAATACATGTGTTATAACCCATCAAAATTGCCAATTTTGAAAATTTCTTACTGTCCATTTATTTTAAACTGTTCACTACATATCATGTTGGCAATTGAGATAGTGCATAAAACAGCACGAAAATGGCAAACAAAATGCCTGTTATTAAGACTTTATATTTTTGCCTAAAACGCATTCCCATCAAAATTGTCAATTTTTGAATATTTCTTACTATCAGTTTTTATACACTGTTCACTAGATATCTTGTTGGCAAATGAGACGGGTACAAAAACAGTGCCAAATTGACCAACTTAGGAATGTTTTTGTGACTTTTTATTTTTGCCCAAAATGCATGTGATATTGCCAAAAAAAATTGCCAATTTTTGGAAATTTCTTACTTTTCATTTATTTTAAACTGTTCACTAGAAATCATATATGCAATTTACATTGGTGCAAAAAAAGCATGAAAATAGCTAACTTAGTTACATTTTTTTAGACTTTTTATTCTTGCCTGAAACGCGTGTGTTTATCATCAAAATTACCAATTTTTGAAAATTTCATACTATCCATTTTTTTCACACCGTTCATTAGACATCTCTATGGAAAGTGAGACGGTGGCAAAAAATTGCACGAAAACAGCCAACATAGCCACGTTTTGAGACTTTTTATTTTTGCCCAAATGCATGTGTTATAACTCATCAAAATTGTTAATTTTTGAAAAAATTTTACTATCCATTTTTTTCACACCATTCACTTGATATCATGTTGAGAAGTGAGACGGGTACAAAAAAAGACACAAAAACACCAAGCTTAGCCACGTTTTTAAACTTTTCATTTTTGCTTAAAACGGGTGTGTTATAACCCATCAAAATTGTCATTTGTTGAAAAAGTTTTACTATGTATTTTTTTCACACCGTTGATTAGATATCATGTTGGCATGTGAGGCAGAAGCAAAAAATGGCACGAAAACTACCAACTTTGGCACGTTTCTTGAACTTATTATTTTTGTCCAAAATGCGTGTGTTATTGCCCATCAAAATTGCATATTTTTTAAAATTTCTTACTATCTATTTTTTCACTCCGTTCGCTAGATATCATGTTGGAAGTGAGACGAGTGCAAAAAAAAGGTACAAAAATGGCAAATTTAGACATATTTTTTTATGTCTAAAAATCGCACTAAAAAACGGCCAACTTTGGCACTTTTTTTAACGGCCAACTTTGGCACTTTTTTTATACTTTTTATTTTTACCCAAAACGCATGTGTAATGGCCCATCAAAATTGTCAATTTTTTTAAAATTTCTTACTATTCATTTTTTCATAATTTTCACGAAATATCATGTTGCCAACTGAGACGAGTGTAAAAAGGCACAAAACAGCAAATTTAGGCACATTTTTTAGGCTTTTTATTTTTGCTCAAACGCGTGTGAACCTATCGAAATTGCCATTTTTGAAAATTTCTTACTATTCATTTTTTTACACTATTTACTAGATATCATGTTTACAAGTGAGACGAGTGCAAAAAAATGGCCCAAAAATGGGCAACTTAGGCATGTTTTTAAAACTATTTATTTTTAAAAATTTCCTACTATCTATTTTTTCACACTATTCACTAGATATCATCTTGGCAACTGAGATGGGTGTAAAAAAGTGCACAAAATGAGAACCTTAGACACGTTTTTTAATCTTTTTATTTTTTTCCCAAAACGTGTGTTATAACCCATTAAAATTGAAAAAAAAATAAATTTTTTACCATCCACCTAAATAAAATGTTGGCAAGTGAGATGGGTGCAAAAAAAGGCACGAAAATAGCCAACTTTGGCACGTTAATTTGAGACTTTTAGTTTTGCCCAAAATGCATGTGTTATAGCCAATTAGAAATTGCCAATTTCTAAAAATTTCTTACTATCCATTTTTTGAAACAGTTCACCAAATATTATATTAGCAATTGAGATGGGTACAAAAAAATAGCACGAAAATGGCAAATTTAGGCACATTTTTTAGACTATTTATTTTTCTCAAAACACGTATGTTTTAGCCCATAAAATTCCCAATTTTTGAAAATTTCATACTATATATTTTTTCTTCATGCCATTCACTATATCATTATGGCAAGTGAGATAGTGCAAAAAACAACTATTATGGCCTCGTTTTGAAACTTTTTATTTCTACCCGAAATGCGTGTGTTATAACCCATCAAATTTGCAAATTTTTAAAATTTTCTTACTATCTATTTTTTCACACCGTTCAATTGATATCATGTTGGGAAGTGAGATGGGTAAAAAAAAGGCACGAAAACAACCAACTTAGCCACGTTTTTTAGACTTTTTATTTTTACTATAAATACGTGTGTTATAACGTATAAAATTGCTAATTTTTTAAAATTTCTTGCAATCCATTTTTTTCACACCGTTCACTTGATATCATCTTGACAAGTGAGACGAGAGCAAAAAAATGCACGAAAACTACCAACTTTGACACATTTTTTAGACTTTTTTGTTTTACCCAAAACGCATGTGTTATTATTGTCCATCAAAATTTTCAATTTTGAAAATTTTTTACTATACATTTTTTCAAACCTTTTACTTGATATCATATTGGTAAGTGAGATAATTGCAAAAAAAAGCACGGAAACGGCCTACTTAGGAGCATTTTTTAGACTTTTTTCCCCCCAAAATGCAGTTGTTATAGCCAATCAAAATTGCAATTTTTTAAAATTTCTGACCATCCATTTTTTCACAACGTTCACGAGATATTATGTTGGCAGGTGAGATGGATGCAAAAAATGGTACAAAAACGGCCAACTTAGGCACATTTTTGGGACTTTTTTTTACCAAAACGCGTGTGTTATAGCGCATCGAAATTGCCATTTTTTCAAAATATCTTATATCTAATTTTTTGAAACTGTTTGCTAGATATCATGTTTGCAAGTAAGACGGGTGTAAAAAAGGCACAAAAATAGCCAATTTAGGCACGTTTTAAAGACTTTATTTTGCCCAAAATGTGTGTGCTACTAGCCCATCAAAATTGCCAATTTTTGAAAATTTCTTACTATCTATTTTTTCACACTATTCAATAAATATTATGGTGGCAAAGAGCAGGTGAAAAAAATAGCATGAAAAAGACCAGTTTAGACACATTTTTTAGACATTTTAATTTTGCCCAAAATGTGTGATATATAGCCCTTCAAAATTGCCAATTTTTTAAAAAAATTTACTATACATTTTTTTCAAACCGTTCACTAGATATCATGTTGGCAAGTGAAACGAGTGCAAAAAATGCCACAAAAACGGCCAACTTAGGCACATTTTTTAGAATTTTTATTTTTGCCCAAAACTCATGTGTTATACTCCATCAAAATTGCCATTTTTTAAAAATTTTTACTAGCTATTTTTTTCAAACCATTTACTATATATTATGTTGGCAAGTTAAACGAATGCAAAAATGGGCACGAAAATGGCCAATTTATGCACGTTTTTTAGACTTTTTATTTTTATCCAAAACGCGTGTTTTATGAATAGTCTATCAAAATTGCCAATTTTTTCAAATTTCTTACTATTCATTTTTTTCACGCCATTCACAAGATATTATGTTGTCAAGTTAAACAAGTGCAAAAAAGGCACGAAAATGACTCATTTAGGCACATTTTTTAAACTTTTTATTTTTCCCAAATGCGTGTGTTATATCCTATCAAAACTGTCATTTTTTTAAATTTCTTACTATCCATTTTTTTCAAAGCTTTCACTAGATATTATGTTAGCAAGTGAGACGGTGTCAAAAAAATAGCACGAAAATAGCCAATTCAAGAAAGTTTTAAAAACTTTATTTTTTCCAAAACATGTGTGTTGAACCTATAAAAATTGCTAATTTTTGAAAGTTTTTTACTATCCATTTTTTCACACTGTTCACTAGATATCATATTGGCAAGTAAGACGGGTGCAAAAAAGGCACAAAAATGACCAATTTAGTCACGTTTTTTAGACATTTTATTTTTGTTCAAAATGTGTGTGTTATAGCCATTCAAAATTGCCAAGTTTTCAAATTTTCTTACTATCATTTTTTTCACACCGTCCACTAGATATCATGTTGAAAAGTGAGACGGGTGGAAAGAATAGTACAAAAATGGCAACCTTAGGCATATTTTTCAGACTTTGTAGGTTTGCCCAAAAGGCGTATGTTATAACCAATCAAAATTTCCAGTTTTTGAAAATTCCGTACTTTGCATTTTTATCACACCGTTCACTAGATATTATGTTGGCAAGTGAGATGAGTGCAAAAATAGAACGAAAATGGTCAAATTAAGCACGTTTTCAGACTTTTTATTTTTACCCAAAACACATGTGTTATATATAGCCGGTGAAAATTGCCAATTTTTAAAATATTTTACTTTCATTTTTTCACCCCATTCACTAGATATCATGTTGGCAAGTTAAATAAGTTAAAAAAAGGAACGGAAATGGCAAATTTATGCACTTTTTTTAGACTTTTTATTTTTACCCAAAACGAGTGTGTTATATAGCCCAACAAAATTGTCAAATTTTTAAAAAATAATTCTATCCATTTTTTCACACCGTTCAGTAGATATCTTACTGGCAAGTGAGACGGGTGCAAAAAAAAGCACGAAAATGATCAATTTAAGCACATTTTTAGACTTTTTATTTTCGTCCAAAATGCGTGTGTTATATATTGCCTATGAAAATTGCCAATTTTTGAAATTTTCATACTATCAATTTTTCCACACCGTTCACTGAAAATGTTGTTAGCAAGTGAGAAGGGTGAAAAAAAAGATACGAAAATGTCTAATTTAGACACGCTTTTTAGACTTTTTATTTTCGCCAAAACACATGTGATATAGTCCATTAAAATTGCCAATTTTTGAAAGGTTCTTACTATCCATTTTTTTCAAACCGTTTACTGGATATCATATTGGCAAGTGAGACAGGTGTATAAAACGGCATGAAAAAGGCCAAGTTAGGCACGTTTGAAACTTTTTATTTTTGCCTAAAACGCATTCCCATTAAAATTACCAATATATTTTAAAAATTTCTTACTATCCATTTTTTACATACCGTTCACTAAATATCATATTGGCAAAATGAAACGGGTGCAAAAAAAAAGGCACCAAAATGACCAACTTAGGAACGTTTTGTGATTTTTTTATTTTTGCTCAAAACGAGTGTGATATAGCCAAACAAAATAGCCAATTTTTGAAAATTTTTTACTTTTCATTTATTTTAAATCGTTCACTATATATTATGTATGCAATTGAGATGGGTGCAAAAAAGGTACAAAATGGCCAACTTATGTACATTTTTTAGACTTTTTATTTTTGTCCGAAACGCATGTGTTATAACCCACCAAAATTGCTAATTTTCGAAAATTTCATACTATCTATTTTTTCACTCCGTTCACTGGTTATCATTATGGCAAGTGAGATAGACGCAAAAAATGGCACAAAAACAGTCAACATAGCCACGTTTTGAGACTTTTTATTTCTGCCCAAATTTCGTGTGTTATAACCCATCAAAATTGCCAATTTTTGAAAATTTCTTACTATCCATTTTTTTCACACTATTCACTTGATATCATGTTGAGAAGTGAGTTGTGGGTACAAAAAAAGGCACGGAAACGACAAACTTAGCCATGTTTTTTAGACTTTTTACTTTTTGCTTAAAATGAGTGTGTTATAACCCATCAAAATTGACAATTTTTTAAAATTTTTTACTATCTATTTTTTTCATACCGTTTACTAAATATCAAGTTGACAAGTGAGACGGGAGCAAAAAAGGGAACAAAAACTACTAACTTTGGTACGTTTCTTAGACTTATTATTTTTGTCCAAAAATGTGTGTTATTACCCGTCAAAATTGCCAATTTTTAAATTTCTTTCTAGCCATTTTTTTCACACCGTTCACTAGACATCATATTGGCAAGTGAGACGGATGTCAAAAAACATTACGAAAATAACAAATTTAGACATATTTTTTAAACTTTTTATTTTTTTTGCCAAAATGCGTATGTTATAGCCCATCAAAATATGCCAATTTTTTAAAATTTCTTTCCATCCATTTTCTTCACACGTTCACTAGATCATATATATGCACACATTTTTTTCAATTCAAACATTATATTAAAATGTTGACCATTTAATTATATTTCATTATTGTCACAATACATTTTTAGATATTTTTGAAGAATATTAAAATTCACATCATTTCCTTTTTTCCAGCATTATTTAGATAAATAAAAGTGTTTGTAAACAAATATGAAGGAATGTTTTTTTGCAATTTTTTCCATCACTTTATTGTGATACATAAAAAATTACATCATTGTCGGTGCACAAAAAAGGAATGAAACGAACTTGGCCTTGAGGAAAAGTGCATTTGTTTGTTGATTGCAATCATAGATAAGACTCAGACCAAAAACTTTCATCACTTTTTACAGACAAAAACATTAAAAAGGAAACACTACTTATTAGTACACTCTACATTTATTTCCATTTTCCACCTCAAAAACCTTAGCTCATAACAGAAAAACAGTGTAGATCCATAATCATAAATATCCCTTAAAGCATTCTTGAAAATGTCAAGGCGATCTGGGAATTGTTTAAGGTGTTGTTTGGTGGTCTTTGCAGTGATTTCTGCTCTTTGTGTATCTGGGCCTGCCATTTACTGGAAAATCAAGAAAAGTCTTAGCTTGAAAACCACTGCTTCATTACATTCTTGTAGTCCTTGTATTTGTGATTGTGCCCCTCCTCTTTCCCTTCTCAAGATTGCTCCGGGTATGCTACTGCTCTCTGCTTTTTCTGATCCAAAGTTTCAATCTTTTTAATTTGTTCTTTTTGTTTTTTTTTTTTATGTATTTTCTTGCATGTTTGTCGTTTTTTTAGTGAAATTAGAGCAGCCCATTTGATAATTTTTGGATTTTCTTGCTGAAGTTTTTTTTTTCTTTTTACTATTATTCATGTTAGATCGCTTTTGATTTTCTTTTTTCCTTCTTGGTTTTATTGTTTGTTTTATTGTGTGATAGTTGTGTTGTTTGGATTGAATTAAAAGTTTTCATTTTGATTGGACTCAAATGAAGGGACTTTAACTACATTTATAATTGATTTCTCTGTTCTCTAGTTCTCTTATTGCCTGCATATTTTGTTTGAGCTGTTTGAGAGTTTTAGATGTATTGAGAATGTCAGTGTTAAAAGACCTTGTGCATCCAATTCAAAACCAATTGGCAATGAGTGGAGTAACCCAAGATCTTATTAATTAGTTCGTGAGCTCTTGTGTAATCGATGGAGGATATTATTTCTAACAGTCAGTTTACACCAATCAACTCCCCACAATTGAATTCTATGGTGAAATGGACTTATTTTGCAGAATCTTGGGAGAATCTAGATTGCCTTGGAAATGCACTGTAACATGAGCAAATGAAATTTCAATGTTTTTTTTAGCCTTCTGAGGTTATGTGAACCTTTTCTTTAGCTGCATCGAGTGTATTATGCAACTATTTAGTATTGAACCATTTGTTAAAAAACATTGGTTTCAAGCTGTGGTTGTATATTTTTGGTTATGAGTCCTTATTGCATATGCATTTTTTATTCTAGAGGTGAGCATGTCTATAAATTGCAAAGCTTTGTCAGCTACAAATGTGGAGTACAAAACCAGTAATCTGTGACATGCAATTCAGTTACTAAGGTTCTAACTTCACCCAGTGCACCCTTGTAATCTCCTCTTCTTTTACCTGTCACTGCTTTAGATCATGAGATCCCTTGGCTGCTGGGTGCGGTATACCCTTAACCATTGTTATACATCGTATTTTTGTGATTGAGGCAGAAAATGCTCTACATGGCTCATGAGAAGGTTAACAATAGTTCCTTGAATGCTACTTGTGATGCCTAATTGGCTTGACTTGTAACCCGAGTTCATTTCGGCTTTCCTTTTCTGTTGAGAAAAATGCATTATGTTGAAAATTAGATGGTTAAAACACCAAGGTTTCTCATATACAGTTCTTTCACTAGCAAAATCTTTTTATTATGATTATAAGAAACAGACTTTAAAAGAAGTGAGGTGATTATCTATTACAAGAAGCGTAAATTAATTGACCTGCTCTGATACCATGTTCGAAAAGAATGGAAGCTTTATTGCATTTCTTCTGATAATCATTTGGCAAAACTATATTACTTGTGAAGGACAGATAGGGATTTCTTCTGGGTTCTTTGAGTATTTCAGGGGAGGATATCACCAGTGGGTTATGAGATACCTTGTCGGAGACAGTAAACGCACTAGGCATTTAATATACTGGAAAGGATTTTGATTGAACCAAGGAAAATGTCTGAGGTTTAATCCTATGCTCTTTCACATCATGGGATTTATTTATCTAATTGCCTTGGACATCTTTTGAAAGCACCCTTACCAGTAGGATAAGTTTAATTCCTGAATATGATGGCAATGATAAACTTCCACTTTCATTTTCCTGCATGATGTAAGAGTAGGTTAATTAGATTTTGTTCTATGTTTGTTTTTTCTTTCAGTTGCTTATGGGATATCTGCTCCCCCTATTTATTTTATCTTTTTCTGGTTGAACTATTTAATCTTTGTCATACATGCTAGACATGAGAAGTACTTCAATTGGCATCTGATTTAGGTGAGTGGCACATTCACTTTTCTTATTGCCTAATTTCCTTCCATTTGCAAGGTTTTTCTATACTTATGCCTAGCAAGTGGTTGATACAAAGAACTTCTGTTCTACTTTCCTACCAAGATGGCAATATTTGTATACAGGCTTGAGTTTCTTTGTATGAAGAACTCTGAGCCAGTCAATATGTCTTGGGATAACATTTATGGAGTTCAGATATAATAATTAATATTCCATGCTTGGAAGTAGAATAAAAACACACAATGTAGATCCACCAATAAAAAAGAAATTTTACTTGTTTCCTGGTACTAAATCGGTGCCCCTTCCCCCACAGGGGAGGGGGAACCCTTTTGGATGGTGAAACTTTCCAATAAAACTTGGAATGGTAAATCTTGTATGGTAGATGCTTTCGTTCATATTTTGAATATGAATCTGTGGAGCACTTTGATTGAAGATATTTTTGTGTAGGTCTGTATGGTTCTATAAGTGTGAATGCTATTCCATGCTAATGCTAACCTAGCCCAAGCAAGTTGTGGACTATCATAGTATTACCTATCTTGTGTTTTTTTTTTTAACTCTTGTTTCAATTTGAGCAACAGCTTATGTTCTGTTTTGTCATCATCTTGAAGTTTACTTATTCCTAATACATTTTTTACTCATAATTTTCTTTTGCAGGCTTAGCCAATCTTTCTATTTGCAGGTGAGCTTCTATCTCGAACTATGTTTCTCTTTTGCCTTAAGAAGTCCAGGTTTTTCATTTATGATTCATATTCCTGTTTTCTGTTGTCTGAGCTGTCTGCTATTCTGTTTTCCAAAAAGAATAAGTTGCAAGAATCGCAAGAATTGGATGGTGGTTCTAGTATTTATTGGAAGCTGTGAATCTAAGCAGTTAGTTTTATAACATTTACCCAATTAATTGAGTTGCCCACATCTCAGAGAAATACCAGCAAAAATGTCTTTACAGCTTTCAAAACACCTCCCTTGTAGAATGTCTCCAAATCTAGAAATATATTGTTTAATCTGTTGCAATCAATCACAGAGTAACCCTTTAACAAAAGCGAGACAGAAATGGGTTAAATTTGGCTGTTACTCGATGCTAGATTGGCTGTCGAAATTCTCATTTTTGCCAATCACTGAACCAAGTTGGAAGGTTCCTTGTTAGTTAGGCTAACTTTGCTAAACTTGGTGGCTGATGTCCAGAAAATAATAGAAGTCCTGCCCATGGTTATGAAAAACTGAGTTGACCAAAATGTAATAGATTCTCCCTGGTCTCTATTCTTCTAAACTAACATTGCAGCAAAAGACCTATCTGATTGTGATGTTGAAGAGATAAGGAAGAGAAGTTTATGAGAGTAGTTTAGAGTTTACTGATTCGAACAGTAGAGATGCATGTTGATCAGCAACATGGTTCGTGTTATAATGGCATGGCTTGGTGGCTATGGTACCTTTCTGGTTTTCTAACACCTCGTGAGCTTTATTTTGGTGCAATCCTCTACTGATTCTTGTACCTCAGCCACACTAAACAATCATTTCTATTATTAACATTTTAGGAGTAACCAAAAATAGATTGTCTTTCATCTCTTTAAGATGATCTTCCTACTTCTTGCTGCAACTTTTTCATTTGATAATTAGAGCCTGCCCATCAAGCTATATGACTGCGCTGGAGTTAACATTGTGAAAGTAATACAGTAATGTAGTCAAAGTCAAAATCAAAACATGCTCATCGGTTTGGATTCTTCTTCTCATGGAATATTGTCATTTGATTGGATATTCATCAAATGGGGAAAGCAAGCAATTAGCATGCTACAGAAAGATATCCAAGAGCCTCTGATATATGTTTGCCGCTAAAGCGAGAAATTGTGGAAGCATTTTTTACATAAATTTGGTTGATGTTATTCTTTTAAGCTGATCACTGATGTATATAGGGTCTATGCATATGTACATTTTGTTGGCTGAAAATTTTGTCTCTCAAAGATGAGATTTACAGCAGTTTAATCATTTGCAACCTTGATAGGCTGATTATTGTGTTTCACTGCAATGACAGATTGTGGTAAAGATGACCCTGAGCTTAAGGAAGAGATGGAGAAACAATTCGTGGATTTACTCACAGAAGAGTTAAAGCTGCAAGAAACTGTTGGTGAGGAGCACATGCATCATATGAATATCACCTTAGGAGAAGCGAAAAGGTTGGCTTCACAATATCAAAGGGAAGCTGAAAAGTGCAATGCTGCCACAGAAACTTGTGAGGAAGCTAGAGAACGTGGTCAGGTATTGCTTACTAGGGAAAAGAAAACGACTTTGCTGTGGGAACGAAGAGCCCGTCAACTAGGTTGGGAAGGGGAATAGAAGTCATGAGCTCATGGAATGAGCAAATTGATCCACCAAGTTCATACAAGTTCGTAAGCAAAATTTTGTTCATCTCCCTGTCCATCGTCCGCTCTCTGCCCCTGATTTAACTCTTTTCTTGTTTTTTTTTTTTTTTAATGCTATCAGAACAGATGTATATGCTGCAATATGGCCCAAAACTTTCATTAGTTTATCGGAACTGCGATTGCACAGGTGCTTCAGTGATCAGCCAAATTTAAGGAATTTTGGCGATCCATTTAAACGTGCACCTGGCAGCCTGTTTCTTACATTTCTAGTCCTGGCTTTTAATGAAAACAGTAACAATGTTCTAAGTTGTTATATTCTACTTTCCCCCTGTACATGTACATCCATTATTTTGAAAGGGCAGCTCAATCTCTCTATCCTTGTGAACTCCGTTTTCCCAGATTGCAAAATTAGGCTAGCTCGAACAAAAACAAACCCTGTCCCTCCATCTGCATTGTAACTGCATCTCATTCCTAGTTATTTACCTCAAGTAAATAACTTATCTACCCCAGTTGACAGTGGAATCTTTGCATTCAAATTGTATCTTTTTCATGGTTGTATGTTTTAATTTCTCATAAAGTATGTAATTACTAGTGTGTAGACATATGAAGTTACAATTGACAGACAAAGTAAAGCGAACAGTACAGCACTGAGAGCCTGTCATTTCTTTTTCTGAGCTATTAACAACTTATAGTGATTCATTCAAAGGCAAAAGTTTCTCCAAGATTATAAGATCAATACTATTACCATTCGCCACCTTGTGATGGATGCAACAAAAGCAAGCTGCAACTTCTAACTTACAATTTGTTTGGAACAGCAACACAGAGTTGATGAAACAATGGTCAAAATTGTGTTTCTTCATGCATTGTCATAAAAACAATCATTTTAAACTGCTGATAACATGGAAGACAAGTGGCAGGAAAACCAATGGAATCTAAGAAACGACCATACATAAGATCGTACTAGGATAAGATATAATCGAAAAGTCAGATTAGAGGTCAAGAACAAAGGTAAAAAGAAGAAGATTTTAAAAAAAAAAAAAAAGAAAGAAATTACATAATGATACAGCTCCTAATGAGAGAGAGTTTATGAAGTTGTAGCCATTGGTCTTCTGTACTAGCCACTTTCTACAACAGCCTCATATGCATGATCCAAACTGGTAAGCATCAAAGCCCATATCACCATCAAACATGTTTCCATCTTGTTCCTGCATTAAACATTCAAATTTGAGTAAAGATGCCAAACTAAGAGCCCACAAGCTAAAGGGGAAATGCAGCAAGATTTGAAACCATTTTACCATCATAAGCATAATACCTACTCAGCAAGAACTCAACTAACATCTTGAGTACTCAAAAATTTAGTTTTGCATATATGTCATGAGACAAAATTTCCCCCTTAATCTCTCGGCTGTGGAAGATAGTTTCTCCCTCTAGCCTCAGCTATTAAAACAAGAAAGGTTTCGTATTACTCAAGGAATGTTTCCAATTTAGTTGGTAAATAAGATTTTTTTTCCTCATCTCTGTAACATGTCTTCTAATCATTTTATAAGCATATTAATCAACAGTGACGATCAACCAACCTGCTGAATCTATCTGTCACAACCATTTCAAGCAATCATTTGTAGCATACTAAATCTATGTAATCAAATGATTAGGCAATAAAAGGACAGAAAATATCATTTACCCGTTTGATCATCGAACTCACTATATCATCAAAGGTGTCGTAGCTATTAGGAACGAAACCACCTTGTGGCTTTATATGTTCCAAGACATAGTCTTCACTGGACCTTATCCTGGAATTTGTGTTATCAATCTCATTTTGCTGCAAGAATGTTGAAGTGCCCACGCTAGATCGGCCATCCATCCTTCTGTCAGTAATTCCATTTTGTCCCATACTCTGGCTTAAAGGAGTCATAACACCACTTGCAGTAGCATGAGGATTTAAGGTGCTGAAAATATTGTTCGTGTTGTGTGAATAATTCTGCTTAGTTCCCCCCAAGCGTGAGTCGGATGCCTGGCTAATGTTCTGAACACTACCACCAACCAAAACTTCTTGGCACTGTATCTCTCCTCTTGAATCTTGAAGAGGGGCTGAAGGAGTAGTGGAACAAAAACCAAGATGTCTGTTATGTAGGTGAGATCCAGCTGACAAATTGTTGTCTCTTCCATTGTTGAGTGACAATTGTCCTTGACTGAAAGACTCAGTAGGAGGCAAAGCATTCAAAGGGAACTTCGACAACTGACCTGCAGCATTCCTGTTAAAGGATTCAGGATGAAAAGAAGCCAAGCTGACAGAAGACTGATCTACAAAACCTCCCCCATTCATTGCTTGACGGGAATTCCCCTGTAGCATCACAGCATTATTCGAGGCACCAGTTAAAGTGTTATTTGAGTTAATCGCTAAAGCTCTGTTGTCTGCAAATGCTGCAGCAGCACCAAACATTCTTGAGTCATCCAAATGGTTAAAGTCCCCAACCCCAACATGTGTGGTACAATTATTCTGTTGTAACTGATCAAGCTCCAATGATGATGGAACTCCTTGGAATACAGCTGCATTTTGATTTGCTGGTGAAACAGCTTGTTGCAATTTCCCAAGAGTACTGATAGGATTGCTTAAGTTTTGGCTCGGCTGAACTAGTGCAGATGAAGCAAGATTACGGAGGTTGATGCCCCCAGGACTATTCAGTCTACCAAGCATGCCACTTTGTGTGTACGATGAAAATGCAGGGCTTGCCAACCTTCCTGGTCCAGTCAATGTTCGAAAATCTCCTAGCCCATCCAATGTACTCATTCTCATATAAGCAGCTTCCTTGGCTCCTAAAGCAGCTACCATGTTGGCTTGTTGGGTTGCAACTGAACTTATCCTTTTCAGGTAAAGCCTATACTTCTGCATGGCAAATGCAAGAGGTGCAGTATTACTTGCAAAACCCAAAAAGAAAAGAAGCAACGCGAAATTTTACACTTTGGAGCTTTAAATTCCAGCTGGTGAAGTGTCCTTAAACAAAGAAAACAACTGGCTGCAACTAATCTGGAGTCTACCACTATCTGTTTTTATTTAATAAGTTTCCTCGTACTCATTTTTTTGGTTATTTAAGTGGTTCAGAGAGCCCATTTAGGGCCAGAACAAAACAGAGCTTAAGTTAAATGAGACTGCTGTGTTACACCTTTCCAAATCTCCTACCACCCTAACTTCATTCTACATACTTATGCTGTATTCCAAGGATTTGTTTCACTGCTAGGAAAAGTGATTTCTAATCCCACAAGGATATTCATACCTGGAGATGGCTTGCTACATTTTCCCTAGTAAGGCCTTCAACATTCATCAGGTCAAGAATTCTTTTTGGGACAGCTTCTGCATTAAAGAAATGGAAGACAAACTAACATGAGAAAACCTACATAAAATACAAATGTAGGATGTGATGTTGATGCTCGAATACTCACTATCTATGCCCAACTGATTAACAGCTGCAACAAACTTCCTGTGCAGTTCTATAGACCAAACAACACGAGGCTTCTTCTGTGATGCTGGATCATCATGGTCACTTCCATTCTCATCACCCTCATCTTCTTCATCCTTCCTCTTCTTGTTAAGTTTCCCATTCTGATCTCCACTACCAGTCTGCATGGGCCCTTGACAGATTTCTCCATTTCCCTGAAGAGTCTTGTCTTCATAACTAGAGTTGTTTTGTTTCTTGGAATCTAACTTCTTTCTCCTGATTACATGTTGCCAAATGTTCCTCAGCTCCTCGATGCGGACAGGTTTCACCAGATAGTCGCATGCCCCATGAGTAACCCCCTTCATTACGAGCTTGGGATCACTATTTGCTGACAACACTGATGCAATACAAAGCATTAGAAAAAATTCTAATGAGCGGATGTAAGGTTTTCTATTAACATGACACTTGCTCAACCATGCACATTTTATGATAGACAAGACAATGAAAATTTCCGCCTTACTTGAAAATAATGCCAAGAATGAAGATAATTCAAATACAATGCTCCTTATTTTCTGAAAGATAGCAGGAAGGAAAAGGCATAACAAGCCTGTATTACAGAGTAAAGAAGGTGTGTGTGCTTACTGATGACGGGAAGGTCCATTTCAAGTCCAACAAGCTCCAAGAGCTTAAAACCATCCATGTCTGGCATGTGGACATCACTAATTACCAAGTCAAATCTGTCTCTATTTTCCCTCAGCATCTTCAATGCCATCCTTGCTTGACTTGTTGTTGTAACTATAGTAGTCATCATCAGTGGTCAAAAGAACATCAAATGAATTATTGAAACAGATATAAGTATACTAATTTATGAATGAGCACACATTTAAACACATTGCTAAGACCAAAAAGAAAAAAAGACAAATATGGATGAACACAGTGTCTAGATATAAATCAGCATCCCTCCAGCAGAAACCAAAAACTTTGAAGGAAATTGAAGCATGAAAAAGTTTAAAGAATACTAAAGATTATGCTCTTAAAGCATAAAATGAGATGCACAACAAAAAGATTGCCAAAAAGAAAAATAAAAACTTCAGCAATATAAAAAGTTTTAGAAAAATATACAATAAAAGGAGATGGACTTGAAAATCATAACCTTTAGAATGTTCTATGAACTTCAATTTGAAACATAATATAACCGTGATGAATAGAAGCCATGAACCACTCATGCCATACTTGAATTACAAAGTCTGGAACAGTATAAAGTACAAATTACTTCACAATAATGAAGTTCACACCTCGTACGTAATAGATACATAATACTCCTGTTGCAAAATCTAATTATGCCCTCAAGAACACAATATAGATACTATTTGGAAATTAAAAGAGAAAATTACATAAATTTTAACGAACTTCATGAAAGATAGACTGACAAGTGTCGCGAAATCCAATGTAAATTAGATGAAACACCAAAGAAAAAACCTTGACAGATCACAGAAGTCAGAGAATCAACGAAGAATAGCAATAAAAACAACAAAATTAATAAATCCATCTAAATTCATGCAAACCATACCATGATACTGGCATTTCCTTAGCAGACCTTCCAATAACTTTAAGCAGATGGGGTCATCATCAACTGCAAGAACTCTCATGCCCACAGGAAAATTGTCATAATTCCCATCTCCACCGTCTGAATTTCCTCTAACTTCCTCAACAGTCATCTTTAAACCCACAAAAACGAAAATCCCAGATGAGAAAACAGACCACCAAATCAAAAGATCACACAGCCAAAGATTGAATCTTTATCATTGAAAAAGCAACTTTCTTGAATTCTTCTCAAAAACCCACAAAGCAAACAACTTAAAAAGCCATCAAAAATTGAGAGAAAACTCCAAAGTCACAGAGAAAGGGACAGGAAAAGGGGAGAGGAAACTAGTGTGTGTCTCTGTGTGTTTGTCTCTGTGTGTTTTTTAGAGGCAAAGTAGGAGACTTTGGTTGAAGTAAGGAAAATAAATAAAGCTGTACTATAGACAATGATGGCGAAGAAGAGACTGAATGGTTCCAACCCAACAAAAACAACAAATCATAGGAATTTTTAAGTCATCACAAACTCTCTCATCCTCCACCCTCCCCTTCTTTCCCCCTCCACTTCAGCCTTTTTCTCTCTCTTCTCTGTGGTTTGTCTTTTGCTTTTTTCTCCTCCTGAATACCCTTTTCAATAAAATAGTGGATTATAATGCAATAAAATTATGCAAATATCATTTTTGTACAGTTTACTCTGAAATTATAGAGCTCTTTTTTATACTTTATATGTCTGCTTCCAAGAACTTTTTCCACATTCTCTCTCTTAACTCATATGAAGCCAGAAGCATGCAAATTTGGAAGTGGGAAGACTTTTGCAATCTTAGTCTGTTGCTCAATTCCACCATAAGCCTCATGCACCTCTCTTTTTTCTTTTTCTTTTTTTGAAAAAATTTCATCACTTTAAGTTAAAATAATTTAATTTTATCGCTCTAAAAATTCGCACTAAATTGATCCTTTTAATTTCGTATATTTTTTTAACGAAAAAACATATAGCTAAAACTTCACACTAATTGGTCCTTTTAATTTTGTATCTTTTTTTTAAAGAAAAAGATATATTAGATGATTTGCACGTGTATACTTTTCTTAAATAGTCAAAACGGAATTTGATGGAATGTTAAATTTAGTCTAATTTTTGAATGTGAGTGACGAAATTGCTTTATATGTGAGCAATGAAAAAAGTTTTTTAAATAAATGTGAAAGATGATTTTTACAAATTTCTCTTCTTTTTTTTTTAACTTTTTATTTCTATTTCAATCTGGACCCTTCATATGAGAAAATTGTCATTAAAAAAAAAACAAAATTGGTCCCTTGGATTTGAACAGTGTAGTTTGATTGATGATCTTGGACATGGACATAATTATTCAAGTTCTATTGCTGTTTTTTTAGTACTTCATTCTTGGACAAAAATGGTGATGTTACAGTAATCACACGGTTGGGATTTAGTGGAGGATGATGTTTTGGTTGACCTTTTTCTTTTAACAAGCAGTGGATCAGTGCTGTCCCACTAATTTCATTGAATTTTTTTTTTAAATTTTGTGCATTAAATCATTTTACTATACATGGTTGTATAGAATGATTAAATTGGGATGAATTCAATACATTTTATTTATTTTACTATTTTTTTCAGGCATTTTAATATCAAACAATATAATAGGATTAGGATTTCTAATATAATCCTATAATTGGTCTTCTGCTAAGCGAGTTTATATATGCATCATCGATTTAATTGTGATTTCAACATAAAAGTCGTAAAAAATTAAAATAATAATTTCATCAATTACTATTAATTTTCTATTGAATATATGAACCAAGTCTTATTGGTAGGTGAGTTTGATATCATATAATAATAATATTCAAAAGTATTAAAAGGTGCATTTGAATAATTTGTAACAATTTTGAATTCCATACTTCGAAAAACTTTCTTCATTTCATATATATATATATATATATATATATATATTATATAAATATGGGATGGTTAAATTTCTAATTTATTAGATGAAAAGTTGTAGAAAGGTGTGATACTCTTTTGGGAGTTTTTATGGTCAAATGAAACCACTTAAAAAGATGGATTTGCAATGAAAATCTTTTGGGAATCTTTGTAATAATTTAAGATATAAATGTTAATGATATTCCAAATTTGCCTTTCATGGAATGGAAGCCATTTATAGCAAAAAAATTTTAAAAAAAAGTTCCTTCCTTTGATGATAAATGTTCAATTTTGGCAGAATCTTTAAAAGTGTGAATTTAACCCATCTTTAACAAATAATTCTTTTTTTTTTATTTGAGGGAATAATAAATAATTTAATCTTTCTATTCATTTTCTCAAGTATAATCACACCAAGCTTTTTCAAGCATACATAGACATCTCAAAATAATTTTTCAAAATCTTAAGTGTATTTTTTTAATGTTCTGAAATATCCAGAAAAATGACATCCCATTAAGCAAGAATGAGAAAAAATAGTTAAAAATTAATCTCACTGGAATAAAATGGACTCTTTATTTATGCAAAAAAACAGAAGTTCATGGAACAAAGTGCATAACCAAAATATTATTCGACCCAAAAAAAGGTTAGGTCTCAATTTATCGAATCAATAATGGAAATTTGGACAAAACATGTTAATTTGGAAATCAATTATTTGGTTAATTAATACTATCCTTTTTAGTAAAGATTTTTTAGTTTCGTTTCAATCACGTTTACATATCTACTATTAATTTTTGCTTGGAATTTAAACTGTGACACCATTTAGTATAAAAATAAAATAAAGATAAGCATTATTTTCTTTTAATTCTTTCAATTTGTATCTGTAGAAGGGTAAAAGGGATTAAGGCAGAAGCTTAGGAGTAATGAAAAAAATTAATATACAGGGAAGATTTAGAATCAAATTTTCATTCTAAAAACAAAGAAAAATTTTATTATTAGTGGGCTTGATCTAACTTTAAGAAATGACAATTTGAATTCTCCAAAAGAGTGTTTGGATCGAACCAAATTTTATGAGAAATTTATCTCTTGTAATTTATAGGATGCACCATAAAAATTGAGTGCAGCAGTGAATAATTCTTTTTTTGTCAATTAATGTTATTGGGATTTACTAGGCATTACACCTTTTTTTTTTTTTGGTGATATATTGGCTACAACTTTTGTTTTAATAATGTTTTAAATTCAAAAGATTCTTACCTTAACACAAACCTTTTTTTAAAACAATCCATTTTGTTAATTTTTTTGGGAGAGGAAGAAGAAATATTTACTTATAAAATAACTTTAGGGATATTAAAGGTATGTTTTTGTAACTTCTATGAGAGAGAAGAGGAATATTGAGAATCAAAATCTCATACTAAAACATGGAATAAACTCTCTATTCAACTCTTGCTATAAGCAAAAATTTAGAGAGTAATTAGTGCCAATTTTCCTAATATCCCATTGCCTAAAAGGAAAACACCCAATAAAAAGGTTCAAGAATAATTGTTTTGGATAATACTTCCTTTTTAGTTTCAACTTAACACTATTTAGTAAATCTTAGCAAAAATGGAATGTATAAAATAACTACATACTGATTGGAAAGCCTTAGTGATTAATGATTTTTTTGAGTAATGATAGAGAATTCTTTTTTCTAAACAAGATTGTCATTTCACTCAAGTAAAGTTTCTATTATTATTTGATAGATGAACTTTTACTTTGTATAGGTAAGTAATAAATGATAATTACAATTTAGAATCTCAACAATAATAACAACAACTAATAAGTCTTTACCTCATTAAGTGAGTGTAGTTATATGGATCCCAGTTGCCATCGTATTTGATCGGAACTCATTTTCTTATTGAAAAATAAACGCATTCGTTTTGTAGCAGATCTTTTACGATATCAATTCGGGTTGGCTCTGATACGTTTAGAAAATGTGGTTTACTTCCAATTCTTATTTCATTTTCTTATTCTCCTTTTAATTTGAATTAATACTTGCTATACTACTATGTATACGTCCAAACCATCTTAAACGTGTTTTTCTCATTTCTCATCTCTTTTAATTACTTCTACTTTATTTTAATCCATTCATTACTTATTCTATCTATTATAATTTGTCCACACATTCATATCAATATTTTCATTTTTATTACCCTCATTTTTGTTCATATTTATATTTAGTCGTGTAACCTCTGAACTATAAAGTATTGTTGGTCATATAAACAAAATCGTCCTACAAGGGGAACATGGTGCGGTCATCCCAAATTTTGAAAATTTATATCTTGCCTATGAAAAATTAAAAATATTCAATTAGCTCTTATGAACGATCAAAATTTCACCCCACAAAAATTAAAATATGACTTTTATTAATAATCTTATATAATTTCTATCTCAAACACGACTTTTTGGATCCGCTAATACCCCCAATCATTCCTCTTCTTTTTCTTGAACAACAAGAAAGTTCGAATAATGCAAAAGGAAAAGGTATATAGTTCATGTTTCTTGCCTCTTGACCTGCAGCTAAGCAATCCCTATTACTGTTGCCATCGAAAATGATTTGCCTCCATTTTCCAACAATAATTTAGGTTGATGGTTTCCCAATGGATTCAGTACCGACACTAATAGTTATGATTCAGTTTGTTTGTTGGTTATTACTGCATTTATCTACAAAATTCACTAGTGAAATTTTATGTGTGTGTTCTGTCTATTCTGTTTTGTTAAGGTTTGTTTATTTTCTATATATGACATTGTTGAGGTTAGGTCAAATCCAAAGGTCAAACAAAGCACCACAAAAGCAAATCCGAAAGGAATGAGGAATAGTTAAGTATTAACACATGGCACATGCATGTTGCTTTCTTTCTAACTTCCTTAATTATTATTGATATGATATGATTTTAAGGTAAAAAAAAAAAAAAAACACAAAAGCTCTTGAGAAACTATATATATGTAAGACGCGATTTATATGAAACAGATAATTAATCGACGTTGAATTGTAATTCTAATTTCATACCATTTTTATCACGCATTGAAATTGTGATTAACTTGTCGTTACATATATAAACCCACCTCATGAGAGGTCATATGAAAAAATAAAGAAAGAAAAAATATTGTGAATATGAGAAAAATGGATTTACATATCTTTTGTGCTCTTAAATCAACAGCTTAAATCTACACTTCTTATAATTTAATTTACAAATCAATCAATTTTTTTTTCCAACTTTGTAAAGGTGCACACCATGGATTCTCTTAAACGAAATGAAATTTTCATTCACTTTGTTTTCCACCTTTTTAATTGGATCATGCTTACTCTTTATTTAGTAATTTTAATAATATAGTTCACCAAAATTGACTTTTTTTTAATCTCCAAGTGGAATTGAGCTAAAGGGATGATCACTAATATAGCTTCGACAATACTTAATTAACATAGCTCATCAATACTTAATTTGAAAATCCGTTTGTTCGCACATGCGAATACTTACAACTTGTCTTTTATTGGTTCATTCTATTTCTACCCCTCAATAAAATTGGCATGAAAAAAAATTACCATTTTTTATATGAAATAAAAGAATGGGCATGGGGAGATATTTAATGACTTTTTTTTTTAATATATATATATATATATATATAATAAACTTCAATTAAAGATTGAGCATGCACGGAAAAAAGAGTAAAACCGAGGTAAAAGAAAAGAACCACTTTTATACTAGACAATACTAAATTGAATGAACCGGTTAGAGTGATGAACTATCTCCAAGAGATCTTCAGCATTTGAAGTGACATTAATAATTAAATTGATGCAAGGTAACAACAATTAAACATTTATCTTGCGATTGAAAATATGAATTATATTTCGTCATCATATTATATTCTATACACATATTTTCTGTTTATATTTAAAAATATGTTGCCTATCATTAATGTACTATAACTCTCCTCTTCCTCCTAAATTTGGGACAGATACGTGGAGTTAATAATCAAATTGAGAGAGTACACTTAATTACAAATCAAGTAGTTAATGTACAATTAATGTCAAATCTTTAATTAGTCATCTTTTAATTTTGGCTCACAATTCATTTAATTTTTGTTTTTTTTTCAAGGAGTTAATCTTTTGTGAAACGGGTTCATATATATCTCTTGTGAAGCGAGTTCATATATGCAATGGTGAGTTAATCGCGATTTTAATGCGCAATAAAAGTAACAAGAAATTAGAATCACGATTTCAACGACGATTAATTATCCATTTTACATATGAACAAGACAAACTTTATTTAAATTTCTTAAAAGAAAGTTTTTTCACACAAGTCAAAACCAAAACAATAACTACAAATTGCAAACTGAAATTGTAAATTGCCAAGAACTACAAATCGAGTTTTCTTTTACTATAATAATTAATTATCAAAAAATAAAACAAAAAACATAAAATAGCAAGTCAATGTTCCATCATTGGAAGAATAAATTTCAAAAATCAAAGTCAAGAAGAATTTGTACAAACTCTCCAAGCCAAATTTTCATGGTCATTATTTCACTCTTTGTTCAGTTTTTGTTAGAGGCAAAAGTACCAGAAAGTACAAATTGTAAGCATAGAAGCCATCCTGAGTCCTGACATGATATTTGATTTGTCCACGTTTCGATACGCCATTGGTACAAGCAAACCTGCAACTGGGACCCGCTCGAGATTCTTAAGGAAAACGAAGGCCACTCTTGTTCGATAAAGACACGTCGGTCGCAGGTTATCAGATGGTGGGTCCATCTTCGGAATGTGGACAAATCATATGGGCCATGTTGTCCTATGTGGGGCCATGTTAGCCCTAATGGAATCTTGGGAAAATGTCAAAAAAAAAAAAAAAAAGAAAAAGAAAAAGAAAAGAAATTAGGGAGGCATTCTTAGACGAAAGTAAAAATTATCATTCACTTTTGTTGGAAATTCTTGTTTCATCACTCACGGTTAAAAAATGATGCAATTTTGTTGTTTATATTAAAAAATTGTAACAAATTTATTTTTCCAACTAATTTCGTTTGATTTTTAATGAAAAGTATGCACATGTACATGGTCTAACAATGACACGCGTACACTTTTTGTTAAAAAAAATATGAAATTAGATAGAAAGACATTTAATGTGAATTTTTAGTGTAACTGAAGAAATTGTATTATTTTAATTGATGAAATTTTTTTCAGGAAAATGTGGAAAACATTTTTTTCCCCGCAATTTTTTTACTTATGGACATTAGCTCCAAATGATGTTGTGAATCGGAGAAATTAATTCCCAAATTGGCCGTAAAAAACAATCCATAAGAATTTGTAACCAGTTAGTTGATTTTATGCGAAATTTGATGAATAAAAATATTAATTTGGATTTGATAAAAAAGGGGGAAAAAAAATCAACCCTCAACAGTTCTTGTTGATACATTAATTCTTCATAGTAGAGATGTGACCATTTCTTATTATTCCATAAATTAAAAATAAAAATTTCAACTCAATTAATGAGTTAATGACCTAAACCCTAATTACGTAATACTTTGAATAAATTGAAGAATTATTATTGATTACTTGATAGATCAATGATTTAGAAAAAAAAAATCACATATGAATATAAACAATTAAAAAATATATGCAAATTTTCTTTTATAGATTCTTAAGAATGAATGTATGTTTTAACATTGTAAACAACAAAGTAATGGAACTAATTATACACATTAATTGACCCTTTATTGTATCAATTCATGAAACAAAGAGGAAATCAAAATGTTGTTTCAAATACAATTTTAAAATGTGGATACAAATTAATTAATTTTCTTCTAAAAAATTCTTAGAAAAGTTGCTAAAACGTAAGCAGCGAAGGGAGGACTAATTAAGAAAGATTCCTGTTGCTATTATTGGCTGTTGTCTAATTTTCCCAATTTGTGAAAGAATAAAATTCCCACTACCCAAAACCATTATCCTTGTCGGTAAAAAGATGGTGCAAAGAATTACACTATGGGTAGAAAACAACAGAACAGTAATTCTTTTTTTTTTTTTTGGGATTCGTGGCTTGTATTAAAACTACCAATTCTTTTCAATATTTTTTATTAAACCATGTTAATTAGATAAAATAAATTAATTTAATTGAACTCTTATTGATATATACTTGACTCAATCAAAAGAATAAAATAAGAAGTGATAAATCTATTTTGAAATGAAATCGTCTAATATCCGTAGCAGCTTGTCTATGTATAACTAATCCATCATAAACTCATAAAAAGAAGAAAAATTGCGATAAATTGTCAATAGACGTAAAATTTTTGTCAAACCCTATTACTTGAATTATGTTAAAAACCTAATGTACATAGAAATGATACATACATCGCTAAAAGTATTTCAATATTGTCAATCATTAGTGAAGCTCATAACTAAAATTGGATAAGTTTTGGCTCATGGTGGAAGAACAATCATCATGTTATACAAAAAGTTACATTATGTCCTTCCCTTTTTATATTAGGGTCAATAAAAGTAAGGGAATTGCTTGGTTCATCCTCACATGATTAGTATAATGATCAAAGCTTTTCTATGTGGAGGATTATTTAATTCATCATATCATAGATCAATCCAATCAATGGATTATTTGAGACACTAGTGCTTCAATTTTTTTTTTTCCTTTTTGGCAAATTAAGTAGTGATTCAATTAATCAAACCATTTTGAGACAAATTGATTCAATAAAATTCAATGCATGTTTATCCCTTAAAAGTTAAAAGTGTGCTTCTCTTGAACCCACTATAAGTTTGGTAGAATCAAAAGTAACCATTTATTACCTAATATTAGATCTTCTTACAAGATTTGTTTGTGTCCTTATTTGCCCCACTTATTTCTCACAAAGACTCTCAATTTGTTTCATTTAAGTTTTAGTTACTATAAATAGTGAAACATTTTTCTTAATCAATAAAAGTACCATAAAAGATGAATAGAGTCCAAAACTAAAATATCTCACTAACTTAAAAGGAATTGAGCTTCAATTCCTTCCCTCTATATTCTACTTATCAAACCACTTCAAATCTTTGTTTGGAATTTGCAAAGAAAAAAAAAAGCCCTTTACAATTACAATACTAGAAGTTTTATCTCTTTATATGGGAAAAAGGAAAAAAAAAATTCCATGACAAACAACATTTGATGACCTTTTCCATAATTTCAAAGCAATGAAATGAAAGCTAATTTTTTATTTCAACATTACTAAAATCTTGAGTAATTTACAACAAGGGCAGTGGTCAATTTTCATCATTGATTTGAGATGCTTTACATAATAGTAATTTTTTTAAGAGGACTTATCAATCACCATTATTATTTAATTTATCCTTATTTCAAAACAATGTCAATATCTTCTCAATTGAAAAAGTTGTAATGATGACAAATTTTTATGTTCCATGTGGCTGCCATATCCACAAGCCTTTAGGTTTAGTACAGGTATGATTTAGTATTAAATTATTCGAACTGTACAATTTTAATTATAGAAAAATTTCAAAAATAATTATGTAATTTAACGAAATGAATATCAATATACCACTTTTAATAGATAAGTAGCTAAACTAAAATAAAAAAAATTAAAGTATACCATCCGAATACTTTAACGATCCTTACGGTTACCTTAACAACAAAATGAATACTTAAACCCACAAGTGAAATGAAATTAGACATTCACATGGCACATAAGATGAATGTTAATTAAGAAACAGCAAAAAGTGAGGATTGCATTAATGGAGATGTTGCAATTATAAGGGCAAAAAAGTTGAAAATCGTCCAATCTGCCAATCAATAATATGATGAGAAGGCAGTTTAAAGTATGCGAAAATAGTACTGTGATGCCTTACTGGAACACTGAAAAATAAGCTGGCACTATTCACATCACGAGGATGTACGTTTACCATTTTGACTTATATTTACTTCTGAATATGAATCTCATTCAAGATCTCCATAAGATCAGATTATATTCTCTGCCAATGCATTACCTTGTCCTCTTCTTCTTTATTTTTCTTTGATTTTAATGTTTCATGTCCCATTTTTTTTATAAAAAAATTTGATTTATGTTGAGGGTTTTGTTTTGTTTTCATGTGTGACTAGCACAAGAAACTTTTAACATTTTTTAAGCTTGGAATTGGAAACATTCTAATTTGATTTGGAAAATCAAATTAGAATGTTTATTGATCTCAAATATCTTGAACTTTTTTTTTTCATATGTAACTTCTAATGTTTTTTATCGGAAACGATGATGGGATGTGATTCATATAATCAATAACAACTAAACTTTTATTCAACTAAATAGGATCAGATTTCGTCAGATACTTGATCTAACCGATTCCATTTAAGAGGACAAAGGGTAAGTAATTGTTGTTGTTATTGCATGTAATTTCTTAGTTCTTGCTTTGATTGACTGAGATGAACCCAAAAAACAAAATTTTTCCAACTTAGAATGATCTTTAGAAATAAATCCATCTTGAGCTGGAGTTTTGAGTTGATTGTTTCATGTTTTAGCCCCACCACTGGTGAATTTAGATCTTCATATAAGCAAGAAATGGTTGGATGGACTGAGTCATTGTAAAAGATATGAGCAAATGGTGAAAAGGGACAGACCAATATCCATTTTCTTAGAACCTCAATGATATGTTTTGTCTAACATTGTGTCTTTAATCACTATCATAGAAGGCAAGGGGGGATCATGATAGGTCCAGTGTAAATAAAAGCATAGTATGAGAAACTAGAAGATCTAGACAAGGATATTGTGGTATGAACCTTAGTGAAATATATGACAAAATAACAGTCCAAACTTCATACTTTTGGTTGGTGTAAATTCAGACAAACTAAAGCACAAACATGTAAGACAAACAAGACAAAGACAGGGCATTGGCATTGCCTTTATCAAAGTCTCATCTATAATTCTTTCACCTCTAATGTAAACCATTTGTAAATTGTAAAGTAGTCTTTTGAGTATGATTCTTCTTTGTTTCCTATGTTTTTTTTTTTTCTTTTAACAGAAAATTTAATTGAGAGTGTTAGTTAATTTTTTAATATAATCAGTTACGGATTTAAAAAGTAGTATGGTTTCTTACAAATTATGCTAGTTTTGTTTGCTAATTACAGTACAATAATAACTAAACGTTTATCTCATTAAGTGGTGTTGGCTATATGAATCACATTTCGACACTGTGTTTGATTTTACACGAATTTGGCAAAGTCTTTACACAAATTGTCAACATATTGTAACTTTCTTTCTTTTTTCGACTTAATAATGTCAAATGGAATGAGCCTTGAAAAAATGACAAAGAAAAGAATATTTACCTTGCTTGTATTAATCTGATTGCGTTTTATTTTCTTCTACGAGAATCATTTTTTTGACTGCTGATTTATAATGTCTTCAACTTAGTTAATTAAAAGTTTCCGGTCAAAGTACACAAGTACAATAATAAAAGTCTAAAGCATTAAAGATTTACAAAAGTAGACTTCCTTGAAATTCTTGATTGTCAAAAACTCTTTTAACTGATTCAAAACTACATAGAACTGCACTTTTCTAATCCTTGACATGCGCATAATGTTTTCCCATCAAAGACAGAATAATAATACATTAATGGCTTCTTTGGATCAAGAAAAAGGAACCCTTTAATTGTGTTCTTAAATGGATTCATCCAGGTAATGAATGATGTATGAATATGCTTCATGTAAACATTAAGCACGTGCAGGAGTTGAAACCTTAATATATAAATATAGCCTTCCAACTGCAGCATATTCTAAGTCATGATCATTCATACACAATGGTGTTCCAAGAAGCCAACCATACAGCAGAGAAACAAAGAACAAATCCCTTCCAATCTGGAAAGACTCAAATTTTTTATTAGCCCAGGTTGTGGAATCATTGTGATTAAACATATTCTGTATTAAATTTAACATTGCACCATTATATGAAAACAATGCATTGTTCACTCTCATGCTTGTCTTGGGGGGTCAAAGAGGCTTCAAAGATTCTATGAAGAAAAGGAGGAGAACAAAATGCAAATGCAAATGCAAAGAGAATATAATCTTAACTCAAATATTACAGTCCTTTTTTTATTTGGTTTTTTCTCTAGACAGCAAGAGGATCAGGAAAGGAGGATGTTGTGGCGATAGTTACAAGTTTAACATCTTAACAGGCCATGGTTAGCAACTAATTTCTTTTAGTTTCTACACATTGAAGTTGAGAAAGCACAAGAAATAGGGCAAAATGCAGTAACTGAATGGATCACATGATGATGAGGAGATTTACATTGGAAGGATTTATGATCTCTGAATTTAGCATATTAAAAAAGAAAAAAAAAGAATAAAACCATCTAATAGAAGGTCCTCATACTTTGAACACAACAAATGACAGCTAATGCATTTCCATTTCTTCTTACAAGAAAGTTTTTTTTGTCTAGGCTAGAGATTCCTAATGTACATGAGATCAGAAACAACTCCAACTTTGTGAAGATTAGAAACATTGCCACATCAACCGACCACCGACCATACAAATTGTTGAGCAAGCAAGATCTGGATGCAACAATCTAGATACAAAGCAGGTAACAACCATGATAACATCCCGGAGAATAAGATAGCTGATTAAACTGCTAGTCAATTAGATAGAAGCAAATGTTCCTACCTGCTCATTGCGCAAGGAGAGAACTACAGCCGATAAGTGGTTCTTAGGCAGTAAGAATGAATCATCTATTTTCTACTAAATCTCAAGCATCTATTATGTTTTTCATCCGTTATACTTGGAGTTGCACCAACGTTACACTTGCTTCGTTTTGAAATTGAGTGTTTTTCCATTGCATTTACAAACTTTCGCAGGTGCTTAATGTATTCAGGGAAAGTTTCAAGGTTACAATGACCTCCGCCTTGGACCCATAGTGGATCATATTTTTCTGTGGAAAGTTCCCATAATCTCTTACCATGAGACAAGTCAACAATATCATCATTTGTTCCCTGCAAATAATGGAGTAACAGAAACATACAGAATGTGGTCAAAGAAGTAGTTGCAGTAAGCCAAACACAAAAGAAATCATAGTGAAGAAGCTCAAATCTGATAAAGAAATTGGATTATAGAGACCAGGAAATGAGTATTAACTGATAGTTTTAGCATATTGAACAAATGTTGATAGAAGTAAACCAGTTGGAAGAAGTATTGCGATCTACAGCACTGGAAAGCAACAATCCAGGGCAACACAAAGTTTGAGGAACTGCCCAAATATTTTGACTCTAGTTAATAAGAGGAACATTTTGGAAACTATCAAATAATTATCTAGCACAAGAACATGAACCGCAAGAAAGCTCTATTTTCAGATTAGGCTGGCGTTTAGTGCATTTGTTCAACTTAACCATAAGCCATTCTATGGATAAACCATTTCTCGAACTAGCGAGTAGGAATTCCACTGACACAGACCTCGTAGTTGTCAGAGATATATTATTCACATCAAGAAAATATTCAGCTGATATCTTTTATTGAAATTTTCTTTTCAAAGACAATGCTATCAAATGAAAGTTCAAGGATCCTAGCACCAAGTTCAACCGATCAAGTTAACCTATTAAGTTTAGAATGCAAGGCGCATGCCAGGTACAAGTTACTTGGTGATGCCAACAACAGATATTTAACCTAAGGCTGAAGCATAGTAAAGGAGATATCTAACAGTATTTTGCAAAAGAAGCATTCCTTTAGCAGGGAAGAAATTCAGTCACATTCACTAGTAAGAACCAGTGCAAAGCAATGCTGCCAGTTAATGGAGCCAGCTATAGTCCATCAATTTGATAAAGAAACCAAGCATCACTAAATTGCATCAAAATTCTATTTTAAATGTTTCAGAAATCCCATAGAGCTAAAGTCATCACATTGAAGTTCTTAAGGCATTCGTACTGACATCACTGTTCCTTTTAACACGCCCAAAGGAAAAAAATAATGTCAACATTCTCTCAGTTAATGCTTGAGAGTGTTGGAAAATTGACACTTTTTTGACAATCAATACTATTTAGAATTTTCCGTCTTCACTGTATTTCTATGAAATGCACACATTGAGGGTTCTTAGGTATCTTTGAAGTACTTCTCCTTGTATCAAGCAGAACATCGAAAGGTAACGAGGATTAGGCATAGTAGCTTTTTGGGCATTTTCTTTTTACGTAAGCATGAGCCGCTGTAACAATCACATGCCAAAAAATGCTTGACGAAAGATCAACTTAATTATTCTTGGCCCAAAAGGTACCATGTACTGCATGCATTCTAGTCCCTTCATAACATTTATCTTTAGCATATTGCAGTGACTCTCTCCGTTTTCCAGCATTTTCTCGAAGAATTAGATGTATATGGTTTTTTACTTCAACAAGTTTAGCTGCTCTCCATTTGCTCTCTCTTGCCCAAAACATAGCTTGAATGCTCTTTCATAAGATCATGTTGATGGTACCACATGTTAAAAGCAGCAAAGAATTCTCTGTTTTCTTTTACCCAATAAATAATTTTCTGACTTTCAGTCTTAATTTCAAAAACACTTTCATCATTCAACTCACAAGTTGAACTTTAAGTGCCCTCAGTTCTTCGATAACTGAAGGCCACCAGGTCTAGAAAAACTCCTAAAAATGTAATATCATTTCAGTTTTCTTCTGAAAATTTAGGACAATTTGACTCCACAATTTGTAGGGGATGAATTACTGAGAACCATATGGAAGCTCTCTTCTTCTTTCCAGATCTCTTGTTTTGAGAGCTCAACTTCATATGATCTGCAAGAGGTTTCTCATTCACTCAACCCAGAATCACCAAGAATCATGCATCGTCAAAAGATTTGCATCAAGATTTAAATGAAACCATAATGTCAAACAAAAAGAAGAACTAGTGACTTTCTCATTCACCAGGATAACCAGCTTATTAAAGCACTAGGATGACTAATCTGCTGATTATAGGCTGACATCCTAAAAGTGATATCAAAAGGCCTACAAAGAAATAGCTTGTGCATGACATAACCTTAGGATCATTGCATCTTTCTCCTAAAATCTAAGAACCTCTTAGCCAGAGGCCCAGAGTCCATTTCAACTTTAGCTTCCAGCTCCAAGCTGGGGATCCAAATGCAATCTCCGGACAGTCTTGAGACAAAATGTGACAGCATGGATGCAGTGAAACTGCATTGGTCATGGCATAATGACCTAATTTGTATGACAAAGGACTGAAAAGATGGATTGATGTGCTATATGGACAATCTATGTTCATATTGACTATCACCAAATAAGAATTTAAGGTCTACTGCTGTCCTACAAATTTTAACAATCTGGAAACAGTTTATAGCCTCATCTTCTCCAACAATCAGAAATTTGGTAATTCAGATTTCCTCCCTACCTCCCTTCCAATAAAAGGAAAGAAGAAAAGAGAAGTAGAAAAGGCTCAAGCTAACATTCACACAGTCTCCAAGCTGAAAGAACCTTAAAAACTAGACTAAGAAACTGCTTTAAAATTTTCAACTCTTCAATTTTACGTGCAGGCTGATAACTAAAATAGAACAAGAAATGGAAAGACAAAGCATTCGAGTAGAGAAGCACCGACACCAAATTTAATATGTCCAACTAAATTCATTTTGTTAAGTAATGATAGATTTTCTAGATGGTCTTAATGTAAGGTACAGTTGAAACCGTATTACACATAAAAATCTAAGAAATAGAAGTATGATAATAACCAAACAAAAGCGTGCTATGTTTAATATTTAGGTTACTCATAAAAAACAATGCAAAGAAAAAATATGGAACAGAATGCAATTGACCTATAGTGAATGGTGCACCTAAGTTCTATTGCTAATTGCTATTGCTGTTGCCCATAAGATTTGAAGAAGATATGCAGATAAGTTTGAAAGTATTTTGCATGAAAAAGAAATTCTACCTTCATAAATAATAAAATGCAGCTGAGGATGTGTGATGGTTTTATGTTTCATGTATTACGTTGGTGCACATGCAAAGGAGCAATACTAAACTATTAGTAACTAAATCTGCATCCTTGAAACTATTAAGCAATAAACAATGATAATGACAACAGGCAAAAGAGCTGCAGTAGCTGGATTGGCAGCTACAATGTGGAAGACCTTAATATTATTCAGATATATTGGTGATACAAGTACTTCACTTTGGTACCTCAAGAAAGTACCACTACACAAGTTGCAGGAAATATGTATCTGTAATACTTATGATTTGCAAAAATAGATGTTCATGTCATTTTCAACAAGCTCCAGTAAATGAACTTGATGCCATAATAAATACATATCAGAGTGAATATTGAGCTTAAGAAGGAAACAACACTAAAAGTAACCTCCATTTGAGATCTTCAAAGCAATTGCAATACCTTGTATCCACCAAACTATTACGCCATTCCAGCTTCTTAAAATGCAGAGTTACTTAGATGTTAAATCCAAAAATATGGTAAGCTCAGTACATGCTAATCTAAAGCTGTTTACCTAGTAGCTCTTTACCTTTTGCAAAAATAGTTACCATATTAAAAGTAAAATTTTACAATGAAAATAATAATAAACCTCAAACCAATAAAATGAAGAAATTCTAGTTGCTGAAATAGGCAAAACGATTGCTATATGCTTAGCAAATTGATTTTTCCAACTGATAATGCTTCCAGAAAATATCTCTAAAATTAAGCAACTCAGATACAAATCAGCAGTACAAAACTAATGCACTAAAACTATGTCTAAGAGTAGGGTCAAAGAGGATAAAGAAAGAAGCCTTCCTTACATGTATAACTAAAACTGGGCAGCTGACATTCCTTATCTTGTCTATATTCTGAGCGGAGGAAAAACAAGAAAGAGAGATTGTCAGCGGCATAAAACTTGCTAAAAGTGAAGAAAATATGGCAAGAAAGTGCAAAAACATGAAGAAAAGATAGAAGACTTACTTTGAAAATGTCAAACCAAAATGTCATCTTTACATTATATAACACTCGAATTCCAGAAAGGATGGCACTGTGAAGAACAATAGCTCTCAACCTATGGTGAATAGAAGCCAAATGTAGTGTTGGACCACTCCCAACAGATTGGCCATATAAAATGATATCCTCCTGCCTTATTTCATATTCATTCTTCAAACAATTTAATACAGCCTCTATGTCGTAGTATGTGTTTAACTCAGATGGCTGTCATAAGCAAAAATTCACTTATCAGGAAGTAAATACATCACATCTTTGTGATAATAAAAGCACATTGCATATCTGTTTCTTCTTTTCTCACCTTACCAGAGGAAGCTCCATATCCTGAATAATCATAGCTGCAAACATTTGCGAAAGAACTGAAATTACATTAACTTGAGGAAGCAGACTAGTGTAATTCTTTGGTCTAGTAAGAAAAATGATGCCACATTGCAGTTCTAATAGGTTATTTGCAAAATGATAAAAGACTTTACAGAAGACATTCAACAGTTTAAATCTCAACCAACTACTCAAATATGAAATTTACAATTGGCTTTTGCTAGCTAATAGAAAAGGGGAAAAAGTCAGTATCTAACTACATAAATATGCAAGTATGCCTGCTCATATAGAGGGATTAGGCAAGGAAGGAAAAGATGTTCAATAACACGAATAAATGCATGCAAAGCAGGGAACAGGATTGGATATGAAGTCTCTAAACCAGAATTATGCAAATTTACAAGCTTCACTATGTCAATCACTAACATCAAATGGTTAGCTAATCAAACTGGTGAGACTGAAGATTGAAAAGATCAAATCAAGGCAACTATAACAAGGAAAAGTCAAACAACCTTAGGTGGCCAATTGAATATGACAGAGACAAAACAGGAACTAACTCCAGCAAAATCAGAGTAAAACAAATTCCTTTTTCCAAGCCAATACCAGAGAACAATGCATAGTCCATATGCACATGTATATACAAATTAAAGAACAAAGTTATACATCAAGAAAGCAAATAAAAATCAAAACTTTAAGTACCAAATACCGACAAGAGAAAGAAATCCCACAAAAAATTAAGGAACCACGACAAAAGAATACATACAGATGCATGTTACACATGTACCTATGATGATCAAGAACATAAAAACAGACCTCATGATATTAACTCGAAGATGAGCTCTAAGCTCAATGAAAAGCTCTTGCATTTGGCCCAAATCAGCAGCATTGCCATGGGAATACAAAAGAGTAAACTTTCCAAATGGATGCTTCCAAAAGGTGGCTACAATTTTATTACCACCTTTTGTATCCAATAAATGAACATCCACATTTTTATCTGCCGTTAATCCGCTGAAAATAAGCTTCCCATCTTCATCTTTATAAACATCATACGTTGGAGGGTCTGGAGGAAAAAATGCAAACTTTGCAGCCACATTTGATGTCACATTTCCCATTAATACCAACCCAATAAAGATAAAACACCATCAAACACAATCAGCAATGGTTCTTGCCATGAAAATGAGCCGAGCATGAAGATTTTTATTGATTTCTGGGATTTTCTGGTACCTTTTATGTGGAAATTTTGGTGAAAGAAACATGGGAATTTGGAAAATTTCCCTTTTTTTTAATCATATTTGTTTCTTTTTTGGTTTTGGGTGGTTTTATTTGGTGGGAAAAAGAGGAAAGATCCGATCTAAGCGGGGTGAGCTAAAGGCTGAGCCAGTGAGCCTAATGAAAAATTATTAAAAAAAAAAAAAACAAAGTCCCAGAAGAATTTTCATTAATGCAAGGAGTACAAGTTAAGTTTGTACTGTTGCATGTTGGATGTGATGAAATGAACATGAACTGTCCATAGTACATGGATGGCTATACATGACACTGTTCTTTTTCTTTTTCCCTTTTTTTCTTTTTTGTTTGTTTGTTACAGTGATTGTATGGATACTCAATGATCTGATCACAATACAGAAGATGAATCAGAGAAAAGTCACATTTGATCTTTAATTATTGTTGTGGTTGATTAGGACCATATAGAAGTTCTCTCAAGTCACTATAACAATTTTTTTGGCACTGATTGGTAGTTAGACTTTAATTAATACTATTTGTCATAGACTAAAAATCTTCAAAGTTCAAACCAATAATGATTGATTTTTGTGAAAACTTTTTGCATATTTGGTTGTTACTAACTACTGCTACTTTCAACATATGATTCATCTATTCTCATCATTACAGAGTTCTTCAGATGTTGATTAAATTATCCAAATCTAAATCATGCATATGAGTACTACTTTGCATAAGTTGTGCATTATAAACTTTGGATAAGTTCTTAGTCATTGATTTGCTACATGAAATATAAGGTAAAACTTTTTCAGACCCAAAATAGGCCATTTGGCATTTTCAAGAGGAAAGCTGATCCAATTAGTTGGAATTTTTTTATTCTTTTTTTCAGGGATTTGGAGTAAACCCAAGATATGAAAAGTTGTTGATTGATAATATATAGCTCAAGCATTTTTTTAGGCTAAACTTTTGAATGTAAATTGTACGGTAATGATTTGTGCATGTCATTCTTGTGTTGGGCATGCAATTCTTCTCGGTATCGTTACAATTTTATAGAATATCCGGGGTTTACATGTGCATATATATATATATGATCAAGAAGTTAGTTCATGTATGTATATAGTCATCAATTGTCAAATAGTCATATTTAGAATTGAAACAAAAGCAAATCCTTGACTCACTGTCACGTTTGTCTTTCTTATTGTTTATTGTTTGTGCATTGTATTTTGTTAAATAGGCAGCCTGCTAAAATGCCCTTTTGACACACATCATTGTTGACAATGTTGAAGAGTTTAGGCTGAAAAAAAATCAACTTATTCATCAACCTCATATATTACAAGTTGTCATCTATGCAATTTATGACTGTAAATTTGTTGGGAAACACATTTTTGCTGGTTAACTTGGACATAAGAAATGTAATAAACTACGCAAATTACTAATAAAGATTGTGATGTTAATCTAATAAAGTTTTGAAGAATGGTAGACGGCCAAGATTCGGTCAAAGGCTGCTATGGATCCATACGGAAAAAAGAAAGAGAAGTTGAAGATTTTTGGGTTGCCAAGTGTCAGGTGAGGTAGACATTTTCAGAATCATACATTCCTTCATTGTTTTGTTCTGCTGCTCGACAAATATACGCAAGGTTGAAGCTTCCAATAGCCAGCCCACTTGCAAGTTGCAACATTCACTCTTAAGTCTTTAACTACATTTTGTTTTCCCACTCTTAAATCTTAAGTCTGCTTATAGGTAAGTTATCCCAAAATCGAGAAAAAAAAAAGAGTTGCGTTACATTGGCACGTTTCGTTAAATTTCGCCTCTTTAACAAGATTAATGATACTAATAATTATATAATAAATAGAACGATGAAGAAATAATGATTCATATAGCCGATTTCACATTATTGGATCAGACTTAGTTGTTAATGTTGTTTTGTTCCAATCAAACAAGAAGCCATGCAAGAATTTGCATGAATTCAAGCTCAAGAGCCACCTTTTTTTTTTTCTTTCTTTTTTGTAAAATAAAGAAACAAGAAGAAGAAAAAGAGAGTGATATTATGTTCATTAGAAACTGCAAAAGTAACAATTGCAGAAGGCATCTTGATGAAAAAAAAAAAATCTAAGAAGAAAGACGAAAATAGCATGATGGCTATAATGATGAGGTCCAGCCAGGGTAGTAAAAAATGGACAGCACAAGGTAGCCCATGTGATCAATGTGCATTATTATAACAAAAAAGATGAAATAAAGGCACAACTTTGAATGGTGGACAATTACATTGAAATAGATATATGTATGAAAATGCAAAAATTATTATCTTTTGTTAAGATCACAACATGTTAACAAACTAATAAAACTATAGTATTACAATAGGAAGATAAATGTAGGGTCATTCATCCCTCACCAAGATAAGAATGGAATAATAAGCCTGCCTATGGGTTTTATATTATTAGTTATGCATGTTCCAGCATTAATTTCATATTGTGATGGACATTCTTCCTATCCTATTGTTTTTTAGGGAAAATGAAACATTTTTTGTTGGTAAAAAAATCTTTCATTGTTGAAGGGTCTTTGAACTCTACTTAGTTGCTATTTTTGTATAAGTAGTCGGTTCTAAATTTGGTAAAAAGGGAAAGATTGCGACATGTTATTAATCGGTTATTTGTGTATAACTAATAAAAATAGAAAGCTTGTGATATGTTAGTAATCAACGTAAATTTTTTGTCAAATTCTATAATATAAATTACGTTAGAAATCTTGTAATAGACTACGAGGCTCAAGTGTGATTTATGTAACCTATCCCACTTAATGGTACAAGCGTAATTGTAAGTTGCTGTTGTTAAAGAGGCTTTGATGGATAAAGGTAGGTGGACAACTAAAACAGTATACCATCTTAGCAGCCATTTTTAATGTCTTGTTAAATGTCATAACAACATCCAGCAAAGAAGAGGTGGGACATGTAGCTGCAAGCATTGTTTCTTTTCCAAATCTTTCATCAGAGAGGGGATGAATGAAAATTTTCAACCAAAGGAAAAGGTAAACAAAAATAAAGAAAGCTTCAATTTAAAGGCGAAGACTGAGTCAATAAAGCCCATTGAGTGCTTGGAAGTTGGTGCATTAGCAAAAGCTATAGGATAATTAAAGTTAAAAAACAGAGCTCTAAAAAGATGTTTCAACAATGATGTGATTAAAAAGGAAATGAGTCAACAACACAAACATATTGTTGGTGTTGGCTTATTAAATCTATGATTTAATGTACTGCCATACTTGTGAAGAAATCTAGGTAATGGATTAATTCTTGTACATGAATTTCTCCTTTTGTTTACTATCTTCACTTCATAATAGGGGTGATAAGTCGAGCTCGAACATAGGTTTAGTTGTTCGGGAACTCGGGCTCTCTTCGCTTATTAATCGAGTTTAAAATTCTGTTTTATTTATTATATAAACAATTTTGAGACTAGTTTTAACTGAGTTGAGTACGAATTTATTTATAAGCGTTCATGTTTGTTCTCACTCTTACTTAGTAACCTACACAAATTCGAATGAAATGAATCACTTCTCCCCATTTGCTGTTACGGGTTGGAACCTCATCCTCCTCCTAAGCAAAACCAATGCTACTCATTAGAACTGACAATGCAACAATAATTTTTAGCAATAATAACAAAAGTAATAAAAGCACCTCAACCAATCTTACCAACCCTTATGCCTACTTGGAGAAATTCATCAACAGCCTAACCTATTCTACAGAAAAACTTTGCAGTTTTAGGGGGGGAAACGAGCAATAAAGTCTCAAGGGAGTTTGTTTGTCGCCATCAATGGCTTGCATTTCAGAAGCCCAGATTGTAATGAGATTCAGCAGAGTCGTATCTTGGGCAAAATCATCATCAAGAAACCTGTGGTATCCGGACATTCACGCATGCCATGGACAAATTTAGATAGCATATAGAAGGAAAAAAAAACACATCCTTACAAATTAGAAATTGCACATAACACGTGAAGCCCCATGGCAGGGCTAGCGTGGCCCGATTTGGGTGTCCGAAATTTACAACTCGTAGAAATTGCACATAAGTTCAGTTACTGAGAAACCATGTGGGACTTTATCACAAACAAAGGTTTTCTTGTGACTTTTGGCCATGTGGGCTTGCAGCCAAACCTGCTTTCCTTCTGCATAAATGTCACTTGATGTGACAAATTGTGAAAATCTGAATTGCAACAAAAATTTAGGCAATTTCAACCAAGGAAAGGGAGCCAAGAGCACATAATTAGAGACAAAGATGTTAATACTATAAGCTCAAATCCTTGATTGAAAGATATACATGATCACAATTTAGTCTTTACACGAATGTAATATTTCTTGAACCACAAGTGATCAAGTTGGTAAGACACTAAAGCTATACATTGAGTGACTGAGATGCAAAACTCGCTTGCTATCTATACAGACAGTATTATGGTGGTGAAATTGGCAAGAAACCACCGTGTATTGTGAAATGACAGTTGCCGGCATACACCCTCAGAGTAACAATGCATGGGTTTGTAAGCCCACCATCTCTTTTATTTAGTTAAACGAAAAAATACATGATAGTTCTTGTCATAACAGACTGCAGAGGCACTACACAGTCTGCCCATAACCTGTAGGTAGCCTGCTAAATAGTATGTGTTCCTCTTCTAAGGTTATTTTTTCTCCGATAACTGAAACCCAAGTTTCTGTGACTTTTTCCACTCTTCCATTCAGCATTTCTGCTATAGTAAAGGCCCGCAATGTGCCTGTTAATACTGTAACTGGTATTTCATCACATCTGGGGCTCCTGTCACACATTTTCTGTTCATTTCCCAATGTTTTAACCCTTGGAACAATGGCACCATTCAAATATACAGTGTTATCATCCCCAATAACAATCATTTTCCTAAGACCAAATCCATCTGCTAGCTGTTTATGCATGTGACCAAACACGACCAGTGGTATCGATAATTTGGTGCTCTCTTTTAACTGGGATATTGCTTCTGCCAAATCTGTATCAGAGAATGGGGTCATCCAGCTATCATAAACAAAATGTCATTTCAAGATGTTGTGAAATGATTTCGTTTTGCACTTGTTGTAAGCCATGATCCAGTGATAAGATGACAGACTACAATTTTAAACAGGGAAAATATCAGACAAGGGAACTTCACCAAAAATTACCTGGATCACCATGGTCACCACCTCCATACACCCAATCCCTTCCACAAATGTCATTCATGTTAGATCCCAAGCCTGCAAGAAATTGGTCACTGAGCTTTGTCTAAAAAATAGCTAGAACTCAGACATAAGAGATTCCGACAACTATGATTTCAGTATACCAGTAGGTCCATTATGAGCGAGCAAGACAACCGAATGATCTTCAGGAGTCCTTAAAGCAGCTTGATATATCCTTTTTGCGCTTTCATCCATGTCACGCACATTATATCTAAGCACAATGGTTTAATGGAATGAGTTGGAAACTAATCAGACTAGAAGGCATGAAACAGGGGTTTGTGAAAGCAGATCTGGCTTGCGTGTAAGGAATAAAGGGGGATACTTCTATTTTCAAAATGAGAACAAAGTCCAAAATTTAACCAACCAAAAATGAAACCAAGTTTTATATTAAACATAATCTCCATTTCTTAATTCAAAATGGATGCAGTGATGAACCAACCAAATATTATGTTAAAGTATGTTACTAGAGAATATGGTCGTAAGATACAGATACAGAAAAGGCTTAAAAAGATAAATACAGACATGCAGGAGAACCAGATTGAGGCAAAGGAAGAAGGCTTCAACTAGCAACTGCCTGAAATTAAAAGCTACAATGGAAGAAGATCTGCAACCCCAGGTGAACAGAATAATTGGAGAAAATAACTCGGAACCTTTAAAAGAAAACAAACTTTCAGGTCTCGGTCTGGTAAAATAGATGGAGCATATGAGGAAAGATTATTTCCATTGTTCAGTAATTTACAGAAAGAAGGAAACATTACTATGGTTCATCTATTTCATTGTCGTATTCTTCTTTGAAGAAATTCTTCATGCTGATATTTGAAATTCAAGTGCAATAAGACAAAAAGCTGGCAGGTTTCAAATTTTCACTCAATTCTCTTCCAATTTAGGATGATTCAAAATTGTGGTAGGAGCTAACCAATTTCCCCAATCCCAGAACAAATGCTCTGGTAAAAGGGCAGGAGAATCTCTCTTATCATCAATTCCTGCCAACTTCCTTTTAGAACAAATAATGGAAGCATTTTACACAAATATATACTACTCCATTTGGCACTCCCCTTATTCCACATTGCATCAAACGCACAATATGCGTTTTCAGAGTCAAACTATTAGTATCATTATCGTCGAATTGTCAAACATACATTTGATACAGTAAGGGCATCCCAGAAAATGTATAGCAGACAACTTATTGCAGTTGTGAGTGGTCAGAGGAGGAAGCTGCAATTTGTGGCTAAGAGGCCTGGAGTCGGTGTACAGTGGAAGATTATAATATCCCTAGTCCATTTGTGCCTTTTATCTGTTTAATAGATTAGAGATGTGTGACAAACAGACCACAAATCACTTTCAAGATTTAGACTGAACTCGTTTGGCAAAGACAATGTTCAAAAACGAGATGCCTAATAAGGTTATTATGAGAAAACCAGCGTATAGATTTTCAGACTGCTCAAGACATTTGCTTGTCAATCTTTGCCAATGCTTTAGCCAAAACTAAAAGATAATAATAAGAATACAATCTTGTTTTCACTGATATTTCCAAGCAGACAACCAGCTATTTCTGTTTCCCATCCATTGAGGCATTTGGTTTTGAAAGGAGGAATAAAGAAGAATAAAACAAAAAGAGTGAAGGAACTCAAATGTTGTGTCTAAACTACTTCATACCTAGATTTGAGAAGCCTTTTTGGGTATAGATTACTACCACCGCAAGAAAATGGCCGTCCACCAACAATACTTATTTTTACTGTTGGAAAATCGATGCGCCTGTATCCGACGTGCTCATCACCTAGACTAAACCAACATAAAGTGTACAGGTTTGAAAATGCAGCTCAATTATAACTGATAAGATCAGGCAATCACTTTATTTGGTATTCATTTACACTTTAGAATTCAATCCTTTATTTGAAGTAGTAATGAAATAATAAACATTAATATGACAGCAGAGTGAGCCCCGTCTTTTCATTATTCTAAATCACAATTTTGAGCTTCAAAAGAAGAATGGGCAGGCTCCTAATGTGCAGACCAAAGGACTTCATCTTTAATTACCAATAAGTTCCCCAGAGTAATAAATCCAAGGCACAAAATTAAACATCTTATCTATAGCATTACATAACTGAATTGTTGAAGAAAAATTTGTTCTGAATGGTTGACTGTAGGTCCATAGTTACTTAACGTTTTTTTGTTTCCCTATTTCAGAAATAATCCATCTAACAACATGATTTTTTTCATCTTTCTCATCATGTCCTTACTTGTGATGGCAAGGGATATTCTCAAGTCAAACTGAGCACATACTAATTTCACATCAGCAGATTCTTTTCTTCCAGTACAAAACATGTCTTTTTTTATAGTTATTGCATTAGGAGATTTAATTGAGATTTTACATTCTTATTTCTGTTCACTACATGAAAAAATACATAAGGATCTGCAGATAAGAACTCAGATATAATTTCTTAACACATACTGACTGATTTTAATGCTCAAGCCTGTCAAATTTCTAGAAAAGGCAACTACATAACTTACCATTCCAGCTGCAGTTGGACAGGATCCTTTTCCCTGTAACGTAAATTGAGAAAACAATCACACAACTAAAAAGAAAAAACGATAATGCCACAACATGTTTAGAGCATAGCTTAATGTTCAAGAATAACAAAAATGATAATGAAGATGATTATTTATTTGAAGCAAGAAAACCATTCTTTGCAAGATAATCCAAAATAGCATCATGAACACTTGCATTCAAGGGTAGAAAATGTAATAAGCTGATACATAAATTAAAGCATACTAAAAAAGGGGCAAGCTCAGCAAGATATGTTCGAAAAAACTTAGATCTACTTGTGATAGCATAGCATAATAAAACGATAGAAAAAATTTGCAACTCTGTGATCTGTAACACTAATAATAACAAGTACTTAATTTACATAGGTATAGAATCATGTATAAATTGACAAAGCACCAAAGACAACTCTTTTCTTATACTTCATGACACGTTACTATTATCTCTAACAGCAAGAAATCTGCTTGCAGAACAGATTGAGTGATGGCCAAGAAGAATGACCCACTTTAATATATTAAATCCTATACTAGGATCACCACATTTAACAATGTCAAAGTGTTATCTCACCTTGCAGAGAACTTCTGAGTGAACCAGGCATCATGATTCCCCAAAATAACTGCTTTGGCAAAATCAACATCTGCAATACTTCTGACAAGATCAACATTCGCATCACCGATATCACCTAAGGTGAATCATCAGATAACAGATAAAGTCAGACTCGTTATATTTCATGATTTGAGCTAAAAACAGAAAAATAAAACAAGTTAGGAGAAAAAAAAAAAAAGCCAAGGCTTGTAGCAGATTTTCCCATTATGTGATGTGAACAAAAAGCAAGAGAACATGCCTGTAAAAAGCACCAAATCCGGCTGCATATTGGCAAAATAAATTGCATCAGATTAGAGAACCAAAAAACCTCAAAATAACATAGTACTGAAGATCACAACTGAAAACGAAGTAAAGCTTTCAGGTAAGTATTTCTCTTAACAGTTTCTAGAAAGGATAAGAAGAAGTGTAATAAATAACTTAAAGTTTAGATGCAAATCCTACAAATGCAAGTTAAGAAAGAAAGGAAAGTCTAGCAGGAAACGAAACACAAAAATAGACACAAAACCATGGACGGAGAGGTTTCAAAAGATATTTTCTCATCTTCTTGCAATTTTTCCTTTCAATCTATCTTCATTTTTTCTTTTGTTTTGTCTTTGCATGTTAATCACTAAACAAAATCTGATGCTATATTTTTGTCCAATTTTCCAGAAGGAAACAGGTGGGAAGGAAGAAAGGAAGAAGCAAGGAGTTGCGAGCAGAATGAAGACGGTGACAAAAGAACACTCATTCTATTATTAGAAACAAAGATCATTAAGTACAGGTCAACCTCTAAACTTAAAACTAAACATGTAAAACTAAATCATGTCAATCCTACCATACAACAAAACCACTCAAACCAATTCAATTTCAATAGCAGCATAAAATGCTTACAACCAAAATCTCACTTTTTCAGCATTTGATTGGACATCAGACATTCTCATTTCTTTGCACAAAACATGTGGTTAGAAATGGCTTATTTTTACTAATAGCAGCTTGCATAATTTGTCAGCTCACATTTTCCATTCAATCAACTGCTTAGACAAAAATCCCTCAAAATGAATTAAACCCAATAACTAATCCACTACATGTACAATTCATCAATCAACCAAACACTAAAACAAGAACCCTCATTTTCCATCACAGAACATTATATGTGCAACTAAAAGTCAACCTAAATTTCAGTAAACTTGCAGCTAAAAATCAAATCTTTATCAAACATAAAAATCCCACCTTGAGCAGTTGAAGGGCCTTTGTATCTTCTTCTAAACTCCAATCATCATGCTTCAAAATCCCCAAAATTTTCAATGACAAATAAAATGAAAATGAAAATGAAAATACAGTAAAAACAAATGTAATCATACATAATTGAAAGCAAAAAAGAAAAAGAAAAATTGACAAAAATCAGGGTTTATAATTGGACGGATGGAGAGAAGTATGTAGAGCTCACAACGTCGCCGACGATGGCGATTCTGACGGAGGGAGGCGAGGCCATAGTAGTGCAGTGGGAGCTGCCGGGCTTTGAAGCAGTTGAAGGAATGGTTGGAGTTGAAATTCCGAGACGAAGAGTCAGCGCGTGTAGCCACGTCTTGCCGCTGATCATTGACGGATGGCTTTCAACTGAACTTCCAAGTTCCAACGGTTTTAACGGTTTGCTATAACATACTGAAAAAAGAAAGTTTGTTACAGTATATTATAGGACCAAAAACTCTAAAATAAGAAACTAATTATTAATTCATATTATTTAATTATTGAAATGTAAAATGCATTTTGAGTCTCGAAAAAGATTTGAGTGATGAGAAAAATTAATTTTTTAAAATTTTAAAATGAATAATTGTAATTCTCTAAAGTTTTAATTTGAAAAAAAAAAGACAAATTGACATAAATTAAAGAACACTATATACAAACATTTTCTTTCAACATTAGCTTTTCGATGAACATATTTTTTTAACACAAAAACTTTTATAAACCCATTCAAATATAAGACGTAGTTCATATATGAAACAAACAATTAATCATCGTTGAAATTCTGATTCACCCCAAAAACAAACAATTAATTCGCTGTTGCAGATGTTCATAAGAGAAGCTATTTTTCTAATATTTACAAAAAGTATAATATGACAAGCTTATTCTTAACTAATGTGCAGTGTGCTATTTTTGTTTTAAAAAACACAAATTAAAGAACTCCTAGCAGTTAAAACACACTATAGTCAATAAAATCGGCCAAAATCTATATCTAATGAAAATTCTCAAGAAAATTTAGGACAAACTATTTTGTCAACACATTTTGTTGAATATTTCCTTGGAATGGAGTGTTACCTTCTAGAGATTAGGAGAATTTTAATAACTTCCCCACCAAGTATTTAAACTCTTACTAGTCTACCTACATATGGATTTATTGTTGGAATTAGTCGGAAAGGACAGAAGTCACTTAGAAACCTCCACAATTGACCTTCATTGGATGATTTCAAATATGATTTCATTTTATTTTTTGCAATTTTTAGTCTTGCTAAAATTGTAAGGAATTTCAACCCCATCTAATCAATTATGTTTTATAGAATTAGAATGCCTCAATGCTCAATGTGGACAAATTGATTTAGTTATTAGCCATTGTTTAGCTATAAAACCAGGACTATCTTCTGTCCAATATTTTGTCTATCTTATTATGTCTTAATTAAAACTAAGTAGTAGGGTTCACTAATCTCTTGGTTAGGGTCTAATAATTATAAAGTAATTTTAATGATATTTATGCATTTAATCCCTACTTTAAATGAAACTACGTCGTTTTGAATGTTAGATAGAATAAGATATGATAAATATTGGACACAAGATCTGATATCATAAAACCAGTACTTTTGGTCAAAATGTTGGATGATGGTTGCCTTTTAAGGCCATCTATATATGATATGTTCACATAGTGTGAATTGTTCATATAGTCATGCAAAATGCTTTACAATGTTGATTAGTTTGGGAGAAAGCAAAAAAAATAAAAAATAAAAAAAAGCATTAACATAAATCATATCTACAGTTTAATTGTCAATTCTAAAGGTCTTACATAAAAACAAATTGTAGAGTTGGAATACAAATGTAGGCCTTCTAATTGGTTGATTAAAAACAACCAAAAAAGAAAAAAAAAATATTTCATTAAGAACTAAATTTTCCTACCAAACACTGGTGGATACAAGAGCGGCGAGAGGGTGCGATCGCCCCCAAAAGGCCAACATTGAATTTTTTCTCTATGAAAAATTAAAAAAAATTCAATTAGATTGTTTAAAAAATTGAAAGTTTATCTCTCAAAAATTAAAATATAATTTCTATTAATAATCTTATACAATTTCATCACTAAACTCGACGTTCTGGATCAACTAGACTACTACAAAAATGATCGATCCTCATCATCGAGGGACAACAAGAGTGATGGATTCTCTATCAACCAATGTGGAATGATTTGATGATTTTGAAAGGGTTTGTTGGCCTTCATCTCTTCTAATCGATAATGCAGGTCTTTTTGGATATCTTATGGATATGCTATCATTCTCAAGTGCATGAGAAATTTCTAACATGGTTGGTCTGTCAATGGGATCTTCTTGGACACATAAAAAAGCAATCTGCATGAAGCTAATCAATGTACAACACGGTGCAGTATCCACCAGCCACTCATCCACAAATTCTCTGCTTTTTCCATCTTTCCAAAGCTCATATGCCTGCAATGTCAACAATGTTGTAATTAAATCCTTAATCAAACAACATCATATATTATATACAACCACAATAACTAAATCTTTATCCCAATATTTGAGATTGGGTATATTAATCACATTTTTTACACTATTTTTAATAATGCGATTTGTATTATAGAATTTGACAAAATGTTTATACTGACTACCAACAAAATTTTTATACCGACTACCTTAACTTGTCTCAAACCTTTTTCCTTTTCCTGAATTTAGAGTCGACTATTTATAAACAAACAGATTGTTTATGACTAGGCGAAATTAACATCAAATATTATACATTTGAACAAAAAATATTTTAAAGTTTCCATTATTGTTGTAAAAACTTACGTATTCTTGAAGGTTTAAGTTCAAATCCGGGCCATAAAAACATGTGTTTCTTCTTCCGCTGATGATTTGAAGAAGTAAGACTCCAAAGCCAAAAACATCAGATTTTGTGGAATACCTCCCTCGTTTGACATATTCAGGAGGGACACAGCCACTGCATTAATTGCATGAATCAATAAGATCAATCAAGAACATTCATACAATCCAATCCAATTCATTTTTTATTTTTGGATATATAGATTAACTTACTAGGTTCCAACTATTCGATCTGTATTAGCTTCAAATTCATCTTTTTGGAAAATCCTTGCCATCCCAAAATCAGAAATTTTGGGCTTCATCTGTTCGTCTAATAAAATGTTGCTAACTTTTAAGTCTCGATGGATTATGGTGAATCTTGAGTACTCTTGGAGATACAGCAGCCCTTGGACAACGCCTTTAATGATATGGACACGTTTCTCCCAGTCAAGAGACAATCGTCTTATAGGATCTGTGTTGATATAGGCAATCAAACCTACCAAATTATGTATGAATATACAAAAATCTGCACCAAGAAAAAGAAGAAGTTCTAGATGGATCTGTTATGGTTTTCCAAATTTCCTAGTATGGTCTTTTGAGTTAAATGCCTAGATTAAAGTAATTATATGAAAAGGAGGGAGCAGCATGATTTGTATAAAACGAGAGAAACTCATCAGAATGTTTGAAGGGTTCTTTAGTTCTTCCAATTTGTATATCGATAAAAAGAAGTTACACAAAAACTCTTGTAAAATTGGTTATATATAAAACGTGATTCATATATAAAACCTAGTCCATATACAAACAATTAATGGCTATTGAAATTGTGATTTTAATTTTCTATCTCTTTTAAATCGCGATGAATTCTCATTTTATATATCAACCATTTCACATATAAGAAAATGAAAGAGTTAATAGCGAAAATTAAGTATGACATACCATAAATGTAGAAATCCAAGCTCTTATTGGGCATGTATTCATATATCAACATCTTTTCATCTCTTTCAATGCAGTATCCCAAAACTCTTACAAGATTTACATGTTGTAGTCTTGCAGTAAGTAATACTTAATTTTTGAATTCTTCAAATCCTTGCTTAGATGTTGTTGATAGCCTTTTTACGGCCACCACTTCTCCATTTTTTAGTTCACCCTACATAATTAAGACAGAAAATATCATTAATTAGGTAAAGGAGGGAATTTAATATGAAGACTAGTGTTATTAAACTCGGACCGGACCGGCCGATTCGAGCGGGAACCGGCAAGGTGTCCGTCCGGTCTAAGTTAGTATGAAAAGTCGGATGTCAAAAAATCGGTCAAACTCGGTCAAAAATCGGATTCGACCGGGAAAATTGAAAACCGGTTAGAATTCGGTTTTCAATTTTTGTTTTGTTTTTTTTTTATTATATCTAATCAATATTAATTAATGATTTTCAATCAATACACCCCAATTGTTATTAATGATTCTAATTTACTATATTTCAATATATTAAAATTTGAATACATTCAATTGTAATAAATACTTTAATTTACCATATTCAAAATTTTTAATTATCATTAATGATTATAATTTACCATATTTCAATATTTTAAAATTTGAATACATTCAATTGTCATAAATACTTTAATTTACCATATTCAAGATTTTTAATATCTTTCAATTATCATAAATGCTTCTAATTTACAATATTTTAAGATTTTTAATAAATTCTAATTGTCATAAATACTTTCAATTTACCATATTACAAGATTTTGAATGAATATGGAAATTATGTTTTTCATCAATATTTTCAATCAATCACATTTATACAATTTAAATAAATATGAATTTTAAATTTTATTATATAATATTATTATTTTTTATGTAATTATTATTTTGTAGCACACAAATTAAATTCAAAGTATGATATGTCATTAATTTTTTTGATTCACAAGTTTAAGTTTTGAAATAAATAAATTGTGTATTGATCGATTAATATAATCGATTTGATAGTAAATTAATTAATACTTTATTATATCTCGCGTATTTTAATGAAATTTTATTAAATTATAAACAAAATAATTATTAGCATTATTAAATAATACGATCCATGATTTTTTATGGATGAAAAAACTAAGAATTTAATTGAATATTATTTTTTTTATAATTTGGTCATTTTATTTGATATAAAATGTGAGATATGTTAATATTTAATTAATATATTTATATTAAATATATTTATGACGTCATTCGATTCTTGACACCGGTTCAACCGCTCCGACCAATTGACCTCTAACCTAATAGTCCTACCGGTTCGCTAAACTTAATGGAATACTTGTAGATATACATTCTAAATTGAAAGGCTAATCAAAGTTTCCTTTTCAATTTTAATTTGTCATTGTTTTAGTTAGTTTTCATATGAACAGGAAATTTTTCGCACATAATAAGAATGCCAGCAGGTGCTTAGATTGAGTACGGTGACAAAATGTGATCATAAAGCTGACTTAATTTAATAAAATAAAGTTTTAGTTGTTATTGTTGTAATAAGAATGTGAGTATCCAACTAAAAGTGTTTTGGGTTCTTGAAAATGATATCCCACACTATCCATTTTCTTCTTTTGCTACAGTTTGGTCAAGGGATGTAATTAATGTTTAAACCAAGAGATATTGAATCAAATTCATTATTAATTAATTAAAGAGTGTTAGACAAAGACTAAGGATCTGAATTTTCCTCAAACTCTACAAAACTGTATTTCTTAAATTAATGTTATAAGCATAGAAAAGAAATTAAAAGCAAATAAATCACCTTGTAAACAGGTCCATATCCTCCTTCTCCAAGCTTATTTTCAAATGAGAAGTCATTTGTAGCTGCTTTAATACCTTCAAAACTAAACATTTGTGAATTATGAGAATCATTACTTTTGATGGCTGTCATGGCATATCCTTGATTGTAGTGCATCATCCTTTCTGTTTCATTGTTTCCAAAATCACCACTAATGATCAGCACACAAAGAAGTAATTAACTAATTAATGCACAATGCAATTGTCTTTTCTTGTAAAAGTACAATATCTAGTTGTAATTAAATTACAACTTTTTCCACTTCTAGAAGGGATGTGAAAATAGAAGAAATTAGAATGAGAATGGTGATAATGAGAATTGAAACTTAATTTCATAGATGAAGAATAAAAGTCTTTAATTGACTAGTATTTAATCATTATCATTATTGAAGAAGGAACATATATACCTTTCAAAACATGCTTTCTCCTTGTGCAATACCAAATTGTAAATCCTGCTAGGACTATTGTAGTCACAAGTGGCAGCATAATTTTGAACCATAGGCTCCTCTTTCTTTGCGGAATTTCGTCACTCTCTTCAGCTAAAGTCACAAGTCAAATTGCATCGAGTTCACTTATTGGGACAAGATTTATGCTCAAACAAACTTCATATCGATTGTGCATCTTTGAAACCAAACAAATAAAATTAGGATAAGGAAGAGGAAATTAAGAAAAGTTGAATATGAAAATGGAAAGCCAAACACAACAATACATTAACTAAAAGGAACTTAATTACCAGCAGCAAGAGAGAGTTCCCAATTATCATCATTTGGAACTTGCCAAATAGCGTACCCTCGTAGATTCCTGTGTTTGGCATATGAAACTTTAGTTTTCACAACCTGAACATCATCAAAACCAATCCAAGTGGATCCAACAACGCAGTATCTCACAACATAAGTTGAATTGTACACTGAAACACCATTATATCTTCCTATATAATCCTTAAATGTCCTTATAAGCCATGACTCCATCATCTGTGATAGCTGGACCGACATCCGGGGCACCAATGCCGTTTTGTTTGGGGTCCTTTAGTGTCCAAGCATAGCCATAAAATGCAAAGGCTAAAACAAGCTTGTTTTGAGGCAATCCATCTTTGATCCATGAATTGATACCAAATTCTGTACATAAGTGACTCGCAGGATCGAATAATGCAGCTGAAGGACCCGTAACGTTTGATGAATTGGGAATGTAGTAATAAAAAACTACAACATTAAACCAATCCAGGTTTCTCCTGATTGATTCTACTGGAAGCCTTACTTGCATTAGTTGAGAAACATAGGGTGAAAAATGAGCTGCTGCTGTCAAAATAAGTTGTGGGCTGCCATTTTTTCTTTCTTCTAACTCAACTGCCGCTCTCCATTCGTCGAAGAGTGTGCCCATGTTAGTCATATCTTCTGTTGTTCTAGCTGAAACGCAACCTAAATCTAGGCCATCGAACCCATATTCGCGGGCTATTCTTATTGAGGAGTTAACGAAGGATTCTCTATAGGAAAATTGGCTAACCATTGAAGAGTAAGTTGAATAATTTGCTAATCCTCCTCCAATCGAAACAAGTGTCACGACTGATGGATTTTTTTGTCGAACAATGGTGCTAAAATCAGAAAATGGCTTTTGATCTGTTGAGGTGATGTAGAGTTCATATGTGGTGGAATTGCGCATTGCAAAAGCACAAACCATGTGTGTGAAAAGAGCTGAATGTATGTCTGAAATGGGGAATCCAGTGCCTGAATACCAATATCTTGATTTGATCCATGATTGAGCGCTTGATATTGACAAGTTAGATAGTAAAAGGATTGCTAGAAAAACAAGGATGAAAGAAAGATCAAGGTTAGATATGTGGTGTCCTAATGAGGTGGAACACTAGATGGGAATACCGTTAATAAAAACAGTAATGGACAATATTAAAATGCAGAAAGTAAAGACACAGGAGATTAACGCAGTTCGGCAATTGCTTACGTCTGCGGGGCCACTCCCAGGAAAAACAATCCACTAAGTTCACGAGTTATAAGACACTAGGTCTGACACAAAGTAAGACTCCCTCTTATCTTTGACGCCGCCTCTTCCTCTTCCTAACTCCACAGTGAACGTGATTGTGCGAGCTCCCCTTGACTTGTGTTGATTCCTCCCGGAATCTGTGGTTCATGCAAGATCCCCTTGCACACAATGAAGACAAGATTCCCTTGTCAATGGCGACTCCTCCCGGAATCCGTGGTTAACGCAAGATCCCCTTGCCCACGTTTGAACTCCTCCTGAGCTCCTTAGCAACTTCCTCCCGAGGCTGAGTTATAACAACAAACACAAGGATTGCATCTTCAATAATAATACATTAAGATGTTTCAGCCAACACACTTTGATCAAAGACTTCCAACAAAGAAGTGCGTTCACAGTCTTGAAAAGACCGAAAGAATAATCAACTCTTCACACCAAAATACGTGTAGTTAGAACGATCATATAGGCACCCCAATTCCTTCCCATGTTTATCTCCAAATCTTCCCATGTTTATCTCCAAGATTATTTCCAAATAATTCAAAAGGATAGATGGAAAACCATGTGCCTTCAATGCTTATCTTTTCCAAAGATAGATCTTTAATGATAGCTTCCAAGAATACCAAGATAAGCCCAAAAATACCAAGATAGCATTAATCTTCAAATCCATCTTGCATAGATTGATTTAATTTGATTTATACTTCCAATAAGATCTTTCCTTATCTTGCCAAAAAATCAATGCCAATTAAAATAAATGCCAACTCCACGTGTGCATTAACAAAACGAATTATTGATGCCATGAAAGATGCAACAATGGGGTTTTGCAGTAGTAATCTGATGAAGTTGTTTTGCAGCCTCTCATGAATTCCCACCATTAAAACAGGACAGATAGAATTTTTATTTTTTGTTGCAAGGCCATTGAAGGCAACGAGTTTGCTTGCATACTAGTCAAAATAAAGGGATTAATGAGAGATGACAAAAGAGTTGAACATGATGAGCTAAATTCACTTGCACAACTCCACATTTTATTTTGGTTTATAAACAATACTTTTAGTCAAAAATTGTGTGGTCAACATATTGCGTTTTTGGTCATTTATCATAGGGTAAATACTAAATAGCACCGTTGCTCCCTAAAGTTAGATACATTCATTGCAGTAACAGTTTTAAATGATCCTAAGAAAAACTAACTCTTAGTGAACATTTGGTTCCACAATTTAGTATCCTCTCTATACCATTTAATAACACATGAAGAGATGGCCGAAAAAAAACCCACCCGCTGCAATAGTTTAGAGCACAATTCACACAACATAAAAAATTGTTGAAAACAACTCCTTCATAAGCGACGTTGAAGTTGGAGCAAATAATGGGGATGAATTGCCACAGTAGAATTCTAATAGTTGTGAAAACTTCATGTACTTCAACAAATTTAGAAAGACGATCCCTTAGTTTCGGTAAGTATAGAAAGGTTGGGGCATGTAATTTTTGAACGGTTTGATTTGCAAATGTGTGATAGGAGATGTCTATACTCACCAACAGTTATTTGTTTGAGGAAAATCTAATTAGAGACCATTTAAAACTGTGATTGCAAATTTAGAGGTGAAAATGAAATTTTTTGAAAGTGAGGAACCAAATAGAATGAATGAGACAACTTTAGAAACCAATAGTGTTATTTACACTTACCATATGTTCCAACAACTATTGCCCAATTTTCTAAAGAACAATGATAGGGGACTGAAAAATTAGAGTGAATTTAAAGTGACTGACGTGGCAGTTATAAAAAGACAAACTAATACCATAACCAAATGATGAGTGAACCCTAATGGGTAATGGATTAGTTTATCTTTTTGTGACTGACGTGGCAGTTATAAAAAGACAAACTAATACCCTAACCAAATGATGAGTGAACCCTAATGGGTAATGGATTAGTTTATCTTTTTATCCATGCCACGTCATTCACTCTGCGTTTTCACTCTAATTTTTCACTCCCCAATCATTACTCTTTTCTAAACGTGATTAATTCAACACAAAACGAATAGAATTATGAACACAAAATTGTCCAAACTTTGAAGTCGAAGAAACATCGTCTGAAATAAACTCATTGAAAACTTTGACAAGGAAAATTTTCTTCAATGCCACATTTGAAATAAAATTCCACACACAACTAAAAGAAACAAATAGAAGCCCACTCCCAACAAACAAAATCCGGTCCATCAGGAGTGTGAACTTTGTTAAGCAGCCATTATTGAAATGGAAAACCTTTTTTGTTAGGATAAATTCCACTTTAACACCATTGTGATTTGGGAAAATTTCATTTATTACCTCGTGTTTTCATAATGTCCACATAACCACTTTGTGCTTTTGATTAAAGTGGAAAACAGATGAAAATTGTCTAAAGTGTATAAAATTATTACATAACCCTTAAATAAAAATAAAAGAACAACTTATTTTTTAAATATTTTTCTTATCTCCTACTTTATCTTATTTGTCTTTCTCTTTCCTCCATTTTTTCCTTTTTACAATCACGTTTTTTTTCTTACCATAGCTTTTTATCTTTCTCTTTTCACTTTATCTCCAATGTCATATTCTCTCTAATCTTTATTTCAAACACCATTTTCTCTCTCTTCTCCTCTCATAAGGTTAGACGGTTTTCGTGTGTTTTTCATTTTAGTCTAAAGTACAAGTGAGTTATGTGGACATTATGAAACTACAAGATAATAAAAGAGAATTTTTCCAAACTACAATGAGGTAAAGTGGAATTAACCCTTTTTTTTGGATAGATGTGATGGGAATTAATCTTAACTATTCATTTCTGAATTTTCTTTTGAAATTTGTTAGTAGTGCTGCCATAGCATGTTCTTGCTTGTAGTTTTAATGTATCATTCTTTCTTGTTTTAATCTTTTCCAAAACAAAAAGCACCAACAACGAGAACAAAGAACTAATTAACTAATGCCAATTCCCTGGACTTTTTCTTGTAAAATTAAAGAATATATAGTTTTGAACTTATTATAACTTTTTCCTCTTGAATTTATATATTATAGGGATGAAAGTAAAGATTGTTTTTAATTTTTAATTCGTAGTACAAAATTTTAATTTTTTTTTAAAAAAATTCTAATTAAAAGTTTTATTTTTAATATCATTTTTTCAATCTTGAGCCCCTCCCAATGATCCATCATCCCTCAGGTACTAAGATCATTGGCATATTTTTTCTCATAATATGACTTATTATGTGTTTTAGGCCTCCACTTTTGCTGATAAAAAAGAGATATACATGACTTAAAATTCATTTGTACATTTTAAAGTTTTGGGCAAATTGCTTCAAGCATATGGAAATTTAGGGTTCATTTTGCTTTTATTTTCACACTGAGTTTCATTTTCGTCCTTTGTATTACAATTTGGGTTTTAAATTCTTTTTTGTCTATTTTTTCTATTTAAAATTTAATTTATACACCTTTTTAATACAAGTATAACAAATAAAAGTGTACAAAAATTGATAGAGTTAGATGCTTATATACATATTTGATCATTGGAGTTGAATTTTTCATTGAACACCAAAGTGCGACATGAGGTACAATGAAATAAAATTTTTTAAAAAATAAGGACAAAAATGAAATGAACTCTTAAATTGAGAGGCCATTAAAATAATTTACACTAAATTTTTCTGTCACAAAGATGTTGATGACATATAAAATAAAGCACAATCGAACTAGTCCGAGATTTAGTAGCAAATGGCGATGGTTTGACTTAACACTTTATTTTGTCATAAATAGAAAGTGAATAAAAAATAATAATAATAAAAGAAATAAAGAAAGGCTGTTTTGAGTTGTGGAAATAACATTTCCTAACAAGAATATTTAACTTTTGCAAGAACCTTAATTACCTAAACTGATTATTACTAGAGCCATTTTGTGATTCATTTTGCCAAGTCAACAAATTAATGTTGAGTAATTTAATTTTAAGAGAAAAACTATTCTGAGACGGTTTCATATATGAGATGTGTTTCATATATGAAACGGACAATTAATGACGGTTGAAATCTTGGTTATAGTTTTTGGTCATTTTTATTGTGCGTTAAAATCTTGATTAACTATCGTTTTATATATGAACCCGCGTCACATGATACTAGTTTTTTTTAAAAAAGAAATATATACAGTTTGAACGCTCCACCCCCTCCCCTCCCCCCCCCCCCCCCCCCCCCCCCCCCCCCCCCCCCCCAAAAAAAAAAGTTAATTACATTTACCACCCTGATGTTTGAAGAAAGTATCAAACGAACCTTGTGGCTTAAGAAAATTATGGTCATCCATCTTGACTGAGCGATCGTTTAACAAATCAATCCCTCCAACTAAAAAATATGTGTGTATTACCTAATATGCTCTTAAAATTTTATTTATAATAATTATATTGTCTTAATTAGCTAAATACATATGTTTAATATTCAAATAAAAGCAAAGAAATATTCTTTTTACACAAACAAAAAAACCCAACAAGAAAAAATTTTCTTTCTTAATTAATCAAATTAATTATTTTATTCTCCAAAAATAATTCTTTTTCTTCCAAAATTTAAAATTTATATAGAAAAAGATTTCTTGATTAAAGTTTGATTAATTTGATAAACCCATTTGTAATAAAAAAATATGAAATTGATAATTTATAACAAAGAAAAAAAAAGAAAGAAAAAATGGGGAGATCTACACCCATCTCCGGTAATCCACCGATGACGAATGTAGGTATAGATCCAGATAGATGTCTACAATCAATATTAGGTGGAACAAGCTTCATCTCCGTTTGAAATTTGGAAGAAACCTCCATTGTTGCTGATTTCCAACGAATGGGTGGCAAATTCATGTTTTCTCTACAAAGTTTTTGTTTCTAACTTTCTTGATTGTAAGTCAATTTTGATTTCTGGATTGCTGGATTGTTTGGAGGAATAGTAATATCTGACTAAAACAGACTGGGTATTTTGGGTTTATTTTCTAATATGTTGTTTCTAGTGTCTATTTTTCTAATTTTTCAGTGGTGGAAAATAGAAAATTTGAGGAATTTTTTCCAATATGCACAAAAGTGCAATGAAGGATTCAACTTTTTGAAATTGAAGGCCACACATCTTTTTCAGTTTTAGCCACTAGCTACTAGGGGAGAGACAATTTCTCTCTCAGTTTTAGTTAAAAGTTACTAGGAAAAAGATATGTACCTCAATTTCAGTTGATTACTTAGATTTTGAAAGTAATATTTGAGAATTCCATTATTATGGATTGTTAATTCTCTATTGGCTATATGCCTACATTGCTCTTAATACACAAACATCATGTGTCAGTGTATTTAGATTCTCAGCTAGTTAGCTGAATTGTATATATTGTAAGCCATTTTTGGCTATGATGTAAACGTTGATCATTATCAATGAAATATCGCTTTTGTCTAAAAAAAAAGATAATTTATAACAAAGAATTAAAAAGTGCAAAAAGTATTTATTGTCATTTCATATTTACTCATATATTTTTATTATTTTTTTTTAACAAAAGAAGTTATGACATTTTAGTTTTTTCATCAAATTTATTAGTCAACTTTAGTACTAAGGGTGACCATAATTCTTTGAAATTACATAGTCTGTCTGGTGAAAGTGTTTGATACTTTCACCAAAACCTTAAGAGGGGTAAATGTAATTACCAACAAAAAATGAGCAAACATTGACTGAAATAACAAACAAAGGGAATAGAAGAATTGAACATTCCTACCAAAAATGAACCTCATCATCATCGAGGGACAACAAGAGTGATGGATTCTCTATCAACCAATGCGGAATGATTTGATGAGTTTGAAAGGGTTTGTTGGCCTTAATCTCTTCTAATCGAGAATGCAGGTCTTTTTGGATATCTTATGGATATGCTCTCATTCTCAAGTGCATGAGAAATTTCTAACATGGTTGGTCTGTCAATGGGATCTTCTTGGACACATAAAAGTGCAATTTGCATGAACCTAATCAATGCACAACATGGTGCAGTATCTACGAGCCACTCATCCACAAATTCTCTGCTTTTTTCATCTTTCCAAAGCTCATATGCCTGCAATGTCAACAATGTTGTAATTAAATCCTTAATCAAACAACATCATATATTATATACAACAAGAATCCCACTAAATGAGATCGGCTATCTGGATCACATATTTTACACTATTTTTAATGATGTGATTCGTATTATAGAATTTGACAAAATTTTAATACCGACTATCAAGTTGTCTCAACTTTCTTCCTTTTCCTGCATTTAGAATAGACTATTTATAAATAAACAGATTTCTTATAATTAGGTGGAATTAACATCAAATATTTTACATTTGAACAAAAATATTTAAAAGTTTCCATTATTGTTGTAAAACTTACGTATTCTTGAAGGTTTAAGTTCAAATCTGGGCCATAAAAACATGTGTTTCTTCTTCCGCTGATGATTTGAAGAAGTAAGACTCCAAAGCCAAAAACATCAGATTTTGTGGAATACCTCCCTCGTTTGACATATTCAGGAGGGACATAGCCACTGCGTTAATGCATGAATCAATAAGATCAATCAAGAACATTCATACAATACAATACAATTCTTTTTTTTTTTTTGGGATATATATAGATTAACTTACTAGGTTCCAACTATTCGATCTGTATTAGCTTCAAATTCATCTTTTTGGAATATCCTTGCCATCCCAAAATCAGAAATTTTGGGCTTCATCTGCTTGTCTAATAAAATGTTGCTAGCTTTTAAGTCTCGATGGATGATGGTCAATCTTGAGTATTCTTGGAGATACAGCAGCCCTTGAATAATGCCTTCAATGATATGGACACGTTTCTTCCAATCAAGAGACAACCTTCTTATAGGATCTGTGGCGATTCAGGCAACCAAACCAACCAAATTATGTATGAATATACAACAATCTTCACCCAAACAAAAATAAAAAAAGAAAGAAGGAAAGCTGTAGATGGATCTGTTATATATGGTCTTCCAATTTTTTTTTGAATTATTTTTAATGAATTCATTCTCAAAAAATAGTTGTCTACTGTAAAGTGGGTTTATATATATAATGAAGAATTAATCGGGATTCCAATATGTAATGAAAGCGATAGAATATTAGAAGTACGATTTTAACAGACAATTAATATATATGAACTGATTTTATAGGAGTAGTTATGCTCAAACAATATCGAGATTGCTCTATGTTTGAAGTGTTTTTAGTCCACCCAATTTGTGTATTCATACTAGGAGAGATATACAATAAGGAAAATTAAGTAAGACTTACCATAAATGTAGAAATCCAAGCTCTTATTGGGCATGTATTCATATATCAACATCTTTTCTTCTCTTTCAATGCAGTATCCCAAAACCCTTGCAAGATTTACATGTTGTAGTATTGCAGTAAGTGAGACTTCATTTTTGAATTCTTCAAATCCTTGCTTAGATGTTGTTGATAGCCTTTTTACAGCCACTACTTGTCCATTTTCTAGTTCACCCTATATAAGTCAGATCATAGCATTATTCCAAAGAGCATTAGGTGAAGGAGTCAAAGATTACAAACTATTTCTCTGTGATTTGGGTTTTTCTTTTTTTTTTTTGAAAAAAGATACAAATATAAGAGTTTAAAATATTTGTTTTGAGTGGATCTATTTAGTTCAATGTACAAATATAGTTTTCTATTGTTAATTTGAAGTGAATAGTAGGATGTCTTTTTCCAAACATTGGTTTTTCTTTTCTTTTTTTTTTAAAAAATACAAACAATAAAAAGATAACTTGAACATTTTTCAAACCACAGGAGGGTTTTTTTATACCTATACAAAAATATCAAGTAATAATAGACAAATATCACATTTTTGCTAAATTTAATCGAATACTTGTAGATATATATATATTCTAAAGGGTTATCTTCAATTTACCCCCATGAAAGATGATCTTTAATCACTTTGCTCCCATAAAAGATTTTTATTAGCACTTTGCAAAGATAAGGATATTTTGTTACTATATTTAAATGAAAAGTTTAAATTTTGCCTTAAAAAAATATTCTTTTTTATTTTTTTTAATATTTTAGACTATTTTACCCTTAAATTTAATTCTCAAAATCTTGTCCTACTTTATCATCATTTTATTTTCTTTTTGCTTCATATATACTTTAACAAATTAAATTTCTTTTTATTATTTTAAATAATAGAATAATATATATAATCTTACTAAAAAAAAAAATAGATTTTGGACACGGTTTACTATTTTTTATAATTTGTTAACTATTTTTAATGTACTTGGTAGATAAAAACCTCATATTAATTATTTAGTTTTATGGAAGGTAATAGAATAATACATACTTTATCCATTTTTTTAATTCTTTAATAAAAAATTAATGAAACATTTTATTTTACCACTCTAATATCTATGGATTTTTAATTTAGAGTGAATTAATTTTTTATTAAGTGTAAAAGATATCTCTATTAGGAAAATATATATTTATAATAAATATACACCTTAAAACTAATAAGAAAATAATTATTTTATTTGTTTATTTTGTCATTATATAATTTTATTATGTTGATTAGATTATTTTAATATATATAATATAATAATATAATAAAAAATTTAAGATATTAAATCAATGCTTTAAATTGTCAATACTACAAATAAGATAAATAATCATATTACAAAGACACAACAAACTAAAATGAGTAAAAACAAAATCATAAATTACATGAAACATGACATATTTATTTATATAAAAGAAGATGAAATAAAAGGAAAAGAAAAAAAGATGAAAAAAATAAACAAGTATCTTAATTTGTTAAAAAAAAATTGATCAAATATTTTATACCTCAAACTAATAATATTTAAGTATTAATACAAAATTATGGAGTAGATAAATTGAAATTAATATTTAAATATAATTTAATTTATTTCTTATTGATGGATAAAATTGTCATTTAATATTAATAATTAATGATGTTATAAATTAGCATCTTTAATTGATAGTCAACAGTACAAAGCGTTAATAAAAATCTTTTATCGGGGCAAAGTGATTAAAAATCATCTATCATGGGGGTAAATTGAAGATAACCCTATTCTAAATTGAAGGGCTAAATTTTTTTCCCTAAAACTCTACAAAAACTATATTTCCTAAATTAATGTAAGCATACAAAAGTGATGTAAAGCAAATTAGTCACCTTATAAACAGGTCCATATCCTCCTTCTCCAAGCTTATTTTCAAATGAGAAGTCATTTGTGGCTGCCTTAATGGCTTCAAAACTAAACATTTGTGAATTATGAGAATCATTTCTTATGTTGGCTGCCATGGCATATCCTTGATTGTAGTGCTTCACCCTTTCTGTTTGGTTGTTTCCAAAAGCACCATCAATGAGCACACCAAGAAGTACATTGAAGAATTGAAACTTTCATTGATGAAGAATAATATATATATATATATATATATATATATATATATATATATATATAGTCTTTGACTATTATTTGATCATTACAATTGTTGAAAAAGAAAGGAGCATACCTTCGAAAATATGCTTTTTCCTTCTATAATACCAAATTGTAAATGCTGCTAGGACTATTATTGTGGTGGCTACTGGAAGCATAATTATCAACAATAGACTCCTCTTTCTTTTGGGAATTTTGTCACTCTCTTCAGCTGTGGGGGCACAAATCAAATCACTTCATTTTTCTTACTAAATGACTGACTTGCACAATGCACATTTAATTGTTATGGTGATTGAATCAGAAAGTCACATAAGGTCATATAAAAGTATAATATCCATTCACACCCCTGCCAATTTGAAAGATCAAATAAAACATGAGGAATTCTTTATTATGCTCAAACTGCATCGCGATCACTTTATTATGCTCAACCTTCATCCTGATCAGTTTTATTAACAGTATGCACGCAACAATAAATCAATGAAACTGCATCTTTGAAACTTCAATTCAAATGATCAAGAGCAAGACTTGCCAGAAAATGAATATGAACGCCAACATTAATATTCAATATGAACTTCACAAAAGATTTGCACATAAATTTTACGCGAGAAATTAAGGTTAACTATCCATTATCATCATTTGGAACTTGCCAAATCATGTGTAATGCAGCTGGATGTGTTATTTTATTTCTTTATTTTTCTCACTATGATTTCTTCCTTGAAGAGTTCTAGTTTTCCAATCAGTACTAAAACAAATTATTGTATCTTACAAAAATATTAATTAAGTTGAATTAATATGAAAGCAAACAATATTGATATGACTTACTGATAAGCACATAAATGATCAGTTTATTACCTTTGTTTTGAGTACTTTGTGGGGTGGAAATATGTACTTAATGTCGTGAATATGTGCATATTTGGAGGCTTGAAGAATTGAATCGTTTTGGAAGGAAAGAGACAGATTTGGAGATTTGTAGAGCATAAAAGGAAGTGGAGACGAATCTGAGGAGAGATGGTGAAGAGAACGACTCTAAACACTTACCAAATTGGTGTTTGAAGCAAATAGGAAATTTACTTTTTACAGCCGCTTGTGGCTTGATGGTTTTGGAAACAATGAAGATTCTTTGTTTGATTTGGTTTAGGAAGTTATTGTTTTTCTCTCCTATATAAGGAGTAGGTTAATTAGGTTAAGACACATTTTTTCGATTACAGTTTGACAGTTAGTTGGAATTTCTGGCGCAGCTCGTTGCTGGGTTTGCAGACTTCTTGTTTCTAGGAATCAGAGCCCGTCGTATGCCCATACGACGGCCGTTCTGAATTATATTTTCAGTATTAATTAAATTTCCTTTTAATATTTAATTTGTTTTGTTTTTAATTATGTTTAGTGAGTAGTTTTCTTGTCTGGCTGTAGATAATGAAGCACTAATTGATGCATGAATTGTGAGATCTAATTGTTCTTCATGAACTTCCTCATATTTGATTCCAAAAGTTTTCTAAGCCTAAAGTTAATTATCTAATTTAATTAAAGATTGGCCACCTTTAATCTAATTAGGTAGAGCCAATTAATCCCTTATTAAGTCACTGGATTTGATAAGTAAGATTAATTAGTGGCGAAGCTACTGTCTCGGTAGACGGAAATAATTGGTTAACAAATTGTTGCATGCTGATTCATGATATGGTTTGTTAGAGTTAGGTTCTTCACTTCGTAATGCTTTTATAACATTAAATCTGGTGTTCGGCTGATTCCGGCCGGGTTGTGTTATAAATAGGGAATTAATTGAGTCAAGCCGATACTTGTCAATTAACGAATAATTAACGAAGAATTGGATTATGTCAGAGCCGATTCTCGGTAATCTATAACTAACTGGTTAAATAGAGATTGTTATCTTTGAGTCGATGACCAATTAAGAATTGATTAGTGTGGATTTATTTACAGCTGGATCTTTCTTTTGATTAATTAATTTCTGCATTTTATTATTTTGTTATTTGCTTGTTCCGTAATTGATTTCTTTAATTTAATTGTTTTAAATCATTGATTAAATTGTGGTTACTTTTGGCAAATTAATTGAATTAGAAAATAGTGTTGTTCCTCGTGGGATCGACCTTACTCACACTTTACTTGATTTATTGTTTGAGAGTAAGTAATTTAATTTGATACAAAACGACACACCAAATTTTGGCGCCGTTGCCGGGGAGCGGCATAATTTTCTTTTTAATTAATTTGTTTTTGTTCTTTGGTTTATGTCCAGATCGTCTAAACCTGATTTACTTTTTGATTCAGAGATCGAAAAGACAGCTCGTAGATTGAAAAAGGAGACGAAGGAACGACGCCAAAGAATCAATTCTGGTTCAGTAGCAGACTCGCCGTTTGCCCAAACGACGACCAGCAGAGTTGAAAATCCAGTTGAATTAGAATTTCTGTTTGAAGAAACCCCGATGGCTAATCTTCCACTTGGGAACCAAGAAGCTGTAGTTAACGATCCACCACCTGAAGATAACCAACAGCCACCAAGACATGTCGTTATTCCAGGAGTGCAGAATCCAATTCCACTTCCTATGCAAGATCGACCTCTAAGGGAGTCTACTAACCCAATTGTTAATTACAGACCTTCTTGCATTGTCTTGCCTGAACTTGCAATTGACTATGAGTTGAAAGCATCCTTTTTGAATTTATTACCTAAATTTAATGGAGATGTAGGTGAAGACCCACATAGTTTTTTGCATGATTTTATTAAGGTTTGTGAAACAGTATACAATCGAGGAGTCATGCAAGAATACATAAAACTAGCTAGTTTTTCATGGTCTTTAACTGGACAAGCTAGTGCTTGGTTTAAAACTATCACTCCTAGATCCATTACATCATGGGAAGTTATGCAAAGAATATTTTTGATGAATTATTTCCCAGCTTCTAAGATTGCATTTGGTAGAAAGGAAATTGTAGGTATTAAACAAGAATATGATGAATCCTTAACTGCCTATTGGAATCGATTTAAAAGATTGTGTGAGAGTTGTCCTCAACATCAGATTTCTGACGAACTCTTAATTCAATACTTTTATGAAGGTTTGCAGCCAGAGGAGAAAAGAACTCTTGATGCAGCAAGTGGTGGAGCCTTCATGGATAATAGCACAACCCAAGCCACGAATTTGATAGCTAGAACATGTGAATCTCGACAGCAATATCAGCCGATACGTCGAGCAGCTAAGCAAGTTGGTGAAATTTCCAACTCTTCAATTGAAAGTAAACTGGAAGCTTTGACAGCGAGTGTAGAAAAGTTGATCAATGGAAGAGGTCCCGTTCAGATGGAACAAGTTTGTGAAATTTGTCGCAGCCCAACACATTCCACAGATCAATGTCAAAGAACCCAAGAAGAAGTTGAGGCTGCTGAAGTTAATGCTTTGGGAGGATATCAACAAAAGCGCTATGATCCTAATGCAAACACGTACAATCCAGGTTGGCAGGACCATCCGAATTTAAGCTACCGACCTCGCACACCTCATCAACATGTTCCACAACAGCAAGCACAACAACCAGCTCAACAGCAATCCTAATATCGCACAACAGCACTATCAGCTCAATTGAATCCTAACTTGATACCTACCTCAAGGTTAGGAATTCCTCTTGAAGATATGCTTGTTAATTTAGCAACTTCTGTTACCTTGATGCAGAACACGCAAACCAAACATCAAGACGACTTCCACCAATTTCAGCAAGAAACAAGAGCAGCCATAAGTGGGTTGAGTACCCAAATGACCCAGATGGCGAAACACTTCAATGAAACACAAGGATCTCAAGGAAAGTTGCCCTCTCAAGTGCAGGTTAATCCACGAGAAAACGTCAGTCAAATTACATTGAGGAGTGGTAGGCAACTTGAAGAACCAGCTGCAAAAGAAAGGGTTGATAAACCAAAAGTTCAGACCTCTTCATTTGACCATACGACACCTGGGCAGAACTCAGAGGTAAGTCATAAATTGAATGTTGCAACGTCTGATATTAAAATACCTCCCCCTTTTCCAAACAGGTTGAAGAAGAATGCTAAGAATGAGGAGTTGGATGACATCTTGACCATCTTTAGCAAAATCGAAATCAACATTCCATTTCTTGAGGCTATTAAGAAAATGCCCAAGTGTGCAAAATTTTTGAAAAATTTTCTTTCAAGAAAGAATCCTTACGCAGCAAAGGACAAGGTTGTGGTCGGAAAGAATGTTTCAGCTGTTATACAACAAAAGCTACCACCTAAATGTAAGGACCCAGGTATGTTCTCTATCCCTTGTGTTATTGGAGAGAAGAAAATTGAAAGATGCATGCTGGATTTAGGAGCTTCTATCAATGTGATGCCTCTTTCGACATACCAAGGTTTAAACATAGGACCTATAGCTGAAACTTGAGTGGTTATCCAACTTGCTGATAGGTCACTAGTTTACCCAATGGGAATTCTAGAAAATGTGTTGGTCAAGGTTAACAATTTTATATACCCAGCTGATTTCTATGCGCTTGACTCAGGCAGTCGTCATGACTCTAATTCTGCAGTCTTATTGTTACGAAGACCATTCTTGAAAACAGCTAAATCAAAGATCGATGTGGATAAGGGGACATTAACTTGTGAATTCAATGGGGAGTATTATACATTTAATATTTTCGAAGCTATGGATCACCCCCTTGATGTTGAAAATATTTATTCACTTGATCTAATGGATTCTTTAGTCCAAGAACATCTTGAGACTGAGTTTGTGCAGGATAAGCTGGAGTTGGCAATTACCAGAAGCTGGAGTGAATCAGATATTGACCCCCATACCAAGGAAGAGATTGCATCTGCAATTATGTCTCTTCACTCTCTTGAAGAACGAACAATCAAATCAGATCTGCACTATTTGCCCAAACAGGAGTCCAATGATAAACTTCTTCCTTCTGTTTTAAAGGCTACAGTTCTTGAATTGAAACCTTTGCCTGACAATCTGAAATATGCTTACTTAGGTGCTGATGACACACTGTCCGTGATCATTAACAAAATCTCACTCAAGGCCAAGAAGAGAAATTGTTGCAGGTTCTTCGTGAGCGGAAGGAAGCTATTGGCTGGACACTTGCTGATATAAAGGGAATTAGCCCCACAATTTGTATGCATCAGATCTTACTGGAAGCTGATTCCAAACCTGTTCGTGATCAGCAAAGGAAACTCAACCCGAATATGAAGGAGGTGGTTCTAAAAGAAATCCTAAAATTGTTGGAGCTTGGCATCATATTTCCTATTTCGGACAGCAAATGGGTGAGTCCAGTTCATGTAGTACCAAAGAAATCAGGCTTCCAAGTGGTGAAAAATGAGAAGAATGAATGGGTACCAATGCGTCTTCAAACAGGTTGGCGTATGTGTATTGATTTTCATAAATTGAATGCAGCCACTAGGAAAGATCATTTCCCGTTGCCCTTTATTGATCAAATGTTAGAACGGTTAGCCGGCAAAATGTTTTTCTGTTTTCTTGATGGTTATAGTGGTTATTTTCAGATTTATGTGTCTAAAGAAGATCAAGAAAAAACCATTTTTACATGCCCATTTGGTACATTTGCATATAGACGCATGCCTTTTGGTTTATGCAATGCCCCCGGTACTTTTCAACGATGTATGATGAGTATTTTTTCTGACATGATTGAGAAGTGTATAGAAATATTTATGGATGATTTTACTGTTTACGGTAATTCATTTGATGAATGTCTCAACAATCTCGATAATGTGTTACTTTGTTGTGTTGAAAAGAACTTGGTTTTAAATTATGAAAAATCTCATTTTATGGTTCGGGAAGGCATTGTACTTGGTCATATTGTTTCAGAGAAAGGCATTCAAGTAGATAAGGCCAAGGTTGATTTGATTTCACAATTTCCTTATCCTACTAATGTGCGTGAAGTGTGTGGTTTTTTAGGTCATGCAGGGTTTTATCGTCAATTCATCCATGATTTTGCAAAGATTGCACAACCCTTGACACGCCTACTGCAGCAAGATGTACAGTTTGACATGACTATTGAGTGCAAAGATGCATTTGACAAGTTGAAGAGCAGATTAGTTTCAGCTCCCATAGTTCAACCTCCTAAATGGGACCTCCCGTTTGAATTAATGTGCGATGCCAGCGATTACGCCGTGGGAGCGGTACTTGGTCAAAAATTTGGCAAAGAGAGCCACGTGATATACTATGCATCAAAGACTTTGAACCTCACACAGTGCAACTACACGACTACTGAGAAGGAGCTTTTAGCCATTGTCTTTGCTTTTGAGAAAATTTCGATCGTATTTATTAGGCTCTAAGATAGTTGTTTACACTGATCACGCTGCATTAAAATATTTGTTTTCTAAGAAGGAATCTAAGCCCTGACTTATTCGTTGGATTCTTCTTTTGCAGGAATTTGATTGGGAAATTAAAGATAAGAAGGGTGCTGAGAATCATGTGGCTGACCACTTAAGCAGATTAATTTCAGACGATAACCGTTTGCCCATACGAGAAACGTTCCCATATGAAGAGCTGTATACTGTAACAGGTAATTCAGGTAAGGACCCTTGGTTTGCGGACCTAGTTAATTACCTCGTCAGTAAGGAACTTCCTAAGACTCTTACACATGCACAGAAACTAAAAATTCAAAGTGACGCAAAATATTACTTATGGGATGAACCCTATTTGTGGAATATTGGATCTGATCAAATCTTGAGAAGATGTATTCCAGAAGATGAAGTTAATGATATTTTGCAGCACTGTCACTCATTTGCCTGTGGGGGTCACTTTGGTCCTAAACAAACAGCTAGGAAGGTTCTTGATAGTGGGTTTTACTGGAAATCTATTTTTCATGATTCATATTTGTTCTGTAAGAGCTGTCCACGTTGTCAACAGTTAGGGAACATTACCCAACGTGATGAAATGCCTCAATTGCCTATAATTGTATGTGAAATATTTGATGTTTAGGGTATGAATTTCATGGGTCCTTTTCCTAGTTCGTATTCCAATATATACATACTTTTAGCTGTTGACTATGTTTCGAAGTGGGTGGAAGCCAAAGCCACTCGCACTAATGATTCTAAAGTGGTTGCAGAATTTTTAAAGTCCACTATTTTTAGCCGTTATGGAATTCCTCGTGCTGTAATCAGTGACAACGGAACTCATTTCTGCAATCGCACCATTGAAGCTCTAATGTCCAAATACGGTGTACATCATCGCCTCACCACTCCTTACCATCCCCAGTCTAACAGGCAGGCTGAGGTCTCAAATCGAGAAATCAAACAGATTCTTGAGAAAACTGTGAACCCCTCTCGGAAGGATTGGAGTCTTCGTCTCGATGATGCTTTATGGGCTTATAGGACAGCATTTAAGACTCCTATTGGAATGTCCCCGTATCGCCTTATTTTTGGGAAGCTCTGTCGTCTACCTATACAGGTTGAACACAAGGCATATTGGGCCATTAAACAGTTCAATATGGATGTCAGTAAGTGTGGGGAAGAGAGGCAGCTTCAATTGAAGGAATTAGAGGAAATGCGTTTGGATTCCTATGATAATGCTATGTGGTACAAGGACCGCACAAAACTTCACCATGATCGCCTTTTGCGAAAGAAGGAGTTTCATGTTTGTCACAAGGTCTTGTTGTTTCAGTCCAAACTCAGACTCATGGGGGGTAAATTGAAGTCTAAGTGGATTGGTCCTTTTGTGATAGTTGCAGTTTGCCCAAACGAGACTGTGGAAATAAAAGGTTTAGATACTAGGAAAGTCTTCAAGGTTAATGGTCAGAGGCTTAAACCCTTTTACGAGGCGATTCCAGTGGAAGTTGTAGAAGAGCTGCAGTTATTTCCAAACATTTCTTAAAGTTATCAGGGTTTGTCTAGTCTAAGACGTTAAATAATGGCGCTTGTGGGAGGCAACCCACGTTTTATTTTTGCAAGTTTGTTTATTTTATTATCTCTTAGTTTATTATTATTTTCTTGTTTTTTTAATAAGTTGTCTTCTTGTTCCAGATTTTGTTCCATGTCAAGGTTAAAACGTGGAAATATTATAGTTGCAGACATGGAGTTGGTGGATTAAGTAATGGGAAGTGGAGCCATGTCCTTCTCCATGGGATTCGGGCCCAGTACCAACATTCCTTTTATTTTATTACATAGGCCCATGAACCCTTCCCACCTAATCTAAGTGGTCCACTTAAGTCTTTATTCCCTTTTGTCTTGTCTCCTAACCCTAGCCGTCTCTTCCGCTGACCCCACCGACAACCGCCTGCGAAACGTCGCAAACAAGCGGCGATCAAGCATGCTATGCCGCACGTCAGCAATACCGATTCCGGCAGTTCAACCGCCGCCGCCAATTCTGATTCCGACGTCCGTTTGGATTCCAGTTCTCCTACGACTATCTCTCTTTCTGACGCGGAGAGGTCGCCAATACAAGTTCCCTTCACGCCGTCCACCGCTGGCCGGCGTCAATCGCAACGAATCGCCGCTCAGAACCCTGCTCGTTCGGTCCCACCACTGCCTTCCACTTCAGCCCCTCGACCTGCGACAGCCTCGAAAAAGGGTAAGGCTCAGTTTCCTCATCTACTACATTAACAGAAAACGTTGGAGGCGCCATTTACCCTATCTTTCAGCCGTTCACCAACAAACACCATATCCGGCGGTATGAGGTAGTTCAAAAACTCTCTGTGGTTAATTATAAAGTGTTTGATTTTTCCAGTTTATCCGTGTTGAATGTGGAACCAAAAATCCGTGACTATTTTGCTAATGTGGGTGGGACATGGCTGTTGAATATCCCTTCTTTGAAAATGCCTGTGCGGTTTTTGCGGGAATTTTATGCTTCTTTTTCGTCTGAGATTAGTGAGTCTTCTGCCAAAATTACTATTCCTGCTATATCCTTTCGTTTGATGAATGTGCCCTACAATCTGTCCTTACATGATTTGGCCGAACTGTTAGAACTTGTCGAAGAAGATGCTGAGGGTGAAATTGTTGCTGATTATTTTCGTGCAAAAACTGGACTTCCCAAATTTCCTTTGGCTGTTTTTTGGAAAGAGATTGCACCATCTGACCCCGATTCGTACAAACCTTCTCATTCTAGAGCCCACTTTATAGCTGACCCTGCTTTAGGTTCCTAGCTTACACATTGTTTGGTCGTAATGATCAAACCACAGTCGTGTTCTCGCATGAATTAATCATATTGTGGGCTATGAAAAGAGCAGTCAAATTGAGTCTTTCTTATTGGTTTACATTTGTGTGGCATAGAGCTTCCAAAAATGATAAGCGGAATCTGGTTTTAGGTCATATCGTTGCTATTCTGTTATCGCGTGATCCCGTTTCTGTGCAGTTTCGTCATACTTGGCCTAATGATTGTCTTTCTTCTGCAATTGATATTCCCTACTTGAAGTCTGCTGGTTTGTTAGTTGAAACGGATGGTCACCTATGTTTTAATGAGCCGAGGGATCCACCTTCGAGCAATTTGCCCTCTGCAGGTATTGCCGCTTTACGACAGGATGTGAAGGATTTACATTTGCTGGTTTCTGCCATTGCTGCTGGATACGCGGACACTGATGAGCGTATCACTCATTTGACCACTGCTATCGCCGATATCTGTGCTGCTCAAGCGGAGATTCTCCGGATTTTGCAAGTTCGTTTGCCACCACCGCCACCCTCAACCTAACAGGCTGTCCCTAATCTTTGCTGTTGTTTTTCTTTTCTGTTTTCGTGTAGTTTTTGTGTTTTGTGTGTTTCTCTTCTCACATGGGGACATGTTCTTGTCTCAGTGTGGGGAGGTTTTTATGTTATGTGTTTTACTTTACTCTTGTTAATATTAAAAAAATACAAAAACAACAGAAAATCAGAAATTACAAAAATTAGAAAATCAGAAAATTTTTGCAATTTTAGTTTACAGTTTTGCAATTTTAGTTGTTTAGGTTGTTCTTTTTAGAACTATTTTCCCGTTATAAACATTCTTAGCCAAACTATTTTTGAAAAGGAAATTTAGTTATGGTTTAATTCATAGTAATGGATTGTGATAGTTGAGTATGATTCCAAGTATGATGACTACGGATTCTGAGTATTTTTGCCCACCTTTAAGTGAGGATTTTGAGCCAAGCATTGAATGACCACTTTGTTCATGCTTATATGAATTATTCTTTGAATTGAGTGCAAATTGCGCATGGTTGATTTCTTGAACTTGTGTTGTTGTGCACGGATATCATGTGTTGAAATTGAATTTGAAAATGATAAAGGCACTTAGGATTTCGCCCGTTTTGACTTTAATTTTCTGATCTACCCTTACGTCTACCCTTAGTTAACCATTTTGAGCCTTGAACCTTTCTTTGCATTTACACAACTGAAAATTTTTGCCTAAGACCTTTTTAGATTTCTTTTGGCCCTAAGGTGTAAGTAGCTGAGTTTCATATGATTTTTTTTCCCACTTGGATTAAATATAGAATATTACATATTTTTGGTCTCTGTGTAAAAGGATTTCAGTATGTCTTCTGAACTGAAATTCAGAAGCCCATTGTTTGCCCAAACGGCACTGGGACAGGAAGGTAAGAAAATGAAAGAAAATATGCGGAATTTGTTTGTGTTGTTTGCCTAAACTATGGCAAAGGAAATGTAGAAAAAAAAAGCAGCAATAATAAAAAATGTGTGATCTGCTGATGAAAAAAAAAAGAAAGAATGCAGCAAAATTAGAAAAAAAAACATTAGCTGCTGGTGAAAGAAGATGAAAAAAAAAAGAAGAGTATGTTGTGCTGAATTGGTTTTAAGGAGTTTGAGATTTTGAGACTTGGTGAAATTCAAGTGTGGGGATGTTTTTACAAGTGTTGCTTACATCTTACTTGTTTCTTTTAAGCCTTTTAGACTGTCGTAAAACATACCTTGTTAAACCCTAGCCCATTACAACCTTTGTAAAGACCTTTTGATTCATGTTCAATTTTAATGTTATGATTGTCTTGTGACATATTTGCAAGTTTGTTGAAATTTTCCATGTGCGATTTTATTGAGTGGCTGAACCCAATCTTGAGTATCTTGTGAGTGCTTGGAGAGATTTGTAAAGGTTACTCAGAATTTTTGTAGTTTGACTTGGAGGACTTGATGATGCATAAGTTGTTACTGGAGTTAAACTTGACTGTTTGAAAAAATATATATTTGGTTTGGTCAGAGTGATGCTTATTTGGGGAAGATGGTTGTTTGTTTGATTTGTTTGTTTTCAGTTTTTGTTTGAATGCTTAGGGGCAAGCATTGTTCAAGTGTGGGGATCTTGATAAGCACATAAATGATCAGTTTATTACCTTTGTTTTGAGTACTTTGTGGGGTGGAAATATGTACTTAATGTCGTGAATATGTGCAGATTTGGAGGCTTGAAGAATTGAATCTTTTTGGAAGGAAAGAGACAGATTTGGAGATTTATAGAGCATAAAAGGAAGTGGAGACGAATCTGAGGAGAGATGGTGAAGAGAACGACTCTAAACACTTACCAAATTGGTGTTTGAAGCAAATAGGAAATTTACTTTTTACAGCCGCTTGTGGCTTGATGGTTTTGGAAACAATGAAGATTCTTTGTTTGATTTGGTTTAGGAAGTTATTGTTTTTCTCACCTATATAAGGAGTAGGTTAATTAGGTTAAGACACACTTTTTCGATTACAGTTTGACAGTTAGTTGGAATTTCTGGCGCAGCTCGTTGCTGGGTTTGCAGACTTCTTGTTTCCAGGAATCAGAGCCCGTCGTATGCCCATACGACGGCCGTTCTGAATTATATTTTCAGTATTAATTAAATTTCCTTTTAATATTTAATTTGTTTTGTTTTTAATTATGTTTAGTGAGTAGTTTTCTTGTCTGGCTGTAGATAATGAAGCACTAATTGATGCATGAATTGTGAGATCTAATTGTTCTTCATGAACTTCCTCATATTTGATTCCAAAAGTTTTCTAAGCCTAAAGTTAATTATCTAATTTAATTAAAGATTGGCCACCTTTAATCTAATTAGGTAGAGCCAATTAATCCCTTGTTAAGTCACTGGATTTGATAAGTAAGATTAATTAGTGGCGAAGCTACTGTCTCGGTAGACGGAAATAATTGGTTAACAAATTGTTGCATGCTGATTCATGATATGGTTTGTTAGAGTTAGGTTCTTCACTTCGTAATGCTTTTATAACATTAAATCTGGTGTTCGGCTGATTCTGGCCGGGTTGTGTTATAAATAGGGAATTAATTGAGTCAAGCCGATACTTGTCAATTAACGAATAATTAACGAAGAATTGGATTATGTCAGAGCCGATTCTCGGTAATCTATAACTAACTGGTTAAATAGAGATTGTTATCTTTGAGTCGATGACCAATTAAGAATTGATTAGTGTGGATTTATTTACAGTTGGATCTTTCTTTTGATTAATTAATTTCTGCATTTTATTATTTTATTATTTGCTTGTTCCGTAATTGATTTCTTTAATTTAATTGTTTTAAATCATTGATTAAATTGTGCTTACTTTTGGCAAATTAATTGAATTAGAAAATAGTGTTGTTCCTCGTGGGATCGACCTTACTCACACTTTACTTGATTTATTGTTTGAGAGTAAGTAATTTAATTTGGTACAAAACGACACACCACTTACCCGCAGCAATAGAGAGTTCCCAATTGTCATCATTTGGAACTTGCCAAATCACGTAGCCGCGGATATTCCTATTTTTTGCGTATGAAACTTTAGTTTTCACAACCTCAGCATCATCAAAACCAATCCAAGTCGATCCAACAACACAGTATCTCACAGCATAAGTCGAATTGTAAACTAAAACAGCATTGTATTTACTAATGTAATTCTTAATGTCCTTATAAACAACGATCCCATCATCCGTAATAGCAGTCCCCATGGCCGGTGCACCAATGCCATTTTCTTTGGGATCCTTAAGTGTCCATGCATAGCCAAAAAAAGGTATGGCTAAAACAAGCTTGTTTGGGGGCAATCCATTATTGATCCATGAATTGATACCAAATTCTGTACTTCTGTGGCTTGCAGGATCGTACAATCCAGCCGAAGGACCTGTAAAATTCCATGAAGTTGGAAGGTAGTAATCAATGCTACAACATGAACCCAATCCAGGTTTATCCTGAGTGATTCAAATGGAAGCCTTACTTGCATTAACTGATAAATATTGGGTGAAAATTCAAGAGCTGTGGTCAAAATAAGTTTTGGGCTACCATTTCTTCTTGCTTCTAAATCAACTGCAACTCTCCATTCGTCAAACAGTATGCCCAGGTTAATCGTATCTGCTGTTGTATTGGCTGAAACCCAGCCAAAATCTAAACCATCAAAACCGTATTCGCGAGCTATTCTTATTGAGGAGTTAATGAAGGATTCTCTATAGGAAACTTGGCTAACCATTGAAGAGTAAGCTGAATAATTCGCTAATCCTCCTCCAATCGAAAGAAGTGTCACCACTGACGGATTTTTCTGTCGAACAATGGAACTAAAATCAGAGAACGGCTTCATAAGTGGAGGAATTGTTCGACAGAAAAATCCGTCAGTGGAGGAATTGACCATTGCAAAAGCACAAATCAAGTGAGTGAAGAGAGCTGAATTTATGTCTGCAATGGGGAATCCACTCCCTGAATACCAATACCCTGATTTGATCCATGTTTGTGCGGTTGAGGATGGCAAGTTTGACACTGAAAAGATTGCCATAAGAACAAGAAGAATGAAACGAATTCTTGATGATGCCATGAAAAGAAATTGATGCTAATGTGATCAATCGCAATAACAAGATCATATTAGTGAGCAAATTGTTACTGGTCTCTCGTGATGAAGCTGTTTTGCAGTTTCTCAATTTCCCACCCCCACCATTAAAACAAGATAGATAAGGGTCGATCTTCAACAACTCCATTGAAGACATGCAGTGACTGTGTCCAGAATTAAAAAAACGAAAGGAATGACGGTCAAAGTTCACTTACCTCCACAAATTGCCTCTTAAACAATCCCACCTATTATTTACCTTTTTTGGTAGCCATTTTTGTTGTGGGAAACGTGCAAAAGTAGTCACAAATGTTTACTTTTGTGACAAAATTAGTTCTCAATACTTTATTGTAACAAATTTAGTCCATAATGTTTTTACCTTGAAACAAAAGTTGATAACAATGCAATTGAATTTTTCTCTTTACGAAAAATATTCTTTTTGTTTTTTTATCCTTCTAGAAAATTAACTTGTGTTTATTATGCTATAAAATATTAAAATTTCTCCTTACAACAATCAGAAAAAAAAACCAAAAAAATAGTTATATACACAAAGTTTTCTAGATTGACAAAAGAAAAAAAAAGCAATAACAAAAAGAATGTTCTTTGTAAAGAGAAAGATTCAAATAAATTTTAATCTATGAATAAACGTGTCAATTATCTAATTTTGTTACAAATTATAAAAATTGAAAACCGAATTTGTTGTCAATTAAACATTGGCAACTAATTTTGTCACATGAGAAAATGTTTGAAGCCATTTTTTTTTCCAGAAAATGTACAGTTTGGAAAAAAAAAATACTAAAAAGGAAAAATAAAAATCAATGTTTTAAATAACACAAAAAAAGAATTAAAGAATTGGCCAATTTTCTAGAAATGATTAATTGCACAAACCGAGTAGAAGTGTGAAAATAAAACTTTTCCTTACTTTCAAGTGGAGGAAACGTCCACTGAAATGGACTGAGTTGAAAACTTAGAAGATGAATGTTTTCTTTCTGAAAGAAAATTCCACACACACGTCAAAACTCCCAAACAAACTCGATGATATGCAGTTTGAACTTAAGCAGCCATTATTGCTGTTTTTTTTTTTTTTTGGATAACTGCAATGGAAATGTTAAGTGTGCTTTCTAAATGTTGTTTTCTAATTTGTTAATATATAATAGCCCTAAATTTCTAACACGGGACAAATTAATGAAATATAACAATTTTTGCAAAAGCACAAATTTTAAAGAATTTGAAAGACATATTATTGAATAATAATGATTTTGTGAGGTAAAATAAATCGTTACAAGCATTTATATAATCTTAACAAAATCAAAACTAAATTATGAAAGAAGTCTAAATTGTTTATAAAAAGAAAAAAGTTTGAAAGTGGCCAAAATAAAAGAATTTGAACCTAAGAGGGTTTGCATCATGGGGTAAAATTAACCCTATGTTTCTTGTAATTTTGTTGTTCCTATCTAAACGTTCTAGTCACAATAGAGATTTTGAATCCAAATAAGAATTTTATGCCCATTTGAAGGGTAACAAAGGGATTTTAGCTTTTTCTTTTCTTTTTGGACTCACATTGCATATCCTATAATACGCATTTTTATCCCGTTTCCACATCAATTCCATATGGGCCTCAAGTGACGAATCTAAAAAATATAGTTTATCGTGCTAAAATGCATAGCATTATTGGTACATTTTAATTTTTAAAAGGGTAAAATTTTAATTTTCTTAAATAAATAAGTAATTTTTTTATTTTTAATAAATAAAAAATATAAATTTTCAAAATTTGGAAGCAAACGTAAACGCACCCATATTTAGATCAGCCTTTGGGGTTCCTCTTTTCTGCCCAATTTGTCAACTTTCTTTTGATTTTGGTAAAAAAATTTAGTCAATTTTAAGAGATTTATTTTTTCTCATATTTAATTTTTTTTTTTCATTTCTTTAAATTTGAAGTTTCTACGTACTTTTTTTTTGGGATAAAATATTGACTCTGTTCAATCTTCTTTTTTTTTTTTTTTACATATCAACATTTTTTTTACAAGTTTACAAATTTATTAATCACCTTGTAAATGGTTTCATATCTTCCTTTTTGCTTATTAATTTCAAATGAGAAGTCATTTGTGGCTGCCATAGTGACATCAAAACAAAACATTTTTTAATTATGGGAATCATTTCTTTTTTATGGCTGCCATAATATTATTGTTTGCAGTGCATCATCATTGACTTGCACATTTCAAGTCTATAAATCAACAACAACATTTCCTCCATGAAGAAAATATATATATATATATATATATATATATATTAGGATATTTTTTTTCCCAAAAGGTTATATCTTTATATTATCATTAACTGAATTATTTACATATTGGCCAAAAGGCCATATCTCCAGCTTTATCAACATCGGTAAGCCATTCCTCATAAATGCCACTATAACAAGAAGATTTAGCAAGTACTTGACAAACATTGTTACCCTTGCTACTAATCCAAGAAAATTTAAAAATTGTTCACAAAATCTCCATTTTTCACTGTTTATAAGAAGGTATTTTGGTAAAAAATAACAAAATAAAAAAGTGTTTGATTTTGATTTTTTCTCTATTGTTTTTTTCACCCACCTTAATTATGAACATGCATACTTGTGAACGGTGTTAAAAAAATAAATTTAGATTTTTTATACCAAATTTCTATTTTCATGGATTATAACACACTCATTTTAGCTAAAAATGACAAAAATCTAAAAACGCTTTGATTTTGACATTTTTTTTGTACCGATTTTTGCATTTAGAACATGCATTCTAGTGAATATTGTCAAAAAAAGTGAAAATTAAAATTTTCACCAAACCTCAATTTTTCATGGGTTATAACACACGTACAGTGGCGGATCCATGCGGGGGCTGGCGGCGGCTGAAGCCCCTGCCATGGTCGCCGGAAACTATGGGTATATATATATATATATATATATAGTAGATACTTGCCGGAAACTATGAATATGAAGCCCCCGCCACTGCCTCTGTCCGCCAGGACCGCTGCTGCTCCAGAGCCCTGCAGTCGCTGGAGTAGAAGAAGACTTGTTTAGTTGTTTTGTTGAAAAAAAAAAAACTGCTTGATGCTTCCGCCGCTGCTGCTGCTCGCGGCTCGCCTGTGTCTGTTGCTGAAGAAGTGAAGCGTGAAAGTTTTAAAGAAGAAGAGGATTTTTTATATTAAAAAAAAAACAAATTCACTTAACAAAACGCATCGTTTTGTTAAATGATTTCCAAAAATAAAACAAATGCAATATATAATCGGGACGGCCCATAACCCCAGCAGCTCCTTCAGCATCTTCTTTCAAAATTCCTTTCCAAATTCCAAATATTTCCTTTCCAAATTCCAAACCCTTTCCATCTCCCCCAAATTTCCAAATCTTATTTCCAAATCTAAACCATTCAATTTAGCTATCTACCAAATTTCCAAACTCAAGTTTCAAATTCACTAGTAAAGAAACTTTTTTTTCTTCTCTCATTGTATCTTTTTCTTTATCTCTATTTTTTTTATTCAAGATTCAAGAAAGGTTAGTTTTACTTCTTTTTTTTATTTAGAGTTTTTTTATTTAAATGTTGTTAATTGTAAGTTAATTTTAATTATTAAGTTAATTTGGGTAATTTTAGTAAGAATTTTATGGACTAAATATTTAGTGATTTGGAATTTAGATTAGGGTTTTTGAATATGAACTAATATTAGGAATTTTGAATTTAGACAATATATTTTAGATATAAATCATAGTTTAGAAATTCTAGTTTGTTAGTTTTACTTCTTCTTTTTTTATTTAGAGTTTTGTTATTTAAATGTTGTTAATTGTAGTTAATTTTAATTATTAAGTTAATTTGGGTAATTTTATTAAGAATTTTATGGACTAAATATTTAGTGATTTGGAATTTAGATTAGGGTTTTTGAATATGAACTAATATTAGGAATTTTGAATTTAGACAATATATTTTAGATATAAATCATAATTTAGAAACTCTAGTTTGTTTAATTAATTTTCTTTATAGATTAATAGTGAATTGTGATTGAATTATTAATTTATTTAATTATAAATTAATTGTGATTGAATTAATGATTGTAATGAATTTATTTTCAATTGTTTATTTATGTAGATTATGGAGAGGTTTTTTAAACCTAAACGAATTTGTAGTGGTGCATCTTCTAATGAGCCTAATGTTAGTGAAAATGTGGAAAATCAATCTCGTGTAGAATTAAATTTGGATGATATTGTTAGTGATCCGGGATTGCGAAAACCAATTGAAGAGTTTGATATTGCTATTCGAGATCAAATTCGAAGGGAGTATTTGATTAGAGGGCCTTGCCAACCAATTGGTCATATGTATCCAAAAAGAAAATTTGGTATTCAAGAAAGAAGTTTTCAAGACATTTGGTATAAACAGTTTGTATGGCTAGAGTATAGCATATCAAAAGATGCGGCATTTTGCTTTTGGTGTTATCTTTTTAAAAGATCAAATAAAGGAGGTCGATATGCCGAGGATGCCTTTACAAAATCGGGATTCAATAATTGGAAAAAGGCAATAGAAAGATTAAATTTGCATATTGGGGCTGTGAATAGTTGTCACAATGATGCTAGAATACAGATTGAATCATTTCAAGATCAAAGACATAGTGTGTCAAATGTGTTACGAGCAAATGGGCGCGAGATGGAGGTTGCTTATCGCACCCGTTTAACAGCGATGTTGGATGTGACACACTTTCTTTTGAAGCAAGGATTGCCTTTTCGCGGACATGATGAGTCAACTAGTTCTTTAAATAGAGGCAATTTTCTTGAATTACTTGAATGGTATAGTTAACGAAATGAAGAGGTTTTCAAGGTTGTCAATCAAAATGCTCCTGGGAACAATCAAATGACTGCCCCAAACATTCAAAAAGAATTAACACATGCTTGTGCATCGGAGATCACACTTGCCATAATCAATGATATCGGAGACAATATTTTTTCTATGTTGGTTGATGAATCTCGAGACATTTCAGTGAAAGAGGAAATGGGAGTTATTTTGAGATATGTGAATAAAAAAGGGTGCGTGATTGAGCGGTTTCTTGCTCTTGTACATGTGCCCGAGACAAATTCTCATTCATTGAAAGATGCTATTGATACTCTATTTGCACAACATGGTTTATTATTATCCAAAGTGAGAGGCCAAGGGTATGATGGAGCTTCAAATATGCGTGGTGAGTTCAATGGGTTGAAATCCATTATATTGCAAGAAAATCCATATGCAAGGTATGTTCATTGTTTCTCTCACCAAATCCAATTAGTTCTTGTTGCCGTTGCAAAGGACAACATATTTGTGAGTGAATTTTTTTGCTATGTCACTATGATTGTGAATACCGTGGGAGCATCTTGTAAAAGGAGAGACCAACTTAGACAAATTGAACATGATAGGATTGTTACTGAATTGGAGAGTGGAGATATCACTGGTGGAAAAGGAAAAAATCAAGAAACTAGTTTGGCAAGACCTGGAGATACTCGTTGGGAATCACATTACTTAACATTACTTCGCCTATGCTCTATGTGGTCTTCAGTGATACAAGTGTTGGGGAATATACAAGATGACGCCATCTCTCGTGACAATAAAGGTCTTTCCATGAGTTTGGTTGAAAAAATGGAGAATTATGAGTTTGTTTTTGTGTTTCACTTGATGAAAACTTTATTGGGAATTACAAATGAGTTGTCACTTGCCTTACAACAAAGGGATCAAAATATTGTCCAAGCCATGAACTTGATTGATAATGTCAAAAATAAATTACAAAACTTTAGGGAGAATGGATGGGAAACACTTTTGGATCAAGTTAACACATTTTGTGAGTTGAACATGATCTCAATACTTGATATGGAAGATAATATGACAACTCGTGGTCGTGGCGGTCATGGCAGACGTAGAGGGCAACTCATTACTAATTTTCATCATTATCGTGTGGACATTTTTTGTCAGGTATTATTTCTAAAAATTTTGTTTTATTTTGTTTGATGAAAGATTTATTGTGGTTATTAATTTTTATCATGGTTGCAATATCAGGTTGTTGATTTAATTATACAAGAGATGAATAGTCGTTTTTCAGAAGTTAGCACAGAGTTGTTTAGTTGCATAACATGTCTTGATCCGAGAAATTGTTTCTCTCAATTCAATGCTCATAAACTCACCTGTCTTGCTGCTTTATATCCTGAGGATTTCTCGACTAGTGATTATTTATTTCTTGAACAACAACTTGACAATTACATTTATAATGTGCGGCATGATCCTCACTTTTCTGCAATTGAAGATTTGGGAAGTCTTGCTCAGAAATTGGTTGAATTTAGAAAAAATACAGTGTTTCCATTGGTTTATCGTCTGATCGAGTTGGCATTAGTTCTACCTGTTGCGACTGCATCTGTTGAAAGAGTATTTTCTGCAATGAAGATTATCAAGAATGATTTATGTAGCAGAATGGGAGACGAATGGATGAATGACAATCTAGTTGTATACATCGAGAAAGATATTTTTTCAACAATTGAAAATGAGCAAATCTTGCAACGTTTTCAACAGATGCAGACACGTAGAATACAATTGCCTCATCTGCGTCACATGACGAAAGCTAGTTCATCAAGTGTCAACCAATAGTGCAGTTATGTGTATTTATACATTTTTATCATTTTCATTATTGTTTTTAGAAGTTTGATTGTTAAATACATTTACTTAATCGCAAAAAAAAATTTAAGTAAGCCCCCGTTAAAATTTTTTTCTGGATCCGCCACTGCACACGTATGTTAGTAAACAATGGCAAGGTCAAAACATATGTTGATTTTGGCTTTTTCCCTTATGTTTTTTCACCTACTACAATTGTAAACTTGCATACTTGCGAAAAGTGTAAAAAAAGTGAATTTTAAAATTTTGTTTACAAAATTTCCAATTTTAATGGGTTATAACACACGCATTTTAACCAACAATGGCAAAATCTAAAAATACGTTAATTTTGACTTTTTTGTACCTTTTTTGCATCAACCCCATTGTGAATATGCAATATATTGAATATATTATTATTATTATTTTTTTGCTCAGATAATGTTTGGACAAATATTATCGCAAAAACAGGGTAAAGTTGAGGAGTTACTGTACTATTTCTACTTCTATACTTCACTATGCACAAGAAAATGTGAAGTTCATCCTTGAGAGAAGAAGGTAAAAGAATACTATACATCTTTGTGTTCAACATTATGAACTCTATGTAATGATTCTTCAAATGCTTGTAAGGCAACATTATAATGGTGAAAAGAAATCACCCCTCCCTCTACAAATTGCAATGCACTTCTGTATATATAACTGACTCAACTGCTGAACCTTTTCAGTAGTATCAGTATTACTGGACACCTGATCTGGAATATGAAGCCGCTTGTAATCCTTTTTCCATCTGTGTAAAATGTATTTCGAAGGAGTCTCCTCCACTATGTTGAAGTTGAGCACACACAATGCGTGTCTGCATAGATTACCATAGAAGTTGAAGCAGCTGCAGATGGCTTGTGTGTCACCCTTTCTTAAATTCAGCTGATCGGGATGATCAGAACAACTCCTGGGCTCTCTTACAGTAGTATTTGAATTCCCATTACTGCCTGCATCAATAACAAGTGCTCTGTACAACTTCACTGTACGTACCTTTGCATCAGAGCTTGAGGGCAACTTCCTCTTCGATCCAGTGCTCACCTTCTTTATAGACTTAAAGATCTTTGAACCTAACAAATGGTTGTGTTCAAGTGTAACTTCAAGTATCATCTGAAAGAAGGTAATTCCTTGATCCCTTTCTTTGACCTATTGTCTGTCTTATACAATATTACAAGAGATACTCTAGCCTACAATCAAGCATAACCGAATATGCATTGTCCTCATATTAGAGGATTGGTACCAATTACAATTAATACTAAAAGATTATCTTATCACATATACACGTATATTCTATCACACCCCCGCAGTTGAAACGGGAGGGTGACGAACATTGAGACTGTTCCGAAACTCTTCAAATAAAATTACTGGTAGACCATTCGTAAAGATATCAGCTATTTGATATCGCGACGGGACATGTAAGACACGAACCTGTCCACGAGCAACCCTTTCGCGAAAAAAGTAAATATTCATCTCGATATGTTTAGTGCGCGATGTTGAACAGGATTGCCAGAAAAATATATTGCACTAACATTATCACAGTATACCAATGTAGCTTTCTGAATAGGACAATGAAGTTCCAAAAGAAGGATGCGTAACTAGCAAGACTCAGAAACCACATTAGCTATCCATCGGTACTCCGCATCCGCACTAGAACGAGATAAAGTTGCTTGCCGTTTAGCCGACCAAGAAATCAAATTATCACCAATAAAAACACAATAACCAGAGGTGGAGCTCTGCTACCATAAAAGAAGGTAATTCCTTGATCCCTTTCCTTGACTCATTGTCTGTCTTATACAATATTACAAGAGAAACTCTAGGCTACAATCAAGTATAACCGAATATACACCTTCCTCATATAAGAGGATTGCTATCAATTACAATTAATACTAAAAAATTATCTTATCACATTTACACGTATATTCTATCATCCTCCACCTATTCAAATCCGCAAACCTCATTCTTATCATTGCTGGACAACCGGTTCTGGTTTCCTTCCTCAGACGGTTTACATATTTAATCCTTTTAACTGGCAACTGCAACAAAGCACTGCACCATACTTGTCTTTGCTATTTCATTTAAACCATGAGTTCTTCACACGAAAACGGAAACCCATCTCCCTTGCATAACAATTGTAGTAGTTGTAAGCATCCTCATATGACTCAAACTCCATTCCTACAGCAGGCGTAACAAACTCCTTCCTACATTCAGGAATATCATTTTGATCATTGAATTCAGTTCTCTTACCATCTATTTCTAGCAAAGTTTCACTGTCTTGACCAACTATTTCCAGTTGTCCATTACCAGGATCTTCTTCCATAAGAAATTAAGCATTTTCCAACCAATTCACACGCTATAATAGAATTTCCTGTTCTTCTCTAGTCATTTAAGAAACTGAAAATTGTAATCAAAACAAATTAATTCTGCAGTCGGAAGTGATCTTGACCTTACAGAGATGAAATTAACAAGCCAGCCGACCGGCCGGTATCAGCAGTGCCTCTCCGTTTACAGTGAGTGTTAGGTTCGCCGAGGCTATAGTAAATATTGTCAAAAAAGTGAAAATTAAAAATTTTCACCAAACCTCTACTTTTCATGGGTTATAACATATGTATTTTGGTCAAAATAAAAAGGTAAAAAAATATGTTGATTTTGCCTTTTCCCCTACTAGTTTTTACGCATACCTCAATTGTGAACATTCATTTTAATGAACAGTGTAAAAAAAAGCGAAATTTAGTTTTTTCACCAAATTTATATTTTTCATGGGTTATAAAACGTATTTTAGACAAAAATGGCAAAATTCAAAAAACGTTAATTTTGACTTTTTTGTGATATTTTTTACACCTACTTCAATTGTGAACTTGCATTCCAGTGAATATTGTCAGGAAAAAGTAAAATTTAAAAATTTTTACAAAACCTCCATTTTTTGACATGTTATAACACATATATTTTTGTAAAAATAGTAAAGACAAAAAATATATTTATTTTAGCCTTTTCCGTATTGTTTTTTCACCATCACAATTGTAAACATTCATACTTGTGAATGGTGTCAAAAAAGTATTGATTTTGGATTTTTCTCTATTATTTTTTTCACCCATCTTAATTGGGAACATACATATTTGTGAACGGTGTAAAAAAAAAGAATAAAATTTAGATTTTTTTACCAAATTTATATTTTTCATGGATTATAACACACTCATTTTAGCCAAAAATGGCAAAATAAATAATGCTTTAATTTTGACTTTTTTTGTATCGATTTTTGCACCTACCCCAATTTAGAACATGCATTCTAGTGAATATTGTCTTTTTTTTAATTATTATTTTTTTGTTGGCTAATCATCCCAATCTATAGGGGGCACTGCTCCCAATTTTATTAATAGAAAATAGATGATACAAAAGACAATAGCGGAAATATCCACACCATTAGTACAGTTGAAAAGCTATAAAATAGAAGGATTCCTCATTTACATTAAAGTATCTATCTAGAGTACTAGTAATTGAAATAAGGAATATTTCCTCCTTTACAAAAGTGGTCGTTACTAAAGGTTGAAAATCTTATAAAGGTCGTCCATAGACTAAAAACCTTTATATCGACTCAACCTGTAGCTTCCACTTTGACAACAAAACATGAAATATCCTTTACAAAAAACTCCCTATAATTAGGCTTGATTCACCATGAGTGATGTTAGAGAAACAATGTGATGCAAATTGACAAAAGGTTAGATATTTAGCTAATTGCATGACAAAGGAATGAGATGTGTAGTGTAATGAAAAGATTGGTTGTTTACCAATTATAGCCTATGATAAAAGACAGTTTGCAGCAATACAACACACATTAACACAGACCAAATGAACATATTGAGTAAGACATTGCAAGACCATGTATTTAAAATGGAAATAGGCCTAACACCAGCAGCCTATATGAAGACAAATTTGTAAGATTAAAATAGGAACCAAAACATGCATTTGTTATGATGTAATAAACTGACAACAGCATCAAAAACATTGATGAAATCAACTCCAAGACAATATCCCTTTGCCATGATGTACCAAATATGGATAATACGAGGGGCCTAACATCAATAGCCCTAAAGTGGAAGGATGGGCCTAACATCAGTAGCCCGAATTAGGCAAAAATAGTTCAAAGCGCAAGTTAGGCCTAACATCAGCAGCTCGAAGTAAGCAATAGAGTTCAAAGCACAAGTTAGGCCTAACATTAGCAGCCCAAAATTTGACAAGATGCAAGTAAAAGAATTTAAAAACATGCAATGATGAATGTATAGAGACTGCAAGAAACTTATGGCTTAGATTGGCAAGATCTTTTGATATATGGAATTTTCTAATCTGATAATTTTCTGGATTTTTGTGTGTAGCTGATACGAACCTAGAAAACCTATTATTTGGGTGGTCAATAAGCAAGTGGTTCGTGATATTCATTCCATTCATTTGTGATGAATCATATAGTTGGAGGCGTGGAATCATGTTGAAATCACAGTTCCTAAAGGTTCTATGGAGGTTTGGAGCTTCATAACATTTAAGGTGTTGCCACCATGGAAATTATATTGTTGAGGACTTATGGATTCTCATAACATAACGTTGGGGTTTGGAAAAGTTTCCATTCAATCGCTTTCCATATCTTTTTTTTTGTTTTCTTTTTCTTTCTTTCTTTGTTCTAACCGTTATTCTTCTTGTGTTTAAACTTTTGTGATCTTATTGGTGGAATTTTCCAAGCTAGACCTGACCTGTGGTTAAAATAAGGTTGTCAATCCGCCCAAAGGTGGATCATATCAATGGGAACCTTATCAAGTGTGGCATAAGTCCTCAACAATATAAATTCCATGGTGGCAATACCTTAAATGTCGTGAAGCTCCAAACCTCCATGGAACCTTTAGGAATTGTGATTTCAACATGATCCCAGGCCTCCAACTATATGATTCATCACAAATGAATGAAATGAATATCACGAACCACTTACTTATTGACCACCCAAATAATAGACTTTCTAGGTTCGTATCAGTAGCTGTGCTTCTTCAGTGATGATTTCATTAGGATGAGTAGCTGCGAGGATTGCAAAAAGCTTTGCTGCAGAATTGGACTCTTTTGGGCAGTTTATCCATGTAACTTTTGGTAAGAGTTCTTGAATCACTTGGAACTTAGATTTAACTCTCAAAGGCCATTTACTCTACTCCTACCTAAATAAATGTATGATATGGGAGCTGGACTCTAAGATTATGTTATGAGAAATACGTTTTTCTTGACAGCCCCAAATTCCATGCATCACCGTTTCAATGAGAATCTATTCACTTGAGACAAGGTTACTATCAATCAGATTAAATGTGAAAGCTGCAATCATTATGGACTGACTATTTCTTAAGATTCCTTCTCCCAATCCATTGTTTTTGTTTTTAATAAACTCATAAAAATTTAGCTTGAGATGATTTTCATTGGGAGGATTCTATTTGATAAAAGAAATGCTAATACTAGAACCATAAATGAGTGTGGAGTGCCAGAACTATAACCATGGTGCTTTGAGAATTTTTTCATTTGAGAATCGATTCACAATACTGGTTTTAATGTCGTCAAAGACTGATCTTTTGATTTTTTTTCAAAATCTCATATTTCCTCTTAAAAAATTCTTCTATTTTTAACTTTCCAAATATGCCAACTAGTCATGACCACGGCTCCGATTTTAACCGGACCGGCCCGTAATCAGCCCGGCGGGCCGGGACCAAAACCGAAACCGGCCCATACTGGGCCCAAATCGTGAACCAGAACCGGCCCGCAGGTTCACAGTTTCTGTGAACCGCAAACCGGAAAACTGTCTGTTTAAAAAAAAAATTTGATAGCCAGGATTAACCAGCCGTTGGATCAACCAACGGCTAGAACCGGCGGTTCATAAAAAAAAATAAATAATAAATAAAAAAAAGAAAAAAAATGTGATGGCTGTTGCATCCAACGACCATCATTGATGTTATGACCGTTGGCAATCCAACGACCATAAATTGGGTCGTTGGAAAGCCAACGGTTGTGGGCTTTATTTCAGATTAAGGCTTTATGCCTTTTTTTTATTTTTCTTCTATAAATACCTAAAATTTTCTAAATTCATTTTCACACCATTCTCTTCTCTCAATCTCAATTCTCTCAATTCTCTCAATTCTCTCAATTCTCCCAATTCTCTCAATACTCAATTATCATTTATATTATCTACTTTTTTTGTTATCATTAAATTATTTTTACTCATTATTTCATTATATTCAAAATTCAATTCTTTACTTTAAATTATTTTATTTTATTCAAATCTTTATCTAATTATTTTTGAAAATTATTTATTTTATTAAATATTGATTTCTCATTAATAATTTTTATTATTTTTATTTTTTAATTTTTTTAATTTATTTAAATACTTTTATTATAGACTTATAAAATTATAATTTTATTTATCTAATTATTTACATTTATTCAATTACTTAATTTTAATTTACTATAAAATGGATAGTTTTAATAAATATATTGTTGATAGCTCACAATTTGGTGCAAACCAAAGTGAGCAAATTTTTAGTGGTGGTGGAGAAACCAAAAGCCCCAACGTTGAAGAAAGGCTAAAATCGGATATGTTCAAGAAGCATTACATAAAGATATTAGATTCCAACCAACAACCAATCAAGGCGAAATGCAATTATTGTCCCGGAAATAAATTATATGCTTTTAAGAAAGGATCGGGCTATGGAACTTTGGCGCGCGACATTTGAAGGAAAAACATCCACATGAAATCGGCCTTTCCACCAACCAATAATTATCCGGGTTTGTTTCCTCTACTACTCCTTCTTTTAAATATTCGGATGAAAAAAATAGAAAAGAATTAGCTAAAATGATGGCCATAGAACATTTATCGTTTGGTTTTGGTGAAAAAGTAGGATTTACTCATTATTGTCAAGAGGCATTAAATCCACAAGCTAAAAGAATGCCTAGAACAATAATAACAAGAGAATTAAAGAAAATTTATAAAGGTGAAAAATAAATTTTAATTGAAACTTTTTCAAAATTAAATGGTAGTGTTTCTATATGTTCCGATATTTGGAGTGATTTATGGCAAATGCATTCTTATATGGGAGTAACTTGTCATTGGGTTGATAGTGATTGGAAAATACAAAAAAGAATTATTGCTTTTTGTCAGTTTGAAGCAAGACATACCGCAAATAATATATCTAATTTGTTGAACATTATTTTAGATGAATATGGTTTATCTAGAAAAAAATTTTCAATTGGTTTTGATAATGCTTCGGCTAATACTGCTTCAATTAGTCAATTAACAACTCTTTGTCAGCCAATAATAGGTGAAAAAATTTTTCATATTAGGTGTGCATGCCACATATTAAATTTAGCGGTAGAAAATGGTTTAAAAACACTAAATACGTATATTACGCCTATTAAAGAGGCAATTAGTCTTTTATGGATCCGTCCAAATTTAATGAAACTATGGGTAAAATTTTGTATGGAAAATGGACGCAAACCAAAAAGATTTAGTAAAGATGTTCATAATAGGTAGAATTCAACTTATAAATTATTGAATGCATCTACACAATATAGTACTTTGTTATGTACTTTTTTTTATACAAAATCATGTAGATGATATTTCTTTACATCCTAATATGTGGGAAATTTGTTGTAAATTATTACAACTTTTAAAGGTATTTAAAGATGCTACTGGTTTATTATCTTACTTCTCATCTATTTATTCACATTGCATGTGATGTTGTTGGTATTTTACAACAATTTAAAGATAACCCAATTTTATCACTTCCTATATATGATATGTTAATAAAATGGCTTAAACTATTACCGAAAAATTCCACCTACATATTTAATTGCTTCTTTTTTTGATCCACGTAAAAAAATTAATATTTTGGAAGAATATATTACTGCATATAATAGTTGTATAGATTCATTTTTTTCTGACAATGAAGGTTATAAACCTCAAGATACTAAGGAGATTTAGGAGAAGTAAAATTTCTTTTTCGTGATTTATTTAATGAATTTCTTTCTAAATATGGTAGTCAAGTTTCTATTAGTACCAGATCTAATATTGATGGTTCTACTAGTAGTGCATCACATCAAAATACTAGTACTTCATCAATGTTTTCTATAGCACTACGTAAACTTGGTAAATCTATATATTCTTCACACGAAAAACCAAGATCCGGTACTGATACGGAATTGATAGATATTTAACAATTATTTTTGAGGTTTGTGATGAAGATAAGGATTTTCACTAGTGGTCCGTGTTAGAATGGTGGAAGGGAAAGGAGAAGGATTATCCAATCCTTTCTATTATCGTAAAACATATTCTTGCAATTCCGGCATCAACCGAGCGGTGGAGCAAGCTTTTAGTGCGAAAGGAATCATTTTAGAAGAGCACCGGTCCCGATTATTACCAAGATCATTAGAAATCCAAGCATTAGTGGATGATTGGCACAGGCATTTTTGAGAGCACAAGAAATGGACAAGATGGATGACATTGATTTAGATTACGACACCGACATTTCCGAAATGAGCAATGTTAGTACCGGATCTTCAATCTGAGTTTTCTATTTCACGGATTTCGTCCATCCCGATCCCGATGATGACATTAAAGAGTTAGATGATTAAAATTTAGGTCAATTAACTTGTACTCAAATTACTTTTATGAATGAAAAGTTTTATTTTTAGAATATGTTGTATCATGATTCATTATTCATATATGTAAATGGCCAACTCGAAATTCGATATTTAGGCCAAAATTTTATATTTCAATAATAAAATGAGGTATTTTTTCATTTATATCAAACTTGTAAACTTGTACGTATTATATTAGACTTGTTACTTTTCACATTGTAAATTTGTGAATTATATCAAACTTCTCTTATTTTTCACATTGTAAATTTGTGAATTATATCAAACTTCTCTTATTTTTCACATTGTAAATTTGTGAATTATATCAAACTTCTCTTATTTTCCACATTGTAAATTATACCAAACTTCTTTTTTTTCACCTTGTAAATTTGTGAATTATATCAAACTTATCTTATTTTTTACATTATAAATTATACCAAATTTCTTTTTTTTCACCTTGTAAATTTGTGAATTATATCAAACTTCTCTTATTTTTCACATTGTAAATTATACCAAACTTCTTTTTTTTCATCTTGTAAATTTGTAAATTTGTAAATTTGTAAATTATATCAAACTTCTCTTATTTTTCACATTGTAAATTATACCAAACTTCTTTTTTTTCATCCTTTAAATTTTGTAAAGTATATCACACTTCATACTGTTATTTTTTTTAAAAGTCGAACCATGAGAAAGCCGTACCAAAATCGTACCGGAATCGGAACTAAAACCGAAACCAAAATCGGGACGAAACCAGAACCGGGATGAAACCAGAACTGTGACCGAACGAAATCGTGAACCGACGGTTCACAAACCGTAACCGTAACCGTGAATCCAAGGGTCGGTTCAGGTTCCACCCTTCGTAGAACCGTGAACCGATAGTTCGTGAACCGTGGTCATGTCTAATGCCAACATAAAATGCTGAGTATGATTTTGATTAAGAACTTGTGCTTATCAGTTTTACCTGAGTGACTCCACCAATAGTGAAGGAAAATATTAAGGGAGTGATGTAATGATGTAAAGTGTAATCCCACTTCGCTTCCAAAAGTAATCCATAATTTCTTGGCAGTTTCACATTGAAAGAAAATATGATTTATTGATTCTGGTCCATTAAGACATGATAGGCAATCTGTATTTTATTAACCTAAGCATGAAAAATGACACTTTGATGGGTATGGATAAGTCTCAAATGAAATCTCCAAAAATCCACTCTTCACGAGCAATTTGTGTCAAATTGAAGGGTGATTTGAATGTAAAATTTCCTGAAGTTGTTAATTTCCAAATATTGGAACCTAACATTGATGGCTCATTTGGAATTAGAATGTAAGGTTCAATTTGATCGGCAACTGAGATCATCTTAATCCAAGCATATGATGGGGAATTAGTGAATATTGTCAAAAAAAAGTGAAAATTAAAATTTTCACAAAACCTCTATTTTTCATGGGTTATAACTAGACATGACCACGGTTCACGAACCGCCGGTTACGGTTCGTGAACCGCCGGTTCACGGTTCCACGAAGGGTGGAACCTGAACCGGCCCTTGGAGTCACGGTTACGGTTACGGTTCGTGAACCGCCGGTTCACGGTTCGGTCACGGTTACGGTTACGGTTCGTGAACCGCCGGTTCACGGTTCGGTCACGGTTCCGGTTCCGTCCCGGTTCCGGTTCCGGTTCCGATTACGGTTCCGGTTCCGGTTTTGGTACGGTTTTCTCACGGTTCGACTTTTTAAAAAGATGACAATATGAAATGTGATGTACTTTACAAAATTTACAAGATGAAGAAAAAGAAGTTTGGTATAATTTACAATGTGAAAAATAAGAGAAGTTTGATATAATTCACAAATTTACAAGGTGAAAAAAAAAAAGAAATTTGATATAATTTACAATGTGAAAAATAATAGAAGTTTGATATAATTCACAAATTTACAAATTTATAAGATGAAAAAAAAAAGAAGTTTAGTATAATTTACAATGTAAAAAATAAGAGAAGTTTGATATAATTCATAAATTTTACAAATTTACAATGTGAAAAGTAACAAGTTTGATATAATAAGTACAAGTTCACAAGTTTGATATAAATGAAAAAATACCTCATTTTATTATTGAAATATAAAATTTTGGCCTAAGTACAAGTTGGCCATTTACATATATGAATAATGAATCAATACAACATTTACTAAAAATAAAAATTTTCATTCATAAAAGTAATTTGAGTACAAGTTAATCTTCTTCAATGTCATCATCGTGATCGAGTTGAACGAAATCCGTGAAATAAGAAACTCCGGTTGAAGATCCGTCACTAACATTGCTCGTTTCGGAAATGTCGGTGTCGTAATCTAAATCAATGTCATCCACCTTGTCCATTTCTTGTGCTCTCAAAAATGCCTTATGCCAATCATCTACTAATGCTTGGATTTCTAATGATCTTGGTAATAATCGGGACCGGTGCCCGTCTAACATGATTTCCCGCACTAAAAGCTTGCTCCACAGCTACGGTTGATGCCGGAATTGCAAGAATATGTTTTGGCGATAATAGAAAGGATTGGATAATGCCTTCTCCTTTCCCTTCCACCATTCTAAACACGGACCACTCGTGAAAAATCCTTATCTTCATCACAAACTTCAAAAGTAGTTGTTAAATATCTATCAAGTTCCGTAATCATTACCGGATCTTGGTTTTTTGTGTGAAGAAATATATAGACTTATACCAGTTTACGTGGTGCTATAGAAAACATTGATGGAGTACTAGTATTTTGAGTGTGATGCACTACTAGTAGAACCATCAATATTAGATCCGGTACTAATAGGAACTTGACTACCATATTTAGAAAGAAATTCATTAAATAAATCACGAAGAAGAAATATTACTTCTCCTATAATTTTCCTTAGTATCTTGAGGTTTATAACCTTCATGTGCCAAGAAAAAATGAATCTATACAACTAATTATATGCAGTAATATATTCTTCTAAAATATTATTTTTTGAGCGTGGATCAAAACAGAAGCAATTAAATATGTAGGTGGAATTCTTCGGTAATAGTTAAGCCAGTTTATTAACATATCATATATAGAAGTTGATAAAACAGGGTCATCTTTAATTGTTGTAAATACCAACAACATCACATGCAATGTGAACAAATAGATGAGAAGTAGGATAATAAACACCAGATAAAATTTCAGTAGCATCTTTTAAATACCTTTAAAAGTTCTATAATTTACAACAAATTTCCCACATATTAGGATGCAAAGAAATATTATCTACTTGATTTTGCATAAAAATAAGTACATAACAAAGTACTATATTGTGTAGATGCATTCAATAATTTATAAGTTGAATTCCACCTATTAGGAAACATCTTTACTAAATCTTTTTGGTTTGCGTCCATTTCCATACAAAATTTTACCCATAGTTTCATTTAAATTTGGACGGATCCATAAAAGACTTAATTGCCTCTTTAATAGGCGTAATATGCGTATTTAGTGTTTTTAAACCATCTTGTACCGCTAAATTTAATATGTGGCATGCACACCTATATGAAAAAAATTTCCACTATTATTGGTTGACAAAGAGTTTTTTAATTGATTAATTGAAGCCGTTATTAGAGAAGCATTATCAAAACAATTGGAAAAAATTTTTTAGATAAACCATATTCATTCTAAAAATAATATTCAACAAATTAGATATATTATTTGCGGTATCTTCGCTCAAAATGACGAAAAGCAATAATTCTTTTTTGTATTTTCCAAATCACTATCAACCCAATGACAAGTTACTCCCATATAAGAATGCATTTGCCATAAATCACTCCAAATATCGGAACATATAGAAACACTACCATTTAATTTTTGAAAAAGTTCAATTAAAATTTGTTTTTCACCTTTATAAATTTTCTTTAATTCTCTTGTTATGATTTCTAGGCATTCTTTTTAGCTTGTGGATTTAATGCCTCTTGACAATAATAATTAAATCCTACTTTTTCACCAAAACCAAATGATAAATGTTCTATGGCAATCATTTTAGCTAATTCTTTTCTATTTTTTCATCCGATATTTAAAAGGAGGAGTAGTAGAGGGAACAAACCCGGATAATTGCGATGGTTGGTGGAAAGGCCGAGTTCGTGTGGATGTTTTTCCTTCAAATGTCGCGCCAAGTTCCATAGCCCGATCCTTTCTTGAAAGCATAAAATTTTATTTCCGGACAATAATTGCATCTCGCCTTGATTGGTTGTTGGTTGGAATCTAAAATCTTTGTGTAATGCTTCTTGAACATATCCGATTTTAGCCTTTCTTCAACGTTGGGCTTTCGGTTTCTCCACCACCACTAAAAATTTGCTCACTTGGGTTTGCACCAAATTGTGAGCTACCAACAATATCTCTATTATAACTATCCATTTTATAGTAAATTCAAAATTAAGTAATTGAATAAATATAAAAATTAGATAAATAAAATTATAACCTTATAAGTGTATAATAAAACTATAAAAGTGTTTAAATAAATTAAAATTAATTCAAATAATAAAAATTATAATGACATAAATAATTTGAATAAAATAAAATAATTTAAAGTAAAATAAATAGCTAAAGATTGAAATAAAATAAAATAATTTAAAGTAAAGAATGAATTTTGAATATAATGAATTAATGAGTAAAAATAATTTAACGATAAAAAAAAAGTAGATAATATAAATGATAATTGAGTATTGAGAGAATTGGAGAGAATTGAGAGAATTGAGATGAAGAGGAAAGGTGTGAAAATGAATTTAGAAAATTTTAGGTTATTTATAGAAGAAAATCAAAAAAAAAAATAAAAATAAAGCTTGTAAAGACGGTTGGCAGCCAACGGCCCAATTTATGGCCGTTGGACTGCCAACGGTAATGTAGACATGAGGATGAGGGCCGTTGGCCACTGGCCCACTTGGCAGTTGGCCTGGGCCGCCTGGCCCATCACTTTTTTTTTTTTTTTTTTTTTCTGAACCGGCGGTTTAACCGCCGGTTCTAGCCGTTGGATCATCCAACGGCTAGTAAATCCTGGCCATCCAATTTTTTTTTTTTTTTTTTAAAAACCGGCGGTTCAAACCGCCGGTTCACGGTTCACATAAAGTGTGAACCGGAACCGGCCCGCCTGGGCCGGTTCCGGTTCACGGGTTGGGCCCGGCATGGGCCGGTTCCGATTTCGGACCCAGCCCGCCGGGCCGGTTACGGGCCGGTTCCGGTTAAAACCGGAACCGTGGCCATGACTAGTTATAACACATGTATTTTGATAAATAATGGCAAGGTCAAAACATATGTTGATTTTGGCTTTTTTCCCTTGTGTTTTTATTCACCTACCACAATTGTAAACATGTATACTTGCGAAAGGTGTAAAAAAAGTGAAATTTAGATTTTTTTTTTACAAAATTTCCAGTTTTAATGGGTTATAATACACGCATTTTAGCTAAAAATGGCAAAATTCAAAAATACGTTGATTTTGACTTTTTTGTACTTTTTTTTTGTATCGACCCCCATTGTGAATATGCATTCTAGTGAATATTGTCAAAAATGTGAAAATTAAAATTTTTCACCAAACCTCCACTTTTCATGGGTTATAACATACGTATTTTGGCCAAAATAAAAAAGTAAAAAAAATATGTTGATTTTGCCTTTTCCACTACTAGTTTTTACCCATATAATACAATTGTGAACATACATTTTAATGAACAGTTTCAAAAAAGTGAAATTTAGTTTTTTCACTAAATTTACATTTTTCATGGGTTATAACACGTATTTTCGTAAAAAATCGCAAAATTCAAAAAATGTTGATTTTGACTTTTCTTATGGTTTTTACACCTAATTCAATTCTGAACTTGCATTCTAGTGAATATTGTCGGGAAAAAGTGAAATTTAAAATTTTTTACAAAACCTCTATTTTTCACGTGTTATAACACATATATTTTTGTAAAAATAGTAAAGACAAAAAAATGTATTGTTTTTTCACCATCACAATTGTAAACATTCATACTTGTGAACGGTGTCAAAAAAAAGAAAATTTAGATTTTTTTTTTTACAAAATTTTCATTTATGATGGGTTGCAACACACGCATTTTAGCCAAAAATGACAAAATCTAAAAACATATTGATTTTGAGTTTTTTCTACCGATTTTTGCACCTACTCCGATTTAGAACATGCATTCTAATGAATATTGTCAAAAAGGTGAAAATTAAAATTTTCACCACACCTCCACATTTCATGGGTTATAACACGCGTATTTTGGTCAAAATAAAAAAGTAAAAAAAGTGTTTATTTTAGCTTTTTCCCTACTGATTTTTACACACACCTTATATGTAAACATGCATTCTAATATATTGTGTAAAAAAAAGTGAAATTTAGCTTTTTCACCAAATTTATATTTTTCATGGGTTATAATACACATAATTTATCCAAAAATGGCAAAATCCAAAAAATATTGATTTTGACTTTTTTGTGATGTTTTTTATACCTACCTCGATTGTGAATATGCATTCTAGTAAATATTGTTAGGAAAAAGTGAAATTTAAAATTTTTCACCAAACCACTATTTTTCACAGAATATAACACATATATTTTTGTCAAAAATAGCAAGGACAAAAAATGTGTTAATTTTGGCCTTTTCCCTTTTTTTTTCTCCCATCACAATTGTAAACATTCATACTTGTAAATGGTGTCAAAAAAACAGAAATTTATTAATTTTTTCAAAAAATTTCAATTTTTGATGGGTAACACAAGCATTTTAGCCAAAAATGGCAAAATTCAAAAACATGTTGATTTTGACTTTTTTGTACTTTTTTTTCTCTCACCCTGATTGTGAACATGCATTCTAGCGAAATATTTTCAAAATGGTGAAAACTTAAATTTTCACTAAATCTTCATTTTTCATGGGTTATAACACACGTACTTTGGTCAAAATGAAAAAATAAAAAAGTTTTGATTTTGATTTTTTCTATACTGGTTTTTACACACACACCTCAATTGTGATTATGCATTGTAATGAACTGTGTCAAAAAATATCAAATCTAGTTTTTTTTTATCAAAATTATATTTTTCATTGGTTATAACACATATTTTATCCAAAAATAGCAAAATTCAAAAGCATTAATTTTGACTTTTTTGTGATGTGTTCTACACCTACATTGATTATGAATATGCTTTCAGTGAATATTGTCAGAAAAAAGTGAAATTTAAAATTTTTCACCAAACCTCCAGTTTTCATGAGTTATAGTACATGTGTTTTTTTTCAAAAATAGCAAAGTAAAAAAATATGTTTCTTTTGGCTTTTCCCTTACTATTTTTTACATACACTTCAATTGTGAACATGCATTCTAATGAACGGTATTAAAAAAGTGAAATTTAAAATTTTCACCAAATTTCTATTTTTCATGGGTGATATCACACACGTATTTTAGCGAAAAATGACAAAATTAAAAAAATACATTGATTTTGACTTTTTTATGATATTTTTTACACCTACCTTAATTGTGAACATACATTTGAGTGAATATTGTTAAAAAAAGTGAAAATTAATTTTTTTACCAGACCTCCATTTTTCAGAGATCAGATCCTCTGTCTAAGATTATCTCTTTCCTATTCTATCCAATGTCCAAAACGACGTAGTTTAACTAAAACTAGGGACTAAAAGCATAAATATCACTAAAATCACTTTACAATTATTAAATCCTAACCAAGGAATGAGTGAACTTTACGACGTAGTTTAATTTTGGATATGATAAGACAGATATAATCTTGGACAGAAGATCTCAACCCCATTTTTTACGGGTTATAACACACGTATTTTGATAAAAAAATGGCAAAGTCAAAATATGTTTTGATTTTGACTTTTTCCCAACTGTTTTTTTCACGTACCTCAATTGTAAACATGTATGGATGCTTGTGAACGGTGTCAAAAAAATAAAATTTATATTTTTTTTAACAAATTTTTATTTTTCATAGGTTATACACACGTATTTTAGGAAAAATGGCAAAATTCGAAAATGCGTTGATTTTGACTTTTTATACCATTTTTTGCACCCCCCCTCCCCAATTGTGAAAATACATTCTAGTGAATATTGTCAAAAAAAATGAAAATTAAAACTTTCACAAAACCTCTTTTTATCGGTTATAACACACGCATTTTGGTAAAAAAAAATGCCAAAGTCAAAACACGCGTTGTTTTTGGCTTTTTCCCTACTTTTTTTTTTGCATTCACCTAGATTGTAAATATGCATTCTAGAGAATATTGTCAAAAAAGTGTAAATTAAAATTTTCACAAGACCTCAATTTTTTATGGATTATAACACACGTATTTTAATAAAAAAATGGCAAAGTTAAAAAAATGTAATGATTTTAGTTTTTTTTAATATTTTTTAAACAAATCTCAATTATGAACGTGCATTATAATGAAAAGTGTCAAAAAAGTTAAATTTAAAATTTTCACCAAATTTCTATTTTTCATTGGTGATAACACACGTCTTTAAGTAAAAAATTGCAAAATCTGAAAATGCGTAAATTTTTACTATTTTTTGATATTTTTTACACTCAACTCGATTGTGAACATACATTTGAGTGAAAATTATCAAGAAAAAGTGAAATTTAAATGATTCAAATCTTTTTCACATCCGTAGTGTAAGGAAATCAACATAGTAACAACGCAGCGGAAAATATAACAATTATATTATAATTGATTTCCATAGGACCTTTAATGATAATCTATACAAAATATACCTCGAGAGATGCTTGCGAAATCCTTGAGCGAGGTTTAATCGACCAACAAGCCGCACAAGTGTCTGGCCTCTAACGGTAATCCACACGAACTACTTTGGGGATCCTCAAAGGATTGATTTTAACATTAGGTTAATAAGCTAGATCCCTCTAAACAACACCTTAGAAATCTAATAAGAAAACCCTTTTCTTATTTACGTGATTTCTTATTGAGAGAGTTGTGTTTTGTCTTTGACCTAACATTAAGCATCTATATATAATAATACAACCTTCCAAAATAGTTGTCTTGTCAAACAAGAAACGAATTATTACCAAACTCTATTCACTTTCCAAAAGTGAACAAGAGTATAATAGATGCCATAATTATCATATAATTATGTAAATCATTTTAACCCAAGAAGTAATTCTATTGTGTGTGACCCTTTAGGTTCCTAATCACTTGGCAATAAATATAAATAATAATCTTAGAATTAAATTGGCTTTTGTACAAAACCAACAAACTCCCACTTGGACTAAAGACAATTTAGTCACGGAGCTTCTAAGATAGAATAAATTAAACAACTTTAATTTATTATTAATTCAATAATTAATTCATTTATATTTATAGATCAAGAGCGGCCTCTGCCAAGACATCATGACCACCCAAGAGTTAGAAAAAGTCAATTGATCGACTTCACTTATCCATGAACCAGGTACCATGTAATTATCATCCTTTCACCATTCTATATACAAGACTAAAGTCTAAGTGCCAACTCTTTATTATACTAATTATATTTCTTTCTTGTACCGAAATTCAACTCCTTGTAAATAAATTTAGAACTTTTCCAAATTTACTTACTAAATATGTGCACTTTGAGTTGAACTTCAACAAGTGGCGCCAGAAAGGATTATACTCTCCCACTATTAGGAGTGGTGAATTCTATATCGATCATAAACTATCAATCCATGCTTCTTGTTATATCCAACGTCTACCGCTCGCATATCCATTTACGGTTATGGACAAATAGAGTCAAAACATAACATCCACACTAAAGATACTCTTATGATCTCAAGTCAAAGGATCGCTTACACTACTGTCACGTAGAGATTATACCATTAGCACTCAAATAGTTAACGATATGGAAATCTCTAAGCGGATCATTCCAGTGAACACATTCTCCAATGATTCACCTATATATCACTATATATACTAGTCTATCCGTATTAACAACGTCCTTGTTATTGTTAATACTATGACCAGGGAAATTTAAGAATAATAAATATTATTCTAAGGACTTTATCATATTGTATATATATCGACATATATATGTTACAAAATGATAAATATGCCATATCTTTATTGCATAAAATTACATAATCATTCTTCCATTATGACTCAAACCAATCATTCAATACATCAAACCAAATGAATAAATATTACTATCATGTTTCTTTTGGGATAATGGTTTAGTCAATGAATAATTATATTATCCTTTACAGGAATCTCTTGTATCTTTACTTAAATTCTATCAGTGATTACTCTAATCAAATGATAAAATTTTAGTACATGTTTGGATCATTGATGAGACCTTAGTTCCTCAACTATTGAAGAAACTATTTCCATCCAAACAATCTTGTAGCTACTTCTCAAGCAACTATATACTTAATCTCTATTGTAGCATATGTTGTTATAATCTATTTGAAACATTTTCAAATAACAACATTTATATTTAGGATAAATATGTATCCATCTTGATACTTGCAATCATCTTTATAAGATTGAAAACTAGTATCTATGAATCCATATATAATAAGCTCAACTTTCAAGAATAGATCCTTAATACTTCTTAAGTATTTAAGAAAATTCTTGACCACTTCTAGTGACTCTCACTGGAATTGGATTGAAATATGTTCATAACACTTATAGCACAGGAGACATTTGGTCCTATATAATATACATAAATGATCTTACTTCTTAAGAATATTTTGCATACTATATTTCTTAATATCAGTCTTTGGACATATGTCCTAAGGTAAATCCTATCAAATATAGGAATATTAATCTTTTAAACTGATCCATGCATGTTAAACGCCTTTAACATTTCATCAATATATATACAAATATATATATTGACTGTATATGACCAAACAACTTATCAAATCTATCTCTATAGACCTTTCCCAATGCATAAGTTGTTTCTCCAAAAATCTTTAATTGAGAAGGTTTTTGAACAACTACACCTTAACTAATTAAGAGTAGTTATGTAAATTCTCATTATTAATATGTCATCTACATATAATATGAGAAATACAATAATATTGCCAATTATCTTTTGTATACACAAGATTCATATTTGTTTTTGATTAAATCAAACTTTTTGATTATCTCATCAAAACAAATATTTAAACTCTTAAAAGCTTGCTTTAGTCTATAAATAGACTTTTATAATTTGCATAATTTATTAGGGTATTTAGATATAAAAACCTTAGATTGTATCATATACTAATCTTTTTGCAAATTACAGCAAATAAAATCTTAATAGATTTTAACACGGTAATTGGTGAAAAGGTTTCATCATAGTCAATACTATGATATTGTGTAACCTTTAATGACCAATATTCATGCTTTATGGGTAACAATATTACCATCCATGTTAGTCTTCTTTTGAAGATCCATTTGCACCTTATGAGTTTTATCCCTTTAGGTGCATTGACTAAGGTCTATACCTTGTTGTCATACATGGAATCTATTTTAGATTTTATGGTTCAAAACCACTTTCATATTTCTTATCAAATAAGACTTCTTTGTAAATAGTAGATTTATCATTCTTAATGATAAACACATCATCTCTTTTGGACGATTTATTCTACTAAACATACAATTTACTTGTATATTGAGAGCTTCATGTCCTACCGCATCTCCATGAGGTACAAGCTCTAATTCTATTTTCTTTTCATTACTAAATTATGGTTTAAGAACTTCATCAAGTTCTACATGCTCCCACTTGCCTTTTCTAGAATAAACTATTCTTCTAGAAATATAACATATTTTGAGACAAACATTTTGTGCTCATTGGGATCATAAAAATAATATCCAAAACTTTCTTTTGGACATTCCACAAAATAGTATATATGAAAATTTTGTATCAAACTTATCAGATTTTACCTTTTAAATATAGGGTACTCCCAAACATTTTGGTTCTTTCCTATACCATAACTCATATGAGGTAGAATTGATAGGTTTAAATGGAACATACTTTAAAAGATCAAATGCAATATTTAGGGTATTTTCTCAAAACAATTTTGAGAGAATTATATGGCTCATCATTAATTGAATAATATCTAATAAAATTCAATTATTACTTTAATATAGAAACAATCTTATTTTATTAAGATAATTATAAATTCTTGACTCAAGTATTCTTTATTTTGATCTAATCAAAATATTTTAATACTTTTATCAAGTTGTTTTTCAACTTCAATTTTGTATTCTTTGAACTCTTCAAAGAATTTAGTTATATACTTCAATAAGTACATATATGACTATATTTAATATAATCATTTGAAGTATGAAAAACTTTCTCTAATTAGAATTAACATAGGTTTACATACATCAATATGTATTAGACTTAGTAATTCAGTAGATCTTTCACCTTTTTAAGTAAAAGGTAAATTGGTTATTTCTAATAAATAAAATTCACATTTATCAAATGATTCCAAATAAACATCTTTATGCAATTTGGCTATGCGTTTCTCATTTATATAACCATATCTACAGTATTAGAGATAAAATTATCAATTTTGTTTCTTTGTGTTTATGTTTGAAAAGAAGATTATCCAAATCAAATATATAAAGTTTGTTATCCAATTAACCAGCACTTTAAAATATTGTCACAATAAAAAGAACAACATTTATTCTTTTGAATTATTGTAAATCTATTCATGTCAAACATGAAATAGAAATAATATTTTAGTAAGTACTGATCCTTTATATTAAGGATTAATCTTCTGAATAAAGAAAACTCTATATTCCTATGGTTAATGTAACAACTTTTGTCACATTCAATTACCACATATAAGAATACATTTTCTTTACTCAACTTTCTACTTATCCTTAAATCTTGCATTTTTATGTAAATATGAGATCCAAATCCGGTATCTAATACCCAAGATTTTATTCATAAGCAGAAACATTTATTTCAATCATAAACATATTTGAAGTAGAAACTTCACCAAGTTTCTTCCGCTTCAAAATCTTGATGAACCTTTTAATTCTAATTCCAATGTCTATCTTAATAGACCATAGTAGAATTTAATACCATTTAAACATTTTGTCCTTATTATTTTGTATTAAATTTGAGTGCCCTTTTATTGATTTTCTTAAAATCAGGGTCCAGCTTCACTTTCTTGGAAAACTCAAGTATTAACACAATTTCCTTTTTCTTCTTGATTGAATCCTTTGTTGTCTTATTGAGCAATTCAAGCAAATATTTAGATCTCAACTTTGTTCATAACAAAATTAAAAAATTAAAATTTTCAATGAGACTAATCACCTTTAGTACATTAGATGATACTAAAGATTATTTGCCATTTTGCTCTAAATGAGTTCGTAAGAGAGATATCATATATCTTCAATTTTAACTCTTATATCATGCAATCATTTCATCTAATGAAATATTGTAAAAGCATACATGTTCACATACAACAATTGTAATTAAGATTCATGAATGCTTTTTAGCATAAGACAATATACATTATCAAAATCATCTTTATGTTTTTGATATGTATCTTTGATTACTTGATCAATATCATCATCAAGAAAAAAATTTTAAGGACATAAAATAACTTCTCATACCTAAAAACAATTTTTAGGTTGTAAAATTCAATCCATAAAATTTGAGCAATTAATATATTGTCAAACAATATATTATAGATAATTTCTACAACAGAAAATAAAGATATAAAAATATTTCATATTTATGCAATAAGCAAAACCAAAATAAATAAATATGGACTTATGAAATTTTTGGGTTTTGCTCCCACTATTTTATTCAAATCAATATCCCTTAAATTGATTCGAGAATTTCACAAAATTCTTAGTGGCTAAGATCTTATTTTAATTATTTTTAACCTTGAGGTAACTCAACAAGTTAAAAATAATCTCAACAAGTAGGTAACAATTGCCAATTACAACAAATTGTAACTCTTATTTTAATTATTTTTAACCTTGAGGTAACTCAACAAGTTAAAAATAATCTCAACAAGTAGGTAACAATTACCAATTACAACAAATTGTAACTCTTAGATAGTTAGGCCATCAACTCTTGATACACATATCTCATATGTCCCCTAACTCTTTGCCTCAAAACATTTTGACCTTGAGGTAACTCAACAAATCAAAAGTCTTTGTTAAATCAAACCCATTATTCAGAGATCTTATCTCATAGCATAAACATATTTAAAGTAAAACAACCTTGAGGTAACTCAACAAGTTGCTCGAATAAAAATTGTTTAAACTATAATAATGGAAGGCAACTAATTATGATTTAATATTTAATTAAGGGATTAATTTAAGGTCTCATCATACATACATATCATATGTGAAAATTATTTGATTAATTGAACATACAATATGCAATTAAATAAATATATTATTTTATCAAATATAAATCACATATGACATGTTATTCAAATAATCACATTAAATGAATATTTAATATATTTATATCACATATAATTCACATATGATACATGTTATTCAAATAATCATATTAAATGAATATACAATAAATTTATATCACATATAAATCATATATGACACATGTTATTCAAATAATCATATTAAATGAATATATAATATATTTATACCAAATATAAATCACATATGACATATGTCATTCAAATAATCATATTAAATGATAGATTCATATCAAATATGAATTACATGTCGTCTTATTCAAATAATCACATTAAATGAATATAAAATATATTTATATCAAATATAAATTACATGTCGTCATATTCAATTAATCACATTAAATGAATATAAAGTAAATTTATATCAAATATAAATTATATATGTCATATTATTCAAATAATCAAATTAAATGAATATATAATAAATTTATATCAAATATAAATTACATATGTCATATTATTCAAGTAATCACATTAAATGAATATATAATATTTCTGTCATGAATCTATATGTATATTATTTCTAATTATATTAGAAATCATTTAATTGAATTTTTGAAACTTTTATAGGTCAAAGTATAGTTTCCAAAACTATAGGGCCAACTTATCAGAAAAAGTAACAAACTAAGGGGTCAATTCATAATAAGGAAAACAATTTTCCTTTAACCCCTAGAAGAATTCGTCCATAATCACGCCTTCAGGTCCTTTTTTTTTCTTTTACGTCAAATTTTTTTTTCAAAAATGGATGATGACGTCAGATGACGTCATTACCATCTTCTCCAAGCTGTAATCGAAAAAACGTTGGTTTCCTTTTCTGATTTTTTTTTTTCGAAAAAAATTCAAACCAATTTTGAATAAAAAATTAAAATCACAATTTTGACCCATTATTTAAAAATCGAATTTTTAAACAATTTCGTAAATAACCCAATTAAATCAAATATACACACATAACAATTTATCATTCATGACATGGTATATTATGTATAAATAAATCAAATTAGGCTCTGATACCACTATAAGGAAATCAACATAGTAACAACGCAGCGGAAAATATAACAATTATATTATAATTGATTTCCATAGGACCTTTAATGATAATCTATACAAAATATACCTCGAGAGATGCTTGCGAAATCCTTGAGCGAGGTTTAATCGACCAACAAGCCGCACAAGTGTCTGGCCTCTAACGGTAATCCACACGAACTACTTTCGGGATCCTCAAAGGATTGATTTTAACATTAGGTTAATAAGCTAGATCCCTCTAAACAACACCTTATAAATCTAATAAGAAAACCCTTTTCTTATTTACGTGATTTCTTATTGAGAGAGTTGTGTTTTGTCTTTGACCTAACATTAAGCATCTATATATAATAATACAACCTTCCAAAATAGTTGTCTTGTCAAACAAGAAACGAATTATTACCAAACTCTATTCACTTTCCAAAAGTGAACAAGAGTATAATAGATGCCATAATTATCATATAATTATGTAAATAATTTTAACCCAAGAAGTAATTATATTGTGTGTGACCCTTTAGGTTGCTAATCACTTGGCAATAAATATAAATAATAATCTTAGAATTAAATTGGCTTTTGTACAAAACCAACACGTAGTACATCAAAAGCTCTTCGGATCTTTCCGTACCATTTATTTATTTTTAATGTACTACAATTTTATTTTAGTTGGTAAAATTTATATTGCGAGAAGACAAAATCAACCTTTATGAATGTTGATTGGTACAAATTACTTTAATTTGATTGTCATTACTTCAACTAATTAATTCAATCAAATAATTGTTTTTCTCCAACCTCAAAACTCTTTCCCTCATTAAAACTCTTATTTCTCTCTTCAAACTTTTGTAAATTAAGTTTAAATTAAATTAAATGTATATTACAAAAGTTTAAATTTAGTACAAAATTAAGTTTAAATGATGATTTTATAAAAAAAATTTCTTTACTTTTAATTCCATATTCAATGATTAAATGTGATCAGACTGCCGTTAGTCAATATCATTAACAGTGACTCCTACAGGCTACAGCTGGCCAATAGTTAATGATATTGACCGATAGCTGCGATTCAATGTTGGACGACTGATGGTTCAAAACTTTATTTTATACTTTAAGAAATAAAATAATTTTTCAATATGAAAATTAATAAAAATAAAATTTGTTAATTCAAACCCCTAATTTTTTAAATAATTTTTTTCCCAAAAGTAAAAAACACATATCCAAATAGTGGCGGAACCAGAACATATTTTTAGAAGGGGCTTAATTGTATAATCGAAAAAAAAAATTCTCATAAAATAAATACCCAAAAATTCTTGAGATCGTATTATATAAGTGAATTATACTTATACTTATAAGTACACTAATACAATAATTTTTTACACATTGTACACTGATATTTGATATTTTATACGTTAATACGCTAATTTTTTATATTTTATATAATCTTTAATAGTTTATATCCTAATTTTTTATATTTTATACTAGTAAAATTAATACGCAAGTCTTATATATGATACGGTCTCACAAGCGAATGACCTAAATAAATATATGTAACGCTAAAGTATCGAACTGACAAAAAAACTTTCTATGATGAAAATTAACAAAAAAAATTACATGCTCTCTCATTTTTTCGTAATAAATAAATATAATTTATAAATTTAAAATTAATTAATCACAAACACAATTCCCAAATATCTATTAATAAATATTCAATCACAATAATCAATATTACAATTCACAAAAACATTTTTAAAAAAATTAAATATTATTAATATTAGAAAAAATAAAAACATAAAAAATTTACACCAAAATCGGTGCTAGTAGCAACGAAATAAGTTTTAGCATACTAGAATTGACTATCAATAGAGGTCCGAAACTAAAGAAATGAGACAAAGAGTTAATTTTCTATCTAGAGATATGAGATTGTGAGAAGAGTTTGGGAGAGAGGGTACAAGAGAGTGAGAGATATCAGAGTAAAAATAAGAATTAGACTGGGTTGCTGTAAGAAATTTTATTACAATCACGCAAGGTTTTTTTTTTAACTTTGTAATAAGTAAAACGACGTCTTTTTATTTTTTTTAAACTTTGTAATAAGTAAAACGACGTCATTTTATTTTAAATGACGTCGTTTAACTTAAATTTTAGAATAAAAGATTTTTTAATTAGAACGAGATCGTTTAAAACAAAATGACGTCATTTAACTTTAGAATGAACAAAAAACGAATTCAAGTCATCTTCTTCCAGAAAAGCAAGGAAATTTCGAATTTGTAAAGCTGCGGAGGCGGCAGGCGGGAGGCGAGCAACGACAAGGGGTGCTAGACTGGTGGAGAAGAAATTCTATTACCTTCTTTTCCAAAAGGAAGCGGCCGCCCCTTTAGTTACGCCACTGTATCCAAACCAACTCCAATTCGGTTCTATATAAAACGAGTGTTGCATTAGTCATGACAATATACATCAACATTGATACGAATGGTCTTGGATTGAAGTCCTCAACCACACGAATTCCACAACCTTTGGACCGTTGCTGCACCAAAATTCACGAACAAGACAACACACAAACTTGGCGGAAAGGAATTCAAAGGGAAAACGCAAAAGATGAAGTAAATCAACCCCACGTTTTTAATACAAATGGACTCGACTCAACTCATGAAAATTCATGCAATTGAACTTTGTCAATTTGGCGAGTTCTCGAAATCAAGAACAATGATGAAGTCACCTAAAGGTCACGCTAAAGGCAAAGCTTCTACAATGGTGAATTAAATAATTCAACAAGGTTTTGACAACACAAAGTGTTAATCTTAATTTCAGCAAAGCTAAAACTTTCATTCATTAATCTTATGTAAAAACGTTACAAAGCTTCTCTTTATATAGAGAATGATTTCGACTTTACCCAAAAAGGAAAAGGAAATAAAACCCTAAAAGTTGCAAAGTACAACTTGACTTCTAAACTAACTAACTTTCCAAATTGTAAATGGAAACTAACAACTAACAAACTAATCCTTTTCTAAATAGGATTAGGTCACACGTTTTTATTCAAAGGTGGCCAAACACGTTTTGGCTTCCTTTGTTTCCTAAACTATTACTTGCCTTTATCATGCAAGATAATTGGATCAAGTAATTACTTAGCCCATAATTAAAACACCAAGACTTAAGCCCATAATTAATGGACTTAATTATTACAACTTAAAAATAAACCCTAAAATTAAACAATGGCGTGATCCAAAGTTGGCAAAGCCCAAGCACGCCATCTTGGTCTTCAATATAGTCCATGAAATTCGAGATGGAAATCTGCCAGAATCCCGTCACTCATTTTGGCAGCCATATTCCACGATGATACCGTCAGAATCTTGGAAAACATAAAACATGAAAGTTGTAGCTCTATCTCTTATCGTTCCAGAGCTTCTTGAATCATGCAATTCCAAGTTATATCGAAAGAGTTATGTCCAGAATACCAAAACGTGACAGAAACTTTCAGGATGACCAAGTGACTTTAACACCACGAACATGGACACGGCTCATTCTGATCAAACATGAATTAATATTGTTTACTTTTTGACAGCCTAATGGATATATATTCCAACTTCCAAGCAAACGTGTCTATAGGCACAGTCAAGAAATTGTACTAATCAATTCATTTGGAGCTTAATCAATCATTCACGGTGCTATTGGCATTGCCAACAACAACATCTAAAAATGTAAATGCATGCTTACGTACGAAGACACGAACATATATAGACAACCTCCTCTTAAAATTCTTTTTCTATGCAGGCATTTCCTTAACGACCTTAATTCAGGCATTTAATTATAAATAGAGCACTAACTTTTTATTATCTTTATTCATATGCAAATAAACATCTATATCTTGTTTTGTGTAGTTTTCACTCCTTCTAAGTCAAGACGTATAAGCAACTGAACATGACGATTAAAGTCGTGGAAGAATGGAAATAGCTTTTAATTTTTTATTTTTATATAAGAACATAATATTGGACAAATTGCAATTTTAATCAGTGTTTTCCCGGTCTAACTAGCCCATGTCTAAGTGTAATATTATCTTTTTCATTTTAGACTCCTTCAACTCTAATTCAAGTTTCAATTTCCCACATATATAATTGAATCATTTTAGGGGTAATTAGATCACTTGTTTTTTTTTAGCAAAGTTAAATTTTCTTTATAGAATAGAGAGAATCAAAGTATATAAAATATGAATTAGATCAAAATACAAAAACTAACTATGAACACAATCGTTCCTCGTTGTAAAATTCATCGCAATTCCTCATTTTAGCAACATCTGTTTTAAAAATATTTTCTGATCGAATCCTTACACATTGCTAATTCGGGTAAAGTCGCGACTACGCACTTTGAGGACCCGAATCAGTTTGACATGGGATCTTTTGTCTAAAATTTTTTTTCTATTTTATTCTTTTTTAATTAAGACTACATCATAGGATTCACTAATTTCTTGGTTATGGTCAAATAATTGTAAAATAATTTTAGTGATATTTATGCATTTAGTGCATTATTTTAGTGAAATTACGTCATTTTGAATGTTAGACAAAATAAGATAGGATAAATATTGTATAGAGGATCTGGTCTCAATCGGTTCAAGGAGATTAGAGAGAAAAAAAAATCTCTTAACCCCACAAATCAGAAGATTCCCAGCAGCTAAGATAAACCTATATCAAATTCACCGGTCTAGTTATATTAATGGAAAATGATGCTAAAATGAACACTAAAATATGTTCTAAAATGATGCAAAGGTTATGTTTAGCAAACTATTAAGTATACATATAACCATCTTTGTGGCCTCAACTCACATGGTTATAATCAAAACCAATTATTTGTTCATTAACTAATTTTGGCAAAATGGCTTCAAAAAAATCCATTATCTGTCTGCTCATCTTCTTTCTCCAACTCCAACAGCTGATCTTCTCTTCATCAGGGCAAAAAGTCAAGGGAGGGTATTGGTTTGGAGCCAGTGGATATCCTACAGAATACATAAATGCAACTTTATTCACTCATTTATTTTGTGGATTTGCTGATCTTGATAGCAGCACAAACCAATTGGTCATCTCTCAGGCTAATCAAGATTCATTCTCAAGCTTCACTGCAACTGTTCAACAAAGCAATCCTTCTGTTAAAACCCTTTTATCCATTGGTGGTGGAAGTGCAAATCCAAATGCATATGCTAAAATGACTGGCCAATTTGATAAGCGCGCAACTTTCATCAACTCTTCTATCAACTTAGCAAGGTCGTACAATTTCCATGGACTAGACCTGGATTGGGAGTACCCTCAAACGGGAATCCAGATGGCCAAATTGGGCAATCTTCTGGATGAATGGCGGGCTGCGATAAAGAATGAAGCAAGAAACACCGGCAAAACACCGTTGCTTCTAACTGCAGCATTTTATTACTCACCCACAGTGAATGGTCTGGTTTATCCAATTCAATCTATGGCAAGAAGCTTAGATTGGATTAATCTTATGGCATATGATTTTTACGGTCCAATATGGTCTAACGTGACAAATGCACCAGCTCAATTAAAGGATCCATCATCAAGACATATAAGCGGAAGTGATGGGATTACAGCTTGGATTCAGGCCGGTGTGCCGGCCGGGAAATTAGTCCTTGGCATTCCATTTTATGGCTATGCATGGAGGCTGGTGGATCCTAACAATCATGGGTTTTTAGCACCTTCAACTGGACCAGCTGGTTCGGCAGATGGATCGGCCGGTTATAACGAAATCAGTGAGATTCTGATGAGCGAAGGTGTGACAAAAGTGTACAATGCTACCTTAGTCACGAACTATCTTTATGTGGGTACCCTCTGGATTGGCTACGATGATGTAGAAACTGTTACTGCTAAAGTTTCGTTTGCTAAAAGCAAAGGATTGCGTGGTTATTTTGCATGGCACGTTGGGGTTGATTTTCGCTCGGCTCTTTCCACTGCAGGTCAGTTTTCTTTTTTTCTCCTCTTATTTAAAGAGTAAATCCATACTAATCTGAAATCTCTACGTTTAACTATATCAATTTTATTTTTTCTGGACAACCAAAAAATGAAGAAATGGAAGAAGCCATACTTGAAGATAGATCATATCAAGTAAATTTAGAACATCTTGAATCTGATAAACCCTGAAGTTTTCAATCAATATAAAATGGAAGAGGCAGGATGGTTAATTCAACAGAGAAACTTTAAAAAAATTTCTTAATCACTCACAGTGTGTTAAATTGCAAGTGCACAATATGTGAAACTTGCCAGTTTCTTTGAATTTATGGATCTTGTATGCTCATCTAGTCTGATCTATTAACATCATTAATTTAGTTTGAAGGCTAATGCTGATGTTTTTTTTTTTTTTTTTTTTGGCAGCTTCAAAGACATGGGACTTATCGTTAATTGAAGATATGTAATCAAACATCTCGGCCAAGTGTTTGGTTCGCCTGTCCAAAACCCTAAGGAAAACTGAAACGGAATTGTTCCAAATAGGAAACAGAATCGAAGGAAACAGCAACTTTTCAACATTAATATTGGAAAAGAATAGCTAACGTGCATTGTATATTGGACTTGTACTTGTTTAACTTTCAACATTAATATAAAATGAAGTTTTAACATTTTTCCCTGGTTACAAAGTTAACTTAATTTGGATAATCGTGATTTGGTGACCAAATAGCATGCATGCAAGTTCAGTTATTTCCCACTCCCCTACTATTTGAAAATTTATGTTATTTCCTTCATGTAGAAAATTAAAAATTTTCAGTTAGTTTCTTTAAACATTTAGAATTTCTCTGGGTCAAAAATTAAAATATAGTTTCTATTAATAATTTTATATAATTTTGTCCTTCAAATTTGACTTTCTGAATCAGTCAACACTGAATATGAATGTAGTGTAAGCGTAGATAAAAAAGAGATAAAATAAATAAATTTGTATTTATATTCCGAAGTAGAATTGGAGTATGACAATAACCTTCAAGATGAGAAAGAAATGTCCATGTAAAGTGTTGAAAGAGAATTTCTAATCTTAGTAGCATGCACGGCTATAGATGGAGATCATATTTTTACATGAATATAATCATTAATCAGAAGGCAGACTATTTTACTGTCACTAAATTATTTGAATATTATATATTTTGTCATTATTATTTTTTGATTTTTATTTGATCACTATGAAAAATATTATAACCAATGAATTTGATGAAATGACTGCTAAATGATACACCACTGATGCAGTGGCGGATCCAAAAATCATAGTTTGGGGGTGCTAAATCAAATACTAAAAGTAATATTTTAATTTTGGGGTGTAAAATTTTAATTTTTTTAAGGATTCAATTGAATTTTTTAAAATTTTTAAATGGGCCTAACATAATTATTCAATTCTCGGGGGGCAGCCGCACCCCCACACCCGAGTCCAGATCCTCTGTCCAATATTTATCCAGTCCTATTATATCTAACGTTTAAAACTACGTAGTTTCATTAAAAGTAGGGACTAAATGCATAAATATCATTAAAATTACTTTACAATTATTAGACCCTAACTAAAAGATTACTGAACCCTACGACGTAGCTTTAATTAGGATAGAATAAGACAGACAAAATTTTGGACAGAATATCTCATGTCCCCGCACCTCTTGTATCCGCCCCTGCACGGATGATACATACTTTATAGCCAAATTAAAATAAAAAAAATAGAATAATAACTAAAAATATACTACTTAAATACTTTAGTCGCAGTCCAATAGATTCCCCTTAATCATATTATGGCTTTAATCAAGTTCTACAAAATGCTCTTGAATTGTCAAAGGATAATACATGTATTTTCTCTTCTTTCATTCTCAATTGCATTGCAACTCGAGAGTTTTGACACGTTCAATGCACAATCACTAGTCACTCATCTTGCATAAAATCACTTCCGTAAGGGTCACTCAATCTCAAATTTTTTTGACTAATTCATCTTACCATATTCTTATGCTATGTATATAAAAATAAAATAAAATTGCACAACTATACAATTAAAAAGGAATTTATTGGGCGTTTTGTGTATCACTTTCGTGGAATTATTTCTAAAAATTAATATCAGAATAACATCATCAACTTATGCTACTTTTACGCAATTCCAAACTTTTGCCACATTTAAACTTTATCTCTTCAAATCTTGACTATGTTTGATGCACAATATTCAAACTTGGCCACTAAAATTTTGACTTAGTGCACCGTTCAAGTACTGCCAAGATATGTTTAATTTGACCAAAATAATGCTTTAAAATTTTTTGTTTCCATGTCTGGTTTTATGAAGGGATATTTTTTTAACTACATTCATTCCCATTAAAGTTTTTGGTATTCTACTTTTCTAATTAAGATTTGTGGTTCTTGTATCATATAATAATCATCATATTCTATAAACTTTCTAGAATGAGTTATTGAGACGTGCAAGTATGGGCAAAGAAATACTTAAATGTAAGTTTTAAAATTACCATTATAGTAAGCCATCCCTACTCTAAAATCTAATGGTTAATTATCTTTACTAGCCTGAGATTTGGTATAAGAATGAACTTTGTGTTTCAAAAATTTATAGTCACTTTATTTCTTTTTTTTTTTTATAAAATAAGTAATGAATTTTCAGTCTTTTCATCCACGCCGTTATTCAGCTTTAACGGACATCTATTGTAATGGCTGACGATAAGTTTCTGAAACCACAAAATTTGTTCGGTAGTTTCATTAAAATTTAGTGGTGATAATTGTAATTAACTTAGTATCTAAATATCAATATAATATTTACATTCTTGCATGTTTAAACTTAAATATTCAACAACCAAACAGTGTTCAGCATTAGTAGCACCATATCTATATGTATATATGCTATCCACATTTTGGTTTTTAACTCCAACAAAAAAACTAAACCAACCACACTGTCCTTCCTTCAAACATCAATGGCTTCCAACACTAAACCATTGTTATTGTTTTCAATTCTCTGTGTTCTCCAGATTATAAACTTGTGTAATGGACAAAATGTTGTCAAAGGAGGTTACTGGTTTCCCGACAGTGGAATTTCAATCGCAGAGATAAATTCCACTTTATTCACTCATCTGTTTTGCGCATTTGCCGATCTTGATCCCCAGTCCAAAAGAGTCACCATATCCTCCTCAAACGCTGGTCCATTTTCCCAATTCACCAGAACAGTCCAGCTCAAAAACCCTTCAGTTAAAACCCTTCTATCAATTGGTGGTGGTGGGAATGCTGATAATAAGCCGATTTTTTCTTCAATGGCCAGTCAATCAACTTCTAGAAAATCATTCATAGATTCTTCCATAATCTTAGCCAGGAATAATGGTTTCCATGGTCTAGATTTAGACTGGGAGTATCCTAATTCAACTACTGATATGACAAACTTGGGATCACTCCTAGATGAATGGCGAACAGCCATTGCAGCAGAGGCCAAGAACTCAGGCAAGCCAACCCTGATTTTAACAGCTGCAGTTTCATTTTCATCGAAAGCTGATGGATTGTATAGCTACCCTTATCAATCAATATCCAGGAGCTTGGATTGGATAAATGTTATGGCTTATGATTTTTACGATCCAAGTTGGTTTAGAAGTTTGACAAATTGCCACGCTTCATTATATGATCCTTCAGGTGGAGCTAGTGGAAGTTCTGGAATTGCAGCTTGGAGACAATCGGGAATTGTGGCTAAGAAATTAGTGCTCGGGATGCCATTTTATGGATATGCTTGGCTTTTGGTTAATAGTAATAACCATGGGATCTTGGCTCCGGCGAATGGACCGGCTGGTGGCGGGTCGATGGACAGGCAGTATAATGTGATCAGGAAGTTTATCAGTGACAACAGGGATTCAAAAGTTGTGTATAATTCCACAAGGGTTTGCAATTATTGCTATTCTGGAACGACATGGATTGGTTATGATGATATTGAAGCTATCTCCACCAAGGTTTCATTTGCTAAACAAAATGGACTTCTTGGTTACTTTGCTTGGCATGTTGCTGCTGATAACAATTGGACACTTTCTCAACAAGGTTAGTTGAATTAAAGTTCAAATGCATACACACAATTTTGTAATGTTACATTTTGCTAACAACTTGTCGATTTGTTATATATGAAACGTGTTCATATATGTAACGGCGAGTTAATCACTATTTTAACACACGATAAAAGTGATAAGAAATTATGATTACGAGTTCAAAGTGGATTAATGGTTTTAATTTATATATTTTAATACACACCCACATTTACATTCTTCCAAATTTGAAACACTAGATTTGAAGTTCGGAAAATAACTCTCTGACCATTGAGCTAACGTAATTGGTCATATCCAAATTATCTCTTAAAGATTCTCTAGTTTTTAATCTTGTTTTCTGTTACTAATACTGTGATATTAATGTAAAATGCAGCTTCAAAAACATGGGGAGCATAGAAAATTGCGATGATCAGAAAGTCAAGAAGCAATATGTGATTTCGAGAGTAATAAGGCTAAAGCTAATGGAAGTAGACTTATCTTCCAATGGGCAGAATAAGAGCTTTGCATGCATCTTCATATGCTAATCAAAATAAATGATTTTATTTTATGTAGTATACAAAGAGTTTATACATGTATTAGCATACATCTTCATATGCTAATCAAAATAAATTAAGACAAACAAGTTGCTTGTTAATCAAAGTTCCACAGTCATTATACAGTTTGAGAAATTGAAAATTAATTTTCATCATGCAAAGATGAATATATAGCAAAAGGATAAGTGAGTGACTGATTCAAGGATTAGGCCCCAACCCTCCCTTCACTGATCATGAAAAGAATTAATTTGACAAGTAAAAGCCTGTCAATTAGTTGTTAGTCAAGTAAAGTGTCAAAAAGGTTACCAAACTATATATTATCAATTGTGAATTTTGATTACTTTTTTTTTGGCCAAAAGGTTATTCACTATTACATTTAGCAAACAAGTCATTTTGTTGATTTTAACAGTTGAATCTCGAAAATAAATTTTAAGCAACAATATGTCAAACTATAATTCTCTGTGACTAAAATGGCAAAAATGATACCACCACCACTACAATATCAAAATACTCGAAACAAAATGTATATGGAAACTCCTCTTGATATCATCATCATATGCAAACATTAATTTCCTCAAACTCGACCTTTATTTATGCATTAAAACTATCCCATTTGTGTTCCACGTATCATAAAACTATCATCAAATACCAAAAAAAAAAACCCATAAAAATTCAATCTCTAAAACTCTAACATTTATAGAGCATAAATTCATACATTCACTCACAAACCCCAAACTAAATATTAAAAAAAAAAAGGAACAAAGCAAAAAAAAAAAAAATATTGAGATTGAAGAGCAGATTTATAGATCCTCTGTTTAAATCTTGAAAACTATGGTTTGGAGCACTCTCGTTTATACTCTATAAATGACCATAAGTTCAAGAGTTATAAATCTATCTTTAAGAGTTATAAATGTCTCTAAGAGTTTTATTATGAACTATAGTTAACCTCTATAGTTGGTGCATTTTTACCAAACAAGAAATGGCAAAAGTTGATCTAGGCATATAGAGCTGGCTAGAATCTACAACTATACAGTGAAGAGAAAATATAAAACTGTTTATTAGTCAAAGTTCTTTATAGTTACCACTGCTTTTAAGAATTGCAAACCGACAATGGTCCAGCTTTGTCTAAACCCCACTTTGCATTTACTCATGAAAACAATTTTCTCTCAGAATATCTAAACAGTCTTCAGTTTAGGTACGAAAAGATAGCCCATGAAAATTTATTTACTTGTTCTCCCATGTTCATTTCCTTGTCAAAGAATGAGACGGCTTCCTGGAATAGTTTCTCAGTTGGACAAGTCCAAGATTTTCCATTTAATTGCTTTGTCATCGTCGTAGCTAGACATGGCCACTCAGCGGTTTCGGAATCGAACTGCATAACTGGAAATGGGGGCCCTACCAAATCAGAAATGTGGCCAAACCATCATGAAGGTTTGGTTACGGTTCCTAATTTTTTAGAACCGGAATCGGCAAAAAAAAAATAAAATTATTTTTATAATTCTATAAATATTTTTATACATCTTCATTTTCATCTCAAATTTTTTTTCTAATATTATTTCTTAGTTTTCTAATCTTTATATTCTAGGTTTTAGTGTTTATAGTTTATAGTATATAATTTAGGGTTTAGGGTTTAGGATTTAGGGTTTAGGTCTAGGTTTAGGGTATCAAATTTTTTAATTAATTATTTTAATTATATTATTATATTACACTAATATATTATTTAAATTGCAATTAATAGTTCAATCATTTTTTCAATACTTTTATCTTTTATATATTTTTCTTTCTCACTTATGTGAGACCCTGAATTTTTTTTTTAGCAATACTACCTTAGGATTATTTAAATTTGCATGTTAATACGAATTTTGAATTTAAGGTATTTTGAGAAAATAGTGATTTAATGGTTTGCATTTTGATTAGTTATTCATTATAGGAGTAAATTGTCAATTTTAGAAATTATAATGGGAATTGAGTAAATTATTCTTAAGTTTGGGTTATAAATAGTATTTATAGGAAAATAAGGATTGAATATTAAATTAAAGAAAAGATTAAAAAAATAATAATTAATAATAAAATATAAAATAAAATAATAATAAATATATGATTACGTGTAAGCATAATAGCCTACACGTAATCACTTCTGGTGACTCACGATAAAAAACATTTGCATTATATGTCTGGGAAAGGCCCAGAAGGAACGAAAAAAGAAGAAAGAAGGAAAAGAGAGCAGAACAGGAAAAAAAAAAGAAGAAGCAGAAGCGGAAGACAAGGAAGGAGAAGAAGAAGGAAAAAAAGGGGAAAGAAACCAAAGCAATTTGAGGAATTCTCAACAGGTGGGGAATATTTGAAAGAACTGTGGTTTGTAATTCAAAAGATTTTTTTTCCTTTGTGTTTCTTTTCCTCTATGTTAATATGTATGGTTGTGATGAAATAGGATAATAACTGCAATCCATAAATTTGTTCCACTCTTTTGATATTAGATGTTGGAACTAATTACTTTATGTAAATTTGATGGGTTTAGTTGAAGAAAGAACTTCTCTTTCTGAAGTGATGGAAATTCTGGCAAGCCAGGATTGCTTTTGTTATTAGAGATTCATGATGATTAAATCTGTATGTTGAACTTTGATTTTAAGAAAAAAAACATGCTTCCAGTTGGTCGATGGTGACTTTGATACTTATGATGAGAAAGCTGGGGAAAAACCGTGCAGGAAGGAAGAATGAAGAAAAATGGAGATTTTACTAGAGTTGTTAGAAGCTTGGGGTCTTAATGGATTACTTTAACAAGAATTTTAGAAACTTTGAATAGGTTAGTGAAGTATAACCCAAGGATAGAAAAAAAAAGAAAAACTTTGAATGGGCTTTACAACCATTTTGAAAGGATAAAAAGGTGAACAATTAGGATAGGGATCTAAAGCATTAACCGATTGGGCTTTAGCCCAATAGTAATTAGTAATAGTGGAGAGCTAAATGAAATGGTGTGGATAATTGAAATGGGACTTTTAAGTTTAATAAGCAATGGGTTTTCTTTAAGTAAGTTCTAGGGCCTTGCTGGATTGGGTTATAGCAGGATGGGCTTCAGCCCAGCAGGAGTTAGTAATAAAGATGAATTAATGGGATTTTAAAGGACAGTAAGAAGTGGGCTTTTCTTTTAGGAATGGGGTTTATGGCCTTAACAGTCTGGGCTATAGGCATAAATAGAATACAAATATTTTAATGGGCTTTGGTAGTAATGTTTAATTTTATTTTAATACTAAGCTCTAAAAGAAAATAATAATAATAATAATAATATTTTATTTTAAATTTATTAACCACTCTAAGGGAAAATTTACGTTATCTTAATTAAGAAGGAACTTGGTTTTAAACGGTAATAGTCTTAATAGGAAGAAATAACATTAATACTATTTGAAGCCTGGTGTATAAATGGCATTAGTTTTGCATTACTTGAGTTATTAGCTATTTGGTACCACTTTGGCAAAACTGAAGCTCGGTTTCACATTTATCGTAGCCATGATGTTGCATCAACTGGAATTTTACTATGTTTGATATATATATATATGTGGAATTTGATATGGAATATTTGTGTGGCATGTGTTTTCCTATACTGTAACCGTTTGATTGATTGGGGCCCAGTCATGGTGGCTTATTAATGTCGGGAAGGCAAGGGCCGACGAGTTCATCATAAGTTCACCGTGACATTTAACCCTTGTCAAGTGAAACTAAGGAGGTTTTAGTTTCATGAAAAAGGGTACTGTTTATCTGGATATATCCTATTGTGCCTGCAGGACAAACTTTGACTGTGGAGGATAAGGTAGCTTCAACAGTGGTCTGATCAACCACTGATCGGAATGTGATATAAGGCTGGTACTGGACTGGTAATGTTTTCTGATCGTTTTACTATTATGTGTGCATATTCCATTCAGAATACTTACATAAATGAGACTGGCATGTTAATTGTTATATTGAATGGTAATTGTAGATTTTTATTATGTTTTGATATTATGTGACCCTATTACCTCCCCACTGAGCATTGTAGCTCACCCCATTGTCGAAACCCTTTTGTTTCAGAGGACACAGAGGAGATTGGACAGGAGGGGCTAGATTAGTGGGCCTAGAAGAAGGTGGAGTCACCGAGCCTGTTAGACACATTTTGTAGTTAAGGTATATTGCAAAATCAAGGAATGCGCAGATATTAAGTTAAATATGTTTATTCTTTTTGTTGTAAGGGACTGTGCAGAAGACTTTGGAGACATTGTGTTATATAATGTTGATGTTGTAAATATTAACGTTCGTTGGACGTTGTGTAATCAGATGTTTTTGGTATTTAATCCAAGAACAAGATTGTGCTGATATTCGATACATTAGTATTTTGATTTAAGGGTGAAATATGTTTGATGTGATGTATAGGTTTGACAAACCAACTCGCCCCGACTTAGGGGGGGTGGGTTGGGGCGTCACAGAGTGGTATCAGAGCATGGGTCAGACCTCACCCACAGAGTGTTGGAACTAAGTACTACGTCTACCTAAGGGCGGGAGCCACCTCTAGAATTCTTCACCACCGAGGTGGGTCTGGTTAAGATCCTACTTGGGCCTAGCGAGGACACTAAGGCTTTAAGGCGGGGAGAATGTGATACTCCTATCCCACATTGGATAGGAGCATGGTTAATGTAATGTATATGTATGTGAGCCTAGCTTCCAAATTCAAGTTTCGGATATCCATTTTGGCATAGCGAGGACGAGCCAAACGAAGTTGGGCTTAGGCGCGTCAGGGTCCAGTCGTGTCACGGCCACGCGGGCGCGTGTGGGCCCACGGGTTCACTGTGCTGGCGGGTTCGGGGCGTGACAGAGTGGTATCAGAGCTATGCTGACACTCGTAGAAAGTTCTGATGTAGCAACGGTTGAGACTATGATTGGTATGAAAGGGGTCTTGAGTTCGATTCCCTTTATCTCTGTCACGCCCCGAACCCGCAAGCACAGTGAACCCGTGGGCCCACACGCGCCCGCGTGGCCGTGACACGACTGGACCCTGACGCGCCTAAGCCCAACTTCGTTTGGCTCGTCCTCGCTATGCCAAAATGGATATCCGGAAGTTAAACTTGGAAGCTAGGCTCACATACATATACATTACATTAACCATGCTCCTATCCAATGTGGGATAGGAGTATCACATTCTCACCGCCAAAGTCCAACCTTTCAACCATTCAACCATTCAACCATTCAGCCGTTAGGCAAATTAATTTGAAGCAGGATTTCTAGCTTATTTGGTCAATCCAACCCCTACCAAACCAAAGTTGAAAGATGTGGCTGTGATAAGGGAATATGGAGACGTTTTCCCTGAGAAGTTGACTTCTCACCTGGGATGCCCCAATCCACCCCCTTAAGTCGGGGTGAGTTGGTTTGTCAAACCTGTATCATCACATCAAACATATTTCACCCTTAAATCAAAATACTAATGTATCGAATATCAGCACAATCTTGTTCTTGGATTAAATACCAAAAACACCTGATTACACAACATCCAACGAACGTTAATATTTACAACATCAACATTATATAACACAATGTTTCCAAAGTCTTCTGCACAATCCCTTACAACAAAAAGAAAAAACATATTTAACTTAATATCTGCGCATTCCTTGATTTCAAAATATACCTTAACTACAAAATGTGTCTAACAGGCTCGGTGACTCCACCTTCTTCTAGGCCCACTAATCTAGCCCCTCCTGTCCAATCTCCTCTGTGTCCTCTGAAACAAAAGGGTTTCGACAATGGGGTGAGCTACAATGCTCAGTGGGGATGTAATAGGGTCACATAATATCAAAACATAATAAAAATCTACAATTACCATTCAATATAACAATTAACATGCCAGTCTCATTTATGTAAGTATTCTGAATGGAATATGCACACATAATAGTAAAACGATCAGAAAACATTACCAGTCCAGTACCAGCCTTATATCACATTCCGATCAGTGGTTGATCAGACCACTGTTGAAGCTACCTTATCCTCCACAGTCAAAGTTTGTCCTGCAGGCACAATAGGATATATCCAGATAAACAGTACCCTTTTTCATGAAACTAAAACCTCCTTAGTTTCACTTGACAAGGGTTAAATGTCACGGTGAACTTATGATGAACTCGTCGGCCCTTGCCTTCCCGACATTAATAAGCCACCATGACTGGGCCCCAATCAATCAAACGGTTACAGTATAGGAAAACACATGCCACACAAATATTCCATATCAAATTCCACATATATATATATATCAAACATAGTAAAAATCCAGTTGATGCAACATCATGGCTACGATAAATATGAAACCGAGCTTCAGTTTTGCCAAAGTGGTACCAAATAGCTAATAACTCAAGTAATGCAAAACTAATGCCATTTATACACCAGGCTTCAAATAGTATTAATGTTATTTCTTCCTATTAAGACTATTACCGTTTAAAACCAAGTTCCTTCTTAATTAAGGTAACGTAAATTTTCCCTTAGAGTGGTTAATAAATTTAAAATAAAATATTATTATTATTATTATTATTAATATTAATATTATTATTTTCTTTTAGAGCTTAGTATTAAAATAAAATTAAACATCACTACCAAAGCCCATTAAAACATTTGTATTCTATTTATGCCTATAGCCCAGACTCTTAAGGCCTTAAACCCCATTCCTAAAAGAAAAGCCCACTTCTTACTATCCTTTAAAATCCCATTAATTCATCTTTATTACTAACTCCTGCTGGGCTGAAGCCCAACCTGCTATAACCCAATCCAGCAAGGCTCTAGAACTTACTTAAAGAAAACCCATTGCTTATTAAACTTAAAAGTCCCATTTCAATTATCCACACCATTTCATTTAGCTCTCCACTATTACTAATTACTATTGGGCTAAAGCCCAATCGGTTAATGCTTTAGATCCCAATCCTAATTGTTCACTTTTTTATCCTTTCAAAATGGTTATAAAGCCCAAATCGGATTGAGTTAGTCCAGCCCAGTTTTTCTTTTTTTTTTCTATCCTTGGGTTATACTTCACTAACCTATTCAAAGTTTCTAAAATTCTTGTTAAATTAATCCATTAAGACCAAGCTTCTAACAACTCTAGTAAAATCTCCCTTTTTCTTCATTCTTCCTCCCTGCACGGTTTTTCCCCATCTTTCTCATCATAAGTATCAAAGTCACCATCTACCAACTGGAAGCATGTTTTTTTTCTTAAAATCAAAGTTCAACCTACAGATTTAATCATCATGAATCTCTAATAACAAAAGCAATCCTGGCTTGCCAGAATTTCCATCTGTTCAGAGAGAGAAGTTCTTTCTTCAACTCAACCCATCAAATTTACATAAAGTAATTAGTTCCAACATCTAATATCAAAAGAGTGGAACAAATTTATGGATTGCAGTTATTATCCTATTTCATCACAACCATACATATTAACATAGAGGAAAAGAAACACAAAGGAAAAAAAATCTTTTGAATTACAAACCACAGTTCTTTCAAATATTCCCCACCTCTTGAGAATTCCTCAAATTGCTTTGGTTTCTTTCCCCTTTTTTTCCTTCTTCTTCTCCTTCCTTGTCTTCTGTTTCTGCTTTTTCATCATCGGGTTCCCCATAGAATTCAGAAGGTTTAAACTTCAGGAATCGTTCTAAAGCACCATCCTCTCCGGACAAATGGGTCTGCTGCCCTTGTTTTCATAGGGTTTCAGATAACTGGGTAATAGCAGTAGCGAATTTGGTCAATAAAGGGTTGGTTTTTGTCTCACTTCTGGGAAGGGTTTTATCTCTCCCCATTTCTTGATCACCTCGACTGGTTTCTCCTGTCATCTATTAAGATTACAACGTTCAATTTGTGACTTAAAAAGAGTAATAATGACATATATCTAATTCTGAACATATATACAACTATGTACACACGAACATAGGTTATATTCACACAAACAGGAAATACAACAGTTCTCAGCGATCTTGGTCCACCCATCTTCGCTTTACTAACAACCTCTTATAGCTACGCTAGTCAAAATCACATAAAAGGGAAACTTGTCAACCTACAAGTTGAGCTTTTCGGCTTAATGCATCGGCCACTACATTGGCCTTACCCAGATGGTAATTGATTGTACAATTGTAATCTTCCAACAATTCCATCCACATACGTTGCCTCAAATTCAAATCTTTCTGAGTAAATAGATACTTCAAACTTTTGTGATCCGTAAACACCTCAAATGTAACCCCATACAAATAGTGTCTCCATTTTTTCAAAGCAAAAACTACAACTGCCATCTCTATATCATGTGTAGGGTAGTTTTGTTCATAGGCTTTTAACTTCCGGGATGCATAAGCAATTACCTTGCCTTTTTTCATGAGAACACAACCCAAGCCTTCCCTAGATGCATCAGTGTATACCACAAAATTTTCTTTTCCTTCAGGTAGGGAAAGTATTGGTGATGTGGTTAGTCTCCTCTTGAGTTTTTGAAAACTATTCTCACATTCCGCATCCCATTTATATGGTACATGCTTCTGAGTCAATCGAGTCAAGGGACCGGCTATTCTTGAAAAATTTTTAATAAATTTACGATAATAACCGGCAAGACCAAGAAAACTGCGCACCTCTGTTGGAGTTTCTGGTTGTTTCCAATTAGTCACAGACTCCACTTTTGAAGGATCCACAGCAATACCATCTCCTGAGATAACATGTCCTAAAAATGCCACTTTTTCCAACCAAAATTCTCATTTTTCAAATTTTGCATAGAGTTTGTGTTCTCGTAACGTTTCTAGGACCATCCTAAGGTGTCTTTCATGCTCCTCAGGATTTCTTGAATATACCAAAATGTCATCAATAAAAATAACCACAAATTGGTCCAGATACGGTCGAAATACCCTATGCATCAAATCCATAAAAACAGCAGGTGCATTAGTGAGCCCAAATGGCATCACCACAAATTCATAATGCCCATATCGGGTATTGAAGGCAGTTTTTGGCATATCCTCCTTTCGAATCCTCAACTGATAGTATCCCTGACGGAGATCAAACTTTGAGTACACTCTAGATCCTTCTAGCTGATCAAACAGTTCATCAATGAAGGGTAAAGGATATTTATTCTTAACAGTCACCCTATTCAAACCCCGATAATCAATGCACATTCGCAAAGATCCATCCCTCTTCTTCACAAATAATACCGGTGCCCCCCATGGCGAGGTACTAGGTTGTATAAAACCTATCTCCAATAATTCCTGCAACTGGGTTTTCAGTTCTTGCAACTCCAGAGGTGCCATTCGATACGGCGTCCTAGAAATAGGAGCAGCATCTGACAACAACTCTATGGTGAACTCCACTTCTCTACCAATTGGCAGAGAAGTCAACTTCTCAAGGAAAACGTCTCCATATTCCCTATCACAGCCACATCTTTCAACTTTGGTTTGGTAGGGGTTGGATTGACCAAATAAGCTAGAAATCCAACTCCACCTTTATACAGAACTTTCCTAGCTCTTACACCCGAAATCATTGGATTCACAAATTTCCCCTGATCACCTACAAGTTTAATTACAGGTTGCCCTGGTTTACAAAACTTCACAATTTTTTTGCCCGACAATCCAATTGGGCATGATGTGCAAATAACCAGTCCATTCCTAGAATAACATCGTACTCATGAATCCGTACAGATATTAGGTCTGCTTCTATTCGATTACCCCCAACCCCTATTTCACAGGCTTTATATACCACATCAGATATTAACCTATTTCCCAATGGGGTACTAACTTCTATCAAATATGGCAACTCATCACGTGGAACATACAAGCACTCCGCAAATTTAGAGGCTACAAATGAATGAGTAGATTCAGGGTCTATAAGAATTTTAGCACTAATACCCGAGACTATTAGCGTACCTTCAACCACTTCTGCACAGGCTGGAAGTTCTTCCTTTCCCATAGCATAAACCCGGGCCTGGACTTTGGGTTTACTAGCCCCTTGCTGGTTTCCTCTTTCCTTCTGTTGAGGGTTAGTGGTCTTTGGTACCTGAGTGTGAAGTTTTGGGCAATCCCTAATAAAGTGATCACTACTTCCACATCGAATGCACTTGCCCGCTTTCTGCCAACACTTTTGTTCACTATGCCTTGGCCGTCCACAATACTCACATTTCCTTACACCTTCCCGAACAGTGGGTTGTCCAACCTGTGGCTGTGGGCGCTGAACCCCAACCGACTGGCCCCCTCGTGTAACATCATACAGAGTTCTCCTCCAGGAGGAGTTGGCTGGTCGCTTCCCTCTTTGACTTGCTCGTTCCCTTTTCCGAGAATTAGCTAACTCAATTCTCGATGCAATTTATAATGCTTCTGGAAGAGTGGTTGGCCTAACCGTTAACATTCCATCCTGAATATCATATCGTAGGCCTTGCATAAATCTCCGTACCCTACGTTTCTCGGTTTCAAGCATATGAGGAGCAAACTTAAAGAGTTTAGTGAATCTGGCTTCATATTGAGCCACCGTCAGGTCCCGTTGCTTAAGAGTTATGAATTCTTCCTCACGTCTTTCTCTGGTTATAGTGGGAAAGAATTTAGCATTAAATTCCTGAAGGAAATTTACCCAAGTCCTGGGTGTCTGGATTAATTTCCACTTCTCTTGGGTTACTCTCCACCAATCCCGCGCTGATGCCCTCATTTGAAATGCAGCAAAAGTAATTCTTCTCTCATCCCCATACTGCAAGGTGGAGAATATGTCCTCCATATGCTCCAACCAGGCTTCAGCTTTTTCATCACCGGGTTCCCAATAGAATTCAGAAGGTTTAAACTTCAGGAATCGTTCTAAAGCACCATCCTCTCCGGACGAATGGGTCTGCTGCCCTTATTTTCGTAGGGTTTCAGATAACTGGGTAATAGCAGTAACGAATTGGGTCAATAAATGGTTGGTTTTTGTCTCACTTCTGGGAAGGATTTCATCTCTCCCCATTTCTTGATCACCTCGACTGGTTTCTCCTGCCATCTATTAAGATTACAACGTTCAATTTGTGACTTAAAAAGAGTTATAATGACATACATCTAATTATGAACATATATACAACTATGTACACACGAACATAGGTTATATTCACACAAATAGGAAATACAACAGTTCTCAGCGATCTTGGTCCACCCATCTTCGCTTTACTAACAACCTCTTATAGCTACACTAGTCAAAAGCACATAAAAGGGAAACTTGTCAACCTACAACGATATTTATATAACAAGGTCTAATATTTACAAACTATTATTATTGCTCAAACTCCTCTTAATCTTTCTCTAGCCCTGAGCTGCTCGGCGAGGTATTTCCTGCAATATTTTCCTCTTCCTGATTCCCCTCGAGAACTTCCTCAGGATCTTCCTCAGGGTCTTCTCCAGGGTCCTCCTCGGGATCTTCTTCAGGATCCTCCTCAGGGTCTTCTTCAGGATCCTCCTTAGGGTCTTCCTCAGGATCCTCCTCAACATTGTCATTAGGCACAATCGGCGGTTCGGGGGGTCCCTCTACTTGGGGAGATGGAGGAATAGGTACCCCAAGTCTTAATTCTGATCTTCCTCCCCAATCTGATATTATGGTATGCTCTCCAAATCTGAAAAAAACCAGAGGTCTATTTTTTTGTTTTCTTTTTTGCATTTTCTTTTGTTGTATTTCCTCCACCAGTGCCCGCATGGTTCCCAAGCCATGATGAAGATCGTCCAAACGTTGACTCCATCTATTATTTCTTTCCTCTGCCTCTAAGCGCCGATAATATTCTTGGTGGCGCTGTGCTGCTAGTTGTTGGTTATCTCGTTCCAACCACTCAGTGTGCGCTTCTAATTCCCCAATTCTCCGGCGACTCCCTAGTGCCTCAGTATAATAAATATTAGCCTGATTACATTTTCTATCACGCTCCTCTACCAAGTGGTGCACAACAAAGTTAGGGTAGGAGCGTCCACAACGACACTCACGCCCAGGGCCCTCTATCAAACGAGAATCATATCACCTACGACACCCCCCAGGGCCATCCTGATACAAAACTCCCTGCCGATCGTCAGCCATCCTGTAATACATTAATATCCCATATCAGTACACTTCGTTTTGATATATCATAAGCTTATAATCAATTAAGAATCTTATGACCTACTAATCAATCCACAAAGTCATACTAACTTTCTACGGCTGAATGGTTGGACTTTGGAGGTAGTTGGGATCAACATGTAGCACTTATTGAGTTTGCCTATAACAATAGTTACCAGGCAACTATTGGAATGGCACCATATGAGGCTCTATATGGAAGAAAATGTCGAACTCCTATTTGCTGGAGTGAGGTTGGAGAGAAGAAAATTGTTGAAGCTAGGAGTATACCAGTGATCGACGAGACCTTAGAAAAGGTGCGAATAATTCGTCAACGGATGCGAGTAGCACAAGATCGACAAAAGAGCTATGCTGACACTCGTAGAAAGGATCTAGAATTCCAAAAAGGGGATAAAGTATTTCTCCGAGTCGCGCCAAGGAGGGGACTAATTAAGCATGGCAAAGGTGGTAAACTCAACCCAAGGTACATTGGACCATTTGAGATTCTTGAAAGGCTAGGGCCGGTGGCTTATCGCTTAGTTCTACCCCCTCAATTAAAAGGAATACATGATGTATTTCATGTTTCTCTTCTTCGAAAATACTTACCTGATCCTACACATATCATTGAACCTCAAAGTATCACTCTCAAAGATGATTTATCATATTTCGAGAAACCAGTGAGAATTGTAAATCAGAAACTCAAGCAATTGCGAACAAAACAAATTCCTCTTGTTAAAGTCTTGTGGAATCATCATGGAGTGGAAGATGCCACATGGGAAACAGAAGAGAAAATGCGTAAACGATTTCCTGAACTTCTCAAATTCCAATGTAATAATTTCCAGGACGAAATTCTCTTAAGGAGGGAAGAGTGTGAGACCCTGAATTTTTTTTTAGCAATACTACCTTAGGATTATTTAAATTTATATGTTAATACGAATTTTGAATTTAAGGTATTTTGAGAAAATAGTGATTTAATGGTTTGCATTTTGATTAGTTATTCATTTTAGGAGTAAATTGTCAATTTTGGAAATTATAATGGGAATTGAGTAAATTATTCTTAAGTTTGGGTTATAAATAGTATTTATAGAAAAATAAGGATTGAATATTAAATCAAAGAAAAGATAAAAAAAATAATTAATAATAAAATATAAAATAAAATAATAATAAATATGTGATTACATGTAAGCACAATAGCCTACACGTAATCACTTCTGGTGACTCACGATAAAAAACATTTGCATTATATGTCTGGGAAAGGCCTAGAAGGAACGGGAAAAAAAAAGAAAGAAGGAAAAGAGATCAGAACAGGGAAAAAAAAAAGAAGAAGAAGCAGAAGCGGAAGACAAGGAAGGAGAAGAAGAAGGAAAAAAAAGGGAAAAGAAACCAAAGCAATTTGAGGAATTCTCAACATGTGGGGAATATTTGAAAGAACTGTGGTTTGTAATTCAAAAGATTTTTTTTCCTTTGTGTTTCTTTTCCTCTATGTTAATATGTATGGTTGTGATGAAATAGGATAATAACTGCAATCCATAAATTTGTTCCACTCTTTTGATATTAGATGTTGGAACTAATTACTTTATGTAAATTTGATGGGTTGAGTTGAAGAAAGAACTTCTCTCTCTGAAGTGATGGAAATTCTGGCAAGCCAGGATTGCTTTTGTTATTAGAGATTCATGATGATTAAATCTGTAGGTTGAACTTTGATTTTAAGAAAAAAAAACATGCTTCCAGTTGGTAGATGGTGACTTTGATACTTATGATGAGAAAGCTGGGGAAAAACCGTGCAGGGAGGAAGAATGAAGAAAAAGGGAGATTTTACTAGAGTTGTTAGAAGCTTGGGGTCTTAATGGATTACTTTAACAAGAATTTTAGAAACTTTGAATAGGTTAGTGAAGTATAGCCCAAGGATAGAAAAAAAAAGAAAAACTGGGCTGGACTAACTCAATCCGATTTGGGCTTTACAACCATTTTGAAAGGATAAAAAGGTGAACAATTAGGATTGGGATCTAAAGCATTAACCGATTGGGCTTTAGCCCAATAGTAATTAGTAATAGTTGAGAGCTAAATGAAATGGTGTGGATAATTGAAATGGGACTTTTAAGTTTAATAAGCAATGGGTTTTCTTTAAGTAAGTTCTAGGGCCTTGCTGGATTGGGTTATAGCAGGTTGGGCTTCAGCCCAGCAGGAGTTAGTAATAAAGATGAATTAATGGGATTTTAAAGGACAGTAAGAAGTGGGCTTTTCTTTTAGGAATGGGGTTTAAGGCCTTAACAGTCTGGGCTATAGGCATAAATAGAATACAAATGTTTTAATGGGCTTTGGTAGTGATGTTTAATTTTATTTTAATACTAAGCTCTAAAAGAAAATAATAATATTAATATTAATAATAATAATAATAATAATAATAATAATAATAATAATAATAATATTTTATTTTAAATTTATTAACCACTCTAAGGGAAAATTTACATTACCTTAATTAAGAAGGAACTTGGTTTTAAACGGTAATAGTCTTAATAGGAAGAAATAACATTAATACTATTTGAAGCCTGGTGTATAAATGGCATTAGTTTTGCATTACTTGAGTTATTAGCTATTTGGTACCACTTTGGCAAAACTGAAGCTCGGTTTCACATATGTTTGAGTTATTACTTGCATTACTTGAGTTATTACTTGAGTTATTAGTTATTAGTTTTTACTATGTTTGATATATATATATATATATGTGGAATTTGATATGGAATATTTGTGTGTCATGTGTTTTCCTATACTGTGACCGTTTGATTGATTGGGGCCCAGTCATGGTGGCTTATTGATGTCGGGAAGGCAAGGGCCGACGAGTTCATCATAAGTTCACCGTGACATTTAACCATTGTCAAGTGAAACTAAGGAGGTTTTAGTTTCATGAGAGAGGGTACTGTTTATCTGGATATATCCTATTGTGCCTGCAAGGTAAACTTTGACTGTGGAGGATAAGGTAGCTTCAACAGTGGTCTGATCAACCACTGATCGGAAGGTGATATAAGGCTGGTACTGGACTGGTAATGTTTTCTGATCGTTTTACTATTATGTGTGCATATTCCATTCAGAATACTTACATATATGAGGCTGGCATGTTAATTGTTATATTGAATGGTAATTGTAGATTGTTATTATGTTTTGATATTATGTGACCCTATTACCTCTCCACTGAGCATTATAGTTCACCCCATTGTCGAAACCCTTTTGTTTCAGAGGACACGGAGGAGATTGGACAGAAGGGGCTAGATTAGTGGGTCTAGAAGAAGGTGGAGTCACCGAGCCTGTTAGACACATTTTGTAGTTAAGGTATATTGCGAAATCAAGGAATGCGCAGATATTAAGTTAAATATGTTTTTTCTTTTTGTTGTAAGGGATTGTGCAGAAGACTTTGGAGACATTGTGTTATATAATGTTGATGTTGTAAATATTAACTTTCGTTGGATGTTGTGTAATAAGGTGTTTTTGGTATTTAATCCAAGAACAAGATTGTGCTGATATTCGATACATTAGTATTTTGATTTAAGGGTGAAATATGTTTGATGTGATGTACAGGTTTGACAAACCAACTCGCCCCGACTTAGGGGGGGTGGGTTGGGGCGTCACAACTTATCTAATCCTTCATTATTCTATTTTTCTCAAGCATCCATATATTAGTTCAATTTCAACTATTAATCCAATTATATTATATATCAACTTAAATTTCTAATTTATATTATCCTAATTCTATTATTATATTATATACTATTTGAATTCCAATTAATAGTTCGATCATTTTCTCAATACACTTATTCTTAGAATATTTCTTTCTCACTTATCTAATCTTCATAATGCTATTATTCTAAAAAATTTATATATTAGTTTAATTTTAACTACTATTCTAATTATGTTATTATATTATACTAGTTGAATTCTAATTAATAATTCAAATATTTAATTATTTTTTCAATATTCTTATTATTTTTATATCTTTGAATCTCACTTATCTAATTCTTCCTAAAACTATATTTTAAGTTCAATTGTAACTATTATTGTTCTAATTATATTATTATGTTGTATTATTTGAGTTTTAATTAATAGTTTAATCATTATTCCATAGAAATCAAATTTAAAAGTGAGATTAAAATCGAAACCGAAACTAAAAATCAAAATAAAAATTGAAATTGAAACAAAATTGTAATCGAAATCGGAACAAAATCGGAATTGGAACCGTAATCAGAACTGGAACCGTCAGTTCCGAAACCGTAACCAGAACCGTCAGTTCCCAAGGCCACGAAACTATCGGCATTTTCGAAACTGTGGCCATGCCTAGTCTAAGCAAGAAACGACTTTCTTTGGGACGAAGTTTCTTCTTTATTAGGGTTATAATAATATTCACTACCTCTAAAAGGGCATTAGTCTCCTGTGCCACTTTATGAGAACATAACACTTGTACAGTCACTTATTATTTAAGGGCTCGTTTGGTTGGTAGGGAATCTGAGTTGGGACAGTAATCTTTTTCCTAATTATTATATTCTTGTGTTTGTTTCAAACAGGGAAAGTAATCATTTTCTTGACTTTTAAATTCCTGTGTTTGTTTCATTCTGTGAAAGTAAAAAGAATCCTAAATTGAGGAAAATAAGTGTAAAATTCCAGGATTATGAATCCATTTTAAAAGTTGGTATTGTGATTCCTCTCTTGAGGATTTTGACTATGTGGCTCTTTATTTATGTTTATTATTTATATTTTGAGTTTCATATATTTCTTATGGTAAATTTTAATTCATTTGGTCAAATAATTTCATATTTTTATTTTTTAATTTGATATTTTTTATTGAATTTCCTACTTAACTAAAATTTAAATTTTAGTAGTTTTTTAAATGTCTTTATATTGACTTTAAAAAGGTAATTCAATGTAAAAAAGAGTTAAATAGATGGATGGTATGTTTCTTTTTTTTTATTTTTTTAAATTATTAACATTTTGGGTGTTTTATATATATATTTTTTAAAAAACTCAAAATTGTATTTATGTTGCTTAGAATTTTTCTTTCATATTTTTACTTAATTAATTTTAATACATTTTATATTTTCAATACTTATTGTTTAATAAATTTTAGCTATTTTTATGTATATTAATTTGTAAATTTATTTTCTTTTTATTTAATCAACTATTCTTTTTTTAGTAATATTAATAAAGAAAATTTTTATTTTAAGACTTTTTGTAACGAAAACCCTAATTGGAAACCCTAAGAAGTCAATTTCGAATTGAATTTCAAGCTTAACTAACCAATCCAATTTTAGGAAACTTCCAAATTAGAATGGAACACTAAGTTGTAGTTACTAGCTTAATTATTTAATTAAATTAAAAATGATAACTTTTACAATAATGAAAATATAAAACATAATATTAAAATATTTATTATAAGGTAAAAACATATAATTAAGTTTCATGATATGATTTAAAATAAAACTATATAAATAGTTATGTATAAGTATAACATATAAATGGAATTCAAATAACATTATTTTGTTCAATAATTTAAATCAAATAATAAAATAAGAATCATACTAACTTTTCTATTAATCTATCCAAACACAGGTAAGTATTCAGATTCCTTACAATTAAATTCCTAGGAATCAAATGATCAGGAAAAATATTCAATTTTCTTAAATTTAAAATTCCAAGATTCACATTTTTATTAAACATTACTTTCCTGCCAACCAAACGAGCCTAGGGTTCACTCATCACTTGGTTAGAGTTTTAGTTTAATTTTAAAAATTAAATAACTACTAAAAAGGGCGCGTATCATCTTCTCATGTAGTGGCACACAGAGTGGCACACGAGATCCGGAGCCCTTTAAAAGTATCAAACGAATCTTGTAATTTTGGAGCCCTTTAAAAGTATCAAACGAATCTTATAATTTTCCAAAATTACAGTTACCATCTACTGTAGCTGTTCATGAAAAGATAAAAAGCTATCACTTATTTTATAAAAAATAAAATAAAGTTAAAGAATAGATTAGAAAATATAAAATAACAATAAATATTTGTTTGAATTTTTTAATTTTTTATTATAAATTATCAAACCCATATTTCTTATTAGGAATGTATTTATCAAATTAATTTTAAAATTTAATCATGAAATCCTTCTCTATCTAAATTTCAAATGGGAAGGAAAAGTATTATTTAAAAAAAAATTCTTTGAATAGTTTCATACCTAGTGTATTTTATGTTTAGGTCAGAAATAAGATTTTATTTACTCTTATTTTAATATTTGGCATGAGTATTTTATTAAACTAAGACATAACAATAATTATATGTGAAGTTTAGGGCATATTAGGCATATGTATGTATATTTTTACTAATATCAGCAAATTATTAGACAAATCGGATCCTTATCTAAATTGCCCTATCTTATTTTACCCAATACTCAAAACAACTATGACTAAATGCATGAATATTACCAAAATCAAATTTAGAGTTATTAAGCTTTGACCCGAATTTTAGTGAACCGTACAACGTGATTTTAGTCATGATTTGGCAAAATGGCGTCGTTTTGATGCGTTGAATAGAGTAGGACAGAAAGATATTGGACAGATAAATTTGATGGTATTATTAAATGCTATTTTGAAGTAGAGTCAGATTTGTGAAAAGTTTATTCAATCAAGAAGAGTGATTATAATTTTCTAAAACCACAAAGTTTGACTGGTCACTTTCACTAACATAGCTATCACGCATAAATATTCAAAATACAAAAAAAAAAAAAACATAGCACTGCATTGATATTCAGAATATTTATGTTTTCTTGGTATGAATGCACTGCATAAATATCACCAACAAAATAAAAACCAAAAAAACATAGTTATCAAACATTAACATCACAAAAATCAAATAATTAAACTCTAACTCGGACGAATGTGAGTGAACCTTAGTAAATTTATCTACATTATTAAATTCTAACTCGAATATTAGTGAACCTTAATAATTTTAGTCATGGTTGTTGTTTTGATGTGTTGGATAGAGTAAGATAGAGAAGTATTCGACATATAATATGATGTTATTATTAGATGCAGTCTTGACAAAGAAATATTGAAGGATGATATGATGTTGTTATTAGATGCTGTCTTGACAAAAAAAATATTGAATAGATTATATGATGTTATTATTAGATGTTGTCTTTGGGGTAGGATTGGTTTGTTAAAAGCTTGTTTGGTTACAAGGAGTAATTGTAATTTGAACCACATAATTTGTTTATTACTTTCACCTAACCTCGAAATGGTAAATATAATTAACCATATAAAAAGATGAAAATACTCGTATAGATGCTTACTCAATTGATGAATTCATGGAGCCCATGTTGAGTTAGTATTGGAAATGACGTGCTCAATTTGAAAATTTGTTGTTGTTGTTGTTGGTTAGTAATAAAGCAACAAAAGTAGAATTTACACAATTTTGAAAGCTTATTCAAAGGAGTTGTTGTAGCATTGAATTAATTACACTGTTACACAAGAATTTGAATGAATTAGTAAATACTGCCTATGCAACAAAAGCATTAGTACATTTGTTTTGGTTTTTCCTTTCTTTAGTTTATTACCTACTTCGTTGTCTGACACTTCACATTTTAGAATATTATAGCTCAAGAAGAAGAAATCTTTCATTTTAGAATATTATAGGTCAAGAAGAATAAATCTTTCGTGATACCTACGGTGACGAAAAATATGCCATTAGTCTCCATCAATGCAGGCCATATCAAGGGTCAATACATGAACATTGATGTTTCGAAAGAATTTCTTATTCTTTATGTCAAATAGCAAAACTATGTCTAGATATAAATATTCGTTTCAAATTCGGAAAAAAATAAGAATTAGCCATCTATATAAAACTTTGTTATTCAAACTTTGTTATCAAGGGAGTATTTTTCTCTCTTTTGAGAGATTTAGTCTTCATTATGGAGTTCTTATAAATATATAGTTATATATATAAAAAAAAAATCTAAATGGGTATGAGAGAAATCTCCATCTTCTCCATCATAGTCTTTGTTCTTCAGATCTGTTGCAGAGGAAACTGAATATGGTGGAAGAAAAATTTTGTTTTAGGTACACTCTTAGTTTTGGCTACCAGGGAAGAAGTTTCTGCTCCAACTTTGCTTCTAGGGAGGAAAAGACGATCTTCTTTAACTTCAGTTTTAGCTTTGTATCAATGGAGAAGAAATTTGATCCAGTTTTAGCTGTAAACTAAGTAGATTTTGTCTTTTTTGTGTGTTGGGTTTTTGCTCAATTTAAGCATGTATGACTTTGTGTCTTTGCTTAAGTGTTGTATATTGCACTGAAATCTTAGGAGTAATTTACTTCTAACAATGTAATTTTCTTCAGCTATTTAGCTGGTTGACAAATTCTTGTCTATAATAAAATTATCGCTTTTGGACAAAAAAAAAAATAATGTGAATCACATTAAAAATCGTATAAAGATAAAATACGATGGCGAGATGGCGAAATATAATCTACGTAACCGACCACATGTAATTAGATAGAAATTTAGAAGTCGTTTATAGTTATGTCAAACAGCAACAGCAGCCATACTGGTAAATCAGAAGATTAATTACATTAGTTTTTGCAGAAAATTATGCCACACTAGTCCTCCCCAAGTTCAGAAGCTTGACACCACAGCACTTCATACTATTTTTCTTCAAAAGAAAAACACATCAACAATAAAAAAAAAAAAAGGTTTGCTAAACAAGTAAGCTATCCTCTCCTGCGAATTTACATGGTCGCCAACAAAGTTCTGTAATTAGCAATTCTTCATGGCATCAAGCCTTAGTATCGCCATTCTTTTACTGGCAATTCTCCATTCTAATTTCCAAACCTCAATTGCACAAACTTGGATCAAAGCAGGATACTGGTATTCTGGCACAGAATTTCCCATTGCAGAAATAAATTCAGGCCTCTTCACTCACCTTATCTGTGCTTTTGGAGACATCAATTCCATCACATATGAGCTCAACATATCTTCGTCAGATCAGAAGTATTTCTCAGCTTTCAGCAGCACTGTGAAGCAAAAAAATCCATCAGTTGTGACACTTTTATCCATTGGAGGAGGAACAGCTAACTATTCAATCTACTCAAAAATGGTTAGCCAACTTTCTTATAGGAAATCCTTCATAGACTCCTCAATAAGTGTAGCTCAACTATATGGGTTTCAAGGCTTAGATTTCAGCTGGCCTTCAGCAATTACAGCTGCAGATGCGACTAATACAGGGACACTGTTTGGCGAATGGAGAGCTGCTGTTGAATCAGAATCAAGGAACAAAAGTAACTCACAGCTTATCTTGACAATGGCTGCTCCTTATTCACAATATGTTCGTGATGGAACTCTTCCAATTGAATCACTTAGGACAAACTTGGATTGGGTTCATGTTATGGCATTGGATTTCCACACGCCCGCATCAAATCCAGAAAGTACAGGTTCTTCTGCTCCATTATATGATCCAAAAAGTAACCAAAATACAGATTTTGGTGTAAATTCATGGATCAGTGGAGGACTGCCAGCTGACAAAATTGTTTTGGGTTTGCCTTTCTATGGCTATGCATGGACTCTCAAGGACCCCAAAGACAATGCAATTGGCGCCCCTGCCAATGGATCAGCTGTAACTCCAGGAGGGGACATGACATATAAGGCAATCAGAAGTTACATTCAACAATATAATGCTGTTTTATCATATAATTCAACCTACGTTACGAACTACATCAGTGTCGGGTCAGTTTGGATTGGTTTTGATGATGTTGAGGTTGTCAAAGCTAAAGTTTCATATGCAAAACAGAGGAATCTACGAGGTTACGTAGTCTGGCAAGTTCCAAATGATTACAATTGGGAACTTTCTCAAGCAGCTGGTAAAGATTCTACTTCTTGGACTTCCAATTTGCATTGAATTATCATGAATATCCTAGATATATACACTTAAGAAAGTCCTAATCTCGACATTGCTTTTGCTTTCACTGGTCTTAGAAAAAAAACAACTTCATGGACTTAACATGATTCGACATTTGGGGGATTCAGGAAATAGTAGTAAAATACCACAGCCCACTGCAATTTAAGCTGCACTGCTAATCCTTAAAGAGTTTAAAAACAGAACAAATAAGTGTTCCAACTCTAATAATGCTAGTAAGTTAACAAGAAACGCTGGAAAAGGGGTACATAAACTTGTTGTATAAGGATGAAGTTGGAAGTACTAAAGATTCCTAGAGGCAGTGTGTAAGCATTCAAAGCTATTAAGCCCAGAGACGCAAACATTGACCATAATAAACTACTTCATAGCTCCTTAAATTATCTCTGATTGTTGGGAGGCTGTTATGCTGGATTTGAACTGAGTGACAATCCTCATAAAATTTTCAGTTGATATTTGAATTGTTCTTACAGCTGAACAAAATGGCAATAACAAAACCAGCAAGGATCATATACTTCTGAAAACTCTGCTTCCATTAGGTTGTGTAATAATACTCTTATTAGGAATCTACGCATTTTGTCGCATCAAAAGGAGACTGCATACACATCAAGGTACCTTCTTCCACTTATAAGCTAGTTTACTTTCCAAAAGAGTACAACCCAACTTTTATATTTATTTCTTGTTACAATTGTCATTTGTTGGTTGAATTTTCTTTAGAAATGAAAGCAGAAAGAGAAATGGAGCACAAGCAAATAACATCTATGCAAGCCATTGATAACAGTGATTCTTCTAATTATTTACAAGCGTTTAGCTTCGACGAAATCAAGGCAGCTACCAACGATTTTTCAAATGAAAATATACTCGGGGAAGGTGGATATGGGCCTGTTTACAAGGTGATTTCATTTTATGTCTAATTTTACTATTTCATATTCCTTTTAAGTCTACGAGTTATAGATGGATAGTAGTAAGCCAACAAAAAGAGAAAAAAATCTCAGCACTAAAACTCATCAAATCAAGTAGCAACACAAAGAAACATGAAAGCCGGCAATAGCTCAATGTTTCATTTCCTTTGTATCATTGTGCTTATATTATTGTTGTTCTACCAGCCAAATATAAAAAATTTTACCAAATAAAACTGAAAAGATGAACAAAGAGGTAAAGCAAGCTTCCGTATGACAGTTTATGTTGGTAAAAACGGTAAATCAGAGAAAATTTCAGGCAACTCTTGAATGGTTTTCATTTTAAATTATTTAGATGATCATTTGCCTTTCTGTTATTGGCAAGATGTACTAATTAGTGGAAATGATTTGAGGCTTCTCTCATTTCCCATCTTCTTTATAGTGCTACGTTCTTCCATTACAGCTATTCCTAGAAACAGGTTTATAATAGTTTTTCACAGAAAAATCCAAGATTGATGTATGTTCACTTTAGTGACTGACAGTAGTTTCACTTTAATAGTCAAGCCAGCAAACTTCCTTTGGAATAAAACTTACTTAAAATCTGAAATAATAGAAGAAAATCTTTGCCTGAAATATATGCAAAACATATCTTTGGTATTACAAGTTACAGACTTTTGGCATAGGGTGGATACAGTTGTGTATGGTTTAGGCAATGATACTTCATATTTACACAATCTACCAATGCATACAAAAAAATGATACCTTCTTTTTCAGGCTAAATTTATAAATGGCCAAGAAGTAGCAGTGAAAAGGCTTTCTGCAACTTCTAAACAAGGCAATGAAGAGTTCAAAACTGAAGTATTACTTACTGCCAGACTACAGCATATAAATCTTGTAAGAGTTTTGGGATACTGCATTGAAAGAGAAGAAAAGATGTTGGTATATGAGTACATGCCCAACAAGAGCTTGGATTTCTACATCTATGGTTAGTCGTCCTACTTTTCTCATCTCATTTTGGTAGCTATAGTGGGTGCTTTACTATTTCAGGATTTTGTACCACTTCTCTTAGTTGTTTGCATATATAATTTTTATTCTTTACTGCTTTATTTGGTATTAGATCCAATCAACCGGATGTTCTTGAATTGGAAAAAACGCGTTCAAATAATTGAAGGGGTGACTCAAGGGCTCTTGTATCTCCAAGAATACTCAAGATTAAGAGTAATTCATAGAGACTTAAAAGGTAGCAATATTTTATTGGACAATCAGATGAAACCAAAGATAGCAGATTTTGGAATGGCAAGAATTTTCCAGAAAGACAAATTTGAAGCAAATACAGATCGAGTAGTTGGAACCTAGTAAGTAAAATGAGCCAACAACTAAACATAAGAATGCTTTTTCCTGAGATCGATGCTAAATTTATTCCCATTTATCTATGCTGCAGTGGTTACATCCCTCCTGAATATGTACGAAAAGGAATATATTCCACAAAATCAGATGTTTTCAGCTTTGGAGTTCTACTTCTTCAAATCATTAGCGGAAGAAAAAATAGATGTTTATATGGCCCGGATTCAGACTTAAACCTCCTGGAATATGTAAGTCACTTTGCAAAACACTTGGTATAATCACTGAACTTGCAAATATGTTGCTCAAACTATACTAAAGTGGGACAATTATCTTACTTAAAATTGTTATTACAGGCATATGAACTATGGAGAAATGACAAAGGAAAAGAATTTCTAGACGATACACTGGATGATGCTTCTTCATCTTGCAAATTAATGGCATGCCTTGAAATTGCACTTCAGTGTGTCCAAGAAGATCCCAAGGATAGACCTACAATGCTAGAAATTTCCTACATGCTAAGGAATGAACCTATAGTCATGAAGCATCCAAAAAGACCTGCCTTCTCTACTAAAAGAGATGAAGATCCATCTTCTAAATCATCAGGATCAGGACTGGTGGATACTGCAACAATTACAAAACTAATTGCTCGATGAGACTGATATGAAGCAGCACCAGAGTATACCATACACGACCAAGGTACAACGAGTTCTAAACACGTATTAGTTTACTAAATTTAAATGCATGATATTCATTGCTAATGTTTACTTCATTTCTTGTACAATACTTTTTGAACTCTTAAAATTTGAGATAGTGCTAGGGAATTCAGCAAATAGGGTCGTTTTAACTCAACTAAATCAAGCCAAAGCCAGCCTCATTCTTTTGGCTACAATGTTGAATCCTCTTTGTTTGTTTCCATTGATTGTTGGCAATTTTTTTCATTAATAATGGAAAGAGTGACATCCTTTTTATTCTTCTACAAACTTTAGTACTACAGTCATACATTTCATGTCACTCCTAATCACTGGGGCATGTATTGGTCATCTTTGAAGATATCCTAACCTTGTAAACAATTTTATCTTATTCTGTTCTTCTCCTTTTACCTTCCAAATGAAATCCATCATATCTTCTTTTCTTTATGTTCATTAGCTCATCTATACCAACATCAGAAAGAGAGAATGTAAGACCAAGAAAACAAACAAAAGTTGCAGTCTCCCAAGATTTACTCAAATCATTCAACTGAATCCTGAACCCAGTTTGTCAGAAGAAATTTATGATTTATCCTGGAATTTCTTCATGCATAATAAAACTCCAAACAAAACTAACTCTTAATACTACTGGCTGAAATATAATTTGAAGGCAAGTTCAAGCATCAAAATATGTGCACCAAAGGAACAAGCAATGGTACCAGTTGGAGCAAAGCCAGTGCATTGAGCAGGCAATATGGCCCTCCGTGAAAAGCAACTTGCACGTCATCCGCAAACAGAGACAACTGTGTTCTTCATCAAATAATAACTCATCCTCCTTAACGAAGATCTTCCCATCTTCCCATTGAGAATGCTAAGCAAGGAATCAAGAGTTTTAACTTCAATCCTACAAATAGAGGGGAAAAAATTATTTGCAATTCATTCATTAGATGCAAAACTGCATAGACTTCATCAGTACGAGTAACAAGAAAAGTATAGCCTTCAATCATTATATACTTAATCAAGGCAGTTAAACGGCCTATATATGAAAAGTACACAATTAAGATGAGAGAGCAGTGCACAGAGCTGCCTTAGTCAAATATATAAATTAAAGACTACTTCTACTTCCAAAGTGAGCCCGAGACAATTATATCTGCAAATATTTTGCCATTAAATTCATGTATACGTGCAATGAGTATTGAGGATTTTATGAAGGATTTCTATACAGCAAAATTGATGGGTTTATTTGTTTGACAGTGCTGAAGGAAGCTGAAATGTTTTTCCTCAGTAATCATGCACCTCTGATCCATTGTTTTGTTCTTGAGCTTAGAGAATAACTATATAGGAGAAATGCTAATGCTAATCTTAATGCTTGATGCCGTTGAAGAAATGCAAAATACAAAAAGAAGTGAAACATTGATTTCCAATTTCAGTAGGGGCTGTGCAACAACTGCTGTTCACGTATTATTTTGGAAATTATTTGGGTGGAAACTTTATGCGTACTTATTTCCTTCTGGCACCTTTACCTTTACGTTAGTGAATCCCAGGAGGCAAACATCAACAGAAAAAAGTAAAACAAGTAGCACCAAAGGAGCCTTTGTGTATACTATTTTTTCCCCCCACATTGGTACTGTAGAAAATATGAACAGCAGATACGTAAATTCACAAGGTTCAGCATGTGATATACAGAAAATGAAACGAGCATAATACATAACGTCAAACAAGAATTCTTCCAGGAGTAAAACAACTCCTCATCCAAAAGTGCAAATGAGTGATCTTTCGGGTATCATCGACTGGCTTGACCACTACAGCGAGTTCCTCCATTTTTCACTGTAAAGAACCGAGTAGATTTCAGTTCAGATACAGCGTCACACGTTTCTAAGAAGAATTTTAATTTACAAAAGAACTAACGGAGCAGGTCAATATATCTTCAAAAAAGGCATTGATGAGAATTACTTTTTTCTGCTTGTAACAGGCAGTTCCAATCCAAAAACAAAAAGATGTTACCTCTCGTCCAAATTTTGGATGGCTTCGCTCATTGCATGAATAATCATGTTCTTCACCTGTTCCAAAAGAAAATTTCAGAGGCTAGCACATGCACAAACACAGGCATAAGACATCCCCATGTTTAAGATATACTTGCAATACCATCTTGAATCATCAATAATGGTTGACAACGGTTAACTTTCCAGGTTAAAAACAAACTTAATATCCCAAAGCACATCTAGAAAAGAAAAATTAATAAGCAAACGATTCACTGAGTGAAACTGGAGATATAAGTAGATTCGGTGACAAATGTTTGCAGATTCAAATATTTCTTTTGATGTAAAATAGTGGTGGAATTGAAATTATTTTTATCCTACTACCACAAACACAATAGTTCTGTAGAAAGTAATCAAAACAGAAAGAAAAAAGAAAAAAGAAAAATAAAGGAGCTATTTTATTCCAAGGAATATACCCCCAATTTGTCTTCCTTAGCCCTGTGATTTTGAGGAAGAACACGGATTTCTTCAGTCAAACAAACGCACTCCCCAACACTTTCAGGTGAGACGAAGTCAAGAGCAACATTTATGCATGACTGGAGAAACAAAAATAAATCATCAAGAGCATGAAAGACTAACATTTTCAATGATGAGAAGGCAAATAATCAAATCTTCAAGCTTGGGCTTCATAATCAACAAGACAATAGGTGAGACGAAGTCAAGAGCAACATTTATGCATGACTGGAGAAACGAAAATAAATCATCAAGAGCATGAAAGACTAACATTTTCAATGATGAGAAGGCAAATAATCAAATCTTCAAGCTTGGGCTTCATAATCAACAAGACAAAGCTATTGCATAGAAGACAAATTACTCAATAAGAAGTATACTTAATGAAAACTCTGCTTCTAATAGCTAGAATTCACATCTGGAAACTCTGCTTCTAATAGCATAATAATCCACTTCATAGGAGTCTACACATTTTGGAACATCACAAGTAAACGGCCTACACCAAACGCTGCAAGGTATTTTACTCACTTATAAGCTAGTTCACTTTCAAAAGGGCATGACCTAGCTTTTCTATTTATTAAGTGTCTAAATTTGTCAATTGTTGGTTGAATTTTCTGTAGAAGTGAAAGCAGAAAGAGGGAAGGAGCTAAAAAAATATTCATGTGAAAATAAGCTCGGTAAAGGTGGATATGGGCCTGTTTACAAGGTGCTTCCAGTAAAGATTTTTTTCGTTGAGATTGCCAGCTCTCCTTTCCTTTCTGTTCATTTCCCTTCCATATCCATCGTGCATCTAGCTTCAGCTGCACACCCACTCCACCAAAAAAAAAAAACCAGAAAATGAAATTTCATTCCCTCTTTAGAATAACAACCCTTCTACATTTACTGTTCTGTTTCGTCACAAACTTTCATTCCTGATACTGATCTACATGTTAATTGTCGATAGCATCGGGAATTCTAAAACTGGCCCTAATTTTGCTTTCCTGATTAGTCATACCAGTCTTTGTTATGATGCTTTATTTTAACAGCCTCCTAGAGGCAGCTGCCAATCTCAACATGAACAAAAGTGTCGTTCTTTGCTTAATGTCGAACAAAAGTGAATTCTCACATGGTAGATTATATGTGTCAAGGGAGATCATAACTAAATGAGAATGAAACTTGTCAAAACTGGAGAAAAAGATAAAAGTTAGCAAACAAGTTAATATGAGAAAATTAGTTTAACAAACTGATTTACCTTCAAATTTCTGACTTGATAAGGGCAGCCTGCAGGTATAAAAACTGCATCCCCTAGTTTTTGAAGAAAAGTCCATGGTTCGATGCCTATGCAAGCAGAAACAACAATAAAAGACCATAACTTGTAGCAATATCCACCAGATATGACATAATTACACTGAAACCTAACCATATTCCTCCTCAGCCTCCTTTTATGTTCCATAGTTAAGTATATAGTTTGATCATGAATTGGGTGAACCACCTGTAATAAATGCGGAGAAGACTCTGTTTAGAAAATGACAAGCATGGACAGGTAAAGCCAGAAAGCTCTTTCTGTAACAAAGGAGACAACAGAATGCATTTGAAAGTAAAACAGGCACATCAAACTTCTATCCAAGCATTTGATTTTGCATTTGATTTTCTCGTGCTACACAAAGCATCGACTTGATTTCTTTTAAAACTATTTGATGTTAATCAGCACAAACAACGTCACAAAGCTTCTTTCGATGCTGTACATCTTGGAATGTAATAAACTATCTGCCAAAAAATCACACATCAGAAGACAAACTAGTAAAAGTATGTAGCTGCAATAAGCCAGTATCTATGCTCTCTGGCATTACATGAAGATACAAATTACTCTGGTGTCATATGCAGAAAATTATGAGGTGGAAAAATTCACAGGACTAACAGCAATTTTATCAACCATTATTAGAGGAGGGGAAAAGAGCAGCCATCAATGTGGCTCTTTAGTCATCATATGCCGAAGCTGTTCTCAGCTGCTACTGCTATTTCTAAAGCTGATTGTTAAAGAAGGTGATTCTTCAAAATGTATTGAAAAAATTGAAAGCATGTTTTTGTTTAAAACATTTGAAAAACTACAGCTGTTCTTAGAATCATTTCAAGAGGTGTTTTCAGAATCATCATTTTCACCTTAAAACAAGCTAAAAGCAGACAACAAAATCAGTTTAGAACAACTAAACCAGCTTTTAGATTTTTAAAATATATATATATATAGACACACATAACACACACACATATATAGGTATGTATGTATGTAGAGAAGCTAGAATCAGCTGGTTTTAAGCAGTTGAGAACAGTCCTGAGGTTAGTCTTTTAGGTATAAAACAAACCATGAAAAGCTAAGAAATGTAGACATATAAAGCAGTATGTGACTTCAACACCACGACCATTAGAAGATACAAGATGCATCTGTTCTCAACTAACTTAGAAAGAACACTGAAAAGACTAGGCACTACCTGTTCCAATGGATAACAATAAATATGCCTGAATTCCTTGAAGTGATTCATGAGATATCCCTCCAATTTAACGACATCTTGCCTCCTGAAGATGTCCCATTGAGCACCACTATCTTTGTATTCTTCCAATTTAAATCTTACTTCTTCAACTCCTTCCTCCCTCTTCATTTTGGTCTGCTCTCTTTCATCCTGTAGAGTGTTACGCTCTTTCAATATTTCTATTCTTATAAGCTGATCAGGAGATAGAGCAACTTCTTCCATATGAGTCAAGACATTCACCTAACAACAAATATACATATTTTTTTAGCAAAAATGGCAAAATAGAACAAATGAAAACAGTTGAAAAAGCAGCTGCAGCAAATACCATCTTACTGTCGCAGCTGTTCAAGATGTCCAGGACTCTGCTTTATTTATTTATTTTTTTTTTTTTTTTTGTGAATCAGTACTCTGCTTCTTTAGAAAAATACTAGATGTTCACAAAGTATGAAAGAGCAAAACACATTTTAACTTCATGAGAAATTGTTTTCCAAAATAAATACCACTGTAGCATCTAAAGCATATTTACATTAACTCACAGAAGCTCTAGCTTAATATAAGCATGGATACCAATAACCAAAGAGTTTTCAAGTTCAGACATGTTTAGCTCATGCAATAAAGAATACTAGCAGCTATGCAGTCCAAATAATGCCAAGTTTAAGCATCTCATGTTTTGCCTTTATAGCGCTTGTAGCAGAAAGCTAGACCAAAAATGATCAGAAGCATATTGCAAATATAAATTGCAAAGCATACCGCATCAGACATATTATACTGAAGCTTGGTCACAGAGTCTCCACGTCCAAGTTCTTGTTGAAATCCGTAAGCAATATATGCCTTCGGCCCCATGTCTGGCTTCAGTGACCAATGTGGGAGTTTGGTAGCAAGATTTAAGTAGCCATTTGAAGGATGAGTGCAGACCTTGAATGGCAAGCTATAGATAAACTCATCAGTATGCCGAGGTGACCGCTCTACCAATGATTTAGATGGAGGAAAATCTTTCAACTTTAAAATCTCTGGCCAACCAAAGCGGTCAAATCGACCACCTGAGTAATCTCGAAGGAATTCATGGACATTAATATCCACCTGCAAGATATGCCATAAAAAAAACCAATTAAAATTAAGAAATTAGCCTAATGGTATTATAGGATCACAAAAATTCTTCATCCAAACAGATTGCATTTCTCCATATTCCATCGAGAGGCTTCATACTGATTTATCAAAATAATATTTAGGAAAATGAACTACTGATAAGTCAACTCTGTAACTATTGAAACTTAGAAGAGCCATGAGGACTAATCTAATCACTTAATTTAACTCTTGTGGGTATATCAGAAAAAAATTTCAAACACAACTAAAAGCAGAGTTCTTCCCTTGTACTGTAACACTTGAGGAACTCATATGACCAGAAAGAGATACAGCACATTTCTTTTTATGCAAAAATAAGAAAATAATCTTGTAATTTAAATAAAAAAAACAAACAGAAGGTTAAATTTAGAAAGTATACCAGACAGGTCTACAATGGTCACACTGATTTTATTAGTATACTTCTGCTTCGTCATTAGTAACTCATTGGTAAATAATAATCTAAATTATAAACTCACGGTTCAAGAGACACCCATATAAACCCCAAACCTCCCAAAAAGAAACCTTCAATACTTAAATCCCAGCAGTCTGATCCTTCTTTCCTCAAACTCATTTTTTACAAGTTTCAGCCCACTTCTACATACAACTGAAGATAAAAGCAGACACTTGACAAACAAGGATTAGCTTGAAAAAGACTAAAAAACAAAACCACCAACAAATAGGTGATAAAACAATCTATTATAGAACAACTATAAGCAAGAAAGATAATGAAAGGGAAAGGATACAAGGTACTGGAAACTTTCCCAAAGGTAAACCAATAGTTTTATAAAACCTAGAATGTAAAACAGGATATCATCTGCTTCAACTGATAGATACCCATCTGACAAAGATAATAACCTAATACTGATAACCAAAACCTTAGAATCATTGAGTCAAAAAGTGACCAGCGCACTACGTAATGTACCGCATTCAATTTCAGCAAGAAGGGAATTAGCTGACCTCACGCCAATCTAAGCAATTTATGACATTCAGATTCGAAAGACTTCGATTAATGCTTCTAACTTGTCGAAAAGCACGCCACATGACCATTGGTTCCCAGCTCAAACCGAAAGTAGTTTCAAGCACATTCCTTACAATCACAGCTTCGCCTTTTTTCCAATGCCATAGGAAATGCTTAATATCCTCAGGCTGAAGCTCAACAGCTTTTGGACAGTATAATAAGTTGTCATCAGAGTTTTCTCGAGAAGCTGCTTTCAGCAAGTTATCACTTCCCATTCTGGGTTCATCTGTGGACTTGAAACGTGAACACCAGTGCTTAGAAATTTCTGAAGCATCCTCAAGCTTGTATGTTACCGCCATCTCTTCTGCTCTTGCTAACAAATCTGAGACCCAATTCCCTGCAAAAATACACCTGATTTCCAGAAACCTTTGACCACAACCACCCAGACTAGATGGCGGGCAGAGGATGCTACCATCTCCACTAGACTTCCATTTACGTAAGTTCAAGTCATGATTTGAACTTTGAGTAGAACATGTAGCATCAGCGCAACACTCAGACGAAGTATAAAGAGAACCATGCAAATAATCTAACCCAGGGTCAATGTATTTCATTATCCTTTGTTCATCACTTCCTTGCAGACGGTCATCCCTAAGTTCTCGACAACAAGTAAGACAAAGAACAGTGGAGCAATTGGGGCAGCTTCGGTGATAATCAAAAATAGAGGTTTTGCAGTTGTTGCTGCATATATGGCATAGTTAAGGTCATTTCTTTCTTATTGGAAAAATTGTATTAATAAAAAGAGCACATGCTACAAACATACCAATAAATTTCTCCATTACACCGGCCTTTTGCTCTTTCTACCTTGACCTTGGAAAGAGGCAAAGCTGACAAGCAAACAATATGACAAGAAGTTTTCAAACAGTGGAAATGTAAATGTATATGCTCTTCAAGGTTCTCAAACATTATTAAACAACCTCGTATATGGTTAACACAAGAGAGAGATAGAGAGAGAGAGAGAGAGAGAGAGAGAGAGAGAGAGAGATGGAGGGTACTGAATTAGTAGGTAAAGACTTAAGAGGAAAATAGTGATTATTTGGTAACTTGATCAGGTGAAGATAGAAATGGCACCTTCACGCTTTAAGTGTAACTTCCTTAAATGTGCACACTAAACATCTAAAGAAGAAAATAACAATCTCCTCGTGGTTCAAGTAAAGTGGCAAGACCAAAACTAAGTCTAACAGAATGCTAATACTTACCTGTTTAACTAAGTTTATAGGACCTTAACTAGTTTCAGTTGCTAGGATTGATTAATACATCCCAATATATTTGATAGCCATGCGCGTGTCTGTATAAACTAAAATCCATTGTTCACTCTGTCTTTCATGAATTTCATGTCATGCTATGCCTCTTGAATAACAATTTCACCCCCAGTTGGACGAAAATTAATTCCACAGCTTCTAACCGGAACAAGGATTAGTACCTTTCATAATGGCCTCTGCCTCCTTCTCCAACCTCTGTTCTGCATCAAATTGTCTCAGGAAAGGCAGAAGCACGTGGAGGATAGATTTAGAGTAATAAACTTTTTCTTCATTGCTGTATTCCTGTCTTGAATGTTCGTGCTACATTGACTAACAAGCTAATTCAATATTCAGGATAAGGCAATAATAAAAACATAACGGATGATAGTTTTTCTACCAATGTCGTCCATGATCGCAAGCATGCTTTGCAATTGCAAATCTTACGACAAACAGGGCATGCTTCTGCCAAAACCTCTTCCTGAAAACCAGGGTACCTGAATATCAGGATGAAAAAAACATAATAGTAACAAGTAATAGTAAAAGTAACAGAGTATGTATGACAGTTAAGGACAGTAATTTGCTAATTTAATATATACATTTAAAGTAAACCATGACAATTACACCATGCCTGCCTCGCATGCCTGGTTGTATGCATATGTGAAGGTGGGGAAAATAGACAAAAGCAAGGAAGAAGATCACAGAAGTAACATAGTTGAGCAGCGCTTATTTTCTTTCACGCCTTGCTTTGATGTAAAATGGTACTACTAATCTGATATTGAACTATAACAAAATCCACCACTCAGACAGCAAAAATTTTCCTAATTCTTCCGCAAAATATATTGACCAATTTCTGCAATCTAGACTAGTACTAATAAGACGTGGAAAGAAATTCAAATCATTAATTCTGAAAATAAAATTTGATTGAGACTCGAGAAGACATGAACTGGTACTCTCATATCCTGACAGCTACAATAATAAGGAAGTTAAAAGAAAAAAGAAAATCAATCATCTTTTATACCATCTAATCACGCAAGGAATGCAATATCGTTTTCTCCTACACCTGGTGCACCGAATGACCTTTTCTTTATCATTTCTCTGGCACTGGTGACACATGTTGGACACAGAATTTATGTTTTCCTGCACATCCAATCAAGATAGAACAAATTAGTAATTTAAAGAGACAACTTTACGCAAAACCCAGACAAATTTTCAGAAGGTCCAAACGTCTTACATTCCCCTCCTTTTCTTTCTCTAATTTTGATGCCTTCCATCTCTTCCTTTTCTGAGATATAAGTGAATAGCCGTCATCTATGTTCATCTCTGAAACATCTACCTCTTCTTCTTCTCCTTTGCCTTCATGATGCTTTTTCTCTCTCTTTTGCATCTCACTTTCCTCCTGCTCTTTTGGCTCATACCCCATAAGTTCACCACCATTTCCATCATTTTCTCCTCCTCTCCTTACACCTTTAGAATGGTATCTCCCGAGCTTTCTCTCATTACATCTTGCATTCTCATCTTTCTTTGTTTCCTTAGAAACTAATGTCTCTGATGTCTTCCAAGCCCTAAGGTCATAGCACACATCTCTGCTCATCTTTGGCTCCTCTACTTTCTCTTTTCCTTCTTCTCTCGTGTTTTTATACCACTTTCTTGCTTTCTTTTTCTTCTCCCTTTCCTATTCTTTTTCCTCTTCTCCCATAAATCCATCACCACTTCCATTTTTTTCTCTGTTCCTTCCAACTTCAGAATTCCATCTCTCCTGCTTTCCATTATTGCATTTTACGTTCTCATCCTTCTTTTTTTCCTTAGTATCTGAAGCTTCTGTTTTCCTTTTCAACCTAAGTGCATAGCGCTCTTCCCTGCTCATCTTTGCCCTCTCTACTCTCTTTTTTTCTCCTTCTACTTTGCTTTTATACTGCTTTTTTGCCTTCTTGTTCTTCACACTGTCTTCGAGCTCTTTTTCCTCTTCTCCTGTGAACCCACCACCACTTCCATTATTCTCTTCTTTTCCTTTATCTTCAGAACTTCTTCTCTTCTTACATTTTAGATTTTCATCCTTGTCTTGTTTCATAGACTTTGATGCTTCATGCATCTCTGATTTCTTAGCTCTCAGTGAATAGTGAACATCTCTGCTAATCTGTGGCCCCTCTACCTTCTCTTTTTCTTCTCCTTTATCTCTAAGATGCACTTTTGCTAACTTTCTCTTCTCACATGTCTCCTGCTTCTTTTCCTGTTCCACCATAATTCCAGCACATCCTTGTGTATGCAAAGTAGTCAAAGGAACATTTGTCCCAGATGGGCAGTAGTCTTTAGTTAAGCGTGAAGTGTCTTCCTTCTCTACATACAACTCAATTGTTAAATTTTGGAACTGAGTTGGTAGGTCTAACATGGAGCCGACGATATCGTCGTCTTCTATTGCAAGAGTTGTATATTGCACAAAAGATCCAGAAACAATGGGGTATCTGAGTGTCACTGTTAACCTCCATTTATCTCTGTCAAGTTCCATGGCAGAATATATATGGCTCACCAGCTCATCGTACCTAATCATTCGCCCAACTGTGATTAGCTTTTTAGCTTTCTCGTTATATGAAGCAGATCCATTGTTAGAGAGACAAATTTCGCCATCCCAATACAACAAAATCCTAATAGGATGAGTCAATGACATGTTTCAATCTGTGAATTTAAAATTGCAAAGAAAAATTCATGTCAGCAACTTGTTTCAGCTTAAATCAACAAGCAAAGCTTTCCCGACATTATTACACAAGGTTTGCATTTAAAGTGTTGATTTTTCAACTTCTAATTCCCTTAAAAAATATGAAATAATTTATGAGATTGAATATAATATCCAAAAGATTTGTGCGCATGTCTCAAGCATTTTTCCATTGAACATAACAAAATAGTAATATTCAAAACCACAAACTTCAATCATCAATGCCCTGTGCTCCTTGAAAGCAATTACATACAAAACCATAAAAACGCCCAGCAAGAGCTAAATTAATTTATTCAGAATCAGAAAAACTAAGAACCAATAATGCCCCAAAAAAAGCCTTTTAAATAGTTACAAAATCTATGCCAGGCAATGAATACTAAAAAATACTAAACTACCACCAAAAGCTCGAACAAATACTGGAACTTCTCTAAATTAGTAAAATTTATCACACAAAGCCATAAACATAAGAACTGCACTAAAAAAATCAATCAAAGCAACAAGTGACCTCTCGTGGAATTAACCATTAGAATATAAAGAACTTCTTAATCAATAAAACAAATCTCTCTACAATTCCATTTCAACAGAAATGGAACGAAATTTAAGAAATTTCCAAAATGATTTCAGTTCACAAAATTCAAATACTTCAAAAGCCACAATTAGTACTAACATCTAACGAGTATTAAACTATTAATCATGCATTAACAAAGATAAAATTACTACAATAAGTTATCAATAAATTAAATAGGGAAAACTGACAGAATTGTCAACAAAGTTATAATCTTGGCTGCATGTCCACTAACACCGATGCGATGATCTAAGAAAGTTTCCTCTTTTTCGTCAATTGAGTAACCGTGCGCACGCATGTGCATTTTCCAGCTGACATTGTGGCATTTGCCCTCGGTTTAAGCGCGTGATAACGAGAGAAAAGATTTCTCACCTGTAGCTTCAAGCGTGAACGATGATACGGCGGTGGCAGTGGTGGTGGCCGGGCTGTGCATGCAGGACAGGAGGACTAAAGCCGTAATGAGTTCGTCTTCTTCAAAGTACAAATATCATGAAAAAAGCGATTCCCAACTGTCAATTTTTGTGAGTTATTACTTTAAGTGTTTGGAAGAAAATGTAATATTTTTAAAAAAAAAAAATCTATCTACAAACTGTTATGAAACATTAAATTGGATGTCCATTAATTCAACACATTAGATGCCAAAGATAAGGATTAATTCTTCCTTCGTTTATGTTATGAATTGAAGTCATAACTTACCTATTTACTTATCTATAAATAGGCAAATTCACTTGTAAACTTTGACAACGGATGAGTTTGAAGAAAACAAAGAATTCTTATGTGAATGAAAGTATACCTTCACATATTTATTATCTATATATTACTCTTCTTCACAACATATGTATTAGTTTCTTTTCTTGAAGATATATCTTTCACTATATTGAATACTATTAGTGTTAGTATTTGTATTAGTATTATAACACGTTATCAGCACGAGATTCTACCGACTGAGGGAGATTTGACTATCAGAGCAGTTAATTACAAGTCCAAATATTAGAGTAATATTACACATGTGCTTAAATATTTTTGGTGTGAACTTTGAGGTAATATTTTTCCTTTTCTCAATCTAGAGGTAATATTTCTATTTTACTTAATTCATTTTATTCTTATTTTGACTAACCTTACAATATAAGAATTTATATTATTTTAAATTTCTTACTTATATTATTATTGTATTATTTCTTCCTGAAGAAGAAATTAATATACTCTTCCTAAAGAAGAATTAATACATATGAATCTTTCTGACGAAGAAATGAATGCCAAATACTTGGGATCATGTAATGGTGATGACGATATTTGTCTTATTGACAGTGCTACTACGCACACTATACTTAAAAGTAAAAAGTATTTTTCCTATTTGAAAATGGGAAAAATCAATGTTAATACAATATGTTGTAGTGCAAAATTAATTGAAGGCTCCGGAAGAGCTACAATATTTCTCCCTGAAGGAACAAAATTTGTTATAAATAGTGCACTTCTATCTACAAAGTCTCGAAGAAATTTATTGAGTTTTAAAGATATTCGTCGAAGTGGATATCATATTGAGACTATGAATGAGACAAATGGTGAATTTTTATTAATTACAAATACCATTTCTGGAAGAAAATGTGTATTAGAAAAATCACCATCTTATTCATCTGGTTTATATTATACAAAAATAAGTGCAATTGAAAGTCATCACTTAGTAGACCAGAAGTCTAAAAATCCCGATAATTTTATAATATGGCATGATCGTCTAGGACATCCTGGTTCCATTATGATGAGACGGACCATTGAAAATTCAAATGCCCATTCATTGAAAAATCAAAGAGTATTGAACTCTAATGATTTTTCCTGTGTTGCTTGCTCCCAAGGAAAATTAATAATTAGACCATCATCTCTTAAAGTGGGAATTGAATCCCCTGCATTTCTAGAACGAATTCATGGTGATATATGTGGGCCTGTAGACCCACCATGTGGACCATTTAAATATTTTATGGTGTTGATCGACGCATCAACAAGATGGTCACACGTATGCTTATTATCATCTCGAAACCTAGCATTTGCGAGATTGCTTGCTCAGATAATTAAGCTACGAGCACAATTTCCAGATCACCCAATTAAGAAAATTCGTCTAGATAATGCTGCTGAATATTCATCACATGCTTTCGATGATTATTGCATGTCGGTTGGAATAAGTGTTGAACATCCTGTAGCTTATGTTCACACACAAAATGGTCTTGCTGAATCATTTATTAAACGGTTGCAATTAATTGCTAGGCCGTTACTTATGAGGTCTAAACTTACTTTATCTGCTTGGGGACATGCTATATTACATGCAGCAACACTTGTAAGAATAAGACCGACGTGTTATCATACTTATTCCCCCCTGCAATTAGCATTTGGTTATGAGCCTAATATTTCTCATTTGAGAATTTTTGGTTGTGCGGTTTATGTCCCAATTACACCGCCACAACGTACTAAAATGAGACCCCAAAGAAGATTGGGAATATATGTCGGATATGAATCACCTTCTATTATTAAATATATTGAACCATTAACAGGTGATTTATTTACTGCTAGATTTGTTGATTGTCATTTTGACGAATCACATTTCCCGACATTAGGGGGAGGAAAAGATCAACCGAAAAAAGAAATCACATGGAAAATATCATTGAATTTCCTTGATCCTCGTACAAAAGAAAGTGAACTGGAAGTTCAAAGAATTATACATTTGAAAAGAATTGAAAATCAATTACCGGATGCATTTAATGACTCCAGAAGAGTTACTAAATCACATATTTTCGCTGAAAATACTCCTGTGAAAATTGATATCCCTGAAGGGAAAATTACAAGTGCTAATGAGTCTCATGCACGTTTGAAGCGTGGAAGACCTCTCGGTTCCAAAGATAAACATCCTCGAAAGAAAAGAGGATTAAATAATGGTAAGAGTCAAGAACTCCAAAATATTGCTAGTGACAAAATTCAACATCCTGGAGAGGTTGCTCCTGAAGAGCTCGCTCCTGAAGAGAATAAGATTATAGAAAATTCAATAAATTTTGTCACTACAGGAAAAAGTTGGAATCGAAAAGATATAATTATAGATAATGCTTTTGCATATAATGTAGCACTTGATATTATGGAAGAAGACGAGGATCATGAGCCTAGATCGGTTGATGAATGTCGTCGAAGAAATGATTGGTCAAAATGGAAAGATGCAATCCAATCTGAATTGGATTCACTGGCAAAACGAAAAGTATTTGGACCTGTAGTTCAAATACCAGAAGGTGTAAAGCCAGTGGGATATAAATGGGTGTTCGTGAGAAAAAGAAATGAGAAAAATGAAATTGTGAGATATAAAGCACGGCATGTAGCCCAAGGATTTACACAAAGGCCTGGATTTGATTATGATGAGACATATTCACCTGTAGTGGATGGAATTACATTTAGATATCTTGTGAGTTTAACAGTGCATGAAAAGCTTGATATGCGTCTAATGGACGTAGTCACTGCTTATTTATATGGAACACTGGACAATGATATCTATATAAAAATCCTTGAAGGATTTAGCATGCCTGAAGCATATAAATCAAATCCTAGAGGAGTTTATTCCATAAAATTACAAAGGTCTTTGTATGGACTCAAACAATCTGGACGTATGTGGTATAACCGTCTTAGTGAATGTTTAATTAAAGAAGGTTATATAAATGACCCAATATGTCCATGTGTTTTTATTAAGAAAGATGAGTCAAATTTTGTTATCATTTCCATATATGTTGATGATCTCAACTTAATTGGAACTCATGAAGAGATCCAAAAGGCAGTTGAATATTTAAAGAGAGAATTTGAGATCAAGGATTTTGGAAAGACCAAATTTTGCCTTGGTTTGCAAATTGAACATTTGCAAGATGGGATTTTTGTTCATCAAACTACATATACCCAGAAGGTATTAAAACGATTTTATATGGATAAAGCACATCCATTGAGTACTCCGATGATCATTCGGTCACTTGATCCTATTAAGGATCCTTTTAGACCAAAAGAGGAAAATGAAGAGATTCTTGGTCCTGAAGTACCATATCTCAATGCTATTGGTGCACTAATGTATCTTGCTAATTGTACAAGACCAGATATATCATTTGCAGTGAATTTGTTAGCAAGATTTAGCGCTTTTCCTACAAAACGACATTGGAATGGTATTAAGCATATTCTTCGTTATCTCCAAGAAACCATTGATCTTAGATTATATTATTCATATGATTCTCGACCAGAATTGCTTGGTTATGCTGATGCTGGGTATTTATCTGACCCGCATAAAGCAAAGTCACAGACTGGATATTTGTTTACATGTGGCGGTACAGCTATTTCGTGGCGATCCACAAAACAAACAATTACTGCTACTTCTTCAAATCATGCTGAAATTATAGCAATTCATGAGGCCAGTCGAGAATGTGTTTGGCTAAGATCAATAACCCACTATATCCGGAAGAATTGTGGGTTATCTCCAGAAGAAGAAAATCCTCCAATAATATTATATGAAGACAATGCAGCTTGTATAGCTCAATTAAAAGGAGGATATATCAAAGGATATAGGACGAAACATATTTCACCAAAATTCTTCTTTACTCACGATCTGCAGAAGAATGGTGAAATTGATGTGCAACAAATTCGGTCAAGTGATAATTTGGCGGATTTATTTACAAAGGCATTACCAACAACAACTTTTGAGAAATTAATAAGGAATATTGGAATGCGTCGGTTGAAGGATCTCAAATGATTTTTGAATCAGGGGGAGAAATTAATACACAAGAATAGTGTACTCTTTTTCCTTCACTAGGATTTTTTCCCACTGGGTTTTTTCCTAGTAAGGTTTTAACGAGACATATTCTTCGTGTAATGGACATCCAAGGGGGAGTGTTATGAAACATTAAATTGGATGTCCATTAATTCAACACATTAGATGCCAAAGATAAGGATTAATTCTTCCTCCATTTATGTTATGAATTGAGTCATAACTTACCTATTTACTTATCTATAAATAGGCAAATTCACTTGTAAACTTTGACAACGGATGAGTTTGAAGAAAACAAAGAATTTTTATGTGAATGAAAGTATACCTTCACATATTTATTATCTATATATTACTCTTCTTCACAACATATGTATTAGTTTCTTTTCTTGAAGATATATCTTTCACTATATTGAATACTATTAGTGTTAGTATTTGTATTAGTTTTATAACACAAACTCTTTTAACGATTTGTTTTTCGTTCCCAATTCAATAGAAAATTATAAATTAATATATTATTTTAAATATTTAAAAGGTAATAAATTTGAAAATTCTTAATTTTTGTAGGGTATAATTTTGATTTTCAAGAAAAAAAAATGTAAAGCTAATTGTATACTTGATTTCCCACGTAGTAAGATAAAGGTTTGTTGTTGTTGTTACATGGATAATATGTAAACTAATAGAATATGAAAAAGGTGAAAATATAAAAATATATGGTTCAAAATTAGAGAAACTTTTATGAACAAGTACTTGTCTATTTTCGATTCTAAATAATAGAGAATTTGTTTGATAGAACTTTTTTTTTGGAGCCATGATTGAGATGCAATAGAATCAATATTGATAACAGGTTGAGAGCATACATTGAATTATTCGTTTTTTTTTTTCTAATTTCCAATTCAATTGTTAATTTTTAAACTTGTAAATTATGGCAAACTGAAAAAAAAAACAAAATTCTAAAAAACTTGATTTTTGTGAGGTATAGATTGGGATTTTCAGAGAATTACACGATTTTTACAACACTATATAGGCATGCTTTTTAATAGTATATTTTCTATTTTTAACTCAATGAAAAACATGTAAATTGAGAAATTTATGCTAAAAGTGAAAAAATAAAATTTTAAAAAAATCTTAATTTTCATGAATTGTAGTTTTGAATTTCCTAAATAATAGTCAAAATGTCAAATGACATTACTCATTGAAAGTTGTAGCCTGAAAAGTTGTTTTTCAAATAAGCAATAGTCTGAACTCAACTCAAAGCCCAATTTACAATGTGAGCCCAGAATGGGCCTCACGTTGATGAGCTTGCGGGCCAAATTCGGGTTCACGATGATTAGAGTTTAAAAAGTTAAATTCCAAACATGTTCAAGCTCGTCCTACAAATAGAGTGAATTTTCAATTGGACAATTAGTTTGGACAATTTAGGGTAAATTACAAAAAAAAAACACCCTGTAGTTTCAAAAAGTTTTAGGGTAAAATACACTAAACTCCCTTGTATTATTGTTATGTCCCACATTTATTCCTTGTAGTTTTAATTACAACACTTAACCTCCTTAACATTTTAAAACTAAAAAAATTAATAACGACGTTAAAAAAGAATCAATGAAAAGATAATTTCAATCATATTAGAGTGGGTAAATACCCACAATACCCAATTAATCCATTAAAAATGTGGGATAAGATTTCTCAATATATACTTATCCAATTACTAAAAAAAAGGAGATAGAATTGATTGGGTGAAAGAATTTTATCAAAACATATGTTATATCTCGTTATATCTCTGTTACGATCATCTATTCTTTTACAAAAGTATACAATATATTGTCTCTTCTTTCTTTTGTAGGAGTTTGATTTTTTAAATACAAAGTATTATTTCAAGTACAAATATCAAGGTACTTTAAGTTTTAAAGAATAAATATTTACATGATTTTAATTTTGTAATTTTTTTAATTTTTTAATCTTAGATGAAGTTTAATAATTGAATTTTGCTTTTGTTGTAATTTTTTTAACTAACGCGTTTGATATTTATTTTTATTTTTTTTCTAATTTTTTAATCATGAAAAGATTGCCTTTATTGATTATATCGATTGTTGATAGCCATTTAAGAATATGATTTGAAAAATTATTCGTGATGTTTTATTTTTTAACTTTTATCAAGATTTGATTAGATTGGATGTATTAGTGAGATGGTAAATTATAACTTTTTTTACACTGCTTTTCAAATTGATATTTGAGTTTTTTTATTTATGTTGAGTTTATAATTTTTTATTTTAAGGTCAATTTTGTCATTTTATTATCTTACATTAAAATAGGGTGTTTAATTTTGCTTAGTCATTGACGGCAATTAATATATTAGATTAATTAGTTTTAAATTAGAAAATTAAGAGTTTTAACTGTTGTAATTAAAACTACGAGGGGTGAATGCGAAACGGAACAATAGTATAAAGGGGTTTAGTGTATTTTACCCAAAGTTTTATATTACCCTCCTATACTTTAAAAACCTACATTTTACTTTCTTATGATTTTTTTTTCAAATATACAAAATATATAAATTTAAAATATTTATTTTTATAGATTTATCTAATCCAATATGTAGGTATAATTTTTAATTCTTGATTTGAAGTAAAACTACATTATGTATTTTTCTTAAATTTCCTTTTCTTTTTCAAAAAAAATTCAAAATATAAAGAAGTAACTTGTGGTTACTAAACCATAAGAAGATAATTTAAAATTTTTTAAAACTACAAAAAAAAAATTGTAATTTACCTGACAATTTAATAGAATATTGTATCACAAAGACACAAACCCCCAATGAAAATAGAAGAAAATTAAACAAAATGAGGAACTAAGACCAATGCAGTCATCTAAAAGATCTTGATGACTTTACTTGTCATGAACTATATATTGATGAATCTTTTCTCTTCAGTATCATACAACAGCTTAAGACAATCACAAGAAACAAATTGAAAGAATTTCTATTTTTGCTGTCTTTATCAGATTAGATAAATGTCAATTCCCTTAATTGAAAAGAAAAAAAGATATATATAATTTGCCTCTCTCTACATGCTATGAACTATAAAGGCAAAGAACCACAAGCAAATATATACTTTTAGTCATTAAATATTGTAATAGGTCTAATAGGATTAGGATTTAGGAGTAGTACTTTTAGTTTTTAAATTAACCACTGTTTTTTTTCATGATTTGCATCTAAACTCTTAGATTCCGTTTGGATGAGGTATTTTTAGATTTTATCATGAATTTTTTTTCTTGGAATTTGTTATGAGAAAATTATATTTTATGAGTGTTTGGAATGAATGATTTTGTTTTGTTAGGATTTGTATTGAAGATTTTTTTTATTAATAAAAGTTTGAAATTTAAATTTGAATTAATATTTTATTAATTTATTTTGGTGGGAATTGTGTTAAAAAGAATTGTTTATTATTAAAATTTAAAATTCAAATTCAAATTTAATATGTTATTTATAAAAAATACTGTAGCAAAAATAATTACTGTAGCATTGGTTTTGTTTTTAAAAATTTTGATGAAAAAATTGAACAAAATAAACAAATCATTTTGCAATTGTGAAATAAATCACTAAATTCATCTCATCCAAACAAAGCCCATTTTCTTCATCAACCAAACTGCTACACGAAAATATTCAAAGATACAAGTATTGTAATAAGAAAAGTTACAAAATATTATAGGCTTGTCGAAATGATGAAAATAATAAAATATATAAAAGTGAAAAAAAAAGTGAAGAAAAGTAATAAATAAAATAAAAACAAAAGCTTTCGATCAAACTGTTACATCAAGTCTACACGTAATCTAATCTATTTTAAAGGGTACCTCAACAAAAGATCAAAATGATTAATTTGCACAATAAGTTGTATCTAACATTTCAACTTAGAACCATTAATTTGTGTTAGGTTTGGAGGTGAAAAGCATATCAAATCCTTTGTCTAATTTTCACTATTTTATTATGTCCAATACTTCGATACTATATAGTTATACTAAAAAAAACTTCAATATTACGAAATTTCACAAAAAATTTATAATGCTAATATTATGTTCTTTTTACATCTAGTGAAACTATATAATATTAAGGTCTTTTTTTCGTGAAATTATGTAATATTGAGATTTTTTTTAGTAGTGAAACTATTGTTGTTGGATAGAATTAAAAAAAAAAAAGAATGGAGGATTTGATCAGGAAATCCCAATGCATGTAGATCTGCATGTAACACAAACAAGCAATTAAAATGCAAAATCCCAATGCATGTAGATCTGCATGTAACACAAACGAGCAATTAAAATGCAAAAAACATTAATTAATGCATGTAGATCTGCATGTAACACAAACGAGCAATTAAAATGCAAAATCCCAATGCATGTAGATCTGCATGTAAGATGTAACACAAACGAGCAATTAAAATGCAAAAAAAAAAAATTTGGTCTCTACATGTAAAGTTAGAGCCCAAAAATACTTAATAAAAGAACCCTCCAAATAAAATTCTTTTTTCTTTTCTGATCTTTCTTTAAATAAATCATATTCAAATAATAGCATGTCAGATATATTATATAAGAAGTCGCAATTTGTTGCATACTCAACGGGGAGAAAAGCTAAATTAATGTCAATATAGATGATTGTGTAGCTCTGCCATTAAAGTAAAATGGGATTATCTTTGGTTGAAAATGTTAAACTCCAATGGAAGTTTCCATAATTCCATTGACTTTAGTATTAATGATTAATGCGCACTCTGACATTGTGTGATTTGGGAAGCTTCTCCGTTGACTACGAAAGCCTTGCAATATGCATTGCATCCAAATGAATCTGTTGTTGTTGCCAAGTCAACTTGCTTCGTGTTTCAAATCTACCATACTAATATTAAAAGAATAGAAAACCAATTATGAAACGGAACAATTAACCGCATAAGACAAACAAGAATTAGCAATGTCAATTGTCAAATATTCCAGAAGGGGAAAATGTTTTACATCCAATCAATCCTTTGAAAAGTTATTCATTCAGCCTTTTCTCAAATCAAGAAGTTCTGTTTAAGATTATGAGAAGAAAAAACAAATATTTGAATTTCAATACAAACAAATTACAGAAGCTGTATTATGATCAAATTAAGCTATATATATATATATATATATATAATGGGATGGTTGTGAAAAATGAAATGATTTGTCAAATATAGAAAAGAAGATTCTCATTATGGTTGTTTAGGGCAACTGTTAAAGTTTTTTAATCAACAGACTGTATATTTGAGGCAATAAAAAATCTATTGCTTTGGTTAAAAACAGTTTTATTTTTATAGAAAATTTTCAAATCTAATTATTTGGAAATTGATTGTATACGAAAACAAATAAACAGCTTAATGGTTGTTATGTGGAAAATTTTTCGCCTTGCAAAATGTATTTGCATAGATGTAACTTTATGAAGAAATTAATGTCGTACTTGTTTTTTTTTTCTTTTGTTGAGTTGTGCAAAATATACACATCAACTAATCTATATTCAAGTGTTTGGGTTGACAATGCAAATTAGCATTAGTTTCCCCTCTTTGTAAGGGCTCTACCACCAAACAAAACAAAACAAAAACGGAATTTAATGAATGTGAGACAAGATCTTCTGTCCAATATTTATCATGTCTAATTCTGTATAACATTTTAAACGACGTAGTTCACTAAAATTAGGGAGTAAATGCATAAGTCAATCAATGTAGAGTTCATTAAAACGACCTTGCAATTGTTATTGTTAGAAATCCTTGTCCATCCAACTCAAAATTTGTTAACATCAAATTCATGAAACGAACTCAGTCCAATTCAAAACTTGTTAACGAACAAATTCATGAGACAAACTCAACCCTAATATTAGAAAAAGAATTGAACATTAATGTATAAATAGATTCGAGTCATATTTAAAAGTGATCTTACTAGTAAAACTCTGATTATATGTTAAAATTTCTTGTGCATCTAATGCAAAATCAATTGACAACGAACTAAGTGGTCTAACAATCTTATTAATACGTCTACAAACTTTTACAAAATGATGGTGAGATATTATTTCTAACTTTAAGGATCCATGTATAAAAGAACAAATTGTTCTGTGCAAAACTGAATCAATCCACTCTTATGGTGGAATTTTTATCAGCCCCACTATAGCACTTTGAAATTTGAATAAGTCACTAAGGACGGCTACAGCCTGTGAGCTGACTGCTGACCAAGACAAAAACTCAACTGGTCAACACATCCTTTTCATTTTTTTTCCTGTCCAACCTTAACTGGATTAGCCTCATTGACAAAACTTACATCAAAATTTCAACCACCAAAAACTGGAATTTTGTAATCCAATCCCATCGTGTAAATAACAGTGCCTCCAAATCTATATATAGACTAAAAGCCAGAGATCGTTGGCTACATCAAATAGAACAAAAAACCCCTTGAATTGGCAACAAAAATAAGCCAAAATGATGTTTGTCAAGAAAGCTAAAAAAACTCTTTTCACTTGTCTGTTATTCTTGTGCATTAGCACTAGTACTTCTGCTTTTCCTTCATACTCCTCTAGGGCCATGAAGGGAGCTTATTGGCCTTCATGGAGAGCTTCACTTTTTCCACCACCGGCCATTGACACAACCTTATTCACTCATATCTACTATGCATTTCTTTCTCCAAATGGTACAACTTTTGAGTTCGACATTGATGAATCAACAGCTTCACTTCTTTTAAGCTTCACATCAACCCTTCGTTCCAAAAATCCACCAGTTAAAACTCTATTTTCTGTAGGAGGAGCTGACGAAGGTTCAACTCGATTTTCCCGTATGGCCTCAACAGCAGCCACACGCAAGGCCTTCATCCTGTCTAGCATAGAAGTGGCTAGAAAATATGGCTTTGATGGGATTGATCTTGATTGGGAATTCCCACAAAACCCGAAAGAAATGAACGATTTGAGCAACCTTTTTGACGAATGGAGAGCTGAAATTCGTAAGGAAAGTAAGCTAACACGTCGTCCTGAATTATTATTATCAGCAGCTGTTTATTTTTCCGCCAGTTTTTTCTTATCTTCCACAGTAAGAACCTATCCAGTTGCTTCTATTAACAAGAATTTAGATTGGATTAACGCCATGTGTTACGATTATCATGGCTCGTGGGAGCCATCCATTACGGGTTCACAATCAGCATTATTTGATCCAAAAAGCAACATCAGCACAAGCTATGGTCTGGGATCGTGGATTAAGGCAGGGATTTTGAGAAATAAATTGGTCATGGGGTTGCCACTTTATGGGAGAACATGGACACTAAAGGATGCTAGTGTTAATGGAGTGGGAGCACCGGCTGTTGGGGTTGGTCCTGAGGGAGATGGGGGAAGTGGGATTTTGCTGTACTATGAAGTGGTCGATTTTAATAAGAAAAACAATGCTACTGTTGGATTTGATGTGGGTACAATGTCGACTTATTCAGTGGCTAGAACTTCTTGGATTGGGTACGATGATAGCAAATCTACGGCAGTGAGGGTTAGGTATGCTCGGAGTTTGAGGATCCGTGGTTATTTTTTCTGGGCTTTGGGATACGATCAAGATTGGACAGTATCCAAAACAGGTACTTCATTTGTTGTTGTTTGTTCTGCACATATCTAAATTGTTGTAAGTTATGGTATTATCACTCAAGGTTTATTCACTCTTGTTTAGTAATTACTTTAGATTCAACAACAACAATAACCCTTTATTCCATTATGTCGAGTCTGTCTATGTAGATTACATTTCGCTATCGTAATCGAGTTAAACTCGTTTGGGCATTTATATTAATTTGAATATATCATATTATTTCTTATAGGTTTTAGAGCTTAAATATAATCTATCGTTTATTGGGAGAAAAGAGATAATATTATTGATAGATAACTATGCATATTAACTATTTGTTTATTTGGGGGTGTTGGAAGAAAAATGTTGTGTGTGAGATATTAATTTGGACCATATCTTGATGAGTAGAATTAGTAAAAGATATCAAATTCTTAATTATGAGTTTTGTCTATAAGGCTGAAAAACGTAAGCAAGAACTAGACATCAAGGGTCAATTGTCCTAAACTAAGCCACCCAAAGATGGTAGTTTAATTGAATTTTTGGTTTTGTCTCTTCTCAATTTTGTCTGGAATGGAAGTTAATAATGTCATTTATGTAATGGAAGGAATGGAAAACTTAGTTAATGTTGTGCCTTTTTTTAATGAACAATAATTTATAGCTTCTAGTCTAATGTACTGCTCCATAAACTACTATCATGCAAGAGCAGGACAAACATTAGAAGGTATATATTACCTCACTTCATAGCAATATGTGCATGGATAGTTTGGCTAGAATCAAATCAAAGTTTGACTGAGACTCAGAAAGGTTTAGTTGATGTGTATCAACTCATCTGCTGAGTTGACGGTGAATTACCAATCTTAAATGATTATGTGTATTATAATATTTCACTATTTTATAATCTTGTGCATTAAGTAAAGAGTCGTGTTGTTATTGAAACTGGCCATTTTTTTTCTTTTATCACCTTCTCATAAGAATGAAATATAAGAATGAGGATAGAAATTGAATTTGACTATTTTTTTTTAGTTATGATTTGCTCTCTAAATTTAAACTAGAATATTCAAAAATTAATTTTCTTTTTTTGATGTTTTGCAGCTTCAAAGTCGTGGATTAGATGAGAAATGAAGTTGAGGAATCACATCAAAATTTGTCTAGCAATTAATGCACTTCACTTTGGGGACACAGTCAGCAGTAGTACTGTATCAAGAATTTTATTTTGTTAGGCATTTTGCCATCTTAGGTTGAAGAATTGATTATAGTGCTCAATCTAATTATTGATGGGACTAACATAAATAAGATGATATGATCTATATTGATAATTTACATATTGTTCTTCATAAATAAATGTAGACCACTCAAATATTTTTCCATTCAATTCGGTTCAAAATTCCTCATTCCCCTTACTAGACAACAACCCCATCTTTTGATATTGTCAATGGAAATCACTTTATTACATGATCATTTTGAGTAATGTAAAGTTTATTTTTATTTAATAAACTAGCATTTATTTTGAATAAAGGGCAAAAATTAATGTCAATAGAAATGGTAGTTAAATTTTAATTTTAATTTACCCAGTCATTTAATAGAAATGGTATACTAATGATTATTCAGTCAAATCTAGTGATTATGGATCCCTTTTTTTCCAATTTAATTGAGAAAGTTTTTTCTTGTTATTACACAATTTGAACTGTAAATTTGTTGCAAAAATTTTGCAGGTTAGCATATGCTAATGTACAATTAAGTATATCAATTATTCTTATTTTCTAAACTTCTATGATCCATGACCATGACCCTTCCAGATGAAAGTATTATTCTAGAGAGGTCTTTTAAATTGTTTCATTGAAGTTTGAACCATGCAGTCTGTTTTTTTTTTTTTGTTTCAAAAGCAATAATTTCATTAATTAATAAAAGTAAAATACAACACAATACAACTAAATAGCTCATAATAGATACACTAAATTAATTTGGCTAGCTCATATAATCAGTGCAAACAAATGGCATGCATAACAGGCACAGATTTAGAGCGCAAGTCATGAAAACAAAATAATGAAATAAATTGGTTAATTGGAAACTAAAACTGGAGTGTCTTCTCCTATCGCAGAGCTAAAATTGAAGTAAATTTTACTCCGTAGTAGCAGAGGTGAAATTCAAATTTTCCTCTCTAGTAGCTGATAAAAAACTAAGCTTTAATCCCACAACATACCTAAATCTAAAGTTTTCTTTTCCCATGTACCAAATTCAAAATCAATCAATCTTCAAAGACCAAGATCAAGATCTGAGAAAGAAAGATAAGTTGGAGAAGAAAACCTTGCGATTCAGCTGCTTGAAGAAATATACCTTATTCATCTTTTTTTTTTGTCTGCCCAAAAATAGAGGCTTCAATGAATTTATCCAAGCCATCCATCTAAGATGCAAATTTTTTATTTCATATTGCAAAAAAACTCAAAAAATGGAGAGTAGAACTCTCAAAAGAGATAAGAACACTCCTCCCACTAAGGGAGACAAATCACTCTCACAAAAGGAGACAAGACAACATTTTGGATTTTGAGGGAGGTGGGTCGGTGGGAAAGCGGTGGCAAGAGGTCTACCACCTCCCCTTAGGTTTTTGGCTTTTGGGTTGTGAGAGGAGAGAGAAAAAGGTTAGATAGAAGTTAAAAAGAAGGAGATGAGTTTTAATTTAGGCTGCTGTTATTGCCAGAGCAACAATTAGCTTCCAGAGCAATAAATTACACATCTTCCAAATTTATCTTTAATCAATCAACTCTTTTATCTTTTATCAATTTATCATTACAACTTATCTTTATCTTCTTTCTAGCTTATCATTACAACTTATAACATCTTTTCGTAACTTCTGCTTTCCTAACATTTATTTTCACCCTCAAATTATAAGAAAGAACTTATATAAAATAATAGGATACTTATTTCTATTAATAGCTTTTATTGTTCTCTCAGTTAAATTATAAAATATTTACCAATATATACTTCAAAAAATTTAGGCTCCATTTGTTTACCGTTGTTTTAGTGTTTTATTTCACAAATTCAATTTGATTTATTTGTTTTGTCCATTTTTTTATCAAAATTTTAAAATAAAAAAATAATATTACAGTAATTATTTTTTATACAACGTTTTTTATATTTTAATAAATAAAATATTAAATTTAAATTTGACTTTTAAATTTTTAATAATAAAAAATTCTTCCTACGACATTTTTATACTAAAATAAACTCATAAAATATTAACTCAAATTTAAATTTTAAATTTTATTAATAAAAAATTATCGAATATAAATGCTCACCAAAACAAACTCATCAATCCAAACACCTCCAAAATATTTTTTTTTATAACAAATCTCAAGAAAAAAAATCCTACTATAAACCTAAAAAAATACTCTATCCAAAGCGAGTTATATTTTTTTGTTAAAATACTAATATATAAACATATGGCAGCTATAAATTATTATTTTTGTTTCTAATAATACTCCCCATACTAATATTTTATCAAAATAATTCCCATAAATTAAAACTTAAAAGGAAGACCACCACTATATATATAATAGAAATCTCAATTTCATGTATTCTTTTATGCTACAATTTAATTCATAAATTTTAAATAATAAAAAGGCAACAAATTTTACTTTATAATTTCGATGCATATATTTACTTCCATTTATACTCCCAGCAATTTTTTTCCTTGTGATCTACTAACATTTTGAAATGTTAATTTGCTCATAATATAATTAAGCTGGGAAGAATTTATAATTATTAAAAATTTAAAATTCAAATTTGAATTAATATTTTATGAGTTTATTTTGGTAAAAAAAATGTCTTAGGAATAATTTTTTATTATTAAAAATCTAAAAGTCAAATTTAAATTTAATAATTTATTTATAAAAATAAAAAAATATTATAGAAAAAATAATTATTGTAACATTATTTTTTTTTTGTTTTACAAATTTTGATAGAAAAAATGGACAACACAAATAAATCAAATTGAATTTGTGAAATATAACACTAAGACAACGGTAAACAAATGGAGCCTAAATTTTTTAAATACATATTGGTAAATATTTTATAATTTAATTGAGAGAAAAATAAAATTTATTAATAGAAATAAGTGTCATATTATTTTTATATAATTTTTTTCTTATAATTTGAGGGTGAAAATAAATATTATATTAATAAAAATTTAGGAGAAAAATTAGTGTAAAGGAGAAGAAAACAGAAGTATGTTATAAAGAATTGATAAGTTTTAATGATAAGGTAGAAAAAAGATAAAGATAAGTTGTAATGATAAATGTAGAAAAATAAAAGAATTGATTAATTAAGGGTAAATTTGGAAGATGTGTGATTTATTGCTCTGGAAGCTAATTATTGCTCTGGCAATAACAACAACCTTTAATTTATCCTCTTTCTAACCATGTAGTCTAGTTGAGTTGGTAAATTATATTGTCTTGTGGGAAAAGTGTCAAAGTTCAAAGTTTCCCACCTTAAATGTGTTAAAAAAAATACAAAAACTCATGTGAAACTAATTTTATGAATCAAACGGATAATTAATGATCATTGAAATCCTGATTTTAATTTTATTTGACTTTTATTGTATGTTAAAATTTTGATTAACTCTTATTTATATATAAACCTACTTCACATGACAAAAAAAAAAAACTTAAATTGGGAAAATTTCATATTTAAAGTTTCATTTGACTCTTGAGAAATACTTCCACAAACATCAGTTTTACCAAAATTTTTGCTTTTAACTTCAACGGTCTTTGGATCCAAATTCACTGACTCTCCATTTCTTGTTGTTAGTTAAGGTTTTGCTCTTGGTTGATATTGTTTTCTTAAATTAATTCTCATCTGGGATTCTTGTTGCTCCTCCTAGTTTGCTGATTGCAACAATTATTAGTGAATTTTTTCCAGAAAAGGATTTAATTGTTTCTCCCAATTTCCCATAAAATTCCTAAGAAACCAATGGCATTACTTTCAATTCTTTTGTAAGCAATGCAAAATTGCATTATCTCTACACACTTACAAGAGAGATACATGCAACCCTCTCTCCATTCGGAGAGTTGAACTAGTGAGTAGTTTTAACTCAGCGGCCAATCTAGAAGTTGAGTTTGAAAGTGAAATTATATAAAATTATTAATAGAAACTGTATTTTATTTTTTGGGAGAAGTAAAATAATAATTTTTTAAAGAATTTAATTAAAAAATTTTAATTTTTTATAAAAGAATAATATAAATTTTTAAATCTTGGATCCTACGCCCATCTATCTGCCCATGGGGCTAAGTTGGATTAATCCTAACTTGTTAAATAAGTAGTTTAAGTGAATTGCAAACATATGCACATCTTTAAAATGTTTGGTCAAAATCTTTTACTCTCAGTCCCAGCTTTCTAGATTTCAGCCTAAGCAGTTATTTTTATCCCAAGCAAAATGCATAACCGAATGCTCACCATTAGTTGATTGATTTGGCCTAATGGATCGCCAAATGGCTTGATTGATAATTAGTTTAGTTAATTAAGTTTCAAAACAAGAAATTAATCTGTGCAAAACTTAAATATATATATTCTTGTTAGAAAATTTTATTTTCCACAAGTACTACTTTACGTTGAATAAGTTAGTAGGACGGCTTTGTTTTATTAGCTGACTAAGACAAAAGTAACATCATAAACTCAAATGGACATTAATTATACACTTTCCATACATAAAAATCTCAACCACTTCATTGGAAATTAAGAATCCAGTCTTATATTCTTAGGATAAACAAAAACTTCCAAAACAACTTATATAAACAAGTGTAAATAAGCTCCCCGATCCCTTAAATTAGAGGTAATTAAGTATAGTTCAAATTCTCAATTTTAAAAAGATTACATTTTGATTGCTAGATTTTGTCACAGAAATAATCCTTAATACATTTTTCATTCATTTGACAAGTATAGTCATTTATCGGGTGAAATTATTCATCATTTAAAATGAAGTCATTTTGTACCAATTGACTAACTGTTTTAGTTATCACGATAACTGAAAAATGAGTTGAGAACTTTTTGTACAACTTTTTCTAAATAATGTCGAATACAATAGTTATCCCAAAATTGAAGGAGTATTAGGATCATTTACCCTATAAACAATGCAAAAGTTAAACAAATGAAGAACTCATTTGGCTACAACAATTTGAAGAGAGTCTACAGATCTTGTATATATATATAACACAATAGAGAAAACATAAAGAGAATAGGGAAGGAAAAGAAATCATGTCTACCATTTTGTGCACTTGTCTATTTCTGTTCTTGAGTTTTAGCACTAGTACTTGTGCAACTGATTCATACTCCTCCAATGCAGTAAAGGGAGCCTATTGGCCTTCAGATATGAGTTTAAGTCTTCCTCCATCTGCCATAGACACAAAATTGTTCACTCACATCTACTTTGCATTTCTTTTGCCTAATTTTGTCACTTACAAGTTTGAAATAGATAATTCCACAGCTCTATTGCTTGTCAACTTCACATCGACTCTTCATGCAAAGAATCCGCCTGTCAAGACTCTCTTCTCCACTGGTGGGGGTGGCGATAATCCGCCTAAATTCTCACCCATGGCTTCAACTCCTACCCTTCGAAGGAACTTCATCCTCTCTAGCATAGAAGTGGCAAGAAAATTCGGGTTCGATGGAATTGATTTCGATTGGGAATTCCCTCAAAATCCCCAAGAAATGGAGGACTATAGCACTTTATTGGATGAATGGAGAGCCGAGATAATAAGGGAAGCCAATGAAACATGTCGTCCTCAATTACTACTCACAGCAGCCGTTTATTTTTCCGCGAATTTTTTCCTATCTCCGACTTACAGAACATATCCAGTTGCATCAATTAATAAGAATTTAGACTGGATTAATGCGATGTGTTACGACTATCATGGTTCGTGGGATCCTTCAGCCACAGGTTCTCAAACTGCATTGTATGATCCAAGCAGTAATATTAGCACTAGCTATGGTTTATCAACCTGGATTGATGCAGGCATTTTGAAGAGCAAATTGGTTATGGGGTTGCCACTTTATGGAAGGACATGGACATTAAAGGATGCTAGTGTTCAAGGAGTAGGAGCACCAGCCATTGATGTTGGTCCTGAGGGAGCTGGAGGAAAAGGAGTATTGTTCTATTATGAAGTGGAGTATTTTAATAAGGAGAACAATGCAAGTATTGAGTTTGATTTGGGGACATTTTCAACTTATTCAGTTGCTGGAAATGCATGGATTGGTTATGATGATCGTAAATCAACAGCAGTGAAGATAGGATATGCTCAGTCTCTTGGTCTCCGTGGTTACTTTTTCTGGGCTCTGGGATTCGATAAAAACTGGAAAATCTCAAAAACAGGTACTTCTAGATCCTTATATGCATGTCTTTGTTTTCTAATTTGATGCTCCAATTCCTGCAATTATGAGTTAAATGTAGAGTTGTTTGTACATTTGTTTTCTAATGTGCTAGTACACTCTAAGAGTTAGAAACTTATTGGTAGTGTATTCAAAAAATCGGTAATGTTTTCCCCCAACTACGGATCCCATACTACCCCATAAACTGAAAATCCATAATCCAACCGTTACTGGAATGGCGTTTAGTTGGCCTATGCCTGTATGTACAGCCTCCGTTAATTAATCATGTCTTTCTTTGATAATAATCAATACGATCTTTATAAGGTTCTTCCTTCTAATGAAATTCAATGGAATCCAGATAAATCATGTCTTCATCCATAGGATCCCAAGTACGAGGATTGATCGATAGGTTGATTTTATATATCTAAACTACTCATTTTTAAATGAACAGTCGATTATATAATAGTTAAGTGTTTGTCCTATTATGTGAAGTTGACTATATTTATCATACTTGGGCAACGTATTTATCTATACACATGATTTTATTCATATTTACACCTATCATTTTTATTTTTTTTTCGATTTATTTTAGCTTTCTCAAAATTATATTTACAATTCAGTATGAAACCAGTAAATCTGGGAGATTTGGCGATGTTTCCGATAATAATGTTTTCTAGTATGACACTATTATCAACTCTAACAAACCCTTAAAAACAATAACATTAATTATTTAGCTTTTATGCTGATGATCATGACAAACATTAATTAGGAATGAATTGTTTTTTGTGTTTTGCAGCTTATGAGTTCTGGGTTCTTTGAAGAAATGAATTCAAGATCATGCAAAGATTATCCGGCCAAGCACCATGAACCATTTTCAGTTGTATCTTTCAAATATCCTTGGCTAGATCATTAGTAATAATCTATTGTCTTTGTTCTTAAATTCCCTTTTCTTCTTAAAATAACCTCATGTTATTCTTGTAAACGTTACTTAATGAAATCAATAACAACTAAAAATATCCAAGATTCATTCATGATGTTCTTGCACCCAAGGATTTGAAGTTGACCGGCGTAATCTTGATGTTCTTGCTCCCTTCCTGCCTAAGGATTTAAAGTTGCCTGCCATAATACTGATTAGGCAGGATTTAAAGTTGCCTGCCATAATACTGATTACGGCAGCCAACTGATGCTGAAGGTGTGACTTTTTGATTCAAAGAATTGGCATTTTAGATGTAAACTCCAGTTTTGATTATGTAGACTGAATTGAAAAACTAATAACATGCATGTGGTTAAAATATGATCAAATACTTGATAGGTAGTGAAAGCGCTTTATAAATTAAAAAATTCATGTATTCTAATAAGAAAAAAAAAAAAAAAAACCTCATATAAAGGGATTGAGTTTGCTTATTGTTTAAAGGGACTTTTGGAAAATTTTCTTTGAAGTAATTTAAGCATTGGAGCCTTCCCATGGGAAGTTTAGTTTTTGTTTGCTTTGATGGCAGAATTGAACCCTTGATTCGGTAGGCGAAATTCTCACTATTCACCGCCCCTTATTCATATTCTCAGTATATAACATATACAACAACATTTAAGCCTTTATATGCATGGCTCAGATTTCACCACAGTGCTCAATCTATACACGATTTCTAATATAATATATATTTTAGAGTTTGATAAAAATTTACAGCAGCTGTCAATTTGTAGCAATCTTTTTCATTTTATTAAATTTATGACCGGGTGCTTATAAACAAACAGATTACTTATAATTAGGACAGAGTATTTTAGAATATAACATATATAGTGGAAAAATAACAAAGATGGAGAATTGCTGAAATCACGATATAAACGAACTAGTCATGTATTAGTAAATCTAGCTAGTTCTGATCCTATGAAATGGATCGACGCATTCAAGAGCTCCTCAAACTCAAAATGATGATATGGAAAGTGGAAACACACTGGAGTTTAGACTTGAGTGCATCAAACCATCCTGGAGAATGGCTTGGGAAAGTATCACACACACACACACATTACAAAGTAACCATTCATGGCTACCAAACCAGCTCAGTAGTAGTGTTAGGCTGTCAACAAGAACTCGATGAAGGATCGAATTAACCAAAATCCAAAACCAAATATATCCGTTAGTCCATGGAATTTCTCTAAACCGCCGTATGGCTTTTTCTCACAACACATCTTTGAGGTTTCTCTCTTCTAACTCCTCTCTTCACAAATATTCCTAACACACTCTATTTATAGTGTAATAGATTTCTTAATTCTACACTTTCCTAATCCCTACCAATAACTAATTAAGAAACAAATACTAATAGGAAACAACTTTAAACTTAAGAAACAAAACATATTAGGAAACTACTAATTAATAAAAGTTTAGTTTAATTTTCCAACAATCGATGTTACGTTTTGAAAAAGAGCAGAAGCAATGGATTGTTAGTTTTGGCCAGGATATAAGACAAGACATGGCCTAGTCTCATTCATGTTTCACCTCAATTTGTAATAAAGGATTTGTCCAGTTTTCATGCTCTATGAAATGTACAACTGTACACGACAGGACTCAACGATATTTCCACAGCCAATGTTCCACAATTAATTGAATTAAATAATCAATAAGTAAATGAGTTCAGATCGAGTACGGTGAAGAAATAAGATCCATATAACTGATCCTATTTAGTGGGATGAAGTTTTAGTTGTTGTTGTTCAGTTGAAATGTTTATGTTCAATTCTCTTGATGAAACTTGTTTGTTTGTTTCAAATTGAATTCAAGTTTCTTCCAAAATTAGATGAAGAATCTCACATAAATTGATCATGTAGTTTATATTATATGAACATTCAGCAGTTTATAATTAAATCCATGAGCAGAATAAGAAATGCAAGTAATTCATGATAATTAAGTACAATAATTGAGATTCAATTCGAATATATTAGAAACTTTGCTTGCAACAAAAACAAGCTGAAATGCTTTTTATTTGCACTTCTCTCCCCGTTACAAAGCCCGATGAAGAAAAACAATTGAATGTTTGCACCAAAAAAAGAGAAAAAAAAAAGGAAGTAAAGCATATCCAGATGGAGCTGGTACCAGCAATATTCCTGCATCAATCAGATTTCTCCATCCCAAGCCATGGAAGCTGCAACACAGAACATTTGTTCCTTTATAGTTAGTTCAAAATGATGCTTCAGTATCAAAATTAAAGAACAATGGAATATCCTACAATTTATGCATGCATTTTCTAGATTTTATGGCTCTAAAATTGATTGTTTAGGCTCAGAAACTAGAGAGAAATTAATTTGTATAAGGATGCATCATGCATGTACTAATATTGTTGGTGTGAAAACTGCTAGAGAAACTCAATGTGTAGTTCTACTCAACTCCACTTTTCTTATTTTTCGATGTCGGATTCTTACTCACCAGCCATGAATCTCAACAAATTATCCCAGTACCATGAACAAACATTGGGATCAATGGTCTAAATGGTCGATTTTCGAAATCCCTTTTTCGATTCTTATGTCTGGATGAGATGAAATTATCAAAAGAATGGAGAGTGTGGAAAAGAAAGAAGTTTAGTTTACCTGCCATAGAAAGAGCCCAGTTATAATCAGAACCAAGTGCCCAGAAGAAATAGCCACCAAGACCCTGAGACTTTGCAAACTTAGTCTTTAATATTATGGTTATGATATCATCATAACCAATCCAAGTATTTCCTGCATATGAATAAAATGATACAGTCTCCCTATCATATACCACACTAGCATTAAACACCAAATTGAACTTCAATATGTCATTGTATCCAATGTAACCCTTATCTCCAGGACCAACTGCCACTGCAGGAGCTCCAATTCCATTGTTATTGGAATCCATTAATGTCCATGATCTCCCATATAGAGGCAATCCCAATACTAGTTTCTTTGATTGTATGCCACTGGCTTTCCATGATGAAATGCCATAGCTGGTGCTGACATTGCTAGAATAGTCGTAAAGTAATGCTTGTGATCCAGTAAATGATGTATTCCAAGAACCGTAGTAATCATAGCACATTGGATTCAGGAAATCGACATACTTTCCGATGGAATAGCCATGATAAGTTCGGGAAACATTTGTTATGATGGAAATAGTAGTAGTATAATAAACAGCTGCTGTGATTAGAAGTCTTGGTTTTCCACAAGCAATTGATTCTTCTGTTGTGGCTTTTCGCCACTCTTTGAAGAGCAATGCAAGTTTGGACATTTCTTTTGGATAAGCTGGGAATTCCCAATCAAGATCTAGGCCATCAAATCCATATCTTCTAGCCACATCAATGGTAGATTGGATGAATGCAGCTCGATGTTCTTTTTTGCTTGCCATAAGGGCGAAAACGGTTTGGTTTGCAGCTGCTCCACCTATGGACATTAGGACCTTCACTGAAGGGGATTTGGAATGAAGGGTGGTGGTGAAGATTGGCATCCATTTTTCATCAAATTGAGAGATGTTTATGCCATGTGAGTTGGGATCAACATTAGCAAAAGAATAGAACAAGTGTGTAAAATAAGAAGTAGGGATGTTTGATGGAGGGATTGTATCTGCTAGCCATGAAGGCCAATATGCCCCTTTGATGCCTGGAGCTGATGGACCAAGTGAGCCAGGGGTTGAAACATCATAATATGAAGAAGAACTTAGTGAAATCTTTGCAAAATTCAAGACAATGATGGCCAGAAAAATATGCAGGAACTTTAGCTCTGCCATCATTAGTTATGGAAATTTCCCAGCACCTAGGCTTCCCTGGAAATCAAGAAAGAGCACAATATGCAGTATGCAGAGGTTGGAATAAACCAATGTGCATAAATGTTTGTGTGTTACACTAGTTTCTGATCATATGAAAACAATGCGAATACACAAGGATGCATTCATATAACGATCTTCTCATTTATATAGTGAGTTCCACGGAATTTTTTTTTTCAGGTTGAAAGTTTCTATGTTAGTTTGTTGTACGTTGTCCCAACTGTTGTCGTTAAATAGAAGTCCTACGGATGATTATCCTGATCTTAAATATTGTCTTTGTAAGTTACAATACACTTTTCATATGCAATCATGTTTGTTGCAATTAATTACGAAAACAACGACAGACGATGTTCAATTAATTATAAAAAGCATAGGATAGATTTGCTCTAGAGTCCATGAGCCAAATATCTTAAAAAAAAAAAAAAAAAAAAAACAATGTGCATTAATTTACGTGGAGTTCAAGGTAAAATCATACTAGCCTCCAAGTTTATGGAGGTGCTCGAAATGTTTAAATGATGATTCAAAGCTCCGTATGTATTTCATTCAACATGTATCAAATAAAAAGCATCCTTAGGCTAAACATGAGTAGAATGAAACAAACATAAACAGTAAACATGAGTAGAATGAAACAAACATAAACAGTTGCACAAGCCTCTCTATGCATATGTACACAAATATGCAAATCTTGAGAGGAACAAAACAAAAGTATAATTAAATATGAGAGTAAGGATATGATATTTTGATATCATCCAACCACACCAGTTGTTTATGTCATTATGATTAACTGTATCTAAGTTGAATATAGAAAGAAAACAAATTAGCATAAGTATGACCAAGTTCTTGAGTTTGAGTAATTCATAATACAGTGCATAATGCATATGCTGGCCTAAACAAGATTGAGACGTTATCTTTTGCTGAAAATCAAGATCCCTGTATGCATGTATCCTCTCCCAATGATTTCTTTATGCATTTTTTGCTGCTAAAGCCTGCATTTGGCATCAAATGCTGCAACTCTTTGAAAAATAATTGGATTTGAAGTGTCAAACTAAAACTAATCCAAGGATCTGGTCAATGATAACTTGGCAGAATGCTGAAATGATTTTGATGGAAGAAGTCCAAGTGAATATTCCTGGAAAAAATCATTACTGGCAAACTCAAACAATAGAACAATTTGGGATCAATGAGTATCTATATTCTATAGTAGTGCATATTACGAGTTAGTAACTTTGAGCATAAGCTTCTTGCTGTTCAAACTCCTCTACTTTCTTCTCTAGCTTAAATTTCATGATGACCCCTCCATTATTCTCCTCATCAAGCCCTATATCATATTCAGTATTGGAGAATAGGCCTAAACCATCTATATTGCACTTTGCTTCTTCTGCAGCTTGCATATTGAATACTTGTCCTTTGCGTAATCCATGGGGCAATACACTCTCCACTAAAGCAGCTAGATGATCAGCAGTGGAATCATTCCCTTCAGGGACATCACTTCTTGACTTATACTCCACCTGAATCTTTGTAATATCCCCTTCCACCACCTCACAAACCAATTCTTCCTTATTCAAATAGCCAAAACGAATAACTTGTGCACACTCATACCCGTTGCGATCGTACCATTGCTGCACCTTCTCCCTTACCTTCACCAGCTGCCTCGCACTCATTCCTCCAATATTCTTCCTCCTCCTCAGTATGTCCGAAATCTCTGCCTGCACAGCCCCGGGCAATAAACACGGCCTCGCACTCGCCATTTCCACCCTCTTGCTATAATCTTCTTGAATCCCCTTCTCATAATATTCTAATATCTTCTCTTTATAAGTCCTATCGGAATAATCATCCTCCTTTGTTTCAATGGTGGTGGGGGGTTTAAGCTTCCATTGCGGCATCCTTCCCACATTTATGCAACGAATTCTATCTGCAGGTTGCTGCCAAGTTCGCTCTAAAAATGATATTCTCAACCGAAGTGTTCCATCACGGTTTCTTTTGCAATCTAAATTAACTTCTTCGAACAGTCCACATCTTGAAAGGTAATCAAGCTCTTTTTGCAGTTGGGCTCTAGTGTAGATCCCTCCGGGTTGTATGGTGACAAATTTAAACAAGGGATCTTCTGCAGGATCGGTAAGCGACTCCAATCGACGATCATAGAAGAGGATATCCGAGATGGTGTATTTTTTAAATCTGCCAAGCATGTATAACGGTGACCCAATTCTATGGGATCCTAATTTCTCCTCCTTGTCTACCCTCAACACAGAAAATAATTGGGACCAGAAATTCACATAGTTTCCACCACCACCACCACCACCACCTCCTACTATGGAGCCGACGTTGGAATTTCCGCCGCCTCCTCCACCTTCCAGCAGCAAAAACACAAGGTTGGCAGCAACACCGAAAAGGGCGCCCGTCAGCAAATTCTTTTTTATGGAGGCTGGCACTGGTATGATGGGTTTATATTTATCAAAGTTGTTCTTTTTGATATTATAGGCAAGGGTTCGGAGGGTAGCGGCGGCTGCGGCAGGAGCGGTGGAGATAGGTAAGTAGTTGCGGGGAAAGTTACGGTGGCGGAGGACGGTGGGGTGGTTGTAGTAAACAAGGCCGACGGAGCCGCGGTGGTTGCAATAAACAAGGCCAGCGGCGGCAGTAGAAGATACTTGGGATAAGGCAGACATTTGAGAGAGATGAGAGAAGGTCTTTGATACCGCAGCCCCTCAAGGGTTTTAAAGGTTTTAGGTGTTTGCGTTTGTGCGTGTATGTGTGTGGGAACTGGGAAGGGTTTAAGAGGGTGTGGGTTTAAAAAAATACTTTTATGCTAACAAAGTTTATTTATCGCATATTATCTTGGACTGCCGACATATCCTGCGATAGTGATTCTTTCACACCATATCCATCCCATCTACCAAAATTTGCAAAAAAATGATATATGTCCTGGGAACTGACAACACTACGAAGATGAGTTTTCTTGTGGGCTATGGGGATAACTACCCAAAATATATGTGCGGCTGCAAGGAGTGGCTTGATTCACCTGATCCCAAATGAAGCACTATTTTGATTGATTCAAGAAATAAGTCTATGCAAGCAGAACCAAGCACCTACAATAGTGCCGTTTTTGTTGGGCTTCTTTCTGGTTTGGATTCAATCTTTCACTTAAGCCAAATACTTGGGAGTAAGGAAAGAGTGTTGTGTAGTATGTCACATTCAGATGACTGCTCCATTGAACCATTGAACCATTGTCTTAGATATATACATATATCTGCATCATCTGGCATTAAATTTTTGTAGCAGAAATCTGTCCTGTTTACTATCAAGGAAAAGGAAAAGGAAAAGGAAAAGGAAAAGCCACTGTGGATATATAAGCCCTTTTTAGTTGAGTATGCTAATGATATGCCTTGCTCTACATTTGCTATGAAAAGGGCTAAAAGATTGATGTTTGTTGAAATTTATGGAGGAAATACCTGTGCTTTTACTTCACCAATGGTGTATATATATGTTGACTAGTTTTGGATTTTGTTATTGAGAATTTGTTTCAACTTTGAGAAGTTGTTTCTGGTAGTATCTGTCTGTTCAGGCTGTTAGAAATTGGATTGCATGAATTGATTTGTGTTAGATCTTTAGGAGGAATATTATTAATGTTTCATTCCAGTAGTTTTGATGAGATCCCTTGAGGCCTTGACAGTACGATAATTGGGAGCATTAACAATGATATGTCCAAAAGGCTCTGGCACTGTCCAGTTAGAAAAGTGAAAGAGTGAGATATTATTAATCTTCTTCTTTGGTTTGGAAAGAACCTCAGTTTACTTTGTATGTGACCATGGGATTCAAGATCTATGATGATAAATTAAGTAATTCTCAGACTAAAGTTAAAAGTAGTTGAAGTTGAATTGGTAAAAGTTCATTTTTCAATGCAAACATGCATCAGTCAGTGACAGTGTATTATTTAGAATCCGAATGCCACTTTTTTTTTCAGTCTTTTTTGGCAGATGTTTTTAGTGCCCAAATACTAAAATGTTTGCTCATATCCTCAACTCAATGGCAAAAGCCTCTCAAAATAGAGACATATTCACTTCACAAATGATGAGCCAAAAACTATCTCTAATCTCCTTTGTTAGTGATGCATAGTATTAAACTTCAAATGGCTTAGGTGAAACAGCTACAAGAATTGATTGGAGGAAGCAATCACTTGGCCGACTTTATTCAAAGATCATACTTGGCAATTCAGATTTATAACTTCAAAGAACAAACTCATTTCGACATATAGGGATTCCATATCGTCCCTTTGAATAGCATTTGCCAGTTTGATTTGCGGAGATGAAAGAATAGCATTGCCAGTTGCCAGTTTGATTTGCAGAGATGAAAGTTGACACTCCGATCCATCGTCAAATCACATAATAGTGATTGGTGCTATATAGCAATATTGAAGCCAAGGAACTGGCATGACTTTTAGATATTAGTGTGTACCTCTAGTGTGGTTAATTTGAGCTGCAGATTTTCCATTTTTGGTGCTTTATTCATTCTTGAAATGATAGGCTATGCAATCCAGATATAAATAGCATGCTTGAGAAATCTCTTTTGCAAATGCAATTGATGAGTTGGTACAAATGCAATTTACAATTTGCATATGCTTTTAATATTTGATTTTAGTGAATTACGTTGTTTTTTAACATTAGACCGGAATAAGACCAAATAATTTTGGACATTAGACATGATAAAATATGTAATAATCTTGAATAGATAATTTTAACATATAGTACAAAATAAGATCGAATAGTTTTCGACATTAAACTAAGTAAGACATAATCATTTTGAATAGATAATTTGAACATTAAACAGAGAATTCTTAATTTTAAACAAAGAATCGATCTAAATTTGCACAGCACAGTGAGTTTTATGTTATGATCATTCTAGTCAATTCACGCTTTCAGTTTTGAGGTTCTATGCTTCTATTGATAAGCAATTGATGTTAAAGATTGTAATAAAGACAAGTGGAGGAGATTGATTGGTAGAAAATATTGTATAAGAATGAAGTGCTCAGTTGGATATTCAAGCATATTCTGAAATAATCATTTTATTCTTCTCAATTAGCTGAACTCTCTTTCTCTCTCCTATTCTTGCTTCTTGATTTGTATAACGTCTGTTCTTGACAAACCCATTTGATCTTTATTAAGAAATTCTAATTGATTTCTTAACATTTTACTTCATATTCTAATAATATTTTGTATACAAGAAAATTGAAACAAATCACAATATAATAACGTTTATAAATTATATTTCCAAAGAAATGGGCTTGGATTAGGCCTGATGAGTATTTTGAGCCTCTACCAAGACCCATAGTGTTTTGCAACTTTCAAGGCTTTATATTGGGCTAGATATGGGTTTGAAAACTTATTTAAGTCCAAACAACCCATAGTTTAGGCTGGGCTTTAATGGTTTTGCAAAATTTAACATCATTGTGTAGCAACTTGCAAACATTATGAAAAAAATCTCTGAATTTGCTTTTATTTTCTTTTATTATAAAGCGATTTTAATTAAAGATATTACTATTTTTGGGATATGAAGAAAAGTTTTTCACTTTTAAGAAGGCAACAGTAAGATATATAATTTGAGAACTTCTTACTTTCTTCCAAAGTGCTTCAATGCTTTTGCAAAATGGAAGAGTTTGAATTTAGTAAATATTCAAAAATGGAAGAGTTTGAATTGAGTAAATATTCAGTTGTTAATAATTAGTAATTCATCTGCTGAAAAGTTATGTATCTTACATGCACTGACGGATTCAGAAAATAATCAGTAATTGTTGGATGTGTGGTGCTGGTTGATGAACAATTGGAGGGGGTGGAGATGGAGGAGGGGAGAGGTGGAGGCGGCAATGGAGGAAACCATAAGGAAGAATAGAGAAATAGGTTAAAAAGAAGGAAAATTCAGAATAGGTTGTGCTCCCTTTTTTGCCCTTCAAAAATAGGTTATGTGATGGTCATATGATTACATTTAACGGATTTTTTAAGAGATTTGTTCTGAAGGACTAAATGTAGACACTTTTGAAATTTGAGCGGTCATTATTTAGTGCTACGTAATAGATAGTGTTACTTATTAGATGAATAGAATCAAAACGATAATTATATGCAAATTGAGGTATTATTAAGATTACTGATGAGTATAGAAAATCTCACGTCGTCCGGGCATGTCTTCAAGTCGTTCGGAATGCCGAATACCTGCAAAGATCCCCGAGATTGTTCCCAGGGAGTAAACTCCGAAGCTTAAGTCAGTTATGAGCCATAAGCCTTAATCGATATGTAATTGAGAGTACGAATATCGAATCCCCTTCCTAAGTGAGGGAGGGGCGGCATTTATAGAATACATACCTGAATTAGAGTTGTATTGAAACTCTAATACCATACATTGAAGAAGGGTTTGTAATGTAAGAGTTGTAAAAGGATTGTAACTCTTAGCTTATTCTCGATATAGAAATTATAACTGAATAGGAGTTGGACTCCTATAAACCGAAGAGTACTTGTTGTATTAGAAGTCTATTTCTGAGGTATTCTATGATTTAAAATTCAACCCTCATCAATAGCCCCTCAGATCGGATTGTATTTATTCATTCCGATCTGAACGATACTTTGTTATAATACCGATCTTCCACGTACACGTTTACCTCTTGAAACTTTGTGTCCGAGAAACACGCTTACACGTTCCTGACCACGACTTATCCAATCTGACGTTTCGGCTGCACGTTCTCCAACACAGCTGTCACGTCCTTTCGAATTCCCACAGCCTTCTCCTATAAATAGAACGTATCAAGTTTCACTTGCACCATTCTTTTTTCAGAGCTTTCAACTTTCAGTTCGGAATTCAGAAACTCTCTAGTGTTTTCACCCTGCTTCCTTGTCTTTCAGTTCATCTTTCCTAGGTCATCTACATCTCTCCAATCACAAGTAAGTAATGCCCGTTTCAGAACATTCTAATTCTTCTTCTGAAATTAGGTCTGTTGATAATTCAGGTCAAGAATCATCTGCACATGAATCTTCATATACATCTAGTGGTTATTCTAATTCTTCTTCCAGCCCATCTAATAGTTCACATAATCAAGCCAATTTAGCTCAAACTATAAAAACCACAAAGAAGTTTAGTTTAGTTCGGCTTCAGAAGAAAAACATGGAAGAAGATCGAAACCTAGGGTTAAACAAGCCACTCAGTCCTGATAATTTAGATGTAGGCTTAGATCAATTTGTCACCCATGCCATACCCTTATCAGTTGAATTCCCTGAAGACCAGCCTTCCTCTAGCCGACCAGCCAATAAGAAATCTCAAGAACCAAATATGGCCAAAGAACCTTTTATCGTTAAGTTAGAAACGTTGACTTCCTCAACCACCACTTCTTCTTTGGAAAATATTCGTAGGGACTTTCACATTGGCCCTCAAATTAAAATTAGGGCTCCTGGAGAGAGAAACGTAGCCAGTCGACCACCGGGAGGCTTTGTCAGTATCTTCGTAGAACAACTCAGGACTGGACTGAGATTTTCGTTATCTCAGTTTGTCAAAGATATTCTCGCTGATTATATGATCAGCTTAACCCAATTAACCCCAAATGCGATCAGGATCCTGATCGGATTTGAATTGTTTTTTAAACATATAGACCAAAAGATTTCAGTTTCTTACTTCAGGCACTTCTTCTGCCTAAAATCATCTGGGAAAGACCCCGGCTGGTATTATTTTACCCGTCGATCAAAAACAACAACTTTTAAGTGGAAAACCCAGTTCTATTCACGAATGGAAAGAAATTTTTTTTATCTCAACCTCTCCTCATTAGACTTAGAATGGTATTGGAAAGACGCAGGTCGCGTTTCTTATCCCATTTCAATAAGGAAACTTCCTAAAGAACTTGCTGAACTGCTAGAATAGGAGAAACGAGTTTTTAACACCAGTTTTTTTCCTGAGAGAGTGTTAGTATCAGCAGGAATGAGTCCAGCTGTTCTTCCACCTGACCACAAGGAGCACGTGGTAAATGGGAAAGAGGGTATAACTTTTAATCCCTATTTCGCATCTTTTTTTTTATAAATATGCAATGTTCTGAACGATTTTTTTTAAGTGATAAGCATCAAAGACCTCATGGTGATCTGCCGGAGCCTTCAACTACTCAAGCAGCCCCAAGTGAGACTCCTATCAATGAAGCCTCTACCGACGAGGTGAAGTCGGATAAAAAGACAAATAAACCGACTTCCTCATCGGTTGAAGGAAAAGATGGGAGGAAAGGCATTCCTTCCGGATCGGGGAAGCCTTTCAAGAAGATAAAGGAGGCCAGGAAAAGAATACTAGATAGCTCCGCGGACGAGGCTCAGAAAAAGCCTCGGATGGTGGAAATTGAAGTTGATGAGGCCGAGGTAACAGGCCCATCACTTCTTGGGGACCTCTTCATTCCCTTCTCCAAAGTTCTTGAAGGTGAAAGCTCCTACCCTTTATCTTTATTCCGTCCTGATGTAAAGATGGACATCAACGATAGGCTCACCATAGAGACCGCTCTCGATTTCGCCTACAATTCCATCCCTCGTCGGGACAGGAAGATGTTGAGAAAGGTGGAAACCACCTCTCTTCATCAACGCCTCGCCCTCGGCATTGCACAGGTGACCTGCTCATTTGCATTATCTTTATTTTATGCACCTGTCAACCACTAACCATTTGGTTTTCAGGTCATGGACTTGGCTATAGAGGCAATTGATCGCAGTGAATTGTCCTTGGAGAAACTTGGGGAGATGTCAGCCGAAAAAATGCTGATCGATTAGAGCTCGCCAGAGTTTCATCTTTACCGGAGGTTGAGGAGAAAAGGTCTGCCTAGCAGAAAAAAGAAATTGACCTCCTTCAAGATGATTTGAAAGCAGTTCGAGCTTCCAATGAAGAATTGGAGGCAAAAAATGAAGAATTATCTGCTCGGTCGGCCTTCCTGGAACGAGAAGGCTCCTTTATGCTCGTTTCCAATTTTCTCTCATCCGATGAGGGTAGGAGTTTGCTTGCTCGGTTGTGTGCTCCAGCTTGTAACCTTGGTTACCATAAAGCCTTGGTTGCACTCGGCCCAAGATGTTCTGACGTGGTCATCACTTCCGAAAAAGGCTACAATGTCAGAGCCGACGAAGCCTTAAACCAGGCATTTACTGATTTAAAATCGGTGAAGATCGACGGACATCAGTACGTGCCTGCTACCCCTCTGAAGAAAGACGAGGCAAATAGGAAGGAAGAGAACTGAGCCTGTGAGCTCATAGGCTTTGTAATAATATTGTAGGACTGTAATTTTCAAATTTCCTAAACAGCAGTTTGACTATGTTTTGGTCTTTTTCTTATAACATATTTGAGTTTTTATTGCAAATCTTGCATTGACATCGTCTGTTTTCATTTCATAATGAATTACTAGTGAAAAACGAATAGAAACCAATAATTTCCTGTAAATCGAATTTCAAGCTAAATCCGAACTGAATTTAACTTTGAGAATTGTGATGCTTTCCTTTGTGTAGGAAGATCGTTAATAAGACCACAAATCGAATAATTTGAATTGGATCAAACTTTTGACTTGTTGTTGATCTTGAAATTTTCCCGTTTGGCGGAAATTTCTTGTGACATGAAATCGTTAAATCCGGTATGAATCGAACTTTGATTTGCATTGAATTATGGTATTTTCCTTTTTTGGCAGGAAAATATGATATAGAATCGACTAATTCGAACTTAATTGAAATTTAATGTGAGATAAATATGTAATAAGCATAACGGAGCTGAACACAAGATCAATATATAAAAATGAACTCATAATGAGTTAATTTATTGATGTGTAGCTTTTAAGCTGCATTACACTTATTGAAGCATCAATGTGCCAACTTTAATAAAAACGAGCTGAATCATCTCGGTTTGTGGAACATGTCTGACAACAGCATGAATCTGACACTTTGGACATTTTTGCACTAGTTCATGAGAATCTTTGCTCATCGTGGGCCAGTAATATCCTGACTGCATTGCCTTCTTAGCCAACATACGTGCTCCGAGGTGACTTCCACATGAGCCAAGGTGAATTTCCTTCAAAACATATATCGCCTGTTCTGGTCCTATACAACATAACCAAGGCATGAGATAACCTTTTTTGAACAAAATACCGTCCTGGATAGCGTACCTGGCTGATCATAAGGCTAGTCTTCGAGCCGTGACTTTGTCTTGTGGCAATTCTCCACTGGTTAGAAACTTGATGATTGGAGTCATCCAAGTATCTCCCATGTCTTCAATTGCCAAAATTTGCAACTCCTCAATGCTTCTTGTTGGCAAGACCTCAACCAAAACTTTCTTTTAGAGGTGAACATGTGTTGATGACGCCAACTTGCTAAGTGCATCTGCTCGATTATTCTGAGCACGGGGTATTCGTTCAATCAGAAACTCTTGAAATTTTATCTTGAAATATTCAGTTTTCTCCAAATACCTCTTCATATTTAGATCTCGAGCCTCATACCCCCAAGTTACTTGGTTTACGATGAGTTGAGAATCGCTGTAAACTTTTAACTTTTTTACACCCATCTGAGAGGCTAACTTCATCCCAGTTATTAATGCTTCATATTCTGTCTCATTATTTGTTGCTTTGAATTCAAAATGCAAAGCATATGTGAATTCTTGTCTACTTGGGTTTGTTAATATTAACCTTGCACCTGAACTGTCATCACTTGATACTCCATCAACAAATAAAACCCAAAAACCATCTTTTTCTTTCAAAGTGTTTTTCATATCATCCTCTTTTGAAAGATCCTCTTCTGTAACAGAAACTTCTGCCATGAAGTCAGCAAGTACCTGAACTTTTATTGCCGTCCGAGGTGAAAATATGATGTCATATTCTCCTAACTCAATTGCCCACTTCATAAGTCTTCCAGAAGAATCAGGTTTTTGTAAAACTTGCCTTAGTGTTTTATCTGTTAGGACATGAATTTCATGTGCTTCGAAGTACGGTTTCAGTCTTCTTGAAGCATGTATGAGTGCAAGTGCCAATTTGTCCATCATCGGGTATCTCTGTTCAGCCCCTTGTAAAGCACGACTAGTGTAATACACCGACTTTTGTGTTCCTTGATCGTCCCTGATCAGAACTGCACTTATGGCCGCATCACTTGCCGCTAAATACAAATACAATATTTCTCCATGAACTGGGGTTGATAACACTTGTACTTCTGACAAATATGCTTTCAGGTCGTCGAATGCTTTATTACTGCTCGTATCCCACTCAAAGTTTTTTTGCTTTCCTTAATGCTTTAAAGAACGGTAAGCTGCGATCAGCTGACCTTGATAAGAAACGATTCAAAGCAGCTAAATGACCTGTGAGTTTCTGAACGTCATTCAAACTTTGGGGTTGTTTCATATCCAAAATTGCCTTAATCTTTTCTGGATTTGCTGCAATTCCTTGGTTTGAAACCATATGACCAAGAAATTTTCCTGATCCAACTCCAAATGTGCACTTCTTTGGGTTCAACTTAAGACCAATTTCTCGCAATTTCTCCAATGTCTCTCTCATATCATCTAAGAAAGTTTCTATCTTTCTGCTCTTGATGAGCATGTTGTCAATATAGATTTCCATATTTCGCCCGATCTGATCAGAGAATATCTTATCTACCAATTTTGATACGTAGCACCGGCGTTCTTCAATCCGAAAGGCATTTTTGTATAACAATATACACCTTCTCAGTTATGAAAGCTGTCTTTTCAGCGTCATCTTCAACCATCTGAATCTGATGATAACCCTTGTAGGCGTCTAGAAAGCATAAGACCTCAAAACCGGAGGTGGCATCTACCTTCTGGTCGATTATTGGCAAAGGATAACAATCTTTTGGATAAGCCTTGTTCAAATTCGTATAATCTATACACATTCTCAACGATGCATCTGGTTTCGAAACCATGACCGAGTTAGCAAGCCAGGTCGGATAAAACACTTCTCTAATTATCTTTGCTTGTAGCAACTTATCAACCTCTTCAGATATGGCTCGATTTCGATCTGGCGCATACTTCCTTTTCTTCTGTCTAACTACCTGAGCAGACTTATCGATATTCAATTTATGAACCATAAGGTCGGCAGATACTCCTTTCATGCCATCAGGATTCCATGCAAAAACATCTTTGAATTCTGACAAGAGATTTGTTAATGACTTTTTCACATCCACAGCTAATGATGCACCAATGAGAACTGTCTTGTCTGCTTGAAATTCATCCAAAGAAATAGCTTCTACTTTATCTATTAACCTAACCGGTTCAGCTCGACTTTCTGTTCCAACACAATTGACATTCTCCACTTGCTTCTTTTTATTTCCTCTCAAGGCAATCATATGGCATTCTCTTGCCAACTTCTTATCACCTCGTATCGTTGCAACCCCAGCTTCTGTAGGAAATTTCATAACAAGGTAATATGGAAACCAGATAGCCTTCAATTGCACCATGACAGGTCGTCCAAGAATAACATTGTATGGAGACGTGACATTAAGGAATGTGAACTCAACATAGATGAGCCTTTCCTTGGGACATTCTCCCAATGTCATTGGCAGGTTAATCGTTCCAATTGGCATCGATGATTCTCCTGAAAAGCCGATAGTGTGTGAATGACAAGGTTTTAACTGTTTTTTGTCAATACCAATTTTTTGGCAAGTTTTGTAATAGAGAATATCGGTCGAATTGCCGTCGTCTACATATATTCTATGAACTTCCTTGTTAGCTATGATTGCTTTAATTAGCAATGCATCAGCATGTGGGAATCTGGTCGGTACTGCATCTTCTTCTGAAAAAGTGATGGTATCTGTCGGCTTAAACCGTTTATGCACTGGTTCTTGTTCGGGAATTCTTCTGTTCTTTGATTTTTTGGAAGTCATTGAATCCCCATCATAAGGTCCTCCAATAATGGTATGGATTACTTCCGTAATGTTCCTGTCCACATCGGGATTTTTATCGTTACCATTATCTTTTCTCTTTTTTTCATCAGGAAGATCTGGATCTTTTTTTTCTTTAGGTCGGTTTGATGAATTCCCAGCTCGAACAAATTCTTTTAAATGACCGTTCTGAATCAGCTCTTCTATATATTTCCTGAGATCTTTGCAATGCTCAGTGTCATGACCATGTTGACTATGAAATTGACAATAGAACTTTTTATTACTTTTGTTGTCCGGTCCTGACATCCGTTGTTGATATCTCATATTTTCTCGGTTCTCCAAGATAGCAAGGACATCAGTTCTTGTTTTATTCAACAAAGTGAAATTCTTATCTTCTCCAGTTGTGGACGAGCTAAATTGCACTTTATCAAACTTTTGCTTTCGATTTCCTCCACCAGATGCTTTGGCCTTATCATCTTTCTTCTTTTCAGGTCCTCTATCATTGTCTCGTTTTCGCTTATCCGCATCTTCACCTTTTGTGAATTTTCAAGCTCGCTTCATCATGTCTTCGACGCTCAAAGGAGGATCTATTATAAAATCCTTGTACAATCTCCCAGGACGTAAACTATTCGTGAATGCTCCAATGACCACTTCTTCCGACCTATGCCCCACTTCAAGACTTTCATTTATAAATCTATCGATGTATTGAGTTAAGGACTCTGAATCTCCTTGCTTCACGTTGAGTAACTCAACACTGGTTTTTACTAACTTCTGCCGTTGCACAAACCTGCTTTTAAAAGATGCTTTGATGTCGCTGAACTTACGAAATGTCCTGGGCCTGAGGTTGTCATACTACAATCGGGCAGTTCCCATCATGGTTATTCCAAAGCTCTTGCATAGGATCTGATCTGGGTAATTATAAATCCTCATGCTTTGCACATAGTGGTGCACATGTTCTGCTGGATCTCCCTCACCATTGTAGTACAACAAATTTGGCATTTTAAATTTATTTGGAAGAGGATAATTTTCCACATCATCCACAAACGGAGAATTCACGTCTGAATCACTATCATATCTTGGCAATGAAATGGGTGGAAGATCGGATGGGCCTATATCACCAAATCACAAATTATGATCCCGTGGTGGTTCATACGGCCTATATAGGTCATTACCAATGTGACCTTCAGCTCTGGTCCGCTGACGATAATGGACCTGTCTTATGTTTCTATTCGGCGAATCCCTTCGTTGAGACGAAACAGAGATGTGATCTCGGTTCCTTCTATCGGCACACCCCTCAGTTCTCATTCTGAGCTCCTGCTCATCTCGAAGTCTCTGTCTGAGATCTCTTTCATGGATAGTCTGATTCCGTTATTCGCGTTGCCGAGCTTCGCGCGCCTGACGTTCAGCGAGATTAACTGGAACACGATTCGCTATCATTTTTTTAACCCGTTCTCCGTTCTCAATTAGAAACTTAAGTACATCAGGCGAATCTAAATCGACAACCGGAACTGAACTGCCACCTTGGTTATGAGGACTAGCACCTGTTCCGTCATGAATAGGGGTTCTGGTGGACGAACTTGCTGGGTCTTCTCTTATCAGAGGATTATTCTCCCCCTGAGGCTCAGGGACTGGAGAATTCTGAAGCGGCTATTCCATCCTGGGCTGTTGGTCACGTTTTGACAATTGCAATCGAGTAGTAGGCATATTGCTTTTTGCCCCACGGTGGGCGCCAATTGGTGAGTATAGAAAATCTCACATCGTCCGGGCAGGTCTTCAAGTCGTCTGGAACGCTGAATACCTGCAAAGATCCCCGGGATTGCTCCCAGGGAGTAACTTCGGAAGTTTAAGTCAGTTACGAGCCTTAAACCTTAATCGATATGTAATTGAGAGTACGAATATCGAATCCCCTTCCCAAGTGAGGGAGGGGCGGTATTTATAGAATACATACCTAAATTAGACTTGTATTAAAACTCTAATATCATACCTTGAAGAAGGGTTTGTAATGTAAGAGTTGTAAAAGGATTGTAACTCTTAGCTTATTCTCGATATAGAAATTATAACTGAATAGGAGTTGGACTCCTATAAACCGAAGAGTACTTGTTGTATTAGAAGTCTATTTCAGAGGTACTCTGAAAGATCAAGGTTAGATATGTGGTGTTCTAGTGAGTTGGAACACTAGATGGAACACCGATAATAAAAATAAAATGTGGAAAGTAAAGAGACAGGAGGTTGGTAACGCAGTTCGGCAATTTGTCTACGTCTGCGGGGCCACGTCCAGAAAAACAATCCACTAAGTTCAGAAGTTACAAGACACTCGGTCTGACACAAAGTAAGACTCACTCTTATCTTTGACGCCGCCTCTTCCTAACTCCACAGTGAACGTGATTGTGCGAGCTCCCATCGACTTGTGTGATTCCTCCCGGAATCTATGGTTAATGCAAGATCCCCTTGCCCACAATGAAGACAAGATACCCTTGTAAATGGCGACTCCTCCCGGAATCCGTGGTTAATGCAAGATCCCCTTTCCCACGTTTGAACTCCTCCCGAGCTCCTTAGCAACCTCCTCCCGAGGCTGAATTATAACAAAGACCACAAGGATTGCATCTTCAATATTGTTGCATTAAGATGCTTCAGCCAACACACTTTGATTAAAGATCTCCAACAAAAAAGTGTGTTCACAGTCTAATGAAAGACCGAAAGAATAATGAAACCTCCACACCAAAATACGTGTGGTTGGAAAGATCATATAGGCACGCCAATTCCTTCCCATGTTTATCTCCAAATCTTCCTATATTTATCTCCAATATTATTTTCAAATAATTCAAATAGAAAAATGGAAAACCATGTGACTTCAATGCTTATCTTTTCCAAAGATAGATCTTTAATGATAACTTCCACGAATACCTAGATAAGCCCAAAATACCAAGATATCATTAATCTCCAAATCAATCTTCCTTGCATAGATTGATTTGATTTGATTTATGCTTCCAATAAGATTTTTCCTTATCTTGCCAAAAAATTAATGTCAATTAAAATAAATGTTGATTTGATTTATGCTTCCAATAAGATTTTTCCTTATCTTGCCAAAAAATTAATGTCAATTAAAATAAATGCCAACTCCATGTGTGCATTAACATACTCTATGATTTAAAATTCAACCCTCATCAATTACGATAAAAGGTATTATTAGTGTCAGTTATTTAGCATTCTTGCCTATTCATGTAACTATGCTAGTGATTTTCCATATCAACACACCTGTTCAGAAAATGCAGAATAATTGACTTTCATTTTCTTCAAATTCTATACATATAAGAAACCTGTACACTGATGATTCCACTAATTAAATTAATTATTTCCTCCATGAACAGAGTTTGGAGAGTTTATTAATTAATTAATTAATGGAATTTCATTCTTGAGCTATCTCAAGCAGAATAGAGCAAATTTCTTGAGGTTTAGAGATCATAACCATATGATCTGCCCCTTCAATTTCCCTAGCCATGTTTGGCGGATTGTTTTCTATCATCCATCTTTGCACATCTGTAAGCAATGCCTCATCTGAACCACCAATGATGTATGCTCGACGAACTCGTTCATACTTCTCCTTTGAAACCAAAAGTTGTTTTTTCGACTCTTTGTCATTGAAGAACTTTGTTCGTCGTAGAGACAAAATTGCAAGATTTAAATCCTATTCAAAGTGTTAAAATAATAGTAGATGTTGGACTAAGAAAACGAAATGCATCAATAGTTTGATATTAGCATTGTCAAAATGCTCATACTAGGTTTAGGGCATGTTTGATCTGAATTAATTTAAAGGTTGAAATGTGAAAGTAATAAATTATTGAAATAATTAATTTTATCTGCTTGATAATCTAACTGATTTTCATATTTGAAAATATAATATGTAAAAATATGTAGTGTACAATAATTTGTACATAAATAAATATGAATGGTGCATGAGACAATGTATACAGTATGTGAAAATATGTGTAATATAAGTAAACATGTATAGTATGTATAAATATATATCGTGTGTAAAAATATGTATACTATGTGAAAATATATGTAATTGGTCTAAATGTGTGTAATTACGTGCAAAAGAAAAATAAAATTTAAATCGTGTTAATTATATCATATTAAAAATATTTTAAAAATTTATAATTCATCGTATTATCAAATTAAGCAAATTAATGAAGTCATATTTATAATTTAAAATTCTAGTATCATTTTGCTGGGGTTTCAAATCATCTTAATCTATTAAAAATTGATAAGCGTGTTTATCAAACAAAGTTGATTGGTTCAAATATAAATTGCTTTACCAAACAACCCTTAGCCCTGAAAATTGTAATTGTTCCAATAGCTTGCTCTAAGTTGACTAGTTGAGCATTAAAATACACTTACATTCCGTATTTTATTTTATTTTTTTTCATTCTATGGATCAACGCGTATTTAACTAAAACTCTGTTAACTGTTAAATACAAGTGACATGTACCTATAAAATGAAATAAAGAACGAAACACGCAATGTAATAAAATATTCATTGGGATTAAAATATTTACTCACTTATTCACAAGTACACAAGAAAATAATTGAATATATATGGAAATTAATCCTTTTAACTTACAATGGTTCATGAGTATTTAGATGATTATTTTGATTATTGAATATATTGCTAAAATCGCGAACATAAGTTTATTTCTCTTACAAAAGATTATTCTTATGAACACCAAATCAAAGTAGTTGATCGTTTTTAAACAAAGGTTAAAGAACAAAATCAAAATCATATTGTTGAACAAAACCACACAAGCATCACAAAAAGATATAGTGAAACATCAAATTAGTTCACACCTAAAAGTAATTTCTAATTTTTTGGCATTTAAACTTGAAATCGAAAATAAGAGAATCATGATGTTTAACATGAAAAATAACACAAAAATCATGAGAGATATACATAGTGGAACATTTTATTTACCTCACGCGGTGAGTTTTGGTAAAGTTTGGTTGCCATGAATTTGTTTCCAAGGAGTATAATTGTTTGAGTGTCTCCAAATTCTCCAATGATAGTTTCTTCACTGTCCATATAAAATTCGGGTCCAGGAGAGAACTATATACAAAGAAAAAGAACTGTAAAAATTAAAAATATAACTTCCCCCAAAAAAAATTTTCTAGCTCCGCCACTTGTGACACACATGAAGGTGGAATAGGGTTAAGTGACAATCCTTTCTAGTTCCACCACTGGTGACATACGAAGGGTAGAACAGAAAAACCAATGCGAAAAAGTGACATTATTTAAACCTCACAATGAACATATATATGCATAATCTTGTAAAGAGAAAATATTTAGTTCAGTGATTAATTCCATGCATTTCACAAGACTATTAGAATAACACGAGTGAAAGTTTGTCAAATGCAAACTATGATTGGGGTAATATATATATTATACATGAATGAATCTACAGATTGGAACAAGAATATAGTATCTGGCACGCAGATCATGTGCTAAAGGTTTGAAAAAAATTACAAGTTGTGCAAAAAGGTCAACCGTGTATAGCAAAGCAATTTGTACGTACCCTTTTGGTTAGTTGGTCTATGTTCAAGTCAGGACCAAGCATGTATGCTGAAACAAATACACAACAAGCAATTTTCTCAGGAAACCTTTCCACGGCGGAGGGAACAGCATAGCCATCCATACTATGTCCAACAAGAATAACTTTGTCATCGTCATCATCGGTCGATAACGCCTCCATAAATGAGTAAAGTGGTTTGTGATATTCATCGATGGTATGCAAATCTTCCAATCGCTCCTAGTTTCGGCCTGAGGCGGCTAAATCAATGGCGGTTACTCTATGGCCTTTTTTTAACATAGTCACCAACTTATACCAGCACCATGCACCGTGACAAGCCCCATGAATTAGTACAAAATGTTTTTCACTTGCAAAACCATAACCCTCCTGATGTAACACGATTCAAACATTTCCTAATATAGAGGAATAAGTCAAACTTGGTGATATAACAATATTCAGATAACTTTTTAAATCTGGGCAGAATCAGTCAAAGATATGGGATTACAACAAACTATCTAATATCAAGGAACAAACGTGAATGAGCAACGGTAACATTATCCTTGATTTTATATATTCACTGGTTTTTACTAAATATAGAGAGTATTATTACTCATTCAATTACTGACTTTAGCATCGGAGTGGACTCCCGGGGATTCACCTCGGGTCTTTACTCTAACGCTATTCTTTTTTACAGATAAGTCAGACATTATTGCTTGGAGCTCGGTATTTCTTGGTCGTTATATTTACAATATCCCGAGGTGCAAATTTGGACTTCATCAATTGGCTCCGTCTGTGGGAACCAAACAAAAGGTTCACACAACTAGATTGTATTTCGATGGCAAACACTAGGTCAATGAGAGGAGCTGCACAAACTAGCAGGCGAGAAGAGGAGAGACAGTGGTCACCTTCTCACCAAAAAGATCATGAGAAGTCACAGCGAGGGGATAACTGCATTACCCCTGAGATGATGAAAATATTTGCTGAACATTATGATGAAATGGAATCTATAGTTGAGGAAGCTCGGAAGAAGAAGGAGGATCAGCAGAAAGACCGGGGAAAAGCACCCCTGGTGATCCATAATGAGTCTGGCGGGGAGAACGCAAACCGGGATGCGGGCAACAATCCCGGGAAAAGGAGATCCAGGAGGGATAGCCCATTGTCAAAGGAGATCACTGATTTTCCTTTGCCCTCATGTTTCAAGTTGCCACAGTTGCAGGTTTATACAGGAGATTCGGATCCTAATAACCATATACACATATTCGAGTCTACCATGGATTTCTTAAAGGTACCGGAGGAAACAAAGTGCCAGGCTTTTCCTACTACTCTGGAGGGAAAGGCCCGTCTCTTGTATGAAGGCTTAAGGCCGAGAAGCGTGGATTCTTTTTCTCAATTGTGTGATCTCTTTTTCAATCGATTTCTGCAACAGAAGAAGTTCGACAAGTCCACGACAGAGTTATTAAATCTCCGACAAGGGGACAGTGAGTCCCTACGGAGTTATATGAGCAGATTCAATGATGAAAGCTTACAAGTGAAGAATTACTCAGAAGATGTTCTAGTATGAGCATTTCTTAATGGCTTATGGCCGGGACGCTTCTATACTAAAATGGCTACTGATTCACCAGGTGATATGGAATAGCTGATGGACCGAGCAGAGAAATATGCCAAAGGCGAAGAAGCAGATCAGAGGAAAAAGGACAATCCAGGTCGGTAAAAATATCTCTGATTGAATTTTCTCAATTAATTGCTCAAGACCGGAAAGGACAATTCAGGTCGGTAAACATATCTCTAATCGAATTAATAGAAGTATGGTTAGCTTGGAGTTTTTTTTTTCTTCATTTCTTTGAGTTTATGATCAGCAGTGTAACAAAAACGAATTAGTTTGAATAAAAATTATTCGTTTGGTGATAATTTTGGGGAAAAGATCTCTGTGAAAAATTCCATCACATGGAATACTTTGAGAAAGCATAATTTTGGAAGATAAAATCTCTAAAAAAAGCTAACGCAATAAAACCCCGAGAACAAACTCTGGGGAAAAATAACAAATTCTGGATAATTCCGGAGAAAAGATCTCTGTGGAAAATTTCGGATAACTCTTTAGCACTAGAGATCGGATTATTTCAGATCGGTCATAAAACTCTTTAGCACTAGAGGTCGGATTATTTCAGATCGGTCAAAAACTCTTTAGCACTAGATGTCAGATTATTTCAGCTCGGTCATGAAACTCTTTAGTACTGGAGGTCGGATTATTTCAGCTCGGTCATAAAACTCTTTAGCACTAGAGGTCGGATTATTTCAGCTCGGTCATAAAACTCTTTAGCACTGGAGGTCGGATTATTTCAGCTCGGTCATAAAACTCTTTAGCACTGGAGGTCGGATTATTTCAGCTCGGTCATAAAACTCTTTAACACTGGAGGTCGGATTATTTCAGCTCGGTCATAAAACTCTTTAGCACTAGAGGTCGGATTATTTCAGCTCGGTCATAAAACTCTTTAGCACTGGAGGTCGGATTATTTCAGCTCGGTCAGAAAACTCTTTAACACTGGAGGTCGGCAAACTCCTTAGCTCGTTCATAAAATTCCCGAGGTGAATATTTGAGTTGCAACATTTGGCGTCCGGACGATTATCCAAGTGGGCTATTGAGCTCGGAGAATATAATATTACTTTCAAACCCCGAACAAAGATTAAAGGCCAAGCGTTAGCTGATTTTATGGCTGAAATGCCTCGAAAGGAAGATGAAAGCTCGGATTTGGAACCAAATAAGGTCAAGCACGATTGTCAAGAATGGATGGGAAATCTATCCCAAGAACTTGGAATTTTCCGAATTTAAGGAAGTATTATTATTGGAGTATTCTTTTCCTGAAATGTAATAAGTTGATAAAGCTTCTTACTGTTGCTATGGCAATTCCGGAGAAAAGATCTCTGTGAAAATCTATAAAACAACTACGACAAAATTCCCGAGGTGAATTCCTTGTAAAGAATTATAAGGAAATAAAGGGACTTCAGGAAAGGAAATTTTATTAAAATCTCCGAGAAGAATCTAAGGGCAATTTTTACTGCAAGAGAAACTAAAGAATCACTATTAGCTAAAGGTGAAACACTATGAGCAGATGGTTCTACATAACTTGCAGAATTGATAGGCTCCGATGAATTAGAATGTTCTTCGGAAGACATACCTGATGAATGATGAAACCTTGAAGGGAATTCTGGAGATGGTGAAGAAAAGCATGCAAGGATTTAAGACCAGAAGTTATTCTCTCTAATATCAAAGCATCTTTTCTGATATCAAAGCATCATTTTTTCATGATGAGAATCAAGGAGATCAGCTCGGAAATATTTGGGTGTTGTTGTCAGGTCGGAATAAAAATATTTATATCGACCTGAGGAGGTATTGATGTAACACGATTCAAACATTTCCTAATACAGAGAAATAAGTCAAACTTGGTGATATAACAATATTCAGATAACTTTTTAAATCTGGGTAGAATCAGTCAAAGATATGGGATTACAACAAACTATCTAATATCAAGGAACAAACATGAATGAGCAACGGTAACATTATTCTTGATTTTATATATTCACTGGTTTTTACTAAATATAGAGAGGATTATTACTCATTCAATTACTGACTTTAGCATCGGAGTGGATTCCCGGGGATTCACCTCGGGTCTTTACTCTAACGTTATTCTTTTTTACAGATAAGTCAGACATTATTGCTTGGAGCTCGGTATTTCTTGGTCGGTATATTTACAATATCCCGAGGTGCAAATTTGGGCTTCATCCATGATTAATACTTTTGTTTTTGAGATATGAATTTGCTTTATATTGCTTCTTTTATAGCAAAAATTAAATCGAAGACTTAATGTTGAAAAAAGTTGTGATTTACACGTCTTGGGAAAACAGCTTTGAGAATTGAAGATATAAAACGATTATTTTTATCAAATTTCCAACGTCAATCCTAACTCAATACGTGTAGAAATTGTTACCCCTTATTTGTTTGTTGTACATTGCTTTCCTTAGGCGCTCAGCATCTACTTTTATTGCTATAATTGGAAGTACAAATATATATTTTACATATATTATACACATTTTCAATTGAGTACATATTTACACATATTCTTCCTTTCTCTAATCCTCCTCTCTCTCCCAAAAATTGATATTCGGTGCAAAAACAGAATCGACATGATTAAAAACAAGTATAAGCCATTCGGACAAATTTTTCATTGAAAAATTGATTTTGGGTTTGTATAAACAGATCAGCAACTAGACAGAATGATTTAAAAAGATTTACTTCAGAAGTTCTGTAATGTTTTTGACAATTAATTCAATATTTATTGATGAACAAAAGACAATTAATTCAATAGTTCTGTAATGTTTTTGACAATTAATTCAATATTTGTTGATTTAAAAGTTACGTTTCAAGCATTTTGCATGCACGTGCTTAATTAGATTTTTTTGGCCCCCAACTAAATGCGTTCACCAAATCATTTTGACAACCACAATGCTGTGTTGGTTCATGTTCATCCACAAATGTTTGCCTAACCTTTTTGATAATTTTGCTTACAAAGTTATGGTTGGAGCCAATTTGGGGCCACTCTGAATTATCACTTTCTTGTCGGCTGGAAGTTCGTTGCAAAAGTAGAAATGTTAATTAGGGGTGGCCATGGTTACGAACGTCCGGTTACTGTTATGGTTTCGATTACGATTTTATCTCAATTTTAATTACAGTTTTATTTTCATTTCTAATTCGATTTCGAATTTCAATTTCAACTTCCAAATTTGATTTTGAAATACTAAATTTTAGGTACTTAGATTTTAGTAGTTACAACTTAGAAATACTAAATTTTACAAGTTAGAATGAAGAAAGTACTAAATTTTAATTATTGGGATAGAAAAATTTACAAATTAAGAATTTTAAAAAATTTTACAAGTTAAAAATTTTAAATCATAAATTTACAAGTTAAAAATTAATAAATGAAGAAACTAATAAATTTTATTCATTGGATAGAAAAATTTACAAGTTAAGATTTTAAATCATAAATTTACAAGTTAGAAATTAATAAATGAAGAAATACTAAATTTTATTCATAATTGGTGGTTTAAACTTTAAATTTGAATAGTACAATAATACAATTGCAAAATATATTATGATATACAATAATACAACTATAGTGTATATAAATAAAAATATGACATTAATTTATATAAACAAATATACAGATATGGAAATTATAATATTTGAAAAACATAATAAATTATTTAAAATTTTCAATAATCTAAAAATGTACAATATTAAATTTATCTTCATTTTAATAAACTAATAGTCATCATCGTCGTCATCGTCATTATTGGCTTTATCAGCATCGGTGATAGGTGAATTAGTTGTACAAGTAGAGCTACCATTGGTGGTGGTGTCTAAATCAAAATCTTCTTCTATGTCTTGTTCTTGTTCTCTATAAGCGACTTTACTCCAATCATCTACTAAAGCTTGAATCTCGAAGGACATGGGGGCTCAAACGCGATCGGGTCTCGTCCAAAATATTGCTACCTTGACTAAAAGCTTGTTCCACGGCTACGGTTGATGTCGGGGCAGCCAAAATCTCTTTGGCTATCGAAGAGATGATGGGGCTCATCTTTGTCTTCTTCTTCCACCATTCCAATATTTTGAAGTTCTGAATACTATTACATTCAAACTTGTTATCACTAAAATCAAAAGAAGTGGTTAAATATTTCTCAAGTTCCGTACTAGTAGTACCCTTGTGTTTTTTTAACGATTGAAACATTTCTAAACCAGAAAGGATAAAAGAAGACGAATATCCAATATTTGAAGTTGAAAAACTATTATGACAAGTGCTAGTGTTAATGGTACTACTAGTAGGAACTTGTTGTTGAAAATTAAAAGAATATTCTTCATATAATGCATTTATGATATCTTTGGTCTCATTTAAGTATTTACTTATATTTAATTGTAATTGTATAATGTTTGGATCCAATGGAAAACATTCTTTTAACGTATCATTATAAAACTTCAAATATTGTTCTATATCTTTAAATTTAAAACGAGGGTCAAGAACAATAGCAACTAAATATAAAATTGGAATTTTTTTATAATAATTAACCCATTTTTCTAACATGTGAAAAATACTTTGCATCAAAGTTTCATCATTTATGTGAATTTTTAACACACCAACTATATTACATGCTGCAACTAAAAATAAATGAGAAGTTGGATAATATATACGTGAAAATATACAAGTAGCATCTTTAAAAACTTTTAAAACTTCTAACAATTTTAAACAAGAAGTCCAATGATTAGGAAGTAATACAATTCCAAGACAAGAGTTATCAATGTAAAAATTACATAATAATGAACTATATTTAGAAGAATCACAAAGTAAATCATAATTTGAATTCTAACGATTTGGAACATCCTTTTTAAATCTTTTAGGCTTTCGTCCATGTTGTATACAAGATTTTGCCTAAGTTTTCATTAAACTTGGATGTCCAGTCAAATATTTAATTGCATTTTTAATTGGTTTAATATGACTTTCTAATGCACTTAAACCATTTTGAACGGATAAATTTAAAATATGACATACACATCTAATATGAAAAAATTTCCCACCTAAAATTGGTGTACAAATATTTTTTAGTTCTACAATAGATGCATTATTAGCCGATGCATTATAAAAACCAATTGAAAAAAAATTTATCATTCAAATTATATTCTTGTAAAATAACATTAATTATTCTAGATATATTTATGGCCGTATGAGAATCATTAAAAATTCTAAATGCAATTACTCTTTTTTTGTAGAAACCAATTTGAATCTACCCAATAATAAGTTATACCCATATAACTATTCATTTGCTAATGATCACTCCAAATATCCGAACATATTGAAACACGAGAATCTAATTTAAAAAAATATTTCGATAAGTTATTTTTTTTTCTTTTTTATAAATTTTTTTAATATCATGTGTTAAAGTTGTTCTAGGAACACATTTAACTTGTGGATTTGCATTTTCTTGTACTAATCTTACAAAATTTGATTTTTCACCAAATAAGAATGGTAAATGTTGTGCACAAACAAATTTAGCTATACCATCTCTCTATTTTGAATCACTAAATTTAATACATCTAAATTACTAGAAGAAGAAGAACCTTGTTGAGAAAAACCGGTTAATTGCGCTTGTGACTTTTGAAAGTCGATTTCTTAAGGATGTATTTTCTCCAATGCTTCGTTAGTGTACCATATCTGCTCCCAATTTTGAAGGCATATGATTTCTCGCAAAAATTGCATTTTGCTCTAATAAGAACTCCATCGGCATCAAAAAATATTGTGAAATTTTTCACAAACATTTCGGATTTTAGATTCGTTGGTGGATAACGACTTGATTGTGGTGCATCACCATTAATTGGTTGGGATGAAGAACCGAAACTATCCATTTTATAAAAAAAATTCAAAAAGATTAAAAAAGAATGAGAAATTGAAAGAATAATATATTAAAAACAATAATAAATAATTTAACTAATAATTAGAATTGAATTTTATAGAATTTTGATGTTTGAGAATTGAGAAGGAGAGAATTAGAATATTGAAAAAGAGGAGAAGAAATTGTGTGGAAAATAATGAAAAATTAAGGAGCTATTTATAGATTAGGAAACGTTAAAAAAAGAAAAAAAAAAAGGAACTGATTGACCGTTCCTCAGTTAATTTATTTTTGAACTGTTGCCATGTTGGCAACGGTTAGCATACTAATGCAAGGGTCATTTGACCGTTGCATTTTTTTTTTTTGTTATGCGCCTGTATATTTTTTTTAAAAAAAATTTAGGCGTGTGCACAGTTCAGCTCAATATGCTGCAATTTTTTAAATTTTTTTTAAAATTTCCGGTTTGGAACTGGAACCGAAACCGACAGTTCCGATCCTGACATTTTAGAACCGTAACTGGGACCCCAGTTCTGGTTCCGGAACTGCCAGAATGGTCATGGGTAATGTTAATAATGTATAAAAAGGAAGCAAATCATGTGTCCATTTTCAGTATCTTTTCTTTTCATAATAATTTTTTATTTTCTTTCTAATATTTTGTATTGCTTTTTTTTTTTTTAAGTTATGTTTTTTTAAAAGCGGTGATTTCAATACGGAATAGATATTTACATCATAGTCATTTGACTAATATTTACATATAAATCAATGAGTTTACAAGTAACTCGATTTTTCAACAAAGTGACATCAAATCACAAATATTCTAAAACACCTAAACTGAAAATTGAAACAACTTTCAATATTGCAAATATAAAAGCTAACAATTTCATATTAGAATCATTTGTGTAGTTTTAAATTCAACTAAAATTGGAGGAATTTTGACCTCCCTCTCATTTTCTCTGCATTCCTCTTATCAGATTCTTTGCCTCTTACCACTCACGTCTCTACTATAGGAGATCGAGACCACCACCACTTTTCCCTACGTTTTTCTACTCTTCTGCACCTCACCATTTTTGCAACTAATGTTCCAAGTCTCATTATCATCAAGAATTTCTGTGTTTCTACTGGTTTTTTCTACTTCCACCCATTTAAAAAATGGACAATTTTGAACCCGATCTCTCAAAGTTGAGAAAAAAAAATTCTCCATTAAAGAGAAATAAAATTCCCAAAATGGGAGACTTTACCTCCTTTTAAGGGAAGACAAAGATAAGCTCTAAAGTTGTTTTAGTGTTGTTAAATTTGAGACTACGGTCTAGTCGAATTATAATTATTTGATTTTATTAATAGATTAATTTAATTTTGTGTATTTCAACTATAATAAGTAATTTGATTTGTCTTAGTACTTGTGAGATTTGATCACTTTTTGCATGAGATACGGTACAATTTGAGCTTGAGAAGCAATAATTGGATTATATCGTGGATTAAATTATCATAAGTTTGATTGCATAAAACCATTTTTTCTTAGAAATTTATGCAATATGAAAAATTTCTTATAACTAATACTATCCCGTGAGAATTTAATGGAGGTTTGCTATGGTGTAATTTCTTAACCTTGAAAGAGATTTAGAATTAAATTAGTCTAATTTATTGGAGGTATGCATAAAAATAGTCACTAGTTAATTAACCTAAATTAATAAATTATTTTTTGAGTAATGAAGTGAAATCTAAACCCTAAGGTAGTTCTCTCTTATTTGGGCTCATCCTTTAACCTTTTATTTTGTGATAATTAAACTCCTTGTGGTGTATTCTTTTTATTTAAGTTTAATTTTCCAATTCATACAATTGGAGATCCAATGAATTCTATATGAATTATAATTTTTAATGTAAATTTGAAACCAAGTAACAAACAAATTCTAGTACCAAAGGTACTGAAAAAAGTCCTATGTAAATTAATTAAGTTTAGTTCAAATGAATTTGAGATTTTATACTTTCACTAAAATTAAAACTATTCGAATTAATTTCTCACAAATCTTGCCATTGACTATTGCAAATGGGTAAAGCAAATTGTCTTTTTTTTTTTTTTTTATAATTCTTGAAATGTAAATAGACACTACTATAAAAACATAAAATATTGGAAAGAACATCGTTCTGCTGTAATTTTTCATCATGGTACATGTTGTCGTCTAATTATGTTACAAATCAAATTTCATAGACATTAAGTGTAACATTGACAACATTAATTCAGAAGTTCTACTAATTATCACTAATGTCTACAATCTGATTTATTTTTTCCAGACTAAACGGTTACAATTTACTCACATATGTAGTAGAAACTTTCTGAGCAATGTTGAGCAAATTGTTGCAAAGTTCTTGAGTTTTAGAGATCATAACCATATGATCTGCACCTTTTATTTCCATGACCACTTCTGGGAGATTGTTTTCTATCATCCATTTTTGCACATCTACAGTCACACCCAAATCTGATCCACCACCAATGTATGCACTACGAACTAATCCATACTTTTCCTTTGAAACCAGTAATTGTTTTTTGGACTTATTGTCGTTGAAGAACTTGGATGGCCTTATCAACAATTCTGCAAGCTCCACATCCTGTTCCAAGGGTTAATATATCTGATGGTGTTTTGTTTTCAAAATTAAGAAAAGTTTAAGTTTAAAAAATTGAATATTTTTGAATTGAGAAATATGTGTTTAGATTGATAAATTTTAGAGTAAATGACTCTAATAATTCTTCAATTTGGAGGTAATTAAGCATTGTTTTAATCCACAATTTTGAAAAAGTTATATTATGGTTCATTAGCTTGAATTTGTTACACATATGGTCCTTAAATCATTTTCTATTCATTTGACAAGTAAAATCGTTAATTATGTTGTACAAAATTATGTCATTTGTCACTAAAATTCAATCGACCAGCAGTGAATGACTTTTTTCGATGGTGGTCAATCATTAATAGCCCCAATCAGCATGTGACCATTGAGTATTGAATAAAAAAAATAATTTAAAAAAATTTAAAATACTCTTGTTTCCTTTTTTTTTTTTTTTTTTGAAAAAGTTGGAAAATTTGATTTCACAATGAGAGATAAACGGAAAAAAAATTGTTTTTGAGATGAGAATCGGTAAAATAAAAAACTTTTCCAAACAGATGGTTAATTAGTGATCAACACTTTTCATGTATGTACAATTTCTTTTATTAATTGGAAAGATTAATTAATTTATCAAGTAAATACTACCCTTAAAGGAAATTGACAACTTTTAAACATACACAATCGAACTCAAATGTTTAAGAAGCAACGTAAATATTTGTATTGTAATATTAATTACCTCAGGCAGTGAAGTATTGTACTGTTTTTGTGCCATTAAATTCTTTCCAAATAGTATAATTGTTTGACTGTCTCCACCCTCTCCAATAATTTTCTGTTCACTGTCTTCGAAAATGTCGGGTCCAAGCTCATTCAACTAAATGTTAAAAAAAAAAAGGATAATTAAGAAATGGACTAGAATTAATTAATATAGGAAAAAAAACAACAATTAATAATGATTGAACCTTGACATTTAAAACATGTTATTAATTTGGCCCATAAATAAAGGCTTGAAAATTTATTAGAATGGCCAACAAATTCATGCATGATTGGATGGGAAAAGTTAAAGATGCAAATCATAAACAAATATATTGATATTTAATTATTTATTATTTTGCACTTATTAATTTTAAAAATATATGATGTTATATATGTGAAATGTGGAATTTTCATTTCACATTTTATGACGAAGGACTATGTAATATGCACGTGTCCGTAATAAAAATACGTGCAGATAAAATATGATGCTGAAATATAATTTATATAGTTATTCTCGCATAATGAGATAATACTAGTTATTTTGTTGTTGTATAAATATGTCCTATTTAAAAATGTTTTAAAATTTTATATTTGACTATGTTTTAAAATTAAATAAAGTAATCTAGATTTTATCACTTAAAATCCCATCACACATAATTTTGTTTATATTTTTAAATTCTTTTAATCCATTAAAATTTATTATATCTCTTTATTAAACAAAGGTAATTGTAATTAATTCAAATACGAATGAATTAATTTTCAAATCTAAATTACTTTATCAAAAGTCCCTCACTTGTTAACAATTTAATTTTAATTAAATTAGTCAATAAGAGATTAAACTTTCCAATTTATAAGACATCCAATAAAAAATCTGACAAATTATGCAAATCAAGTGAGCAAATAATGTCAATGGGAATAAATTTATTCTCAAACCATTAAACAAGAACAAGTAAATTAGGCCTTTTTTTTTTCAATACGAGATAAAACAAAAACGTACCCTATCATTTATTTGGTCTAGAGTTAAGTGAGGACCGATCATGAGAGCTGAAACGAAAACGGCAAAAGCAATTTTCTCAGGAAACCTTTCCATGGCGGATGAAACAGCATAACCACCCATGCTATGTCCAACAAGAATGATTTTATCTTCGGCCGACAACTCCTCCATGAACGAGAAGAGCGGCTTATGGTAGTTGTCAATGGTGGGCACATCTTCAATTCTCTCAAGGTTTCTCCCAGATGCAGCTAAATCCAAGGCAGTGACTGTGTGTCCAGCTTGCTTTAACAATGACTGCAACTTGTACCAGCACCATGCGCCATTACAAGCCCCGTGAATCAACACAAAGTGCTTGGCACTGGCAAAACCATTATCTCCCATTTCTTATCTTCTTTGATGGATGTTTGATAATAATTACTATAGCTTTGAATTTATGAATCAAATTGTTGTATGTTATAGACAGGTCCACCACAGTCCACATCAAACCGTCGCCCCACCACCCTACATAGAGTACGGAGTCCACCGATAACCCCAGAAGGGATTTTAATTTCTTCTTCTTTTTTTTAACTTTTTGTCTTATGCATTACTGGGTCGGCTATACGAATCATATTCTTTTTATCGTGTTATATTTGAATACATGTTCTCACAAAATTATTTTTTTATTGGTAAATTTCCTACATGTGAGATGCCAAGCCCAAATGTGAGGAAGTTGACACTTAACGAATAAGTGCTAAATACGTGACAACTTATATCCAACAACAAAGAAAGCATTAAGGAATAAAAGCGTAACTAAAAATCTGGTGACCAAAACTATATTTTTTCCAAAAAAAAAAAAATTGCTTATTCAACTGCACACAAAAGCACTTGCTGATAGGGGTGTTCTTCGAGTCGGTTTTCGGGTTATTCGAGTTATTCAGTTCGGTTTATTCGGTTTGGACATTTCTGAACTCGAATTCGAAAATCGAACCGAATTCGAATATAATTTGAACAAATCGAACCAAATTCGAAATTCAGTTTTCGGTTCGAATTCGGTTTATTCGAATAAACCGAGTTCGACTTCGTTTAAATCCTAATTAAATCATTAAATTACATAAATTATATCAAAATTTACAAACATTCAATTAAATCAAATAATACATAAAAGAATGACCTAATTATGTCTATTAAGTTTAAGTTGTATTATTATTATTATATATTTTATATTTATAAAAATTATATTATATATATATTGAATTCGGTTTTCGGTTCGGTTTTTGAATTGGGCTTCCAATTTGAAAATCGAATCGAAAACTGAAATTCAAATTCGGTTTAAACCGAAAACCGATTCGAAACCGAATTCGAATTTTCGAATCGGTTTTCGGTTTAGACCGAATATTGAGCACCCCAAATTGCTGATGGTTGTAGGGGTGAGTATAATTTGGTTTGAACCAAACAACAAACCAAATCAAAATTATTTCGGTTTTCCGATTTAGACTTTTCAATTTTCAGTTCGATATTTTGTTAAACCGAATTTTTAAATACGATTAACCAAATTTAATTTGGTTATTAATAAGTTGAGAAATGGATTTGAACCATAGTGTTCAAGTAATAATTTTTTTATCAAAAGTGCTAATTTTATTAAAAAATCAACATAAAATTAACCGGAAACACCTAACTAACTAGAATTATTGCATTACCCTAAATTATTCAATTTATAATTAGAATAATGCATTACACACAATTTAACTATTAGGGTTAGCTCAATAGCTAGAAAGGTAAATTTCTGACTTTCACGTCTAATGTTTGAGACTTGGAGATGTATATGAATGTCTGTGTTAAAAAAATAGCCAAAAGCCATACACTACCAAAAGAATAGCCAAAAGCCATAAATCACAAGAGATGCGAGGGATGAGAAATGAGCATAGGATATAGGTTTTATTCTTTTATTCTAAATTGTATAATTAAAGTCTGGTTTTAAATGAGAGTATTTGAGTCAAGTTAAAGGAAGTGTCTCAAAGGTGAAGATTTGTTTGTTAATATAATTTTACCGCAGGGATTGTAAATGTAACTATAACCTAAACTTTTTAAAAGAATTTGATAGATAATTTAAAATTTTCACAAAAAAAAATCATATAACTAAATCAATCATTAGTCAATCTACAATAAGGAGTATTTGTTAAAATCTTAATGGTCAAAGGAATAAAGGGATCTTTGTTAAATTTTTGGATGTTCAAAGAGGTAAACCATAGATTTCTAAAACATGGAAGTTCCTTTTGTAATTTAGCTTAACCTCAAGAAAAGTAAATATAATTAATTAAAAAAACTATTTGCACCTCTTAAATTTATCTAAATTCACATTATTTAGACAAAGTAATATATATATATATATATATATGATACCAACGGGTTACATACCCATTTTCTCCTCTGTCTCTAATACAAAACCTGGTGCCTGTTGTTTTACCGACATGGATTCGAAGCTGAATTGAGATTGAAAGGCTAAATGGGCCATAGTTGAGGGTACCAGATTTCATCTGGTATGGTAACAGGTTAAAGTATGGAACTTATACTGCAACTTAGCAGACCTATAATTTATATACGGGTTACATACCCACTTCCCCCTCTGGCTCAGATACCAAGAGCGGAGAGTTAGGCCCCAGCGGAGGAAATTAAAAGTGCAGAAAAGAAAGTGAGTCGCAATCGGATTGCCACTGAATTGTTAGCAAATCATTGTTAGGTTAGGAACAATAAATTAAAACAGATCATAATGAATAAATAATAGAAATTAAAAGTTACATCTAGAAGAACAAAATATATATCATACTAAAAATTAAACTGATTACAAGTTCATCGATTAAGAGTCTTACACAAGATGACTCCTTAATCAAGCAAATGTTTCTAAGCAAAGTTCCTTGCTAAGGTTGCTAAGCTTCAGAAAGCTAAAGAACAAGCGAAGAGAAAAGAAAACTAAGAGAGAAGAAGGAGCAGAATATCTTTTGAGAGAGAGGAGAAAGAGTCTAAAAATTTCTAAAGGATTCTAAATGCCGGTTGGATTGAATGGTTGTAGCAATAGTTTTGGCTGCCTATATGCAATTTTCCATTTGGGAAAATATTTTGTACATTTGGGTCTGGATTTTTGTTTATGATGTCCTGATCTGTGGTTTTGACCACAACTTGGAAGCCCAAACTATTCGCAGAAGGAACCAAGTTCTTTTCTTCTTTGAGCTCTGTCCTTTGCAAGTTGCCTAAGCATTTTGTCTTGCTTGCAGATTCGCAAGGCAACCTGTTGGATTTGTGTTGTCAACTGTCCATATGTAATTTGTTCATATAGTACTACTCCGTTATACTTGTTTCTAAGTTATTCCTGAACCATATCTCGAAGTGATTTTGGAAGCCCATCTAGAAACTTTTCCTTCCAATATGAGTGGTTGCCATCAGGTCTAGCATATATACGAGTGAAAAACGTATACTTGTACCATCGGAAATCCGATAGATTTTTACACTTCAAATTATTCAGTAGTTCTGATGATCGGTCTCTGAAAATACCTGGGTCACCAATAAAAGTTTTGGCAATGGTGAATATTAAAGTTGACACTGCTTCAGAAATAGTATCACCATCTTGCTGAATAGGTTCTCATTGGTCATCAATTTTAACTAAGTGCATTATACTCTATCTTTCTTCCTCAGTGAGATGTTCATCTCACCATCCTTTTAATTATCCTGTGAAGCCAGCCACCAGAATATGAGCTGCCAACTAGTTTGTGCATGCATGCGTAGCTCTGTATGCAGTTGCCACCATAGTCATTTGTTAGAGAATAGTCATCATACTGTATTCTGTTTGTCCATCTATATTCCACTCATAGATTTTGTTGGCATTATAGCTGTGTTGAAGAATGTTGGGTTTTTCTTCCAAACCATGTCTGAATATGTTGTTCGAGGATAATACAATTTCTGAGGTCTTCTCCAGTTTGAAATCTGTTTATCACCTTGTGAGCTTCGATGTCTAAGTTTGGCAATTTTTGCAGTTGGAGATTTTGGTTGGGATTGGTCCTCGTCTGTTGTTTCTTCTTTATCCAGAGCACACATAGCTTGATTCACGGAGGCTGGGACTGATGCTAGCTTATTTGACTTTTGTTTGGATTTTGGAGTTGTAAAAGATTATTTAATCTTGGCAATTCTTTTTTCTAACTTAGTTAGAGGTTTCTTTATCAATTGATTGGATAATTTGGAAGGTATTTACTATCTGATTTTCCTTTATCTGATTCAGTATGTCTTCTATTTTCAAATCTTTTTTAAAAGGATCTTTAAGCTCTTTCTCAAACTCTTCTTCTTCAAACTTTTCAAACAATATTATTTTTAAGGAAGAAGTAAACCTTAAAAATATTGAACAATCTATAGATAACTGAAAAATTCCTAAAAAACCATCAAGTGAAATTTATAGAGATAAATGGAATTTGGTATCAGATTATACGGTTAAAACAGTTGAACAAGCTATTAATATGAATAATGACTATGAAAATATCAAACTATTGTCTAAAAAGACAATTGAAAAACATAGAAAAAATATAATTATTTACATTTTGGATTAGTTCAAGTTGCTGCAAAACCTCTAAACAGAGAAGGACTAGATACTTCTTTGCTTTTTTGTCTTAGAGATTGTAGATTTTTAAACTTTGAAGATTCTTTACTAGGCATGATTGAAACCAGTCTATGTGAAGGACCAGTTTATTTTGATTATTTTCCAAACTTTACTGTTTCATTACAAGATAGAAATATTAGCTGCTTTAACTTTAAATATCAAAGTTGCAAACTTTAAAGCTAAAACTGGAACACTTCTAGTTACAATTTTATTTAGAATTTAATACAAGGCTATAAATTCAGCTTTCAATAGAGGAGCAGTCAGTGCTTCTAAGAAGGGTGAGACAGTTATGTTTCAAATAGATCTAGCTAAATCTAGGATGTCCATTTCCAGAAACATTAAATGGAGTCAAGTAACCCTGCCTGAAAATTGGTTTTTACCAGAAGCAAACCCTCCGGTACCAATTAAGAACACGACGGTATCAAATATTAGGCAATTTTCTAGTGGTGGAGTCCAAATTACTTTTGATAGAACTCAAAACCTTAGGATTTCAGGTGACATTAATAGCCAGAATTCTAGAAGATCTTTTGAAATCCAGTCTTCTAGGCAACCAGTAATATCTTCTACATCTTCTGTTAACACTCATATCCATAGTTTAGATAATACGTCCAGGATACCAAAAGCTAGATATACAGTTGAAACTCAAACAGATTCCCCAAACCAAGTGACAACAATAGCCATCCTAAATCACCTACATATTCTACTATGACTGACAACATAGAAGAAAAATTAAGGAAACTTAGGATGCTTAAAACAGAATTTAAAATAGATAAAGAAAGAATTAGAAAAGATTTCTTTAGTGAAGAAAACTAAGAAAAGAGAAAATGATTTTTTGAAAACCATAAAATAGAAATCAGAAAAGAAATACAAGAAATGTATTATGATTTCTTAAACCAACATAAGTTGCATCTAGAATTTTTATATTGTTTAAATATTATGCAATTAACAATTGTTTAGATTATTTTTTTTCAAATGAAAAAGAGATATGTGTTACAAAGACTTGGCAGGTCATAGACAGTGAGACGGTAAGATCAGAATTACCACCATCCAACTCATTTACGACCTCTTACAAAGTGGTAGAAATCAAGGCAATCCCTTTCAAACAAAGAAGCTAAAGACACGAATACTGTAAATGCAAGAGATATCCAGAGGATTTATGAATAAAACAATTATACAAACAAATACCTACAAGCTAATAGAGAACATTTCCTTACTAAACCTATCCAAGCTACTTCTACAGATGTCTCAAACAACTTCTCAAGCAAACCCCTTTTTAAACCACATGAAATACATTCCAAATTATCCAATCAATCGATAAAGAAACCTCTAACTGAGTTAGAAAAAAGAATTGCCAAGATTGAAGAATTCCAAAATCCAAAAAGAAGTCAAATGAGCCAGCATCAGTCTCAGCCTCCATGAATCAAGCTATATGTGCTCTTGATAAAGGAGAAACGACAGATGAGGACCAATCCCAACCAGAATCTCCAACTGCAAAAATTGCCAAACTCAAACATTGAAGCTCACAAGGTGATAAACAGATTTCAAACTGGAGATGACCTCAGAAATTGTATTATCCTCGAGCAATATATCCAGACATAGTGTTCAAAGAAAAACCCAACATTCTTCAAAACAGTTATAATGCCAACAACATCTATGAGTGGAACATAGATGGACAAACAGAATACAGTAGGATGACTGTTCTCTAACAAATGACTATGGTGGCAACTGCATACAGAACTATGCATCCATGCACAGACCAGCTGGCAGCTCATATTCTGGTGGCTGGCATTACAGGATAATTAAAAGGATGGTGGGATGAATATCTCACTGACGAAGAAAGATAGAGTATAATGCACTCAGTCAAAATTGATTACCAATGAGAACCTATTCAGCAAGATGGTGATACTAACCCTGATGTTGTGTCAAATTTAATATTCACTATCGCCAAAACTTTTATTGGTCATCCAGGTATTTTCAGAGACTGATCATCAAAACTACTAAACAATTTGAAGTGTAAAAATTTATCGAATTTTTGATGGTACAATGATACATTTTTCACTCGTATATATGCTAGACCTGATGGCAACCAGGAATATTGGAATGAAAAGTTTCTAGATGGGCTTCTAAAATCACTCCGAGATATGGTTCAGGAAGAAATCAAAAACAAGTATAACGGAGTAGTACCATATGAACAAATTACATATGGACAGTTGACAACACAAATCCAACATGTTGCCTTGCGAATCTGCAGGCAAGACAAGATGCTTAGGCAACCTGTAAAGGACAGAGCTCAAAGAAGAAAAGATCTTAGTTCCTTCTGTGAACAGTTTGGCCTTCCAAGTTGTGGTCAAAACCATAAATTCGGACATCATAAACAAAAATCCAGACCCAAATATATAAAATATTTTCCCAAATAAAAAATTACATATAGACAGCCAAAACCATTCAATCCACAACCCAAGACATATCAACCTCCAAAACCAGCCTTGCCAAATATCATTTGCCATAAATGTCATAAACCAGGACACATAGAAAAATATTGTTGTCTCTGGCAAAAAATTCAAGCTTTGAAAATAAATGACAATATTCTAAACCAGATTTCAAGCCTCATTGCTGAAACAGAGGATGATGATTCAGGATATAGTGAGGATAATCACATTAATCAAATAGAAGATGATGATATTTCTAGTTCCATCACCAGCGATGGTTCAAATTCAGAAGAACTAGGTATCAATGTCATAACTAGAGAACAAGACTTATTTCTTGAAATGATAGACAATCTGGAAGATCCAGACCAAAAAAGACACTATCTCAGCCAATTCAAGAAGGTAGCCAGCAACCAACCATCTACTTCCAAATTTAGAAGTGATCATCCTGCTAACCACCCTAGAGTTCTAAACACCTATAACCTTACAAATATCCTAAACAGATTTTCTCAAAAATCTCCCAAACAAATAACCATACAAGACTTAGAAGCTGAAATTGCAGGACTCAAAATGGAGGTTAGGGAAATCAAAGCTAGACAAGAGCTTGATCAACTAGTTTTGCAAAACTTGACTGATCAGCTTGTACAAACAAAGGTTAAGGGCAAAGCTAAAGAGGACGAAGAAGCTGAACAATTTCTAGAGCCCTTAGACTTCTCGAATGATGAAAATCCAAACATTCTGTCAGCTGTTACATTCAGAAAGCATGATGTTCATATCAAACTGATAGTACAAATAATTTTGTACTAGAAACTGCAGTATTATGGGACACAGGAGCTGATCTCAGTTGTATTGATGAAGGCATTATCCCGTCGAAGTCCTTTGAAAAGATCAAAGAAGGACTTTGTTCAGCAAACAGATCTAAACTCGGTATTTTTTACAAGCTTACTGATGTTGATGTTAATTTTTCTTCAGCAACGGTGAAAGAATCTTACTCATCTGGTTATTTTGGATAAAAATTTTATCATACAGTTGATGCCTTACATGACAACATTCGAAGAAATTTTGCCACATTACCTTGAAAAAGATGTTCTTCTTCCTTTCACCAGGCCTCCAATATACAAAGTGCTCAACCCATTATCCAACAAAATAAAGTAGATAAATTTCTTGAAAGAATAAATTGAGTATAAAAGGATCGAGATACAGTTGGCTCAACCGATAATTCAAAATCGAATCAAGGAGCTACATCAAAAAATTGAGCAGCAAGTTTGTGCTGAGGTGCCAACTGCTTTCTGAAAACGAAAGCAACATACTGTTTATCTTTCATATGAAAAGGATTTTAAGGAGGTAGATATTTTAACTAAAGTTAGACCAATCCAGATGAATCAGGAACTTCTATAACATTGCAAAGCAGAAATCAATGATTTTCTAAAAAAGTAAATTATCAGGCCACGCCAATTTCCCTGGACTTGTCCGGCATTCTATGTCGACAAAAATTCAAAAATCAAAAGAGGAGTGCCCAAATTGGTAATAAACTATAAGGCATTGAACAAAGCTTTTCAATGGATCAGGTATGCAATTCCTAATAAAAGGGATCTTTTGCAAAGGCTTAACACAACAAAGGTATTCTCAAAATTTGACATAAAATCTGGATTCTATCAAATTCAGATTAATCTATGTGACAGGTACAAAACAGCTTTTACAATACCATTTGTGCATTATGAATTGAACGTAATGCCTTTTGGTTTAAAAAATGCTCCATCAGAATTTCAAATGATCATGAATGATATTTTCAATCCTTATTCAAACTTTACTATTGTTTATATTGATGATGTTTTAATTTTTTTTCAAATAACATAGATCAACATTTCAAACATCTTCTTGCAGGTTGTTAAAACCAATGGTCTAGTTATATAAAAAAAGAAGGTTAGTTTGTTCCAGACTAGGATTAGGTTTTTGAGACATTACATCCATCTAGGAACAAAAATTTCAATAGAACGATCTATCCATTTTGCGGATAGATTCCCTGATCAGATCTTAAAAAAATAGCAGTTACAGAGGTTTCTAGGATGTTTGAATTATATAGCTGATTTTATTCCTGAATTAGCTAATATCATCAAACCTTTGAATGACAGGTTAAAGAAATCACCTCAACCATGGACAAATATCCATACTGAGGCGGTAAAATGGGTAAAAACCCAAGTCAAGGCTTTGCCTTGTCTACATTTGCCAAATTCAAATCTACCAAAAATCCTCCAAACAGACGCATTTGATTTGGATTATGGTAGAATACTCAAACAAGTGCAAGACAACAAAAAAAGAATTGTCGCCTTCACTTCTAAACATTGGAATAGCACTTAACAGAACTATTCTACAATCAAAAAAGAAATTTTGGCTATTGTTTTTTGTATTTAAAAATTTCAATCCGATCTGCTTAACCAGAAGTTTCTTATTTGAATAAATTGCAAATCTGCAAAAGATGTTTTACAAAAGAATGTAAAAAATCTTGCCTCTAAACAGATTTTTGCAAGATGGAAAGCTATATTATCAGTTTTTGATTTTGACATTGATTTTATAAAAGGAGAAACAAATTCTTTACCTAACTTTTTAACTCATGAATTCTTGCAGGGTAGATAATGCCACAAAGGAAAAAGAAGGAAGAATTACCTCTAATGCCAAAGAACATCCTACAAAGCCAAACTAAGGAAGTATCATCTTCTACCAAACAATTTGCTGACAAGCAGCCAAAGGATTATTCTTTGAGACCTAACCAGCTTGAGGGTTTAAAAGACGAAGCCTTAACCCAGCCAATCTCAATCATAAGTCAAAAGGTTTGGGTTGATATTGTTGAGGAAGATGAAAATGCGTTAACACTAAAATCCCATTTTGAATCAATTGAGCAATGGGCTTCATCAACAGGATTTCAACTTGTGAAATCCCCAAAAACACCAGTAGTGGTTGCAAGCCCTATTGATTATTGAAAAGTGGTGGTTTCAAAACCTACCATGCAAACAAAAGTGGTGATTTCTAATCCCGTTATTTCAAAACAAATTTCAACTCAGGTTTTTCAAAAAACATCTTCAAAACAAGAATATTTTAAAAATCCATCATTTGTTCCAGTCTGTCAGACAGAACCAAATTTTTTTCATCAACAATCCAAATCAGGTAGCTAAAAATATACTACCTAACCATTTAAATTTTATTCCGTATTTCATAAACAAAATCCAAAAATTCTATGAGTTTATTATTGTAGATACTGGTTTCATTTCTCTCAAAAATTATATGGAAAAAGATTTGATGACCCACTCTACAGCCCAAATTCTCAAAGTTCTTAGGCTTTTAAACTGGGGAACAAACTTGAATATCCCAAAATCCTTTTCTCAACCATTTTCTCCCCTAGGATTTACTTACTAGGACTATAAACAAGCTTGGTTTAATACATTTTCTACTCAGAACCAATTAAACAAACATTCCTGATTCTTTTATTTTAAAAGATGAACTAAATACAATTTTCCAATTTGGTTTGTTAAATGGTGGACTTGCTTGGGCCCAAATCAACAAATTTTGCCAAAAGAAGCACTGGCCGGATTTCAAAATTTTTTCTGAAAAATTTACATCCTCAAATGAACACATACCAATATTATTACAATTTTATTCCATCTTCTCATTAGCATGCATTTATGCATGGAAATTTGAATTTTTCAAACAAGAAATCAAGTTTCCTCCCAAACTTATTCGACAAGGATACATTAAATGGTGGAAGACTTTCACGACGGACTGTATCCAGCCACAACAGATCCAAGCGTGGTTCCACAAGAACCCACAATATCTGCCCATAGAAATTCTCTCATCTTTCTCTTTTTCTTTCTCTCTTTGTTTCTCTCTCACCAGCACCTTCTATTGCGGTCTACATTATTTCTTTTGAAGGAGTTCTATCTTTGCTATTTTGTGGTTTTTCTAAATTTGGGACCATCATTAATGGCTCTATCTACCCTTCATTTAAGGAACATAGGACCTTGGATTGGAGTAAGCAGTTGTATTGTTGTATGCTGTCTTCATGACATCTTCCAAGTGTTTCAAGGGAGTTTTTTTTGTTAACTGCATCCTTACCTGCTTTTTTTGTTAACTGCATCCAAGTGTTTCAAGGGAGTTTTTTTTGTTCCAAGTGTTTCAAGGTTATCTTCATCGGCAGGCAGGGTGATAGAATTGAAGAACTTCACTAATTGGTTTACTTTTTTTTGATTTTAAGTTATAAGAAATTATCATTAATATATTATGTCATCAACCAATTTCTGTCTCTGGTATTTGGTTCATGTTGATCCAGATTTGAAGTCTCATTCTGCTGCCAATCATTACTGTTTCTCTGGTATTTGGTTCGTGTTGATCCAGATTTTAAGTTCTTCCAGTCACAATTTTTGAGATGGCATTGGTTTCTAATGAATCAAATCCGTTCTTTTTCCATTTCCATTGACTTCTGGGTATCTGGTTTTGGAAGGGCGTGGATTTGTGGCCGCCGTGTTATGCCAAATTCGTCAGCATCAAGACGAGGTTGAAGATGACAAAAGGAGTAGTACATGACTGTGTCATTTACACATATACCCTCTAAATTTACATGTAAAAGACATAAAACCCCATTTATTTAACGGTTCTAATAAAGATAACAGAGTTGACCGACAGAATGACCAAAAGTCATACGTTTATAGAGTTGGATGACCTTTTTGACCAATTTAATAGTTGAGTAACCAAAAGCCGGATTTAATAATAGTTAAGTGACCATTTTTGCCTTTAGCTCGGATTAATAATATTAATCCGTTTGAATAGATGTTTTGTTTTGAAAATTGAGAAAAGTAAGTCTTGGATTGCGTTTTAGATACATAATCTTTTTAATGTGAGAATTTGGTGTTTGGATTAAGTAAGAGTTTTGTTTGTATTAGCTTTTGTATTAGAGATTTATTTTATTAAAAAAGTTTAAAAGTAAAATCATTCTTTTTAATCGGCACTGATTGACGGTTGAACAATTCTTATCAACACTGTTGATGGTCGGCTGATAGCAGCACCGTTGACAGCACTGAAACACAAGTGTCAACTGACAATCAACATTTGACCGTTGAATATTGAACTAAAAAGAAAAAAAAGACAAAAAATGTTTAAAATTAAATGTAAAATTAATTTTTTTACTTACACCAGTCAACAGTTAACAGCCTTTAGTTAACATTTGACCTTTAGATATTAAATTAAAAAATTAAAAAATTAAAAGAATTTTTTTTTTTAATAATGAGTGATAAACAAAAAGGCCAATTTGAAATGATCAGAAATGGCCAAAAATACCCATCCAAACAGATGTTATATATAGTGTCTATTTTAGGTTTTTTACCCACAAGTAAAAGCGTTCACCACAAAGCGGTGTTGGTTCTTCTTCATCCATGTACTTTTTGATTGTTTGTCTATAAAGTTGTGGTTTGAGGCAATTTGGGGTCACTGCGGATTTATGTACGACTTTGAATTATCACTTTCTTGTCGGCTGGAAATTGGTTCCAAAAGTCGAAATGTCAAATTTTTTTTGCTCAAACTTCAATTAATAATGTATGAAGTGGAACCAAATATGTGAGACTTTTTTTTATTTTCTTTATACTATTTTGGATTGTTTTTTTCTTAATTACCTTGTTGAAAAATTAAACTAAACTTTTATTAATTAGTAGTTTCCTTATATGTTTGTTTCTTAGTTTAAAGTAGTTTCTTAATAGTAGTTGTTTCTTAATTAGGTATTGATAGGAATTAGGAAAGTGTGGAATTAAGAAACCTCTAACACTATAAATAGAGGGTGTTAGGGATTTTTGTAATGAGAGGAGTTGAAAGAGAGAAACCTCAAAGAGGTGTTGTGAGAAAAAGCCATACGGCGGCTTAAAGAAATTCCGTGGACTAACGGATATTATTGTTGTGTGACAGTTGTGTCATACGTGAGATTTTGTGATTCTATTTTGTTTAAATTCGATCCTTCAAATTGGTATCAGAGCAATTTAAACAAAATAGAATCACAAAATCTCACGTATGACACAACCGTCACACAACATTAACATCCGTTAGTCCACGAAATTTCTCTAAGCCGCCGTATGGCTTTTTCTCACAACAGCTCTTTGAGGTTTCTCTCTTCCAACTCCTCTTATTACAAAAATCCCTAACACCCTCTATTTATAGTGTTAGAAGTTTCTTAATTCCACACTTTTCTAATTCCTATCAATAACTAATTAAGAAACAACTACTATTAAGAAACTACTTTAAACTAAGAAACAAACATATAAGGAAACTACTAATTAATAAAAGTTTAGTTTAATTTTCCAACAAATCCCCCTTTTAAACTAAACTTTCCATATATGATCAATACTTTCAAGTTCACGTGCTTGAATTTCTTTTGAAATTTCTTTTGCAGTTTGGATCTTGTATTTGATCTTCTTCTTTGTCTTCATCTTTGTCTTCATATGTAACTTGAGACGAATTTTGTAGTTTCGGATCTTGAAGTTTTCAAACGTGTTTTCTGTTTCTTTTCCTTTAGCACAAAACTTCCATATATCAACATTCTCTTCTAATAGAGAATGACCAATGTAATTTCCAAGAATCAAGAAATCATATTTCTCAATTTGAACAATATTTTCAATATCTTTGATCTCAACAATGTCACTATCACCAGTGATATTTTCTTCACCTTCAACCATGTATATGGTTTCTTTTTCCTCTTCAAAATTGATGATTTCGTCTTTCTCTTCATAAGTGAAATCACCAACCTCCTTTTCTTCTTTATTAACAAGAACAACAAATTCATCCACATCTTCACAAACGTGAAGTTTCATTGTACCATCACACGAGTATTTTTCACCAACATTGTCAATTTCTTTTTTCTCCACATATTCATCAACTTGAATTTCTTGATCTTGTTCTACCAAACAAATTATATCTTTCTCTTGCTTAATTGGATCAACACTTCTTTCATCCACCACTTTCATAATAATATCACAATGATCAACACAATCTATTTCCTTGAGATTTTCAATTTCTAAAGTGGATTCAATACTTGAAGATGAAGGATCAACAGTCAGTTGTTGAACTTGCTCACTTTGGTGATCATTGTTTTCTTCCTCAATATAGAAAGACACTTGTGTTTGCCCAATTGATACCATTGGCTCTTTAGAAGACTAATTTGAAACTCTTTGTTCATCAAAGATAAAATCTCTGATCACAATCACATTTTTTGTATTTTCTGTCTGACCATTCAATTTTTCATTAATTCTTTGTTCAAATCGAATTAATGAACCCTTCAATTCTTGAATTGTTAATGTTGCCAAATTCTTGGTCTCTATCATCAAGGTTACAAAATACTCAAACTTCAAGGGCAGTGTATTGAGAACCTTTGCAATAAAAATTGCATCTTGCAATACATGACCATTTAACTTCATCTCGTCTTTAATCGCCAATAGACAAAAAAAATATGACTCAATGGATTCTGTCTTCTTCATTGTGCAAAGATCGAATCTTTTTTGTAACATCAACAAATTATTTTTCATGGAGTAAAGTTCAAACTTTTTTCTCAACACCAATAAATTTTGTGTTAAAGTGTGTCAACACCTCTATATATCTTTTCCAAAATATCCCAAGCCTTCTTCGCAGTTTTGGCCGTTGAGATTTTCAGATAAACCGATTGATCGATGGATTGATAAATTTGAGATAATGCCATTTTTCCTTGCCTCTTTTTCTCCACAGGAGCATCTTCAGGTATTTTGTTTTGAATGTATTGGATCAAATCAAAAGCTTCCAAATGGATTTCCATCTGATCTCTCCAAATATTATAATTTTGTTTTCCCTTCAATTTGGGAACAACACAAATTATATTTTCCATCATGGTTAATCAATTATAACCTCGCTCTGATACCAATTTGAAAGATCGAATTTAAATAAAATAGAATCACACGAAAAATAATGAAGATGATTTAGAGGCAGCAACACTTTTATTTCTTGAACCAAGTCGTATTGGCTTTTCACAAAGACAACAAACCAAAAACAAAAGTTGTTGTCTTTGTGAAAAGCCAATACGGCTTGGTTCAAGAAATAAAAATGTTGCTGCCTCTAAATCATCTTCATTATTTTTCGTGTGATTCTATTTTATTTAAATTCGATCTTTCATACGTTTTGTGTTGTTAAACTTGAGACTATGGTGTTGTTAGATTATAATTATTTAATTTTATTAATAGATTAATTTAATTTTGTTTATTTCAATTATAACAGGAAGTTTGATTTTTGCTTAATACTCCTAGAAAATTGATCACGTTAAAATATTCTCCAATTTTACTTAAATTGAAATACTAATATGATAGATATGAGTTTTTGTTATTAGCTATACTAAAAGTAACCGATTTTATGATTTTAGGCCAATTGTCAAATTGTTTGTAGTGCATTGTATTGCTAGAGTTATTACAACACTAGTCAATTTGTTTGTAATGCACATAATCACAAGTTTTGGAAGATCATTTTCCCTCTTGTTATAAACTATTTGTGCAATCAAATATGTAGCTACTAATTATTAGCTTACTTGTAATCTCATTTAATGTGAAATGAAATTATCGGTTTTGACCAAAAAAATCCCCTTCATATTTCGTGATTTACTGTTCAATTTCACTCAAATCTTGTTTCATTTCATGTTTTAATTTATAAATACACGTTATGACATTGTATTTATAGATTGAAACAAGAATTGGAACAAAGAATGTAATAGAAGATTCATTGGGTTGAATTTGAGGTTGAGAAGCAATAATTGGATTATATCATAGATTAAATTATCATAGGTTTGATAGTTTAAAATCACATTTTCTTAGGGATTTATACAATATGATTATTTTCTTATAATTAATGCTATATATCTCGTCATTTTATTGCCTTATCATAAAAATTTTATGGATGTTTGGCATGGTGAAATTTCGTAACCTTGAAAGAGATTTGGTTTGTGGCTGGTTTATCTTTAGGTCAGTTGTCAAATGATTTGTAATGTATTGTATTGCTAGAGTTATTTCAACACTAGTCAAATTGTTTGTAATGCACATAGTCACAAGTTTGGAAAATTTTATTTTCCTATCTTGTTTATCGACTATTTGTGCAATCTGATGTACAACTATTTAGCTGAATTATAACATCATTTCTTGTGGAATGAAAATATCGCTTTTGACAAAAAAAAAAAAAAGAAAGAGATTTGGAATTAAATTAGTTAAATTTATTTGCGCCATGCATAAAAATAATTAATTAACCTAACCAGATTATTTTTGGAGTACTCAAGTGAAATCTCAACACTAAGGTAATCGTCCATTGTCTGTGCTCATCGTTTTAACTTTTTTTGTTTTGATAATTGAACTCCTAGTGGTGCTTTCTTTTTATTTAAGTTTAATTTTCCAATTTACTAGAATTGGAGATCGAATGAATTCTATATAAATTCTAATTTTTAAACTAAATTTTGAATCCAACTAACAAACAAATTCTAATACCAAACTAACTAAATAAAGTCAATTAAGTTTAGCTCAAATTAATGAAATTTGAGATTTAATACTTTTACAAAAATTAAAAATATACGAGTTAATTTCTCACAAATCTTGTCATTGAATATTGCCAATGGGTAAAGCAATTTGTTGTTTTTTTTTTATGGCAACGACCCTCTCCGCGGGTTGGGGATGCCAGCCCCTCGTTTTATTAATTTACGAAAATTAAGGCCGAGGCCTTGTACATCCATGTTATAATACAGTTATTATTTAATGAGAAACATGTAAAAGGACATAGAATTCCTACACTATCCCAAACATTTCCTGATACGAAAATTAGGGACATTCAAACGATCCATATTGACACATCCACGAACCCATTGAGGCAGATCCTGAAATGAAAAATATTGGATATCTTGTTGCAACTCACAACCTACATTAGCAAGTCTGTCTGCTGGTTGATTTGCTTCGCGATAAATATGAATAAGCTCTTCCATACAAGTGAACCTGCGAATCATTTCCACAAGTTTTAGTAACTCCCACGGAGTAGCATATTCCCCTTTAATAATTCGAACAGACAGCATAGAATCCGTTTCCACTATCACTCGCAAAATTCCCCGAGCTTTACAAAGCTCCAATCCCCCCAATAACGCTAACATCTCCGCTTGTAAACTATTAACAAATTGATAGCCCATAGATCTTGCCTTAATAAATTTACCATCCGGATCTCGAATCAACGCACCACCACCACCGACTCCCGGATTGCCCCTAGAGCACCCATCCGTGTTCAACTTGTATACCCCAATTGGCGGTCTCCTCCACACCACACGGACACAGTTGAGCGTATAAGATATAGAATGAAAAACCGCAACAATCTCACGCCAATCTGTCGGAAGAATCACCTGAGGAAAATACAGTTTCCATATTGCACGAAAGTCGTCAAGTACACGATGAATAATATGTCCACTAGGCACAAGAATCCCATCAAAAAATGTTGCTGTCCTCCAACGCCAAATATGCCACAAAATAAGAGAGGGAAGAATTTGTGCAAGCCAGCTTATTAAATTGGTTTCCACGTAGTGACCACCAAGTTGCACACCTCATTCGCCAACCACCCTCCACATACCGAATTCCAAAAGGTGAACCAAAAAACTGCCAAACCGTATCCGCAATATCCCAAAAGCAAAACAGTGATCAGTGGAATCCTCTTTAGGGGGGGTACAGCACATACATGGAAAAGGACCGTAAAAACCCACTTTGGCCAACCATTCCGGAAGTGGAATTCTCCCAAAATACAAACGCAACATAAAGAAAGAAGCCTTCAAAGGAATCCCTTTACGCCAAATCTTATTAAAAAACCGAACTTGAGCGTATTTGATTCTGGCGCGCTCATAAGCAGACTTAACAGAAAAAAGACCATCCTGTGTCCCTATCCAAATCATAGTTGGCACTTTATCTGAAAGCGACACCTTCAACAACTCATTTTGTATCCCAAGAAGAAGTACAGCCGAATACGCATTAAGAACCAAATGACATCCAGGTAAACCGACTTGAGATATACACCACTCACAGATGAATACTCCGATAAAGCTCCCACGAGTCGCCAATTATCATGAAATAAATCAATTGACCCATCCCCTGCTAACCATCCAATAAGAGGTTCAATAGACGCTCGCACATGCAACAGTTTCCGCCATATATACGAAGCCGTCCACGACGGTTGGACCATTGCCGAATGAGTCTGCCAACAATACTTAGCATGCATAAATTGGGACCATAAAGAGACACCCTGACGAAACGACCACCAAAGCTTCCCCAAAAAAGCTTTAGCTCCCTCAGAAACATATCTAAATCCAACACCACCCTCAGCTACCGGTCTACACAACTTTTCCCATGCAATCCAGTGATGTCCCAGTTCCCCTATGCCAGCCCAAAAAAACTGAGCCAACAACTTTGATAATTGCTGTAAAATACCCTTTGGAGGCTGCACCACTGCTAAAATATGCGAAGGAATGGATGAGAGTACATGTTTAATCAACACTATCCGAGCACCAAAAGATAAATACTTATGCTTCCAACTCATAATACGTCGTTGAATTTTGGACAAGATGAATTGAAAATAGTCTCCTTTAACACGTCCTGTAAAAATCGGGCAACCCAGGTAAATAAACGAAAATTCCATATATGAGAAACCAGTTAGCCTCATCATGCGTCTACTGAGCATCGTCGAAGAGGATTTCCCCACGAGGAAGCAACTCTTATCCACATTAACCAATTGCCCAGAAGCCCTCTCATATTTCCGAATCACCTCTCTGACACATTTAATCGACGTTGCGTCTCCAGCTGAAAAAATCAGAATATCGTCTGCATACGCCAAATGCTTAACTGCAATAGAATACCGAGTAGTGCGAAAAGGCGTGAACGATCTAAGTGTCAATAATGAGTTCAACCAAATTGAGAGATATTCCGCCATCAAGATAAATAAGCCAGGGGAAAGGGGGTCACCCTGTCGAAGTCCTCTAGTTGAATGGAAGAAACCATGTGGCTGTCCATTAACCATCACCGAGAACCAGCAATTAGAAATAATACGCCAGACCATGTCCACCCATTGTTCACCAAAGCCGAACCTACGAAGTACTTGGCATAAGAACACCCATGACACACGATCATATGCCTTCAACATATCTAATTTAAACACAACATTGCAGTGTCTTGCCCTGGTGTTAATCGAACTGACCAATTCCTGTGCAAGAAGAATATTATCAGCAATAACACGTTCCGGAACAAATGCACTTTGATTCTTAGAGATCAATCTTGGCAAGAAAACCCGAAGACGATTCGTCAACACCTTTGTGATAATCTTATTTAATACCGTACATAAACTAATTGGGCGATAATCTCCAAAAGTCTTAGGATTATCACATTTTGGAATCAAAACCAAAGTCGTAGCTGTAACAGACCTCGGTAGAACACCTCCACAAAAAAATTCAGGGTTGGAACAGCATCAAGAAAATCACGATCTGCCTTCTCCAATACTCTAGGCACAATATTAAGCTGTTCGTCCGAAATCGCCGGGAATCCCCTGAAAGCAATTATTGATAGAAATCCACCGCAGCCCCTTGAATGGCCGTTTGGTCTGTTAACGTAGAACCATCAGGCAGTTGTATTGTCTGTATAACTGCCCGACTTCGCCTTTGACGCACTGATGCATTGAAAAATTTTGTATTAAGATCTCCATCCTTCAACCACTTAGCATGCGCCTTCTGCTTCCAAAACATTTCCTCCTCCAAGAGATTAAATCTCAAATCTGCATGTGCCTTACTTTATGCTTGCCTTGTTGTCTCATTGTCATTATCTTCCAAATTCACCTCTGCCAATTGCACCAACTTCTCAGCCTCCTGGACTCTGGAAAATACATTACCCAGAACCACCTTATACCACTCAATTAGCGCATTTTTAACATTCTTTAACTTCAAGCAGAAACGAACCAAAGGCCGGCCATCACAAGGTATGTTCCAAGCTACCTCCACAACCTTTAAAAAATCATGTCTCAATGGCCAGAAATTAAGAAACCTGAAAGACTTAACTCCAACCATGTTTTTCAATCGCATCGTAATGAGTAAAGGAGCATGATCCGATATCGTTCTACTCAAATGAACCACTGAAGTATCAAAATCATCAATCCAAGATGAATGAAGAAGCACCCTATCCAAACACTTCCATATACGGGAAGGACGTTTCCAATTATTACACCACGTATAGCAAGCACCAGAATATCCCGCATCAATCAAGTCGACATTTTGAGTAAAATTCAAAAAACCACGGGCTTCACGATGATGAAAAGAACGACCACCCCGTTTCTCATTATGTGCTGCTATAACATTAAAATCACCCTTCACTAACCATCTGTGTGATCCTCTATTAATCGTTTCCAAATCTCTCCACAAATCCCGTCTGCCAATTCCAGAAGTTTGCCCATGAACACATGACAAAATCACAGGAGATGTCATACCCGGAAGCACCACCAATAAAGATAAATGTTGCTTATGTTGTTGAAACAAAGAGACCTGCATAGAATTCGAAAAAAAACCCAAATACGGCCCTCAGCATTTGCCACAGCACCATCAAACCAATTTGTTGTTTATATATTCTTTACCTTGAAATGTATATAATTTTTCGTCAATCCGAATTTTCTGTGACATTACTCTGTATTTTACTTCTTATAACGTTTCATATAAATGCACTACCTGTCTTTTCATTAATTCTAATGGTAGTCATTTCCTGTTTATATTTTAAATAAAAAGACACGTGACACATTTATATAAAATATTACAGAAATTGAAACAATAAACGTCACACAAAATTCGTTGTCTAATTATGTTACAAATCAAATATCAAAGGCACTGTAACATGACAACGTTAACATTAATAAAAGAGTTTACTCATGTCATCATAAACCAAATAAATAAAGGAAAGTGCTCAGTTTCAATAGATGAGAAAACGAATACAGCAAAGTTTAATTTTTTTTCCACCAAGGAATTAATCAAGAAGTTGAGGATGAATTAATTAATTAATTGCATACAGTTTATACTTTCTGAGCAATCTTGAGCAAATTAGTGTAAAGTTCTTGAGTTTTGGAGATCATAACCATATGATCTGCCCCTTCAATTTCCATGACAACTTCTGGTGGATTGGATTTTATCAGCCATTTTTGCATATCAACAGGCAAACCAAAATCTGATCCAGCACCAATGTATGCTCGACGAACTGATCCAAACCTCTCCTTTGAAACCAATAATTGTTTTTTGGACTCAATGTCGTTGAAGAACTTTGTTGGTCTTACCAACAATTCTGCAAGCTCCAAATCCTGTTCCAAGGGTTAAATATATATGTATATATATAATAGTAAATTTTAAAGAAAGTTAAAACAAAACAGAATATATATACTTTACTTTAATTAATTAATTGTGTACAATTTAAAAAATATATACATCTGCAACAGAAAAGGTGAAATGCATCTCACTATATTAATTTTAGTATTTTTCTTAAAATTAGTTTTGGAGTTTTTATATGTATAGAGATCAGATCCTCTGTTTAAAATTATCCTGTCTTCTTTTGTCAAATACTCAAAATGACATCGTTTCACTAAAATTAAGGATTAAAAGCATAAATATCATCAAAATCAAATCTACAATTATCAAACCCTAACTCAAATGTGAGTGAACTCTATGTGCGATATGATTTTAGTAAAACAACGTCGATTTAAATGTTGAACACAATAAGACAAAATAATTTTAGGCGGATGATCCCATCTTATATATAGATAGGGGTTTGTAAGATTGCTCAATCTAGTCTAGAAACTTATCCAAAAAAGGTTCGATTTTTTTTTATTGGCGTCGGTATGAATAGATGTTTTGTTTTCAACCTAACTTAAATATTTTTGAATTGAGAAATGAGTGTTTGAATTAATAAATTTTATTTTTATTGATATTTGGGATGGAGAATTATTTTATTGAATAAAATTGATATTTAAAAACAAAAGATTTTTATTTTATTTTGGTTGACCACCGGCTAGCCGAATTTCAGCAAATTCACCAGAATTTGGCCGACCAGCGGTCAATGACATTGATTGAATTACTGGCGGATCCAAATGGGCGTGGAGATAATATCAGATCCTCTGTTCAAGATTATTCTGTCTTACTCCGGCGAATATTCAAAACAACGTTGTTTCACTAAAATTAGGGACTAAAAGGATAAATATTATTAAAATTAAATTTAAAATTATTATACTTTAATCCAAATATGAGTGAATCCTATGCTTTTAATCTTTGATTTTAGTGTAAAGACGTCGTTTTGAATATTGGACAGGATACGATAGAATAATGTTAGACAAGGGATCTTGTCTAAGCGGGAGATGTGGCTACCCCCTCCAAGATTTAAAAAATTGTACTATTTCTCTATAAAAAAAATTAATATTTTCAATTAAATCTTTAAGAAAATTAAAAATTTGCCTCCCATGCCCAAAAAAAATTAAAATATAGTTCTTACCCGTAATTGTTTGTAATTTCGCCCTAAATAATAATTTCTAAAACCGACACTAACCCCAATCAATATGTGATCGTTGAATATTGAAGAAAAAAAGTAAAAAAAAAAAAGCAATTTTAAAAAGACCAATACCCTTGTTTACTGTGCTGAAAAAATAGGGAAACTTTGAGTTGAGAATGAGAAATAATAAAAAAAAAAATTGTTTTTGAAATGAGAATAGGTAAAAAAAACAACTTATCCCAACAGAGAGTCTAATCATCAACATTTTTCACGTATGTACAATTTCTTTTTATTAATTAATGGAAAGATTTATCAAGTATACAAATTACTACCCTTAAAGGTAATTGCCAGCTTTTAACCCAATTTGAAGCACCAAACATACACAACAATCAAACCCAAATGTTTAACAAGCAACCTATGTATAAATGGAAAAGAAAATAGATTTTGGTTGAGAATTGAGATGTCAATTAATATTTACCTCAGGCGGTGAAGTATTGTAATTTTTGTGTGACATGAAAATGTTTCCAAATAGTACAATTGTTTGAGTGTTTCCAGCCTCTCCAATTGTTATCTGTTCACCGTCTTCGTAAAAGCCGGGTCCAAGATCTGTGTACTAAATTTATGTAACAAGGTAAGAAATGGACTAGAATTAATTAATTAATATAGAAAAAGAGAAAACATAAAAGATTTGCTTATACTGCTAATGGGAAAAGATAAAAGATAATTAAGCACGTGCATTGAAAATATGTGTATAAATAAAATATGACAAATGAAATATAATTCATATAGTTAATCCCGCATAATAATATAAAGTTTTAGTATTTTCGAACCTCAAATCTAGAATTCGACGCAAAGACTTAATCCTCTCCAACGCGAAATTTAGAATTTGAGATTTGAAATATGCTTGTGATGTACGTATATGTGTGTGAATGTTAAAAAAAAAAGGAAGATAAAGATGTTATTATTTTATTTCTTGTATAAATATGTTATATTAAAAATACTTTAAAACTGACTATACTCTCAAATTAAGTAAAGTAAAACAAATTTAATAACTTAAAATTCTATCATCAATCAAACTATATTTGCAGATCTTTTTAATCCATTAAAAAGTGGTGTTTATATATATATAAAAAAACTTAGTTAGTTTAAATTTGAATCAATTATCTTTTACATTTAAATTGCTTTATTAAATCGTCCCTTACTTGATTCCAATTTTTAGTTAAATTAGCCAATAAGGAATATCTCCAAATTAAGAAACAGATAAACTTCTAAATTTAGAAATAACACAAATCCTAACAAAAAAATCTGGCCAATTGTGCAAATAAAGTCACTGGGCAATACAAGATATATATAAAGTTGGCAAAACGAAAACGTACCCAATCATTTATTTGGTCTAGGGTCAAATCGGGACCAACCATGAAAGCTGAAACGAAAACAGCAAATGCAATTTTCTCAGGAAACCTTTCCATGGCGGATGAAACAGCATAACCACCCATACTATGACCAACAAGAATGATTTTATCTTCGGCTGACAACTCCTCCATAAACGAGAAGAGCGGTTTATGGTAGTCGTCAATGGTGGGCACATCTTCAATTCTCTCAAGGTTTCTCCCTGAAGCAGCCAAATCCAAGGCAGTGACTGTGTGTCCAGCTTGCTTTAACAATGCCTGCAACTTGTACCAGCACCATGCCCCATGGCAAGCCCCATGAATCAACACAAAGTGCTTGGCACTAGCAAAATCAGTATCCCCCATTTCTTAGCTTTTGATGGATGTTTGCGAATTAAGTACTGTGGCACAATCTTGCTTTTTTATATATGGAATTAATTCAAATAGTTTATGTAGTTTGAACTCATGAATCACGATGAAGCAAGTTGTTGTTTATTATAAATACAGAGGTCCACACCACTGTCCAGACCAAAACCTGACCCACCCTAAAGAGTCCAGCTACAGCTACCACCTCAGAAGAGATTATAATATGAAGGACAACCCACGACAAAGACAAAACTTTTATCTCACTTTTTATGTTGGTAGGTTAGGTTGAGTGAATCATATTTTTATATCGTATTTTATTTACGTATATTTTCATTTATATTAATTCTTGACGAGAGACCTACTCCAAATATTCTTTTGTTTTACTTGGGTCTCTATTAGAATAGCAAGTTTTTCAACTAAAATTTCTACTGAGTGTTGTAAAATGTAAGTTCATATTTCGTTCAAAGTTGTTTTATATATTTCAATTTGCATCTTGGTTTTTGTTTTCATTATTGATTAATATATTTAGTTAGTTAAACTTTTCATTTTATGTCGTATTCAAATTAAATAATGTTTAAATTGAAAGGTTATTGAGTTAACATAGATGAACAAAAGAAGAGAATCAGATTAGGCAGCAGGTTTTCCAATGTTTGCCAGCCCCATGAATTAGTACAAACTGTAGATTTGCATTATTGTTTTTAGACAGTCCCTTAACTCCACTCGTGCATATAATGATTTTTTCGTTATTAAAATCATACAAAATTATGCAAATCAAGTGAACAAATAATGTCAATGGGAATACATTTATATTCAAACTATCAATGGCTGATCTAGCCATGGCCAAACCCACGGTTCCGGTTCGGAACCGCCGGTTTCGGAACCGTGGGACCCCCCAAACCGGAACCGTAACCGAACCGCCTATGGGCGGTTCGGTTACGGTTCCAAACCGTGATTTTTTTTTTTTTTATAAATATTTTTATACCACTTCATTTTCATCACATAATTTTTAGTTTTCTAATCTTTATATTGTAAGTTTTAACGTTTATAGTTTAGGCCCTTTAGGGTATCAATTTTTTTAATTAATTATTCTAATTATATTATTATATTGTTCAATCATTCTTTCAATACTCTTATCATTTATATATTTTTCTTTCTCAATTATCTAATCCTTCATAATCATAATTCTATTTTTCTAAAACCTCCATATATTAATTCAATTTCAACTATTAATCCAATTATATTATGTATCAACTTAATTTTCTAATTTATATTATCCTAATCCTATTATTATATTATGCTAATATACTATTTAAATTCCAATTAATAGTTCGATCATTCTCTCAATACTCTAATTCTTTCTATATATCTTTCTTTCTCACTTATCTAATATTCATAATTCTATTATCTAAAAAGTTCATATATTAATTTAATTTTAACTACTATTCTAATTATGTTATTATATTATACTAGTTGAATTGTAATTAATAATTAAAATATTAAAATATTCTTATTATTTTTATTTCCTTGTTTCATGGCTTTAATTTGAGCTCTTTTCCTTCTCTTCGGGATCGAACCGGAATCGCCGGTTCCGATTCTGGTTCCGTTTCCGTTTCCGGTTCCGGTTCCGGTTTTGTTCCAATTTCGATTTTTTTTCCGATTTTTAGTTTCGAATTTCGATTGCTATCCAACTATTAAATTTGATTTCTATTGAAATAATGATTAAACTATTAATTAAAAATCAAATAATACAACATATATAGTTCTGGTTCCGGAATCGTGGCCATTGCTAGGCTGATCTAAAGGGCTACAAGATGCCGCGGTTCCCAAAATTTGAAAATTTGCACTAAACATCCATATTTTATGGATATAACACAATTATTTTAGCAAAAAAATAGCAATTTCTAAAACGTGTTGATTTTTGTTTTCTTTCTGTGATTTTTTTGCATCCATCTCAATTGTGAACGTGCATTTTGGTGAATGGTGAGAAAAAAAGTGAAATTTAAAATTATCACCCAACCTCCATTTTTCATGCATGAGTTATAGCACAAGCACTTTGGTAAAAAAATAGCAATTTTCAAAACGTATTGATTTTAGTTATTTTCGTATGTTTTTTGCACCCGCCTCAATTGTGAACGTGCTTTCTAGTGAATGCATGAGTTATAGCACACGCACTTTGTTAGAGGTTATAACATGACGTATTTTGACAAAACATAGCAATTTCCAAAATGTGTTGATTTTGACTTTTTCATATTATTTTTTGGGGAGAACGACCCTAGAAGTCCCTCACATTTTACCCAATAATTTGTTTGGTCCCTCACATCTAAAACGGGGCAAAATAGTCTCTCACATTTCAAAAGTGTACTTTTTCAGTCCTTTTGACGGAATCTGTTAGAAAATCCGTTAAGTGAAATCACGTGAACAGCATGTGACATTTTTTTGGGGGCAAAAAAAGGAAACACAATTTATAACATGATCAATCACTGAAACAAAACACATCAACAGGAGTACAGGACACTGATAAAAGTATATTCCCAAAGAACTAATGACAGATAAAAATGGTCTCTTCCCATAAATTTTTAGGATGAGAAGAAAATTAGGACCAGCTACCAAGAAATGAAAAACTTGCAATGATATAATAACAAGTCCTCTTTATTGGTTTGAAGCAACTACCAGTATCTCATGCAACTGTAATCGCATTACATCATGTTTTCACAAACTAGAAAGCTCAAAGTGACCAATTCTTGCTTATAAGTACGGAGAAGCACACTGAGAAATGGACCATTTTTTGTGCAAGACTCAAAACATTTTCTCAATTCAAATTCCCAAATAGCCCTAGAGCAAATAACTTATCCCACCTTCAATTTCATAAATGCAAACACCCAAACCGCAATTCTTCTTGGCTCAGAATTTCCACCGTCTCTTCTCCAACATCATCATCACTTGCACTGGCCAAGTTTTCAGCAATCTTTTCAAAATCTTTGGACGTCCTCTCGCGCTCCACAGCCTTCTTCCACATGTCCAAGTACGAGTCTCCCCCAGTTGAGACATGGGTTCTTGAACTCTTAAGAATTCTGGGATGAATTTTTCTTCTTAGTATGATGAGGTCTGGTGGTGCTTTGGTGAAAATAAAATGCGGGTTTTGAAGTGTGTGATTGTGGATGTTGGGATAGTGGCGCGTGCGGTGGCGCGTGCGTAAGCAGAGGTAATTTGGCCCGCCATTTTAGTTAGAATTCTGGAACTATGCTGGGACTGAGGAGGAGAACAGACGCAGCGGCGGTGGAATTGAATACTTTGAATCATATGCTTCTCTTACCAACTGTGTTTGCATTCTAAAAATGCTATTCAACATAATTGAGATTTAGCCAAAAAAAAAAAAGAACAAAAGAGATTATCAAGCTCAATAGCAATCAGGCCTTTATTGTTTGGTATTGTTGTGGTATGGTGTTAAAACAAGCACCATTGATTATTATGGTCGCTTGTTTGATAAAATGTTTTCAACAGATTTGAAACTTGCTTGTAATATCCCAATGTTTTACCGTTTTGCAGATTCACTTAAACTACTCTTCTTAACAAGCAAAAGAATTGAAATTCAAAATCAACTTTGCCCATCAACTCTTCTAAACTGCTTAGTGAGAACACAGAGGAAGAAAGAGTGATCGTAGTCACGGAGGAGGTTGGGGAAGATGGATATATGGAGGAGAAGGTGAGAGGGAGGAAATAGAAGATAGGGTTTTACGAGTGTGTTGCCTTTTTTGCCCCTGAAAAAGAGTCACGTGATGTGCTCATGACTACATTTAACAGATTTTTTAACAGATTCCGTCAAAAGGACTAAAAAAGTACACTTTTGAAATGTGAGGGACTATTTTGCCCCGTTTTAAATGTGAGGGACCAAATAAATTATTGGATAAAATGTGAGGGATTTCTAGGGTCGTTCTCCCTATTTTTTGCATATATCTCAAATTGTGAACATGCATTTTAGTGTATGGTGTTAAAAAAAGTGAAATTTAAAAGTATTACCAAATCTCCATTTTTTATGGGTTATAGCACACGCATTTTGGCCAAAACTGGCAATTTCTAAAAACGTGTTGATGTTGATTTTTGTAGTGTTTTTTCGCACCCACCTCAAATGTAAATGTGAATTATAGTAAATGGTGTAAAAAAAATTGAAACTTCAAATTATCAACAAAACTCCATCTTTCGTGGGCTGTATTACACATATTTTGACAAAAAAAAATGGCAATTTTAAAAAACGTGTGGATTTTGGCTTTTTTCGTGTTGTTTTTTACATCCACCTCAATTGAAAATGTGCATTCTAATGAATGGTGTGAAAAAAAGTGAAACTTAGAATTATAACAAGACTTTCATTTTTCATGTGTTATTGCACATGTATTGTGGCCGCAAATAGCAATTTTCAAAACGTATTGATTTTGGTTTTTTTCATGTTATTTTTTGCACCCTACTTAATTGTGACGTGTATTCTAGTGAATAGTATGGAAAAAAGTGAAATTTAGAATTATCACCCAACCTCCATTTTTCCTTGGTTATAGCAAAGTACTTTGATAAAAAATAGCAATTTTCAAAATATCTTGATTTTGACTTTTTTTTCATGTTGTTTTTGCACCCACCTCAACTATGAACGTGATTTTTATGGAATGGTATGAAAAAAAGGAAAATTTAGAATTATCACAAAACCGCAATTTTTCATTGGTTATAACACAATGTATTTTGACCAAAAATAGCAATTTCCTAAATGTGTTGGTTTTGGCTTTTTCCATGCTATTTTTTGCATATATCTCAATTATGAACCTATATTCTAGTGTATAGTGTTAAAAAAAGTGAAATTTAAAATTATCACAAAATCTCTATTTTTCATGGGCTATAGCACACGTATTTTTTTTTCAAAACAATCATTAATTTATTTAGACACTAGTTTTGAATATATTTTTTTAAAACGATGGTAGATATATACATAGCTATAACAAAACAAAATACAGTGCCGGCTACACCCGACCATACTGTTACAAAGTAAATGCAATAAATCTGGAGTACTACTCCATTACATGACAGTTATGTAAGGAAACTAGAGATCATCTACTTGAAGGAATTCCAGTAGATAGGTTATAGCACACGTATTTTGGCAAAAAATAGCCATTTTTAAAAAGGTGTTGATTTTAGCTTTTTGGTATTTTTTTTGCACACACCTCAATTGTAAATGTATATTCTAGGGAACGGTGTAAAAAAAGTGAAACTTCAAATTATCAACAAAACTCTATTTTTCGTGGGTTATATCACACGCACTTTGACAAAAAAATGGCAATTTAATAAAAGTGTTGATTATTGCTTTTTTCGTGCTATTTTTTGCATCCACCTCAATTGAAAATGTGCATTCTAATAAATGGTGTGACAAAAGTGAAACTTAGAATTATCACAGAATCTCCATTTTTCATGGGTTATAGCAAACGTATATTGGCCAAAAATTGCAATTCCTAAAACCTATTGATTTTGGTTTTTTTCGAACTATTTTTTGCACCCACCTTAGTTGTGAATGTGCGTTCTAGGAAATGTTGTAAAAAAAAGTGAAACTTAAAATTACTACCAAACCTCTATTTTTCATTGGTTATAGAACATGTATTTTGGCCAAAAATAAATTTTTTTAAAACGTATTGACTTTGTCTTTTTCATTTTGGTTTTGCATATATCTCAATTGTGAACATGCATTCTAGAGTATGGTGCTAAAAAAAGTGTAATTTAAAATTATCACCAAATTTTCAGTTTTCATGGGATATAGTACACGCAATTTTTTACCAAAAATGACAATTTCCAAAAATATATTGATTTTAGCTTTTTTTTAGAATTTGTTTTTTGCACCCACCTCAATTGTAAACGTGTAATTTAGTGAAAAATGTAAAAAAAAATAAAACTTCAAATTATCACAAAAACTCCATCTTTCGTGGGCTATAGCACATGCATTTTGACAAAAAAATTAGCAATTTTAAAAAACGGGTTGATTTTAGCTTTTTTCGTGCTGTTTTTCGCATCCATCTCAATTGAAAACATGCATTCTAATGAATAATGTGAAAAAAATTAAAAGTTAGAATTATTACCAACCCTCTTTTTTTCATGGGTTATATAGCACATGCATTTTGGTCAAAAATAGCAATTTTAAAACTTTCTGAATTTGGGTTTTTTTGTGTTGTTTTTTGCAGCCACCTCAATTGTGAACGTGCATTCTAGTGAACTGTGTGAAAAAAGTAAAACTTAGAATTATCATCAAATCTCCATTTTTTATTTGTTATAGCACATGTATTTTAGCCAAAAATAGAAATTTCTAAAATGTATTGGTTTATGCTTTTTCGTGATGTGTTTTTGCATATATTTTAATTGTGAACATGCATTCTAGTGTATGATTTTTTTTTTTAAAACGTGAATTTAAAATTATCATCAAATTTACATTTTTCATGGGATAGCACATGTATTTTGGCCAAAAATGACAAATTTTAAAAAATGCGTTGATTTTGACTTGTTTGGTAATTTTTTTGCAACCACATCAATTGTAGACGTGTATTCTAGTGAACAGTGTAAAAAAAGTGAAAGTTCAAATTATCACAAAAACACAATCTTTCACTTTTTTTTGAACATGCATTTTAGTATTGTGTAAAAAAAGTGAAATTTAAAATTATCCCCAAATCTCCGTTTTCATGGGATATATCACATGCATTTTGCCAAAAGTGGCAATTTAAAAAAATGTGTTTATTTTGGTTTTTTTGTTATTTTTTTTTGCACATACCTCAATTATAAATGTGTAATCTAATGAACAATGTAAAAAAATAATACTTCAAATTATCACCAAAACTCCGTCTTTTGTGGTTTATAATACACATTTTGACAAAAAATGGCAAATTTAAAAAAATATGTTGATTTTAGCTTTTTTCGTGTTATTTTTTGCATCCACCCAAATTAAAAATGTGCATTCTAATGAATCGTGTGAAAAAGTGAAAGTTAAAACTTTCACCATACCTCCATTTTAATGGGTTATAGAACACGTAGCTTTGCTAAAAATAATAATTTCCAAAATGTGTTGATTTTTTTTTTGTGTTATTTTTTACATCCATCTCAATTGAAAAAGTGCATTCTGAAGAATGGTGGGAAAAAAAAGTAAAACTTAGAATTATCACCAAACCTCCATTTTTCATTGGTTATAGTGAATTGTGTGAACAAAGTGTAACTTAGAGTTATCTCCAAATTTCTATTTTTCATGGGTTATAGCACACGTATTTTGGAAAAAAAATAGCAATTTTTAAAACGTGTGTAGTTTAGAATTTTTGTGTTATTTTTTGCACCTACCTCAATGTGAACGTCGATTCAAGTGAACGATGTGAAAAAAGTGAAAATTAGAATTGTCACCAAACCACCATTTTTCATGGGTTATAGCACACATATTTTTGTAAAAAATAGCAATTTCTACAACGTCTTGTATTTGGCTTTTTTCGTGTTATTTTTTTGCACCAAAATCAATTGTGCACGTGTATTCTAGTGGATGGTGTGCAAAAAAGTGAAATTTAGAATTATCACCCAACCTCCATTTTCATGGGTTATATGGTCAAAAATAGAAATTTTAAAAACGTATTGATTTTTGACTTTTTTCGTGTTGCTTTTTGCACCCACCTCAATTTTAAACGTGCATTCTACTAAATGGTGTGAAAAAAGTAAACTTTAGAATTATCATCCAACCTCCATTTTTCATGTGTTATATCGCACGTACTATGGTAAAAAATAGCAATTTTCAAAACGTGTTGATTTTGACTTTTTTCATTTTGTTTTTTGCACACACCTTAATTTTGAATGTGCTTTCTAGACTTCTAGTGAATCTTGTAAAAAAATTAAAATTTTTTTTATCACCAAACCTCCATTTCTCATAGGGTATAACACAACGAATTTTGTCCAAAAATAGCAATTTCCTAAATGTGTTGATTTTGACTTTATCGTGATATTTTCAGCAAATATCTCAATTGTGAACATGCATTCTAATATATGTTGTAAAAAAAATTGAAATTTAAAATTATCACATAATCTCCATTTTTCATGAGTTATAACACACATTTTGGCAAAAAATGGCACGTTCCAAAAATGTGTCGAGTTTGGCTTTTTTGTGTTTTTTTTGCACCCACCTCAATTGTTAACGTGTATTCTAGTAAACGGTATAAAAAAAGTAAAACTTCAAATTATCACCAAAACTTCATCTTTCATGGTCTGTATCACACGCATTTTGACGAAAAAGGCAAGTTTAAAAAACGTGTGAATTTTAGGCTTTTTTCTTGCTATTTTTTTCATCAACCTAAATTGAAAACGTGCATTCTAATGATTTTTTTTTTTGGGAAACAGAAATTATATTAACCTGAGCAAAATTAGTGCCGGATATACCCGTCACACCGATACAAAAGATAAGTAAATGTAAACTTGGAGTACTACTCCATTTACAAAATATTTCAAAGTTAAAGAAGGAAATTTAGAGGATCACTACTTTAGGGCGACCCAAGTAGCGACGCTCTTTATCCCATTCTACAATCTGAGCAAAAGAGGCAAAGGTAAGTATACCGGCATTTACATCTACATCTATAGCCCTTAACAATATATGTATTTTAGCCAAAAGGATCTTGAATTAAAAGCCACTGTATGCTATTCTACTTAGGCCACAATATGAAACTTCCTGTGCTCAAACAGTTAGGAGAAATGGCAGCCAAGTAACAAATCTGTAATCCAAATTCCACCATTTTTACATGGCCTCCTATACACTAAATTCCACTGATCAAAATCCAATACTCAAGGTCAAAGAATCCATACGCTGTAAAGTATTTGCAACTCAAGCAGATGCCATCACCACAAATACTGAAAATTGTCACACCAAAGCTAATCCAGCCAAAGCAGAAAAACATAAATAATTCACCAACCAATCCAGAGCATCAACAGGTATCGAGCTAGGCTCTATCCAATCTTATTGTATTTCCAGCTATCCATGAGGCCACAGTCCAAAAAACGTCAGTAAAATTCAACAATAAAACACCAAGCAGTCCAGGGCACCAAGTAGTCAAGAAAGATAACCAATCAGTCCAAAAACCAACAGCAACCCGACAGAAACAGAAGGCTATTCAATATCCAAACTCCATTGCATATCCAGCAATTCATTAAAAAGGGGGCAGTAAGGAAAGTTCAAAGTAGAACACCAATCATTCCAGAATACAAAGCAGTCAACAAAAAACTGTTCACAACTACACCATGGCACTAATGCAAGACATCCCAGGTACAAAACTCAATACTTGAATTCACTGCAATGTTGCATTCATACCCCAAACATTACAGTCACTTTACCAACAGCCACAAAGGACTTCAAATGGACTACACCTTTCAATTGCAAAACATCATATTGAGTTCGCCAAACAAGCAAGAACAATTCAGACCAAACTTACCAAAGGGTGCCAAACAATGACAGCAGATAAACAAAACAACAAATCAGTAATTGTCACCGTCCAACCTACACGAGCAACTCCCAACTTGTGCTCCCTATATATTGTGAATAGTGTGAAAAAAGTGAAACTTAGAATTATCACCAAACCTCCATTTTTTATTGGTTATGGCACACATATTTTGACCAAAAATAAAAATTTCTAAAACGTTTTAATTTTGGTTTTTTTTTCATGTTATTTTTTGCACATGCCTCAATTGTGAATGTACTTTCTAGTGAACGATGTGAAAAAAAAGTGAAATTTAGAATTATCACGAAACCTCCATTTTTCATAGGTCTAACATAGCTAATTTTGTCCAAAAATAGTGATTTTCTAAATTTGTTAGCCGTGTCGTTTGCAACCAAAATAAATATCCTACTCTTCTACTAGAATAAATTCCAATATAGTGATGAGTAAGGTCGTCTCCCAAGAGAATGGTAGTATTTCCTTTCCTTCACAAAAATTATCACAAATCAAATGTTGAGATTTAGTTTCCAACAAATAACAAAATTCAAAGAATGAAGTAAAATAAATTCCGGTTAAAGTATTGAATCAACATTAATTATGTTCTTGATCATCGATGCAATTATGTACATGTTTAATTAAATCAATCAGTTATAGTTACCGGAACCCACTGACATAACCTTATTCCTTCTTAATTATTAGTAATTAAAAGAATTCTTATTAATTACTTTCTAACCAATAATTAACCTAAGAGAATCCTCATTAGATTTAAATTATTGATTGCATTAATGTTTAAAAGGAACCCAATAGCTAAGGAATGAGATAGTGATTATCTAATAAGCTTATCAACTCAATTATCTTGACTATTGTTTACTAAAAATTAAATACTTAAATTAAATAATGAAAGCTTAATTGAATTCCAAAATATTAACTTGATAATGAAAATTACGTGAAAGAAAATACAATTAAGAATTCTTAAGACAACTAATCTACTAACATTCTCCCCTCTTTTATTCAATCAAAAACCAACTATTTACAGATTTCACCCCAACAACTAACTCCTAAAAATCCTTCAATAGATAATCCCTAACAAACTCCCAAATCCCAAATTCTAAAATATTAAGAAATTTTATTAGGAAAAATATTCCTTTACATTGTAGAAAATGCTAACCACCGTCCAAAATATTTTCAACCTTCCAAAACCATTTCTTCTCCTCCTAGTAAAAATATTTTCACCCTTCCAGTAAAATCGTCTCCACTTCTTATCCTATCTTGCATCTTTCCAGCACTTTTTCAACATTCCACTCATTAACCGCATAATCCTGAAAACATAACAGAAACCATGATTTCCAGTACATAAATACTAATAAAAAGGCATGAAAAAATAACAAATAAGTGTAAAATATTAGCTCTATCAACTCCCTCATACTTGGACCATGCTTGCCCCAAGTATGGTTTACTACAATAAGACACTAAAAAAAATTCAAAACACTTGGACTCAATATCATGATGCCCTCAACCAAATAACCAACAAGATATAAACTACAGCTCAACCATCTTATCACTAGCCAATCCTTGAACCAAATAATGCAAATATGCCCCTTCATTTTAGTTAAAAATTGCAAGAATAAATCTAAGCTCACAGCTTCCACTCAATAAGGGCACACTAATTAGCAGGCAATATACACCATTCAAGAAAAGGTATTATCACAAACTTGCAATTCAGTCATATCTCAACCATAATAACAATAACCATACACATAAATCAAGAAGGTCTTTTTTTGTTATAATGGGGCTAAAGTGAGAGGTAGGATAAAAGGATAAAAACGGGTTAAATTTTATCAAAGAAAAATGCAATTTATATTCACAAAATACTTCTTGCATAGCCATACTTTCAACAACTTTTTTCAAACAATACATAAGCTTGCAAAATAATGCTTTATTCTTTTTTTCTAAATATTTTCTCTTTCTTTGGTTCTGTTTTTTTTTTTAACTTTAACTTGAAAACACAAAATTCTGTACAAATAATAACAACAACTTGGCTATATTTTTCAAAATTTTACGCAATAAGTATTTCACTAACTTAACATATTCTTTGATAAATAGGTTGAAAAAGAAAGATAAAAACAAGGTTTAATGGCTGATTTTTTCTTGGGTTTTCCAACAAAGAAAAGGTCTAGGCTAAAAAATGGTTTACTAGGGGTCAAATTAAAATGGTAGACAGTTTTTTAGAAAGTTGAAAAGGTTAACTCCTAATTTGCCTTTATCATTTCTATGCATATAATCATCTATGGTCTCGACATGTACTTCAAAGCAAGTTATATAATACCCAATGCATTTGCAATATACTCTCACAATAAAATTAAAAAAAAAACCAAGAAAGTGGTTCTTGTGTACCTTAAGCTCGAAGACTCACTTTAGTAGGTAAAGAAATGAATTCTTGTAATTTCATCATTCTAAAATACATATGGGACAATTTCATTAACCAAAACAAAGATATCCCCCAAACTGCCCAAACATGCTCCAATCTATATCAAAGTTGTTCATAAAGTTTAAGGGTATTATGATTTATTTATTAATTTTTTTAAAATCAAAACCAACATGTAAGACCAACATGAACTAACTAAATGAACTATCCTAATCATGAAAAAATAGAAATTCAAATAAAAATTAAAATGAAATAAAAACTTAAACCTAAGCTCCCCCATACTTACACAATACATGATCCTTCATATAAAGAAGAAATAAATGAAGGCACAATATTCAAACATAAAAGGATAATATAAAGTGAAAGAAAAACGAGAGGAGTGTAATAAGGAAACTCATGAATTGGGGTAATTAAACCCTTGAAATTTGAAATATGCTTGAATGAATTGCTCCAAGATCGTTTCTTTCATGCATCCTTTTCATAGATTCCTGGAGTGTGGCCACTTGAGCCGATGAAGATGGAAACAATGGTGAAGATTCAGGAATATTACGTCCAGTACCTGTGGAATGAGGAATAGAACTACTCGGTGGGTTAACCACCGGTTCACAAAATTGGATAACACCCTCAGGATCAATAGAAATAAGATTCATTTTTACTAAGGAATGAGGATCTAAACACTGTGGAGGTTTAAAATCAGTTAAATGAGTTGAATTAGGATGAAAAATTTTCAATTGCATTGCAATATGAGTAACCCAAGATCCTAAACACAAGAGTCGACTAGAGTCATTAGCAACAATTTTCAATTAATGTGCAAGCATTGCACCAAAATTTAAACGCGTTCTGTTAACCATGCACCATAGAATGAACAACTCAGTTTGTTGAACAATGTTAGTTGAATCATTCCTGCCAACAAAATTATATGATAATATCCTATGACATAATCGCAGAGCAGGATCTTTCAGTTCTACAGCTTTAGACATCCCAATTTCATAATTATTCCCAATTGATAACAACTCCTATACTTGTTCAATATTAAATGATTCAGGTTTTGCACATAAGGAATTTACATAATTAGGAGACACTAAATTAGCTGGCAAAATAAATTCCAACAACACATTAAAATCATTCACAGAAAACCCAAGATCCCTACCTTTAAGCTCAAAACAAACAGCTCTAGGAACATTTAATTTAGTACAATTAGGGGTCTTCAAATCCTGAATCTTATCAGCATTATAAGTTGCAAAATATTCAGCACATAATTCCCTATAAGCTGATGGAGGCTTATTTAAAAACATGGACCAGCCAATATTTGCAAAGTACTCACGGACTTTATTTTCAACATTTAAACCAGAAAGCAAAGGTCAATCGAAAAATTTACCGCATACAAGGCGTCGTTGGAAACAAGAAACATACCAAGTTTGCTGCCCTGTTCCTTGAAGTTCCATTCCGGTGGAGATGCTTTGACATTGGGCTTTTGGCGCTTTGAAGTGCGGCTCTCTTGAAGTTCGTCATCTTGCTTTGGTGGTTGTGGTGACTCTGATCGGAATGTCGATGGAGGAGATTAAACCCTATCTTGCGGTGGCGGAGATGGTATCCTTTCCCGGTCAGGTTGGGGATTAAACTTAGCAAGATTCTGCAATTTAGCATAAAATCTTGTTTTTCTGGGATATGGAACTGATTTGGTTGCCATCTGTTTAATGCGTCCTAGTTGTGGCTTATCAGCAGGTTGAGGTTTAAGATTGGAATAATGGGGACCTGAACCATGGTAAATTGAAGGTGGAGCTGTAGTGGTGGGTGGCGGCAAATCAAAATTGCTTGGAGAACTTGACTGCGAGTTTTCACTCCCTGAGTCGGTGTCTTCATCTGATACAACAATCTGAGTACCATGTGGAATTTTGTTTCGAAGTTTAGCTTTTGTTCTTGCCATGATGAAAAAAAATCAGATTTTCTTGAGCAACAATGGAGGTTGCCGCACGATTTTCTGTCAAAAGCCAAAGAGTAAAATATGAGAGAACAACCCACAGTTTGAATCCAAATATAAAACTGACCCACAATTTGACTTATGTCAAGACAAAAAGAATTTCTTTTAATTGACTAGGACTATACAAAAATCTGGATAAAAAGAAATTTATTTTATTTATTTATTTAAAAAAATGAAATTATACGCGATCACTGATGTCGTGACGTCCACTCACATCGCGATGTGGGAGGGCCTGACGCCGTGACGTGGCTCACTGCCACTTTGCTCAAAAATTCACAAAAAATTGCCAAAACAATCGACGAAAAATTGACTTTAAATCCCATTTTTCTACGCTGTGACGTGCATGGACGACGTGGGAGGGTCCAACATAGAGCCGTGGAGCAGAGCTTCCCTCTTATTATGAAATTTCTTCAAACTCCACAAGAAATTTAAAACAACATAAAACCAATCTTAACTTCTTTCTTACCTGCGAAAGATAAAATAATGAAGTCAGTTATTAAACAAAAATAAATAATCTCAAAACTAAAATAAATAAACTAATTAAATGCAGAATTTTATTGAAAAATAAAATAAAATGAAATGGGTTGCCTCCCATAAGCGCCTAGATTTAACATCTTAGGCCAGACCAAATTTCTTGGAATTTAAAAATTTGGTGGAGACACCAAATGAATTTCCTCCATTGTTCCTTGATTGACATTCTCATAAAATGGTTTCAATCGGTGTCCATTCACTTTAAACAATTTTCCTGTTGTTGGACTCATTATTTCAATCACACCAAAAGGGTATATAAATTTAATTTCAAATGATACAATCCACTTTGATTTCAATTTTCCTGCCATGATTTTAAAACGAAAATTGAACAATAATACCTTTTGTCCTACCAAAAATTCTTTGCACCATAATTGCTTGTCATGAAGGTATTTTGTTCGTTCTTTGTAGTTCATGGAATTATCATATGCCGCCAGTCGAATTTCTTCCAACTCTTGAAGTTGGAGTTTCCTCTCATATCCAACCAAGGTATTATCCATATTGCATGCTCTCACTGCACAATATGCCCTGCGTTCAAGTTCAATAGGCAAATGACAAAACTTTCCAAAAACTAACCTGTACGGTGACATTCCAATGGGGGTTTTGTAAGTAGTTCGATATGCCCATAACGCATCATCTAAGTACAAACTCCAATCTTTTCTCCTTGGATTCACCATTTTCTTCAAAATTCATTTTATTTCTCTGTTAGAAACTTTCGCTTGATCATTGGTTTGTGGGTGGTAAGCAGTGGCTACACGGTGGTGCACACCATACTTCTTCATAAGTGCTTGTATGGTCTTTATTGCAGAAGTGCGTGCCTTGATCACTAATGATAGCATGCGAAACACCAAACCTACTGAAAATGTTAGATTTAAGAAATCCTACAACAATTTTAGCATCGTTAGTACGGGTAGCTTTTGCTTCCACCCACTTAGAAACATAATCAACTGCAAGTAAAATATAAATATTGCTAGAACTTGGAAAAGGACCCATAAAGTCCATGCCCCATACATAAAATATTTCACAAAATATTATGGGAATTTGGGGCATTTCATCTCTTCTTGATAAATTCCCAACCTGTTGACAACGAGAATAATTCTTACAAAGCATATAAGAATCTTTAAACAGAGTTGGCCAATAAAACCCGTAATCTAATATTTTTCTTGTTGTTCTCTTAGGTCCAAAATGTCCACCACAAGCATAAGAGTGACAATAAGACATGATTGAATTCATTTCATTATCAGGGATACATCACCTTATGACCTGGTCAAAACAAATTTTCCATAAGTATGGTTCATCCCAAATAAAATACTTACAATCATTTTTAATCTTAGTTTTTTTATGAGTGCTGAAACTTTTTGGAAATATGCCCATATCTAAATAATTAACTATATCTGCATACCGTGGTTCATTGAGTGTTAAAGAATATAAATTCTCATATAGGAATATGTCTGTAATGGGCATTTTTTCAGATCCTTCAGTGATGATACAACTCAAATGATCTGCAACATAGTTCTCAGCTCCTTTTTTGTCTTTGATTTTCCAATCAAATTCTTGAAGCAAAAGGATCCATCTGATGAGTCGTGGTTTGGATTCCTTCTTTGCCAATAAATAACGCAATGTTGCATGGTCAGAGAATACAATTGCTTTAGAACCAATAAATATGAACGGAATTTTTCAAAAGAAAATACTATAGAAAGAAGTTATTTTCCCATTGTAGTGTAGTTGCACTGTGCTGAATTGAGTGCTTTTGAGGCTTAATAAATGACATGACTTTCTCTTCCAATTTTCTGTCCAAGTACCGCACCCAACGCATATTGACTAGCGTCACACATTAGCTCAAAAGGTAAACTCCAATTAGGCGATCAATTTCTCTTTGAGCAAATCAAATGCCACCTTACATTTGTCTTCAAATTCAAATGGCACATCATTATGCAGTAATCAAGTGATAGGCTGAGCAATCTTCGCAAAATCCTTGATAAACGCCTATAAAAACCTGCATGGCCAAGAAAATCACGAATTTGTTTAACAGTTGAAGGATATGGCAATTTATCAATAAGATCTATTTTTGCTTTATCAACTTCTATGCCCCTTTAAGAAATTATATGCCCTAAAACAATTCATTCTTTAACCATGAAATGATATTTTTCATAATTAAGCACAAGATTATGTTCAATGCAACATTTTAAAACCATCTCTAAATGACAAATGCATTGATCAAAATGAATTCCCATAAACCGTAAAATCGTCCATGAATATCTCAATGCATTATTCAATAAGATCTATAAAAGTGCTCATCATGCATAGCTGGAATGTCCCGGGGACATTGCAAAGTCCGAATGGCTTACGACGATATGCGAAAGTTTTAAATGGACATATGAAAGTTGTCTTCTCTTGGTCTTTCTATGCAACAAAAATCTGAAAATATCCTGAGTATCCATCAAGAAAACAAAAGAATAATTTCTCAGCTAAACGCTCTAGCATTTGATCAATAAAGGGCAAGGGGAAATGATCTTTTCTAGTGGCAGAATTTAATTTTCTATAATCAATGCATACTCTCCATCCCGTTTGAAGTCTCATGGGCATAAGCTCATTTTTTTATTTTTAACAACTTGAACACCAGATTTCTTTGGCACAACTTCAATGGGACTAACCCCATTTACTATAAGATATTGGGTAAATGATTCCAAGTACTAGTAATTTTAAAATTTCTTTCAAAACTACTTCCTTCATTGGTGGATTCAATTTTCTTTGAGGATCACGAGCAGGCTTTGAATCATTTTCAAGCAAAATGCGATGCATACACACCGTTGGGCTTATGCCTTTAATGTATGCTAAAGTCTATCCAATTGCTAATTTATTTACCTTTAACAACCTTACCAATCTTTCTTTTTGTGCCAATGTAAGATTCTTATTGATAATTACTGGAAGTGTTTCCCAATCACCTAAGTAGGCATATTTCAAGTAGTCCGGATGGGGTTTCAACTGCAACTTTGGTGCCTGCAAAACAGAAGTAGATATTTCTCAGTATTTGTAGAGTTTGGCATATGAAATGAATTTGCATCTTTTGAAATTTCTTCTAAATAATAAAGACTCATTATCGCCTCCCTTAGTTCTTCACTGTCTTGTTTTTGGGCGTCTCTATCCGTTTTTCCTTCTTTTAAAACCCAATCAAAGGAATCCTGGACAAAAGTTTTTTTAATAAACTCATTAACCATTGGTTCGAAAATGTCTAAAGTACAAACAGATTCTGGGTCATATGGACATTTTATTGCATCAAAAATGTAAAATGTAACAATATCTCCATCAAATTCCCATATTAGAGTTCCTTTGTCCACATCTATTTCCGATTTTGCTGTTTTCATAAAGGGCCTGCCTAATAAAACAACAGAACTATTAGTGGAACTAGATATGCCCGTATCAAGAATATGGAAATCTGCAGAAAAAATGAGTTCATTAACTTTAACCAACACGTCTTCCATTATTCCTGTAGGGTAAGCAATTGATCGATCAGCCAATTGAATTATAACACGAGTTTCCTTAAGAGGTCCCAAATTCAATTCTTTGTAAATGGACAATGGCATAATATTAATTGATGCCCCTAAATCAAGCATTGCCCTCTCAATTTTTCTGTTTCCAATCAAGCAAGGAATAGAGAACATACTAGGATCTTTGCATTTCACATGCAATTTTTTCTGTATTATGGCAGAGACATTTTTAGCCACAATTACCTTCGCATCTTCTTCATGTCGCACATTTTTTGTGCGAAATTCTTTCAAGAATTTAGCATACTTGGGTACTTGACGAATAGCCCCAAGAAGTGGTATGTTAATTTCTATCTTTCGAAAAATATTCAAAAGATCATGCGTCTCTTTCTCTTTTTTCTCCTTAGCAAACCTGCAAGGAAAAGGTGGTGTTAATTTAACCGTTGGTTTAGTAACTTTATGCTCAATAATTACCTCATATTTTTTGTCGAGTCTGATATGGGCACATGAGCTGGAACATAATTTATCTTTTTCTTTGGCCCTTTTATTTCCTTACCACTACGGAGAGTCATGGAACTTATATTTTCCTTGGGATTCACTTCTACTTGGGAAGGTAATTTTCTCTGATTTGCTTCTAACCTTGCTATTGCATTGGCCAATTGATTAATTTGTGTTTCCATATTGGCAAAACCCGTCCTTGTCTCTTGTTTGAATGCTTTGGTTTCATGTTGAAATTTGAGGTGGTCTTGGGCTATCATTTTGACAACCTCTTCCAAACTTGGGCCTGTTTTATGTGGTGGAGGTGATGAAAATGTCATACTAGATTGTTGTTGAGAACTGGTAGGTCTAAATTCTTTAGGTTGGAACCCAGGAGATTGTCTATACTGCCAGCCAGAATTTTGTTGATTATTATATTTTCTTTGTGGCTGGCCTATAGCATTTGCTTGTTCTGGTTCTTCTTCTTGCATGGTTGGGTATAAATTAGTGGGATGCCTATTATTGCATATTCCACAAGTCTTGCACCAAACCTGAAACAAGTTTTTCAACAGACTTGATTAAATTATCAACACGAGGATCTTTAACCATTCCTACCTCAATCATGCGGCGAGATTCATCAATGCCAAATTGTTGACCATTAACGGCCATATTGGATATTAAAGTCTAAGCCTCCATGGCTATTTTGTTCATCAGACTTCCTCCACTTGCTGCATTAATTGTATTTCTGACTGTGGGCAAAAGACCTTCATAAAACTATTGAATTAGTAACTATTGAGAAATTTGATGTTGTGGACATTTAGCACACAGTTTTTTAAACCTCCCCCAATACTTATGAAAAGTTTTCCCAATATTTTGCTTAATCCCGCATGTTTCTTTCCTTAAATTTACGATTTTTGATGCAGGGAAAAAAATTTCTAAAAATTTTCTTTTAAATTCATTCCAAGTGGTTATTGATCCAGCTGTCAAATTAAATAACCAATCTCTAGCATCATCATGCAATGAAAAAGGAAAAGCCAACAACTTAACATTTTCAGCAATAGTTCCAGTATGTCTCACAGTTGAACAAACAAGTTGAAAATCTTGCAAATGTTTATGGGGATCATCTCTAGATAGATCATGAAATTTAGGGAGAATTTGAATCAAACTAGATTTTAACTCAAATTGCTCAGTTATGGTGGAGAGTGTTATGCCCAAAGGTTACACATTAATATCAGGATTAGCTAACTACCTGAGGGTGAGTTCAGGTTCTGCCATGATTTCTTCTTGATGTGTTTCAAGAACTTGTTTTGCTTTTTTGGTTTCCTTCTTTCTCCTCTTTGTAGATTTTTCGATTTCAGGGTCGAATAACAATGATCCCGCAGGATTAAAAATGGTCATACACCAGAAAAGCAAAAGAATATTTAATGAAGAAAAATAATAACTAAAACCGCATCTCGGCAGCGACGCTAAAATTTGGCCGTGTCGTTTGCAACCAAAATAAATATCCTACTCTTCTAAGTGAAAGAAAATACAATTAAGAATTCTTAAGACAAGTAATCTACTAACATTCTCCCCTCTTTTATTCAATCAAAAATCCACTATTTAAAGATTCACCCCAACAACTAACTCCTAGAAATCCTTCAATAGATAATCCCTAACAAACTCCCAAATCCCAAATTCCAAAATATTAAGAAATTTTATTAGGAAAAATATTCCTTTACATTGTAGAAAATGCTAACCACCGTCCAAAATATTCTCAACCTTCCAATAATATCTCTTCTCCTTCTAGTAAAAATATTTTCACCCTTCCAGTAAAATCGTCTCCACCTCTTATCCAATCTTGCATCTTTTCAGCACTTTTTCAACATTTCACTCATTAACCGCATAATCCTGAAAACATAATAAAAACCATGATTTCTAATACATAAATACTAATAAAAGGACATGAAATAATAACAAATAAGTGTAAAATATTAGTTCTATCATGTGTTGATTTTGGTTTTTTCAATGCTATTTTGTGAAAATCATTCTAGTGTATGCTGTACAAAAAACTGAAATTTAAAATTATCACGAAATCTCCATTTTTCATTGGCTATAGCTCACGCATTTTTGCCAAAAATGGTAATTTTTAAAAACGTATTGATTTTGGATTTTTTCATGCTATTTTTTGCATTCACCTCAATTGAAAACGTGCATTCCAATTAATGATGCGAAAAAATGTGAAACTTAGAATTATTACCAAGCCTCCTATTATTGCCAAAAATAGCAATTTTCAAAATGTGTTGATTTTTGGTTTTTTTCGTGCTATTTTTTTCACCCACCACAATTGTGAACGTGCATTCTACTTAATGGTGTGCAAAAAAGTCAAAAGTAGAATGATCACCCAATCTCTATTTTTAATAGGTTATAGCACATGTACTTTGATAAAAAATAGTAATTTTCAAAACGTGTTGATTTTGACTTTTTACGTATTATTTTTTGCCCCCCACCACCTCAATTGTGAATGTGCTTTAGTGAATGGTGTGAAAAAAAAAATAAAATTTAGAATTATCACTAACGCTCTAGTTTTCATAGGTTATAAAACAACGTATTTTGACCAAAAATAGTAATTTCCTAAATGAGTTGATTTTGGTTTTTTCCATACTATTTTTTTCATATATCTCAATTGCGAAAATTCATTCTAGTGTATGGTGTAAACAAAAGAAAATTTTCAAATTTTCGCTAAATTTCTATTTTTTGTGTGTTATAACACATGCATTTTTGCCAAAAGTGACAATTTCTAAAAATGTATTGATTTTGACTTTTTTGGTGTTTTTTTTGCTCCTAAATCAATTATAAATGTGTATTATAGTAAATAGTGTAAAAAAGTGAAACATCAAATTATCACCAAAACTCCATTTTCTATGGGCTATAGCACATGTATTTTGACAAAAAAATGTGTTTACTTTTGACTTTTTTTGTGCTGTTTTTTGCATCCACCTTAATTGAAAACGTGTTTTTATTGAATGGTGTGAAAAAATGTTAAATGTAAAATTATCACCAACTCCATTTTTCATGGGTTATGACACGAATTTTTGCCAAAACTAGCAATTTTCAAAACATGTTATTTTTTCCTTTTTCGTATTGTTCTTTGCATCCACTTCGTATGTGAACGTGCATGCTAATGAATAGTGTGAAAAAAGTGAAATTTTAAATTATCACTAAAACTCAATTTTTCATGGTTTATAGCATATGTATTTTGGACAAAAATAGCAATTTCCAAAATGTGTTAATTTTGGCTTTTTTCGTGCTTTTTTTTGCATCCAACTCAATTGTGAACGTACATTCTAATGAATGATGTGAAAAAAGTGAAATTTAGAATTATCACCCAACTTTCATTTTTCACGGGTTATATATAACACACGTACTTTGGTGAAAAATAGCAATTTGCAAAACATGTTGATTTTGACCTTTTTCATACTATTTTTTGCATCAACCTCAATTGTGAAATTGCATTCTAGTGAATAGTGTTAAAAAATGTTAAAGAATTATCACCAAACCTCCTTTTTCATTGGTTATAGCACATGTATTTTGGATAAAAATAGCAATTTCCAAAACGTGTTGATTTTGGCTTATTTAGTGCTTTTTTTTTGCACCCACCTCAATTGTGAACGTACATTCTAGTTAATGGTACGAAAAAATTGAAATTTAAAATTATCATCCAGCCTCCATGTTTGATGGGTTATAGCACACGTACTTTGGTAAAAAATAGCAATTTCCAAAACGTGTTGCTTTTGATTTTTTTTTTCGTGTTATTTTTTGCACACACCTCAATTGTAAACTTGTATTCTATTTAATGGTGTGAAAAAAAGTGAAACTTAGAGTATCACCAAACCTCCATTTTTCATAGGTTATAATCCAAAAATAACAATTTCATAAATGTTTTTATTTTAGCCTTTTCCATGCTACTTTTTTGCATATATGTCAATTTTGAACATGCATTCTTGTGTATAGTGCAAAATAAATTTCTATATTCAAGGGCTCACACGCATAATGGCAATTTCAAAAAATGTGTTGATTTAGACTTGTTTAGTATTTTTTTGGCACCCACCTCAATTGTAAGCGTGCATTCTAGAGAACGTTGTAAAAAAAGTGAAACTTCAAATTATTACCAAAACTCCATCTTTCGTGTGCCATAGCATTCTAGCGAAACTTCAAATTATCACCAAAACTCCATCTTTCGTGTGCTATAGCATTCTAGCGAAACTTCAAATTATCACCAAAACTCCATCTTTCGTGTGCTACAGCATTCTAGTGAAACTTCAAATTATCACCAAAACTTCAAATTTTATCTTTTTTTAAAGTTTTTTTTACACCACTTCATTTTGAAAATTCATTCTAGTGAACGGATTGAAAAAAATGTGAAAGTTAGAATTATCACTAAACCTCTATTTTTCATGGATTATAGCATACGTACTTTGATAAACAAAATTTCTAAAACATATTGATTTTAAGTTTTTTCGTGTTATTTTTTGCACCATCTAAATTGTAAACATGTATTCTATTGAATTGTGTGAAAAAAGTGAAATGTAGAGTATCACGAAATCTCCATGTTTGATAGGTTATAACACAACGTATTTTGAGCAAAAATAGTAACTTTATAAACATTTTTATTTTGGCCTTCTCCATGATATTTGTTGCATATATCTCAATTGTGAACATACATTCTAGTGTATGGTGTGAAAAAAGTGAAATTTAAAATTATCATCAAATATCCATTTTTCATGGGATATAGCACACACATTTTGGCAAAAAAAAAATTCTAATTTCAAAAAATGGGTTAATTTTTACTTTTTTGGTATTTTTTTGGCACCCACCTCAATTGTAAACGTGTATTCTAGTGAACAGTGTAAAAAAGGCGAAATTTTAAATTATCACCAAAACTCCATCTTGCATGGGGTATAACACATGCATTTTGACAAAAAATGAAAAATTTTAAAAACGTGTTAAATTTGGCATTTTCGTACTATTTTTTGTACCTAACTCAATTGTTCACGTGCATTCTAGTGAATTGTATAAAAAAAGAAAAATTTAGAATTATCACCCAACCTCCATTTTCATGGGTTATATAGCACACGTACTTTGGTCAACAATAGCAATTTCAAAAACGTGTTAATTTTGGCTTTTTAGTATTTTTTTTCACCCACCTCAATTGTGAACGTGCTTTCTAGTAAATAGTTTGAAAAAAAAGTGAAACTTTGAATTATCACCAAAACTCCGTTTTTCATTGGTTATAGCACATATATTTTGGCCAAAAATAGCAATTTAAAAACCTGTTAAATTTGGCTTTTTCGTGCTATTTTTTGCACCCAACTCAATTGTTCACGTACATTCTAGTGAATTGTGTAAAAAAATAGAAATTTAGAATTATCACCCAACCTCCATTTTCATGGGCTATATAGCACACGTACTTTGGTAAAAAATAGCAATTTTGAAAACGTGTTGATTTTGACTTTTTTCGTGTTATTTTTTGCACCCACCTCAAGTTTGAATATGCATTCTAGTGAATGGTGTGAAAAAAGTGAAATTTAAAATTATCACCCAACCTCGTTTTTTCATGGGTCACACATATTTTGGTCAAAAATAGGAATTTCCAAACGTGTTGATTGACTTTTTTGGTTTTATTTTTTGTACCCACCTCAATTGTGAACATGTTTTCTAGTTAATGGTGTGAAATAAAGTAAAATTTATATTTATTATCAAACATCTATTTTTCATAGGTTATAACACAACGTATTTTGTCCGAAAAAGCAATTTCCTACATGTGTTGATTTTGACTTTTTCTGTAATATTTTCAGCAATATCTCAATTGTGAACATGGATTCTAGTGTATATTGTAAAAAAAAGTGAAATTTAAAATTATCACCAAATCTCTATTTTTCATGGACTATAGCACAAGCATTTTGGCAAAAAATGGCAAATTCAAAAAATGTGTTGATTTTGACTTTTTTGGTGTTTTTTTTTGCACCCACCCCAATTGTTAACGTATTCTAGTGAAAACGGTGTAAAAAAATAAAACTTCAAATTGTCACCAAAACTCCATCTTTCGGGGTCTATAGCACACATTTTGACAAGAAATGGCAATGTTCAAAAACCTGTGGATTTTGGCTTTGTTCGTGCTGTTTTTTACATCGACCTAAATTAAAAACATGCATTCTAATGAATGATGTGAAAAAAGTGAAATTTAAAATTATAACCAAACCTTCATTTTTCATTAGTTATAGCACATGTATTAAATTAATTTTGACTTTTTTCGTGATATTTTTAGCAAATATTTCAATTGTGAACGTGGATTCTAGTGTATTTCTTCAAAAATGTGAAATTTAAAATTATCACCAAATCTCCATTTTTCTTGGACTATAGCACACGTTCCAAAAATGTGTTGATTTTGAGTTTTTGATTTTTTTTTGCACCCACCTAAATTGTTAACGAGTATTCTATGAACTGTTTAAAAAAAAGAAATTGCAAATTATAACCAAAACTCCATTTTTCGTAGTCTATACCACACGCATTTTGACAAGAAATGGCAATGTTAAAAAAACGTGTGGATTTTGGCTTTTTTCCTGTTGTTTTTTACATCTACCTAAATTTAAAACGTGCATTCTAATGAGTAGTGTGAAAATAAAAGTGAAACTTAAAATTATCACCAAACCTCTATTTTTCATTAGTTATAGCACATGTATTTTTGCCAAAAATAAAAATTTCCAAAACGTGTTGATTTTGCCTTTTTCGTGTTGTTTTTGCCCAAACCTCAATTGTGAATATGCATTCTTTTGAACAGTGTGAAAAAAGTGGAATTTAAAATTATCACAAAATCTTCATTTTTCATGGGTTATACCACATGTATTTTGGCAGAAAATAGCAATTTCCAAAACGTCATGATTTTGGATTTTTTCGTGCTAGTTTTTTTTCATCCACTACAATTGTGAATATGCATTCTACTGAATGGTGTAAAGAAAAGTGAAAATTAAAATTATCACCCTACCTCTATTTTTCATGGGTTATAGCACACGTACTTTTGTAAAAAATAGTAATTTCAAAACGTGTTAATTCTGAATTTTTTTCGTATTATTTTTTGCACCCAACTCAATTGTGAATGTACTTTCTAGTGATAGTGTAAAAAAATTAAAATTTAGAATTATCACTGAAGCTCCAAATTTTCATAGGTTATAAAACAACGTATTTTGACCAAAAATAGCAATTTCCTAAATGTGTTGATTGTGGATTTTTCCATGCTATTGTTTGCATATATCTCAATTGTGAAAATTCATTCTAGTGTATGGTGTAATAAAAAAGTAAATTTTCAAATTTTCACCAATTCTCCATTTTTCATCGGTTATAGCTTGCATTTTGGCCAAAAATGGCAATTTTCAAAAATGTGTTGATTTTGGTTTTTTGCTATTTTTTTGTGCCCACCTCAATTATAAACGTATATTCTAGTGAACAGTGTAAAAAAGTGAAATTTTAAATTATCACCAAAACTCCATCTGTCGTGGCCTATACCACACGTTTTTTGACAAAAATTGTAATTTTAAAACACGTGTTGATTTTGACTTTTTTCCAGCTATTTTTTGCATCCAACTCAATTGAAAATATGCATTTTAATTAATGGTGTGAAAAAAATGAAACTTAGAAATATTACAAAATCTCTATTTTTCATGAGTTATATAGCACAAGTATTTTGGCCAAAAATAGCAATTTTCAAAACGTGTTGATTTTGGCTTGTTTTCGTGTTATTTTTGCACTCACCTCTGTTATGAACGTGCATTCTATGAATGATGTGAAGAAAAGTGAAACTTAGAATTATCAACAAACGTCTATTTTTCATGGGTTATAGCACATGTATTTTGGCCAAAAATAGCAATTTCCAAAACGCGCTGATTTCGCCTTTTTTCGTCCTGCTTTTTTGAAACCACCTCAATTGTGAACTTGCACTCTAGTGAATCGTATAAAAAAAGTGGAATTTAGAATTATAACCATACCTCCATTTTTCATTGGTTATATAGCACACGTACTTTTGTCTAAAATAGCAATTTACAAAACGTGTTGATTTTTTATTTTTTTTTGTTATTTTTTCCACCCACCTCAATTGTGATTGTACTTTCTAGTGAATGATGCGAAATGAAGTGAAAGTTAGAATTATAACCAAATCTCCATGTTTCATGGGTTATAGCACACGTACATTAGTGAAAAAATAGCAATTTTTAAAACGTATTGATTTTGAATTTTTTTCGTGTTATATTTTGCTCCATCTCAAATTGTAAACATGTATTCTATTGAATGATGTGAAAAAAATGAAATTTAGAGTATCACCAAATCTCCATTTTTGATAGGTTATAACACAACGTATTTTGACCAAAAATAGCAATTTTACAAAAGTTTTTATTTTGGCCTTTTCCATGCTATTTTTTGCATATATCTCAATTGTGAACATAAATTCTAGTGTATGGTGTAAAAAAAAAGTAAAATTTAAAATTATCATCAAATTTGCATTTTTCATGGGATATAGCACACGCATTTTAGTAAAAAAAAAAATTCAAAAAATATGTTAATTTTTACTTTTTTTTGGTGTTTTTCTGGAACCCACCTCAATTGTAAACGTTTATTCTAGTGAACAATTAAAAAAAGTGAAACTTCAAATTATCAACAAAACTCCATCTTGCGTGGGCTATAACACATACTTTTTGACAAAACAAATGGCAAATTTTAAAAATGTGATGATTTTGGCTTTTTTTTGTGTTGTTTTTTGCATCCACCTCAATTGAAAACATGCATTTTATTGAATGGTGTGAAAAAATGTGAAATTTAAAATTATCACAAAACCTCCATTTTTTATGGGTTTTAACACACGTATTTTTGCCAAAAATAGCAATTTTCAAAATGTGTTGATTTTGCCTTTTTTTCATATTTTTTTGCACCCAACTCAATTGTGCACGTGTATTCTAATGAATGGTGTGAAAAAAAAGAGAAATTTAGAATTATCACCCAACCTCCATTTTCATGGGCTATATAGCAAACATACTTTGGTAAAAAAATGCAATTTTGAAAACATGTTAATTTTGACTTTTTTCATATTATTTTTTGCACCTACCTCAATTTTGAACATGTATTTTAGTGAATGGTGTGAAAAAAGTAAAATTTAGAATTATCACCCAACCTCGATTTTTCATAGGTCACACGTACTTTGGTCCAAAATAGGAATTTCCAAAACGTGTTGATTGACTTTTTTTCATTTTGTTTTTTGCACTCGCCTCAATTGTGAACGTGTTTTCTAGTTAATGGTGTAAAATAAAGTAAAATTTATATTTATCACCAAACCTCTATTTTTCATAGGTTATAACACAACGTATTTTGCCCGAAAAAGTAATTTCCTACATATGTTGATTTTGACTTTTTTCATGATATTTTCAGCAAATATCTCAATTGTGAACATGGGTTCCAGTGTATGCTCTAAAAAAAGTGAAATTTAATAGAGTGCGGAAGTTTGGGTAATTTTCAATAGAGTGCGAACTTATTGAACTACAAATCACCGTAGAATAAATTCCCAAGAAAGAGTGCTGGGGTCACAGCGGTCCCGCTTAAGTACCACACTCCTTAGGCTTCTTATCAGCCTTTGTGACAGAATTTATCTACCCAAAGGTAATTTAATAGTACAATAATATCGCAAAAACTATACCCACGAAAGCTATTAAATAAACAAAATAAAGAATACCAGAACACCAAAATTTAACGAGGTTCGGCTAATATTGCCTACGTCCTCGGACACTACTGTAATATTTCACTAATCTTAAAATATTACAAGAGAGAGAAGAAATTCGCCTTACAATAGAATGAGGCAATTTTTAAGGGATGATTTACAACTAAGAGGGAGCCTTCAATTTATAAGAAAAATTTTGGCCTTCTCTCTTTCTTTTGTCGATGTGGGATTTGTGCCACATTCACAGGACGAACTGATCCAAACCTCTACTTTGAAACCAGTAACTGTTTTTTTGGACTCATTGTCGTTGAAGAACTTTGTTGGTCTTACCAACAATTCTGCAAGCTCCAAATCCTGTTTGAAGGGTTATATATATATATATATATATACACACACACATATATATATACATATATATGTGTGTGTATGATAGTACAATTTAAATAAGTTAAAAATAAAAGAGAATATATATAGTTTACGTTTAATTAATTTGTGTACAATTAAAAAAAATCTGCAAAAAAAAAGGTGAAATGCATCTCACTATATTTTAGTATTTTTCTTAAAATTATTTTTGGAGTTTTATATCATGTATAAAGATAGGATCCTGTGTCTAAAATTATCTTGTCTTATTCTGTTCAATGCTCAAAATGATGTCGTTTCACTAAAATCATTGACTAAAATTATAAATATCACCAAAATCAAATATACAATTATAAAGCCCTAACTCAAGTGTGAGTGAACCCTAGGCACGACGTGATTTAATTTTAATTATGATTTTAGTAAAACGATATCATTTTAATCGTTAGACAGAATAAAACAGGATAAATTTAGATCGAAGATCCCATCTCATATAGATAGCGGTTTGTGATATTGCTCGATCAAGTTGTCTAGAAACTGATCGAAACAAAGGTTCGATTTTTTTTGGGTGACGGTATGATCAATAGGTGTTTTGTTTCAATTAGAAAAACTAACTCAAATATTTTTGAATTGAGAAATCAGTGTTTAAATTAATAAATTTTATTTTTATTGATTTTTGTGATTGAGAATTATTTTATTGAATAAAATTAATATTTAAAAATAAAAGATTTTTTCTTTTATTTTGGTTGACCATTGGCTAGCCGAATTTTGGCCAAGTCACCGGAATTCAACCAACTAGCGGTCAACAATGTTGTTCGGTAGCGCTCAATCATTGATAGTTCTAATTACTAGCATATCCAAAGGGGGGCGGAAGATGTGGCTACCCCCTCCAAAATTTAAAACATTTTGCTATTTCTCTGTAAAAAATTAAATATTTTTAATTAAATTTTTAAGAAAATTAGAAGTTTGCTTTCCTCCCAAAAAAATTAAAATATAGCTCTTACCCGTAATACTTTGTAATTATGCCCTAAATAGTAATTTCTGGATCCAGCACTAACCCCAATCAACTTGTGACAGTTGAATATTGAATAAAAAAGAAAATAACAAAACAAATTTTAAAAAGACCAATACCCTTATTTCCTGTGTTGAAAAAATTGGGAAACTTTGAGTTGAGAATGAGAAATAATAATTAAAAAAAACAATTTTTTTTTTAAATGAGAATTGGCAAAAAATAATTTATCCAAACAAATAGTCTAATCAACACTTTTCATATATGTACAATTTCTTTTTATTAATTAATGGAAAGATTTATCAAGTAAAAACTACCCTAATTAAAGGTAATTGCCAACTTTTAACCCTATTTGCAGCACCAAACATTCACAACAATCAAACTCAAATATTTAACAAGCAACGTGTATATATATATATATATATATATATATGCAAATCACAGTAGATAATATTGGTTGAGAGGTCAAATAGTTTTTACCTCAGGCGAAGTATTGTAATTTTTGTGTGACATGATAATGTTTCCAAATAGTATAATTATTTGACTCTCTCCACCAACTCCAATTGTTCTCTGTTCACAGTCTTCGTAAAGTTCGGGTCCAAGATCAGTGTACTAAATTTAAAAAGATAACAAAAAGGACTAGAATTAATTAATTAATTAATTAATTAATATAAAAAAAGAGAAAACATAAAAAGATTTGCTTATATTGCTAATGGCAAAAGATAAAATATAATTATGCACATGTATTGAAAATACGTGTATAGATAAAATATGACGGGTGAAATATATAGTTCATATAATTAATCCAGCATAATGCGATAAAGATTTAATATTCCTAAAAATCAAATCTAGAATTGGTTCAAGAGACAGAATAGCAATGGTAATGATAATAGCGAAGAATGATAATGATATCAACTCCATTCTCCCAAATTATAGAAGTATGGAGTATTTTTCAAAACTGTTATATGAAAATAATTTTAACGGAATGATTATACACTATAAAACAATACTTTTTAATTTCATTCATTTTCCTTTTCCGTAAACTCACTAATCAGGCATACACTCGAAATTTGGAATTTGAGATTTGGAATATGCATGTGTATGGGTTATTTTTAAAAAAATAGAAGATAAAAATGTCAATATTTTATTTGTTGTATAAATATGTCATATTAAAAATATTTTAAAACTGAAAAAAAAAAAAACACATCACATTGTAAGTAAATTAAAGTAAATTTTATAGTTTAAAATTCTATCATCACTCTACCTACATTTTCAAATCTTTTTAATCCATTAAAAAGTGGTTTTATCAAAAAAAAAAAAACATAATTAGTTTAAATGTGAATCAATTAATTTTTAAATGTAAGTTGCTTTACTAAACCAGCACTTACTTGATTCCAATTTTTAATTAAATTAGCCAATAAGGAATGCCTCCAAATTAGGAAACATGTAAACTTCAAATTCTAACAAAAATTGGCAAATTGTGCAAATCAAGTGAGCAAATAAAGTCATTGGGCAATATATACAAGAATATATAGCTAGCAAAACCAAAACGTACCCAATCACTTATTTTTTTTTTTTTTGATCAAAGGTAAAAATATTATTGATCGATTTTCTGTTTTATCATGTACACTATACACCGGGCATCCCCGGGCGAACAAAACATCAAAAGAGGGGCCGGTAAGAAAAAGCCCCTAGTTTCGGACGTCCGAAACTAGGATCGGACGTCCGAAACCCAGCAGAGAACCAGAATACATAAGAGCACTGCTACACAAAAGAGACCTAGGGAAATACATCCTCCTAGTCTAGGATAGAGACACTAGGGTACAATGATGCGCCTACCCTGTACACGTGTGTCTGAATCCTCTTCACGATGTCACTATGTATAGGCTGAACCTGCTCAAAACACAGCCTATTTCTAGTAAGCCAAATATAGTAAACTGTACATGCCAATGTAAGCTTACTCTTCCTAGCCTTCCAAGAGGTACCCTTGCTTTCCTTCTTCAACCACTTGAGTGCCACTGCGAGGGTCGTCATCTGTCTCTGTAAACCGCACCAGAGGCGTAGCTCATCCCATAGTGCCCTAGTAAAGGGGCACGCAAAAAATAGATGCTCAACGGACTCCAGCATCGCATCACAAAACCCGCATCTCTGATCAATGCCCAGGCGGCCCAACCTATCCTTTGTCAATAGCTTCTTCCTAATCCCCAGCCAAAGCGTGAAAGAGTACTTAGGCGGGGTATAGGAAGTCCACACTGTCGTGACCCACGGTACCTTCTCAGCCGAGGCGCGGAAGTAGTCATACGCCATCCTTGTGAGTCCATGCTGCCTCCATTCCTCCATCCTTGACTCTGCCTGATCAACCGATCCCTCCATCTGTATAACCTGGTCCCTGATATCGAGTAGCCTACGCATGAGAGTAGACTGCTCCCTATGGTGAGTGAGCTCCCAGATGGTACACTGCCGAAGGTAGTAGTGGTGAACCCATTTGATCCACATGGTCTGCTTATCATGATGAATATTCCATATGACTTTGGACAACAGAGCCACATTCCAAGTCCTAGAATCCCTTACTCCCAAGCCACCTTCCACCTTTGGTAGGAAAACATCTTCCCATTTCACTTTCGGCCGGCCACCATCCCATAGAAACCTTCTGCATAGACTGATCAGTCGAATCATGACTAGCTCCGGGACCGGTAGGACCGATAACCAGAAACATATGATGCCTTGTAGGACCGATTTGATGAGTTCCAATCGGCCAGCATGAGACAGTGAAGAGGCTGGCCACAAGGCAATCTGTGAAGTGATCTTCTCCAGAAGTGGCGCATACTCCACCACCTGCAATCCCTGGGGTGTCAAGGGTATCCCTAGATAACGAATAGGGAATTCCCTCTGCTGAATACCAGTGAGGTCAGAAATGGCTCTCCGAGCCTCCAAGGGGACTCCAATGAAGAAAACCTGGGATTTCAGGGGATTGGCCCTTAGTCCCGATACGTCCCCAAAATGCTGCATGCAGTCCCATAATACCCCTGCCGAGTGTACATCCCCTCTACAGAAGAGCATGAGATCATCAGCATACGCCAAGTGTGAGATTTTAGGCTCATCACAACGCAGGTGTAGTGTAAAGGGGAGGATGCGAGTCCTGGCGCTCAATAACTGGGATAGATACTCCATGCATATGACGAATAGGTAGGGTGAGATGGGATCCCCCTGTCTCAAACCCCTCCGCCTCTGGAAGTGTCCATGTATCTCCCCATTGATGCGTATGGAATACGATGCCGTGGTGACACATTCCATGACCCAATGCACATATCTGTCTGGAAAACCGAGGCACAGCATAGCGCTTTGCAAGAAATCCTAGTCAACCATATCATACGCCTTCCGGAGGTCAACCTTGATGCAACATCGTGGAGACCAGTCCGGCTATACCCCTTGAGGATCTCCTGAGCCATGTGGATGTTCTCAATCATACTCCTACCCTCTACAAACGCCGATTGCGCCTCGTTGATAATCCAGGGAAGAAGTCCTACGAGGCGGTCAGCAAGGATCTTGGATATAGCTTTATAAAGCACATTGCAGCACGAGATAGGCCTATAATCCCCAACCGAGGTCGAGTGGGCCGATTTGGGGATCAAGGCAATAATGGTGTGATTGAGCTGCCTCAGTATCCTTCCCTCCTCAAAGAATTCCATAATCGCCTTACAGACATCACCTCCCACAGTGGACCAGGAAGTCTTGAAAAAGCCCGAAGAAAACCCATTCGGACCAGGCGCCTTGTCATTGCCAATGCCAAAGATAGCCTTCTTGATGTCCTCCTCGCAAACCGGTGCAATTATGCGTTCCGCCTCATCTTCGGATACAAGAACCCCTCGAGAGTACACTTCAGGATCCAATTCCGGTAAGGTTTGGGAAGTGCCCAGCAGATCATGATAGTAAGTGAGGAACTCGCTCACAAGTGCAGCCTTTGAGGTGGTAGTGGTGCCATCCCCAAGGGCTACTGCCGGGATGAAATTCCGCTTCCCATTCCTCTTGATCACATCATAAAACAACTTGGTGTTCCGGTCACAATTGAGTAGGTAGCGGCACTTAGCCTTCTGGGCCAAAAAACTCATCTCAGCCTCCGCCAATCTCCAATTCTCCTTCTTTAGCTCCTTAACCCTCCTCTGTAGATCCACATCTGTAGGTGAGTCATGAAGATCCGAAGCAAGAATATTCAGTTCCTCTCGGGCCCTAGCCATCCTGGAGGAGATGTGGGCGAAGTGCAACCGATTGAGCTCCCTAAGCGGCTCCTTCAAGCTTTTCAATCGCCTACAAATCATGTACTGTTCCTTTCCATAACACGGTTGGGACCATACCCGCTGTACCACATCCGGAAAGGAATCATGTTGCCCCCACATATCAAAATAGTGAAACATTCCTTTGCTCCGACTCTGTTGATCGCCCACCGAGACAATGCAAATGGAATGGTCTGATATGTACCCCAGGGTGCCGAAGGTGACATGTGCATAGATATCCCTGGAGTGCCATTCATAATTGACCATCACCCGATCCAACTTAGACCAAACAGTGCCATTAGTCCATGTGAAGTGATTGCCCATGGACGGGACATCGGAGAGTCCGAGGGAGGCCGCACAGTCTAAGAAATCCTGAGTCTCATATAGTGTAACCGGTATCCCATTGATCTTCTCGTTTGCAAACATCACATTATTAAAGTCTCCCAAGATCATCCATGGCACGCCCGACAATGCCAAAGACTCCAGCGCACTCCATAAACTTCGTCGTTCCACCACAGTATAAAGGCCATAAACGAAAGTCACGTGAAAGGAGAGTAGCGTTACCTTACATGTGACCTCCAAGTGAATGAGTTGGGGTTGCACCGCTAACGGAGAGACGTCCACCTTGAGGGGGTTCCATATAGCAATAATCCGGCCTCGACAGTCTAACCCAAAATTATTGCATTGGCTCCATCCAGGAAACCTCAACTGCATCATCTTGTCGACCCTGCCCTCATCCATTTTGCACTCCAAAATACCGAACACATCTAGATAATGCTTGCCTAGAGTAGTAGCCACCTCTTTTTGCTTCAGGGGGAGGTTGAGCCCCCGTATGTTCCAAGATCCGATCTTCATTAAGAGCGGGTATGACCACCCTTGTTCCTCCTGTCTCCCCCTTTGGCCTTCTTTCCCATTCCCTTATTGTTCCTCTGCTTCTTGTTTGCTGTAACCCATTCTTGCTCCTCTCGCTCCTCCGGAGTAATCATGTCCTCATAGAATGAAGAGGACAGTGTGCCGGTGGAAGTCCCAATTGGAGGGGGAGCTACCACCGGTGGTGGGTGGGCCGGTCCCTCAATAGATACTCGTGGGTGCTCCTCCCGTTGACTAGCTTCAAAACTTTCCATGACCTCTTTGACATGTTTGAGGGCTTCTTTGACCTTGGGAGATTGCAATACCCGTGGTCCACAGGACTTTGATCTTCCTGGCCGGAAATGCCCAACAGGTTGTCCTCGTACCTTCGTCAAAGGTATCTCATGGACCTCCAAATCTACCTCCTCCTCTACCATAGGGCCCTTACCCTTGTCATTGGGTAATGTTATGTCTTGAGTACCTTCGGGAATTGGGACTTCGAGTATGGAATTGTCCACCCTCTTGGGAGGCTCCTTTCGTCTCCAAGTATCTCCCTTTACCACCACCGGGGTTTTGGGTTTCACTACCCCCGAAGGACCGGCTTCCTCCACATGCTTGTGCGGTGTTAGGGTGACTTTAATTGTGGCCGGTTTAGATTGGCCTCTTGACTTGCTCCTTGGTGCCTTAGGTTTGTCCCCATTGCCACCTTGTGTCCGTGGTCTTGAATGTGAGCGCCCCCTTGTTTGTGCCAGTCGCCCCTTGCAATTTTCAGTACCATGTCCCACGATACGGCAAGTAGTACAAAAGTGAGGTTCCCTCTCATAGATAACCAGCTAGGTGTGTTGTACTCCATTTGGCAGTGCAAAGGTGAGCCGTTTCGGAAGTGCCTTAGTTGCATCCACCTCCACCAATACACGGGCATAGGCTGTCTTCTCTATAGATGCCGTACACTCATCCGCTGCAATTGAAACCCCAATACGTGAAGCTATCTTGCCTAGGGCCACTTTGTTCCAACAACCCATAGGAAGGCCAGGGAGGCGAATCCAAGTGGGGATCGAGGTAAAGCATTCATCATTTAGCACAAGGCATGGAGTCAAGACCTTAAGGAGCCACGGGGTGCCAAAAGTGTCATAGGGGCCACCCTGAAGAACCGAGTCCCGATCATTCTCATTCTCGAACCGGAATACCATCCACCCATCATCATGAAAAGTGAATCGGTGTGGCACTCCCCATTTCCTTCGAACCTCATTGATTGCCTTAAATCCTGGGAACTTCTCAAGAACATATCCGACAAGGCCATAGCCTACATCTCTCACATCTTCTTTCTCCAATTCAACATTCTCCCATTGCTTCAACGTTAGGTCCTTGCTAGGTTTTTGCCGGCCCAAAAGTACATGTGCCCAAGGAAGTGTGGGAGGTCCTTGTTTGGCTCCCAAGACATTGGTCGTAATGGGTGTCCCATTTGCACAGAGAGGAGGAGTTTCCATGATGGTCGGGTGCCCCTCTGTGGAGTTTCGGACGGCCGAAAGTGTGGGTGTGGAGTTTCGGCCGTCCGAACCCGGTGGTGTGGTTTCCATTTCGCTTCTGCCGAGTTTCGGACGGGTGACCTCCCTGTTTCGGCCGTCTGAAACTAGTAGCTGATTTCCTGCTTCTCAACTGTCGAGTTTCGGACGCATGCTACCCGTCTTTCGAACGTCCGAAACTGATGGTCTGTTCTCATCATTGCCACTTTCGAGTTTCGGACGCATGATGCCCGAGTTTCGGCCGTCCGAAAGTGATGGCCTGTTCTCATCTTTGCCACTGTCTAGTTTCGGACGCCTGCACTCCGTGTTTCGGGCGTCCGAAACCAGACAGCCATCTTCAGAACTTCCGGCCAAGTCATTTCTCCCCTCTTGCTTGTTTCCATCATCTTCATGGCTGTCCCGTTCCGTGCGTTGTGTGGAACCCTCCAATGGCGAAGTAGGAGCAGTAGGGGTTGCTGACCCAGTGGCGGTGGTCGGCGGCTTAGGAACTCCGGCATCACCAAAAGTCGGTTTCACCACCCCACCGGAAGCATTTTGTTGTGTTCCATGACCCTTGGTGACTTTCTTTCCTCCTCCAGGCTTTAAAGAAATAGGGGGAGGGTCCATGTGTGTACAAGGGGAAAAAGCCATCAGATTTCCGGCGAGACCCGTTTTTCCGGCGTCTTCGGCGTCGGCCATTGGTGAAGGAGGAGGCTGTGCATTTGGTTTGCCCATGTGGACCAATCCGATGGCGACACGAAGCAGCAGTAGTGGTATATCCAAGTGGCCCAATGAATTCCAGTCTAATGGCAGAGGGACCACTTGGAGACTCCACGTGGCAGGCAGCGTGGCAAGAGTGGCAGGAATGGACCAATGGTGGCATGCCGGGTGGCTTTAGGGCTTATGTGGCGTGAAGCAGCTGCTGAGTCAACACTTGCGCAGCCCAATCTTGTGGTGACACGTGGCGGAATGTGAGTGCGATTCCACGTGTGCAGTAGACAAGCCCAAACGGTCAAGACATGTGAGTGCAATTCCACGTGGCTCCTATCAGCGGCTGACACTTGTCGATGGAGTTTCAGGCGCCCAATAAGGTTCATACAAGTGGCAGTGGGGCCCACACTTAATTCTTGTGCAGCCTTCTTTGTTTTTAGGCGGAAAACTCAAATTTTCAAACCACAAGCCTACTGTTCATCGTCTACCTCCCACAACACAATAGAAATGCTGAAATTTAAGCTCCAAGCAAAGATTACTAACCTCAGAGGAAGTTAATCCACCTTATTAGAGCTAGGCATTGAACAAGCTGTAAGAGAATTCATTTTCCAATAATTGGCAAAGCTGCCAAAAACGAGAACTTGGAGCAATCCGGCTATAATCTGCTCAAGAGCACCCAAATAAAATGCGAAAATTATCCCTCAATGGAAAGGCATATTTCCCAGAATTCAGAGGACCCAAAGCGCACCAAAACCGATTTAAAACCAGTCCCAATCGATTTTGAAAGTTGGAGGAAAGCTCCGAAATTGCTCCAAGAACATTAACAAAACCCACCAATCCTTCAAGAACACCAATGAAATCCACCAACTAGCAAGGTTTAATGATTGCTAATTGAAATGGTGTTGTTGTTGGACGATCCGATCATGAGTACTAAGAGCAAATAGAAATTCTAGTGTGAAAGCAAACCCCTAGAGAATTTTATTTTGATTTGATTTCTCAGTGAATTCACCGATTAATCTTGAAAGAGTTCAATTTTTATACGAAACAAACTTGATCGTCTTAGGTATCACTGCGGGGAGCGAGTGCTAAGGAGATATCAAGGGATACACTTCTTGAGAAGGTTTCTCAAGAAAGAGAACTTCGTAATTATACTCGCAGAGCCACCGCTGCTGCTCTTTTTATTCAGGTCTATTTATTTTTCTTAACAAATTAGTAACTATGATTCAAGAATTCTTTCCCTTATTTTGAGTTTTATTTATTTGGTAAGAAATTCTGCTGTTAAAGAAGTCAAAAGCTTTTTAAAATGGATCAAGTTGCAAACTTTGGCACTTTGGCAATATGAATTTCCAGTTTACACTCCTTTAAAGAATGGGTTAGGATGGATTCATAGTAAAGGTATAATTTAAATACAGTTGTTGCACTCTTCTTTTTGAAATTTCTGCTGAATTTGCATTCTTACAAAGGGTAATGCTTTCCATATGTTGGCGTACTTCAGTTTTTTTTTTCCCTGGTCAGTGAATCTCTTAAAAGATTTTAGACTTGGAAATGCTGCATCTTCGTGTGGATATACTTAGAATTCTTGTTTTTTTCTATTGCAAGAAACTGAATGCCACCAGTTAAATGTATGCAGAGAGTTTGGCGGCGTCATAGTGCAATCAAGTTGTTATCTTTGCAACTTCAGCAACAGTGGTTAATAGTCATGAATCAACCTGTTGTTTCTCTGGATAAAATGCAGATTTCCAGCGTTGTTCTGAGGCCTTTTATATTCTTTACAACATTTTTATCAGCCTATCATCGAAAAATTGAAGCCAGAGAAGCTGATTGCATGAAAATTTGCTTCAAGGTTGTTTTGGAGAGTATAAATTCAACTGGTATGTAATTCATCTCCTGTACTTAATTGTTAAGATCATACCTTTGGGACTATAGTTGAACCAGACTTTGTTGCACATAAGTGATTCAAATGTATTTTGTACGTCTTTGAACTGCAACAATGGAAAATGTGAACAACCATAAGATCTTATATCATCCTCTATTTCCCTATGAAGCCACTGAAAGTTACAATCATACTTTTGTTGGCCTGTATATTAGTTAATTTTCTTCATCATATTTGTACTTTATCTTGTAAAGATTTCTCTTTGAATGTGTCTTCACATCCAGATGTCTAGAGGATTTTGAACGCTGAATTTAATACTCTGTTGTTCTGAACATATAGTTCCAAATAAGTAGAAGAAGAAGAAGTGGGTTTCGAAGAAGAAGAAGAAGGAGGAGGAGGAAGAAAGAAGAAGAAGAAAGAGGAAGAAGAAGAAAAAGACAAAAATACCCCTCAAAAAGGTGATTTCCGTCTCCACTTACGGAGCTATTGGACGGAAGGACTAAAAGTTGTGTTTTTGAAAAGTTTGGTGACCATTTTTACAACTTTAAAAGTTTAGTGACCAAAAGTCGGACATAGTGAAAGTTTAGTGACCTTCTGGGCAGTTTGCTCTTTTGAAAAAGAATATAATTAATAATGTAAAAGAAAAAGACAATCTATATATAGCAAATTAAAAGAACTAAAAGAAGAAAAACATAAGAAACGATTGGAGAAATATTTGTAGATTTACTTATTTATCATTCTTTATTTTTTGGTTTTAAAGTTCACACAACTTATAAATTAACAGATTTTTGGTCATTCTGTATATTTTAGTTTATTCATTCAGACAAGTGAGATGCTTAAGAATTTTAAAGGTTAAAAATGAAAAATACAAAAACTCTTGTGAAATCGATTCATATATAAAACGTGATTCATATATGAAATAAGCAATTAATTAATGACTATTGAAATTTTGATTGTAATTTTTTTTGTTATTTTTATTTTATGTCTTAATATTGTGATTGTAATTAATGATGATGCCTTGCTAGATTGCATTGTCATTTAAATTTTATTTTAATATATAAACTTGAGATTGATATTGTGCACGAGGTGTTGGAAAATAGTTTGTAATTAATGTAAATTAAATGTTAAAAGGGTTGAATTACCTCAACATCGGGACATTGCTTAATGTGTAAATCAAGAGTTTGTAAGTTGTGTCGAGTGTCGCGATGTCTTTGGCTCTACGTCATGACGTGAACATTGTGATATGGACATTAAATTGTATCTCTTTGATTTTTTGTTGAATATTTTGGTGAGCAATTATGACCTTTTGATATTCAAATGTTTGGATAGTACTTGTTGGACCTTGGCCTCTCTAAGTATGTATTTTAGTCAAATTCAAAATTTACATGAGATCAGCTGTTTTAACTTTTGTTTTGTGATAGTTATACTTTTTAAACCTGGTTCATATATGAAATGATAATTACATTATCGTTAAAATTGTCATTTTAATTTCTTATTGTCTTTATTGTGCGTTTAACTTACGATTAACTCTCGTTTTGTACATGAACTCGCTTCACAAGAGACCACCTCGCGGTGTTTTCTTTTTATTTAAGTTTAACTTTCCAATTTACCATTGTTTATCTTTTTAATTAAAATTAAAAGTTAAATACCATAAGAAATTAATTTGTCTGTCAAACTCCAAATAAAGGAAAATGTTCAGTTTCAAATTAAGCATAAAAATGCTTCAGAAGGTCTACTAGGTATGTAGACAATCTGATTTATTTTTATCACACTAAACGATTACCATTACACACATTACACAGATATAAACTGAAACTGAATGTAGCAAATTAAGTTTAATTAACCCACCACAGAAATCAAGAATTTGAGGATTATTTAATTAATTGCATGCATGCAGTTTATACTTTCTGAGCAATCTTGAGCAAATTGATGCAAAGTTCTTGAGGTTTAGATATCATAACCATATGATCTGCTCCTTCAATTTCCATGACCACATCTGGGGGATTGTTTTCAATCATCCATTTTTGCTCATTTACAATCACACTCAAATCTGATCCAACAACTATGTATGCTCGACGAACTGATCCTTACTTCTCCTTTGAAAACAGTAATTGTTTTTTTGGACTCATTGTCGTTGAAGAATTTTGATGATCTTACCAACAATTCTGCAAGCTCCAATTCCTGTTCAAAAGGTCAAAAATATATAATACTCCAATTAAAAGAAAGTTTTTTAAAAAAATAGATTAGTTTAACCTGCATCATTATATATAAAAAGTATTTTCCTTACAGATTATTTTTGTAAATTTTGTATGGGTAAATAATTCAATAGTAGCCGGTAAATATTGTTTTGACCATCAATATTAAGAAAGTTATATTTTGATTCTTCAATTTGATTTTTTTTGCACTTCGAATCTTCATTTTGATTTTATGTGTCATTCCATGTTTCATTTTATAGATATACGCTATGTATGTTTAACTAAAATACTATCAAGTAACTTTAACATATAACTTTTAAATATATATAGTGTATCTATAAAATAAAACACAAGATGTAACAGAAAATTTATTGAAGATTTTTTTTCACATGATAAGTTCTCAACTGATCATTTTCCATCAATCAGACAAATAACATCGTTGTTAGGTTGTACAAATTAAGCAACGTCATTTTAAATGTTAAACAAAGTATATCACCTAACAAACAATGCTACTTGTCAAATGAACTAGAAATGAATGAATTGATGACCAATCCAAATTGAACTATTAAAATATAAGTCTTTTAAAATCGAAAACCTGATCATTAAGGTCATTTACCCTTTGTTTTTTCATATATATAGCTTTGTGAGATTACTAGATATAGACTAGAAAATAATCCAAACAAAGGTTCGTGTTGTGTTTTTTTTTTTTTTTTCTATTTTTCCCAAATTCAGCACAGCAATAATAAACTTACCAATATGGAGCAAAGCTTAATTAGTGTTAGAGATGAGCACTTTTCGTATATGTATAATTAATTAAGTTGTTTTATTAATTGGAAAGATTTATTCAGGTAATTGCCAACTTTTGTGACAATCACTCATATATTGTTGAAGAACAAGCAACGTATGCAACACACACAATACACATGGTTAATTCATGAATCATGACATTTCAATATTTACCTCAAGTGGTGATTTATTGTATAATTTGTCTGCCAAGAAATTGTTTCCAAATAGTATAATTGTTTGAGTTTCTCCGCCCTCTCCAATAATTTTCGCTTCACTGTCTTCGTAATTCTTGGATCCGAAATGATCAATCTACTAAATGTAAAAAAGATAAGAAAATGCACTAAAATTAATATAGAAAAAGATTAATTAGCTTATACTCCTCTTGGCAAAGGTAACATTAATGATTGAATATTGACATTTAAAACAAGTTATTAATTAATTTGGCAATTAATTAAATAAAGGCTTGAAAAACTATTAGAATGCCAAACAAATTAATCCATGCTCATGATTGGATGGGAAAAGTCAAAGATAGGGGAAAAAATGTAAATCACAAACAAAATTTGATATTTAACTATAGGTTTATTTTAAAAATATAAATGATCTTATGTCAAATGTCGAATTTTCATTATTTCATTAACCGTATATAGAATATAGAATATATAATGAAATATATATATATATATATGTGTATATATATATATATACAATGAAATAATTAATTGGACACTTGTCTTTATAAATAAATAAGATTTAAAGGTGGAATCATTGTCGGATTTATAGTGGTGCAGCTCTATCCAAGATTATTCTGTCTTATCATATTCAGTATTAAAACTATGTCATAGGTTCACTTATATATTGGTTAATATCTAATAATTGTAAATTTGATTTTAGTAATATTTATACTTTTAATCCTTAATTTTAGTGAAACAATGTCGTTTTAAACATTTAACAGAATAAAACATGATAATATTGAACAGAGAATCCGATGCCACAACCTCCCCTCTCCCCAAGAATTGAAAATTTCTACTTTTTACTTATAAATTTAAAAAAATTAATTAGGACCTTAAAAAAATAAAAATTTTGCCCACAAAGATAAATTATACAATATCACTCTCCGAAACTTATTTTTTGGATCCACCACTGGGTGGAATGACATGTATTTGTGTTACGGTGACATGAACAGGCGCGTAACATTAATACTTGAAGAAAACCATTTTTTTTTTTGTAAATTCTGTCTCATTTCAATTTGAGTAATTATTACACAAGAGATTTTCATCTATAATTAACAAAGTGTTTAGGATACTATAGTTGGAAAAAAATTGAAGAATTGGCGTTCATTTTTTCAAGCCTATATTGGAAAATTGAACGAGTTCTTCAGTGTCTTAAGAAACTGTGTAAATTTTTTTTGCCTCATAATTAAATATGCATATGAAGGCAAAAACAGGTAATCTTCCACTTTAAGTAATGCATATCACGGATCCAAAAAGTATAGTTTGATGATTAAAATTACATAGTATTATATTAATTAGTAAAAGTTATATTTTAATTTTTGAGAGGCATTTGAGGATTTAATTAAAAATTTTAATTTTTTATAGAAAATAGTATAAATTTTTAAATCTTAAGAGGGCGCACCCACCCACCTTAATTATATCCACTCATGCATATAAATAATGAAATTTTTAGTTGTTAAAATCAGAAAAAAATTATGCAAATCAAGTGAACAAATAATGTCAATGGGAATAAATGTAAGCAATTTTCTCAGGAAACCTTTCCATGGCGGATGAAACAGCATAACCACCCATGCTATGACCGACAAGAATGATTTTATCCTCCATTGACAACTCCTTGATCCATAAACGAGAAGAGCGGCTTATGGTAGTCGTCAATGGTGGGCACATCTTCAATTCTCTCAGGGTTTCGCCCAGATGCAGCTAAATCCAAGGCAGTGACTCTGTGTCCAGCTTGCTTTAACAATGTCTGCAACTTATACCAGCACCATGCGCCATGACAAGCCCCGTGAATCAACACAAAGTGCTTGGCACCAGCAAAACCAATATACCCCATTTCTCTTCAACTACTGATCAATGTTTTCCAAAAAAAACTTTAGCCTGATCTTGATTTTTTATACATGAAATTTAATTCAAATAGTTAATGTAGTCTGAACCCATGATGAAGAAAAGTTGTATATTTTATCCAAACCCTCACCCCACCACACCAGAAGGGATTATAATATGAAAGACAACGTATAACAGTTAAATCAAATACCCAATGTAGTTAGAACTCATGAAACACGACGTGGTATATACTATATGGGCAAGTCCGCCATACCAAACGTTCACCCATATCTCTAGAGGATCCAGCAAATTAAAACCCCGTTTATATCTTGCTCAGAGACTCTTCTCAAACTAATAGTAATTAATGCAAATCTCAAGTCAACAATTTGGTATAAAAATCAGAGCCTTTGTCGTTGTGTTGTAATGTTGTCTATGATCATATTAGAATCCCTTCTGTTCTGGCCGTATTGGCAGTGAAAAGCATGTACAACATGTGAATTGCATGTGGTAGACTGATTATCCATAAGATTTTAAATTTTATGTATATATATATATATATATATATATATATATATTAGACAATGGATGAATAATCTTCTCTATTATTTTTCTATTTACGTCTTGTATCACTTTATAAGATTTTGACACGTGTAAAATCACTTATCCCTTTCACTAATCACTTGATATTGTTTTAGTTTTATATAAAAATACAAGTGTCACATTTATAGATAGTGATACACCAATGGTAGAAGATCCAAAGTATATAATTATGGTGTAAACGGATTTGGAATTTTTTTTTATCTAAATTTTTGGATTTAGGTAAGATTTTCTTAAATATATTCATAATAAAATATTAAAAGAAAAAAATGAATTCAAATAATTCCATAATTGGTCTATTTGATAAAACTGAAATTTAGAGTGTGAAATCTAAAATCTAAAATAATTAAGTGTCTGAATTTTAAATAATCAAATAATCAATTTTAAATGTCTAAATCTTAATGCTGAAATAATTAAACTTATTTGATAAATATATTGATCTGATAGTTTAATGATTCAAATAGTACAATTTTGTCTTTCAATTTTTTTTCTTAATAAATGTGTAATATATTATTTTTTAAACAACTATTCAAAATTATTATAAAAAATATAATTTTGTAAAATAAAATACAAATTTTAATAATTTTGATAATAAAAATATTATCATAGAAATACATATATTTTTAATCTCTCCACATTCATGGTGTTATACTATATTAGATATTATATTTTGAAAATTTTAAAGATATAATTCTTAATTTACCAAAACTTTATTTAAAAAAATACAAAGAATGTAGAAAAGATTAATCATATTCTAAAACATATTTCAAATCTTTATAAAACTAAATATATTTAATAAAAGTATTAAAATATATAAGAAATGTATATTATATTAAAATATTAGACTATAGAATTAAAAAAATAAAGTATATTGAATAAAAATCTTAAATTATAAAATGAAGAAGGAAAATGAGATGGTAGAAAAATAGATTGAAAAAGATATTATAGATAATTATGTTATATTATAAATATATTGTGAATAATTATGGTGTATTGAATTTGATTTTAAAATATTGGGTTTGAGTATATTCTAAAATTAAGTAACAAGTTAGATTTTATCGCTTAAAATCAAAGAAGAAATTTTACTACATTTCTAGATGCTCTTAATTCATTAAGCGGTAAGCTATATTTTAAAACAAAAATCATTTACCATTTGAATTAGCATTATAAACAATCATAAATCATTGTAGTACCATCATTTGGCACAAGCTTTTCATACCAAATACACTAAAACCACAAAATCCTATATAAATTCAAATATAACTCAATTTTTCAAACAATTCGTGTTAGTAGGTTGATCAAGGAGAAATTATTTAGACTCTGTCTGGATATGTATTTTATTTTGAAAATTACAAAAAACGAGGTCTCGAATTTTGTTTTATAAAAAGAATATTTTGATTTTGAGAATTAAGTGTTTGAATTGATAAGTTTTATTTTTATTGATTTTTTAATAGAAAAATTATTTTATTAAATAAAGTCTTAAATTATAATTTTTTTTATTAAATTGTTTGGATTGACGATAGCAGTCAAAGATTGCCTGCAGCCGGTTGGTGGGTTGTTATTCTACCAAAATTAAATTCGCTCCTAACACTATTAAATAGTATATAGGAGTGAGATCATTCCCACAGAGAACAACAATTCTCTTCTAAATCAGTTAATTTGTAATGAGTCACAACAATTCAATTTATAATTAAAACAATTAATAAAAAGCAATTAAATGACAAAATCAACAAGTAGCAAAATATGGAAATTAATTAACTTAAAGGAAAATCCGGCATACAAGTAATTCTACACTAATCAATTCTTCATTGCTTATAGACGCAAGGATAACAATTTCATATTAACCAGTTAGTTAAAAGTTATCGAGAATCGGCTCTGACATAGCCCAATTCTTCCTTTATTATTCGATAATCAACAAGTATCGACTTAATCAATTATTTCCCTATTCATAGCACAACCTGGCTGGAATCAGTCAACACCCGATTTAATGTTACAAAACCATTAACATTTAAAGAAAAACCTAACTCTAACAAATTGTAATTATGATCAGCATGTCACAATTTATTAACTGATTATTCCCATCCACCGAAACAGTAGTTTCGTCACTAATTAATCTTACCTATTAAATCCAGTAACTTAACAAAAGATTAATTGGCTCTATCTAAATCGATTAAAGGTGAACAAGCTTTAATAAATCTAGATAATAAACATTAGGCTTAGAGAACTTTCGGAATTAAATATGAAAAAGTTTAATTAAAACAATTAGGTCTCACAATTAGTGCATCGATTAGTGCTTCCTTACTTAATGCCAAAAAAGTAACTACTCCCTATAAATAATTAAAAACAATCAAAGAATTAAAAATAATAAAACTTAATAAATAAAAATCAAACTGAGTCGATCGTCGTTTCGGCAAACGACGGCGCGTTTGTTCCTGCTATGAAAACTGGAATACTGCAAAACTGGAAAAACTAACGAGAGAGAGTGTACTTACCCTAATTAATTAGTTCCCTTATATAGGAGGGAAAATAATACTTCCTAAATCAACTAAAAGGCATGAATCCTTCTTGTTTCCAAATTCCAATTGCCACATACGGCTTCAACTCTAGCATACAAGCTAGTTTCCTAATTGTATTCTTCAACCAATTTGGTAATTGAGAAGAGTCCTTCAGCTGCTATAATTCTTCAGCTTAATCAACCAACCTTTAGAAAACTCCCCAAATTCGTCTTCCTCTCTTTGCCATGCTCTATTCTTGGAAACTCCCAAAATCTGACATAATTATTACCATTAAGCACATATTTCACCCCTTTACGTACTAAAAAGAATATACAATTGAACAAGTATTTTGTGCTCATCAAGATCCCCACACTTAACTCATGTTGGTCCCTCAGTATTCAAACAAAAAATAAACAACAAGTAAAACCAATCCACAAAATAAATACTAATCCAACCAAACCGAAAAATTCTTCCAATCATTCATGCTTAGTTCAAGTAATAAGCTCATACATAATAAGTCCTCCAAGTCAAAATACAAAATTTGAGCAACTCTCCAAGATCACTCCATAGCACTCATATATGTGTTAAATCGGGTTCAACTACTCAATCAAATTGCACATAGAAGTCTTACAGTAAATTTGCAAATATGTCAAAAGATAACCACAATATCAAAAGCAAACAAGAATCAAAAGGTCTTTCTTTGGGTTGTAATGGGGCTAGGGTAAACAAGGTAGGATAAACAAAATGAATAAAAGGCTACACATAAAACCAAGGTATAAGCAACTCAATTAATAACATCCCCACACTTATTTCGCAGTTAATCTCAAAATCTGGATCTTCAAATCGATTCAAAGTAACTTAAGCACAGCAATTACATTTTTCTCCTTGTGCTTTTTTCACAAAGATTTTCATATCTCATCTTTTTTTTCTTTTTCTGCTATTCATTTTTTTTTTGTTTTTTTCTTTCTTTCTTTCTTTGCCTCTGTTACGGCAAACAACTTATATTAGCAGAATTCTACATTTCAACAATTGTTGCCTGTTTTTTGCCCCAATGTTGTTCGGGCAAGCAAGATACACCACTTCAAATCAAAAAGTATTTTAAACAACTTCATTAAGAGATTTTACTGCACATTCTTATACAACCAACAGAGAATAATTCATCACATTCAACTCAGCCATATATACCTTAGTGAGCTAAAAGAAAGCTAAACTAGTCTTGGGTGAAATTATAGTTTTTTAAATTCAAGAAAATATTAAGGATCAAAAGGGGTAACTAAGGGTAATATGTGAGGGTAAGAATTGAAAACGAAAGTCAAATTGGTGAAATCCTAAATGCCGTTATCACATTCAAGTTCAATTTCAATACCATGATTTCTATGCTCAACAAAGCAAATTCAATGAGCCAACCATGTACAATTCACACTCATTCAAAGAAATAATTCATTTAAGCACTAACAAAGTGATCATTGTGTGCTTAGACTCAAATCTCACTTTTAAGTAGGCAAATCAAACTCAAAACCTATATTTCTCATTCTTGGGGTCATTCAAAATCATACACAAACCAATATAATGAACTAAACAACTTTTACTTACATTCCGTTTGGTCAGATAGTGTTACAAAAGTGAAACAGTTCAATACTTACAAAACAACCTAAAATACTATCAACAAACTAAAAGTAAAACAATCATATTTTTGTGGAACTTTTCCTGATTTTTTGATGTTTTGGTGCTTTTGTTTTTTGGACGAAGCGTAAAACATCACAACTAAAAACAACACATAAATATTCTCTCCACACTTAAAAACTAACATGTCCTCAAGTTAGAAGAGAAACACACTAAACAAGAAGCAGAAAAGAAATTAAAACAGGAAACACAGAAAAGACAAAAAGAAAAGGGACAACCTGAGTTAATTTGGAGGGTTCTGCGGGGGCAAACGATCTTGGAGAAGTTGAAGAATCATAGCCTGAGTTGTTCTAATCTCAGTAATCACATCTATTAAAGTGTATATTCTCTAATCACTATCCGCATAACCAGCTGCAATTACCGAAATAAGTATACGCAAATCTTGTACATCTTGCCTAAGTGCCGTAATACCTGTAAAAGGTAGATTGCTCAAAGGAGGATCCTTTGGTCACTAAAATGCAATGTACCTTGGCTATCCTCAACAAGTTAGCCAGCCATACGCAGAAAGGGAATGTCAATCAAAGTATATGAGCAATCATTCGGCTTAGTGGCATTCAAATTCACATAGACAGGATTACGTACAAGTAAAATAACAATTATGTGCTCCATTATGTTTTTCAACTCGAACTACCATCTTCCACACATACGCTAATCAATACGCCAAACTCAATTTAAATCCATTTTTCATAGCCCATAAAATAGTTAATTCAAGAGAAGACACGACAGTGACTTAGTCATTACGACCAAAAATGGTAGAGGTTATGAAACAATGGCATAAAAGTAAAGTTGGGTCACCAATTAAATGGCTCTTAGACCGAGAAGGGACATAGGGTATAGCATCAGTGGGGAAATTTCTTTTCAAAAAGCATTAATAGGCACATCATTGGGGATACACTTGGAGATTGATGCTTTTAAATTAGCATTGCCCTAGAATAGTTGAACCTTAGAAAGGAGAATAATATACCATTAGCATGTTTTCTTGTTAGCATTAAAATATTTGAGTTTAGAACAAAGCATTTGATAATATGTTTAATTAATATAATAGAGATCAAAGATGTTGAGAATGGCTATTATGATGTTGCTTCCTTTTCTGTATTTGTCCATGCTACATACATGGCATCTCTTTGTTGCACAAGTTATGGTTATTTTTTGGGGATTTAGTTGGTCTCACTTTTATATTGATTATCTCTGTCTTGCAGTGTCCTATGTTTTAACTAAAAATTAACGAGGTTGTGAAGTTGCTTAAAAATAAAACTCTACTACAAGGTTAAGCAGTGTATTTGTCCATGCTACATACTTGGCATCTCTTTGTTGCACAAGTTATGGTTATTTTTTGGGGATTTAGTTGGTCTCACTTTTATATTGATTATCTCTGTCTTGCAGTGTCCTATGTTTTAACTAAAAATTAACGAGGTTGTGAAGTTGCTTAAAAATAAAACTCTACTACAAGGTTAAGCAGTGTATTTGTCCATGCTACATACATGGCATCTCTTGGTTGCACAAGTTATGGTTATTTTTTGGGGATTTAGTTGGTCTCACTTTTATATTGATTATCTCTGTCTTGCAGTGTCCTATGTTTTAACTAAAAATTAACGAGGTTGTGAAGTTGCTTAAAAATAAAACTCTACTACAAGGTTAAGCAGTTTCAATGAAAATGGTCGAATGTATGATTTCTGTGAACAGATATCTATATTCTTGTATCCTTTATGGTCTTGCTAGAAGTTTATGTGATGAGATTACTGATGGTGATTGTTTGTTGCACTTCAGGCATCAAAAAGTTCAGAGATTGTAAAGCTTTGGAAGATGTTGAGAGATGAATTGCATGAGAAGAAAAACTTGATGAACAAATTGCAGCCTTATAGAATTTGTAGTAGAAATATCCATACTTTTGTAGTACTATTCTTGAAATGTGCCGTTAGTTAGCTTATATTGTAAATTCCTTTAGGGGCATCTAGTTTAATACTATTTCATCAATTAATTAATTTTGTATTTGATACTATAAGTACTTTTATAATAAAAATATTATTTTAGATTATCAATTTTAAATAATTGCATTTGAATGATAAATATGTTACTTATGTACAAAAAAATGCATTTTATAGGAAGAAATGTTACATTATTGAGTTAAAAAATTATAAAAAGTGTTGCATTCTATATTCGATCGAATTCAGACCAAATTGTCGAAATTTGGCTAGCCTTCGTCGGTCAACAGTGGTTATCCGGCCACAGTCAACTTTTGACCACCACCGATCAACTCAAACAAATAAAAAATCCTACTATTTTGACTTTTTTTCATACTATTTTTTACACACAACTCAATTGTGAACATGCATTATAATGAATGGTGTAAAAAAATTAAAATTTAGATTTTTCACCAAATTTTCATTTTTCATGGGCTATAACATGCGTATTTTAGCCAAAATGGCAAAATCCAAAAATGCATTGATTTTCACTATTTTGTGATGCTTTTTACATCCACCTCGATTGTGAATATGCATTCTAGTGACTTTTTCAAAAAAAGTGAACCTCCATTTTTCACATGTTATAACACATGTGTTTTGGTCAAAAAAGGCAACGTAAAAAAATGTATTGATTTTGACTTTTTTTCTACTGTTTTTTCACCCACCTTAATTGTGAACATGCATCCTTCTAAATTGTGTAAAAAGATGAATTTACATCTTTTTACCAAAATTTCATTTTTAATGGGTTATAACACACGTATTTTAGTTAAAATTGGCAAAATCTAAAAACGCGTTAATTATTGACTTTTTTGTACTATTTTTTGCACCCATCCTGATTGTGTACATGCATTCTTGTGAATATTGTCAAAAAAAGTGAAAATTAAATTTTTTGTCAAACCTCCATTTTTAGTGGGTTTATATATAACACACATATTTTGGTCAAAAATAGAAAAGTAAAAAAAACTGTTAATTTTGACTTTTTTTCCTATTATTTTTTACACACACCACAGTTGTGAATATGCATTCTAATGAACGATGTGAAAAAAGTAAATTTTAAATTTTTCACAAAATTTTCATTTTTCATGGGTTATAAAAACACGTAATTTAGCCAAAAAATGAAAAATCTTAAAACATATTGATTTTGACTTTTTTGTGATGTTTTTTTACACCCTTCTTGATCATGATCATGCATTTTAGTGAATATTGTAAAAAAAAAGTAAAATTCAAGATTTTATTAGGATATGTATTTTGTTTTGAGATATTGTGAAAAACGAGGTCCCGAATTGCATTTTACAAAAGGAATTGAGTGTTTGGATTTATAAGTTTTGTTTTTATTGGTTTTTGTATAGAATAATTATTTTATTAATTAAAGTTTTAAATAAGAATTTTTTTTATTAAAGTTAACGGTGACGGTCAAAGATTAACTGCAACCAGTCAACCGCCAATGACCACCTCGGTCATCACCGGTCGGTCAGCGGTTGTCAAATGCAGTTAACCGGCGGCAATCAACCTTTAACCAACACCGATCAACTCAAACAAATAAAAAAATTAAAAAAATTTGAAAATATTAAGATGCCCTCATTTTGTGGTTAGAGAAGTTAAAAATTTTTGTTTGGAGAACTAAATATAAACATACATATTATTTTGGAACGAGATGAGAAATGGGGTAAAAGAACCCTATCCAAACATATCCTAAAATTTTTCCCAAACCTACATTTTTCTCAGGTTATAACACACGTATTTTGGTAAAAAATGACAAAGTCAATAAACCTGTTGATTTTGGTTTTTTCTCTACTATTTTTCCATCCACCTGGGATAACTGCTTCAGATCTGTACACCAAGATGAAAAGAGTTTCTTGTGTAGCTGTCCTTGGCATAGTTCGATATGCCCACAGCACATTCGGAAGATTTACTACCCACTCTCCATTCAGTTTGACCATTGGAATGAGGATCAGCTACCACAGTGAAGTGATGATGAATATTGAGTTCTTCACACCAACTTTTAAATGGATCGCTTGCAAACTGTGTTCCATTATTGGATACCGCGATTTTTGGTATTCCAAACCGACAAACAATATTTTTTCAAAAGAATTTCAGTATGTATTTTTCTCAGTTATTGTTGCTAACAGTTCCGCTTCAATCCACTTCGTAAATTAATCAACCGCCACTACCAAGTACTTAACTCGCCCTAGTGCTTTTGGAAAGGGGCTTGCAATAACTATCCCCCATTGCATAAACGGCCAAGGACTTTTCATAGTCACCATCTCAACCTGAAGTATGTGATGAATCCTCGTATACTGCTGGCATTTGACACATTTTTGTATCAAGTCATGAGTGTCGCGGCAAATAGTGGTCCAATAATATCCTACTCGGATAGCTTTTCTAGCTATCGTTCAAGCTCCTTCATAACTGTCGCACGACCATTTATGGATTTTTCTTAGCACATATTTTGCTTGATTCGTCCTCACACACCTCAGCCACAGCGTTAGATATCCTTTTTTTGTATAGAACCTCGTCCTTTATTTCATACCTAACAGATTGGATTATCAATTTCTGAGCTGCCACCTTGCTGTCTAGGGTTTCTCCCGAACTGAGGTACTTCCTTATTGGAGTCATCTAACTTTCTTCTTCATCTTCGATGAACTGAACTAAAATTTCATCAATACTCTGGGCTCCCAGCACTTTTACTAATACACGCTTAGTTATGTATGCATAGGACGACGATGCTAACTTGCTAAGAGCATTAGCTGGTTTGTTTTGAGCTCGCGGAATTCTATCAATTGTGAAGAGATCAAATCCCTTGCCATTTCTTCCGCTTTTCTCGATAACTTTTCATAATTAGGTCTCGAGCTTCATATCCCTTAATTACCTAGTTTACAATGAGTTGTGAGTCACTGCAAGCCTATAACTCCCGAACTTCCATCTTTTACGCTAACTTCAGTCCTGTTATAAGGGCTTCATATTCCGTTTCATTGTTAGTGGCTTGCAAATCGAATCAGAGGGCATAAGTAAACTCCTGACCTGCGGGATTTTTCAAAATCAGACCTACTCTAGATCATTCTTCACTAGAAGCACCATCCATGAATAACACCCAAACATTGGTGGTGTCGGTTGACACAATGTCCATAGGTTTGTTCGAATGACCTAGTGCCTGAACGTCCCAATCTTGTGGCATTTTGGCAATAAAATCAGCTAGGACTTATCCTTTTATTGCCAACCTTGGCACAAATGTTATATCGTGTTCACCTAATTCAATGGCCCATTTCATTAAACGACCTGAATGGTTAGGTTTATGCAATACTTGCTTAAAAGGTTTATCGTTGAGAACCCGGATAAAATGAGCTTGAAAATAGGGGTGCAGCCTCCGAGCTGCAATAATTAATGCCAACACCAACTTCTCAAGTCCTGGATATCGTTGTTCTACTCCTTGCAATACCTTGCTAATATAATACACCGACTTCTAAATATTATTATGTTCTTTCATTAAAACTGCACTTATCGCTTTTTCACTTGCAGCTAAGTACAGAGAAAGTTTTTCCCCATGAATAAGAATGGATAGAGCAGGTAATTCGTATAAGTACTACTTGACCTCTTCAAAAGCCTTCTGACATTTTTGGGTCCATGAAAAATCTTTTGCTTTTTTCAAAGTGGAAAAGAATGGCAAACAACATTCAGCTGATCTAGAGAGGAACCTATTCAATGCCACCAATCTTCCAGTCAAAGTTTATACTTCATGAATATTTCGAGGCGGTGTCATTTTCAAAATTGCTTCAACCTTCTCGAAATTTGCTTCAATTCCCCATCTTGAGACCATGTATCCTAAGAATTTTCCAGACCCAACTCCAAAGATACATTTCTTGGGATTATGCATAAGACCTATAGATCTTAATGTTTCAAATGTTTCTTTAACATCTACTAACATATCTGCCAACTTCCTACTCTTAATAAGTAGATCACCAACATATACTTCTATATTGCAGCAGATCTAGGAGTCAAACACTTTGTTCGTCATTCGTTGATAAGTTGCAACCGCATTTTTTCAGTTATGAAAACAATTTTCTCAGCATCGGCTTTATCCATGAAGATCTGATGATATCCTTTACATGCATCAAGAAAATAGAGCGCCTCATATCCCGCGGTTGTATTCACTTTCTGATCAATCAGGGGTAAAGGATAAAAGTCTTTTGAACATGCCTTATTCAGGTTTGTGTAATCAATACACATCTGCCACCCTGAGTCTGGTTTCTTTAACATGACTAGATTAGCTAGCCAGGTCAGATAGAAGACCTCACGAATAATTTTATCGTTGAGAAGTTTATCCACTTTGTCACAAATAGCTTTGTTCCTATCCAAAGCAGATGGTCGTTTCTTCTACCAAACTGGGGGTATCGCGGGATCTACATCTAACTTATGTACCGCTAGAGTTGGTGAGATACCTTTCATATCCTGAAGTCTCCATGCAAAAACGTCATTGTATTGTTGAAGCAAATTAATGAGTAATTGCTTCACTTCTTGTGGCAAAGTCGCACCTATCTTTACTATCCGATCTTGAAAGTTTGCATCAACAATCACTTTCTCCAAGTCATCTTTTAGCATTTTGTGATCTCCTGAGTTCATCAACTCTAGCTCAGTCTTGGATTTTCCATTATAGGCTGCAACTCTCCAGCTATACAATTCATCTTAGATACACAGATTGTTTTATTTGCATCCCTCAAAGTAATCATATGACATTTTCTTGCCATATTTTGATCACATCAAATAGTAGCAATCCTACCAGATATAGGAAATTTAATAACCAGATGATAAGGCGACCAGCTAGCTTTAAGTTGGACCATTGTCGGTCTACCGAGGATAATGTTATATGGGGAGGTAATATCAAGAACCACAAAATTTGTATAAATCAACCAATCTTTTGGAGTTTCCCCAAAAGTAACTGGTAAAGTAATCATACTAATCGATTGTGTTGTTTACCCTGAAAATCTAATTCAAGGGCCAGAATATTTTAGCAACTGTTCTCGCAGAATTTCTAGCTTTTCAAACTCATTTTGAAAAATAACATCTGAAGAACTGCCATCATCTACATATATTCTATAGACCTCCTTATTTGCCACAATTGTTTTAATTAATAAGGCATCACAATGAGGAAACTTACTTAGAACAACATCTTATTCCGAGAAAGTAATAATTTTTTAGGGTTTGAAATGCTTTTGAATTGGCTCCTGTTTAGGAATTCTCTGTGATGATAATTTTCCCGCCGATTTGGATTCACCAACTGAAAATTTGTGCTTAAATTTCACATTTAAAAAAAATATGGTTTTAACAAAAAAAAAAAGCATTTGAATTTAACAGAAAAAAAATAAAAAATAACGGTTGTATATAATAAAATGACCAATAGTACGTCACTTTTCATAAATAAGTGATCAAATTAAAACAAAAAAAAAGAATAATAATTAAAAGTATAACATGTGAATAGTTTAGTGATCAACAAAAGTAGTTTCTCTTTGGGAAACTTTACTCAAATAAATGCAACACCACAAGCATTTGTGAACCAAATTTGTCTAATATGTAAAACTAGAAGACAACAAAATTTTAGCAATGGCCAGATGCCCAGATCCAATTGTATACAGTCATCCTTACCAACGGTTTCAAAAAAAGTGAAATTTAGATGTTTTACTAATTTTCATTTTAATGGGGTAAACACACATAGCTAATTACTTTGTATTCTTATTGTAATGAAAATTTGCTCTATTTTCAGAAGTTATTATTATTACTTTTCGCTTCTGAAGTGAAAAGTGACATTTTACTTGGAAGAGGCAATTGTTAACTAATTATCTAAATTTTGTATATGAAATATGAATTCACGCGAAGTTATTTCTGTTTGTTGTACTTCATAATATCCCATAAACTAAAATTGGTATTTTAATATAAAGCTTTGTAGCTAATTAAAGAAACATGACAGGTTCCATTATTGGAGTTCAACAAGAATTTCAACTTTGCTTGGAAATGAACAGTCCACATTGCCATTGATTATGTGGTATAGAATTGCTAAAGCATCTCTTCGTATAAAATGAGGCACTTATATTTTTAAGTGTATTTACTCTGTAAGCTGCCCATACTTCAAATTGTTCATTTATTAGGGACATAAATTTATAATGCAAAATCATTTGATTTGCTTACAAGAATTTGACGATTTCAACAGTTCTTCTATCAAATCAATATTTTCTGATTTTGAATAAATATAGGTCGAATATATTTTACTATATCTAACAAATTAAGATGAGAAATAAGAAACAAGAATGTGGTTTCACATGTTACACCAACTCTCTTGAGTACGAAAGAAAACAATTGACGAAAATCTTTGGCTTAATAATACCTTAGAAATCCATGTGATTGGATGGTATTCTCAATATATAATATAATAATATGGGAAAACAAATTATGAAAAATGTTCTACATTATATTATCAACTTATTATAATCCAATGGACGGAGAGGAATGTGATTCATGCAATTATTTTGACAACTTAAAGTATGTCATACTCGATTCTGACAATGATAATGAAATTCCGGTGATTGGAGATATTAGCTAGAGATGGCCAAATGGCCGGTTTCGAAACCGGAACCGCCGGAATCGGAACCGTGGGCCCCACAAACTGGAACCGGAACCGGTAAAAAAAAAAACCTTTTTATATAATTATTTCTATAATACCACTTCATTTTCATCATATAATTTCTTAGTTTTCTAATCTTTGTGTTGTAAATTTTAACGTTTATAGTTTAGGGTTTAGGGTATCAATTTTTTAATTAATTATTTTAATTATATTATTATATTGTTCAATCATTCTTTCAATACTCTTATCATTTATATATTTTTCTTTCTCACTTATCTAATCCTTCATAATTCTATTTTTCTAAAACATCCATATATTAGTTTGATTTCAACTATTAATCCAATTATATTATGTATCAACTTAATTTCCTAATTTATATTATCCTAATTCTATTATTATATTATGCTAATATACTATTTAAATTCCAATTAATAGTTCGATCATTCTCTCAATACTCTTATTCTTTCTATATCTTTCTTTCTCACTTATCTAATATTCATAATTCTATTATTCTAAAAAATTCATATATTAGTTTAATTTTAACTATTATTCTAATTATGTTATTATATTATACTAGTTGAATTCTAATTAATAATTCAAATATTCAAATATTCTTATTATTTTTATATCCTTGAATGTTGAATTTCATTTATCTAATTCTTCCTAGTTCTATTATCTAAAAACTATATATTAATTAAGTTCAATTGTAACTATTATTATTCTAATTATATTATTATGTTGTATTATTTGAGTTTCAATTAATAGTTTAATCATTATTTCAATAGAAATCAAATTTAAAAGTGGGATTACAATCGAAATTTTAAACTAAAAATCGAAAAAAAAAAATCGGAATTGGAACAAAATCGGAATCGAAACCGGGACGGAATCGGAACCGGAACCGCCCGTTCCAGAACCGAAACCGGAACCGCCCCTCGGCGGTTCGATTTCGGTTCTACCCTAGGCGGAACCGGGAACCGTCAGTTCCGGAACTGGAACCGCCGGTTCCGAAACCGTGGTCATGCTTAATATTAGCTTAAATATGGTAACCTTCTCGAGAAAGTTTTAAGTGGAAGTCTTTGTTGTTGAAGTTCAATACTATCTATCATATTCTGAATAACATTTAAAATGATGTACTTTCACTAAATTTAGAAACTAAAAGTATAAATATCACTAAAACTACTTTACAATTAATAGACAATAATCAAGAGATGAGTGAACCCTACCACGTAATTTTAATCTAACACATGATAATTTTGAACAGAAGATCTCATTTATTAGATGTTATAAAATTATTTTTTGTTTATATTTGGTTTAAACTCTATTGAGTGAATACTAAAACGAACTAAATTCAAAAGTTGGTTTTCCATTGTGCTACAATTTACTTGAATTTTGACTCAATACATATTTTAACCGAAAATAGAACAATCCAAAAACGTGTGGATTTCGAATTTTTTTGTACCGTTTTTTGCACCCACCCCGATTGTGAACTTGCATTCTAGTCAATATTGTAAAAAAAAGTGAAATTTAAAATTTTCACCAAACCTCCTTTTTTCATGTGTTATAACATACGTATTTTTACTGAAAGTGGCAAAATAAAAAAATGAGTGGATTTTTACTTTTTTCATATTATTTTTTGCACCCATCCCGATTGTGAACATACATTCTAGTCAATATTGTCAAAAAAAGTGAAATTAAAAAATTTCACCAAACCCCCATTTTTCATGAGTTATAACACACGCATTTTAACGAAAATAGAAAAATTCAAAAATTCATTGATTTTGACTTTTTTCGTACTGTTTTTTGCACCCACCCCGATTATGAACATGAATTCTAGTCAATATTGTCAAAAAAAGAGAAATTTAAAATTGTCACCAAACCTTCATTTTTAATGGGTTATAACACACCTATTTTAACCGAAAATAGAAAAATTGAAAAACGAGTGGATTTTGACTTTTTTTCGTACGATGTTTTGCACCCACCCCTTTGTGAACAAGCATTCTAGTGAATATTGTCAAAAAAGTGAAATTTAAAATTGTCACCAAAACTCCAATTTTCAAGGGTTATAACATATGTATTTTTACAGAAAATTTAAAGTGTTAATCAGATTGGAAAATAGAATCAAGACATTTTCTCAGATTCACAAGAGTTAAATCATAATTCACGTTTTTTGGTAAAATTTGACAAGTTGCAAACACTAGCCGTCAAGGGTCTTTTTCGTACCTTTTTTGCATCTGTTTCAATTGGGACCATATAATCTAGTGAACAGTGTCAAAAAAATAGAAATATATATTGTTTTGAAAAACTATCATTTTTCATAGATTATAACTCACACTTTTTGTCAAAAAAAGGTAAAATGCAAAAACTATGATTTTCGTCTTATGTTTCACACCAATCTCAATTGAACATATTCAATCTACTGAACAATGTAAAATTGACAAGTCGCAAACACTAGCCATCGTGGGTATTTTTTATGCCTTTTTCGCATCCATTTCATTTGGGATCATGTAATCTAGTGAACTGTGTAAAAAAACATATATATATTATTTTCAAAAACTATCATTTTTCATGGGTTATAAATCATGCTTTTTTGTCAAAAAATGTAAAACGCAAAAACTATGACTTTCATCTTATTTTTTGCATCAATCTCAATTAAAAATATGCAATCTATTGAACAGTGTAAAAAATAAAAAAATGCAGATCTTTTCAAAAACCACCATTTTTAATGGGATATAGTTCACATTTTTTTGGCAAAAAATGATAAGTCGAAAAACCTAGTCGGCGAGGGTCCTTTTCGTATCTTTTTTCCATCCATTTCAATTGAGAACGTGAAATCTAATGTACAGTGTCAAAAAAAGGAAAATGTATATTATGTTTAAAAACCAACATTTTCATTGGTTATAAATCAGGTTTCTGTTATCTAAAAGGTAAAATGCAAAAACCATGTTTTTTTGTGTTACTTTTTGAACCAATCTCAATTGAAATATGCAATATACTGAACGGAGTAAAAAAAATAAAAATAAAAATAATTTTTTTAAAAAACTACCATTTTTAATGGGCTATAGTTCACGTTTTTTTGGCAAAAATGACAAGTCACAAAAATTAGCCGGCGGAGGTCCTTTTTGTGTCTTTTTTGCATCCATTTAATTTGAGAACGTGAATTTTAGTGAACAGTGTCAAGAAAGAAAAATATAGATTTTTTTAAAAGACCACCATTTTTCATGGGTTATAACTCACATTTTATTTTGTCAAAAAGGCAAAACACAAAAACAAGTTGACGGGAGTGGTTTTTGTCTTATTTTTTGCAACAATCTCAATTGAAAAGATGCAATCTACTGAACAGATAAAAAAAGGAAAATATAGATTTTTTCAAAAACCACCATTTTTAATGGGCTCTAATTCACGTTTTTTGGCAAAAAAATAACAAGTCCGAAAAACTAGTCAGCGAGGGTTCTTTTCGTGTTCTTTTTGCATCAATTTCAATTGGGAATATGAAATCTAGTGACCAGTGTCAAAAAAAGAAAATAAATATTTTTTTGAAAGAGCACCAATTTTCATAGGTTATAAATCACTTTTTTTCACAAAAAGGCAAAATGCAAAAACTAGCGGATGGAAGTGGTTTTCGCCTTATTTTTTGCACCAATCTCAATTGAAAAGATGCAATCTACTGAACGGATTAGAAAAAAGGAAAACATTGATTTTTGAAAAACCACCATATTTAAAGGGCTATAGTTCACATTTTTTGGCAAAAAATGATAAGTTGCAAACACTAGCTGGCTAGGGTCCTTTTCGTTTCTTTTTCCTATCTATTTCAATTAGGATCGCGTAATCTAGTGAACACTATCAAAAAAAGGGAAATATATATTGTTTTGAAAAACCATCATTTTTTATGGGTTACAACTCATGTTTTTTTTGTCAAAAAAGGCAAAACACAGAAATGATGATTTTTGTCTTATTTTTTGCACCAATATAAATTGAAAATATTCAATATATTGAATGGCGTAAATACAAGAAAAATAATGATTTTTTGAAAAATCACCTTTTTAATGGGCTATAGTTCACGTTTATTTAGCAAAAAAATGATAAGTCGGAACAATTAGTCGGCGAGGGTCATTTTCGTGTCATTTTTGCTTCCATTTCGATTGGGATCCTGAAATCTAGTGAACAGTGTCAAAAAGAGAAATATAGATTTTATTGAAAAACCACCATTTTTCATAGGTTATAACTCACGTTTTTTGTCAAAAAAGACAAAGTAAAAACAAGTTATTGGGAGAGGTTTTCGTCTTATTTTTGTCAACAATCTCAATTGAAAAAATGTAATCTACTAGATGGAGTAAAAAAAGGAAAATATAGATTTTTTGAAAAACTAACATTTTTAATAGGCTTCACGTTTTTTGGAAAAAAAATGACAAGTCGTATAAACTAGCCGACGAGGGTCCTTTTGGTTTCAATTGAGAACGTGAAATCTAGTGAACAGTGTCAAAAAAGGAAAATATAGATTTTTTTGAAAGACCACCATTTTTTATGGGTTATAACTCACGTTTTGTTTTGACCGAGTTACTTGTGAGTAGCTCGCTCGTTTACCACCCCTAATCCTAAGATACAATATCAAACTAAAAAAATACTTTTAAAAAGTTTTAAAAGCATTTTAAAAAAGGCAAAGTATTACAATGACCATTTAAAACATGTGAAACATAAAGATATTAATAACTAAACTAATCAATCGCATCCATTTCATCTAATTCCTGAAAAGAAAACGTTTTAAAGTATTAGAATTGCAATGTAAAACCTACTATATAAGAGTAATATTTAGATGCACAAGGCAGAAGTTTTAAAGTATTAAAATTGCAAAATAAAAATATAAAATCTAGACTTAGTTTGTATTATAAATAAATAAGGTCAATCTCTCGAAAAAAATATTTTAAAAGTTTTGGCCACACCAACAAACACGAAAAGAATAAGGATAATATTCTTTTAATATTTAGAGAAGAGGAGACAAAAAAAAATTTATTTGGATTATATGTACTTTGTTAGTTAATATCAGGATTGGACTGGAATAATGTAATTGAATCTTTATTACTTATTATTTTCTTTTCTATGACGAGAATGGATTCTCTACCATATCCTATCTCTATGGAAAGGCACCGCAGATTGCTGCCGAAGATTCGGTGAACTCTGGAAAGAGGGAGCACTTAAGAAATTATGCTATCATTGTTTCTGAAGAAAATATCTACAAATCTGATGTCTTAACTTTGATTGTTGGTAATATAATTCGTTCAAATTATTGATTGAAAGATGTTATTTTATAATAGTTTGATTTTTTTGGCTAAAATGTGTGTTACTTGAAATTACATGGAAGGCACCGCGAATCGCTGCCGAAGTTTTAGATCCGGTGAACTCTGGAAAGAGGGAGCACTTAAGAAATTATGCTATCAATGTTTCTGAAGAAAATATCTACAAATCTGATGTTAACTTTGATTGTTGGTAATATAATTCGTTCAAATTATTGATTGAAAGATGTTATTTTATAATAGTTTGATTTTTTTGGTTGAAATGTGTGTTACTTGAAATTACGACCAAAGGCAAAACACAAAAACTAGCCGATGGAAGTTGTTTTCGTCTTATTTTTTGCACCAATCTCAATTGAAAAGATGCAATATACTGAAAGGAGTAAAAAAAGAAAAATATTAATTTTTGAAAAATCACCATTTTTAATGGGTTATAATTCACGTTTTTTGGCAAAAAATGATATGTCATAAAAACTAGCTGGCGAGGGTCCTTTTCATATCTTTTTTGCATCAATTTCAATTGGGAACGTGAAAAATAGTGAATAGTATCAAAAAAAAGAAAATCTATATTATTTTGAAAAACCATCAATTTTCATGAATTATAACTCATGTGTTTTTGTCAAAAAAAGCAAAACGCAAAAACAATGATTTTCGTCTTATTTTTTTGCACCAATCTCAATTGAAAATATGTAATCTATTGAACGGCGTTAAAAAAAATACTGTTTTTTTTTAAAAACAATGATTTTGTCTTCCCTTGTAGGGGTGTTAGGTCTCCCTCTCATGGGAGTGTTTGTTCTCTTCTTGTGAGAGAAATATCTTCATTTTGGAGGTTTACCCCCCCAAAAAAAAAAACTAGAAACCCAAATCAGTATATATATATCGTCCATACCTACACCTTAAACTTTAGATAGATATATTCATTGATAGTTGGTTAACAAAAAACCTTTATCTCCAGGTTGAGTCTATTCACAACTGAAGATAGAAGAAAACATGTTTGTTGTTGAGGAGCTTAGCAACAATGTTCTTCTTCTTCCTCATCAATAGATCTACTTTAGACCCTTGGATTGGGATTAGTACATCAACTATAGTGATTAGTAATCTATGGCCTCAGATCCCGTGAGCTTCCCCTATTTGAGCCAAAAATGATAAAATCAAAAAAACGCGTTAATTTTGACTTTTTTTGCATTGTTTTTTGCACCCACCCCAATTGTAAATATGCATTCTATTGAATATTATTAAAAAGTGAAAATTAAAATTTTCACCAAACCTCCATTTTTCATGGGTTATAACACACTTATTTTTGTCAAAAATGGTAAAGTAAAAAACGTGTTGATTTTGACTTTTTCCCTATTGTTGTTTACACACACCTCAATTGTGAACATGCTTTCTAATGAACAGTGTAAAAAAAGGAAAATTTAGATTTTTCATCAAATTTTCATTTTTCATAGGTTATAACACACGTATTTTAGCAAAAAATGGCAAAATATAAAAAATATATATTGATTTTGACTTTTTTTGTGATGCTTTTTACATCTACCTCGATTGTGAATATGCATTCCAGTGAATATTGTCAAAAAAAATTGAAATTTAGATTTTCAAGTTGGGAGTTTGAGCTGCGAGGATTTTCACATACGGTAAAAAATATTGATTGTTTAATAATTATCAAATAATTATGAGTAGATGATTATTAATCACCTAATATTTATTCATCACAAAAACTCTTGTAAAATTGATATATGAAATGGATAATTAATCGCCATTAAAATCATGGTCTTAATTTATTACAACTTTTATTGCATATTGAAATCGCGACTAATTCGTAGTTATATCTATGAACACGTTTCATAGAATACCGACGGTTTATTCATAGAAATGAGAGGAATTAAAAAATAATTTAGTTAATAAAAGGTAAAAAATACAATGCGACTAATTCGTAGTTACATCTATGAACATGTTTCATAGAATACCGACGGTTTATTTATAGAAATGAGAGGCATTAAAAAATAATTTAGTTAATAAAAAGTAAAAAAAATACAATTTTGGTTCTTAAAATTTTAAATAGTGGCACTTTGGATTTCTAATCATTTCGGACGATGCAGTATGATCCCATAGATTTTACTTAGTGACTAATACAAGGCAATTAATGAATTTTCTTTATTTATTAATAAAAGTTGTAACGTATTTAACACATGTCCATTAATGGTCAACTTCTAACTAATTTTTCTAATAAAAAAATGTAAGTTTTTTTCTTTATTTCTAATAAAAAAACACAAGTCTTTTTCTTCTATACAATAAAAACAAAATCCTGAAATGGTGGATTGATCTATATGCGCTAAATATTAGTGTTAAAATGATGGCTTTATTTTTTTATCATATAAAAAAAGAAGACTTCTTTAATTAGAGATAACGGTAGGAGGTTCATCGTACTAACATAAGTTAAACACGTAACAACTCCTATCAATCAATTAAGAAAAATCTATCAAATTGTCTTATATTGACCACAAATTAAAATTTTGAAGATTATATTGGATTGTCCGAAATTATTAAGGATCAAAATTAATCCGCTTAAAATTTTCGGAGACCAAAATTATATTTTTTCCAAAAAAAAAAAAAAAACTTACTCGATCTTGATGGTAGAAAATAAAACATTTGCTGATTGTTCTGGGCCACGGTCCACTGTCAATTACTACGGGCCATCAACAAAAACTGGATGACCATGTGCTCACAGTAAACGGGCTTGATTTGATTTCTTGTACAATGTATAAAACAGCCCAAAAATCTAGGGTTTGTTTGATCATTTCAATTCCTCTCCTTCAGACACTCGTCCTCCCCTTTCTCCAATTGTCAAAAATGGTATTTCTCTCCCTCTCTCTCTCTCTCTCTCTCTAAATATTTATTTGCACTTTGAAATTGATTTTTTATGCATATATATATATATATATAATAATTTCACAATTTTTATTTTTTTCTGATTTTTTTTTTTTTGGAAAAATAAATTGTAGCCTTCCCACAAGTCCTTTAAGATCAAGAAGAAATTGGCGAAGAAGAAGAGGCAGAACCGACCCATTCCTCACTGGATCCGGATGCGAACCGACAACACTATACGGTTTTATTCATTTTTTATTTATTTATTTATTATTCATTCTCCCTTACTGAGTGAGTCTAATACGTTGTCGTTTTGGGATTTCAGGTACAATGCGAAAAGGAGGCACTGGCGTCGTACAAAGCTAGGGTTTTGATTTTGAAAATTAATTTGTAATGTTTATATTAATTTGTATGGATTTCTGATAATTATTATTATTCCCGAAATTGTGGCATGCATTTTTATTTTTTTTTTGGGATTTTATTTGTGAATTGTGATTGTAAAGTGAACTCTCTGATGAGCTGCCGTTTGTTCCTATTTTGCTTAATTTGCAATTGAGCTAGTATTTTTAATGATATTCTTCATTTCCAGCAGGTTAAGAGTGTTAGAGAAGTGTTTGTATTAACTGTATACATTTTGATTGTCAATTGCTGTTCCCAATTTTGTTATTTTCACTTTTTTTTTTTGTTAATTTAAAAGTTCTGGTTCCCGGTTTCGGGTCTCGAATTATGACTAATGAAATTGAATGGCTTTGTTTTTAGATTCTAATTTAAGAGCTAGCAGTTATAATATAAAAGTAATCTTTGTTCTTAACTTCGTATAAATGATTATTTAGCGAGTCCTTCTCAAACGAAGTATAATTTGTAGAGTTGTGCTTGTAGATTGGTGTTATGAGCTATTGTTATCGTAACGTGCTTTGTATTAGCTGAAATTTAATCGCTGATTGACTGTTATATTAGTTTATGCTCAACCTAGGACACTCAGTTTTATGTTTTCATTATTTGTAGTTGGTTGCTTTACAAGGTATTCTTCTGGTTGAATTTGTACAGTTTGATAATGACAATCATATTATAAGCTTTTAAACCATTCATATTTTGATCCATCAGTTCGGTTGTCTGCCTGTTGTTGGGCTCTTGTACTAGATGTTACTTGTGTTGGCCTCGAGTTCTTTAGGATTTGGTCAAGACATCAATTTATATCACCAAAGCTGCTCTTGATTTGGGATATCTCAGGTGGCTTTGCATTTACTTAGCACCATTTGGTGGGCGTTCCTTTTGAAGATTAGTTAGAACTTACAAGGAGTTGGGGTCTACTTCATTGGTGGGATCATGGCATAGTTTGAGTGAGCCATTCAAATGTTTTTAATGGGAGTCTAGTGAGTGTAGATTTTGAAATTCAGATGTGATTGAGTGTTGATGTCTTAGAAATTATGTAGAACTTAGTCTGATGAGTAAGAACATGTTGAGTTTAGGTGAGTACTTTTTATGGCTAATGTAAAAATTGTTCAAACTCCCTGTGCCTTCCTTAGCTCTGTTCAATGAAAATTAAAGTATAGTTGGTTATCTGATTAAACATAAGTGTGCGGGAGCTGTGTCAAAACTTGGCAACAGAGTGAGTGGCTTGACAAGATGTGCCATGTATCATCGCACTGTTTTGATCTTTCGGAACACATGCTATTAGAGCTGACTTCGAGAATTCGTTAGCACAAAAAGAAAATAGCTTGAGAAAAAAAGTGAACTGATTGAATACTTAAGACTTGTGCATTGTAGAGTTTAGAAGTTTAGCCAGTTTATGTTTTTGCTTGTGAGATGTGCAATCTTTGTTTAGAAGAAATGGCACGCCCTTCATCTTGTTCATTTGGAGAGTTTGTGGATATTTGCTGAATTTGGAATTTGATTCTGTGATGTTGATGTTTATTACAAGATCTGTTGCAGGGCAAGTTCAAAATTTTTGTCTGCGGCCTGTGTTAAAAATGTATAGCAATATTGCGAATAGCAGAAAAACCATAGTTTAACAAACGTAGCAGTGTCCTCCAATCAAAGTTTATAAAATATTGGCACTTTCTTTTGCATTTGGACCTCGTTATGATATAATCTACTATTATTTGTTAAGATATTCTGCCAAATCTTTTCTGGGATTGAATATCAAACCAAAACCCCAAAATCCAAAGTGATATTTTTACGAGATTTGATATACATAGGTTGAAAATTTTAGGGCGTGTTTGGATATATGTTTTATTTTGAGAATTGCGAAGAACGAGATTTTGGGTTGCGTTTTACAAAAGAAATATTTTTGTTTTGATAATTAAAGTGTTTGGATTAATAAGTTTCGTTTTTATTGAGTTTTTTTTGTAGAAGAATTGTCTTTATTGAGTTTTTTTTTTGTAGAAGAATTGTCTTATTAAATAAAGTTTAATTAAGATTTTTTTTTATATTAAATTGTTTGAGTTAACCGGAGGCAAACTGTTACAGTTCAACTCAAACAATAAAAAACTAAAAAAACAAATAAAAAACTAAAAAAGATTAAAAGATGTTGGAAAGAATAAAATGCCATAATTTTGTGATTAGAGAAGTTGGAAATTTTTGTTTTGAAAATTAAATAAAAAGTTTTATCCAAACATACCATTAAATATTTACAAAACCTCAATTTTTTACAAGTTATAAAACCGTATTTTGGTTGAAATTGGCAGTGTATGGCATTTTTCTTATTGTTTTGTCACTCACCTCAATTGTGAACATGCATATTTGTAAACAGTATAAAAAAATGAAATTTAGATTTTTTACTATATTTTTATTTTTCATAAGTTATAACACACATATTTTAGCAAAAAATAGTAAAAATAAAAAATAGGTTGATTTTAACTTTTTCTTTTGTATTGTTTTTTGCACTCAACTCCATTGTGAATATGCAGTTTAGTGAATATATTTTCAAAAATAAATGAATTAAAATTTTCACCAAATATCTATTTTTCATAGGTTATAACACACATATTTTCGCAAAAAATGGTAAATTCAAAATACATGTTGATTTTGGCTTTTTCCCAACAATTTTTTTACCCACCTCAATTGTGAATATACATGCTTGTGAACTGTGTAAACAAATTGAAATTTAGATTTTTTTACCAAATTTTCATTTTTCATAGCCAATAACACGCATTTTAGTAAAAAATGGCAAGATCCAAAACATTTTGATTTTAACTTTTTTTTATTGTATTTTGCACCCACTCCGATTGTGTTCATTCATTCTAGTAAACATTGTCAAAAAAGTGAAAATTAAAATTTTTACCAAACCTCCATTTTTCATATATTATAACACATGTATTTTGGTAAAAAATAGCAAAGTCAAACATGGTTGATTTTGGCTTTTTTCCTACTTTTTTTCTCATTCACCTCAATTTTGAATACGCATACTTGTGAGCGGTGTCAAAAAAGTAAAATTTAGAATTTTTTTTATCAAATTTTCATTTTTCATGGGTTATAACACACGTATTTTAGAAAAAAAATGGCAAAATCCAAAAATGTGTTGATTTTCACTTTTTTGTACCGTTTTTGGCACCCAACCCTGTTGTGAACATGCATTCTAGTGAATATTTGCACAAAAAGGAAAAAATTAAAATTTTCTCAAAATCTTTATTTTTCATGGGTTATAACACTTGTATTTTGGTCAAAAATGACAAAGTTAAAACACATGTTGATTTTGGCTTTTTCCCAAGAGTTTTTTCACCTATCTTAATTATGAACATGCATTATTGTGAACAGTGTCTTATATGTATATATATGGCCTAACCTCGCATTCGAGAGGGGGGAGGGGGAGGCACTCCAAAATTTTATTGATATCTTTTGGAGATGGTGTATATACTCTAATACCATCATTACAAGAGTAAAATCATAAATTAGGAGGACTCCTCTTTTACATTTTCAATCTAAGAAATTGGGGTTTTGTTTGACCGCTAATTTAATCACTACCATACAGCTAAAAGTGATTGAATTAGAAATAAAACCAGGACCCCGCAGTGAAAGCTGAAACTAGGAGTACTACATACTTTACAGACTTTAAAATTCAAATATAAAGTGAATGTCGCACTTGAATTAGTTGCTAATAGCATCCATTTTGACTTTGGATTTTCATACACATTGACAAAATACTCCTCAATATATACTCTTTGATTCACCCGGAGTGATATGTGCAAAAAATATGAACTATGAGACTCATATTTCATGCACAGAACAACATTTACAAAACACAGATACCACAAACAGATTATAATATTCAGTTTAAAGATTAGCTTGACTATATTAACTTATGCTACTAACTTATTAAAGACCATGCAAAATCTTTGTTGGAATTTGAAACTTTGTTTAAAACCAAAGCAATTCTGGCCTAACATCATCAGTAACTAGCGGCTTTTAGGATAGGCAAAATGGCACAACCATTGACCTTTGAAAAGTGAATTTTTTGAAAGTATATGATCCTTTGCTATTCACAATTGGAAACCAAACACCACATATTTAAATATAGAAAACTATGCAAAACTTCATGATGTGTGATTAGTACCATTATAGTGTTGGGATCTTTTGATGCACGGTATTTTCAGCCTTTCTAATATCATTGTCTTTTAGATTTTTATATGTAATTGAGGTAATTGAGCTTCATCATTAAGGACTTGATTAGGTTGCTGGACAGTTACTAAAGACAAAAGCCTTGCTGCCAAGTTTGCTTCTTTTGAGCATTTGTTCTATTCAAAATTAGGATTGTATCCTGAATGTGATGAATTTATGATTTGATTCTCCATGTACATTTTTCAGAATTCTGCAAGGCCAGATGAATCTTATTAAAGTTAGATTTTAGAATGATGTATAGAAGAATACCTTTTTTATGACAGATTTTGACCCCTTGAATTGTTATTTCCATTAACATTTGCTCATTAGAAACAAAGTTTGTGGGAGAGACAAGTCATGTAAATACTTGTGAATAGTGTCAAAAAAAAAGTAAAATTTAGGTTTTTTTACAAAATTTTGATTTTTCATGAGTTATATCACATACATTTTAGCTAAAAATGATAAGATCCAAAAATACGTTGATTTTAACTTTTTTTGTACCGTTTTTTGCACCCACTCTAATTGTGAACATTCAATCTAGTGAATATTGTCAAAAAAAGAGAAAATTGAAATTTTTACCAAACTTCCATTCTTCATAGATTATAACACACGTATTTTGGTAAAAAATAGAAAAGTCAAAACATGTGTTGATTCTGATTTTTTTCCCTACTTTTTTTTCACCCACCTCAATTGTAAATATACATACTTGTAAACCGATAACGATCTTGCCATGCTCCTCATGTAGATTGATAGTTGTTGCGGAATAGTGTCCACGATCTTTTCGTAAATCAATTTGAATTAAATCAAATCACCCTATCTCTGTAGGATGACAATTTGCACGGTTATATAATGGCTCCTCACCAACAGATAACAAGACAGTCAAGCAAAGAAAACTCCCTCCTCAGGAACAATCTTCACAACAAGAATACAAAACCCTCCTTGGATATTGTTCCTTGATAAAAAAAAAACAACTCAGTGTTCTTTATTTCTCAAAATTCAGGTCTCCCTATTACAACTGAAGAAGATACCTATTTATAGGCCTAACACAAACCCTAAACAAAATAACTCATAAAAGGAAACTTTAATTAGCTTAAAACCCTAAAAATACGAAAATATAAAATAATTCACTCTAATTATTTCCGCACGTCGCGACGTGGGGATAGCCCGACGTCAGGGAACGAAACCTAAAAATAAAAACCTATTGTTTATGGACGTTGCGACGTGCGACGGTGGACATCGCAATGTGTAGTGACATCGCGACATCGAAGGCTCTCCACGTCGACGTAGCTTGCTGTTTTGCTGCCCACGTCAAAATTCACCAAAAATTCAATATTTTCTCCTTTCTTCCTTTTAGGCCTCCAAACTCGAGCCATCCTTCTTAAGCACCCCTTGACTCGCTCCAATGACCCCCGAAACTTTGTTTTGCACATCAATTTGCTATCATAAACTGTGTCAAAAAAGTAAAATTTATATTTTTTTTAGGAAATTTTTATTCTTCATGGATTATAACACACATTTTAGCGAAAAATAGAAAGATAAAAAAAAACTTGTTGATTTTGACTTTTTTGTGTCGTTTTTGGAACACACTCCAATAGTTAAAACGCATTTTAGTAAATATTCTGAAAAAAATTCACAAAATCTCTATTTTTTATGGGTTTAACACACATATTTTGGTCAAAAATATGTTGATTTTGACTTTTTTCCAATAGATTTTTCACCCACCTCAATTGTGAACATGTATACTTGTGAATAGTGTTAAAAAAAGTGAAATTTAGATTTTTTACAAAATTCTTATTTTTCATAGGTTATAACATACACATTTTAGCCAAAAATAACAAGATTCAAAAACACGTTGATTTTGACTTTTTTTTGTACCATTTTTTGCACCCACTTTGATTGTAAATACGTATTCTAATGAACATTGTTTTTTTTTTTGCATAAACAAAGGTTGTTTCTGGCATTTTAGAATGAAGTGTCAAATTTTACCATAATAAATATCCAAAGAAAGAAAACATCATAATATTGTCAAACTTTAATGCCTTAATCTATTGATGTAAGATTATAAAGTTCTGGAAATGGCGTCTTTTTCATCTACAGTATAATTGTTCTATTTCTGGAAATGGCATTTTTTCATCTAGGTATAATCGTTCTTGATGCCGAAAGTTCTAGGAACATCCTCTGAAGTACAACTGCATTCGATCTCATTTGCAATTGCTCGAGTGGTGAGATCAATCAGGCTCCTAATACGCAGAAAATTTGCAGCCAAAAGTAGATCCTTAAGGACATGCAGTTGGTCTTTGACGAAATCAGAATCGAATTGCTTCACATCATTTTAAGAGTACTTTTCGCCATCCGGATTGTAAATACAATTCAACTCAATATCTTTGTCAGAGGACTTGGGAGTGGTGTGGATCTCGCAGTATTCGATAACCATCGCCAAGATCTGGCTTGAAACGTTGCCAAAAGGGAAGATTTCCTTGGGTATTTCGCCCTCAAAGAAGACCTTTATCCCATTCCATACAAACTGCCTTTTCAACATTGAAAATGACCCTATCGCTGCTTCTAAACTTGATGATTTGCACCGGATTCGACATGGTCGGTGAAAGGGGTATCGTTTTGGAGTTCTTTCTAACTCTGACGTGAAAGAAAAAAAAAAGAGAGACTAGTAAACATTGTCAAAAAAAGTGAAAATTAAAATTTTTACTAAACATATATTTTTCATGAGTTATAACACGTATTTTAGTAAAAATAACAAAGTCAAAATATGTGTTGATTTTGGATTTTTCCCTACTTTTTTTTTCATCCACCTCAATTGTGAACATGCATACTTGTGAACGGTATCAAAAAAAAGTGAAATTTAAATTTTTACCAAAGTTTCATTTTTCATGGGCTACAACACACGCATTTTAGCTAAAAACAGAATGATCCAAAAACTTGTTGATTTGACTTTTTTTGAACTGTTTTTTGCACCCACTCTAATTGTGAACATGCATTCTAGTGAATATTGTAAAAAAAGTGAAAATTAAAATTTTTACCAAACCTCTATTTTTCATAGATTATAACACACATATTTTGGTAAAAAATGGCAAAGTCAAAACATGTGTTGATTTTGGCTTTTTCCTATTTTTTTTTCACCCACCTCAATTGTGAACATGTAAACTTGTGAATGTTGCCTTTTTTTTTTCCTTTCTAAGAAACGAAATTATATTAATGTTGGCCAAAATACGGTGCTGGATATACCCACACACACCATTACAAAAGCAAAAGCATTAAATTTGGAGTACTACTCCATTACACGTTCCTACTAGATTCTACATGACAGAATTAAAAAACCTTAACTTTGAAGCACAAAGCCCAAAGTAGGAGTTTCTAAATCCTGGATCAACATTACGCTAAAATATGATGTAATACTTGAGTATATGTTCATGTTTGAAGTCATTGTCGATGCGTTAATTTAATTACAAAAGGATCATTTCCTCACTCCTTTAGTTTACAAATAGTCGCAAAGCTAATTCCTTTCTAGCAAAATGTATATCTACCACCCAATCACTCCTTTGTAATCTTGGTGTGTACCAAATCATTTAAACCATGCATAATCCCTTCCTTAAATCCTTACCATTACCAGCACCCTGTCACTGATCCTCTTTTAATATGTCAGCTACCATGAGTAGTATCTCAAAGCAAAAAGCAAGCATCAGCTCTCCCTCCCAATCAGATTTAATTCTCCCAATCCTCAATCTAGCTTTGCCACAACAGGTCTTCATATCAGTTCCACGACTCCACATAATCAAGCCATTAATTCAGATAACCTCAAGCTATCAATCACCAAAAAACACTGAAGGCACAACAAACTACTCTCTAATAGTCAGTTCACATCTTTCTCCTTTACCTCACCAAAGTCTACAGCATAAATCAGCACTTCCACTTACAAAAATAGCTAGCGTTCATGGGGGGATAATCATGTATGCAGTTACTTTCCGTAGCAGATTTGGATTGCATTTGGGAGGATTGTAAAATTGTTTGCGCAGCAAATCCTTCGCAGCAAAGGAGATTGTGCCACGACTCCAAGTCGGTTTCTTTCGGAGGTTTTTTGAACGCTTCTTTCTCCAGCTTAGGCCATTACTCGTATGCATCTTTTTTCTGTTAGAAACTGAGGCTTTGTTTGACCTATGGGATTTTAATCGGAATCCTTGAGACTTCACCATCAAGTGATTTATCGGTTCCTCAGCAGCAGCAGTGACAGACGTGGAATAGTCATGTTCCTCAAGGCATTCATTAATTTCTGATAAGGCAGAATCTAGAGTTTTCACATTGTCCATATTGTTCGAAGCCTTATCTTTGGGCAGATTTTAAGGAGCTACAAGCATCACACTCTTGCTTGATACCTCTACTTCAGAAATGGGAGGCATGAGGGAGTCGTTTTCTTCTGTTGGAATACATTCCAAAGCAGATTCCGTATCAATACATTCAAGAATTCCGTGTCTCAACTCATCAATTCCATTTGCAGTCATTAGCTTAAGAGAGGAATCCATTAAGCCTGTATTCTCATCTTGTACTTTTTCTAATTTCTTTAAAGCCGTGGAAGGGGATTGACCATATTCTTTGCAGCACACTTGAGATTGTGAGCTATCAGAGTTGCTGTTAGCGCTAGAAACAGGGTTGATGGGAAACGTTTTCACCAATGATGTGCCTGATTTTTCTAGCTCTTCCTTTGTTGATTGTACTTGTGGTGTGAGTGGGGTGAGTAGAGGAAACAAATTTTCAGTGCGTTCCATCTGAATTTTCGGTGAGCGGAGGTCTAGTATGGCCTCGTCTTCTGTAGCAGCACAAGCAGGGGGAAGGCATACCTTTTCTTTAGATACATGGATTGTACCTTTGAGATCTGAGAGCGTAATTCCTTCATTGATTATCCTCTTCTCCATGAGTTTGCAGCTTCCAACTAAGTGTCCAATCTATGCACACCGTGAGCAAAAAGGCGGAATTTTTTCGAAATAAACTTGTTGCCAAAATCCTCCCTCGCCATTACCAATCCAGATTCGATTGGGTAAAAGAATCCTTAGATCTATCTCAATGCATACTCTTGCTGTATATGGTCTAGATATGATGGAGGTGGCATGATCAACCGTGATTGGGGATCAAACTCACTACCGACAGAGAAGAGAAAGTCCTTCTCGAACAGGTGGACTGGAAGGTTTGGAAGGTTCATCCAAACTGGAACAAAGTGCTCATCTAGTCCATGGGGATTCCTCGTAGCTCTTAATCTTGCTCCACCAATGAATCTTGAACCCTTTGACCAAATCCTTGTGAAGACAGATTCTGAACCGCAACGAATGAGAACACTCCTTGCTGTTAGACGCCCAAATTGCAGATCACCTTTAAAGCCTTCGTCTTCAAAATGCTTTTGAATTTGATCCAGGCTTAAGGAGCCTCTGTAGATTTTACCGACTAGGGAAAATTTGAGAGATTCAGTTAGCCTTGAGCTGTCCGCTTCGGAGAGGAAAATAGCTGGCTGTCCCTGATGTTTACCTCTACTGTATTTCGGTGTTTCTTGCTCTGATCTTGGATCTACATTACTGCCTTGAATTAAAGCCATAGATTCAAGCTGGATGTGGGCTTATTTCCAAAACGGGTCGGACCCTTCAGCAGAAGGCTGAAGGGCCAACAACAACCTCCTGATTCCTTCAAGTCCACCAACAAACTTAAATCTTCCAGCCTTAATTCCCAATGAAGGCTTTAGATGTAGTATTTTGGTTTCAGCTTTTTAGTGAGAAGGAAGAGCGTTTCTCTCTCTCGAACATGAAGCCCCTGTGTTATCCCCAGTTGAACTTGTGAATGTTGTCAAAAAAAGTTAAATTTAATTTTTTTACCAAATTTTTATTTTTCATTAGTTATAATACATGTTTTTTAGGAAAAAAAGACAAAATTTAAAAATGTGTTGATTTTGACATTTTTTGTACTTTTTTTTCACCCACCTTTATTGTGAACATGTATTAGAGTGAATATTTTTTTAGAAAAAAAAAAGTAAAAATTAAAATTTGCACTAAATCTCTATTTTTCATGGGTTATAATACACATATTTTGGTAAAAAATGGCAATGTCAAAACACATGTTGATTTTAACTTTTTTCTAACTGTTTTTTTTACCCACCTCAATTGTGAACATGCATACTTGTGAACGGTGTAAAAAAAGTGAAATTTATATTTTTTTTTACCAAATTTTTATTTTTTATGGGCTACAACACATGCATTTTAACCAAAAAGGATAAGATCAAAAAATACGTTGATTTTGATTTTTTTGTACCATTTTTTGCACCCACTCTGATTGTGAACATGCATTGTAGTGAATATTATAAAAAAAAAGTAAAAATTAAATTTTTTACCTAACCTCCATTATTCATGGGCTATAACGCAAATATTTTGGGTAAAAAATAGAAAAGTCAAAACATGTGTTGATTTTGGTTTTTCCCTACTTTTTTTACCCACCTCAATAGTGAATATGCATACTTATGAATGGTGTCAAAAAAAGTAAAATTTAATTTTTTTGACCAAAATTTCACTTTTTATGGGCTAATACACACACATTTTAACCAAAAATGGCAAGATACAAAAACACGGTGATTTTTACATTTTTTGTATCTTTTTTGCACTCACGTCGATTGTGAACAAGAATTCTAGTGAATATTTTCAAAAAAAGTAAAAATTAAATTTTTCACCAATTCTGTAAATTTTATGGGTTATAACACACATATTTTAGTAAAAAATAGCTAAGTCAAAACACATGTTGATTTTGGCTTTTTCCCAACTTTTTTTTTCACTCACCTCAATTTGTTAATATGCATACTTATGAATAGTGTAAGAAAAAGTTAAATTTAGAAGTTTTTTTTTACCAAATTTTCATTTTTCATAAGTTATAGTACACGCATTTTAGGCAAAATTGGTAAGATCCAAAAAACACGTTGATTTTAGCTTTTTTGTACTATTTTTTGCACTCACTCCAATTGTGAATCTACATTCTAGTGAATATCGTCTTTTTTTTGGTTGGCTAATCTTCCCATATGCGGGAGGAGCATCACTCCCAATTTTATTAATAGAAATTTAAGTCACAAAAGTTAATGGTGGATATAACCACACCATTAATACAATTGGAAAGCGATAAATAGAGAGGACTACTCCCTTACAATGTAGCTCCTATCTATGAGTATTCGAAATTGAAGTCAGAGAATTTCCTTCTTTACACAAAAATATGGTCGTTAGAGTTTGAAGCTAATATGAGAACCGTCTCAAGACTAATAGCTTTCATATTATTTCAAAACTGAAGCAACCATGTACAAAATTAAACAAGGAGGACTTCTCCTTTACATTTGATTGGATAAGAGTGATTAATGGATATATGCATTATACTTGTAATAATCACTCCTGCCAACTTAACAAAAAACTCCTAAAATTGTATACTATGTTTCACCAGGAGTGAGAAGTTGTAGAGGCATCAACGTACAATATCAAACATCGCAAATCTTAGGAGATAAACAATGCTGATCTTAGAAAGCTAATGCAGCAAAGAATCTTAGGAAACCAATAATGCAAATCATATCAATACCCTTAAATAGGAGTGACGAGTTCTATATTATCATGTGATTTCAGATTTGGTATGTGCATGTGATTTCATTTAGCATGTATAGCATGAGAAATTACATATTCACAACAGGAAATTCTACCCATTTTGATGAAAATTAAGTGTTAGCTGCTAAAATTGGCTTTTGTTGACAATCCAATATGAAATGAGGTAAATAGGCCAAACATCAGCAGCCTATGACCTTTAAATTTGGTAGAAGGCCTAACACCAGCAGCCCTTATCTATTAAAAATAGGATTTGAGAATGTGGGAGCATACCTTGATTTTGCAATTATGATTTTACCTTGGATGTAATGATGTAAGGAAGGCCGAGTCTTTCCACTCTCACACTGTTTTGAATTTTCTGGTGTAGAAGTTTTTCCAAGGTGAATGCCATTTGAGGTTGATTTTCTGCGCACTTGGCCAGTAGTATTGCTACTGAATTTGATTGCTTAGGAAATAATCGCCATCCAGGTTTGAGGAAGTAACTCAGTTAAGCTTTGAAATTGATCTTTTATCCTCCAGGGAATCTTGTTCTTTTTTTTTTGCAGCCATGAAATTAGGTTTTTAGAGCTTGACTCTACACATAGATTAGAGTTGATTCCTCTTTTATGGCAGTCTCAGATTCCCACTAAAGCTACTTCAATTATGACATGTTCATTAAAAGTAAGATCAATAGCATCTGATTTGAAGTAAAAAGCTAAACCAATTTGCATTGATCGTCTCTTACTATTCCACCACCAAGCCCTTTCACTTTTGCAATTGATTAAACCATGGATGTTTAGTTTAAAGTGATTAGCGTTAGGGGGATGCCATTTGATATATGTGATGTGAATTCTTTTTGTGGCATGAAGCATTGAGTTCCAGAATTCATTCCATGGTAGATTTGTCCATTTTACATCCTGAAAGTAATTAGATATAATGGCTTTTAGTTCTTGAAAGGAAGATTTTATCATAATTTCAAAATTCCATTCTTCTTCCTCATAGATCCATTTGTTTCTAGCCTTCCATATCTGCCAACAAATAATGACTGGGATTACACGTATGATAAGTTTACATTCTCTATTTTTGCCTGAATGATTCCACCAATAAAGTAAAAAATGATTTAATCTTTGAGCATTTGGTGAAATGTAGATTCCTAGCTCACTACCATATGCTTTCCATAATTTAGATGCATTGTCACAGCTTATAAAGATATGGTCTATTGTGTCTAAACCTGATTGACAACATACACATTTCAAGGGACCATGTATGTTAAATCTGTACAAAATTTTCCCAATGGGTAATTGAGCTTTGAGAAGTCGTAGCATGATGAATGACTGTTTGGTTGGAATGCAAAGATGCCATAAAAGTTAAAATTAAAATTTTTACTTAACCTTTATTTTTCATAGGCTATAACACTCGTACTTTGGTAAAAAAATGGTAAAGTCGTCAAAACATGTGTTGATTTTGGATTTTTCCCAACTTTTTTTTCACCCACCTCAATTGTAACATGTATACTTGTGAACAGTGTCAAAAAAGTAAAATTTAAATTTTTTTTATCAAATTTTTATTTTTCATGGGCTATAACACACATTTTAGCTAAAAGTGGCAAGATTCAAAAATATATTGAATTTGATTCTTTTTAAACATTTTTGCACGCACTCCAATTGTGAACATGCATTCTAGTGAATATTATTATTTTTTTATTGGCATAACCTCGCATTCGAGGGTGGCGCCACACCTAAATTTTATTAATTGCTTTAGAGTGGTGAATATACCTTAATACCATTATTACAAAATATAATGCATAAATAAGGAGGATTTCTCTTTTACATCATTCCTATTTAGAGTATAGAGGGATGAGTTTACAACCCAATGTGTCCACCGCCATAAGGCTAATAGCAGCCATATTATGTTTAAACTTATACCCCTATTTTCATTGAATTCTTTGTAACATAAATAAGGAATACTTACTCCTTTACAGATTTTGGTGTCGTGGATTATGCGGAAAATAGATCTGCCACAATAAAATTTGTTAATAACATCCTTGTTTTCCCATAATTTCAGCACCCAATACCGAAAGACTCCTAAAGATTTACAATGATATTCACCAAGAGTGATATACACAAAAAGTTCTAGCATACTGATTGTCATATGTACTACTTTGAGCCAGTAACAATTCATATGGTTGTCATTATAGGAATGTATGCTTGTGCAGTGTGTGAAATGAAATCCATGAAATTCTGCGTGTAGTGCCTCAAGATTTCTAGCCAAAGGGTGCAAACAAAATCACAATGAGTATGATGCGGGATGCAACAACATCTATATTTCCACATAGCAAATATTGTGTGGTTAAATTTTTATTTTTTTTGAAAGATGAGGTAAAACTAGGCCTAACTTCAGCAGCCAGTGATCACTAAGCTTGAAAAATTGTCTAACTTCAACAACCATTGGCCATCATTAGTGTAAATCTTTAGAATCATGAGATTGAGAAAGCTACTGACTAACAACCTGAAAAAATGAAATGTGTTAATGCATGATACTAGTGTGATCATATGGCATAAGAGTGCAACACAGTTTGTGAAATTCTTTGCGTAGTGCCTCAATGTTTCCAGCCAAAGGGTGCAGACAAAATCACAATGAGTATGATGCAGGATACAACAACATCTATATTTCCATATAGCAAATATTGTGTGGTTTAATTTTTTTTTTGAAAAATGAGGTAAAACTAGGCCTAACTTCAGCAGTCACTGACCTCTAAGCTTGGCAAAATAGTCTAACTTCAGCAACCATTGGCCATCATTACTGTAAATCTTTAGAATCATGAGATTGAGAAAGCTACTGGCCAACCTGAAAACATGAAATGTGTTAATGCATGATACTGGTAATTTCTATCGCATCTGGATCTCTTGATGTATGAAAGTCCGAGTCTTTCTAATCTCAGTATATTCTAAATTTTCTGATGCAACTGGGCTTCAGTGTGAACCAATATGTTGGGATGTTGCAATGCTGATAGAGCTAGTAGTCTAGCTGTTGTGTTTGCTTCTTTTGGGCATATGATCCACAAATCTTGAGGTAGGATTTCAAGAATGTGTTGGATCTGTTCATTGAGTCTCCATGGCCGACTGTTCTTTTTCTGCAACCATGATTTTAAATTTACAGAGCTGGATTCAACACAAATGTTTGAAATGATACCTTCTTGTTGGCAGATTCTGGCTCCTTTTATCACTGTTTCTATGATTATCTGCTCATTTGAAAGAATGATAGTAGAAACAGATTTCAAAATGAATGCAGCTATCATTATGCTTTTTTGTCTCTTATAATTCCTCCTCCTATGCCTTATTGTTTCTATTATTGATGAGCCCATGAATATTTAACTTGTATTGATTATCATTAGAAGGATGACATTTTATGTATGATATGCTTACTTTCTTTGTTATGACATGTATTGCGTTCAGAAATGTATCCAAGTAAAGCTAGTCCACTTGATTTCTCGACAACGAGTAGACATAATGGATTTTAGATCTTCAAAGGAAGCTCTTTTTATTTTTTCTAAGTCCCATTTTTCTTCCTCAAAGATCCATCTATTTCTAACTTTTCATATTTGCCAACATATGATGGATGAGATGATAATAATGATGAAATTTAGATTGTCATTTTTTCCTGTATGATTCCACCAGTTTTTTAAGAAGGCATTCAAAGACTGTGAGTTTGGCAAAACATGGATTCCCAATTCACTTCCAAAAGCAACCCACAATTTTAAAGCATATTCATAGTGTAAAAAAAATGTGATTAATAGTTTCTAAACCAGATTGACAGCATAGGCATTTGAATGGACCATGGGCATTGAATCTGTGTAAAATTGTGCCTACTAGAAGTTGAGCTTTTAAGTAGTCTTAGCATGACAAAGGAATATTTTAATGGCATCAAGGAATTCCAAATGAACTTTCCAAAGTTCCACAGAGATTGAGGTCTATGAGTTACTAGGGTGAAGGCAGAGTTAGTTGGGATCCAAATGATGGAAGGTTGATTTTCATTTATTGGCTGGGATTGAGTGAAAATATAAGGTTCTATTTCAATCACTATTGACAGCATTCTACTCCAAGTTGGAGAAAATTTGCCCATAATAATTTATTTGGCAGCTAAATAATTGGCCCATAAGAATTGTTGTTCCCTAAATCTCCACCAAAGTTTATAAAAAAAATCCTTGTGAATATCAAAAAGTGATCTGAATCCTAGACCACCTTCATGATGCTACAAATAAAGTTTATTCAATGAGATCCAGTGTTCTTTGGCTTTTGATTATTTGTTCCCCATAAGAAATTTGCAAAAACTTATTCAAGTTTTTGTAAGATTCTCTTTGGGGGGTCGGCTCCTAGAAGGATGTGAGTTGCCATTGCGAATAGTACTGGTTTAATTAGAGTGATCTTTCCACACCATTAGAAAGATTTTTTGAGCCCCACGAATTGAACTTGAGTTGAGTCTTTTGAATTAACGACTCAATGACTGAATTTGTTCTTTCCATGGTATAGAGGCAAGCCTAGATAGAAATTTTTCTAGGTGGAATTTTATGATTTTAGAAATTATGTGTTTTTTTGGTTCTGCTGCATGAATGATGGATGAGGAATGAACTTTTTTGCATGTTTACTTTTTTGGATTTTGACTTTTTCCTCACTTTTTTTCAACCACCTTAATTGCAACCATGCATACATGTGAACGATTTAAAAAAAAAAAGTGAAATTTAAATTTATTTTTTTTTACAAAATTTTATTTTTCATGGGTTAATTATAAGACATGTATTTTAGAAAAAATAGAAAAATAAAAAATGTGTTGATTTTGACTTTTTTTGTATCGATTTTTGCACCTATCCCCTTTGTGAACATACATTCTAGTGAATATTTTTTTAAAAAAAAGTGAAAATTAAATTGTTTTTACCAAATCTCTATTTTTCGTGGGTTATAACACACGTATTTTGGTCAAAAATGGCAAAATCAAAACTCATGTTGATTTTAATTTTTCCCAATTATTTTTTTCACCTACCTCAATTGTAAACATGAATACTTGTGAATGGTGTAAAAAAAAGTAACGTTTAGATTTTTTTACCAAATTTTCATTTTTCATGAGTTATAACACATTTAGCCAAAAATGGCAAGATCTAAAAACACATTAATTTTGACTTTTTTGTACCATCTTTTTGCACCCACTCCGATTGTGAACATGCATTCTAATGAACATTGTCAAAAAAGTGAAAATGAAATTTTTACCAAACCTCTATTTTTAATGGGTTATAACACGTGTATTTTGGTAAAAAAATGACAAAGTCAAAATATGTGTTGATTTTGACTTTTCCCTTACTTTTTTTCAACGACCTCAATTTTGAATATGCATACTTGTGAATGGTGTCAAAAAAGTGAAATTTATATATATATTTTTTTACCAAACTTTCATTTTTCATGGGCTATAAAACACAAGTATTTTAGCCAAAATGACAAGATCTAAAAACACTTTGATTTTGACTTTTTTTTGTATTATTTTTTGCACCCACCCCTATTGTGAACATGCATTCTAGTGAATATTTTTTTTTAAAAAAAAGTGAAATTTATTTTTTCCCACCAAATCTCTATTTTTCATGGGCTATAACATATGTATTTTGATAAAAAATGGTAAAGTCAAAACACATGTTGATTTTGACTTTTTCTTTATTGTTTTTTTCACCCACCTTAATTGTGAACATGCATATTTGTAAACGGTGTCAAAAAAGTGAAATTTATATTTTTACCAAATTTTCAATTTTCATGGGTTATAACACACGCATTTTAGCCAAAAATGGTAAGATCCAAAAACACATTGATTTTGACTTTTTTTTTGTACCAATTTTCTCACTCACCCCCGTTGTGAACATGCATTCTACTGAATATTGTCAAAAAAGTGAAAATTAAAAGTTTTACCAAACCTCCATTTTTCATAAATTATAATACACGTACTTTGGTAAAAAAATTACAAAGTCAAATTATGTATTGATTTTGGCTTTTTCCCTACTTTTTTTTCACCCACTTCAATTTTGAATATGCATACTTGTGTACAGTGTCAAAAATGTGAAATTCAGATTTTTCACCAAATTTTTATTTTTCATAAGCTATAACACACGTATTTTAGGTAAAAATGGCAAGATCTAAAAATACGTTGATTTTGACTTTTTTTTGTACTGTTTTTTGCACCCACTTCAATTGTGAACATGCATTGTAGTGAATATTATCAAAAAAGTAAAAATTAAAATTTTTACTAAACCTCTATTTTTCATGGGTTATAATAAACATATTTTGGTAAAAATGACAAAGTCAAAACATGTGTTGATTCTGGCTTTTTCCCTACTTTTTTTTCACCCACCTCAAGTATGAACATGTATACTTGTGAACCGTATTAAAAAAATAAAATTTAGATCTTTTTTACTAAATTTCTATTTTTCATGGGTTATAACACATGCATTTTAGAAAAAAATGGGAAAATTTAAAAATGTGTTGATTTTAACTCTTTTTTTTACCCTTTTTTGTACTCACCCCTGTTGTAAACATGCATTCTAGTGAATGTTTTCAAAAAAAAAAGTGAAAAATAAAATTTTCACTAAATCTCTATTTTTTGTGGGTTATAACATACATATTTTGATAAAAAAAAATGGCAACTCAAAACACATGTTGATTTTGGCATTTTTCCAACTGTTTTTTTTTACCCACCTCAATTGTGAATATACATATTTGTTAACGGTATCAAAAAAAGTGAAATTTAGATTTTTTACCAAATTTTCATTTTTCATGGGCTATAACACACGCATTTTAGCGAAAAATGGCAAGATCTAAAAACGCGTTGATTTTGATTTTTTTTTTTTACCATTTTTTGCACCCATTTCTATTTTGAATATGCATTCTAGTAAATGTTGACAAAAAAAGTGAAAATTAAAATTTTACTAAACCTCCATTTTTATGGATTATAATTAGCACACGTATTTTGGTAAAAAATGGAAAAGTCAAAATGTGTTCATTTTGGCTTTTTCCCTACTTTTTTTTCATCCACCTCAAATGTGAACATGAATACTTATGAATGGTATAAAAAAAGTGAAATTTAGATTTTTTTTTACCAAATTTCTATTTTTCTTAGGTTATAACACACGTATTTTAGAAAAAATGTCAAAATGCAAAAATGTGTTGATTTTGACTTTTTTTATACGTTTATTGCACCCATCCCGTGTAAACATGCATTCTAGTAAATATTTTCAAAAAAAAAGTAAAAAATAATATTTTCACTAAATCTCTATTTTTCATGGGTTATAACACACGTATTTTAGTCAAAAATGACAAAGTCAAAACACAAGTTGATTTGGCTTTTCCCAACTATTTTTTTCACCCATCTCAATTGTGAACATGCATACTTGTGAATAATGTCAAAAAAGTGAAATTTAGATTTTTTTTACCAAAATTTTATTTTTCATGGGCTATAACACACGCATTTTAGCCAAAAATGGCAAGATCTAAAAATGCGTTGATTTTGATTTTTTTGTACTATTTTTTATATCCACTCTGATTGTGAACATGCATTCTAATAAATATTGTAAAAAAAAGTGAAAATTAAAATTTTTACCAAACCTCCATTTTTCATGGGTTATAACATACATATTTTGCAAAAAATTGGCAAAGTCAAAATATGTGTTTTTTTTTACTTTTTCTCTACTTTTTTTTCACCCACCTCAATTGTGAATATGCATACTTGTGAAGGGTGTCAAAAAAGTGAAATCTAGTTTTTTTTTATCAAATTTCTATTTCTCGTGGGATATAATGCACGTATTTCAGGAAACAAAATGACAAAATTAAAAAATGTGTTGATTTTGACTTTTTTTATACCGTTTTTTTCTCCCATTCCCATTGTGAACATGCATTTTATTAATATTGTCAAAAACATAAAAATTAAAATTGTCACAAAATCTCTATTTTTCATTGGTTATAAGACACGTATTTTGGTAAAAAATGGCAAAGTTAAATCACATATTGATCTTGACTTTTTCCCAACTGTTTTTTTCACCCACCTCAATTGTGAACATGCATACTTGTGAACAACGTCTAAAAAGTAAAATTTATATTTTTACCAAATTTTAATTTTTCATGGGCTATAACACATGCATTTTAATAAAAAATGGTAAAATCTAAAAACACGTTGTTTTGATTTTTTTTTTGTGATTTTTTTACACCGTCCTCAATTGTGAACATGCATTCGAGTGAATATTGTCATAAAAAAAAAAGTGAACTTTAAGGATATGTTTGGATGTGTTTTGTTTTGATAATTGCAAAAATGAGGTTTCGAGTTGTATTTTACAAAAGGAATATTTTGGTTTTGAAAATGGAGTGTTTTTAATTGATAAGTTTTATTTTTATTGATTTTTGTGAATAAGAATTATTTTATTAAATAAAATTTTAATTAATTTTTTTAAATAAATTGTTTGGATTGACTATAGCAATCAAATGTTGATTGCCGTCTGTTAATCTCCATTGACCGCCGCCGGCCACCACCAGCGGCCGGTGGTTGTCAATAGTGGTTAATCGGCAGCAGCCAACTTTTGACCGCCACTGATCAACTCAAACAAATAAAAAACTAAAAAAAAAAAGTTAAAAGATGTTGAAAAAATTAAAATGTCTTCATTTTGTGGTTAGAGAATTGAGAAATTTTTGTTTTGATAATTGAATATAAACAAACATGTTAATTTAGAATGAGATGAGAAATTGGCAAAAAACCTATCCAAACATACCCTTTCTTCTTGTAAAATCTTTGGTAGATTATATAAAACAAGTTTTTACACAAAACAATGAATAAAGACTTGTTTTGGTCTTTTACCATTTCTTTCTATTTTCGAGGTTTAAAAATAATAGGATCCAAAAAAGGCAAGTCTTAAATTATTTGTAAATAGGGACTGGTTTTGATATATTTATTATTAAAGGCACTAAAATAACTTATATTTTTCTATAATTAGAAAAAAAATTCACTTAAATAGTTTTGTGATTTTTGAATTAAATATTTAGCATACATTCAATTGTTATATATCTTGTCTAAATATATTCCAACTTTCACAAATAATTAATATGCTAATAAATCATTTTATATATGTTCTATTACCGTTCTTTTTCTCTTTTAATAATCTATATTAGTTAATACATTAAGTAATCAATTATAAAATTTATTTGTAAAGTTAAATAATAAAATAGAACTAAAATTTTAATGATTAACCACACACATATTTAACTATATCTACCCATACAAAGAAAAAAAATATTAAGGATGTTATTAATATCAATACATCCAAAACTTGAAAGAATAGATAAACTAAAATCATCATTTTAATGGTTGAAAACATTATTTTAAAAAAAAAGAATAGAAAATATTATCTATCTCTAGTTGTGTAATAAAACAATTTAATTCTTTCCTCTTTAACCAAATTAATTAATCTGAAAAACTATTTCATTAAGTTTAAAATGTTTGATAATCAAAGTTAAAGACATATGTTTCATGTTCTTGATAATTAAGATTCAAAATAGATATTTTATTGATATGTGATCTTAGAATAATTAAATTTTATGTTTTTCAAGCAATTTAAATATCTCAAAAATTTAAATGTTGCATACATTGAACTTGTGCCAGTTTTGAACTGATGATCGACCAACGTTGTCCTGATTTTATGTTTAAACCATACATTTGCACACATCTTTTAATGGGATCAATGGCAGCCAGACATGCATGCAAATACCAGGGTTAAAAACCGTAGAAAAGATCGGAAGTGCGTATGATTGCCCGCCATTGTAGGCATTTTAAGGTCGTCCCTCTTCGAAATGTAAACAATGGAGGTCTCTAAATACCATGGGCTTTCAATCTCTTACTTTCAGGACTTGTTTATCCATGTCTGAAAGAGGGAGGCAAAGTTAACAGTACAAGTTATTGTTGTCAGCCCAGGGAGAGAGATAGAGAGACTTCTCCTCTTTATCTTTCTTCCTTATCCTTTATCAAATTTGAATTGATTGTCCATTTCTTTTTTCTTTCTAAATAATTAACAATCATGTCTTCTGAGATTTCTTTAGAAGAGATTAAGAATGAGCAAATTGATCTTGTAAGTATCACTGCATGAATGTTTGCAAAAAAAAGTGAAAAAGAAAATGATTTGTGTGTATGAATGTAATAGAGAAAGACTGATTGAATGGCTGTCTGCAGGAAAATATTCCCATTGAGGAGGTGTTCGTTCAGCTAAAATGTACCAGAGATGGTTTGACGGAGGCAGAAGGCGCGAAGAGGCTCGAAATCTTTGGCTTCAACAAACTGGAGGAGAAAAAGGTTCGTACTTTCTTTTTATGTTCAAGTTTTCTTTGGCAATTGATGCATTTGTTTATAGAGTTGAGCAGCATAGTTAGTACTTGAACGAAAATGAAAACTTTTTAACAGGAAAGCAAGCTTCTCAAGTTCTTGGGCTTTATGTGGAATCCTCTTTCATGGGTCATGGAATCTGCAGCTATTATGGCTATTGCTCTCGCCAATGGAGGGGTAATCTCAATATAAATTCTTCATTCAATCTAAAAATAAGCTCACTTTTGAATCTAAAACTGACCTGTGTTATGGACTGAAATGTAGGGCAAGGCTCCAGATTGGCAAGATTTCGTTGGTATTGTAGTTTTGCTCATTATCAACTCTACGATCAGTTTCATTGAAGAAAATAATGCAGGAAATGCTGCTGCTGCCCTCATGGCTGGTCTTGCTCCCAAAACCAAGGTAGATTCTTCACGAAATACTTTAGTAAATGGTTGTGAAAACTTTCCAGAGTTAACGAATTTGAAGTTTTGCTGATCATTATAAATATGTTAAAGGTTTTGAGAGATGGGAAATGGAGTGAGCAAGATGCAGCAATCTTGGTGCCAGGAGATTTGATTAGTGTCAAGTTGGGTGATATTATCCCAGCTGATGCTCGTCTTCTTGAGGGAGATCCTCTTAAGATTGATCAGTCAGCTCTCACTGGTGAATCCCTGCCAGTAACAAAGAACCCTGGTGATGAAGTCTTCTCCGGTTCCACCTGCAAACAAGGTGAAATCGAAGCCGTTGTCATTGCCACTGGTGTTCATACCTTCTTTGGCAAAGCTGCTCATCTTGTTGATAGCACCAACAATGTCGGTCACTTCCAAAAGGTAATGCATGCCACTACTATCAGTTTTGATCAAGAATGATGTTGAAATATTTTTGAAGCCTATGGCTTGCATAGACTAATGGGTGATTGAAACATTTGCTTGATCTTTTTTTCGTCAGGTGTTGACTGCCATCGGTAATTTCTGTATCTGCTCCATTGCGGTGGGTATGGCAATTGAGATTGTGGTAATGTACCCAATCCAGCACAGGAAATACAGAGAAGGAATTGACAATTTGCTGGTCTTGCTTATTGGAGGTATCCCAATTGCCATGCCAACAGTTTTGTCTGTGACCATGGCCATTGGATCTCATAGGCTATCAGAACAAGGTGCCATCACAAAGAGGATGACAGCTATTGAGGAGATGGCTGGCATGGATGTTCTCTGCAGTGACAAGACTGGAACCCTCACCCTCAACAAGCTAACAGTTGACAAACAATTGATTGAGACATTCGCAAAGAACTTGGACAAGGACTCCGTTCTCTTGTATGCTGCTAGGGCCTCTAGAACTGAAAACCAGGATGCCATTGATGCTTCAATTGTAGGAATGTTGAGCGACCCTAAGGAGGTACTGAATTGGATCCTTTCAGATAGCATAAGGCTTTTTGTGTTTCTGTTTTTGGTCTCACTTTTGAGCTTATTTGATCTTTGCAGGCAAGAGAAGGAATCACTGAGGTGCATTTCCTTCCCTTCAATCCGGTAGAGAAGCGAACTGCAATTACCTATATTGACTCTAATGGAAACTGGCACAGAAGCAGCAAGGGTGCTCCTGAGCAAGTAAGATATCATTCATTCATTTGTGTCAAAGTTGTACTGTGTAGTGATATTGCACTTGAATTTTGTGACCTAACACTTTCACTACATCACCAGATTATTGAGCTTTGTGAACTCAAAGGAGATGTAAAGAAGAGGGCTCATGACATCATTGACAACTTTGCCAACCGTGGGCTTCGATCATTGGGTGTTGCACGACAGGTGAGCCATTTTGAAAAAATATATATTATCTAAGCTCAGAATTCATGTAGTTAAGTCTCTTCCTATAACTGAATTTGACTGTATAATAATTGTACACAGACTGTACCTGAGAAGGACAAAGAAAGTAAAGGTGCACCTTGGGAGTTCGTCGGTTTGTTGCCTCTTTTTGATCCTCCAAGACATGATAGTGCAGAGACTATCCGCAAAGCTCTCGATCTTGGTGTCAATGTGAAAATGATCACTGGTGATCAGTTGGCTATTGGTAAAGAGACTGGTCGCAGGCTGGGAATGGGTACCAATATGTATCCCTCTTCCTCCCTTCTAGGCCAGAGCAAGGATGAGTCAATTGCTTCAATTCCTGTTGATGAACTCATTGAGAAGGCTGATGGCTTTGCTGGAGTCTTCCCTGGTAAAGTTATTAGTATACATATACCATCCCAAGTAACTAAATATGAGAGTGAGTTAATATTGACCACTATAAGTTATAGAAAACTAACAACAAAGATTTATCTATGCAGAGCACAAATACGAAATTGTGAAGAAGTTGCAAGAGAGGAAGCACATTTGTGGAATGACAGGAGATGGTGTGAATGATGCTCCAGCACTCAAGAAGGCAGATATTGGTATTGCTGTGGCTGATGCAACAGATGCTGCCAGAGGTGCATCTGACATTGTTTTGACTGAACCAGGACTTAGTGTGATAGTGAGTGCTGTCTTAACAAGCAGAGCCATCTTCCAGAGGATGAAAAACTATACCATCTATGCTGTTTCAATCACAATCCGTATTGTCCTTGGCTTCATGCTCATTGCCCTGATCTGGAAATTTGACTTCTCACCTTTCATGGTTCTGATCATTGCCATCTTGAATGACGGAACTATCATGACCATCTCCAAGGATAGAGTGAAGCCATCTCCTGTGCCTGACTCATGGAAGCTCAAAGAAATCTTCGCCACTGGTGTTGTTCTAGGAACCTACCTTGCAATCATGACTGTGGTGTTCTTCTATCTCGCAAATGACACTGATTTCTTCTCAGTAAGAAGTTATTTTCCCTTTCTAATGAGTTAACTAAACTATATTGAGAAAATTTTTGAAAGAACATGAGTTAACTGCACTAAGCAACTGTCAATTTGAGGGTAGCAACTAATCACTACCTTTGTTTTCTTTATAGAATGTATTTAAGGTCAGATCAATCAGAGGTCACCCTGATGAACTCACTGCTGCTCTTTACCTCCAAGTTAGCATCATCAGTCAAGCACTTATCTTTGTTACTAGATCAAGGAGTTGGTCATTTGTCGAACGCCCTGGTATCTTGCTTATCACTGCTTTCTTCCTCGCTCAGTTGGTAAGTTCTACTGAAGTTATCTTAACTGATTTTAATACCGAATTTGCATCACTTCATAAAGGACATTTGGCTAACTATTTCTTACATGATTGAATTTTTAGTTGGCTACATTGATTGCTGTCTATGCAAGCTGGAGCTTTGCTAGGATTGAAGGCATTGGATGGGGTTGGGCTGGAGCTATCTGGATCTTCACTGTTGTCACCTACTTCCCTCTTGATGTCCTCAAGTTTATAATCCGGTATGGATTGAGCGGCAAGGCTTGGGATTCCATGATCCAGAACAAGGTAAACTTAAACTCTAAACAATTCCCTAAATTATAGTGCTTTTGTGTTGGTGTTTATTTCACTTTGATAATCACCCTTCTCAATTAACTAACTTCATTCTTGTTTGAACAATGTAGACTGCTTTTACAACCAAGAAGGATTATGGTAGGGGAGAGAGAGAAGCACAATGGGCTTTGGCTCAACGCACACTTCACGGACTTCAAACTCCAGATGCTGCTGCCATATTCAATGACAAGAACTACAGGGAGTTGTCTGAAATAGCCGAGCAGGCTAAGAGAAGGGCTGAGGTTGCAAGGTATAAACAAGATACTTCATCCAATGCTGTTCTAATTTCCCTAGAGAAACAAGAATCCAGCAGTAACTTCACATTTTTTATGACCATATTTGTATAACTTTCCATTGCAAAATTGCTCAAATAACTCACTTTATATTCTCACAAAGGACTATGTTGCAGGCTGAGGGAACTTCACACTCTTAAGGGACATGTAGAATCAGTTGTCAAGCTGAAGGGATTGGATATTGAGACCATCCAACAACACTACACAGTATAAGATCAAAGATTAGAGGACCAGATTGTGTATAAATGAAGTGAAGATATGGACAATAGGAGTCAAAAACTAACATTCTTGATTCTTTCTATACATTATTTTTGTGACATTTTAGTAGTGAAGGAATGTTGGCTGAGATTTGATGAAGAGTGGAAGAAAAGGGCTCAATAAACATGTAGAAAACATTGCTTTTGCTTTGCTTACCCTATAATCAGAGTTACATCAAGTAGTGTATATGTTTGTAAACACAATTCCTCCTTAATCATTTCAAATCCAATTTGAGGCTCCAATTTGGATGGCAAATAGTGATGAGTTTCTTTCTTTCTTTTTGTTGTTTTGTTTGTAATTTTTTTTTTTTTTTTTTTTTTTTGGGGGGGTTGGGGGTTTGAATGCAGCCATCATTCCTATTCAAGCTATTCCTTACAAGTTAATATGGTAAAGATGCAGCAACATTAAGACTGAATTACCACACAATCATAAATAGATGGTGTTAGAATTTTGTTTTTTGGTGAATGAAATCAGAACTTTGAATCTTTCTTTTTCTCTTTCAGAATTGTATATGGTATAACAAATTCACTACAAGATGAGAATTATAAAAGAAAAAACCAAATTTGAAAATACTTTTGATGGGCAATTTTTGTTTCCTTTTAGTCATCTAAATCAGGATAACAATTCAGTCTTGTACATTTTTAACAAAAATTGGAAGAAAATGTCTTACATTGGAAGGTCAAAAATACCAAAGTAACATTCTCTGAAGAAAGTTTTGCAATGTAAAAATATTGCAAGAATGTCTAAATATGAAAATTCTTATCTTCAATGCATGTTTTCATTTTTGAAAAGATTGCCAAATGAAGAAGTCTTGCTTTGGAATTCTCATCATTTTTTTTGAAGGATTCATGAATTGAAAATCATATCTTTTTAGAAAACCATATAATTAAAAATTTAGAAATTCACAAAAAAAAAAAAGTCTATGCATTTTATTATAAAACGACAACTCTTATCAAACCAATTTGTTTATATGCACTAATCTAAACGTTGGATTTATCAAGTATTATATATATGAACATTGGAAAATTATCATTTCATATACAAATCACATCTTATATATCAACGTTCTATTAATTATCGTTTCATATATTAATCAAATTTTATATATAAAGTCATACCCATTTCAAAGGAGAACTAGCGAAATAATAATAACATGATATTATTCTCACACCTTACAAAATAATTACTCCAAAATCACATCTCAACGCGTTTCTGAAATTTGCTATTTTTACGAAAATGCGTGTGTTTTATCCCATGAAAAATGGAGGTTTGGTAAAAATTTTAATTTTTAATTTTTTTGACAATATTCATTATAATACATGTTCACAATCAGTGGGTGCAGAAAACAATACAAAAAAATCAAAATCAACGCGTTTTTAAATTTTGCCATGCTTGACTAAAATACGTGTGTTATATAACTCATGAAAAATAAAGGTTTGGTGAAAATTTTAATTTTTAATTTTTTTGACAATATTCACTAGAATGCATGTTCACAATCGTGGTGGATTCAAAAAACAGTAAAAAAAAAGTCAAAATCAATATGTTTTTTTTAATTTTTAAAAAAAGTCAAAATCAATATCAGAAAATTTTAATTTTTAATTTTTTTTGACAATATTAACTAGAATGCAATTTTGCCATGCTTGACTAAAATACGTGTGTTATATAACTCATGAAAAATAGAGGTTTGGTGAAAATTTTAATTTTTAATTTTTTTGACAATATTCACTAGAATGCATGTTCACAATCGTGGTGGGTTCAAAAAACAGTAAAAAAAAAGTCAAAATCAATATGTTTTTTTTTTATTTTGCCATTTTTGACAAAACAAGTGTGTAATAACCCATGAAAAATGGAGGGTTTGTGAAAATTTTAATTTTAATTTTTTGACAATATTAACTAGAATGCAAATTCACAATCGGGGTGGGTGTAGAAAATGGTACCAAAAATATCAAAATCAATGCGTTTTTAAATTTTGTCATTTTTTACAAAAACAGGTGTATTATAACACACAAAAATTGGAGTATTGGGAAAAAAATTTAATTTTCAAATTTTTTTACTATATTAACTAGAATGCATGTTTAGAATCGAGGTGAGTGCAGAAAATGGTACAAAAAAGAGTCAAACTCAACACGTTTTTTTAAATTTGCTACTTTTTACAAAAAATACGTTTGTTATAACCCATGAAAAATGAAGGTTTGGTGAAAATTTTTAAATTTTAAATTTTTTGACTTTATTCACTAGAATAAATGTCCACAATCAGGGTGAGTGCAGAAATTGGTTCAAAAAAATCAAAATCAATGCGTTTTTAGATTTTGCCATTTTTTTTTTTACAAAATTACTTATGTTTTAACACATGAAAAATGAAGGTATGATGAAAATTTTAATTTAATTTTTTTGATAATATTCACTAGAATGCATGTTCAGAATAGAGATAGATGCAAAAAACGGTACAAAAAAAGTTAAAATTTAAGGGTTTTTGAAATTTGTCATTTTTTTAAAAAAAAAAAATATGTGTGTTATAACCCATGAAAGATGGAGGGTTGATGAAAATTTTAATTTTAAATTTTTTGACAATAGTAACTAGAATACATTTTCACAATCAGGGTCGGTGCAGAAAATGGTAGAAAAAAAAATAAAATCAATGCGTTTTGGATTTGCCAATTTTTTACAAAAATACATGTTATAAACCATGAAAAATGGAGGCTTGATGAAAATTTTAATTATATATATTCTTTTTACAATATTCACTAGAATGCATGTGCACAATTGGGATGGGTGCAGAAAACGGTACAAAAAAATAAAAATTAACGTGTTTTTAGATTTTGCCATTTTTGGATAAAATACATGTGTTATAGTTCATGAAAAATATAGTTTTGGTGAAAATTTCAATTTATTTTACAATATTCACTATAATTCATATTCTTAATCGGGGTGGGTTCAGAAAACAATACAAAAAAAAAGTCAAAATCAATGCGTGTTTTTATTTTGTCATTTTTGACAAATACACCTGTGATATAACACATGAAAAATATAGGGTAGATGAAATTTTAATTTTCAAAATTTTTTAGAATATTAACTATAATGCATATTCACAATCAGAATGGGTGCAAAAAACGGTACAAAAAAGTCAAAATCAATGTGTTTTTGGATTTTGCACTTTGTTTTTACAAAAATACGTATGTTATAACCTATAAAAAATTGAGATTTGATGAAAATTTTAATTTTTAATATTTTTTGACAATATTCACTAGAATGCATATTCACAATCGGGTGGATACAGAAAACGGTACAAAAAAAGTCAAAATAAATCCGTTTTTTTATTTTGTCATTTTTGACAAAAATATGTGTGCTATAACCCATTAAAATTAAAGGGGTTGGTAAAAATTTTAATTTTCAATTGTTTTGACAATATTCACTAGAATACATATTCACAATCAGGGTGGGTACAGAAAACGATGCAAAAAAGTCAAAATCAACGTGTTTTTGGAATTTGTCATTTTTGACAAATATACGTGTCTTTTAACCCATGTAAAATGGAGGTTTGGTGAAAATTTTAATTTTCAATTTTTTGGCAATATTCAATAGAATGCATATTCAGAATCAAGGTGCGTGCAAAATACAATACAAAAAAAAATCAAAATCAACGAATTTTTTTTAGTTTGCTATTTTTTACAAAAATACGTGTATTATATAACCCATTAAAAATGAAGGTTTGGTAAAAATTTAATTTTCAATTTTTTGACAATATTCACTAGAATACATGTTCACAATTGGGATGGGTGCAAAAACAGTACAAAAAAAGTCAAAATCAAAGCGTTTTTTTTTATTTTTCCATTTTGACAAAAATACTTGTGTTATAACCCATTAAAATTGGAGGGTTGGTAAAAATTTAAATTTTTAATTTTTTTTATAATATCCACTAGAATACATGTTCACAATCAGGGAAGGTACAAAAAACGGTACAAAAAAGTCAAAATCAACTCATTTTTAAATTTTGCAATTTTTTGCTAAGATACGTGTGTTATAGCCCATGAAAAATGAAAATTTGATAAAAAAATTCCAAATTTTACTTACTTTGACTCCGTTAACAAGGATGCATTTTGACAATTGAGGTAGGTGAAAAACAAAATAGTAGGGGAAAAGACAAAATCAACACATTTTTTTACTTTGCTATTTTTTACCAAAATTCGTGTGTGATAACTCGTGAAAACTAAAGGTTTGGTTAAAATTTTAGGGTCTATTTGGATAGGTCTTTTTATCAGATTTCTTATATCATCCGAAAATAATATTTGTGTTTATATTCAATTCTGAAAACAAAAATTTCCAACTTTTCTAACCACAAAATTAGGGCATTTTAGTTTTTTGTCAACATCTTTTAATTTTTAAAATTTTTTAATTTGTTTGAGTTGACCGACTGTGGTTAAAGGATGACTATCGACAATGAACTGCCATTGACCGCAACCGGCCAGCACCACCTGCTAGCCAAATTCCGGCCATTTAGCTTGAATCCGACTGACAGGTGGTGGCCACAGTGCTCAATGACCGTTAATAATCAACAGTCAACCTTTGACAACCACCATCAACCCAAACAATTTAATAAAAAAAATTCTTATTTTTAACTTTATTTAAAATAATAACTCTTCCACAAAAAAACCAATAGAAACATAACTTATCAATCCAAACACTAAATTCCTAAAGCCAAAATATTTCTTTTGTCAAACACGGCTCGAAAACCACGTTTTTTGCAATTGTCAAAACAAAACAAATGTCTAAACTTAGCCTTAAATTTCTTTTTTTTCTAACAATATTCACTTGAATGCATGTTTAGAAATGAGGCAAATGTAAAGCACATCAAAAAAATTTCGAAATCAACACGTTTTACAATTTTGCCGGTTAAAAATGAAAATTTTAAGAAAAATATAAATTTTACTTTTTTTCACACCGTTGATTAGAACGCATGTTCAGAATTAAGGTGTGTGTAAAAAACAGTAGGGGAAAAGTGAAAATCAACACATTTTTTTGATTTGTTATTTTTGACAAAAATACGTGTGTTATAACCCATAAAAAATTGAGATTTGGTAAAAAATTTAATTTTCAATTCTTTTGACAATATTCACTAGAATACATATTCACAATTAGATAGGTGTAGAAAATTGTAGAAAAAAAGTCAAAATCAACATTTTTTTTTGTTATTGCCATTTTATACAAACATGCGTATATTATAACCCACGAAAAATGAAAGTTTTGTGAAAATTTTAATTTTTAATTTCTTTGACAATAATCAATAGAATACATATTCACAGTTGGGGTGGGTGAGAAAAATGGTACATAAAAAGTCAAAATCAAGGTGTTTTTGAATTTTGCCTTTTTTTTTTACAAAAATACGTCTATTATAACCTATGAAAAATGGAAGTTAGTGAAAATTTTAATTTTTACTTTTTTTTTTACAATATTCACCAAAATGCATGTTCATAATTTGGGTAGATGCAGAAAACGGAATAGAAAAAGTCCTAATCAATGTGTTTTTTTATTTTTTCATTTTTGACAAAAATAAATTTGTTATAACCAATGAAAAATGGAGGTTTGGTAAAAATTTTAATTTTTAATTTTTTTTTTGACAATATTCACTAGAATACATGCTTACAATTAAGGTGGGTTCAGAAAACGGTACAAAAATATCAAAATAACGCATTTGTTAATTTTGTCATTTTTTATAAAAACACGTGTTGTAACCCATGAAAAATGCAGGGTTGGTGAAATTTTTAATTTTTTTTACAATTTTAACTAGAATGCATGTTCACAATCGGAGTAGCTGCAGAAAATGGTACCAAAAAAATTCAAAATCAACGCGTTTTTAGATTTTACCATTTTTTACAAAAATACGTGCGTTATAACGGATGCAAAATGAAGGTTTGGTGAAAATTTTAATTTTTAATTTTTTTTACTATATTCACAAGAATGCATGTTTACAATTGGGGTGTGTGTAGAAAACGGTTCAAAAAAGTCAAAATGACCTCGTTTTTTAATTTTACAATTTTTTACAAAAATACGTGTGTTATAACCCTTGAAAAATTGATGTTTAGTGAAAATTTTGATTTTTTATTTTTTTTTTCACTATATTCACTAGAATGCATGTTCACAACCGGGATGAGTACAAAAAACGGTTCAAAAAAGTCAATTTACAAAAATACGTGTTATAACCCCTGAAAGATGGATGTTTGGTGAAAATTTTAATTTATAATTTTTTAGACAACATTCAATAGAATACATGTTCAGAATCGAGGTTGGAGCGAAAAACTGTACAAAAAAAGTCAAAATCAACACGTGTTTAGAATTTGTCTTTTCTTACAAAAGTACGTGTGTTATATAACTCATGAAAATTGGAAATTTGGTAAAAATTTTGATTTTTAACTTTTGTTTGGTAATATTCACTAGAATGCATGTTCACAATCGGGGTACGTGCAGAAAACAATATAAAAAGTTAAAATCAATGTGTTTTTTTATTTTTACATTTTTTACAAACATACGTGTGTTATAACCCATTAAAAATGAAGATTTGATGAAAATTTTAATTTTTAATTTTTTTGACAACATTCACTAGAATACATATTCACAATTGGGGTGAGTGTAGAAAACAATACAAAAAAACCAAAATCAACATGTTTTTTTTTGTTTTGCTATGTTTTACAAAAATACGTGTGTTATAACCCATTAAAATAGAGTTTTGATGAAAATTTTAATTTTCAATTTTTTTGACAATATTCACTAAAAAACAAGTTCACAATCAGGGTGGGTGCAAAAAACGGTACAAAAAAAAGTCAAAATCAATGCGTTTTTAGATTTTGTCATATTTGACTAAAATAAGTGTGTTATATAGCTCATGAAAAATAAAGGTTTGATGAAATTTTTAATTTTTAATTTTTTTGACAATATTCACTAGAATGCATGTTCACAATCGGAGTGAGTTCAGAAAACAGTAAAAAAAGTGATAATTAATGTGTTTTTTTATTTTGCCATTTTTGACAAAAACACGTATGTAATAACCCATGAAAAATAAAAGGTTAGTGAAAATTTTAATTTTCAATTTTTCTTGCAATATTCACTAGAATGCAAATTCACAATCTGAGTGGATGCAGAAAGTGGTACAAAAAAATTCAAAATCAACACTTTCTTGTATTTTTTCATTTTTTACAAAAATATGTGTGCTATAACCCATGAAAAATGGAGTGTTAGTGAAAATTTTAATTTTCAATTTTTTTGACTATATTAACTAAAATGCATGTTCAGAATCAGGTGAGTGCAGAAAACAGTACAAAAAAATCAAAATCAACGTGTTTTTAGAATTTGTTTTTTTACAAAAATGCATGTGTTATAACCCATAAAAAATTGAGCTTTTGTGAAAAATTTTAATTTTTAATTTTTTGACTTTATTCACTAGAATGAATATCCACAGATAATGTGGGTGCAGAAATTGGTTAAAAAAAGTCAAAATCAACGCTTTTTTGGATTTTACCATTGTTTTACAAAAATAATTGTGTTTTAACACCTGAAAAATAAAGGTTTGGTAGAATTTTTAATTTTTAATTTTTTTAACAATATTAACTAGAATGCATGTTCAGAATCGAGGTGGGTGCAAAAAGTGGTATAAAAAAAGTCAAAATTTATGCGTTTTTCGAATTTGTCATTTTTTACAAAAACACGTATGTTATAACCTATGAAAATTGGAAGGTTTGAAAAAAAATTAAAATTTTCAATTTTTTGACAATAGTAACTATAATGCATATTCACAATTTAAGTGTGTGCAGAAAATGGTAGAAAAAAATTCAAAATCAACGCATTTTGAGATTTTGCTATTTTTTACAAGAATAAGTGTTATAACCCATGAAAAATAAAGGTTTAATGAAAATTTTTTTATTTTATTTTATTTTTACAATATTCACTACAATGCATGTACACAATCAGGTGGATGAACAAAACGATACCAAAAAAAAAGTAAAAATCAATGCGTTCTGAATTTTGCTATTTTTTGCTAAAATATGTGTATTATAGCCCATAAAAAATAGAGTTTTGGTGAAAATTTTAATTTTCAATTTGTTTTACAATATTCACTAGAATTTATGTTCTTAATTAGGGTGGGTTCAGAAAACGGTACAAAAAAAATTCAAAATCAACATATTTTTTTATTTTGTCATTTTTGACAAAAACAAGTGTGATATAACCCATGAAAAATAGAGGGTTGGTTAAAATTTTAATTTTCAAATTTTTTGACAATAATAACTAGTATGCATGTTCACAATCTGGATGGGTGCAGAAAATAGTACAAAAAAGTCAAAATCAATGCGTTTTTAGATTTTGCTATTTTTTACAAAAATACGTGTGTTATAACCCCTGAAAAATGGAGGTCTAGTGATTTTTTTTTTTTGAAGATATTCACTAGAATGCGTATTCAGAATCGGAGTTGGTGCACAAAACGGTACAAAAAAAAGTTAAATCAATGTGTTTTTGGATTTTACAATTTTTTTTTACAAAAAACGTGTGTTGTAACCCATAAAAAATGAAAGTTTGATAAAAAAAATTTAATTTTTTATTTTTTTGACAATATTCACTAAAATGTATGTTCACAATTAGGGTGGCTGCAGAAAACGGTATAAAAAAGTCAAAATAAATGCGTTTTTTTTTATTTTACCATTTTTGACAAAAATATGTATCTTATAAATAATGAAAAATAGAGATTTGGTGAAAATTGTAGTTTTCAAGTTTTTTTTACAATATTCACTAGAATGTATGTTCACAATTGGGATGGATGCAGAAATTAGTACAATAAAAATCAAAATCAACGTGTTTTTGGAATTTGCCATTTTTAACAAAAATACTTATAACCCATGAAAAATAGAGGTTTGGTGAAAATTTTAATTTTCAATTTTGTTGGCAATATTCACTTGAATGCATGTTCACAATTAGGGTGGGTGCAAAAAATAATACAAAAAAAAATCAAAATCAACAAGTTTTTTTATTTTTGCCATTTTTTTACAAAAATACGTGTGTTTTATAACTCATTAAAAATGGAGGTTTTGTGAAATTTTTAATTTTTAATTTTTTTCACAATATTCTCTAGAATACATGTTCATAATTGGGGTGGGTACAGAAAACGGTAAAAAAGTCAATACCAACGCTTTTTCTTATTTTGACATTTTTGACAAAAACACGCGTGTTATAACCCATGAAAAATGGAGGGGTGGTGAAATTTTTAATTTTTTAACAATATTCACTAGAATGCATGTTCACAATCGGGGTAGGTGCAGAAAATTATACAAAAAAATTTAAAACTTGCGTTTTTAGATTTTGGTATTTTTTTACAAAAATACGTGTGCCATAACTCATGAAAAATGGAGGCTTTGTGAAATTTTTATTTTAATTTTTTTTACTATATTTACTAGAATGTATGTTCAACATCGGGGTGGGTGCAGAAAAATAGTTCAAAAAAAGATAAAATCCGTTTTCAAATTTTGCTATTTTTTATAAAAGTATATATGTTATAACCCCTGCAAAATGGAGGTTTGATAAAAAAAATTTAATTTTTAATTTTTTTTTGACAATATTCACTAGAATGCATGTTAAGAAATTTGGTGGTGCAGAAAACCATACAAAAAAAATCAAAATCAATACATTTTAAGAATTTGCCATTTTTACAAAAATAAGTGTATTTTAACCCATGAAAAATAGAGGTTTAATGAAAATTTCAAATTTTAATTTTTGAACAATATTCACTATGTCTATAATGCATGTTCAAGGGTGTATAATTACAATGCATTTTGTACAAAAATATCGAGTGTTATATCCCATTATAAAAGGACACCAGAACATGCCACGTAGTATTTCCCCACCACCATCAATATTCCCGCCAAATTTCTTTCCAGCCCACCCATTAAAGACCCGACCCAACGACTTCCCGAGTGTCACCCCCACAGAAAAAACCCTACAAAACTCTTCCTTCTCTACTCATTTCCAGTCTCCACTGTGTGTGCGTGTTTTCATCTGAGTTGGTTGTGTTGAAAACCCTCAATCCATGGCCCCTCAAAAGATTACAGAGTACGAGCGCCGAAGACTCGAAAACATAAAGCGCAATGGCGAAATGCTGGCTGCCCTCAAAATCCGTTCCAAAGTTTCCCAACTCGCTGAGGTCGCCAAACGCCAAAGGTTTGCCATTTATGAAAGAAAAATGATTTTTTTTTATTTGTTTTTAACTTTTCAGGATTCTTCTCACTGATTGGGAGTCATTTCTATTTAGATTTTGTGTGAAAGTCTTGATTTTTTTTTACTGGGTTTTTGAATTTGTTTGGTGTAAAATTAGTGGGTTGCATAATTCTGTATATATATTTTTGTATAAATTAGTGTGTTCTTTAATTTACCTGCTTATTCTGATAAATGTAGTTTGTGTCTACAGTTAGTGTGTGTCATGTTTTGGAAGATGCATCATTGACAATTATTAGGGACATCAACTATGATTGAATGGTTTGTATTTGATGTGGTATCATTGCTTATTTTTACATACTAATCTGTTTGTGTGGCTTCTGTGAATGTCCAATTGAAGAGCTCAAACTAAACCTTACAAAGTGAGCCCAGAGAAGAAGCAGAGAACAGAAACCCCAATTGTTCTTCGGAGGTCTCTCAGGACTCGAGGAGTGGCACCGGATGCTTCGACTGCTGGAGGTCTTAAGGATGATTTCAATGAATCCCAAAACTCCATTTCTAAGAAAAGCCTCGAATTGGATTTGGAATCCATAGTAGTTAAAAGAGCTTATGAAAGAGGACCTATTACTATGAGCGATGTATATAGAACTGATGCCTCTGATAGGAAACTTATTGGAAAGATTTTGGAATGCTCAACACAATTTAAACTGAGTGAGAGCAGTGATGGTCCTGAGGTATCTTGTGATTTAACCAAGGGAAAGGAGGAAAATCAGGAATTTGGGAGTTCAAAAAGAGGGAAAAAGGCATGGGGTTCGATTGATGTTGAGGCTATGAAATTGGAACCTAACAATATTGCACGTGTGGTGCCGGGGAGGATTCTAAATGTAAGGTTTTTGCCAACTGGAGATGCTCGAATAGTTGTTGCTGGGAACAAGTTTGGGGATGTTGGCTTTTGGAATGTTGACACTAATGACGAGGAGACAAATGGGATATATTTGTATCATCCCCATCCTGCACCTATTTCAGGGATAGTGGTCAATCCATTTTCTTTATCAAAGGTACTGAAAATATTTTGTTTGCAAGAATATATATATATATATATATATATATATATATAGGATTTCAGTTTGTTGCACTTGTTTTCTTTTAGATGAACTATATTGGGGTTAGTGATGACTTTAATATTGGTTCGAACTTGGTATGGTATAGAATCTAGGGTAAATGCTACTATAATATCAATATCTTGAAGTTTTGACTGCACGTATTGGGAAATGAATTCATTTAAATGATTTTCTTTATCTTAACTCAGCCTACTTATAATTAGCCTGTCTGCTTATAAGTAACCGGTCCCAAGCCCGGGAAAGGGAGGAAGGTTGTGTTATTGCATAGCATCGTGCATTAGTTTGCATTCCATTCTGGTGCTTAGCTTGTGTCTTACAGCTGTTGTTGACACCCAACTTTACTTGATTGTTGGAAGAAGAGAAACTGCAAAAGATAAGAACATAATTTGAGGATATATTCATGAGATGCTGCATGAGCTTTGCCTCTAATTTGTACTATGCTTCTGTAAAAGGTTCCCGCCTTTTAAAGATTTGGTATTATCTGTATTGCTTGCTGAGGTTATGTTTTTGAATTTAAATGCAGATGTTCACTTCTTGCTATCATGGGTTTATAAGATTGATGGATACTGAGAAAGAGCTATTTGATTTGGTTTATACTAGTGATTATGCCGTATTCTCGATGTCTCAAAAGCCAGATGAGTCCAAGTCTTTATATTTTGGTGAGAGTAATGGAGGACTCAATATATGGGATGCAAGAACTGGAAAAGTTTCATCCTCTTTGAATTTGCACCAGAGCAGGATCAACTCAATAGATTTTAATTCACACAATGCAAACATCATGGCAACAAGCTCAACAGATGGTACTGCCTGCATTTGGGATCTGAGAAATATCAGTGCAATAGGGCCAGCAACTTTGAAAACCATTGGCCATGAAAGAGCTCTGCATTCGGCTTATTTTTCACCTTCTGGAAAGTTTCTTGCAACTACAAGGTGCGTGTCATAGTCAAATTTTAATCTGAAAGTTTGAGGACTCATGCACATTGTCAGCATGCTTCCAATGCTAAAACTGAAATCTTTATTCCTTTCTGCACATCATAAGAATGACACAGATACTTGAGGTTATTTCTGTCTACTGCATGTGCGGAATTTTTTTTTTTTTTGGTGGATTTGACACAGGCAGACATCCTTGTATCTTGTCCTTATCTTATAAAGATACGGTACTCGTGAAATCTTACTTTTTATATTAACCTTTTCAGTCAAGAATCCTACCTTAAGTTCTCCTTGTTTGAATGAAATTGCTTGATGCTTTTTGGTGCATGTTTATGTTTCATCATCCATTTGCCAATACAGTCAGAACTCGGAATTTATTCAGTGTTTCTTGCTGAACATTGTATGCAAATGATATTGAGCTCATGTTTGGACTTTGTGTTGCATAATATTTAAGATTCTTGGCTTCAACAAATTGACTTCTTTTGAGAATGGGCAATGCTCCTCCCGAATTTATCTGGCTTGAAGCAGACATTAATTCTTGAACATCTGTTTAGTATTCTACCTCAACGTATACTTGATACTCTTGTTCGTCCATGCAGTTATGATGACATGGTTGGTATATTCAGTGGAGATAATTACAAAAAAATGGCAATGGTATACCACAACAATCAGACTGGCAGATGGATCTCCTCTTTCAGGTAATTCTCAGTGATGCCCATGTTTGATTGTCTTTCTATGTAATGACCTGCTTGCTGTTGAATTACTAGTTTCCTCCTGATAGGGAAAAAATCCTACACAGTGAAATGGTTGTATTCTTAATTAGTCAGTCCAACTTTTTAAAACCAAGGTCTTCACAAGGATTCCATTTGATATGTTGAGTTACCCTTCAGTTTAAATATTTAGATGCAACTCTGCCCATGTGTGCATTTTGATTTGCTATACTTGATTTTTTTACTCCTTAAGTTTTAAAAGGCATTAATAACTGAAATTGGCTTCTCAATCCTTCTGTCATGTTTTACACGGTGATATTGGGGATTTCTGGACTTTGAGAATATGAATTTACCGCTAAAAGCAAGCTATATATACTTTTTGTCTAATACTTTGCCAAAGAATAGTATTAACAGTTAATCATTTTTCTGAACTTGAAAAGAATGATAGACTACTAACATTTGCTTCTTTTGTTTCATCTCTCCACTTGCGTAAACAGGGGAATATGGGGTTGGGATGATTCATATATTTTCATCGGAAACATGAGAAGAGGAGTTGATATAATCAGCACGGCTGGGAAAGACGTTGTTGCTACTTTACAAAGTGAACACATGTCTGCCATTCCATGTCGGTTTGACACTCATCAGCATGAAGTTGGGACGTTAGCTGGTGCTACAAGTGGGGGTCAGGTTTACATATGGAAGCAATGTTAGAGAATCAATCCTCCTTTTGCCACCCTATATGATTGAGGTGCCTTTCTAATGTGTTGCATCTTCTTTAGGCACCTTTTTGTAAAATTCTTTTGGAAAGCTGTATCAATGTTTTGTAGACCTATAGGAATTTCTTAGAAATTATTTATTTCAGTTTTACTGTAGATGATTGTATTAAGCATACTTTCAGGGTTTTAATCATAATTGGTTTCTATTGTAATAGTCAAACATCTAACATTTGGGATTGCAAGAGCAATCACTCAATCACCTTGAGTGTAAGTGTTACTGCTATAATTTTTGTTTCCAAGAAAGTAATTCTGAAGGAATAAAATCTTCACTGCGTAAAAGGATAGCTTGTGCCATCAATTTACCAAGCCAGGCATGATAATACAACCCTTTTGAACCAAGCCCTGTAAACAACCAGTACTTACAATCATGATTCCCACCAACAACAAGATTATCTACGCAGCCCAACAGCGGCAGCGATCCGTGAGGAGTGAGTGGTGGCATTCCCCTTAGTCCTGCAATTGTTCCTGCTACTGTCCAGTTTTTTATCATGGGATATACAGCAGATGCCTTTGAAAGAAGTTCTTCTAGAGCCTTAGAAGCTTCAATTGTTGGGACAGTTCTGGAATAATTAGCTGAACTCCATTCCCATGTTGAGCCTAAATGCAGATTTCGAGGGCCTTGAACAGCAAGCCATGCATCTGACAAAATTGAGGGACTATGCTCTGGATATTCCTCTCTGATAAGAAAAAAATGTATATGCAGTGGCATCATTCATTCAAGGAAATATGAATGACTTTTCATTTTATATATGATCTTGACAAAAGATGAAATCAAGAATATCAAAAACGGCCAACAACGAGCAATATTGCCATGCAACACAAATAACTTTTATTCACTAGCTGAACAGATCAAGCTGCAACAGAAGGTATTCACATTTCATACAATCAAATTACACATCCATCTTTGAAAGGCAGAATGATTGATAAACAAAAACTTTTATTAGGGATCTTAGCAAGAATCATGAACTTCACTATCAATCTCTTGATTAGATAACTGGAAATTGAAAATTTGTTCATCATGGCATTTTTATCTTGATTGAACTCTTATGTGTGCTTCCATTAACCAATATAGTTTCAAATTTATGGGAACTCCAAACGAAAAAATATATTATCAAGCCAAAAGCACACTTTAAACGCTACATATGAAATGTAAAATAGGGAGAAAGTAGTGCACCAATCTTTAGTATCCGGTATAAAATTTCCTACACTTGAATAAACTTTCTTTTCCTACTTTTTAACTAATTTTACTCGCCTATTTTAGTTACATTAATGTAACCAAAAGCAAAAAAGAAAGAAATAGTGATTATGGGATAATTACACACCGTAGCAGATAGAGACGAAGCACAACCATACTTAAGGTTTTTGGAAGCAAAACTGTATTCGCGATAGTTAACCACAGTTCATGTGTTCTAAGTGAAAGTCATAAATATATTTGCTCAATCCTAGTAAAATTTTTCCTTAGACTAATGTCTAACATGCAATCCTCTTTTGACTCGTAAGTCTGACTTATCTTTAGAGTATTAAAAGCATTACAGCATATGTATAACATGAAATGACTTATGAAACATGTATGGCTATAACCTCAACAGTACCTGAAATTATCAGAAAGCTCCATATGAGCAACAACACCTCTACATGTTCTCAAGGGAAGCATTCCAGAGAACTCTGGGAGAAACGCTACTCTGGCACCGAGACAAACGACAACTGCATTGTAATCCCCTGAAAAGAATATGCTCATCAATTTTTCTCATAAAATGAGAATGAAAATTCTTATCTATAAGCAAATACACTTGATCTGTTGACACCACGAAGCCCAGTAGCTTCTCTTGTACAAGTGAAATATAAGTTCTCAATAACAATGATTGTCTAGAAAGGCCAATTCCCACTTTTCAGAATCCGCAAAGAAATGAAATGTGCCCAAGCTAATGTTAGTTCACATGGAGATCTATAAGGACATTTTGCTTTCAGCAAGAATCAATTCAATCACAAGACTACTTTACAAAAATTCAATCACAAGACTAAAAAGGGAATTGATATCAACCGCAAAAGATAATAAAAGTTTTCATGCATTTGTAGGACTTTTTAACCCATTTAGTAGGAAGCTAAGTAAGTAGCAAATGCATAATAGGCACTGTCTTTCTGATATTTCAAAGAGGGAGAGTGGCACAGATAAATGAGCAATCTAGCCAACATATACAAGCAATCTAGGACTTAAACAGCACATTCTCCCTCAGCGCATAAGGAGGGGAAAATGGATTAGTCAGAAACAAGGAGAAGGAGGTACAATTAAATGATCAATAAAAAGTCACGGATGGTGCAGCAATGACATAGAATAAAATCACAGGGCAAACGGAAGTTCATCAGTCATGTGATGTACTAACACCCCAGTACTAAAATGTAGAACATCTCAAAGTGGTCTTTTCTTCAAACTCTCCACGTACACATCTTATGAGAGTCATGCCCACTCAAAGAAGCTGACATCTTACCTGCCAATTCGAGGAGACTTGCTATGGATTTCTTGCATAGATTCAGCTCTCTAGTTGCAACTCCGAGAGCTGACATGTCTTTGACTGAATTTTGACAAGCTAAGTAGAGTGCCTATTCAAAGTATCAAAAAATAGGTAGATATCAATAAATGACAGGAAATGCTGGTTATAAAAGACTCATTGACAAAAACTATTCCCCAGACCTCGAGATAGTGCTGAGAGTGGATATTTAAAGCTTCAGGCATGTAAAAGGCCATATTTAATGGCACAGTCAAACCAGGAACAAGAGACTCTGCAGCATCCTTGTCCATAGACTCTATTCTACAACTGGCAAGGCAGTTCTGAGCATTCTACTGATAGAAAACAAGAAAAATCAAGCATTACCATGACAAGCTTATTGCACTAGCCAGTAATAACTTTGAAAAACTTACATGATCCATTACATTGAGGTTCTTCAAACTGCTAGCCGGTCTCAGGATCCCTCTAAAGTGAAACTTCAAAATTAGGACTTTGACCACACACACACACACACATATATATTGCTTAAGATGCAAAACTAAACTCCACAGAAAACAAATAAAACATACGGTTAACTCTAGTCTCAAAAGTAATTCAGATTCTATCCTGCGAAGACAGAAAAATGAAACTGAAATTCTGGACTTAAGTGATTAAAGAGAAATATAATAGCACAACAACAACAACTAAGCCTTTATGGGGTCGGCTACATGGATCATACTTCTCCATCGTATTCTATCTATACACAGAAATATAATAGCACAAACTCCACTTAAAATAGCAACGAAGGTCATGGTAAAAGAGTACACCAAACTTATCCAGCACGGAATCTGGTATGTAATTACCCAACTCATTGCCACTTCCAAGTACAAATGTCCAACTTAAAACACCTTCAATTTGTTGATATTTGTCTTACTGTTTAATTGGGCATTGCATGATAAATGCGGTTAATAAAAATACTAAGATACTCCATAAGTACACCCCTGAGTGTGTTCTGATGAAAGAATTTAAAAGCATTCTTTTAAACCCATATCAGACGAGTAACTGCTAAGTTTCCCAAGTTGAAAAGTTTTTGAAACTGTCAATGTTTCACACCTGAGCTGTGATTATTTCTAGTATGGAATGAGTCATAATCAAAGGACTAACCTTTTCTTGATGATAGAAAAATTTGAACCGTGAATAGCTTGTTTTTCCATGTTCAGCACCTTAGACCGCCCTGCATCTTCCGCAATTTGTATGAGCCTTAAACTCTCATTCCAGCAATCTATACTCCGCCAAAGAGGCTTTACTGAAAAGGTGAACCAACTAACTCGGATAAGATGTCACTCTAAAAGTCGAATAATCTTTTGAAGCTTCAAAATGATAGAACACACTTGGAAGTTAAATACAAGATAACTCAAAAGCAACCAAGTTACGAAGTGGAACAAAAGTACAAGCAACAAAAACCTTTAGGAGAGTATGGATGAAGAAGTCCACCAGCCACTCCTGATGCACCTCCACCGATGCCAACTTCATCATATATGTCAATTAACAAAGGCAACTCCTTGGAACAGTTCTGCAAAAGAATGTTCAAAGTGATGGGCCGAAGGAAGCAAGAAAATTGAAAATTGTCACTTTGAATTAAGAAACTATTTCCTTGGTTACATTTGAATAAAAGAAATAGCTTTCATCTTTCGTTCACAATTCAGATTCATGGAATATAATACGTGCAAGATATTTCCCACAGTATGAAAAAATAACAAACACAAAAGTTACTGAAGAGCAGTCCAAATGTTTCAATCAAATTTAAGTACAAAACTGAAAAGTTAAAACCTTTACTGGTGGAACAAGCCCGCAGAAACAAGATAACAATCAATTCCAAAAGGGTTCAAGCTTTCCTTTCTTTAATACACATAATATTTACGTTTTCATTCACAAATCACTCCCCTCTATTAGTAATAAACTTCAAATGATATACATTACACATGGTACGTACCTCCAATAAATGCCAAGCCACAGAAAGCCCGGCAAAACCAGCACCAAGAACTGCACACCTTCATCGTTAAAGGAGCAAAAAGATCAAGCAGAGCAATGAATGCTTATTTCGAAGATGTATTTTGTGTGGGAAAGTTTGTGTCTTCAATGAATCCTACCTGAGAGGGGGCTGTTTTTGAGGTAGAGAACAAGAAAAGCGAATGGAGGAAGAGGAGGCAGCAGCAGCAGCAGCAGCAGAAAGAAGAACTGATGATATGGGTTTTCTGATACTCCCTAGAAATGAATCAGTGCATGAGGATGGTGGTGGAGATGTTACAAATTGCCCAGAAATCATTGTGAGATTTTGAGACCATTTGGGATAGGCATAGCCGCATAAGCTCGTTGGTATGCTCTTCCCTCAACTCTCACGAAATGTTTTGGCTAAATAATAATAGTTGTTTTGTTCTTGTGTTTTGTTGTGTTGACAAGAAATCGTAATATAATATAGGTATTTTTTATTTTATTTTTCCCCACCAAATTCTTTTCAAGTTCAAAAAAAAGAATCAATGATGTCCAGAATGACACTAAATTCTTTATTTCGAAATATGCAGCCTTGCTGAAAAGTTGCACCACAATGGTTGAGTTTTGATGAATGCTATTTGCTTTATTTCTTTATATCAGTCCTATGATCTCTTCTGTTCTGTGTAGGAGTAGGACTGTAGGACTGTAATATTATCAAGAGGTTAAAAGATATCTCAACTTCAATACTTGGGAAAATGTTATTGATTTTGATGTACTAGTGTAGTCATGGCATCCAAGCTCCAGTTCATTGCTGCTGTATCGAAAATGGCTGCTGCTGCATTGATTGGTTTACTGTTTGTTTAATCCAAAACAGCATTCAAAGGGCACTACGAATTCCAGCTCCATAAATGAAATAAATACAAGAGCTACAGTGGAGTAGCTTATAAATGAACTGAGCATACAAAGGTTTCGTATTTGCTAATGAAGATTGCTGGCTATAAAACACTAAGCTTTACGAACAATGAGCCGCCTTTCCCTTTTGTACTCAACTTCATCTCTTTGATGCATGATCAACAGAGCCCTTCTTACCTGCCATACACACAAGAATTCCATATAGACAAAACCCGAATGGAAGATCCAGTGCAAGATATGAAATATAGAGAAGAATGAAAACTCACGATTGATTCATTCATGCCCATCCTTGTAAGCTCATCAATCAGTCGTCTCTCTGATATATGGCTTCCGATTCCCATTCTTCTCTTTATTTGAGTTTCAGCTTGCTGTTTGTCACGAAAATGACTGGCATAAACTCGATGATATGCAGGTAAACAGTCAGAAGAAATAGAGAAACAGATTGTCAGGGGCAAACCTTTATCTCATTTGCCATCTCAGGTGTAAGGTTTATGTGTTGGTTTATCCCAGATCGTGCAGCGTCCATAGTAGAATTGTTGAAAAGCCTGAGAGCTTCTGAGACATGGTTCTCATTTGCAACTTGAGACCTAATATTGCAGAGTAAACCTCATTGAAACCAAAGTCTAGCATAACCTTGAGATAAAAGATTGGAAACAGATGAAGAAGTTCCCCATCCACAAATTACAGTACTGCTGAAAACATTTTGAACTGATTCCTAGGGAGTGGGGTGCGGTAAAATTAGAGCTGCTTTTCCTAGCACAAACAAAATTCAGACGAAATTTGCCAGAAAAAAGCAAGTACTTTTCTACCAAAAATTCTGAGGAACATTCCACAATTCAATTCTAGAAAAGTCTTCATTTCTTTGATACCAACTGCTCAGTAACTGTTGATCAGCTTTTTCCAATAAAGGAATGTGGAATATCAAAATCGCTTAACTACAGAGACTACTAATGTTGTTTGGTGTGTGTAGACAAATCCTTAATCAAGACCAGCAACGATTGGCCAAATCTCGTGTATTTTTGGACATTTTACTTTGAATTAAAGCATGAGACATCCTTCAAAATAAACCTTTCTTGAATATGCTTACTTATTCCTTGATTTGTGGAGATTAAGATTAATTTTCCAATGATAAGATATGATTAAAGACCACAACAGAAGCACAGATTTGAAACTACCACAAAAACTATTTTCTCTCTACTAATACCCTGCATGAGGAACTTTCAACTAGTTAGGGGTCTGAAGGTGATGGAATATTTCATCAAAACTTGGATTTATGCATTGTTTTAGAAAACTAAGCATAATATATCAGAATGTCATATATACTTCCATCAACTTACAGCCTCATTCTTGCAAGTGCTTCACTCAACCTCACTACAGCTTCAAGCTGCCTCACAGTGATAGGTATTGCTGCTGCTTCCCCAGTTTCATTTGCTTGCCTTCTCATATCCTACAAGGTTAGGAAAAGAAAACCATCAGAAAACAATTAAGTATTCTACTCCAAAACTAGAGAGACGGTAACACTGAGAATGATTAGTACACCCATTCCCTCCTCACTATAGTTCCCTCAGTATCCTACTACTACTACTACATAAGACTAGTTTTAGTACTACCTATCTTCTTTTTCTTGTCTATTTTTTATTAAGAAAAAAAAGTAATTAAAGAAATAGCTGAAATTTTGTGGAATTACATCAGGCTTTTTCCGTATTTTAGTTGAGCTGGAGCTCTTCTTACATGCTCAACTCACTCAACATTCAAGACGTCGGCAAATCTAAGTTGGATTTCTAGCATCAGACGAAGGTCTTGACATCTTTTAAACTGGAATTAGCTCACTCTTGTTATTCAATTCCTTGAAGGTAAAATTGCAAAAAGCTGCTGACAACTTAGGCCAGAAATTTCCATATCTCTCCCATACACAAGGCAGGCGAAAGTACCTGTCTAATTTTAACATAATTCTCCTGCAATACAGAGGCAGCAGACTCTGATAGACGTGGGTGGCAATTAGATCGACAATAGTGTATGTACCTACAAATATGAGATGTCATCTCAAAAACTTGAGCAAAAATGCTAGTCAGCAATTTGAAACTAAGTTCATAAGCTTTACAGAGACAGACCTCTTCAGCCAGTTGTCCTCTTTAGAAGATCTAGAGTCACTAATTGTTGCATGAGCAGATGCATGAACCTTTATGATATGGCTAGCAATACTCTGTGAAGGGAAAAAATCTTATTAAAGTAGCTGCAAAAAAATACCTGTCAAAATTACTGAGATGAGGTTTTATTATTTAAGCTGTAATAGTTAGCATCAGTTATTGTAATGCAAAAAAAAAAATAGCTTTAACAAGGAACTGATTAAGAGATAAACTGAAGATTAGCCAGAATGAATAGAATGTTTTAGACATGAATGCCATTTCAAGAAAATGAAATTAAGTATACTTGATAGGTTACACACCAATTTTTTTACATTTACTTGCATAGTTAAAGGAAGAACTAAGCCAAAATGACATAACTTGTTATTTTCTTACCTTGTCTTGACTGTACATCCTAATGTCTTTAACAATAAATATCAGATCGAATCTGGACAGAATTGTAGTCTGCAAATCAATATTATCTTGTGCAGTCTGGAAAGCCAAAAATTTATTAGATTGACTGACATCCCTATAACACATATAATGCAAATATAAGGATTGACAAATTAAAGCACTGGAATCCAACAATAGACCTTGAGGTCATCATAGCGCCCAGAGGGAGGATTAGCTGCTGCAAGTACAGAAGTCCTTGAATTGAGAACCGTAGTTATTCCTGCTTTTGCAATGGAAATGGTTTGCTGCTCCATGGCTTCATGAATTGCCACCCTAAGGCCACAAAATAAAAGTTTGACTTCTCCAGTAAGAAAAACTGATGAGAAACAAGATCAGCAACCTTGGGTTTTAATCTAGATTACCTGTCTTCTGCCCTCATTTTGTCAAACTCGTCAATGCAGACAACACCCCCATCAGCTAAAACCATGGCTCCTCCTTCCAGATAGAACTCACGCTGAGTTGTTTGAATAGAGAATTTGAGTCAAAGGTTGTGAGTATATTCCAAATGCTGTGATATTCGGTATAAAAAATAATAATAAAACCAAAAGGACTAACTAAGAATGGAAATGTCATGTCTACATAAAGACAAGACAAGGATGAAATTTACCGAGCTATTATCTCTTATTACAGAAGCTGTTAGACCAGCAGCTGATGAGCCTTTTCCAGAAGTATAAACTGCTACTGGAGCAGTCTTCTCAACAAACTTCAGAAACTTCAGAATGAAATAACACAATTCAGAGTCTTAAACACCCAACAAGGAGAAACGGTATTAACAGCCAATGACATCCACAGAGTGACCCAGCGAATTAAGATGGCGTGCACTGAACTTATTAGAATTGTCTCTTCAAATCTTGAATGGGAGAGGAAGATTCAGAAAAACATTTGACATGGACTAAAGCAACAAAGTGAATGAAAGATGTCCCTTTTGAGAAGCACAGGAATTTTTAGTAGCCAGAAATGGAATGGAGTAGGAGTCTTTGGAGTCATTATGAAATTGGTTAGAGCAAAGTAAAAATGCTCAACTAGAAACCCAGTTACACATCACATCAATTTAGTAACTATAAACAGAATGGAACTAACCTGTGATTTAGCAGTAGATGGATCTCCCAAGAGTAAGACATTGATATCACCTCTAAGTTTAACACCATCAGGTAAAGTCTGTATAAACAACTCCATTAAGTATTGTGTAATGTAAAGATTATTAATTTACAGATCATTGATGCCATCATACCTTCCTTGATCCTCCAAATAAAAGACAAGCCACAGCCTTCTTCACATTTTCATGACCAAATATAGAGGGTGCAATCTTTGCACATATATTGTCGTAGGCATTTGTATCTGATGCAAATTTTTTGAATTCCTCGATCTGCGAAAGGTCATATCATCATTTAGGGAAAGCACAAAAGAACAATAGTGAAGCAGAATTTCTGTATTCCTGATGAGATTTTGTGAAATAAAAAATGGTGTTGCGGAAGGGATACTATAGGAAAATACTCGTTCTATAAGAACTTCTTTGTAAGATGATTAATTAATTTCACATACAAGCACAAGTCCTATACAGGAAAGTACAAAACCTTTTATTTTCTATGGCAATATTAACCTAATATGAGTGGAAACACAAGTTTACCTATCCTTTGGATTATTTGTATATTCATCATCTACCAAAATAACTTAGCACCACCTTGATTCATTCACCCATTTGCAACCATTAAATACTGCTGCATGCACAATGCAATGATGATCTAAAAGACAAATATCAGGGAATGGCAAGCAACTTCTTTATTGAACTTGAAATTCCTTCATGAGATATTTCCAGAGCTCCTCACAGTTCTGTTGATATAAATCTAAACTAAATGAATTTAGTATGAACTTGGCTCATAGATCCCACTGGAAACATTTCTCATTGCTGGAATATAGAACCTCAACGAGTGCATTAAATTCACCTCTTAGGATACAAACATAAGTTGAAATGTTACTGTGCATACAATGTACTTGCATTAGTAATTCAGTTGGGTGGCATGGATAATCTTGCTTGATATCTTCAACACTTACTTCGTCTGCAGTAAAGTTGGCTGGACTACGAGAGTCAGCATCATTAGTTTCCTCTATACCCACAACCCTTATATAAGGCTGTCTAACTGCAACAGCTCCTTTGTGCCTACAAAAGAACCCAAAAAAATGAGAAAGAGTACAAATAAAAATATTTCAACATGGAAAGCAGATAATTTGTCAAACAGAAGTATCTAAAGTAACTAGTAAAATGAGGAGGAGGAAGACAGAAGCATATTATGGTAATTTTCAGGCTTTTATGGTTTGCAGCAGTTCCAGGAAGGGTGCTTTTGTGTTTTACATATAGCTTTATGTAAAAGCTATGAATCCGGAATGTTTGGTAACCTTTCTTTCTCTATTCAATACAAATATATGTTTGCTCCCAACAAAAATCTAAAGCACAACTTAGGTTATATTGAATTATCAAAGTAGATAAATTCTCATATAAAATTCTTACGATGCGGATGAATTAGCAGCTTGAAATATACTGTAAATCCCCATTACGGTCAGTCTGGTGCCAGGTACAATTGTCTGCACTAGATGGCGGTCAACAGATAGGAGCATGTTCCTTGGTAGCTCTCCAGTAGGGACATCCTATACATAAATATTTTTGTAAGCAAAAAGGACACAGAACAGCCACCAGTTCATAAAACCTAATCAAAGTAAACCATACTCTCACCTCAGGATTTTCCTGCAATTTAAGTGTCTGTTGATCAACGTATTTGCTTTTATCTGGAATGACTACCCATGGATCAAGTGGGCATGGCTCTTCCCCAGTCTACAACAAACATGAATGCTCAGAATAAGTTCAGTCAACATATTTAAACGATGAGAAGTTCTAAGATGCATTCCAGAGAACCTGAGGTATGTGATCACAAGATCGTGGCATAATTGCTCCACCAAGCCCTGGACGGCATGGGACAATCTTAACGTTCTTACAATTCTTGCAAATTAATGTCACATAGGTTGCCTTTGCCTTAGTTCTTGATGCAGCAATAGTAATTCCAGATATTTTAACCATCTTTGAAATGTATTGGGCCTACATTGATCAACAAAAAACAATAAGAACCCAAATACTTTAACCAGCTTTGAAATTATTTATGCGTACATCCACTAACAAAATACAAACAGAAAAGAGAAAGTATAAAGCTCTAGCATATTTAAAAAACAATATTTAAAATTTTGAAAAGGCAAAAAGAAAGTTAACAAAGCCATAGAGAGCAACTAACCCCAAGTGACCGCATTGAAATTGAGTCTTGCTCTGATCTCAGCAGAATCTGCACCTCTCCGATCTCAGGCTCCTCCATTTCCCCAGTCTCTCCAGATACCCTTGATCTCAAACTCGCCAAAACTTCAGCTGCAGCAGTTTCAAACTGATCAAGGAAGGGATAGTGGTCAGCTATCAAGAACCATCCTTGTAACTAATGCATAAATAAACAACTGATGCTCAAGGGGCATGAAATCCTTTGGCACATAGATAAGTGACGTACACAAAATCTAGCTGATAATATGCCTTTTTTTTGGACAAGAAAAAGGACTTCTATTATTGACAAGAATGTAAACAAACATTATCCATCTTTATGGAATCAAATTCTTAGAACAGAGAGCAAATCCAAAATGTATGCATTTTCTATCCATTTTAGTCTTTCCTCGTAGTTCTTATAGTTTGTGTCATAGCTAGCGTGTGCTTTAAGCAGCTGAAGGCAATGTATACAAACTAGGAAAAGCAAAAGAACAAAATAATTAAAAGGTAAAAATGAAACTATTAAAAAGGAACTAGACAAAATTGGGTTCAAGTGATGGTTGATTGTTGAATGGAAAAACGGGACTTGTAAACTTAACTCACTTCAAACATTTAACTGTCAACTCACTTTTTTCACTATGAACTTTTCTAAAATTCTATTCTTTGCATGATATTACACTACAAAGACATCAACTTTCCTTAGTATCAACAGAACCCTTTTCAGAAAAGATATGAAAACATTATGGCACAACATCCCCTATGAACCCTGTGTCTAAGCTGCCGAATTAACACTACACGTGTACCCTTTGCATCATTTCTTGAACATAACAAAAATCAATGCAAACCCAGAAAAAATCATTAAGAAAAAAAAAGGGGTTTTACCAGAGGGAGATAATCTGCAGGATTCTGGCGGAGGAGCTCCGGGAGGGTCTGGTCCCGTTCGTAAGCAAGAAGATCGGACATATTAACAAGCAAGAATTTGGGATTTTCAAGGAGTGCTTCTCTGTAAGGGAAAACATTGGGCTGACTCTTATGAGGAAAATTTCGAATAAATTCTTTGAATTTTCGGAGGATTATGTGACGGCTAGCGGCAGCCGCCTGATCTTGCTCTGTATCGGCGCCGGACCCGTGAGGAAACTGGGCTTGGTCACTGTAGAATATGGCTCCCTCATCCCAACCAGACATCTTTTCACTTAAAAATCAACAAAAGAACGGGATGAGGCGTTGAGAATTACAGCGTCTGCAGAGAGGCCAAAGGCAGTGATGATGCAAAAGAGATTTAGATTCAGTTATGTTGAGTTGAGGCGTCGAAGATGAGGAGGGTATGGTGGCTGTGATGGCGGGAAAGATTTGGCGGGAGTTGAAGAACACGTGACTTGCACGTTGGAGGTTTGTGTCTCTTTTTTTTTTTTTTTTTTTTTTTTGACCAAATGTCTAACTTCTTATTATGTATAAATTTCGGTTGGTTTGTAAATTTGATATTATTTTTAAATATTAAATTTTAGTGTTATTTTTTTATTTTTTTGGAAAGTAAAAATAATTCTGAATTTAAAGATTTTTGAATTCTCAAGTCTCCCATGTTATTTTGATTATTTTTCTTAAATTAAAAAATTTACAACTCATGTTGAAGTAATGTAAATTTTATTGATATTCGTATTATTCATTGCAGGTGTTTGCAATGCCCCCATAGTTTGAAAATTTAGATGAGAATGTCAAATTTTGAAGTGGTAGCTAATAAGTGTGTTCTAGTTTGAAGATTTGGATGAAAAACGTTTAAATTTTGTACAAAGGGTGTGCTCTACACCTAGTCACCTCTTCAAAATCTAAACGCTTTACAACCAAACTTTCAAACTACGGATACATCACGAACACATGTAATGAATAACATGAACATAATTCTTGTTGAACACCAACACAATTCTCTATCAATGGGCAAAAATTGAGTAATTAGAAATGCTTGTTTGTATGATAAGAGTATCCTCTTAGCGTTGAACCTATTAATATAATGACCCTAGAAGTTCCCACATATCAATAAATAATTTGTTTGGTCCCTCACTTTTAAAACGAGACAAAATAGTCCCTCATATTGCAAAAATGTACTTTTTTAGTTCTTTTTTACGGATCTGTTAGAAAATTTGTTTAAGTGATAACACGAGTTCGTCACATGACCCATTTTCCAGAGGTAAAAAAGTCAGCACAACTCTTAACCCTATCTTCTCTTTCTTCATCCCGCCTTCTCCCCCACCTTTCCATGTTCCCCATGGACTTGTACAATTCAAATGCATTTCTACTTTATTCAATCTACTAAGCTTCAAGACCCTTTTTGACAGTGTTTCTTCATTCCTCTCCTACAAGTAAACCGATCTATTCTCAACCAAATTGACGTCTCCTTTGGAAACTCTCGAAGGCTCATAGTTCCCAACATCCTACACAACCAAATGTTTCTGAAATCTCAATCTCCTCTTGGAAGGAATATAACTTTCTTCAAACTGCTCCCTTTTCTTGAGCAGTTGAAAGGACCTGTCTTTCATGGGCTAAGTCATGATCAACACTAGCAACCTTGCAAGTTAAATTTATCCTTGATGGCCTTGGTTGATCAACACTGAAGCAAGTATAGCATCCATAGGGCATACAAACCATATGAAGGCCCTCGATATAGTAAGGGGTGTTATTTGGTTTAAACTTGAAAAAAAAAGCACAGGAGGAACTGACGCAATACCGTCTTTGGGACCTTAACTTCACTCCTTTGAAACAATACAAATATCACTGGTGATTGAATCCAATTGAAGAAATTTCACTGGAAAGCGGATTCATCAACAACACCTCAACCATATTGTGCCCAGAAAGTATTACTATAGGACAAGGAAGATGCTTACTTATTTTCACTAAAACAGAACTGAAGTGCAAGAAACATAGGAAAGAGACGCAATCCAAACTTCACCTACCTTTCCGTCAACCCACAATAAAAATAGTGATGAAAAGGTCTCAGTAACGAAATTCTTCAAACAGTTTCTAGTAGTTGGATTCAATAGGATAGAAAGAAGCATACAAAAATAAAACATAAAAATACAGAATTTATGGGTTTTGAAAAGTTAAGCTGGTCATTAGCCCACGACACTTGTTGGAAATTTTGTCACAAAAGGGTTGGACCCAGGAGTTGATTGAGAGCGTTAGAACCGTGGCTAAATGCAGAAATGGTCACTCTTCTATGGTTTTTTTCGATCAATGGAATCTCTCAGGTGGTAGCAGCAGCAACAACAACAACAACAACAACAGAAAATAACTAATGCCATCTTCAAACAAATATGGCTTATGATCTTGAGTAGACTTGTAACAACAATTAATAGATCCTCATCCTCTGTGAGAATTAATTAGTTGACGACAAGCATATTCATTTCCATTCATTAAAATCACATGAATGCATGAGTGGGATGGGATGGACAGATGAGATGATCTTGATTCATACATTCGCTCCCTGTAACTACGTTATGGATCAAAGTTTTTGTTGTTTCTTTAATTCAGTGTAGTCCCAGTTTTGGTTATTTCTTTAATTTGTATCTTAATCCAAGCCTTAATGGTAGGTTATAAAAGAATTATGAGGTCTTGCAAATTCCAGCATTCCCTCACTTTGGATGGTGATTTGTTTGCGGGTATGGTGATTTATTCTGATTATGCGATTACTTAAAACTTACTAAAACATAGAATACCAGTTCGGTTTTAGTTAAAATAGAATCCCACTTTGAGATGGGACCAGACCAACAACCAAATTCCAAGGCGGCATTACAAAGATTAAAGATTCTTTTCCAAAGGAGATGTCAATTTGGTTGAGAATAGATTGGTTTACTTGGAGTAGATGAATGAAGAAAATGTCAAGAAGTATCTTGAAAGCTTAGTAGATTGAATAAAGTAAGAAGTGCATTTGAATTGTACAAGTACATGGGGAAGATGGAGAGGTGGGGGAGAATGTAGGAGGAAGAGGGAGAAGTTAGGGTTAAGAGTTGTACTGACTTTTTTACCCTTGAAAAATGGGTCAAGTGACGAGCTCGTGTCATCACTTAACAGATCCGTAAAAAAGGACTAAAAAAGTACACTTTTGCAATGTGAGGGACCATTTTGTCTCGTTTTAAAAGTGATGTACCAAACAAATTATTTGGTGATATGTGGGGGACTTCTAGGGTCGTTCTCCCTAAATCTTATATCCACTCCATCCTTTTCACAAGCAACAAGCCCTTTTGATTCACCATCTTTGCTAAATATAAGGTAAGTAGTTTTATCATTTTCATTCAAGAAGTCATTTTCTTTTGGTTTTGTTTCACCAAGATCATAAAATTGAAACAATATATATATATATATATATATATAGTATGGTATCTTATTTTCTTGTGTACTTTGTTGATCAACTTCAAAGGTTTAAACTTTAAAGGAGACTCCAATCCAAATGAAAATATATGTGCAAGAAACTTTTGTCATAGAAGTAGATGAGCCACAAATACATCTTGAGTGTCCAGGCAACAAATCAATATGCCCATTACACTTCAGTTGTCCATCCAGCAAGATTTGTAGCACGATACAGGACAAGAAATGAGACTCCCTGAATTAGGAACAAATCCATGAAAGTGCTTTTTTTTTTTTTTTTTTTTTTGAATCAACATTCTCACTGGCCATCCAAAACTTTCATGTCACAAGCAGTAAAAAATATAAGAAAACAATAACTTATTTCCCTGACTTTTTAGATCATACACACATTTTTGCCACCTATAAAAATAGTAATTTTTGACAAATAAATAGTCAGAACAAAAAGTTTATTAATTGTAGGACAAAAGTTTCTATATCTATTTTGTGTATAAATGAAAGTTTACTATTATTATTTTTTTAAACTTCTAATCAAAATCATCCATGAAATATAGTAATACATGATAACACCTATAATTCAAAAGAGAAATGATAGGGGGAGTGAAATTCTGGAGTGAAAAATGGGAGTGACTGACGTGGCAGTGATAAAAAGACAACCTAATCCCTTATCCATTAGGGTTCACTCATCATTTGGTTACGGTATTAGTTTGTCTTTTTATCACTGCCACGTCAGTCACTCCCATTTTTCACTCCCCCCTATCATTGCTCAATTCAAAATTTATAAATAATATATAAATTTATTATCTTAATTAAAGAATCTAAAACCCGTATTTATAATTAATACACACAAATATCAAATTTTGCCAATAACAAAATGTATGTGTCTTGAACACCAACTAAAATAAAGTTTTAGGACAAGAACAAAGTCCAAAAACCTAGAAATTTCAAGTATCAAATTAGGAGGACATTTTATCTTCTTAATATTATTAGTAGAGTTGACAAAAATATATGTGCCCGTTGGGCACCTATTGTCCGCCCGCAATTTTGCTCGTCAAAGCTACATAATTTTGACCACGGTTATAATAGGATATGGTAATAATAGGGCGAGTAGCATGCAGGCGGGTATGAGAGTAACGGTAGATATTATTAAGTAATAATCGAGTATTAATGAGTACCCCCATTAATTAAGAAACAGACAAGTATTTTGAATGCACAAACAAAATTTACAACTAGGTCAAAATAATGGTAGAACTCCATCTTACCACTGATCTACTAATATCAAATGTAACATACCATGAGAAAAAAGTGGATAAGAAGACTAAACAAGTGCTTACAGGAATTAAATGAACTAAAGTTGTGAAGAATTGCCCAAAAAATAATTAATAAGGGTACTTGTGGGTATTTTCCCGCAATTTTTATTTACTCGGCCATTTGTACCCGTTAACAAAACGGGCATGGAAGGATTTTACCCATTTTTCCAATTACATCTATTACCCGCTCAAATCCGTCTATTTGTCACTTCTAATTATTAGGATTAAATTACAAAAGAACCCCTATAGTTTAAAAAAAATTTAAGCTACCCCCGATAATTAATAAGTTGCATTTTACTTCATTGTGAAGTGTTTTCTTTTATTTTTTGAAAAAACTCAATACAACATTTCATATTAGAAAATTTTGTAACACTACATATAACCAATCCATGTAGTTAAATAATTAAGATCTAGTATCAAATGAAGTAAATGTCAACGAATTAATCGCTATTTCAAAGTGCAATGAAAATGATAAGAAATCATAATTATTTTTTCAATAACAATTATTTATTTATTTTATATATAAATAACATCTTATATATGAATCGATTTCACGAGATTTTTTTGTGAATAACAATATATTGGATGTTATTTTTTTTAGTAACACATTCTTCCCTTCAAATATGGTTTTTCAAAATAATTTTTAATAAAAAAAAAAAGAAAAAGTAACGTCACTCGTACTGTAGTAGCTGTACTTTAAAATTGTACTTTTGTATATTTATGTTGTGCGTAAACTCCAAGAACTAATAAACTAATAATAGTAATAATAATACTTCAACATTACCCATATTAATATGGCCATATCCATTCCATTCCTTTCTTTCCCATTCTCCTCTTTGCTAGTTGTTGTTGTTGTTGCTGTTCCCTCCACACACACACACACACACGCAGCAATACACTTCGCAACTCTTCAGCCACAAACATACACACAACTGTGAGCTGCTCTCCCATCATCCCATAGAATAAAAACCCCACCAACTTTTACTACTGACCGCATAAAGTTTCTATCTTTCGGATGAATGGAAAAGTTTATCAAGAAAAGCCCACAACTTCAATTCAGGGGACCATTGATGAAATCAGTGTTCTTTGGAGTTTATTTGGCCACAACCCAGATGTTTTAAAGGAATAAATTTTATCAAGAAATCATTATTGAAGAATAAAATTGAGGAATTTTTTTTTGAAGCCATTTTTCTTTAAACTGATGTTTAAAAGCAACAATGTCACTGCCAGGATTTTCCACCGCCAGATTTGTACTCCTGCTCCTGGTACCAGTGTATGTTTTTGTCTACTTTCCATATTAATTTCGTTCTTGAAATTCTGGGTTCTTTTTCTTTAATTTTTTTGGGTTCAAATTGTTTATTTCAGTTTGTTTCTACACTGGGTGTTCTTGTTTCTATTGCTCTTTGATTTTCCAGTGGTTATTCAATTAGGGCAGTAGGGCTGTAAGTTGAGAGCCCAGTTGAGCTAATACTAGGCTGCAATGGAAGGGTTTTTTTTTTTTTTTTTAAATATAATTTCTGGTGTGTATGTGTGAGTGTGTTTTGCTGCAACGGAGAGTGGTTGGCTGTGAGCGCAGGGCAAGCTTATATTCTGAACTAAGATGAGCTGTAGTTACCTTACATGATAACTAAGCTATATTGTTTTTTTTTTTTTACATATTTATGCTATGAAGGTTAATTAGTCGATGAGCTGAACTTGATCCTAATCGAAATGCTGGCAAGCTTATGAACCATTTATTGCATTAACAGCTGATTGTGAAGTAAAAGTTGGAATAGGGAAATGCTGGCTTGACCATATGAATTCTGAGCTGAAAATCAAATCTTATTAAAGCTCTTGATTTGATTATATATGTTTCTAAAAACTGTTGCGATATTACTATGCATAAAAATGTTTCCTAGGCAAACACTTGGATGACAATAATGATTCGAAATCTTTTGTTAACTTTTTACCATTTCTGATGTTATAGCAAGTTTAATGGTTTTCTTTCTTACTTTATGATCGAAATCTTTTGTTAACTTTATGATTGGAAATTTTTTGATAGCAAGTTTAATGGTTTTCTTCCTTACTTTATGATCGTATCTCTTGTTATATGTGATAGTAATTGTTCGTCATTGATGCTTCAGATTTACTGCGCCAGGCGATTTTATGAAAACATAGTCCCTAATCATACAATATATGATGTGGAGTGTCCTGACCATTCATTTCGCAAGTTCACGGAGGATGGTCTGTATCTTATAAGTTTCAGTAGAAATAATCAAGAACTGGTAGTTTATAGACCAACATGGCTGTCATTCTCATGTAAAGAAGAATATTGTGACACTCATAATCTTCCTGCGAAATCTAAAAAATTTGAAAGCTTCTTCACCCAACTATACTCTGTCACTCTTGCTTCAAGTGGCGAGCTTATCTGCAAAGACTTCTTCCTTTACGCGGAGAATAATCAATTTGGACTCTTTGCTACTTCAACTACACAAATTCAAGATGCACCTGCTGTTGGAGGTGCAGTTCAGGGTGTCCCTGCTGTTAAAAAGATAACTTTTCATTTGTTAAGGTGTGCATTTCATTTGTGGTTGTTGAGTTACTTGGAATGACTAAGTTTTTTTTTACTAGTTTATGAAATCATTATGGTTTTTGTTTTCTTCTGGTTTTCTTGTGTTCACTCAGATTGGAAGATGGAGTTGTACTTGATGAGAAGGTGTTTTGTAACGATTACGTTAATTTGGCAAATAGCATGGGTGTTTTCTTGTATGATGATTTACTGGCTATAGTTTCACTTCGCTATCAAAGAATACACATTCTCCAAATTAGAGATTCAGGGAACCTTGTTGATGTTAGGACAATTGGGGAATTTTGCCGTGAAGACGATGAACTTTTCCTTCATTCCAATCTTCAGGCAAGGGTATAGCTTAAGGCTTCTCTTTGTAGTGTGCTACATAAGGTTCCATGGATTAAAGACATGAAGTGATTTCTTTGGATGAATGGGATTACATATGATTGTTCTTTGCAAATATGGAATATAATGTACACAATATATCCAAGTTCTAAACTTCGGTGAGAAACCAAGGAATGTGGCTAAAATCTTTCGCCAAAATTATCAGTAATTTCTATATTGTTTTTTGGGCACCATATAGACTGCCCTTAGAGTGTGGCATGTTATGATGTCATGATCTCAACTGCCAGAACTTCTCAAATGCTAATGAACTGCTCCAAATTGTTTGTTTGTTGATGATATGTGCTTCCTTTTATTGTCTTTTCTTGCTTGTTTTTAGGCCCCTGCACTTACAAAACCAACTACTGATTGCAGTCCATGGCAAATCCTGACAAAAAAACATTGCATCAAGTTCCTGCTAATCATGCTGAAAATGGTCGGCATCATAGCCAATCTGTTGGAGAAACTCCTTTCCTGAGTGGTTTAAAGCAGCGCTTGCTTTCATTCATATTCCAGGGAATATGGAACGAAGAAACCGACTCATCCTTGGTTTGTCCTATGAATATCAAAATGATTGCTCTTAGAAAATTATTGTTTTACCGTAGAGTTTGTTGTCTTTTCTGGTGTGTGGCTCTTTTGTTTGTGGGTTCCATTGCTTGTTGTCCACCGTGGCTGTAAATGTCTTTTCCATTGATCTCAGAATCTTTTGTTTTCTTCTGTATTGATGCTTATTAGTTCTTCTTTGTGTCCATAAATTCTTTTTTTGCACTTGTAATGAGGCCTCAATTGCAATATCCTCCTTTTTAGTTATTGATAAATGACCTACTTGAAAATTCCATGCAAGTCCTCCTCTGAAATTCATTAATCAGGATTTTTCTAGCAGTTCAACTAGGAAACATGTTCAACCAGTAAGCCAGAGAACATGAACAATTTTGTTTTACATTTGTTGCTGGTTATAGTTTCAGCTCAATTCCAAGTAGATTTGTAGTTTATCTTAACAAGGACAATCTGAAAAAAAGTTTCAATACACATATACTAATTATAACCCTCTGCTTGTGTTTCCAGTTCTACCTTTTGTATGTCAGGTTTTGGTTTCAATTGTTGGTTAAAACTTAAACTCAAAAATAGTAAAAAGAGAAAGTGAGGAGAAAGATACTGTGAATTATAAGTTTCAGGACTTAAACACTCCACTTTTAAGTTCTGACTAAGCTCCAAGTTTCGATCTGTTCCAGTATAGCGTTATGATTTTGTTTACCTGCAATTTGAGACTATTAAACTATTGCTAGTATTTTCGTATTTCTTCACTTTTTGTAGGTAAGATAACTTGATAGGTTTTTTATTGTAGATTTTTTTGTTTCAAATCATAACAAGCTGATCCAGCTTTGGAGTAAGCAGTTCCTTATTAGCTGTTTGCGGAAGGAATTGTACTTTTTAAGGGAATTTTGTAGCTTATTTATGTGGATGAAATGGCCAGCATACTTGGAGAGTTGGAGTTACTCTTTCTAGTGGGCGAGGAAAGAGACTTTTTTGTGGCTGTTGAGATTTGAGTAATGCAGCTTGGAATTAGTGCTTTACATTAACTGTTTCTTGTAGGAGTGCCGGTTCTCGGCAGAAAAACTTTTGTGTTTGTGAGTGATGATTAAGTCAGGTCTGATGAGGACTTAATTTGTAATCAGGAAATGATTTAGATAGTCACAGATGCTGAGTAGTGAAGTTTACTACATTCTCAATCAGGAATATGCAAGTTGTATAGAGATTAAATAGGTATTTGAAGGTTATTGACACAGTGAAAGCCAGTTAGACTAGTCTTAGAAAATTCCACAATCAGGAGTTCTAGTTTACTGTTAGAGATCTTTTTGTGGCATTAGTTTTTACTAGTCACTTCTTTTGCATTTGTGTTTTGCATGTCATATAATAGATGTGTGTTTATTTCTATATACACACACACACACACACACACAGAGAGAGAGAGAGGTTTTACATTTTGTGACAATGAATGCATTCCTAGTTGTTCCTTTTAACGTAAATTTGTTATTGGAGTTTATCAGTTTTTATGCATTTAGAGTTTCTTAACACAATGAAACTAGAGTTGTATGTATCTGTAATATATCCCCTTTGGTATTTAGTTTTCCTGACTGAAAGTTGCAAGAAGTAAATTCACGTGCTTTAATATTCCTCTTTAAACTGTTACAGGTTGAACTTAAAAGTGCTCAACCTCTTTGTAAATATTCCTTTCTCTTGTTTAAGCAGAGAATGCAGTGCCTGAAGAAGAAGTTTTATTTCCATTTCCAAGATTATGTTGACTTGATTATCTGGAAGGTAAGTTCCCACTTTATTTTCTGCATGAATTTCTACTTTGATGACTCACTAATATGTCATTGGTTGCATATTTCTGATCTTTCCAAACCATTTCCTGTATTATGTATTCTTTTCTCCTGCATGAATAAGCCTAACACCACTTCTTGACTGTATTCTTTGCAGGTGCAATTCTTGGACCGGCATCACCTGTTGATAAAGTTTGGTAGTGTTGATGGTGGGGTGAGATTTCTCTTGCTATGCTAACAAATATCCATAATATTGTGAATGTGATTCCATAGCATGCATCTAGTGGTTTTTTGTAAGAACAATTACTAGAAAATTAATAACAGTGGAACTACATTGACTCCCATATTTAAGGGAAGATACATATTCTTAAGCTCCTTATGCATTGATCATAAGTTTCTAAATGATATTCTCTAAAAGCACCATTAGCTTCAAACGTTTGGCATGCTACTGAATGGGCCTGAATTAGTGTACTTTTAGATAAGCTCTTGTGATCTCACATCCCAAGCAATGTGAACCACTTGCGGTCAGGACGATGCTGATAAAAAGTCATCAAGTCACTAAAATTGCAATTCTGATTGTCCCTTTCTATTGCGATTAAAATGGGTTCATTGATCTCCTTCGCTCTTTTAGATTGGCAACTCCATTATTTTCTTTCTCTGCATTCCTCCTATACATCTATCTCTGGTTTCAAATTCTGATTTTTACACTCACCCTTGTTGGCAGTTTGTTTTTACTTAATAGTGTTTGTGAGGATTTCTTTATGCTGATTTCTTTAACTTGCTTTGCATAATGTCAGATGACATACAATTTTGTTTTATTGAGTGGAAACTATGATCTTAAATGACATATGTGGGTAGGATTTAGACGATGAGCTAATTATCTAGAAGGTATTACCCTCTCCATTACAAGCACTGGTGGGTCTGCTAATCAAACTTGTGTTGTTGAAGTGCTATCATCATTACTGTAGCATCTCATTGAGACAGATCCTAGAGGTTTTTAAAATTAACCTGTTAAACTGAGGGTAGACTTGTTTTTCAGCAATATGAGAGGGTAATTAGATAAAAATACTTATTAGCTATCTTTGAAGCTGCAGGTATCTCGAAATGCTGATAGCCATCCTGCATTCTTTGCTGTATATAACATGGAGACAACTGAAATAGTTGCATTCTATCAGGTATATAACTCATATTACTCTTCATTTCTTCTGAAAGTCCTGTTGGAGCTAAAGCTTTTCATTAACATACAAATGACTTCACCTCCAATGTCCTGCAGAACTCTACGGATGAGCTCTATTTGTTGTTTGAAATGTTCTGTGACCACTTTCATGTGTCAGGAAAAAATTCAGTGTGTATGAATTACATATCAACTCATTCAAACAACATTCATGCCCTTGAGCAACTGAAGTCCAATAGAAACAAATCTAGCAGCTTTTCTCAGGTAATATGGTGCTATACAAAATGGAATGGCAAATTAGTGCTTCTGCCTCGTCAGATTTGATGAATGATTATTTCTCGATGAATAAACCTCCAATTGCTTTACCCCATTTTACAGTTTGTGAAGAAGATGCTCTCCTCTTTGCCTTTCAGTTGTCAGTCTCAGAGTCCGTCCCCCTACTTTGATCAATCTCTCTTTCGATATGATGAAAAGGTTTTGTTCTGAATTTCAATCACTTCAATTTCCTTAAGATACTTGACATAAGTTTATAGCTCTTTTGAAAAATTTTCTCACTTTTCACCCACGGCTTAACGGCAAAAAACCCTCAGCTGATTATTGTCTAATTTGAGAACATAAATTCAATATTATCATTCATTTAGGAAACGAATAGCTTGCAAGTGAAGCTTCCTCTCCTCTCTCTCTCTTTCTTTCTTAGTTGTGTGTAGGTTTTATTGACCTCTTCACCCCTCCCCCTTTCTGGCAACCATCACAACAACAAAGCCTTTATTCCACCATGTGGGGTCAGCTACATGGATCATATTCCGCCATTGTTCTAATATGGTCGATGTCATTTGAGTGGCAAAGTTTTTACACCGATTGCCAACCTGACACATCTCTCCTCCTTTTCCCGGTCTTGGAACCGGCCACTTATAGGCAGGAAAGCTACCTATAAGTAGGTGGTGTTCCCTTTCCGGCAATCATCAAAACCTAAAAATTTTCTTCCCTGCTTTTACAGATAAAACTGGCCATGATGCACTTTAGAGTCTACATCTTCTTTATGTCAGTGCATTCTTTTGCTATATAAAAGTTTTTTGTCTGATTATTTGACTTGTGATCACCTATTATTACAGCTGATTTCAGCAACTGAACGACATAGACAGTCTACTGACCACCCAATCAAATTCATTTCAAGGAGGCAGCCCAATATTCTTAAGTTCAAAATCAAACCTGGTAAAACCTATATATATTTCAGTTGAAAACTCTCAAGCTTGAGAAACAATGTTGGTTATGTTTCTTTAATTCTTACTAACTTGTTATTATGGTTAATGTCATTTCTCCAATTAGGACCTGAAGCTGGTAACACAGATGGTCCGACGAAAAAGATTTCTTCATTTCTTTTCCATCCCTTTTTGCCACTCGCGCTTTCGATTCAGCAGACATTGTTCTTGCAGCCAGCAGTTGTAAATATTCACTTCCGCAGATGATTCTGTTCCTTTTTGTAGGTTTTTCTTTCTTTCTTTCTTTCTTCCATGTTCTTGTTTTATTTCATTTTAGTTATAGTTTATGAATAAAATGCAAATCAGATAGGGATGTTCTCGTTAAACTATCATTTGTAGCACTTTTCCACTCTCAACTTTCAAAATTAAGATAATTTAGCCTACTCTAATACCAATTTTGCTTGCATATATAACCATCATCTTGTGACATGTCTTGTTTTCTCTTCGCCACCAACAAGAATTCCAGAACTTCTTATTACAGGCCAAATTGGCAACTTTTTCATGTTAGGGTTAACTTTTTGCCCTGATCTCAAGTGATTTCCCAAAATGCGTACTGCTTACCACACCATTCATTATATGCACACAAACTTTGATTCTTGAAAGTTAATTTGACAAACTCAACAGTTCCAAACCCAAATCAAAAATAAAAAAATTGAAACCGAATCAATGAACAGTTAGGAAGATCAAACATAGAGCAATGCAACATTTCTTGATTTATTAGTTGGATGGCTAAGCAACAAAATCAACCCTAAAAGAAATGAAAACAAAACCAACAACAATTAATTTAACCGTCAACCTGTCACTAACTTTATTTCATTTTTTTTGGTTTTATAATCATTGGCTTTAGTATGTAATTTGATGCATCCTGTAATATAATTTGCGCTATTCAAATTTGACCAATTCCAAACTATGTATCCAAAAATTATCTTTGCTCAAGAAAGGGAAAGGGAAAGGGAAAGGGAAAGGGAAAGGGAAAGGGATGGAAAAGAATCTTTAAAGAAAAAAGTCCTCCTTAATTCAAAAATTGACCTCCAATTCAGGGTTATTGGTGAAACATGTACTATTAGCGACCAATTCAAGAACTCACTATTAGCCACGAATTTAAGAAGTGAGTTTAAATCGAAATTATTAATAAAATTTATATTTTAAATTTAATATGTGACATTCTAATTTAGATAGAATGATCATTTGTGATTTAGTTTAAGGCTTGAAAAAAATTGAATGGTTGGATTTGAATCTAAGTTACAATATGAAGTTAAGTCAAATTACTAAACCTAAATTTGTCACAAATAGCCTTCTATTATTCTTGTTGTTGGTTAACTAAAAATATGTTGTAAAAGTTTAAAATATTCCTCAAATAAAGACACAAAATTCAATCACCAATATATACGCATAATACAATATTGATTTGTTGTTTACACAATCAACTCTAAATAAACTGAACTTAAATTTTGTGAAGTGTATATTGACAAATATTTTATAATTTAATTGAGAGAACAAAACTATTAATAAAAATAATTGTTATATTATTTTATATAAATTTTCTTTTTGTATAAGTTGGAAATGAAAATAAGTCTTATATTAATAAATATTTGGAGAAAAATCAGTGTAAATGAGAATAAACTTAAATGTAAGAGAAAATATGTTTCGATCTATAAATACAGTCAAAGTGGGTATTTAATATTTATCTCTTAAAGTTCACTAATCACTTGATAAGGTATTATACACGGTGTCTATTTATAGACTGAAACAAGGAATGAAAAAAAAATTCTCAATGATTTAAATTCCTTCAATTAGCAATTGGGAGGAAATGGAATCTTCTGTACAAGATTATAATGTCTGATCCTATCTTCAATTAAAATTGCATTTACTCATCTCTTGATTAAGATTTACTAATTATAAATTAATTGTAGTGATATTTATACTTTTAGTTACTAATTTTAGTAAAATTACGTTACTTTGATTGTTAGACATAATATGATAAGATAATATTGGAAAGAGAATCTGGTCTCAATGGGAAGACACGATATCTTCTGTCCAAGATTTTGTTTGTTTTATTCCGTCTAAATTAAAACTACGTTATAAGGTTCACTGATTTTTTAGTTAGGGTCTAATAATTGTAAAGTAATTTTAGTGGTATTTATGCATTTAATCCCTACTTTTAATGAAATTATGTTATTTTGAACTTTACACAGAATAAGATAGAATAAATATTGGACAGAGGATCTGGTCTCGAAATGCGAGTGCTCAATTTCCATTTTAATGTATAGAATTTAGGGTTATCTTCAATTTACCCCCATGAAAGATGATCTTTAATCACTTTGCCCCCATCAAAGATTTTTATTAGTACTTTGCACCGATAAGGATATTCTGTTACTATATTTAAATGAAAATTTTAAATTTTGACTTAAAAAAATTACTTTTTTATATTTTAGACTATTTTACCCTTAAAATTTAATTCTGAAAATCTTATCCTACTTTATCATCATTTTATTTTCTTTTTTCTTTATATATACTTTAACAAATTAAATTTTTTATTATTATTTTAAATAATAGAATAATATATATAATCTTACTAAAAAAATTTAGATTTTGGATACGGTTTACTATTTTTTTATAATTTGTTAACTATTTTTAATGTACTTGGTCAATAAAAACCTCATATGAATTATTTAATTTTTTGGAATGTAATAAAATAATACATACTTTGTCCAATTTTTTTTAATTCTTTAATGAAAAATTAATGAAACATTTTATTTTACCACTCTGATATCTATGGATTTTTAATTTAGAGTGAATGAATTTTTAATTAAATTTATTAAGTATAAAAGATATCTCTATTAGAAAAATATATATTTATAATAAATAACACCTTACAACTAATAAGCAAATAATTATTTTATTTATTTATTTTGTCATTATATAATTTTATTATGTTGATTAGATTACTTTAATATATATAATAATATAATAAAAAAATTTAAGCTATTAAATCAATGTTTTAAATTGTCAATAATACAAATAAGATAAACAATCATATTATAAAGACACAACAAACTAAAATGAGTAAAAAAAAAAATTCATAAATTACAAGAAACTTGACATATTTATTTATATAAAAGAAGGTGAAATAAAAGAAAATGAATAAAATAAACAAGTATCTTATTTTGTTAAAAAAATTGATCAAGTATTTTATGCCTCAAACTAATAATATTTAAGTATTAATAAAAAAATATGGAGTAGATAAATTGAAATTAATGTTTAAATATAAGAGGGACAAATATAATTTAATTTATTTCTTATTGATGGATAAAATTGTCATTTAAAATTAATAATTAATGATGTTATCCGTTAGCATCTTTAATTGACAGTCAACGGTGCAAAGTGTTAATAAAAATCTTTTATGGAGCAAAGTGATTAAAGGCTATCTTACATAAGGGTAAATTGAAGATAAGCCTAAAATTTAATCCATCCAATTTCATTTTCTTGAAGGACTAATCTGTTTAATTTACAAAATTTTGAATTTTGGAGAGCAAATAACACAAACATTAAGGACCAAAACAACAATTAAACCTGTCTTTGTCAACTGACTTTCCAGTCTTAGCGCACTTTCAAGAAACAGTTCACGCAAAAGTCCAATCTTCAAACTCATCTTCTTTAATCATTCAACTTCTAACAGAATTTATTTAAGATAAATATCGATCGATTTTGAATTCAAGAAATTTCTAGGATGACTTCATTTGAAAAAGAAAAAAAAAAAAAAAAATCAAAATTTGCAGTAAACGTCCCCGTTGATTTTTCTCCATACACGTAGACTTTCATTTTCAGTTTTCTACACACAAATTCAAGAACCCAGACAATTTTCTACAACGTTTTCTTCAATACAGACTGCAAAGTTCTTCAAACTGGAAAACCCAGCAAAAATATTCAATCCTTTTTTTGAATTCGTCAAGTTCTTGTTTATGAACTTGATCAATCATCAAGAACTTGGAGTTTGAACCGCAAAAGGGTCTTCCCTTTTGTATGAATTTTCAGTAAATACAAGCATGGAGGTTCACCGTGGCGGTCTTCTGAACAAAATCAAGGTGTCCCTTTTCTTTCTTTATGATGATCGTGTCGTGTTCACATACTTTGTATTATTAGTTTTTCAAAGTTTGCTTCTTTGTTTCTTCATGTAGTTTGTTTGTTGACGATGTTTTTAGTTTTAAGATTCTTTAACAAAACTCTAATAAACCGGAACATGGTGTAGGATCCCAAATAACACTAACTTGAAACTAATTTTGCAACCATCTTAGCTTTGTAATGAAACTTTGACACATGTGAGATATTTTATAGTTAGACTAGCACTTGATTTTTGCCTGCTTGTTATTTTACTTGTATTTCATATGTAGTTGTGATAATCTGGAATTGCATGTTGTGATGTTTTGTTCATTCGAGGTTTTTCTCAATTTTGTGATGGAATAATTGCTGATGTCCGGGTTATGTATCGAAATTATTGTTTAAAGTACAGTATCCTTCTCTACAATTTGGTCCTCTTCTGACTTTCTTTGTAATTTTATTATCATTTGCTATGGTGTTGTGTTCATGATTGACCATGGAGTTGTTATTAAGCTGCTGAAATTGCCAGTGCTTATTTTGAGATGTTGATGTCCCAAAGGGGTACAGCAGTGTGTGTTCCATTTCCGAGTCTTTTTTATGCATATAGGTCAGGTAAATAGGTAAGCTAAATGGGCAAACGTTGAGATGTTTGTTAAAGTGGCGATCAGGTCATAGTTCCCTTATAACATCTTTCTCTAGCATAGATGATGTATGAATAATTTGTTTCATCTTCTTATTCTACATTGTTTACGACTGTCTTTAAGTTCAGCACTGTACAAGGCATTTCTTGTTGGTTTATTAAGAGTTTCATGCATCTTCCAAAGAGAAATTAATGGATGTTAAGTGATATGGGCATGCTTTGATGATTTTGACGTTTGTGCACAAGTTGATTATCTCTTTACTAATTATTCAAGGATTTTAAGGCTTATCTTTCCTTGGTTATCGAAAATTGTTGTATTGCCAAACATAAATGCCATATTGCTGATTTATGCTTCATATTGCCTTGCTTTTGCTAGATAATTCCATTTTATCCGTGCTTACATTTATTGTTGCTAATGCGAAGTACAACCGTGTTTTGCCACGCACTTCTTTAAAATTTTGGCTTGGGGTTATGGCAGGGTGCTTGTTGTGGTTCATCTCCACCTGACACAGGGAAAGGAAAAATTAAGTCGAAATCATCAACAAATAGAGTAGCACATGGATTTCACTTGGTTGAAGGACAGTCAGGACATGACATGGAAGATTACCACGTTGCTGAATACAGAAAAATGAATGGTCATGTACTGGGGTTGTTTGCGATCTTTGATGGCCACCTTGGTGCTCGGGTCCCAAGTTATTTGAAAGATAATCTCTTCAACAACATACTTGAACAGGTATAACACAATTCTTGCATATCTTATTGTGATTTTGTACATTTTCTTAACTATTATTGTCATTTCTTTGCTAACTAATTTGTCAATTGATTTAAGACGTGTGCAATTTAGTTTGACATGAAAGTCGCTTTATTTGCTGTCTTTGATATGAGCATACCTTATTATTATGTCCCTAGATGTTACTACAATTCTCCATGAGTTGGAGATAAATCATATTTATCACATGCCAAAACTTATCCTTCCCACCAACAAGAAGAAGAAAAATATCTTCTTCCTAACCCAAAATTGGAACTATTTACTTGGTACTGTTGCTTTTATAATACTTAAAAACTTAAAATCAGTCACACAGTTTGACAAAAGAAGGAAATTTAACAAAAGAAATTTAGGCTACAATTCAGTATACAAAGAATTATTTGGAGATTTGATTACCAAGAACTTTTCATTTGAAAATGTACAGTCTAGGATCAAAGCTAAAATGGAATTCTAGATCAGAATCCTATACTAAATTATATTCATATCATTCTATTCTTTTACAAATATTTACGCTTATGAAATCTTATGCATGTGTAATTGTCTATAATCCAGGCTTGTGGTTTTGTTATTTGGTGTTCTTTATTTGATCTATAGCAATTTTAGTATTCTGTTCTCTGTTCATATCAACTTTTTCCTTTCCTTTTTGTTTAATTTTTCTTTTTATTGATTTTGTACAGCCTAATTTTTGGGAATACCCTATGCTTGCTATTAAAACCGCTTATTGCTCTACTGATAAGCTAATATTGGAGAAAACTATGCAACTTGGTCCTGGTGGCTCAACAGCTGTAACAGCTATCCTGATAGATGGAAAAGATTTATGGATTGCAAATATAGGTGATTCTAGAGCTGTCGTGTGTGAGAGGGGTGTTGCCAATCAACTAACAGTGGATCATGAGCCACACAGTGAACGAAAACGGATTGAGAAAAACGGAGGATTCGTGACCAATCTTCCTGGTAATTTTCATGCTATGGGCATTACTTCTTTAGTAGGCGACCATTATTACCTAAAGCAGTTAATTTAGTTATTTTGAATGACATTTACACATGCTTTCTGCATTAACAGTTTAAAGATTCTTATTTTAGGAGATGTGCCTAGAGTTAATGGCCAACTTGCAGTTGCCCGTGCTTTTGGTGACCAAAGTCTTAAAGCTCATTTGAGTTCAGAGCCAGATATCCGTCATGTACCAATCGACTCCACGATAGAGTTTGTCATATTGGCCAGTGATGGCTTATGGAAGGTTAGATGTTTTTATAATTTTTAAGAATTCTTTTTGACTTTTTGTCGTCCTTTTCTTTTCAGTTTTTATTGATGGGTAGATGAAGCGATTTTTGATGTCGTTGATGTTCTGATGTTGATCTTGACATATTGTGTTCCTGTGTTTTTTCTTCTTTTTTTTTAAAATAGTTAATCCTGTTTGATATATTTTGAACTCCTTTTGGTTTACTTTATCTTGCTGGTTAAGATTATGTCAGCTTCTACGAGTATTGAAATTGAAACTGAAGTCAGAAATTTTTGAATCATAGTGTTGGTTGGGGGTGGGGGAGGAAATATGTGGGACATGAATAAGGGGTTTTTAGTTGTATGAAGGTGTTAGTTGCCCCTTTTTGATTGAATGTCATGGTTTTAAAATGCATGTACAATCTCTATGGACATAAATGAACTTCCAAATTTATGTTGTTTATTTTTAGAATGAGAATAAGGTGGTTATATAACATCTATAATTCAGCTCCTGATGTTATGTAATTGATAAAATAAATGGAATTCTCTTGTACTGCTTTTTGCAAGCATTGCCTGAATCTCTTTTCTTGAATGAAGTCTGGAAGTGTTCAAGTGAATAGTTTTGATTTATTGTATTGCTTTTGTCTGGTCTCATTGACTGGATAAATATCGTGCGAGTTACAACTTCTGTAAACTATGTATGGGCTTTGTGTTTGGGAGAAAATCGAGTGAGCTCTTGGCAACTTCTAGAATGTGGATTGAAAATTTCAACTGGATTGCAGGTAATGAAGAACCAAGAGGCAGTTGATATGGTGAAATCTGTCAAAGACCCTCAAGTAGCAGCGAAGCATTTGACCGCGGAGGCATTGGCAAGAAAGAGTAAAGATGATATATCATGCATTGTAATTCGCTTTGGATAATGCTCTTGGACCTAGCAGGATCTTCAAGCCACTACTACTCTGGTACACGTTGGTTCGTTCTTAAATTCTTCCCATTTCACTGAGCCCAGTTAATCTAGATGTTAGGATTAAGGAAGGGTTTTTAGTTGCTTGCATAGTAAATGATTGGAAGATGGAGATTCTATTTTGATGTGTTTTCTTTTGAGAAAATATTAGGATATTCTATTGTTGTGCAAGCATTATGTTCTTCTTGCATAAGTACAAATGCTTTCTGTGATGGCATTTTTGTTGTGTCCCTTTGTTCCTATGTAAATCTGTTGATTGTTCTGGGATTGTGTTTGCCATTTGTGAATCGAGAGGATACAGTGATAATAATCTCTCACTCCCTTTTGTATAAGGGGTGATGTTAGAAATTTCTTTTGATACAATTTTGAACTTTGGCATTTACATTTCTCAGAAGCTTGAATATGAAAAGCCTTTTTAACCCTTTTTATGCATCCTAAGTATACAATACAGAAGTGTGTGATTATAAGAACCACCAGCTAAACTCTTAGATATTAATTTGACTTTTTAAGTTGTGCATATACTTAATGTTTTGTTATTAAGAAATAAAGTTTGTCCTTTACTTGGAGCAAGCAAATACAACAACAACTTAGACTCATACGTGGGATTGGCTATATGGATCATACTATTCTATTTAGCCACGTGTTTTCATCTATCTATTATAGTTTTTATACGATTTCTAATATAATTTATCATTTGAGAGTTCTTATGTCGGCTACTAACTTGATGCAATTCTCTTCCTTTTTTTCGAGGGTTGGGATTGACTACTTATAGACGAGTTTAAAGAATATATATGTGTGTGTATATTTGAGTTTATGAAGGCAAATATTGAAAAAAATTGGATTAGTGGAGACAATATACATAATACTAAATAAGAATCATGAATAGTCCATTAAACAAACCAAAATGGCAAAGACATTAGGAAAGGGTTATGAACTTGTTATCATTTCCGAGCTCCTACAGGGATAAGCATCGACAAACATATACCAAGTGCTCCAATAAATCAATAAATGGATGTAACTATATTTGAATTATACACAATAAACATTTTGCATAGCAAATAATACAATGTTAACCCACCCATTCCACAAGTTTTACATAAACAAAACAAAATAACCCCCCAAAATGAGTTTCTCCCCAATCAATTCTCCATTCCATTTGTGAAAAAAACCAATAAAATTGATTAGGCCTCAAAATCCAAAAATAATAATAACAAAAAAAAAAAAATAAAGCCCTCCCAAAAAAATTACTAATTATATGATGCTACTACAACTATATAATTAAAATTATTGCTCAAAATAGAAATTAAACCAGCCGCTCAAAAGTCTTGAGTAATCCCTCTAAGCGCATCAATGGTAACTCTGCATGCATGTATTTCAATTCCATCCACTCCAACATTTACTGCAGAACAAAGAACAATGGGTGTTCAAAAAAAAAATATCTGTGAGTAATTACTACTAGCTATCACCATTTTAGAAAAATATACAAATAAATGAGGATGAGGGTGTAAATGTAGTTAAAGACTATACCTTGAGGAAGAGGGTTTAGTAGTATGGAATTGTTGGTGGTGGTGGTGATGCATAAGATACTCCTGTTATTGGAGGAAGAGGCACATCCCACTCCGGTGGAGGAGATGCTGGTGGTGGTGGTGGTGGTGATGAATAAACGTATGGAGGCGGTGGCGATGGTGATGGTGGAGGAGGTGATGGATACACGTGTGGAGGTGGTGGGGATGGTGATGGAGGTGGTGGTGATGAATATACGTATGTGGTCGGTGGGGATGGTGATGGAGGTGGTGGGGATGAATATACGTATGGGGGCGGTGGGGATGGTGATGGAGGTGGTGGTGATGAATATACATATGGGGGTGGCGGCGATGGAGATGGAGGTGGTGGCGATGAATATACATATGTAGGCAGTGGTGACGGTGATGGAGGTGGTGGAGATGGGGATGGAGGTGGCGGTGAAGTGTAGTAATATGGTGTATGTGGAGGAGGTGACGTCGGTGACTGCCAAGGATGTTCGCTAGTTGGTGGTGGAGGTGGTGGTGATGACATTGATTCATTACACTTGTACGGCGGTGGTGGTGGTGAGGAATGAGATGGGTTTGGTGAATATTCTCCTGGTGAAGGAGCTGGAATCGTTGGAGGTTGATATACTGGAGTAGGGGGAGGTGGAGATGTTACATATTCTGCAGGTGGTGGCGGTGGCGGCCTTTGATAAGTTGGTGCTGGAGTGTAAACTGGTGGAGGTGGCGGGCTTTGATAAGTTGGTGCTGGAGTGTAAACTGGTGGAGGCGGTGATTTAGACGGAGGATAGCTTTCAACCGGTGGTGGTGGTGGTGGAGGAGGTGGAGGTGGCTGATAGTAAACTGGAGGTGGTGGTGGTGGTGATGCATACGGATTATGAGTTGGTGGTGGAGGTGAATGTACAGGCTCAGGGTTTATGGGTGTAGGAGGTGGTGGTGGTCTGAAATGAGTAACCGGAGAAACTTCTTTAGTAGGTGGTGGTGGTGGTGGTGAAGTATACTCATTCTTGGTTGGTGGTGGTGGAGGTGAATGTACAGGCTCGGGGATTACCGGTGTAGGCGGTGGTGGTGGTGGTCGGAAATGAGTTCCGGGAGAAATTCCATGAGTAGGTGGTGGCAGAACAGGAGTGATCACAACAGGAGAAGGTGTTGGCGGTGGTGGAGGATGTGATCTCATTGACGGCGAAGACTCCGAAGTAGGCGGAGGTGGCGGTGTTTGCTTGAATTGTTTGGGAGGACGATTGGGTTTAGGCGATGGATTAGCCGGAGGAGTTCTAATTCTCCTATTGGTTGGCGCATTTCCACACTTTGATTTTCTACAATCAAAAGGTTTAGCATCATCAGAGGAACACTCCATAGCTGACCTTTGATTACTCTTTCCAGCAATGCAATTCTTCTTCCCATCAATAATTCTTCTTCCAGAATTAGCACTGCAAATCGGTGCCTCCCCAGTGAAGAAATTGAAAGAATACGTGAAATTTTGCAGTCTAGGAAGTTTACAAATGCTGGCAGGAATCACACCAGTGAGAAGATTGTGAGCCACATCAAGCTGTTCTAAGCTCTTCATTCCTCCAATTGTTGATGGGATTGGTCCCTGCAGCTTGTTGAAGCTCAAATCCAACACAGTTAGCTGCTTTAACAACCCGATCTCCGGTGGCAAACAGCCCGTTAAGTTGTCATTGAGAAAGATGAGTTCGTTTAATGTTTTTGACATTTTGCCAATGCTGCCAGGAATGCATCCTCCCAAGTTGTTGTTAGCCAAAACAAGAACGGATACAGGAGAATTACCTAGATTTTCCGGGATTCCAAAGCGGAATCTGTTGTCATTGAGGAATAATGCATCAAGATCCTTGTTGAATATCTGGGATGGAACTGGACCTTCAAAATCATTGAATCTTAAGTCCAAGAATTTGAGGGCAGGCAATGAGAGGACTACCCTGGGAAACCCTCCAACAAAGCGATTATTGCTGAGGTCTAGCTCGAACAGAAGTTTTAGATTCTTGAATGTTTTTGGGATAATGCCACAAAATCTGTTGGAGTTGAGATGAAAGAGAGCTAGATCGGTTAAAAGGCCGAGTTCAGAAGGAAGATAACCAGCAATATCAGCATGGTTGAGGTCAATGCCAGCTACAACTCTCATTGATGAATTGGAAGGAGAAGGTGCACAAAAGACTCCATTATAGGAGCAAACATTTGGGCCATTCCAATTTTCAGTGAAGTTTAAAGGGTCAGAAAAAATAGCAAGTTTCCATGCTTGGAGAGCAATGTAAGCTTGTTGAAGACTTGGATTTTCAAAGTTGAACTTTTTGAGATCATCTTTGATTTTGTCAAAATCATCTTTGTCAACATCTTCTTTTGCAGCTGAGGGTAAAATGCAGATCTGAGAAAATATCAAGAAGCAAATGAAGATGAAGAAAGAAATTGTTAAGGGTGGATGATTCTGCTGCTGCTGCTGCTTAAGCATGGCCTCTTGTTTTTTGTTCATAAACAAGAAATGGGCTCAAGAGAGTATGTTAAGAAATGAGTAAAAATGAAGAAAAATGGCACATTCAAGAGAGCAAGAAATGAAAAGAAGAAGAGTGAAAGAAAAGAGATGAAATGGGAGTGGTGTGGTTCCTTCCAGCTGCCAAAATGCCAATAATGTCTTCTGCTGTTTGTCTGTCTTTTAAGTTCTGAAAATATAGCCAATTTGGTACTGGTCATTACCACCATTTATTCCACTCAAAGTTCTCATTGATTTGTGAACTTTTTTTTTATTATTATTATATTTTATTATAATTTTTTGAAATTATGATTAATGAAGTAGTAGTATTGTATTATATTGGGAAAAGTGTTGGGACTTGGGATGGATGATTTTTGCTTATAATGATTTTTTTTTTTAAACTATGAATTTGTGATGAGAGAAATGAAATCTAAAGTCAATTCATATCAATATGTTATGGGAAACCATGAAGTGTGGATTTTGTAAACTTTCTTCTTTTTTTTAAATGTTTTCTCCAAAAGGTGTAAATTTCGGACACCCAAATCGGGCCACGCTAGCCCTACCCTGGGCCTGCACGTGACAGGTAAATTGCGGGATGTGCCCTTACTGGCAGCTTGTAAGGATATCTAACGGGACCCGAGCTCCAGGTGCCCCCAGGAATATTTCACCCAGGCAACGCACTTACACGGAATCAATTTTTTAATGTTTTCTTTGAATAGTTTTTGGTAGGATTGAGAGCTGTATTATTCCAAATGAGTCTGGCAAATGTTGGGAAATAATTTAATGAACAAAAAAAATTACTCAATCTCTTTCTCTCTCTTTTTTTTTCCTATTAAAAAAATCACTAAATTAAATTGAATAAGCCAAATTATTACATGCTAGCACGTTGATGAACAATAAAAAAAAATGGTTTACTTACAAATAAAATAATAATTTCAAAACAACAAGAAAATTCAAAATTGTTGGTGAGAGAGATTTGCGGAAAAGATTCAAATAATTGTTTAATTGTTTAATGTATTTTGAAGAAGATAAAAATAAATTGATGTAAATTGATGGATGGTACTGCCACTAAAGTCTAAAATATACGGTTTATTTACAGAACGCGTTTGTGTGCAGAAAATGTATGAAAACATTCACTCACTCCCAACTACTACTTATTAGTATGTTAAATGAGAGTTTGTCCACTTTCTCATCTCAAACAATTTCAAACAAAATTTTGAATTCCCTCTTTCATCTTTTATTACTCTTTAGTTTTTACATTTATTTACAACTATTTTTTTGCCTTTCTTTTTCTTTCATTTTTATTCTTATTATTAGCAATATTATTTAATTTACTCTTAATTTACTTACAAATTCTAAATTATAAGGGATCAAAGGCCATAGAAGGGTGTTCGGTTTACTCTAAATTAGGGTGTAATTCCAAATCAAAGACGTTGGAAATAGTGACTGATAGTATGAAGGGCGAAATTGTGTAAGATTATTAATAAAACCTATATTTTAATTTGTAAAGGGGAGACAAATTCTAATGTTCCAAATGAAAATTTTTAGTTAAAGAATAAATATAAATTTTTAAATTTCGGGGCAATCTTATCCCTCCCACCCATCGACTCAAGAGGATTAAAGAAAGAAACTCGAGATTAAAGGGAAATACTTTTAAATATATATATAATCTATTAATAATATGACGAGGTACTAATAGCTTAATTTAACCATTTCAACGAATACCTACTTAACCATATTACAAATAGCACACTAATTTTGCTAACCTATGATTAATCTTATTTTCATTTAGAATGAGGGAAATTATTAACAAGTTCTTGAATGTTCTGCTAACCTGTGGTTGATTAATCTTATTTTCATCTAGAATGAGGGAATTTATTTATTAACAAAGATCATTGAATGTTTTGTGGGACTGTTTGCATTGTTCGAATGATGTGGATTGTTAAATCAAAACTTTTGATGACATGTTGGCACGATTGATCAAGAAAACAAATTCATGTTGGCAAGTAGCACATCAACAAAGCAAAGCATCTCTTCAATAAATGATCATCCCTACTTCAACAACTTAACTATGCATAATCCATTTATGCATTGTCTTGGGACCAAAACAATTTATCCGATTATGTTGATTACGTCGGATGGATTATACGGATCATATTTTGTTAACATATTTTATCTACAATGTTATTCGGGCTAATATTTCTTTATTACTTACATGTGGTATCGAGGAATATCGAGTTAATATTTCTTTATTTTCTCATGTCCGTTATCACCATTTATTTGTTCATCTTAAAAAAACTGAAAATAAAATAATTTTAACTTTGAAGTACTTTGGATACAATATTATGAGAAAGGAAAAATGATCTTCTCACAATTAGGATTGAGAACAAACACGAACGTTCACGAACAAGTTCGGGCTCGACTCGATAAAAGCTCGGCTCGAGCTCGTTCATTTAATAAATGAACGAACACGAACAAGATTTTAGGCTCGATTAATAAATGAACAATAAATGAACACATGTGTGACAGCTCGTTTACGTTCATGAACAGCTCGTTAAAAAGCTCGTTCATAACTCGGTTAAAGCTCGTTAAAAGCTCGGTTAAAATATTAATTATATAATATATATTGAACTTATACACGAAATAAAACTATTAAACAATAGAAATATATAATTGGGTTTATATATACATATATTTATTGACACATAAATCACACTATACGGTGGTGAGAACGAACATAAACCTTTATGAACAAGATCGAGATCGGCTCGGTTAAAGTTCCACTGAATCTCGTCTGCTTAATAACACAAACAAAACTTTACGTTGGGTTAATAAATGAATAATAAATCAACAAGCAAGTGAAAAATTCGTTTAGGTTGGTCAACAACTTGTTAAAAATTTAGTTAAAGTATAAATTATACAATATAAATAATATATACCCTAAGTAAAACTCTTAAATAATAGAACAAATCGATTTTTTATACATATAAGCACACAAATCATTATATATGAGTTTGAATTAAATTTGTACATTTATGTAAAGAGACAAAATATATTAATTTAACTAAATTATGCATTTTTATTCAAGTCAGGAAGTGTTCACGAACAAAGCTCGGGCTCGTCTCGGTTCGCGTAAAGCTCGGCTCGAACTCATTCATTTAATAAATAAACGAACACGAACAGATTTTTAGGCTCGATTAATAAACTAGTCGGGCCTGAACACCCTAAAGCTCGGGCTCGGCTCGGCTCGATATCACCCCTACTCACAATAGAAGAAATGATCCTAAAATAGACATTAAAAATTATCATTTTTGACTGTTTACTAAGTATAATTGGTTATTATAACACTAATGATTAAACCTTGTGATTACTCACTAACCTAAATATTTAATTAATTAATACCAATAAGATTACACAACTTTGTTTCCTTTTACTACTCAAAGTGACAATAATAGTAGTTGAAAAGTTTTAGTTTATCAAAAGGCTAATTACAATTGGTCAATATCTATGTTAGAAGATCTTGTGTGGGATTAAATTAAAATTAAAAAAAAAAGAAGAATAAGAAAAAGCCAAAGTCAGAGTAATATTATTATCATTATTATACAAAAACTCGTGTAAGACAATCTCGTATATGAGACGTGATAAGTGAATTATATTTTATACGCTAATTTTTATACATTATACGCTAATATTTGATATTTTAGACACTAATTTTTTATACTATATATGCTAATTATTTAGTTTTTATATGTTAAATTAAATTTATAGGCAAGTCTCGCATATAAAACGGTTTCAAATGAACTACCCTTATTATTATTATTATTAGTTAAAAGTGTAATTAATTAGTGGTACTAATAAATTAATAATATTGTGTTGGGTTGGGATTTGACTGAACTTGGCTTAGTGTGTGACTGTGTGTGAGAGAAAAATGAAAAAGAAAAAAAAAGGGAAATGGGGGCCCAGACTACAAGTAAAGGTTTGTTGTTTTGCTGCCAGAAGGATATGGTCCCACGATTACACCGCCACCGCACGACTTTATAAGGACTTTTTGCTCTAATTGTACGCTTTTTTTTAATATCGGGTTGTAATGTGCGTAAAGCGGAATAATCCACGCGAAAAACAAAAGAGTTCGAAAGCGCGTTTTGGTAGATGTTGTTTTTCTTGCATCATTATGGATGGATTCATCATCTAAAAAGGGAAAAGAAAATTAAAACAAAAAAAAAAAAAAGAATTTAACTAAGGAAATAAAACAGATAGCTGTGGTACATAGGTTTTATTCTGTTGGTGTCATTTAGGGAAATTCTGATTGCCAGTAAGAAAACAATATCATTTCTTCAATTTTGATGATAAAAGAACATTATTATTTGGGTAAAATATTTAAATAAATTTTTTGATGTATTTTTTTTTTAAATTTTGTCCACTATCATGTGTATGTTTGCTCATTACTATATTTTATCATAACAAAAATTTATAATGATTATTACAACAACAATAAAATCTACAGTTGGTTTTTATGATTCGGTTATATATGCAAAGCCAAGTTAATCGCGATTTTAACGCGTAATAAAAGTGATAAAAAATTAGAATTACAATTTCAACGACGATTAATTGTTTATTTCATATTTGAACTACGTTTTATAACAGGAATTTTTATTTAAAATTTATTGATACAATAAAAAAAAAAGATCGGTTTAAATTGAGAATCAACGTAAAACTTTTTCTAAATCACTCAATGATGATGGACAAAATTTTTAATGATTAAGAGGCAAAAATTCTTTAGTTGTGAAAACAGCTGGGCAGACAAAGATTTGACTTTGGAATAATTATTTGTTTGATGATTCACATGAGGTAGGCAGATATTGCCGTCTACAACTACAAGTCCATTCTCATGGACCAGTTAAGAAAATACTATTACTAGCTCAAAGTAAAAAGTAAAAACTGGAAAACCCTTTATCTCTATTTGATTTTCACTACTCCTCCTTACAGTTTGGAATTTTTGAAGTTTCCAAATTGAAAAGTTCAAAAAAAAAAAAAAAAGGGTTTTGTACCTCACATAAAATGAATTGGCAGGAGTAGTTATTTTGTCAATAAATGCATTGGGTTGGTAAGAAATCCATGGCTGAATTGAGGGTTCTGTGTCTTACTTGCTTTATTGATCGTAAATGGACAAATAACATTAGCAAGTATAGTTTTTGTCCCAAAGGGAATGGCTCTAGTTTTGAACAAAAGTATACAATAGTTGTACAAGACATGATGCATTTCTGTTTAGGTACAGTAACCCTTGGAGTCAGTAGGGCAGGGCAATGGCATGGCATGGGGATGGGAGAATTATCAAAAATCTTACACTCTCAAAGCCCCAAAAGACCAAACAACATAGTACCCAATGTTAATGAACTTTGACAGGAAAATTATGGCTAAGGATAGAGGGTTGGTAGCCAATTTTAAAAGTTTGTATTCCTAACATTTTTTGGTCATAAGAACAAAACCAGAAGATTGAAAACATGTTCATTTCTTTTTCAAAATTGTAAAATGTGTAGTATAGCAAATACACAAGTGCTCTTTTGTACATGAAAACTCATCTTTTTTGTTTCCCATGTTTGCTTTTCCTTGCCAAACCAGTAAGCATTTGAGAAACACTAGAATTTAAGCAGTAGGCACTCAAGAGAACCCTCCCCTAAACTCAAGACGATCCCACAAGCGTGTGTGTAACGAGTGTGCAACAAATGCGAAAAACAAATCTACTTTGCTGGATGGAATAGCTACTTCTCAGGCATTGTGATAGAGATCTCCAGAAAAGTGCTTTCATGTTTCCTCTTGCTCGCACGGTACAATCCACCAACAATCCATTCCACAGAAACTGGAGAGGTTGCATGGTGTAGGAGGTCGCTAGTGGCAATATTTATCTGGAGGAGCTGATTCAGGAATCTGAATAGGAAGAGGAAAATGACAGTCAGTACAATTTTGTTGCAACTCAAACTGCTCAAATCAAGTGAAACTGCTATCAGTAGCCCTGCTTTGAAGGTCAAATAAAGTTCAATAGAAACCTAAAAGCATCCCATGCATTCATATCAATACGTCAAATGCACATTTCAACCAATGGATAAAGAACGAATGGGATCAATTTTACACGAAAAGAACAACTGATAACTAAATTCCGTGTATGGATCCAAGAGGCACGTCAATGTGTGCATATATGCCTTTGTATGTAGAAGTGCACTTGACCATAACATAAGGTACCGGTACAATGTTTACCTTCCCAATGGCCCATTCCTCTTTTGTCCAAATACTGTCATCCCCATCAATATTCCCCTCTGGTGTGTTAATGCTGCAAATGTAATACAACGGTTAAATTGCAGTTAGAAAAGGTACTAGCTATTGCTGTAAATCTGCAGGAAAAAAATGTTCAGAGATGGAAAAAAGGATTAAATAAAAACTGCCGGGTCTGTTCTCTCTCCCTAATCATCAGAGGAATGTCACAATGCCGTTGTATATGAGCTGTCCATAGCCCTTAGTCCCCAACATATTGCAGAATAGAAGTTCAAAAGAAAGGGAAGTTGGTTTTCCTCCCATAAATGTGAGAAAAAAGAACCCAGTCAAAGAAGAGGACTATGTAAAAAATAGCAAGTGGGTTATGCCTCGAGAAATCGTTGCCTACCCTTGAAATTAAGGCTGTTTTAGCAAATCTAATCAGCAGAATCACCAATGAGTAAAGTGACTTTCTGGTCAGATAGTAAGGCCTAACAAGAAATTGCACCACCAAAAGAGAAGATGAAACAGACAGGCCAATGACTGACCATATCCTAGTTACTAGAACCAAATTTTACTCAACTAAGGCAGGGCAATAGGTCTGGGCATAAAGCTGTTTGAGAAAGCACATCGAGCTCTGGATCCAGACTCAACTAAACATGCTGTGTTAGAAGATATGTCTAAAAGAAGGCTGCCTGTACTATGGGTTCAAATATCATGTAATGAAAATGGGAAATAATGCTCAATGATTTCATAATTTCATTTAATTAGATTGTCCTACAAAAAAATTGGAAAAAGAAACCTGAACTGAATTTCAATAGCTCGGAGCCAGTTAAATTGCCAATATGTATTAAGATTAGCTTGCATTTATAGTTCATAAACAAAAACTTTAATCTTGGTACAGTTTTTCTTTCATCAACTTCTAATTCTTCAAGAAATATGTAAGAAAAAATGGCATATTTTAGAATCCATATTCCTTTTCAAAATAGGGCACAAGAACTCCATATTAAAATGAAAATTTTCTGTATCATTAAAGATGTCATTCCCTGTTAAGGATGACAATATTTCAAATCAGACAATTGTCAAAGTGAATTAGACCACAAATCACGTCCTAGCACACAAACCATAACATATGTTGGAATTCATGCAATTCTACAAAATGTGAAATTGAAGGGAAAAAAACGGTCACTGAATGATTATTTCAGTTAAACTTACATCTATTAAAGTGGTAGTAAATGGTATACAATGAAATAGACTTATTTGAGTAAGATAGAAGTAGAGCAAGTCAACTGACAAAAATAACAAAAATCAAGAGGTTGTAAATGAAGAATATTGTAAAAAGCACTCACTGACTTGGTTTTTCACTTACTTCAACTGAATGCTGTCCACAGCCAATCCACCAGAATTAGGGGCAGAATTAAACCCATTGAAAAGGTTACCAGTAGAGCTAGAAATCTGTGATGCGACTGTTGAAGAAAAAAATTGGTTCTGCTCAGTCCTTGTGGAACTGTTATTGAAGCCTGCAGAACTGGACACAAAAGGGCTTTGAAATGTCTGGGAAGGACGTTCGTCGGCAAACCCTCCTAGCATACGAGTCAAAAGGCAATACTCAATGACAAGGTCCTAGTTATACCAAATAAGGATGAATTCAAACTGTACCTGAATTTCCAAATGGTGAGTTACTCATATTAAGCATATTTGATGTCTGGCTGGTATTCTGGAAAGTATGAGTTTGACCAAATAAATTATTTGGAGCAGTAGCTCTGAGAATCAAAGAACCAAGAGGAATAGTAAACAAAAGGTTGAAGCAGAATAGGTAAAGGACATATGCAAGTCATGGATTAAGAGACATCGCTCCATTCATACCCTCCTGGGAGTGACGTGCCCAGTTGACTGAAACTTGAGAAAGAAGGTGGATAACTGCTTTGAGCAGTAGCCATCATATTCTGCATGTTTCCAGGAAAAGGACTCTGAAGACCAACATTAAAGTTCAGCGAGCCTTTGTAAGGATTGTTGATTAGGCTGTCAAACTCCACTAACTTAGAACTAACTAAGTTTCTCTCTCTCTCAACCTGAAATGAAATAAGCATAGTAATAGTTAGCAAAAGAAAGATCACTCTTTCACCTAGATACACAGAAATTCCAGAGTCAATGTAAAGGCCAGGATGACGGAGTCCCTTATGCAGGCATTTCAATTAACTTGGTTGGACATAACACAAAGAGAAAATACTTTGCTGTGTGATAGACAGCAACCGTTATCACATTTATCATTTTCTCCAGCAGAAGGCAATAACGAAAGAACTGAAACATGAGTAGTAACTATGCTCCTCTACCTCCTCTCAGACAAATCTGACAAGCTTTTCCAGGGGAAAAAAAGACCCAGGGGAACATAAAACTGATGTTGATTGCAAGTTGGCAAGACCACAATAGCATCCAGATTTGTCTATTAGTCAAATGATAAATAAGGAAAATGGTACAATCATATGGTTTGACTACATTTCAGTGGAAGAATGATATGAATTTTGGTTGTTAAAGTTCATAACTGCTCCGGGATAGTTACAGGCAATAATGCAGGATACACTTGATGCCAATAGAATGGAAGGAGAGCACAATGATCAATAAGAGAGAAAACAATTCGGGATTCTTTTAGACTCCATTATGGAAAAACAAACAACTAAGCCTTTATCACACTAAGTGGGGTTGGTTATATGGGTCACACTTCACCACCGTGCTCAGTCAAAACTCATTTTCTCATTTATATTTAAATATAACATATCTTTTCTTATAGTTGCTTTCCAATTCTTTTTTTTGTCTTCCTCTTCCCCATTTAATTTTAATTAATAATTCTCTATTTTCTACACACCTCACTTGGGTATCTAAAAGGTCTCTTATGTATAAGTCCAACCATCTTAAGCGAGTTTCAGCAAAAGAATTTTAATGGAGGCTGAGAGAAGTCAGGAAACAAAAAGGTAATCCTACTTCTGAATATATCATAAGGTTTTAAACAACTTTGTTAAATTGTACTTTTTTGCTGCCAACTAAAATCTGAAATTCATTAGTGACCCAATTTTAACTATTGATCAAGGAATTAAGGTGATATAACTGGAACAGAGACAAAGGTAGAAAATTGAGCCTATTTTATACTTGAGTTGGTAACTGAGAAACTGAAAAAAGTTATGGTTGCAAAGTGACGTTCACCCAAGAAGGGACTTCTAAAATGCTTTTCTAATTCTTACTGTCTTCTAATTCTTCCGTACTTATTTAGTAACTCCTAAACTGCACACCTGCAGCTTTTCTCATGAAAGCAAGAGCAACAAAGCAGAGAGATATTATCTCACAATTGCCTGCAAGCTCAATCCACGCTTGGCTTCATCGTATGCTGCTGCTCGCAACTCTTCACAACTAATATCACCCACGATGTCACAAGGACGGCTGAAAACAAAAACATCATTCGGAAAGTTAAATAGTTTTAGGTACTTTCAGAATTGCAGGGCTATGAAGCCTTACAAACAAGCTTTGAATAAATATAGGAGCAAAACCAGGGATATACTTTTTAGAGTGACCATAACAAGTGAGCTTCCACAAAGGTCTCTCATTTTGGAAGTCTTCAGCAATCTGACGTTTGCATGATTCCGGATCAGTGCACCTTCACATGCATCAAGAACCGAAAATCACCTTTCCACTTCAGTCATAAAACAGATGGATGGATCCAAGTATTAAATCATACAGCTGAAAAATATATTAAAAGAAAAACAGAAAAGAAAAGCAGAATAAGCTCACTTGTGAGAGGATGCCTGATTATCAGGTTGCCGTGATGCTGAACCACTGGCATTTGTCTGGGAAGAGCGAGTCCACTTGTTTTCAAAAGGCTAAGAAGGAAAAAAGATCAGACATCCAAGAGTTGATGATGCAGTTCTCAAGTTCACAGTGCAAGTCAATTTATACTTCAAACTTATAAAAATTAAGTAAACAAACAGTTAGTATTCAAATATAAGGTTGGGTTGCAGAGACACCTTATAATCAGGGTGGGAAAACTAAGGAATCCAATTCAGTAAATTGATATGCATAGAAGCGCAAAAAGCAGGATTTTTGGAGCAGGTTACATAAGATGGTTTCTGCAAAATTGCATTCGACAAATATTTAAAATGGAAATGGCCAAATAATCATGGTTTTATTAGTTAAATAGCCTCATTGATACATGAAATCTACTGACTCAAAAGAGACTTATGGAAAGGTCACACAGGTAATTGGTGATTTTCATAGTCGAAAAAATAAAAATGTATACTCAGTTTCATAATATAATAAGACCACCTATGAAAACATAAAACATATATCTAAAATGCACATAATGGCTTCCATTGAACCAAGGTCTTGGAATGGCAACTGTTTCATGTTTAATGATGACTTGATAAGTTCAATAAGAAAGCAAAAGAACCTTATATTGACTTTGTTTCGAACTAAAATCACTAGCTCCTCTTGACTGGGAGTTGTTTTGAACACCAAACCCAAAAGGATTTGACTTCTGCCGTTGCATATTTGACTGCTCAAATTGATTGCCATTTTGGACTCCAAACCCAAAGGGATTAGGATTTGGCTTTTGTTGTTGCAGATTTGAATGCTGAAATTGGTTGTTATTTTGTACACCAAACCCAAAGGAATTAGGTTTCGAAGGTGTTTGGGCAGCATGAAGGAATTTGCATCGGTCACCATATTGACAGCTGCAAGACAAAAGCTGAAGATTAGGTTAAGTGATCTAATGTGAATATAGAGGAACTTGTCAACAGAAGCATATGAATCCCTACAAAAAATTGACAAACCTGACAAACTGTACAGAAAGAAATACACAGATGCAAATTAACAGCAGAAATAATGACATCAGTGCATGAAAGAATATTATTCAGGATATTAAACATTCTTTAGAATATAACTAACAAAAGGAGGAAAAGAAACCTCCCCAATTTCATTTCCAATTCCCATTGATCCAATTGAAGAAAGAAGCTCTTCTAACAACCTGTTTCCTTATTAGCGGTCCTGACTAGTTAAATTGCTAATATTGGCATTGCTTTTCTCTTCCCTTTCATTGCTCTTCCCACACCTCCCTGCCTGTAGCCTAAAGGAACCAGGAGGCATCTCCATAAAGTCCAAGTTTGTTCCGTTTGTGGATATAATGGGAAACAAAATATCTCTAAAATGTCCCTTCTGTTTCTTCATTTTTTTTGTACTTAGTGGCAAAGAAAATTATGGATCTTCAAACCTTCTTATATACAAGGATGGATGACATATAATCTCACTCAATACATTTAGGTTATATAGTCATACGAAGGTCAAGAACAGAATCAAGCATAGTGTGAACATCAGTTACTTGACATCTTTTCCTTAAATGTCCTTGACCTTGTCCTTAATGTAAGACCATTTTGTCCACCTTCAACAATCTTCCACAATAACCTTCTTTCTCGTCAGTTACACATACACCTAACATCTCCACCATATCCAAGGTTAAAACCACTCGAAGTATCTTGAAATGACATCAGCCAAATGCAATGATCACTGAGAATTTTCTCTTTATAAGGAAAAAGAACCTATAAATTAGTACTCCCCCCGGAGCAAATATAGAGTATAAAATCGGCTGCATCATCAATTTTCACTAATAGCAAAAAGCAATTGTAATTCGTACCCTCTGCATCATCAATATAGCAAAACGCAATTTTAATCCGTACCCTCTTCAGCTGACTCATTTCAAGTCGCATTCAAATGATAAACATTGACAAGATAATGAGTTTTTTACACAAGCAGATTTAGGCTAACATGACAAACTGTAATCTTACATCAGTTGACCTCTCCTGCATCTTTTATACTGACAGTGTATACAAGATACAATCTTTTTAACAACAATGGCAAGAAAACATAAAAGAAAACATCGTGGGTCAGAAATTAACAGTTCGATAGTACAACAATAATGCAATACCACAAATTTGAAGTAAGAAAAAAATGAAAATACGATGGAGGGTCCATTTCACTGGGATAAAAAATCAAACCCTGACCACAACAAAAGGTAAAAATGCTCCAAAACTAATTAAAACATCAAACAAGAACATAACAGTGCAATTGGCAGTGCTTGAGAAATAATAATCACACACTACCAAAGGATCATTTAACAAGGATAATAAATCAAACCCAGATCAGGAACAAAACAAAAAAGCAACAAAACTAAACAAAAACAGAAAAAAAAAGAAAAACATAGAAATTGGCAGTGCTTAAACCCATTCTTGAGTATAATACTTACAGGGGTTTGCGAACCCAAATAAAAATTGGAACATTAAAGAAAAAAATAAAAACATTTCTAATAAATCGCAAAAGGAGCAGACAAGAACTTATGAATACCTTCCACGCAGAAAATTCCTACAGAGTTCTCTCTTGGGAGCCATATTTACATACACACTTTCTTGAAACTTCCTCTGCAGCTTATTTTGCTTAGAAAAAGGGAGGAGAAAAAACCAAATTGGAAAATAATCAAAACTAAAGATTAATTCTTGAGCAAAACAAGCTAATTTTGGTGAAGTTTTGTTTGAATTCTTGAGCAAAAGAAAGGATTAATTTGTTGGAGAAAGGATGAAAGTCGGTTTGGCCATGGGGAGCGAGGGAGCGTTGTTTTCACGACGCTTGAAAACTAATTTTGGGCCAATGAAATCCGTTATTGTTGTTGTTTTGTTTTATACTTGTTTGGGGCTGATATGTACAAAGTTGGGTTTAGGCTTTCTTGAACTATTGGGCTATTTTGAATGGAATCGCCCACATAAATGACTCCAATCTCTCTCTCTCTCTCCCTCTTTTTTTCTTTTTTTCTTTTTAAAAAAATTGTTTGGAAGAAGAAAATCTTGGCTTGCATTTTAAAGAAGGAATATTTTTAGTTAAAAGTGGGAATTTAGATTGATAGATTTTAAATTTATAAGTTTTTACATAGCTGAATTTTTTATGAAATAAATTTTAAATATTAAAGGATAAAATTTATTATTTTTAAAGTTAATCGACAATTGTCAATAGTTAACCACTATCTGTCAACGTTTGATCGCTCTTGATCAACCAAATTTTTTGAAAAAGATCAAAATGACTTTGATTTTTTTTTTTTTTTTGTGAAAGGTTGAATTTATTTATTTATTTTGGAAAACAAGATAAAAAAACATGTCACTTTGTTTGAGGACAAATAAACACAACCTAAGTCCACCAATCATAACTTAATTATATATATACTTTGATAGATTTTATAGGAAAAATTGTAAAAAAATATCATTCACATTTTGTACAAAAACTTTTAAGTTTTTTTTTATCACTTACATTTAAAATTTAGTCACTCATACTAAAAGTACACACACTATATTGGACTTTTTACTTAACTCCATCTATTTTTTAATAAAGAATATACACGTGTTATAGTCGGATGATGTACATGTACGTACTTTCCTTAAAAAGCTAAACAAATTTAGATCGATAAAAAGATAAATTTGATATAACTTTTTTAATGTAAGTGACATAATTGCATTATTTTAAATGTGAATGATGAAAAAAGTTTTTTCAACAAATCTGAAGAATGATTTTTACAAAAAAAAAAATCAATTTTATATACGACCCTTTCTAAAAAAATTCCTTTTCCATTTTAACCCTCAAACTAATTAGGGATACTAATGTAAGTTAAGTTAAATTGTGGGAAAGAGAAAAGTAATTAATTAATAAGAAGCAAAAGGTTATATATATATTGTGAGGATGTGTGTGTTATAAAAAAATGGTTATATTATATATGTCATAATAAATTTCACAAAGCTACCATATGGTGGGAGCAATGTGTAAGATTTGTGGCAAAGGTTTAAATCATCTATATATTGAAGGAAACAAGCAAACCAACAAGAAGGGAAAGAAGAAAATGAAGACTTTTTTTTTTTTTTTTTGAATATTTTAGGGTTTCAAATATGGTTTTTTTGGTACTATTCAATAAACAATCATGAAAAATAGTTAAAATACCAACAATACTTATTTTTGAATATTTAGCACAATTAAGTTCAGTAAAATTTTTCTAGGCTTTTAAATCCAAAATTTTACAACTAATTCAAAAACAAAATCCCAAACACTAGAAGCAATTTCTTCTTCTTTTTTTTTTTTTGTTTTATGCTATTATTTGTTTTATTTTTTTTTTATCAATTAATGGAATAATTCATAGAAAATATTAAAAAAATGATCTATACTTTTTTTTTAATCAAGAACGACATCAATCTCATTGATTGATCCACGAGGGCCAACCAAGATGGGAATTGGAACTATCAATCCTAAAAAAAATATCGTTTTACAAGTTTTTGTAGCAAGTAAATGACTACCATTGTTATAAGTACTCCCACTCAAAGTATATGATCAATGATTATAAAATACTTAGAGTCCGAATATAGTGGTAATTAAGGATAAAATTATAACTATAGTATTCTCATATCATATAAGTTTGCATATGCACAAAGATCTGCCTAATTAACAAAATTTTTTTTTGCTTGAAGTGGTGCATATAGATTGTATTACAAAATACAGGCACAAACATTATTAATTGTTTGCATACAATTCAGCAGAATCAATCAATCAATTTGTGTTTGGCCATTGATAATCCACAAAACATAAATAAAATCAACCTTAACCCTCATTCATTCATTCATCTTCAAATAAGTAGGATTCAATGGCCTAAACACATGTGCAGCTTTTGTCTCAACAATATCCAAATGCTTCTTCATGATATGCATGTAAACAATCCAATCTCCATCCCTGCTCAAACTTGGCATAGGCATAACATATCCCGTTTGTCCACCCCAAGGAAAATGGTAGGATGCAAAATCAGGCATTCCCCACCCAAAGTTCATTTCCATGGCAGGAAATCGAAGCCCTGATGACACAACAATTGATTCTTCATCATCATTTTGTTTGCAATAAATTTTTGCTCCAGCAGCCTGTGGTCTTTGTAACTCAACCCAATCAATCAATCCCAAGAAATGATCTTCATTACTTCCCTCACCAATGCATTCATGCACCATATCTGCAACCCCTTTAAGATTCATTGCTTCAAGCTCACAAACACTTGCTGTAGCATAAGGGATTGTGAGAACATTTCCAAAATAGTTTTGCATTGAAGTTTTTTTCATTCCCTTTAGCTTTTGGCGTCCATCCACGACAACTCCTAAGCTAATTTTTTGGTTTTGTGCATGAGTTCCTTCCGCTATTGTTTTCCATAGGAAGGCACTAAAAGACTCGAGTTTTGTTCTTTTGAACCCATTATTATTACAGCTTGTCATTGATTGAAGGCGTGCGATTTCTTTTGATTCTATATAGTATATGCGACTTAGGATTTGATCATTGCTTGATTTGAGCTCTTTTGGTGGCGATAAAGATGATAGCAATACATACAAGTCGTTGATTTTTGCATTATACGAACCAGGGTGTCGTGGATTGAGCAATGAGCGCCTGAAGGATGGAGCATAATTTGTTCCTTTTGCTTGAGCAATCTCTGCCCATGCTGCCAAGAACATGTTAGCAGAGTAAGCATCTGCTACTCTGTGATCAAATGTGCATCCAATCATTAGGCCACCACATTTGAGCTCTGTAACCTGCAGATTTACAAGGTTGATTAATTATATATGTTAGTTTCAATATCCCGACAAAAATTTACAATATAAACAACAACAATGATTAAAACTTTATCCCATTATGTAAAGTCGCTTACATGCATGGTTCATACTTTGCCATCGTATTCAACCTTTACGATTTCTAATATGATCTATATATTTATTTGAGCGACAAAGTTTTATGCCGACTGCTAACCTAACGCAACCCTCCTCTTTTTCTCAAGGTTATATAGGACAGGCTAATTATAGATAGAAAAACTACTTATAAGCAGGTGAAGTTAACAAAAATACAATATATATTGATTTTTTTTTTTTTGTTAGAAAGTAAAAGTTCTAGCATGGTACTAAAACTAAGTGATTCTTAAAAATAGGAGAGCGGAACACATATATATCATATATGATTATGGTAAATTGGAAAATTGGAGCAACTTGCATTATACACAAATATTACTTCTCCTAGTAATGCTACTTAATTTCGCCCCTCAAATTTTAAATTTTAATGGTTGAATCCACCACATGGTGTACATAATTTAAAAAGAATTAATAACTTTAACATCAACATGACACTAATCTTGACACACTTTGTATTTTCTAATGTGTCTTTTACAATCGAAACATTTCTCAGAAAGTATATATTATACCACCACCACTTTTCATTTTCAAACCATGACACTTTTAACTCTTTTAGAAGTTTTTTTCTTCCCTTTAAAAATTCGTCATTTTTGCAAAGTTCCACACCAAAAAAAACCCAAATTTGCATGCATGTTCAGCCAAGTTCAGTTTGATCAATTTATTATCAAGTTATGATGGGAAAAAGATAGTACTTGTTCTTGCTCCTCACAATTAATTGAAAAAACTTAGAAAACAAGTTTAATTAATTACCAATTATTTTAATGATTGGAAAAGTTAACTCTTGAGGGACAAACGAGCATCATGTGTATCGATCGTTAGGATAACCTACAAGTTAATTAGACCAATGATCTTTTTCTTTATCTAATCTAAGTGGAGTACTCCATTAGTCCATTACTAATTGTACTCTTCTGAGTCAGGGTTTTGATTGAAGTTCTAAAAGAAAACTAAGAAACAATTGCAAACTTTTATGATTAAATCAATGGAAGGCTCACTCAAAGTTTCTCAAATTATAATACTACGTACTAATAATAAAGACTATAAAAGAGATTGAGTTACGTTTATCTCCCTTTGTAGATGAATATGACATTCTTTATTTTTGAAAGTTTTGGATACAAATTAAAATATTGAATATGTAATACTAAATATAAAGGTTCATATATGTGTCTTGAAGGAGGATCAAATTAAACTCAATTTATATCTTGGAAAAGAACCTTATTAGTACGTAGTCTATATACTGCATGTATATTTTAGCGATTTCGTTTTTCATTGGCCATATATGCAACAACCAACAAAATCAAACGATGAAGCTTCATACCGTTCCTTTGTCTATTCTTTCGCCTTTTCAACATCTTCATAACGATTAATTATTCGTGCAGTTCAGAAGCCATTTTTTTTGCTTTGTTTGACAACTTTTGCAAACTAAATTAAGTAGCATACAACTATGAAGAAACGCATGGATTTAAGGGATAAAGTACCATAACACCATAGCTCACTCCACTCATTTTTTTAATTTGCCTTTGAAGTATATATATAAGTTAAGATTCAAGGAGGTTCAATAACTATATAATCGCGACGTGAATTATATTTTATACGCTAATACGCTAATAATAGTTTATACGCTAATACCTTAATTTTTTATACATTATATACTAATTTTGATATTTATACGCTAAATTTTTATACTTTATAGGCTAAAGTGAAATTCAAACGCAAGTTTTATATATACAATCTCATACAGGAGAATGACCCTTGTATAATTATGCACTATATATTATGTCATGTATAATCATACATGCATATTGCTGTACTCGATTGTATTTACTGAATCTTTGTTATATATATGCTCAATTTCTTGCCAAAAAATACTAATATTGTATGAATGTCCACTGCGGGCCTGCGGCGACTATACTTGCTCCTTATTTCCATAGTTTGTTTTGAAACAAACAAAGAAAAAGAGAAAGAAAAAAAGTCGTGTACGAAAAATGCTGCACAGATAAGAAAAGGGTACAGAGGAAATGGATTATGGAAGGGAGAAATTTCGTGAAGAATGTGTAACATTACCTGAACAGAAAGAACTCCTTGCTTCTTAAATGGTAGAAATTTTCCATGTATAGAGATATCAGGATGATGTAGATCAACATCTTTTAGCTCAATATCACAATAAGCATGGAGGAAATCGACCCCTCTATTGTTGCAAAGAATCTCAGGCTCTCCAAGTTGATTTTGAACAATTTCTCCAGCAAATGGATAGAAAGAAACAAGTGATTCAGCAAGAGCCTTCTTTATTATGGCAACATGATTAATAATGCTTTGATGATCATGCACACTAGAATCGTTCTTTTTCTTGTAACAAAAGAAAACTCCAAATTCAAGAGGCGGTAGTAGCAAATCTAGGTTTGACATGGGCAACCAGTGCTCTTGCATTGGTAACACTGCTGCAACTACCTCACTTCTTTCCACTATCACTGGAAAACCACAAGAACCCATGTTTGTTTTAGTATTAATTTCTTGATTGTTTGTAACAATCACACTCTCCCTGATCAAACACGCACACACACAGTGGGTTGGAAGTTGGAACAAGGTTGATATATGGGAAGAAGAGGGTATGTTTAGAATATGTATATGTAGGGTATATATATATATAGCTTGTATTGGCATAAAAATGTCATGGCATGAATGAAACTTGCTCGTATGATCAATGGCATTTTTTTGGCTCGGCAGTTTGTGTTTTGTCTAGTTATTTTTTGTTATTGTTTTGGAGTGATAGTAATGTTGCTTTTCTCTTTTCATATATATCCATCATGCCGAATGAATTAACTTATTTGTCCACATTAATTGTTTGACGGCAGAAATATGCAACTTTCTATGTCCATCCTATTAAAATATAATGTCCCACAAGCAAGCATGTCGAAGAGAAGTTTGCTCACAAATTTCCCCACAACTCCCCTGTGTATGTGTGTATGTGTATAGATTTAGTTGAGGTGTGATAGTGTGCCAAAATTTTCCTTTAATTACTATTAGTAGTTGGCATTTTATCACACTATTACCTTTTCTTCTTCCTCTATTTTTCTATGACAAGTGGTTGGTATTTAAACTTCTTACTTGCAAGTTTTGTATATATGTGACTAACCATACATAAAAAGATTCCACAGAAAATATTGAAAGTGTAAACTGCAAGAATCTTTAATCTTTAATCTACCAATAATGGAAATAGCTAGCGATATTCACAAAAGACAAATTTTTTACAAAATTTGAAAGGATTTATTGAATGATATATAATATATAAGTCATAATATAATGAAAAATAAACGTTTATATAGTTATGAAAAACTTGAAAGTAAAATAGAAAAGAAATATAAAGAATAAAAAAAAAGGACCTTAAAGTGGCAAAAATAAATGAATTTGGGCTAGAAATTGTTTGCATAATGAGGCAAAGAAATGTTGTGGATTTTGTCGTTCCCTTTAAAATGCTATATTATAATGGCGATTTCGATTGGTTTGTAATTAACTACGCAGTTTACAATTTTTCACTTTTTTTCAATGATTTTTGCGTAATTAAAGATCAAATTCTCATTATATATATATATATATATATATGTATGTATATGTATAGGGTAAAACTAATTACCAAGAGAAAAAGAAACTTTAATTGTGTTGTTAAAACTTTACCACTTAGTTTCAGTCATACAACTGCAATTTTGCTTTAATATTTTATTTAACCAATTCAAAATGTTAATTTGGTTTCAAGAAATATGGACCATATCTTGAGCAGTTAACAGTCGTCCCCTCCCAAAAATGGCCATGCATGCAAGAGAGTTGAGAAAATGGTTTAGGCCCTTTTGCATATTTAATCAGTACTGCTGTAGAAAGAAATCAAGCCATAACTTGTCAAACATTTCACGTAAAATGATCATTATCATTATTAATCTAATTAATGATTCTTTGTTCACTATGTTGATCAACAATAAACTTTAATTATAAGACAGGTCCAATGTCTGCCTTCATGATCGATCGATCGTACGTCCTTTTCGCCCTTTGAACAACTTATATATTCGATTGATTTGGTAGACAATACATGTGTTTTTGATAACCATTTAATTAGGAAAATATTTTCAGTCTAGAAGATCGATGGTCCGTGTACGCAAAATGATCAGGAAAATAATGCAATTGCTAAACTGGCCTGAAAATTTTTGAGAAACAAACATTATTGTGATATATATGGAAGTAAGCATGCATATAGTAATGATAGGGGGTGAAAAATTAGAGTGAAAGCGAAAACTGACTGACGTGGCAGTTATAAAAAGACAAACTAATACTCTAACTAAATGATGAGTGAACCCCAATGGATAATGAATAATTTTGTCTTTTTACAACTGTCACGTCTATCACTTTACGTTTTCACTCTAATTTTTCACTCTGTATATCATTATCCGCATGCATATTATTTCTGTCATGATGGAATTCATGCCAGTCTTCCACTTGGAAATAGTTGCCCCTGCTGGCAAGGCAATCATGCATTTTCGATCAGTATTGAAATATATGTACAAGTTGTTTTCATTCACGGTGGACTTAACCTATGATGAAGACTCAAATTAATCTTGCATGTGTGTTTTTGTTAAAAGGGTTTCTTGTTCTTGTGAAATCTTAGTTTATATATACATTTTGCCATAATTCCCAGCATTATTTGGCCTGTTTGTCTGAACTAGTTATTAATGTCGTCTTGCACATCATGGCCAACAGCGGAATCCATCTGGGAATGCTCTTAAACAAATTGTGCTAAGTGTTAAAGATTAAAATATGGGGCAAACTGTATCTCTACTTTAATCAGCTACTAAATTATTCGAATGGTCAAATTCAACTGTTATCTTTGATATTTTTTTATTAAATTAAAACACTTTTGAATTTTTCTTAAAGTAATATTATACTTAAAAATGAGATTAATCAATAGAATTTAGGATTTAATTAAACTAGTGGATGTTCATCTAAGTTGTGTTTTTAATAAAAAGAAATATATGGATTTAACAAAAAATATTAAAAAAACAAGGGGATTTAATCTAATTAACATAATGCCAAAATTAAAATAAAAAGAATAGTGGTTAAAAGTATACCGTGCAAATAGTTTAGTACAGAATTTCCACTTCAATAAATAAGTTTTGTCTCCTTTTATATGTATCTTTTACATCGACTTTGATATGAATCCTCAATAAACGCAATTTTCTCTACCTTTTAAACTTTAATTTATTATGAAACTTAGAGAAACTATTGAAACACTAGACATCTATAATTTTTTTTTGCATATATAATTACTAGTTTATATACATGGAATTGGACATTTTTGGATTGCATTATCGTCCTAATTAGCATAATATGGCAGCGTAAGTAATATAATTAATGAATGAATTTGCGAAGACGAGACATGCATGAAGTTTCAAATCTTTAGCTAATTAGCCCATACGCACCTTCCAATGACGTACTTTTGCCTATATGAAGTTGAATGATCAAGTGGACATCAATATTCAACATTTTCCTTCACAAAATCTGAACTTTCAAATCGAAAATCCCAAAAGAAAAAGTTAATTAAAGAAGATGTTTCCAATTGTCCAGTTTAAAAGCAATCGTGCATATTATAAGCTAATTAGGACATTGTGGTTTTGGAATCTATAGAAAACACTAAAAAGATGGTTATGATCATTTGCCTTTTCTTGATTAGATTGGTTCAGAAATACTTTTGTCGTAATCAAGCATAATCTCATAAATAAGCATGCATGCATGCACCAAAGGAAATTTAAGTGAGTTATTGTTAGTATTAAATAGTTTGTTGACATGGTGACATGGTCTAATGAAAAGAGTGTGAGAGGAGTAATACACCAATTGTGCAATTAATAGAAAATCCAAAGCGAAAAAAAAAAGACAACAGAGAATGAAATGATAAAAAAGAGAAAGTAGAAGGAATAATTTGAAATGATTAAATGAAATCTAAAACTTTCAGGGTCAAAATCTAAAATTTTAAACCGTTTACATTATCATAAGCAACAACAACAATTAAGCGATTATGTGGCGTCGTTTACACACACATATATAGTACATATTTTGCCACACATATATAGTACATATTTTGCCAATGTATCTTATCTATACACATATTTTAATTATACGATTTCTAATATGATTCAACTTATCAACGTAACTCTTATCCTTTTGTGAATTTGAGATCGATCGCCTACCTATAGACAGACAGTCAAACTAGTGGAGTTAAAGCCTTTACATAAAAAAGTATCTAAAAAATCCAAAGGATTTAGAATATGAATTTGAAATCTAAATACATTCAAATCATCCCATGAAATTAAACACATCCCTTGAATTTATATGCCAACTACATGATGTTCCCCTTCAAATATTGTTCTTACAAACTCTAAATGATCATGATGCACTTTGAATTAATGCATATTGTAAATGCTTTTGTTACAATCCTCATGTATGCTTTTTGTGATCAGTTTGAATGACATAATAGTTCTGCAATGCATCAAATTAACATTAATGTTTGAGTAAAGAGGCCATGGCGTGCATTCTTTCATTCATTTGCATGTATGTCCCATAACTTCATCGTACAATATTAATCAAGTCAACTGCAAATTAAAATGATTTGGAGACTATATCTGTGGTGGTGAAAAAACATTCAATCTTCACAAATTAGCTCTAAATCTATGAATCTCGTTAAGTCTTGGCTGGTGCAGTTCCTCCAAATGCCACAAGTTTTGAATTCTACTTTAATTTGGTTTTCATGAATTAATATATCTATTTTCATGTTTAAAAAAGTTTTCTTGTCGTGTATGTATTCATGATTTGCATTCAATTTCCCAATAATTTATCCTACAATAATCAAGTTACTCCCTCTGTTCTTTAATAACTACTCCCTCTGATTCATAATATAAGTCGTTTAACAACTTTTTACGCTTATTAAGAAAGGTTTTAAATGACTAAAATATCCTTAATTACCATTCATTAACTATAATAAATTTATTGAAACAAGTGTAATTTTATTAATTTTTTATTTATTCTATGCAAGTTTACACGAAATTCAATTTTTATTTATCTATTCATAATAAATTTGTGGTTGATATTGTTTATTTAGTACTCCTTTCATATGGTTATCATTTAAATTTTTCTTAGGTAAATACAGTCTCCAATAGTGAGTTGAAGGTGGAAACTTCATCGTGAATTGAAACTACAATTGAATAATATGGGTAAACTTGGAAGTAAATTATTCCTACAGCTAAAACGACTTATATTTTATAAATTATACTATTCCCTAAAACGACCTATATTATGAATCAGAGGGAGTATCGTTTTAGCTCTTATTTTTTATTCTCAAATAAGTGTCATTTTACAAATTTCAATACAAAAAGTCTAAAAGCTTCCAATTTTACCCTTCGTCCCATTTATCTATGTAATGTTATTTAAAAGAAGAGATAGAAAGTTATGGTTATAAATATGGGTAAATAAGAGAATTTATAACTTTTTTTAATTAGTCTGCACATCTCTAAAATGACACTTATTAGAGAATAGAGAAAGTAATACTGAAAATTAATGATTTGAAAACTGCCTGCCTGTCTTGAAAATGTTTCAATCATGAGTTTGCTCCAAATATATGAATCTCTTTCTTGATTAATTGGTAAAGTTTTCTTCCCCATATTTTGACTTTTACTTCGATTTTGATGAATCTTCATGATGTTAATTCATTGCTCCAAACCTTTAAGGTTTTAATACTTTTTTTCCCTGTTAGGTAAGTTGTGCTTTCTTGAAAATGAATGAAATTTGTAAAATTAATTATTGAATGTAGGTAGTTAATATTTCTTTTTGAGGGTCCGTACCCAAAATATGAAATTAATGCATGCAATGGCTCCTTTGTCCCATGCATTAAGTCCATTGATTTCTTTCCTAACCACCACCAAATTTTATTTGTAAAAGAAACCTTCTTCATTAAGGATTTTTGAAGAACAAGTCATCATTTATATATGCTTATAATTAGCAAATTATAATCAATAATATTGATATAGACAGGGGCAGGTCACTCATGCACGCATATATGTTGAGACTTGAGACAAGACTATAAGAAATCTATATATATTTGAGATGAAATTTCACTTTAGATTTTCGTTTATGGATACATATATAAATTCAATGATTTCTTGATTTGAAGGTAAGTAACGTTTCGGTCTGCAATTTAAAAGAAAAACGTTTATTTAATTTTTTTAGTTTGAATTTTGTCACTCAACTACAATTTTATCTATTTTACTTTTCATATATATAATTGATATTTATTAATATTTAAAGTTAATATCAATTAGTTTCGCACGATAAACATTATTATTTGTCAATAAATAAAAAATGAGTTAATAACTATTTATATGATAAAATCTAAATTAATAAAATGAAACCCTCTCACCACATTTAACGAACCATTTGGATCGATCATTTACCTTGTTATTCAAGAAAGCTTTGCAGATTTATTAAGGTCATGGAATATCTGTATGGTTTTGAATTAAGGGATTCAATGACTTCAAGTGAATCAAGTTGTGCCTTTGAAATTTGTTTTTAACTTGAAAAAGAAAAAGAATGTTTTGTTCTTGAAAATTGGACCGATAGCTAGCTATGGATTTTTCTTAGCATGAGGGCTGCTAGAAACTCTCGTTGTATCCAATTCAAAATAATTGTTATAAGTAGTAAAAAATCTTCAAAATTACGAGGATTATTAGAAACAATTGTGTACCAATGCAAAACTAATTGATCGACAATTGTTAAAATAGTCAAGAATCTTCATAATTACAAGGATTGTTAGAAACCTTCGTGTATTCAATTCAAATCTAATCGATCGACAATTATTATAGTCAATAATTAGTTTATGAATTTTAAGAAATCGATAACATATGAAATATTATTTCCAACACCAGCAATGGCATTGTTAAACATATTCCGTACAAATTAACATGACAGGCAAAGAAAATCCAACCAATGACTATGAAGTCTATGATAAAAACCATCCAAGCTAGTTTTGTGTGATACTATCAATCAAGAAACTCCAGACAGGTTGTTGTTGATGATAATGATCACAAATTCAACTTTTAAGTTCATCAACTCGCAATCTACATATTTCCATTTTATTAATTAAATTCTTGTTGCTATCAGCAGGGACAGTATATGTTCATCAATTTCTACACGTTATGCAGTGCAAAGACAGCTACTTTGAGGGTTGGCATACAATTATCTTCCATCAAAACAAACCATTAATTAGACATAGAATAGAACACTTTGATTATACGAACGTTATTTTAAGGTAATCTTAATATAGACTAAAAGAAACAGTTACTTTTATGTGAAACGAATTCATATATGAAATGAAAATTAATCACAATTTTAACGTATAATAAAAGTCGTAGAAAATTAGAATTGCGATTTCATTGACCACTAATTATCTGTTTTATATATAAAATACGTCTAATATAATATATAGATCGATTCATAAGAGTTTTTGTCAAAAGGGAGAAACGTTAATGGGTTACAAGCCTTACAGAAAAAAGAATCAAAGCTTAGGAGACTTAAACATGAAACTCCAACAATTCATGAAAATGTTTTGACATGATGCTGAATTTCCAATTCTCACGACTACACTTTTTTACATTTCCCCATGGTGCATGCAACAATGTTCTTGATATATGTCAGAAAAGTAAGAAAAAAAAAATCAGGAAAGAACACTAGTGAATCTTCAATAGAATGGACATGGAAAGCCAATGACTTAAGGGTATGAGTTTGATTCTATGTGTTTTATATCATTTTAATATGTTTGGTTGATGGGTATGAGAGTTTAGAAAAACTACATTGATACCTAAGTAATTGATAATCCTGCAAAGATCAGGATATGGGATCTTCTGTCCAAGATTTTGTCTGTCTTATTCTGTCCTAATTAAAACTAAGTCGTAGGGTTCACTAATCTCTTGGTTAGGGTGTAATAATTGTAAAGTAATTTTAATGATATTTATGCATTTAGTCTCTACTTTTAATGAAACTACGTAGTTTTAAACGTTAGACAGAATAGGACTAGATAAATATTGGACAGATGATCTGGACTCGAAGATCAGATCTTCTATTCACGATTATCTCTATCCTATTATGTCTAATATAGTTTAACCTTCTATTCAAGATTATCTCTATCCTATTATGTCTAATATAGTTGAACTAAAATTAGGGATTAAAAGCATAAATATTACTAAAATTACTTTACAATAGACTATAACCAAGGAATGAGTGAACTCTACCACGTAATTTAATGTTAGACATGATAAGGTAAATATAATCTTTGACAAAAGATCCCAACTCAATCCTCCTTACGTTATCAATTTGGTGGATTTGACATAATATTCACTATTTTATAATACTATTAAACCTATTAACATTAGCATTCCTTTTGAGTGAACCAAGCAGCTCCTAAATTAGTATTACAATCAAAATTCAACTCTGAAAACTAAAAATTAAAAGAACCATGCATGCAAGTCTATTTATATATTATAAGTTGAGTTTGGAACCAACCCTCCAAACTTTAATATTAATATTTCAACTTATATAGGAAACATAATAATGATTTAATTCTTCAAAAGGCTCAATAAACAAAGAAAGACTCATAAAAATACAAAAGAACAAATCAATTTCTAAAGCAAAATAAACAAAGAAAAATTTTTTGTTACTAAAATCATCCCCAAACCGAAATGTCAAAATTTCAAAATCATAAATCATAAAATTTCACCATTTTTTTTGTTCTAAAAGAATGGCAAGAATTGTTTCCAAGTTAATGTGACATTGTTAGACAACATTTATTTTTCCAAATATTCATATGAAAAATCAATTTAGGGGCACTTTCTCATTCTTTTTTTTTTATTGCTATTTTCTTTTTCTAATGATGGTAATGCCAAAACATTTTCCATGGGGCAAAGAGATCAATCAGTAATTATGTACTTTGTATGCGCTTTTTTCAAATTGTCATAACTTTGGGGTCATTTTGTAACTTTGAAAAAAGTCTGAGGGTTAACCCCCAAACTATATATTAAAAGCTGAACTGATGGGATTAAACCCTCCCTAGGGTTTTACATCACCGATCAATAAACAAGAACAGCCGGAGCAAAAACTTAATGCATCGATTTTGTGTATCTTTAATTTAATTCTAAAATGGAACCAGTGGAAGAATGCGGCAGCGGTGGCGGTGGCGGCGGCGGAGGACTAGATGATGTTGAAAGGAAAAAAGGCAGTTTGAGGATATACGTAGGAGGGTTAGGAGGAAATGTAACCGTTGATGATTTGATCAAGACGTTTTCTTCATCACAATTAGGTACTGTCGAATCCGTTGAAATTATTCGCACCAAAGATCGCAGTTTTGCCTATTTGGGTTTCAGTCCGTGTTCTGATAAAGGCCTCGCGAAACTCTTCAGCACGGTCTCCTCAATCTTTCTCTCTCAAACAGTTTTTATATAAGTTTCAGTTATTTATTGTGAATGTACATCTTCTGTTTTTTTTTTGGGTGGGGATGATATTGCTGAGAAATTGTGAGTTTAAGGGGGCGATGGGTTGGAATTTGTTTGTGTTTTTGCTGCTGTTTTTTGGGTTTGTTTATTTAATTTGAGGTGTGAGAAGATAGGGTCTTTAGGTATATCAATGTTTGGCTGCATAGTGCTTGAAGGGGAAAATTTTGAAAATTTGAAGAATGAGCTTGAGTCTAGGAGTTGTTCAGTCCTGTTTGGGGAGTGAAGAAGCTTGTACTTGTGAATTCTTGTGGAAATGTGACTTGGCTACAAGAATTATGGAGAGTCATTGATGAAGGAGTGTTAGCATATTGTATGAGTGAATTTATTTATGGGACAATCAAAATGCTGAAATGTAATATATTGTGTTGAAGCTAAAAGGGATATGAAAGATCGAAATTGGGCATGTAAACTAATCAAGAAGAATGACTTGTCAAAGATTTAATACATCAATTTTTGTGAGCTTTATATGTTTCAAGAATATTATAAGAATTTTCAAGATGCGAACTTTTTAAAGGATTTTCAGTGGACTTTTTGTGATTGGGGGTCAAAGAAGTATCTTCTAAGATGTTATTAGCTTATACTTATGTTTTAGGCATGCTTTTAGTTAATCATGTAATATGCAATTGTGCAGTATAATGGATGTATGTGGAAAGGCAGAAGGTTGAGACTTGAGAAGGCTAAAGAACATTATATAGTTCGGCTGAGGCGTGAGTGGGAAGAGGATGCTAAACTTTCCAGTGATTCCCACAAATACTGGGCTGCTGTTCGAACCTTGACTCCACAAAAGCTGGTGAACGATCACAACTCAGAAAATCTGCAACTCAAACTCTTCTTTCCAAAACTAAGGAAGGTAAAGCTTCGCACTTTATTCATCAAATTTGCTCTTTCAAATTGGGAAATCTTCCCTTGGTGGTTAGCTTCATTTCTTTCTTTCGGCTATGGGATGGAATTAAAGATGATTGCAAGAGATATTTTTTCAATTGACCGGGTAGTACACAGGACTACTCTGTTATCCTTATGCAAAGGTTACATCATCTGGGCTTCCTTGTGCAGATAAAACCTGTACCTTTCAAGGGAACGGGAAAGCACAAATACAGTTTTCAACGCATTGAGGTTCCTCCCCTCCCAATTCACTTTTGTGATTGCGAAGAGCATTCTGGTCCTTTAGATACAGTGAAAGAATTTCACAATCAAGAGAATGAAGTTGGTGGAATGAATGAAAAAGAGCTGAACATGATGAATTCAGTTATGAACAAACTCTTTGAGCGGAAGAACATCTCAGAGACAGCTTATAAGAAAGTTGGATTTGCTGCAGAGGCACTAATCCCAGCCAACTCAATAGAAGATTTTCAAGTTGACGAGAAAGAAAATGAAATGTCTGATGATGATAACCTTGTAATAAACATGCTGGCTGGGTCAAATGATAAAATCACTTCAACAGATGCTTTGGTACAGAAAACAATCACCGGCAATGAGGTAACACTGCCTGCTTAATTGTAACTAAATATTTTTCCGGTTGGACATCAACCATTCTCTTGTGATTAAAGGCTGAGTTTCCTTCTTTTTCTTCCCCCTCATTTAGGAGTCACATGTTTCTCAATCTAGATCAGTGCAGAGAAAGCGTGGACGTCCGGAGAAGAAAATTTTGCAATCTAATAAGAAGCGGAAAGCAACTCCTGATGATGAAGCTGAAACAAATGGCAATCCATATGCCGTTGTTGCAAGGAAGGGCAATTTGCATGGAAATGCTGTTGAAATGGAGATTTTCACAGATGTTCGAACAACAAAACCAGGATCTGGAATTCAGCAGTCGAGTTCCAGTAATCTGCATGCTAAAAGATTTTCTTGGAAAGATCTGGTGAGTGGGAGAGATGATGGAAGTTTTCATATCTCAGATGTTATACCATGTAACCGTCCTGTGGTAGAAATGCAGTCCAAAATTGATAATTCTGATGTGACAAATCGAGAAAATCAGAGAGTCGAAGCATCCCGATCCAAAGAGGTAATCAAATCTGCTGAAGCTGTTTGTGAGACACCAAGTTCAGAAGTTAATAAGCCCGGGAAAACTGCAGTATGGCGACAAAACTCCTCATGGAGGCAGATTCTTGGTGGTTCAAGTGACAGCTCATTCAGCATTTCGCAAATTGTGCCTGGAATGAAATTAGAAAAGCAAGAACCCCCACAGCTTAAGGACATTGATATTTCACTACAGCAGAATGTCCTGGAAACTGTTAAAAGTGATTTTACGGCTGATTCTTTAGCTAAGTCAAAGCCCAACCAAGCTAGTTTGAATCTGTCAAATCCAGTAAAGACACTGCTGGCAAGAAAATCAGGTGAAGAAGCCTGCACTCTGCCTTTCTCTGAGAAAAAGCCAATGCATGCAAAGCGCACTACACTCGTAGACACCGGAGCTGGCCAAGGCTTCACTTTCAAGAGAAGTAGTGCTTCCATGAAAGAGTGGAAGATGGCTAAAGCAGCAGTAAGTGGTTCACTTAAGAAAAAGGTTAATGAGAAGTAAATGGCAAAATATTGCAGGAAATGCTACTTGTCCTGTGGTGGGGGCTGTGAAATGTTCCTCTGAGTTGACAAGTAAAGGACTCTACTAGATGTGTATTCCATGGAATTTTGTGATCGCTTCCTGTATCCTTTAGGACCTTATACAAGTAATTCAGCTCGACCTGCTATCAATTTCATGAAGGGGTACACTAGGGAATCACAGCTGGCTGTAATCTTGCTGGTGTTGACATTCTTTTCTGTTCGACCAAAGTCTCCCAGGAGTTGAAATTTATGAATGGCTTATGTTGTCCCTTTCTCTTTGGAAAGAGTTTGCATGTTGATGATGTAATCATATTACTCCTGTTGTGAGAATTAATTCTACATACTACAATGTGACAAAATGTAAATCACTTTTTGCTTATGGTTGATGTATACTTGAGGTTCATACATTATGGAAACATTTTGACATCCCAAATTATAATTTTCAGGAAATTCGTACTCAAACTTGATTTTGCACTGAAGCTGGTTCGTCAGTGGATAAATTTGGGTGAAGGGGTATCAAATTTTGCCCGTAGTTAATTTATATTGACAAAATTCAATTCCGGTTGTCATGCAGGACTTCCTTATTACATAATGATATTGAAAATTAGATCATAGAAAGAAGGGTTTTCCTCGCTGAATGACTACAGCTAGCAAAATATCCAGTCCTGCTCTCTATAGTACTATGCAAACTTTCTCATTCTGGCTATCAAAATCTCAATCCAGTTCTCTGCAGAGCTGGATTTACTCCATTGCAGTAACATGCATACCCGGATGACCACCGTGCTTCTGTAGCTGCCGCCATAGTCACACCGTGCCCCAGAGAGCCAGTTTGCTGATATTTGTCAGTCTGTCAACCTTCACCTCACAACTCCAAACTCAAACCTCCTCGGTACATTGTCCATTTCTCCCAGTAGCATAACATTCCTTCTCATTCTCCGATGCTTTATCTAGCCCATTACAATTGGGATAGATGCATACACACTCGTCAGCAGCGATATCTTCCAATAAGAGAATATATGAAGACTTGGCATGAGAAAGGCTCCCAAAAGAGACGTTCATAGTCATTAAAGGCGACTTTGTAAGCTTCTTTTACCTATTTTTCCCCCTTCAGGTTTCCGATCATTTGAGCTACCTTGATGAATCCCAGATAAGTGGACACTAGTACGATTATCAGTCATCAGAAATCTTAACAAATTAACAGAAAGAAATCTACAAGAAATGAGTCTGCGGTCTTTGACGGCAAAGGCCAGGCCACACGCACTTGTCCCTATCAAGTTTTCACTTTTGACATGGATGTTTCAATGATTAGATGCATTGCATTCTTAATCTTAAAAATGCATAAAGGAGTATGTGTAGTTTTATCAATACTAGGATACATGAGAAGTACGTAAATTAAATGTCTATGTCCCATTACTACCTGGGAAAACTTCAACACAACAGCCTTCACCTACCATTACACAGTTTTAAACTTAAGTCTACTAAAAAAGTCAACAGGACAAGTCCCAGTTTGCCAATTGTTATGGAACCCAAACATAGTAGAGGACAACTATAAACCCTCTTAAGTCCTACCTATCTTTCAGTTCTTGCTCGAATTGATATAATTTTTCTCGAAGAGGCAACAAAAACTGTTTCAAATCCTTGGTAATCCGCTGCTTATCTTCAAGCAGAAGATCCTTTTCTTCAGTAAGTTTCACTTGAATCTGCAGGTAAAAATAATAGGAACATTTATTAAAAGCATCAAAGTGCATGCAATAGAACCATTCAGTATTGATGAATAACCGTTACACGTTAGAAGCAATATAAATTGCGGCCTGTGTTCTATCAAGCAACAATATCTTTTGTTCTTCTCCAACAAACATCTAAAGCATGAAAAATATATATATACCTGCAACTCGTCCAATTCACCAAATGAGAATTCCTCAATATCTATGCTACCCTTAACCTTCTTGTTCTCGGATCCGATGAGCCATTCCCCTGGAGAAATAGAAATGGAATTCAAGGTCACTAAAGAAAAGGAGAGGAATCAAGAGTTGAGTACATGAATGTGATATATTTTGGGAGGAGAATCACCTTTCACTCTCAATGTTAACTCATAGGTGTAGCCAACACGTTTCTTGTTGCGTACAGTAACTAAAAATGCCTGCATGAATTGTTCAATTATGTGAATGAGTGGCAATTTCTAACAAAATGTTTCCAGTTAACTCCCTTTAATACTTATGAAAGATTAAACCTTATGCTTCTCTAACAGCAAATAAAGAAACATTGATTTGTATGCCTTCAATTACTTAAAGAAACATTAAGCCTTTTCCTCCAGAAACAAATGCGAAAATCCACACTGATGTGTACATGCAAGGTGTACAAATATTAGCTGCGCAAGTAGCTTTATGGATGTCATTGCTTTTATGATAATTAAAGAAACTTTCAACCCATAAATTTACTGATTTCAAGCACTAAATATTTTAACAAAGCTCACATCGCCTGTGCATCTTGTTACTTCTGATATTTCTGCCTTGCCACCAGTAAACTCCAGAGACTGAACAGATTGAAGCAATTCCTGCCATTAAATTATAACTTTAGAAAGTATACAATAATTTATAGATATATTTCAGAATCAGCATAGATGCATGTGTCTGTGTATATGTATATATTTGATACTATTGCTTTTCTGTCGCATGAAGTAAGCCAGTATTGAAAAGACTGCTACAGGGCATCACTAAGTTAACATTCTCATGCCATTTTCTAATTAAACACCCCCAGCCCCTCAAAAAAATCAAAAAAGAAAAAGCAAAAGAAAACAAAGACTATTCTTTTCATTTTAGTTTACTTTCAGTGTAAAGTTCGGGTTTCCAAAACAGAAGCTAATGTATTGGCTGGTGATTCATGTTATCAAGTAGTCAACTGCCTACTCCAATATACAAATTCAGTTAAAGTAGTCAACTGCCTACTCCAATATACAAGTTCAGTTTCCAAGAGAATTCTGATGAACATTCTGGAGGCGGAAAGTGCTAAAAATTAGCACGGAATAAACTGAACTGTATTATAACAAGCACTTGAACCCATGTCAAGGTAGAACAACTTACAGGAGCGTTTTAGGTTAAGAATGATAGCTTTAATTTCCCTTGTAGGATAACCAAGATAAAGCAATACCATCCAATAAGTAACAAAGATTGATAAAATTTAGCTTATTATACACTTTCTAACCTTTATTCTGTCACTTGCCCATTTGTTTAAGTTCTTCTCTTCCCATGTTCCAGCCTGTCAAGAGAAGTACAATACTATCACATTCAAATAAGAGAAATTTTTTTATGTGAGCACACAGTCGGTCAAAGCAACATGCATTTAACCAAGCAAGTTTCAAATTCAGCAGATAAAACTCCTTTCCCTGATAACAATGTAGCAAATTGGATGCGAAGAAATGTTTAGCAGAACTATTCACAAGAACATAGAACTATACTCAAAGCATAGAGGCCTAAAAACAGAAGTGTCCATGTCTTTCCACTTTTTGACAGGTAACACTTCATAAATGCAGTGAACAACATATTAGATGAGCGATTGATCAGAGGCTATCAAGAAATCCATATCTATAAGAAGGTTCCCAAGGAAAATGTTTCTGTAGTATCACCTAACATTCAGGTAAACAGTGACCTGCTTGGTTCCTAAAATCTCTTAACACATGAAGCTAAAATCCTGATTGGTAAGGTGATCATAATACATTTGAGCAAGAGTTTTGTAGTGAACATTCACACGGTAAAATCTTCAAATATGCAAATTCATAGATGAACTAGAAGAGGAGAGAAATTCTGCAATTCAGTACGAATTATGCCGAAGTCGAGTGCTTTTGGTCACAGCATTATCTGGATGTAAACATCCCCAGATCCAAGCTAATAACATAATATAACACCAAGTTTGGCTCTTTATATTGAGTAGAAATGATTTTAATTTCAAAATCAGGATATAACTCCAGATTTCTCAACAAGCTCTTGCAAGCCAAACCTACTTATCAACTGGAAGAAACTACACCGAGCATTTCCACGGTGATAGGGAAGTCAAGATACCGACACCCTATAATTTTCAAACCAATGAGTTCAACCCATAATTTCCATTTCCTTTCAGGAGCACTTATAATATTGAAACCCTTCTAAAAGTTAAGAGTAGACTGCAAAATATTCAGAAACTATTTCTTTCCAATTTTCCAAACTAACTCTTAAAGTATAAACTTCTAACAATTTGACTGCTCTAACTACAAACAAACAAAACAAACATGGAAAGTAAGAAACAGGCAGAAACAACTCACTAAATCAGGTAGCACAATCCATATGCTTGTTTTGCGCAACAAAAACAAAACTAGTGGCCTAATTGTCTGCGTTAGACAAAAACAAAACTAGTGGCCTAATTGTCTGCGTTAGTTTATCTTTATCGTTTCTAGGGGCAGATTCCCATTTTAATAGCGAATGTCATTTCTTCTAACAAACACTTGGACACTTCCACACTATAGTAATTCTTCTGTGTTGAAAGTGTGGTCAAACTCCAGTAAGTTTCTATGACAAGACGCCCAATAAATAGATGCTGCTAAACAAGTACAGCTAGTAATTGTAATCAGCCACCCTCATTCAATTCCAAACTCTTCCAAAGCAGTCTTTTCTCTTAAAAGCATTTGAACCCGCATCTGTAATTACCACGAATAACATTATTCTCTTTCTTCTTTTTCCTAATACATATAATGCTTAAAGATATCAACAAACCAACCAACCAAGCATCTAAAACACACATATTTAAAATTTACAAAAAATATTACCCATCAAAGTTTATCCATTGTCAACATCACCATTATCACCATTACGTTTTACATTTTCAACATCACTATTGTCACCTAAAGCATTAGCACCAGCTCAGAACCATAACACGCAAAAGAAAAAAAAGCATCATTGGGTGCAATAAAAAACCAAGCACATCTAAAAATTTGTGAAAATATGACTAATTTAAAAACAAAAGATAAAAAATTTACCCGATTCCAAGCTGAACCGAGATGATTAGGGGCTTGTTCTGATAGATCTTCAGAGGTGAGCTTACGTGGAACCGGCAATGGTGCAGCATCTTGGGTCCTTCCCCTAACCCAATACGTATACGACGCCGCCGCCGCCCCCTCAGTTTGGTTCTCCGTCGAAACTGCAGCTGCACCACCACCTTCCATTTCAATCTTTACCAAAAAAGCTCAAAACTTTAAACGCCCACAACAAACAACTGATCAGAAAAATGTGATCTTTGAACAAAGTTTTCCTTTATTGATCTTCAAATTGGAAAGAATTTAAAGGGATGGCTTAATTCTGCAAATCTTTTAATGGGTTGTTTTCCAATTATGATGGTAGTGTGGGGTTGATTGAGGAGGATCTGGGTTGATTCAGGAAGGTTCCAATTGGGTGGGGGTGGACAAAGGAGAGAGAATTGAAACAGCCTCCAAGACTTTAGAACTTGTTTTTATTGTGTTCAAATTAGTCCTTGTTGGTCTTTATTGACCTGTATTATTGAGTTGAATTTCTCTTTTTTTTTTTTTTTTTTTTGGGGTAAATTAAGGCAGGCTTTTTCTGGAACATTCGACATTGTTTCGTCCAGTCCTAATTTGGAATTTTGAGGAAATTATTAAATTGGATTGTAAGTTTTAACCCTATGAAATTTTGGGTTTGGTCCCTTTGGTTCTTTTTTTGAGTCCTCATATGGCCCAAAATGGATGTTTCCAATCGAGAGAGAGGTTTTGAGTCCATAATAGCCATGACCACGGTTCCGGAACCGAACCGCCGAGGGCCGGTTCCGGTTTCGGTTCCGATTTTGTTCCAATTTCGATTTTTTTTTTCGATTTTTAGTTTCGAATTTCGATTGTAATCCCACTTTTAAATTTGATTTCTATTGAAATAATGATTAAACTATTAATTAAAACTCAAATAATACAACATAATAACATAATTAGAATAATAATAGTTACAATTGAACTTAATTAATATATAGTTTTTAGATAATAGAACTAGGAAGAATTAGATAAATGAGATTCAAGGATATAAAAATAATAAGAATATTTGAATTATTAATTACAATTCAACTAGTATAATATAATAACATAATTAGAATAGTAGTTAAAATTAAACTAATATATGAATTTTTTAGAATAATAGAATTATGAATATTAGATAAGTGAGAAAGAAAGATATAGAAAGAATAAGAGTATTGAGAGAATGATCGAACTATTAATTGAAATTCAAATAGTATATTAGCATAATATAAAATAGAATTAGGATAATATAAATTAGAAAATTAAGTTGATACATAATATAATTGGATTAATAGTTGAAATTGAACTAATATATGGAGGTTTTAGAAAAATAGAATTATGAAGAATTAGGTAAGTGAGAAAGAAAAGTATATAAATGATAAGAGTATTGAAAGAATGATTAAACAATATAATAATATAATTAGAATAATTAATTAAAAAAATTGATACCATAAACTATAAACGTTAAAACTTACAATATAAAGACTAGAAAACTAAGAAATTATGTGATGAAAATGAAGTGGTATAGAAATATTTATAGATTTTTTTTTTCCTGCCGGTTCGTGCAGTTCCGATTCCACAAAATCAGGAACCGGAACCGAACCGCCGAGGGGCGGTTTGGTTCCGGTTCCGATTTTGTGGGGCCATGGTTCCGGTTCCGGAACCAGAACCGGCGGTTCGGAACCGTGAATATGGCCACCTCTAGTCCATAACTCCATATATAAATATGGCCACAAGTGCTCTGAGTTTTTAATGAGTATTAACATTCTACTAATGAAATGAATGTTTCACTAATTGTATGTTTAGAGTTTGTTGTGTCATTGTGCTCTTTTGTTTTGTTGGGGTGTATATGTGTTATCTTATGACTTTTGGATCTTTTATATAATTTGTTGTATCACTATGTCTATGTGTATCACTTTCATAGATGTGACACGTGTCTTTTTAGATAAAACTAAAACACTATCCAATGATGAATGAACCCTGAGGGATAAATGATTGTACACATGACAAAATGTTATAGAGTGATACATGAAGTGATACACAAAAATGATACAGAAGATCCATTGTCGTTATCTTAGATTGTACAATTGTTTGGAGCTTGTTGGATGGTGAAGATAGATTTTATTCCAATCCACTAATTCAAACTATGGACACTACTTGAAGATCCAATACAATACACATGGGTTGTTGTAACTAGGACGGACGGGCAGGCGAGGGCTTCAACCCCCCCTAAGATCCCCAAACAAGCAGTCAGTCCAGTGGCGGAACCAGAAGAAATTTTTAGGGGGGCTTAACTGTATAATCGAAAAAAAAATCTCATAAAATAAATACGCAAAATTCTTGAGATTGTCTCAATTATACTTATACGTATACTAATACAATAATTTTTTACACATTGTACGCTAATATTTGATACCTTATACGTTAATACGCTAATTTTTTATATAACACATTGTACGCTGATATTTGATACTTTATACACTAATACACTAATTTTTTATATTTTATATAATCTTTAATAGTTTATATGCTATTTTTTAATATTTTATACGAGTAAAATTAATAAACAAGTCTCATATATGATACGATCTCACAAGAGAATGACCTAAATAAATATATGCAATGCTAAAGTATAAAACTGACAAAAAAACTTTCTATGATGAAAATTGACAAAAAAATTACAGCTCTCTTATTTTTTCGTAATAAATAAATTTAATTTATAAATTTAAAATTAATTAATCACAAACACAATTCACAAATATCTATTAATAAACATTCAATCACAATAATCAATTACAATTCAAAAAAAATATTTAAAAATAAATAAATATTACTAATATTAAAAAAAATAAAAACATAAAAATTAGCGTGTGTGCATTTGAGCCGGACAATTTATACAGTTCCCTTCTACCTCCATCCCAAGCGTGTGTGCATTTGAAGAAGTAAACTCATCCGAGGAGGTTTTATGTGTGTGTGCATTTGAGCCGGACAATTTATGGCAACTTTATGATCCTTTGCGGGACCTTTGGATTACTCTTCCGGTACTCCCATCAAATATAAGGCACCTTCCCACTTTGGCGTTGTCTCCACAGGAAAGCAGGTTCTGAGTTTGTAAAGCTGTGGCGGCGGGCGACGGGCGACGGGCGACGAGCGACGGCAAGGGGTGCTAGACTGTGGAGAAAAAGTCCTTTTACCTTCTTCTCCAAAAGGAAGGGGGGCAGCACCGGCTCGCCCCCCTTAGTTCCGCCACTGAGTCGGTCCCACTAGTGGAAAGTGTAAAATGTTGAAGAAGAAGAAGACATATTCACTCAAAATGTTCAGATGTGAGTTTTGAATATTTTTTTAAAAAGAATACTCAATAAAACGATGTAGTTTTGTTAAGTGACAACAAAACGATGTAGTTTTGTTAAGTGACAACAAAACGATGTTGTTTTGTTAAGTGACAACAAAACGATGTTGTTTTGTTAACTTTTGAAAAAATATATATAAACAGAACGAAACAACAACATGTGCTTTTTTTTTTTTTTATTTATTTATTATGTGCTTAGCCTAAGCACACATGAGGATTGGCCAAACAAATTTTCCAATCTCAAAATTTCATTAACCATCATTAATATATCTATCATTAACCAATCTTAGCCTAAGCACGCATGTGCTCATCGTTTTCTTTATTTCTCGCTCTCCATTTTTGTCTTTGGACAATACTTAGTTTTTACATTTTTTTTTATTTAGAATTTTTGTTATTTATATTTTATTTACCATCATTAATTTGTATTAACAAATATGGAAATAATCAAAGGAATCTCTATGTTATACTCACTCTATTGAAAAAGGGTTAAATTATAAATATTTCTATTTGACTTTTAACATTGTGCTTAAGAAAAAGTGCTAATTTAAGTATGGAAGTAGACTCTCAAGTCTCAAGTATTTGTTAAGGTGAGTTTTGTAGGGTTATAGCAAACTTATGGGTTAGTGACTTTTAATCTGCATTCCTATAGAGAGTTAGAAGATTTATTTGAAAAATCGAAAGCACATCACATTTCTTGGTTTCTCATCATTTCGAGAATGTAAATGGAACCTAAATGTTAAGCTCTACATTGGCTTTGGCAAACATTCAATCAAAACAAAGAAAATTCCTAGCTACTTAAAAAGAAAAATTCAAACTCAATTTATACATTTAGTTCAACTTGCACTTGAGATTTAGTTGAGTTGAAATCATTCATAGCATTTAAAAAACAAAAATAAATTTGAACTCAATCAACAAAATTTGTAAAAACAAAAAAAGGTTTGCTAAAGTATCTTGATTTTCCCTATTTGATACACAAATTGTTAATTCCTTGCATGAGAATATCAATTTTTTGCATCAAAATATGATAAATTTTGAATTGGACAATCCATTTAGTCAACTCTAATGATATATTGGTACATCTACACCATTCACTTTTTGACATGAAAACATCAAATTTCTCTTTTAATCATAGAGCCAAAGAGGGAAGTTTTCTTTCCATTTCCTGCAAAGCCAGCCAGGGATTGGCATGCTTGTTTACTGTAACTCTGGATAAAACTGGCTTCTGTTATAGTTGTTAGTGCCACGCAGTTGATCTTACACTGCTCTGTTGTGGACTATGAAATCAAATATTAACAAAAGTACAAACCTACAAGCAACACGGGACACATCCCTCGTTCTATTTCCATCAATCTATGTCAGTTGACTCAGCACTGATAGAATCCCCAAAGTTCAGTGTGCGTCCCTCTCTCTGTTGGCACAACCAAACAATTTTTTGGTCAGAATTATAAGCTTACCCAGACCCAGTTGGAAGTAAGTGTAGTTGAGAAGTCTAAATCCATAATACATTAATATCTTGCATAAAAAAATCCCAAATCATAACTCAAATCAATCTCAGTACTCAAAACTGGGATAGCCATTTTTGTCCCTAGCTGATCAACAAGCAAATCCTTCCATGGATACGGATGAGGACCATGAGGTAAATAGGAAAATAATTCTGACCCAGTTTCTGTTATGTAGCAAATAGTGAATAAAGATCGAGTTTTTATGTTGAAAACAATTGTTGCTTATTTGCAGGTGGAGGTGGTACGTAATGATGGGCATCTTGATGAAATGTACACGTTGGATGAGGCACTTGCAGTTGTGGGTTTTGGGAGATTTCAAGTTATGGTGCTTTTTTATGCCGGACTTGGGTCTATTGCTGAGGCTATGGAGGTGATGATTCTGTCTTTTGTTGGGCCAGCAGTTAAGTCTAAGTGGGGGCTTTCTTCGGCTCAAGAGAGCTTGATCACCACTGTGGTTTTTGCTGGCATGCTTGTTGGTGCTTATTCGTGGGGCATCATTTCTGATAGTTATGGGAGAAGGCAAGTTTCTTTTCTATTTGCTTTTTCTTCATTTGATTTTTAGTGTTGTGCTATTTTTTAGTTAAAAGTTTGGTATTAGTTGATGTGGCAGCCAATTTGATTTGGATTATTTCAGCTAATTTAAGTAGGAGAACTGAATCAATGACTTGAGCTAATTTTGTTTGCAAAAGTATCTTATCTTTGGTGTTAGTGTGGCTATACTTCCTATTGACTGAGAAAATTTCAACCTTTAGGAGGTTCAGTAATTGAATTATTCTTGGAAAGTTGCTAGCTTGTTCATCACAAAACGGAGGATAAATTTTAGATGGTATTTCGACATGAATGGCAAACTTGTGTTTTTCTGAATGGCTGATCCTCAGTAAAATTGCTAGTGGAACTTGTCTACGGGATGAGGTGTCACAAACCAAAGCATGTCGCTCTTCTTTTGATTTGCAAGTGCTTTTCATGAAAAATCACAGATTAATAAATTGAAGTGGGATAAAGATGTAGGACACAAGTGTTGATTGATGCTGCTTGTGAATCTTTTATGCAAAAATGGTGAACTGTAGCATTGACATTGTAGTTTTGGGTATCAGACTATCTGAAGAGGTCTTGGATGCCAGATTTTCTGAAGGAACCTTTTTCCTGATTTCACGCTCTAATCATCAGATTTAGTATTTTTAAATTTTGGATACTCAGATACTATTGTTCAAGTTAAGCGACTTTATTGTCTGCTTAATTCCGATACCATTATGTGTATGTTCAAAATCTTTCTGTCTGCCTCTCAAGGGAAAAGATGGTGATGCAAATAAATATACACACAAATGCACAAGTCATCTATATTCTTTACTGGCAGTGACATAATTTTTGGAATACTGCAGGAGAGGATGTTGATGAACTTAGGTTTAAACTGTTGTTATAAACACCAATTTCATGTTGAGGTTAAACCTGGTTGAACACATCCCAGAAACTATCCGCAACTTCGTTTGGAAAGAAGTTTTTGTTAACATGCAGCCCCTTAGTCATGATAGAATCTCACCATTACTTCGAAATTGACAATATAATGATTAGAGAAACTGCTGCGTTGAGAATTGACTTTGCTTTTTGTCAAAACTCACCTAATCAACTTATTTTTGCTGGATTGCTCCAGTTGTTTCTTTGTTGCCCTTTGAGTTTGCTGCTGATGTTCCACAATAGTATTCTGTGTGAATTTAGGTTTATATAGAAAGTTATTTGCCTGCAAATTCTTTGAATCTCTAATCTGACTTATCCTCATTCTTACATGTGGTCATTTAGCTTAACATGACTAAGAACCGCCTCTTTATTTTCTGCCTCCAGGAAAGGTCTCCTGAGTGTAGCTGTAGTGACCTCCATATCTGCTTTCCTCAGTACTTTCTCCCCAAATTATGTAACGCTGATTATCCTGCGAATGCTGGTTGGTGTTGGCCTAGGTGGTGGGCCTGTATACTCATCTTGGTTCCTAGAGTTTGTACCAGCACAGAAAAGAGGAACCTGGATGGTTTTATTCTCCACATTCTGGTCAGTTGGAACAATACTCGAAGCTTCATTGGCGTGGGTATATTCCTTCCCTATCTGATTCCTCTGATTTTTTCTAATCATGTGGTGACTTCTTTTTAGTTGCCATCCCTCAGTATACACTATGCTTCCAAGTTTTGAAGTTGATCATGTTAGTTTAGGAAGTGGTAATGCCTGATTTTTCCTTTCCTTGAGCAATATAATTTTGCTTCTTTTTCCTTTAGATTTTCTATGAATAAAAGGCTTAAACTTCTTTCTTTCTTTTGTGTTAGATTCTAAATGATTCTAGGAGTCCTTTGATTTGTTTGAAAAAGATAGACAGTTCTTATAACTTGATGGTGTAGGTAAGGTGTTTAGGAATTCATGTTAACTGAATCCTATTTGCTGAGGCTTTTATAACTTCTGATGTTCTGGAAAAGAATTCGCGTATATTCTGTTTTTGTTTCTCTTTATGTAGATTATTATGCCAAGATTGGGTTGGAGGTGGTTACTTGCACTGTCATCAATACCATCTTTTGGAGCCCTCGTCTTTTATGGTTTTGCAATAGAGTCTCCACGATACCTATATATGGCAGGAAAAATAAGTGATGTGCATAATATTCTGAGGAAAATGGCTGCAGTGAATGGAACAAAACTGCCCACTGGACTACTTGTTTCTGATCAAATACCAGATCTGGATGAAGAATTTGCGCCAGCAGAACAAAATCAGTTGCTTTCTTCAGAAAAAAATAAAGTCATATTTTCCAAAGTTGGCTTCTCATCAGGAATGATGTTATTCTCAGCAAGATTAGTGAAAACTACTCTTCTCTTATGGGTGGTCTACTTCGGTAATGCTTTTGCATATTATGGCATAATTCTCCTGACCTCAGAGATAAGCAGTGGACAAAGTAAATGTGGCTCGACTAGTCCGAACTCAAAAATTTTCGACGATTCTAGTCTTTACAGAGATGTATTTGTCACTAGCTTTGCAGGTTGAGTTTCAAGAGCTATACTATCTTCTTCTGGGTTGCATTGTTCGGTTATTGTTGAACCATTTCCTTCTGTCATTTCTTCTTTTCAACTTTTGTTGTTAATGAAAATTAATTATCTTAAGTCTTCTTCTCCTTTTTCAGAGCTTCCTGGACTCGTCTTGTCTGCAATGATTGTGGACTACATTGGTCGGAAAAGATCCATGGCACTTATGTATTTCTTCTGTTTCATATTCCTCTTACCACTATTGACACATCAGACCGAGTTTATAACAACAGCTTTATTATTTGGAGCTCGAATGTGTGTAATTGGAACTTTCACTGTAGCTGGTATATACTGTCCAGAGGTAAAACTTGAACTTAGTGGTTGTTTGTTCTTGATTACCGATCTCTCTCTTTTCTGGTATCAAGTCCCACAGAGGTTCACATATTTAAGGAATGAATATTTTATAAATTCCAAGCATAATGTGTCCTGCATATTAGTTCAAAATTCTCAAAAGTTGAAGGACCGCCATGCCATTTACGTCATTCTTATTTTGCACTCTGGCACAAAAGATTGAGTCTGTGCACCGTGCCTTATTACAGCTATTTGGTTACTTGGCTGCTGTTTAACCATTTTCTGTGCAAAACCACTGAAATAATATTTTTCACCCTCTTCAAATCAGTTGAATGATTGTGTTGATTCTTGCTTTTTCTTTAGAAGAGACAAAGATATATAATCAAATTCACGTTCAATTCTTTTATGTTGATCATGGAATCAATACATCAACTTTTGCATGACTGTTCAAGTAAAGTGAGAGTCATTGCTTTTATTTGTATATTCTTTTGCTTCATGCTGATATTTGCATATAAATTCCAAGCATCAGATTGATTCATGGTATATTCCTTCCCCTTTTCTAAACTGTGTCTTGCATGTTCTTTTGCTTTGGTTTTTGGGAATTTTTTTCTCAATATCTCATACATTCGACTTGTAAGAGTGAATCCAGAGACAGCAGTATGTGATTTTTAGGCACATTTCTTGCAGATATATCCTACTGCTGTTAGGACAACAGGCTATGGAGTTGCTAGTGCTGTTGGAAGAATTGGAGGGATGCTATGTCCTCTTGTGGCTGTCCAATTGGTCACTGGTTGCCATCTTGTGCCTGCAATTGTTTTCTTTGAGATTGTAATAATTCTCTCAGGAGTTAGTGTTATGTTTTTTCCATTTGAGACCAAGGGATGTAAACTAACTGATACAGTTGATGTAAGTAATTCAAGTTAGCCACCAAAATCTTTGTTTCATTAGATAATAGTGCAAAGATGAGCCCATAATTGCTTTCTGCTGTATTGTTGTGGCTGTAACATTTCTTCCACATATTGGTGCTCTTCCAATGTTGTTCTCAGAAAATTCAATCTAGATGAGTATATAATTACAGTTTCCATAAACAACAAAGCTGATCTTTATGTTTTCAAGCTAAAAGAACATTTGTGTGAGTTTTTGCTGTTACTTTTTGGCTTATCTTTACATGGTTATAACAAGTTTTGAAAGGCATTTTGCAAGATTTTCCTTCTTCAGAATGAAAACAAAGATTAAAAAACAAGGTACAGTCATGCTGTAACAATCTTTGGAAATATATTACAAGCACCAAGAAGAAATTCTGATTATGTTTTACTCTTCCCAAAGTTGATATATACAACAACAAAATCTTTATCTTAGGTTGGCTATATAGATAGTATTTATCTCAAATCGGCTATATAGATCGCATTTCATCATTGTGCAACGATAATTAAATCTTTTTCTGGGGTATGCTACATAGATCGCGTTTCATCATTGTGCAACAACAACTAAATCTTTATCTATGGTTGATCTATATGGCTATATAGATCACATTTTATCATTGTGCAAAAACAAATAAATCTTTATTTCGGGTTAGTTGTCACATTTCATCATTGTGCTCAGTTGAAGGTCATTTCTTTTTTCTTTCCACACGCTTCATTGGGTGCTCAAACCATCGTTTTAAAAGTGTTTCTCTTTTTTTCCCATATATTGAAATTAACCTTACTTTTCTTTTTAATGAATTTATTACTTATTCTATTTAATCTAATATATAAGAATTACATACACAAAATATTTGTTAAATCCCATTTGCAATTAAAAATGAGATTTGGGGTGACACAAGTTGCTTGTAAAATAACTCAAATTATTTGTATCATAATGCGTACAGAATGTACACTAATTTGACTTCGTTGTTTCAGCTTTATGAACATTAAAAACGATAACTTTAACACTACTCCATACACATTTTTTACTACACATTACTTCAGTTTCTTTTTGTAAGGGACACATAAAGTCCATGATTCAATAATCCTCCTAAGCTTGCGTTTGCTCATGGAATCCAACTTTGTCATCCAAAATTTTATGTTTGATCAAAATCCCACCTCGATTAATCACAAATCTTGAAAAAAAATGGTGAAAATCGTGCAGAATTCGACTGAATTATAACTAGTTTTGAGTAAAATATTCAGGATTCCTCTGATGATGATCATAGTTTTATATAGCATCCGTCCACTTCAGCCTGCTCAGCAATGAGTGCTTGGCCAATGATTAAGCTCAGTTTATTGTCACAAAGGAATAGAAAAGTGAATGAAGCAGTAAAGATATTTGCCATAAACAACACCACGGAGTTATACGGTGTGACAAAATGTAAAGTAGTATTGTAAGAATTGTGTGAGTAAAGACAAGAAACAGGACGAAGCACCAACAAAAATGGGTCATATTTTACAGAACCCTGATGTTGATGGCCCTATAAATTTTCATACATTGGATTTATCAATTCACCTGTTGTCAGGTTGATGGCAATATTGCATTTCTTTAAGTATTCTTAGTACGAAAGGTAAGGCATTCTGTTTGTCCCAAACTTTGCTGTAATTGTTTTATTAAAGCCGTGGCAATAAATAATGAAGAAAGGACCAAATGTCATCAAATGGGATTATTTTGTGCGTGACTCATCAGTATTGGCACAGTGTTTGGCGTCAGCATGTCACTAGATGAAACGTGAAAGTTGAAACCATTATTTGATTATCTTTTTCTAATTCGAAATGATTATGCTAAAAATCGTTTATGCTGAATTTAACGCCTGTTTTAGATTAGTCAAGCTCGCTTTCTGTGTCGTGCATATGGCAGAAATTTGAATTTGGATGGAATTTTGTAGGAACGCATATGTTTAAAAGAATAGGCAGTCAATCTGGTGGAAAACCATTCAGTATCTTGTGCCCTGTAAATGCATTTCATTTGGTGAAGCTATAGTTCAATTTGAGGTACAGTTTCAAGCCTGAATTTAGATAGATATGTATGCTTTGTTATCATTCTTTTTGGTTTCTTGTTCGTTTTTTACTGAAAGTTTTATCTGCAGATTATGAATCAGGTCTGTTGCAACTCCAGTTTTTAATGATTAGTGTATTGCATTTTGTTGTATTATTTAGATGGGGGATCAGAGCATTGACTTTACTCCAGAGGAAGCAATTTCTGCAATTGGATTTGGGAAATTCCAGGGCGTGATACTCGTTTATGCTGGACTTGGTTGGTTTGCAGAAGCAATGGAAATGATGCTTCTGTCTGTTGTTGGAATAGCAGTACAATCGGAATGGGGACTTTCTCCTGGTGAAGAAAGCTTTCTAACAACTGTGGTGTTTGTGGGAATGTTTGTTGGTGCTTATGTTTGGGGCATCATATCAGATGCCTATGGAAGAAAGTTAGTCCATCATCCTTGCTTCTCTTCTTAGTTGGATGATGCCACATTGATGTACCTTCCACTTATTTTCAGTTGGTTCTTGTCTGCGTCTGCCACAGGATTATTTGCATATCTTTTTCAATTTTGTTGTTGCAATGAAATCAAACAAAAATGTGACACTTAAATCAGGATCATCCCAAACAAAACAGCTCCTGAAATGATGAGGGGTATTACCAAAACCAGAACATTCTTCTCTAAAGGATCTAATTGTGGCATTCTTAGCCAAACATCTATAAAGTTCCTTATTTCTTCGTAGTTTCGGATGCTTTCCTTTCATTTCATGATATTGCATCTCTTCTCCTTGGCGCTTTTCATGGTTTTTCTCAATTAATAATGGATTTTCTTTGTTTTTCTTTTCAAACTTCTTACAGGAAAGGCTTCATTGGCCTAATGATAGCAGTGGGTGTTGCTGGACTTTGTAGTGCTTTCTCCCCAAATTATAGAACACTTTTGGCATCCCGTTGCTTGCTTGGTTTTGGTGTAGGAGGTGGCCATGTATTTGCAGCATGGTTTTTAGAGTTTATTCCTACCCATAACAGAGGTGCTTGGGCATTTGTACTAACAAGTTTCTACTTCTTAGGATCAATACTTGAGGCTTCACTTGTATGGGTATGTATGACATTGTTTTGGTAAAACTAACTCATTCATTCACACATTTTTTGTTTTCTTACTGTTCTTTTAAGGTTAATTACTTCATTTCAAAGAGATGTGTGCTGCAAAAAGGGAAATCATCAGATTGAACTCTGTGGAATAAATTTTTCTTGATTTTGCAAGAAGATGTAGTTTCTCTCCTCTTTTTCTTGGCCTCTTTTTGGGATTTTTCCAAATCTCATTTACCTTTGAATATGGAGTATCCATTTGTCATAATCCTTTAAAAATGCCTTGTATTTGATGCAGTTGAAACCTGCACTTCTTTCTTTCTTTACTTTTTCTTTTCTGCTTATTTCAAATCCTCTTTCAGTATAGCTTGGATGAATGTATCCTTATTCCTGTCACTTGACTTAAAGCATTAAATTTGATTCCTATGATTAAATTGATGTTTTGGATGACTATGATCTATGAGCCTCAGAGTATATCTAGATTAGCTGTAAACATGCATTAAACTCATAGGTGAGAATTTCCCTTGCAATATGCTTTACACATTTAACTGTAACATTGGAGTTTAGGAACTTGAATAAGTAATGAATGTATTAGAAAGAAAGTAAGAGTAGCTCCAATTGATGGGGAAAAAAAATGAGAGAAACACGTCTAAGATGGTTTGGACATGTATATAGAAAACCTTTAGATGCCTCGGTGAGGTGAAGTAAAGAGGAGAGCTAAAAAAATTAGAGAGAAACTATAGGGAAAGATATGTTATATTTAAATATAAATGAGAAAATGAGATTAGATCGATCACGGTGGCAAATGTTATCCATATAGTCTACCTCACTTAGTCGGATAAAGTTTTAGGTTTTTGTTGTTGTATTCAAGTTCAGGAACTTGATTTCTCAAATAAAAGCATCTCCACTCCTAGTCTCCCAGGAATGAATGAAGATTGAAGGATAGAGTGTTCTCCTTTCACACATTAACCATCATCATTCACTCCCATTGCTTGCAGATTATCATGCCAAGATTGGGATGGAGATGGCCCATAGCTTTATCTTGTTTTCCATCTTTGATAGTGTTGCTACTTTCTGGGCTCACACCAGAGTCACCAAGGTATCTATGTGTGAAAGGTAAAATGGAAGAAGCACGTAAAATATTGGAGAACATAGCAACAATCAATGGGACAAAGCTCCCTCATGGAGTTCTCATCTTAGATCGAACAGTAAAGACAGACGAAGAACATTCTGCTTTATTGAATACTTCTCTTCCCTCTTCAGAAAAGCTTTGTGGCTCAGAAACATGCATATCATCACTTCTTGCACTATTTTCATCAAAACTAAGGAGGACAACTCTTCTCTTATGGTTTCTGTACTTTGCAAATACATTTGCATATTATGGAATTGTGCTCTTGAGTGCTCAGCTGAGCAAAAGACAAACTGACTGTAGCTCAACCTCGAATTCATGGAAGAATGGGAAGGATTCTAGCCTCTACAGGGATGTTTTTATCACTACTTTGGCAGGTATAGGTGCATCCGCAGTCCTTTCAGAATATAATACAATCGACTATTGCAAAATCAAACAACACTGCAAAAATTAAAAGGATTAAAAAAGTTTGAAAACGATGAGAAAACAATGCAAGTATTTTACTTTCTTTGTGTGTTCCACTTAATGCTGTCCATTAGTGTTCCTGCATAATAATCAAGCTCATGTTTTTCCAGATTTGCCTGGGCTTGTTATTTCTGGACTTCTTGTTGATAGATTAGGCCGGAAGCTCACCATGGAGATTTTGTGCATATTGGGTTTTGTTCTGCTTCTACCACTGAGTGTGCATCAGAATGAGATTATGACCACAGCTCTATTATTTGGAGCTCGCATGTTCATTACATCAACATTCAATGTTATTGCTGTCTACTCAAGGGAGGTATATTTCACAATTTCTTTTCCTTCACATAATTTTCTTTCTCTGATACCAATATTGACTTATATTTGTTCAACAAAGGAAGAAGCACAAGGTTAATCAATTTTCTTGGAAGAGTTCGCGAAATCTTTGTGACAAAGCATTATCACTTTTCTTCTGAATTGGATTGATTTATCCAAAACAAGTCCATGGTAAAAACAAAGAGGAGTGTCTCTCCATTTGTTGGAAGCTAAAGAAACTTCATATGATTTTCACACAAGTTTTCTTTCAGATTTTCATGAAAGAATGGAAATACATAACTCTCATCCATGACTTGCATTGCCTAATTTTCAGATTTTCATGAAAGAATGGTAATAGATAGATCTCAATGACCGAAAAATGACCCTCAAAAGTTTGTTGACATTTTTGCAGGTATATCCAACTTCAGTGAGGGCTACTGGTGTTGGAATGGCCACATCAATTGGAAGAATTGGTGGGATGATATGCCCTCTTGTAGCAGTTGGTTTAGTAAGGGATTGCCATCAAACTGCAGCAATAGTACTATTTGAAGCTGTAATAGTTCTGATAGGATTCTGTATTCCTTTCTTACCTATAGAGACCAGTGGAAAAGAATTAAGTGACATTGTTCCTCTAGTTGAGGTAGATTAGATAACACCATACATTATGCCCCTTAAAGAGTTTGTTTTTCTTTCATCCATCAAGCTCATAAAAAGTTTCTTTGAAGTTTTGTAATTACAAAAAGGAATCCAATATTACATCCAATAAGATTCCACTAGCACTTTCTTCATTTAGACTAATACAAAAGAGGCAAAATTGATACATTTTGCATCCATGATTTTCATAATAACCCTCATGAACCAACCTAAATGAACAAGAAGATGTTTTATGATTTAGTATGTAATCATCCTCCAAAGCTTGTTTGTGTGCTCATGTTTCCCAATGTTTCATCTAAATTCTTTGATTTATACCAACCAAAATCCTTCCTCCATTAATCAAAATTCTCTAAAACAACATAGTGAAAATCTTGAACAGTTTTTATGAATTCTAATTATTTTTGAGTTCAATGTTTCGTACTCTTACAATGGTACTCAACATTTTGTCACAGACATTAGTCCTATAGCAAGAACTCAACTTGTTCATTCATTTTTTTAATGTTTCTCTGGCAAAAAAAACAAGAGCTCAATCATTGGCCAAAAATATATTGAAGTTTGACGGATGCTACAGAAGTATATTAAGTACAAGTTGGCTATGATCATTAGAGGAATCCTCATTAAAAGTGGGTCATATTTTATACAACACTGATACTGATGGCCATAGCATGTTGGATTTGTATATTAATCAGTTGTCACCAAGATGAAAGATGTTGACTCTTTGTCGATGCGTTTGTTAATTATTCTTGGTAGGAAATCTTAGGCATTCTGTTGTCCCAATCTTAATAAGGTATTGCTGATTATACTAACAATCATTTGTGCTGAATTTAACATCAATTTAACTTAGTCATGCTCTCTTTTGTTTATGTCTGCACTGTTTTTGCCTTCAGGTGCATATATGTAGTAGAACAGTTGCCTTTTGGTTGGAATTATGTAGTAACCAACATGTTTAAAAGATTAGGTTGTTAATTTGGTGGCAACCCATTCATTGTTTTGGGCACTGTAAATGCATTTTATTTTATAGTTCAAATTTAGGTACAGTTTTCCAATCCTGAATGAAGATGCATGTCTTCTTATATTTCTTTTTGGTTTCTGTGAGCCTGAATTTAGATGCATGCTTTGTTATATTTCTTTTTGGTTTCTTTTAGTTTTTGCTGATGCGATGGAGACGTATGATCCATATAGCCGACTCGATGTAGTGGGATAAAAGCTTAGTGGTCGTCGTGGTTGTTCTTTTAGTCTTTAATGAGTTATTTAAACATATTATGTCTGTTATATCTGCAGAGGAATCCTTTCCTTTGATTTCTACAATTTAGTGAAGCAGGGTTTTTCATGGCATACTAACTTAAGTTAAGAAATTGTGTGTCCATCATCAAGTTTTAAGTTAAATTCTACAGAAGTGGGAGTTTAACAAGAAAAACTATATGGATATAGGATAGGTATTGAGCTTGCAAAAGGCAGGTTTAGGATATATTTAATCTAAATTGGTTTGCATTTTGTTTGATTATTTAGATGGGGGATCAGAGAATTGAATTTACTTCAGATGAAGCAATTTCTGCCATTGGATTTGGGAAATTCCAGGGCCTCATACTCATTTATGCTGGACTTGGCTGGATTTCAGAAGCAATGGAACTGATGCTTCTGTCAGTTATTGGAATAGCAGTGCAATCTGAATGGGGACTTTCTCCTGGTGAAGAAAGCTTGCTGACAACTGTGGTGTTTGGGGGAATGCTTGTTGGTGCTTATGTTTGGGGCATCATATCAGATACCTATGGAAGAAGGTTAGTCCTTCATATATCTTCTCGTCTTAATTGCACGATGTCGAATGATTCCAGTTTCATGTTTCTTTCTCATGTTTGTTTACAAAGTAGCAGATCATACTTTGAAAAGATTCCTATTTCGAATTCGACAGGAATTCTTATAGTTCATATTATATTAAATTCATGTTTGTTTTATAGTTCATATTATATTAAATTTTTAAATCTTATTTGATCCAAACGTCTAACTATGCATATTATAGTTCATGACAAATTGACCAAAATATAATATGCTTATGCATATTATAGGATTTTTGTTTTTCTTGTCCTTGACCCTTTTCCTGCTATTACCCTTTTGAACCATCAATATGGACCCAGGGTTCTGCTTTTGCATATCGCTTTGTGCAGTCTTTAGCATGTTAAGGAGCTCAGTTAAAGTTCTGTCCAAACTATGCATATCAGAGTTTCTACAGACAACAATATAGCTGATGTGTGATTGATATGGTAAGACTAATGTGTGATTGATTAATATGTGATATTAAGGACAGTACATAAGTGCATAAATTAGAGAATTTATGTACTGGACCGATCCGCTATGAAATCATTGCATGGATCATGTTATGATAGTCATAAATGATTTCGTAGTGATGATTATGTTGACTGTTCCTTAGACCTGAGGTCACTATGGTGCCCAACATAAAGAATTGTATATTTTGACTCCATCAAACGTTACCCTTAACAAGGTGATTATAAATATGGTGATTGGATATATAATAATTTATGTAATGGGTTGTGAGTGATCAAGATGAGATTTGTTCTTCTTATAACATGGGAATGATATCTATGGCCTCTTAATTGAATTAAGCTAATAAGTGCATGGCCATGCCCAAATGATTTGTCATTTATTTTGATTAGCTAATTCAGGAATCAAGAAATAAAGATTAAACTATACGAGAATGACATGTCCATGTCTCGTGTTTAATTTAGAAATCGAGAACAAAAGGAATTTACAACATGGTAACATCAGTCACAGTTTAGGTTGCTTTGAAGCATATAATTCTTTGTAATTTGGGTAGCAATGATGTGTTGCTAGATACCGTAGAGACACGATCTAATTGTTCGTGTTTTTGTTGATGCTTCAACAGTACGAAAGGCGCACCAAAACGGTATGTTCTAAACATATAATAGATTGTTGCTTTAAACTGATCTTGGCTTAGGGAATTAAATTTTTAAATTTCAGCTGCTTATGACTGTTTAATTCCCATTTCTCTGAATACTGTAGATCACAGCAGTGTGTCTCTGCATATATATTTGAACTGGATTGAATTATCCAAATGAAATCAATGGGAAAAACAAAGTCTTTGCATTTTCATCAATACATAACTCTCATCCATGACTTACATTGCCTAATGTTCAGAAATTTAACTGTTGCAAAAGGTTGAAAAAAAATAGAATTATCATAGATCATCTCAATGATCAGAAAATGACCCTCAAAATTTGTTGACATTTTGCAGGTATATCCAACATGATGTTGGAATTGGAGGCATGGCATGGTAGCCCCTCTTTTAGCAGTTGGTTTAGTGAGCCATAACCATCAAACTGCAGCAATAATTGTATTTGAATGTGTAATTGTTCTGATAGGATTCCTTTCTTACCTAAAGAGACCAGTGGAAAAGGATTAAGTGACGAGGTAGATTAATTTACACCATACAATGACTATGACACTCAAATAATACCAGAAATATCACTACTCTATTATTCCTTGTCACTTTTCTCCTCTTCATGTGTGGACCAGATCTAAAAATAGAGCTTATTTTGCACCATTAATTTCAAATCTGCATAACTTTTTTGTTTAGAATCAAAATAACCTTTATCGTTGTATTTTGTTTCCAAACTTTCGATCCGATCTACAAGACTTAAATCACACATAAAGTACGTCGTTTTTTTTTGACAAAATTCATTTATTTAAGTCACTTGATTCTTTTAAATTTTCGTATCAAATGAGTTATTAAGTCCCATGAAAAAAATTTAAAACTATTTCTTTTTCACGCATATTTTCAATTTTCTTGATTAGACCACGTTAACACTTCTGACAAGTGCAAGTTGGAATGGAATTGAAGGATTCTAACTCCTTCACAAGTAAGGCTCTGTTTGCTTAGGCTTGGTTTGGATGGGATATTTTTGTATTATATTATGAATTTTTTTTTTTTGGGATTTGTTATGAGAAAATTATATTTTGGGAGTGTTTGGAATGAATGATTTTGTTTTGTTGGGATTTGTATGGAAGATTTTTTTATTAGTAAAAGTTTGAAATTTAAATTTTAATTAATATTTTATTAATTTATTTTGATGAAAATTGTGTTAGAAAGAATTGTTTATTATTAAAATTTAAAATTTAAATTCAAATTTAATATTTTATTTATAAAAAATATTGTAGCAAAAATAATTAGTTTTCGTTTTTTAAAATTTTAATGATAAAATTGAACAAAACAAATAACTCATTTTGCAATTGTGAAATAAATCACAAAATTTCAGCCTTCCAAACAGAGCCTAAATTTCTTTTCAGTATTTATTTATAAAACAAAAAGTGATTGCGTTTGGAATCTTTATTAACAAAAAAATATGAACAAGTAAAAACACACATTCACATTTTTAAAATAAAAAAAAATAATGTAAAACTCAAATAAGTTGGGCCCCATAGTCGGACCCACAAATGGAAAGGAATCATCCTATTCATTTAGTGGTGGGCCCCATAGTCGGACCCACAAATGGAATGGAATCATTCTATTCACTTAGTGGTGGGCCCCATATGGAAAGGAATATTCTATTCATTTAGTGGTGGGCCCCACAAATTGAAAAAAAAAATATGAATCTTTAAAAAATTAATTTTTTAGTAATATATAACTCAATCATCATATATATATATAATAATGATGTGATGATGTGAACCGTACATAGTGGCTAGCAAAAGTTGAGCTGACTGTGTTGATGTGAGTGACATCTTCTAAAAGCATCATGGTCCTGTTGATTTTTTGTATTTGGACAGGTCTGTTTCAAGGAGGACGAACAATGATGATATTTTACTGAATTATTAATGCTATAAATTACTCATTCCAGTTCGTCCAAGCACCAAATTAAAATACTGGAACTGACTTTTGATCTTTAGAAGGTGAAAAATCAACATCTTGCTATTTTTAGTTCTCAGAATTGATTATGATCAGAAATTAAGTGTCTTGTATTTATAAACTGTACCTCGTCTCTCTTTATGTCTACTGAAATCAAGAAACCGCTTCCATTTTCACTATTACAATCAACTGCTAATGCAATGTTGAATATGCAGCAATTTTTTTAGCAGCCCATCTCATGTTAATGGTAATGCATTCATTTGGTAAAGCTGCAGAGTAACAGAAGGGTCATATATATATAGTTGAGATTGAGGTTCAGTTCTTCTTCGATTGCCAGAGTGTTGAGTTGGGATGGTTTTTATCTTCTTCATTTTTTTAGTGTTACAAAGATTCTGTAATTTATAGTTGCTGTTGTATATTTGCAGATTAGCCAAGTTGTGAAATAACGTCAGCTTCTGTGTGGGATTTGAATGTTACATTGCTTTTCTCCTAACTCAGTCTCTAATCTTTAGTATCATAATCTACACATACTATCATGAATTAGGAGAATGCATGTCCATCATCATCAAATGTTAGGCTCATTAATTTTATGGCTAGGAAGAGTAAGGATCATTATAATTTCAATGTATAAATTGTATATTCCTTTGATTGTTTAGATGGGAGATCAAAGCATTGGATTTACTCCAGAGGAAGCAATTTCTTCTATTGAATTTGGGAAATTCCAAGGGCTCATACTGGTTTATGCTGGACTTGGTTGGATGTCAGAATCAATGGAAGTGATTCTTCTTTCCTATGTCGGAATAGCAGCACAATCAGAATGGGGACTTTCTCCAGGAGAAGAAAGCTTGCTAACAACTGTGGTGTTTGGTGGCATGGTCATTGGATCTTATTTTTGGGGCATCATAGCAGATGCCCATGGAAGAAGGTAGTCAGTCCTTTACAATTGCAATAACAAGTTTCTTTCTGGTTGATTATAAAGTAGCACACTTTGCAGCATAGCTTTAGCTTAATCAATTTCCTAGTTGTATTTGCTTCTTTTGGCAGATATTTTCAGCAATGGTCACTAACTATATCAACCTATAGTCTGCATTCTTTCTGCTTTAGTACTATTTTCTTGAAACATTCATGTAGTGTTAGTTCTTGCAAAAGTTGAAGAAAATTGGCAAATTAAACTGCTGTTAGCCTGTTATAGATTCTAGATATCCAGACATAATCTTACTTGAGGTTTGATTATGCAGAAATAAAATTTTGTTTGAACAAATACTTAGAAACGCGACACGAATCTTTCATAAGTTTACGGGTTACTATTGTACCAACTTGACTACTGGCCATCTTGGAATTAGTGTCCAAATTAGTTTCTATACTGTAAGTCTATAAATGCCTGTGAAAATGTTTTTGTATTTGAAGTGAACAATTCATAGTGAAGCAGCTTCTGTAAAAGTCGCATGTTTGGTACTGGAGGCTGATAGTTTCTGTTAAGTTTAAAGAACTCTAATCCCAAATCTATTTTGTCATCATCCCTGTTGACACCCTCTGTTTGATTTTCTTTTTTCTCTTTATGGTATGTTCATTGAGCACAGGTCAGAGTTTTGTTAATAAAAAAGAGATTTTGACAATGTGCCTTCCTCTTATTTTCATTTTGTTCTTGTTCTTTTTTTTTTTTATCATTTTTCACTCTAGAGGAATCAAACAACTCATTTCTTCAAGAAACATTTACACCAATACTTTGAACCTTATAGAGTTTGCAGATCATATTTATCCCAGAAAATCCTAAAGATGGTTATGGCATCCTTCACCAAATAACAACATCAACTAAAGCCTTTATCCCACTAAGTGGTGTCGGCTATATTGATCACATTTCGTTACCATACTCAATCTTTTCTAATGTGATCCATATTATAATATTTGGCAAAATGTTTACGTTGGCTGCTAACCTGTCGTAACTTTCCTCCTTTTCCCAAGTTTAGAACCGGCTACTTATTATAATTAGATGGAGTTATGGATGCTTTCCTTTTATTTCATGATACTCCATTTCTTCTCTTTTTCCATCTTTTTCTGATTTCTCTCATCATCAACTTATAGATTTTCCCGTCTTTTTTCTTCCCTTTTGAACTCTTTACAGAAAAGGATTCATTGCCTCGGTAATAGTAGTGGTTGTATCTGGAATTTGTAGCACTTTCTCTCCAAATTACAAATTGCTTTTGGCATCCCGTTGTTTGCTTGGTTTTGGTGTAGGAGGTGGCCATGTAATTGCAGCATGGTTTTTAGAGTTTATTCCTACCCATAACAGAGGTGCTTGGTTATTCACACTATCGATTTTCTGGTCAGTTGGATCAATACTTGAGGCTTCACTTGCATGGGTATGTATGACTCAAGATCATTTACTTTAACAATATTGTTTTCTTAGTTCTTGAAATTTTGACCATCTTAAATGAGATCAGTGCTGCTGCAACGAGAAAAACTTTTATATTACAATGGAATCTTTACTCAGGAGATGCAGCTTCTGTCTTTCTGAGATTTTTTCAAAAAATTATGTCTGGTGATATCAAGCATTCCAAGATCATTCTCACTTGAGAATGTCTTGCAATTTCATTTGATTGAAACAACAACAACTAAGCCTTTATCGCACTAAATGGGGTCGGCTATATGGTTCACATTTTGCCATCATACTTGATCTAGGCTCATTTGGTTGAAAACCTACAAAATTTTGTTTCTGTGAAGTTGTCTTAGTGGCTAACTTTCATCTTTATTTCAACATATTATCCTTTAAATTAATCCTTAGTTATCTTCATTTTAGTTTGGTTGGTCTATCACATTAATCACCCTGCTTCCTAGTTTGTTCAACAATGACTTGACATTTTGGATGATTTTCATTGATGACCCAAAGCATTAGCATTTTGAAAGTATAGTCATAAACTTGCAAAAGATTAAATGTGTATGTTGCCATTGCATCATGCATTTGATCATCCTAATGAAATGAATATCTGTATAGGTACTTTATTCCCCAAATCAAAGCATATATGCACTTCCAGTCTTCCTGAAATGAAATGAAGGATAGAGAGAGGACTTGTTTACTGCAATAACAAACTAACCATCAGAGGTTTATCTTCCATTGCTTGCAGATTATCATGCCAAGATTAGGTTGGAGATGGCTCATAGCTTTTTCTTGTCTACCACCATTGTTTGTGATTCTCCTTTCTGGGCTCATACCTGAGTCACCAAGGTATCTATGTGTGAAAGGCAAAATGGAAGAAGCACGCAAAATATTGGAGAAAGTAGCGACAATCAACAAGACAAAGCTCCCCACTGGAGTTCTTGTCTTAGATCGAACAATAAAGACAGATGAAGAACATTCTGCATTATTAGGTACTTCTCTTCTCTCCTCAGAAAAGCAGTGCAGCTCAGACTCTTGCCTATCATCAGTTCTTGCGCTCTTTTCACCAACGTTAAGGAGGACAACTCTTCTCTTATGGTTTTTATACATCGCAAGTACATTTTCATATTATGGAGTTGTGCTTTTGAGCTCTCAGCTGAGTGACAGAAAAACTAAATGTGGCTCTACCACTAATTTGAAGGAAAAAGGGTTGGATTCTAGCCTCTACAGGAATACTTTCATCACTGCGTTGGCAGGTGAATGCCTCAACATGTATCCACTTTCCATTATTCATTTTCTACTTTCAGAATTCAAACGTTGCAAAATTATGAAGAGGACAAATGTTGAAAACTTGAGTCTGTCATCTTGTTTATGTTTGTAATGTTCTTACATAACTATGAAATCTCCATCTTTTTCCAGACTTCCCTGGGATTATGATGTCTGCAGTTATCGTCGATAGATTAGGCCGGAAGCTCAGCATGGAGATTTTATGCATATTGGGTTTTATTCTATTCCTACCACTGGTTGTGCATCAGAATGAGGTTATCACCACAGCTCTATTATTTGGAGCTCGAGTCTTCATTTCATCATCATTCAGCATTGTTGCTGTCTACTTAAGGGAGGTAAACTTCATACATTAACTTCTTTTTCTTCAACTTTCTCATTATACAACTTTGGATACCGAACATAAAGGTGGTAAACTTCGTACGACTTCTTTCTCTTCAACTTTCTCGTTATACAACTTAAGGGATGTAAACTTTGACTTCTATTCTATGTTAATGAAGCACAAGGACAGTGCTATAACTGTCTTGAGCAACATTTTTCTAGTTATGAAATTCATGCCACAAGTACTCCCTTTTCCTTGAATTCAACTGAAGTATTAAGAGTGTTTATTACTATTAGCCTTTGTTAGAAGCTAAAGAAACTGTAAAATGATTTCATGAAAGAATTAATGGCTATACAGAAAATGTCTCATCCTTGACTTCTATTACTTCAATACTATCGATTTAGCTAACACGGATGCTTGGAAAAATGTAGTAATTGTCGTAGATATCAATGACGAAACAATGATCCTCATAGCATGTTCAAATCTTACAGGTATATCCAACTTCAGTGAGAGCTACTGGTGTTGGAAGTGCAACATCTATAGGAAGAATTGGCAGCATGATATGCCCTCTTGTAGCAGTTAGTTTAGTAAGGGATTGCCATCAAACTGCAGCAATAATTCTTTTTGAAGCTGTGACAGCTCTGGTAGGATTGTGCATTCCTTTCTTACCTATAGAGACCAGTGGAAAAGGATTAAGTGACACTCTTCCTCTACCTGATGAGGAGTAATATTCCACCATGCAATGACAATGAGAGTTAAAACCACTACTTGAACACTTACTGCCAAAGCAGGTGGGATAGATCAACAACTACAAATACTACTAAGCTTTTATCCCACTAAGCGGAGTCGACTATATGGATCACATTTCGCTAATGTGCTCGATCTAAACTCATTTGCTCAAGTGGGATAGAAGTTAATTAATGGCAAAATAAGGATGATGTTTTCATTTGTTTCATAAATTTCTTACCAGTGAACAAATTGACATTTCAAGTAACTTTCAATTCAACTTCATTGTTAGTAAAAAGCCAATTTCTAAATGATTCTTGTATTATTTAGTGAATCTTTCATTCTAGAAAAAATTTCTTTATAACAGCCTAAGAATGAATGTATAGTTTGAATGATAAACCTATATAGGGTATAGTCAATGATTTCTCAAACTAGGATCCTTTTCAAAAAACTTTCTAAGAATAGGGTTGTTTTCAACCCCATATCTTAGAATAGAGATTTCGCAGTCCCTGAATTAATTTATATAAGTTTTAAAAAAAAAATTAAAAAAAATTGGCATCCGGACGTCCGGATGCCAATTTTTTTTTAATTTTTTCAATTTTTTTTTCAAACATCTATGTTAAAAATTAACTTTTTCCAAATAATTTTATATGTACTTTACTTATATAATTACTTTAAATATTCGTTAATATAATTTGTTGTAATGATTTTTTTTTATAAAATCCATAAATGGATCCCAATTTTTTCAGAATAATTTTTAAATTTTTTCTATATAAGTATAAAATTATTTGCAAGGAAATTTTGTTATTTACAAACATAATTGGCAGTAATTATATGATTACATTTTATTATATTGTTATTTTATTTGAACTTACATTTTTCACCAAAATATATAGAATAACTTTTTATATAATTACATATAAAATAGTTTTATAAAAAATTTGAACTCTTTAAAATAAAAACGGAAAAAAATAATAATAACAAAACGAATGAATATTTAAAATATTTTGTGGGAATTATTTAAAAAAAAATCTGGCCATTATTTTCCGACGCGCCGGAAACACTTCATTACAAATTTACGTCTGTTAGAAAAACTCTTTTCGTCAGTTACATTACAAATTTAAATGATAAAACTCTTTTCGTCACTCACATTACAAATTTAAATGAATTTATCTTTTCATCAGTTTCATATGATTTTTTAACCAAAAGTATGTACGTAAAATCGTATGATAATGACACCTATATATTTTTTCTTTAAATATATAGACTTAAATAGAAAGACTAATAGTAATTTTATTTGTACTTAACAAAAAAAATAGATATAATTACGTATTTTTTTGTGAGAGTAACGAAATTGTATCCTTCTAGACGACGTTGGTGATGAAAAAAGTTTTGATAAAAATATGGAGTGCTTTTTTGCAAATTTCCCTTAGGAAAAATAGCTGAAAACGAAGGGTACATAGTTTAGGACAAGACAGGCTGACAGGGCAGTCTGAACTTTGAAGTTTGAATTGTCATTATTATTTTAGATTTATTACAGAGACAACAGAGAAAGACACAATTGATTTGCAAAGAAATTTTTTGTCAGCACATTTGGTATTACAATCCCACACGCCACTGAATGAATGGAAACTTCCTGTGAGTATATGAAATTGAGATTTTTCATGTTTTAGGCCACAACCCGTTTGAGAGTTGAGACCCTTTTCTCCAAGATTCAGTCTTTCTTGGGATTTTTTTGGAAGGAGAGGAAGATATTTTCGATACTTGAAAGAGGACATTGATCAAGGGTCAAGGGTCGAGGATCAAGACATTGGTTGATTTTAACTAAGTGGGATTTTAAATCAAAGCTGCTTTCATTTTGGTAATAGCTCTAATTCTTGGCCCATTTGATCTTCTAAGTATTACAGTTTTTCATGCCTGGAGTTAGTTGATTGATGTGGGAGAAACTTTTTTTTTTATTGTGCGATTCAATTCTTTTTAGGTTCAAGAACTGAATAGCTATGTTTTACTTTTGATATTTAGATGGATTTTTTTTATGCATAGTGAGAACTTTCTCTGAGCTTTTCCCTTTTTCACTTCAATTATGAACTTATGCGATGTATATTTAGGTGATACAAGTAAAGCTTCTAACTTTTTGGAAATCTTGTTTCAAATACTTTAATGGAGATAAAAATTTTATCTGATAGGAATGCGCTGATCAAGTAAGATAGATATGCAAGCAAGCTCATATTGCACATCTTTAACTCTAGAGACTAAAGTTTAAATCTTAAACAGCTTGAGCTTTTAGTGCTGTAGTTGTAAAGGGCAATGAAGAATTTTGTTTGAATGTGCAGTATTGTAGTGAGATCAAATTTTGTCCTCAGAACCATTTGCAAGATTTCTAGGGATTCTTTACACTGCTCAAGCACAAGGCACTGAGCTTCCATACATCCATGCATAAAGCACAAGTTTTGAGGTATCACAAAGAAAGCCTACCTCTGCATGCAAATTGATTCTGCGTCCTCGGTATATTTTCTGATCGTCTCTGGTAATTTATTTTTAGATGGGATATTCAAGCCTCTCGGTATAATTGCTGATTGTCTTTACTAATTATTTTTAGATGGGAGATTCAAGCCCCCAATATACACTGGATGAAGGACTTTCAGCTATTGGCTTTGGAAATTTCCAGGCCCTCTTACTTCTTTATGGAGCTCTGGGATGGATTGCAGAAGCAATGGAGTTGATGATTCTCTCTTTTATAGGACCTGCACTTCAGTCTGAATGGGTCCTGTCTTCTGGTGAAGAAAGTTTGATTTCCACTGTTGTTTTTGCTGGCATGTTAATTGGAGCATATTTGTGGGGTCATATATCAGATAACTGGGGAAGAAAGTAGGGCATTTTTTATTCCCCTCTTTCTCTACAAATCTCAATGTCTTATGCTACTCGTGAGCTTCATTCCTGAAATGATATTATAACTTTCCCTTTTCATTCTCTTTTCAAAGGGTTTATGGAAACAATGTCTGATTTTTTTACTGCTGTGGATTCTCACACTGAAATTTTTGTGTCCCAAGTCTGTTTTCATTTGGTTTCTTGAACTTTGCTTGCATTTATCCAGTGCTTGCTTTTCTACCATTTGTAGGAAGGGACTTCTTTGTGCAGCTATACTTAGTTCTGGTGCTGGACTCGCAAGTGCTTTCTCACCAAATTTTGTATCCTTGATCACTCTTCGATGCATAGCTGGTATTGGCTTGGGCAGTGGATATTTATTTACATCATGGTTCTTAGAATTTGTTCCTACTTCAAACAGAGGTTCTTGGATGATAATATTCTCAAGTTTCTGGACAATTGGAACAATATTTGAAGCTTCACTTGCATGGGTATGCCTAATATAGACTGAATTAGTTTTAATTGAATGGTAGTTTTGTGTCAGTTTTTTTATTTCCTGCACATAAACTCCATTCTGTTGTGGGTTAAAACCTAAGACTCTGATGATATATTTCTATGAGAGGTGCAAAACTTTGGAATTTATATATGCACCTTCACTAGAAAATGGTGAGGAAAAGCTGCAGTAAATAATGTAAACTACAACTAAATCTTCTTAGTGTAAAACTTGTTACAAACATGAAATGTTCTTGTAAATTGTAAAGCTAGCAGAAGAGATTTCTTTCCAGTTTTCTCATTGTAGTGAAAGGGCCACTTAAACTATGTGTCGGTATGCTTGATGCATTGCTACTAAGTATTTCTCATTGTGGCCATACTTTCTAAAGGATGCCTAAGGAGATTGCAACTAATTAACTATAACACGAACCAATCTATGCATTTTCCTGCTAGCACCTTGATGAAATCACGTTGCTTCCTTGCATGTCCATCAGTTCTAATGTAAGTAAATCAGTGGACTGGACAGGGTAACCAGAAATTTCTCACATTTCACCATGTATCTGTTTTCAGTTGTATTGTTTTTCATTGAACTAGAAATAACTTAGACTACTAGTTGATGGATTAGAGAGCGCTTGCAATCTCATCATAAAATTAACTATTCACTTTTCTTGCAGATTGTCATGCCAAGATGGGGATGGAGATGGCTACTTGCACTGTCTTCTGTGCCATATTTTGTTGTGCTTCTGTTTTTTAAACTTGTACCTGAGTCTCCTCGGTATCTTTGTGCAAAAGGTAAATTAAAAGAAGCACATAGTGTTCTGGAGAAAGCAGCAGAGCTTAACCAAATTAAACTTCCTTCTGGCACCCTTGTATCTGATCAAATGCGGGATGTAGACGAAAATTTTTCTCCAGTGGAAGAAACAAATTTGCTTTCCTCGTCTAAAAAGGAAACATATGAGTCTAAAAGAAGATCCACTTCGCCATCGTTGCTTTCACTTTTTTCTCGCAAATTCATTAGAACAACTCTACTCTTATGGTTTTTGTACTTCGGAAATACATTTTCATATTATGGAATTATATTACTGACCACTGAGTTGAGCTCCGGGAAAAATAAATGCGGACCAATCACCTTGAATTCAGAGAGAAGCCGGGATGCCAGCCTGTATACGGATGTTTTTGTGACTAATTTGGCAGGTAGAAATCTTTGATTTACCTTAGTGGTACTATGATGAACTTTACCAGTTTGGAATTAAGTAGATTAACTCGAAGTTATTCTCCAGAACTTCCTGGACTTGTTTTATCAGTAATTATTGTGGATCGAGTTGGCCGCAAAGCCTCCATGGTGATCATGCTTATGCTAGGCTTCATACTACTGTTTCCACTTCTGGTTCAACGAAAAAGAACTCTGACTACACTCCTGTTGTTTGGAGCTCGCATGTTCATTTCAGCTACCTTTACTGTTGCCTGTATTTATGCCCCTGAGGTATGTCTTTCCTGGAGTTGAAGTTTTCTTTCTATCTCTGTCTCTCTCTCTCTCTCACTGAAATATGAAGGCTTATTCATTCTGGAAGGTGCTCTTAGGCCATTGATGTATTTATCATGTGTTAAAGGCTTTACTTGCTGCTATAGTGCGGCTCATATTTGCATCATTTTTATCTGTACTAGTCATTTTGGGCATTGTATTGTATCAACAACAAAAACAACAACAACTAATCTTTTATCCCACTATGTGGGCTTTGTCTTGTATGCAAGTAGTTATGTTTAAGAAAAAACAAACATTTTCTATAAAAATCAACTCTATGGAAATCAATTTGATTGTGCCTTATATGTATAGTTTTTATTATTTGGTGGTTATGATTGTGAGTTTTCATATAGGCTTAATTTTCCAATTTGTGGATAATGATAGATGGGACTTGGGAGCATTTAAAGAGGACATCTACAGAACTTATGAGTTTTCTCCTGTTATATATGATATTGTAGTCATATGTTCCATTGTGCTTCCTTCAATTGGCAGGTATATCCAACTGATATCCGGGCAAGTGCCGTCGGGCTTGCAACTTCCATTGGAAGAATTGGTGGCATGATATGCCCTCTTGTTGCGGTTGGGCTGGTGACTAATTGCCATCAAACAGCTGCAGTCATTCTATTTTTGACAGTGATAGTTCTTTCAGCAGTATCTGTCACTTTTCTCCCATTTGAAACAAAGGGAAGGGACTTGTCCGACTCTATTTATGAGGCCAGATAGTTCATCTTTAGTTATTCAAAGTATAAGAGCCTTAATAGAGCTTACCCTGAGGTCATTTTAAGTGTTGTGGCATGAACAAATGTACACATGTTCATAGTTTCCAGTGTTAGTTTCATAAACTTTCAATTTTGCTTGAAAAATGAACCCAATTTTGTGGCGCGCATTGACTAATATTTAAGGTTATATTAGTGTTAACACGATTTGGATTCTGAACCTTTGTACCAATGTTATTATGAATCAATTTCCACTGGTATCTCATATTACATATTATAAATCAATTTCCACTGGTCTCTCTTGTTTATCCATAATTGCTTGGTACAATTTTCCTGCCCACTTTTGTAGCATAAGTGAAATAAGATCGGCTTTTACGAATGGAAGGTATGGCTCCATTACTCACATTTTGTCACTCTAATTAACCCTTACACGATTTCTAATATTATATTATAGAACTAATTTAACTCTTACACGATTTCTAATATTATATTATAGAATTTAGCAAATATGGCAAAATTTTTACATTGGTTGCCATCAACCTTCCCTTTTCTCCAGATTTAACATCTGCTACTTATAGACAAATACTCGACTGTCATCATGCCGCAACTTCCTTTTTTTGGGACTTAAAATCGGCTATTTATAGATAAACACTCACTGCCATTCTATCGCAACCTTCTGTTTTTTTTTTTTGGGACTTAAAGATCGACTACTTATAGATAAACAAATTGCTTATAACCGGCTACACCGAATGTACAACACATACAGTCAAATTCTAGCAAGCAAACAAGCAACCATATGAAATTAGATATTAAGCAAGAACATATGTGAAGCACAAGATAAAAAGACAAAATTTCAAAATTTTATCATACAATTGTGTAAAGATCATTGTCTAATCTCACAACTATCTCCAAAAGTGTATACTGTATACACAATTGTGTTGCTCAAACAGTATCTCATTTTCGCCAAGCCTGTTCTGCCTGTATTCTACATAATTTTTTCTCCCTGATAAACTATAACTTGTCAACACTTTTAGCTTCTGAAAATACATTGGCAAAATACAAGAAAAGCCTACACTCTCAACCCCGCTTGGAGTAATGCTATTCCTCTATGAGAAAATCGACGTGTAGTTACAACCTAGGTAGCTCCAAAGAAACCTCAGTTGATTTTAGGCTTTGCTTTTCTTGGCCTTAAAACAACATAGAGTACGGCAAAAACCACCAAAAAAGCAGGAATTGTCGTCATGTCATATTCAACCTTAATTTTCCTCTGCCGGGTGCAATGGATTGGATGGAGACTGGCAAGAGTGGTATTTACATACTCAGCAAATCTGCAAAAAAAAAAAAAAAAAAAAAATCATCTTTATATAACACTTAAAAGAGTCCACATGCTGTAATGTAAACACATAATATCCATTTGAAAGAGAAAATTCTTGGCACATATTAATCAAAATGAACATATAAGCTTCAGCAGCCAGTTCCTGAACTTGCAAATTTGGATTCGAAAACAAACATGACATAGAAAAAGCTATTCTCAATTATCATCAAAGGGTTTTGAGTTGCTAACCCTTTTGATGCATCCTCCAGGGTATGCAGTGATGCCATGGCATTATCAAAGTGTAACTCGCCGCTAACAGTTGCAATCTGAAAAGAGAACCATAGGTGTAATGTTAAAAGGGCAAATAAACAGATTGAAACTAAAGAATTGGCTATTTGCAAAGCAGAATTCAAATATATGTCAATTTGTCTAATAAACTAACACTTACTCTTCTCCACAGAGTAACAACGTAGTTATATTTGTTCACCAACTCACGTTCCATTGATTGAAAGACCTTGAAAGTCTGTTCAGCTGTTGCTTGTTAAGTGTTCAACATTCAGGGAAAATGATATAATAGGAATCTTTCATGCAGCGTACAGGAAAATTTTACACAGTCCAATTTTAAAAAGCTTCTAGCTTTTATCAAGTTCAAATGCATCCCAGACAGATAAGGGGATGTAGAAAGTCAAATGCTCAGTGCAAGAACCCAAATGGTGCTGGTATTATTGATTACGAAAAGGTTCACCAATGCACTGCTTCCAGCATATCATCTTTCAATGAGAAATTGGATAATTAGCAAGTAAAAAGCTTTCACACAGGAAATTTTGAAGTGGTTATTAAAAATGAATGGCTCCCATGCAACAAGATTACCATGGAAGTATGTGAAAATGCAATGGCAAAGACATATCATGGTAAATGTACATGTCCATTCTGCTACAGATATTAGCTAGAAGTCATCCTCATTCTTTTGCCACTGTTTGAAAAAGAAGCAGTTAATGCATACAATAACATCTTTTAACACGAAAATTAGAAGCAACATAAACAAAGAATTGTACTTACCAAGCTTCTTTCCATACACATCTCATGCATGAAATTCTTTCATTAGACCATATAAACCATGAAATGCATGCTACCTCGAAGAAAGGATACATGTACGCTCAACAACAAGAAGACGGATTGCCGAATTGACAATTTGTATTGATTCCTCGAGAGTTGTGAGTATATAGCTTCGGGCAATAGTATCAAAATGGAACTGAGAGACATGCCAACCTGGAGAAGTGATGGATAATGGACTGCAACCTACAGACCAGATCCAGTCCTGTATAGAAAGATGAACATGCTCAGAAAACCAAACTGTGTCAATCTCAAAAGAAAGTTGAAACGATAACCGTATCCTTGACAATAGATCTAATTCTTACCATCTCTTTCCAAAGCATCGAAATCTAATTTCAACTCTCCTCAATCGATTAGAAGAAACATGTAGAGGTCACATTGAGCTAAAAGTCTCTCTCTTGGTGGATAATTATGAGTGAGTTAACTATCACAAATAATGGTTAAGGTTTTTTCTCTTTCCAATGAGAAATCAAATAACAAGATGAAAATCTGAGAAATTAGGTGCACCAGTATTCCAAGCTTGATGAGCTAAGGTGGTGATAGTTAAAGTGAATTCGACTTTCATAAAGTGAAATTTGACAATGGAAATTGAAACAGCTATCAATTTCTTCCACAATGTAGGACATTTAGTGTAATGAAAAGTGCAAAAACCATCTCTCTCTCCACAGTGAACAAGCTATAGAAAATACCGTATAGGAAAAATAAGTTTACAAGATACAAATGCCGATAATTAAGATGAAACTAAAATTGGAAGCATATTCACATACCTCAATTGCAGTTTCATGAGCTTGACTATAGACGAGATGAAGAGGAAGTAGCCCAGCTAGATGCTCAGAAACAGAAGCAATGGCAGCTTTTATAGGTTTCCTGTGAAGTGCAGGAAAGACCATAGGTCCAGTAAGCACCCCTATACAAACCATTGCTCAGAGGGAAAATGTCCCACAAAACTAACGTAATGAAGTTTGCTCCTTTCCACAGCACTTAACACTAAATGCTTAGAGTTTTATCTTGACAACTTTCGGGATTATCATCAAAGCAAAAAAATACTTCATGTATTCATGCACCTTTGAATTTCAAATAATACCCCGCCAGACTAGCATTGCTAGGCAAGAAAGCATCTCAATCCATTCATCTTGTCATCACAAAAGGTAAGGGCCTCTTTCTAATTTCATAAATGAGTTCACCCTACCACTTTTAAACTGAAGATTATCGTGAGGTATTCATGCTCTTATTGTTTTTAGTTGATGCTTTTAAGTTAGAAATAAATTGTTCTCGAAAAGAACCCAAGGAGTCATTCTATAATTCAACTCTGGCATATCGAACCTTTTCAAACAAAAATCACCCTCCAATTTTTGAAATAGCTTCTCACTATCACTTATTCCCCATAAATTCAGAAACGCTACTCCAACAAGAACTGACAGACTTTAAAATATATGATATTTTTCTTTGGAAGGTCTGAAAGTGTGCCAGGTAGACCCATCATGTAGCATGATCTACAAAAATTTGACCAAACTTTGTGAACCGATACAAAGAACTAAAAGATAACATTGCCCAGACAGTCAACATAATATAGCAGATTAAAAGCAAGAAACAGCTAGCTCGTTAGTCAAAATTGGCCAACAGGGCAAGAGATACTCTTGATAGCGTTAAGCAAGTGGTCAAACTTTCAATGAAGCTGTACATGAGAAAGATAAAGCAGTCGTTGACAAGAAGGATCTCTAGATAACTTCATTTAATACTTTTACAACAAGCTGAAGAGGAAGGGAAGCTTAGAAGATTGCTTCGACAACAATGGGTAGAATTAATATATAGTCAGATGCAAAGGAGCAGTGGGTGTTATACAGACAAAAGTGCAAACCAGACTGAAATTGCTACAGGTGTGGACATCATTAGATTTTGGCAACAGCTTCAGAACAACAGCACCTTCATTCAAATTGGAAAGAAAGAAGAAGGATTGCAGTCATGAAGTAGCCCATTATGCTACCAATAATAGTTTGGGATTTAGATGGGAACACCTTCCAACAACAGCTTGTTCATTTGCACCAGAACTATTCAGACCAGTCAGTCAGATGATTGATGAATTTAAACAGGCATCATAAAGAAACAAAAGATTCAAAGAGGGTATGGGCATAGGAGTCCACAGGCTTGTTTAAATCAGCCCTGAAAACAAGTTAGACTAGTAGGGTCAAGACCACAGATGACAGCATATAAGATAGCTCCTAAATACTATACAACAATAACAACTAAGCCTTTATCCCACTGTGGGTCGGCTACATGGATCATACTTCGCCATCGTATTCTATGTATACACAGCTCCTAAATATTATGTAATAGAAAATTTCTTACAACCCATAAACCCAAATCAGCTTTCAACTTCAGATCAGGGAGCTCAAAGGAAGTGAAAGACATTTTTCCATCCAAATACCATGAGATCACTTGACTTTAGTATGGAATATATTAATTTTGATTTATGCATATGTACGTCCTCAACTTCAGCTCATATTGAGGTCTTAAATTCCAACAACAACAACTACGCCTTTATCCCACTATGTGGGGTCGGCTACATGGATCATATTTTGGCATCGTATTCTATCATTACACGTGTTTTCATTTACACAAGCGTGTCAACAAAGCAGAGCCACTTATATACAAAGTATGCAAGCACAGGAGAGGATTCTGATAGCATCCATAACTACCTTAAACTTGAAAAAAAAGATAAAATGCGCAATAAATAAGAAAGATTCAACAGTGAAAGCAGCATATTTTACCTCAAGTCCAATAGAAGTGACTGGCCGTTACACTGTAAGTGGCTTTCCCATGATGATTCCTCTGACTGAACAACAATAACCATATCAGAGAGGGCCCTTGCCTGATAGTGCTTGTCAACCAACAACGGCTCACCATGGATAAACCAAAAAATAGGGACCTCCAGGGTGGACCGGCTATGTGCATGTGATCCTGCATTATCAAAGTAGTTTCACCCCAGTTCTAAGCATTAGATAACACATCATACACTGGGTACTTGACTAATGCGCAACTTCTATTCTTCTTCCCATTTATTTCAGCATAAATAACTAAGCCTTTATTCCACCATGTGGATCATACTTCTATGCGCAGTTCCTAGCCTTACACAATTTCTAATATGATCCATAATCATGAGTGTACGAAGGTTTAAGCTGGCTTTCAATCTAATGCAACCCTCCTCTTCTGGGATTGGGACTGGCTACTTATAGGCAAACAAGTAGACACAATAAACAAGTTTGTTCAACAATCATTTAAAGAATGTGAAACCATGTGATCTGCCTTTAGGCCTTATTGAAACGTTTGTTAAACGTCACTGTAGGTGAAAATGCAGATAACTTAAAAACAATGATTAGAAGTCCCCATAAAATATGACAAAAGCTCTAGCAAAGATAACTTTCATAGCAATTTTATGTGGTACACTAAAAGTCATACTCGAATAAAGCACAGGATGAAATCACAATGAAGAACTTCTTTTTCCTACCCGATATTAGAATTTTTCTAGACAAAAATAGATTAGAGGCTCCAGTGATGAACTAGGTCAATATATGCTATAAAGATGTAATATACACAGATATCTCTAAAGCAAAACACCACCTTTCAAAGAGCCATGGTCATTCAACCTCTTCAATTGATGCTGGAGAATAGAAGAATCAAGGTAAGTGCGAACAGTTTTCCTATAGGTTCCATTGACAAGCAATAGCGGGACAGCAGCTGCTCTACGAGCAACTGAAAAGGCCATTGCCAATGCATGATCCTCAGACAGCGGCAACCTGTAGACACAGCACAAACAATAAGAATAGCGCAGACTTGTATGCTAAAAAGGCCAGCACTTATAGCTGCCTGAATCAGAAAAGAGTCAAGTCCATCAGTGCAAACAAAGAACAAATAACATGAAAAATTAAACATACAAAGGGTAAACAATGAACAGAACTCTTACATATTCTGACTAAACATCACTTTTTGAGAGGGTAGCACCAGAGAGGAAAGGCCATTCTGAACACTTTTCAGGTCAATAGGCAACTGCTTGATGCTCCTAACTCTCTGCATGAAGAAGTAAAAAACAATGAAGAATTGAAATAAAGTAGTACACATTTCAACTTTACTACAGCTTTTCATACCTCTTGTGTGATGAAAAATAACTGAAAAGATATTTTCTCATAATAATGGAATGCCCCATCGGCAAGGGAAGGAGATATTATGTGTCTCATAGAACCCCACAAAGTGGCACCTAAATGTGCAAGGAAAGTATCGCGGGCAACAGTGTAATTCTGGGAACCCTGAAAGATAAATTTTGCTTTTAACACACTGTTACACATATAAACAACTAGTGCATTAAGGGAAACAGCTGAAAAATCAACAGTCAGAATATCACTGCAGAAGTAAGCTTCAATACAGAAAATGACTGCAATTAAAAACCAAAGTAGAATTATAAAATAAATTTCACAAGTCAAAGAACAAACCTCATAAGTAGTATCACTAAACAAATTCCAGTTCTCCATTCTCTTCAGTGCATCTATCGCCTTTCTCTTATGGCTTTCATCGTATTCCTCTCCGTCGAAAGATTGGAGCTCAGTTTTCAAATCTTGCATTCTCTCATCAAGCTCTTGAATGCCAATATTACAATCAGATTTTTATAAATTTTCAGAATCATAAAAACAGGGGCGCTCACGCTACTATGGATAAGCTTCACATTTATGATTTCAATATGTAGATAAATCAACATCTGCTAACCCACGAGAAAAATAAGATCAAGGATAGAGTTACCCACCAACACCCCGCCTACCCAGGACACAAAAATAAGGTTTCTAAAGTAATGAATCTAAAACAAGAAGCAAACAGAAAGCTCATTTAATGAACAGTCATTCCAACACTAAATTGATTGATTAGCAGGTGATTTACCTTCACAAAGGGCAAGCTTAACCCTCCTTCCCTTGCAATGCTTGAACGCAAATAGCTCATATATATCAATTTCCGCAAGAAGGATATCAACAGCGTGATGATCTTTCTGAAACATTAGCAGCAAGAATTGTACATACTCCAAGACAAAAACAGATCCAAACTCAAGAATGCAAATTAAAACATGAAGTAATTATCATGTGCATAACACTTCATCTAGTTAAAAAAACCATTTCAACTAGAAGCTATGAAAGTGGTACATTAATATACAAGCGATCAATACAAAAAGATCAGATAATAGTGTCATAGCATGGAAAACAGCAGTATGTAACAGCAGTAAATCAAAATAAATCATCAACAAAGATCCAGTCTACAGATAGGAGAAACATGGACCATTTCAACAAATATGTATAGAGACATGGACCATTCCAATTCAAGTCTATTAACGCTATTTCTGATCATATACATCATTCTTATGCTATATATTCAGATTGTCCTTTTGAACCTTAGAGGAATATAAAGCTCTGCAACTGTAAGACTTGTTTGATTGATAAAAAAGAAAGTATCTAAGACTCATCATAAGATAAATAGGGACACAGCACATGCAGGCTCTCTAATTCCAAACCTCCTCTGAGAATTGTGACAAAAAACGAGAAGATGAAGCATCAAAACAAGTTACAACCATTAGAAAAACAACTGCATCAGGAGTTCATGCAACACATTCATTAATTTTCTTGTTTTGGTGTCTTTAGGCTCTAAACCTTCAGAGCCACCAAAGCAACAAGGATCTGCCTATCTTACTCAAGATGCCTTATGACTTCATAACAAAATGCAAAATATCCATGGACAGATGGATCCAGCCACCCAGGAATGGGAGCATCAGAATAATGATGATTAGGCCATGCACTCATGGTCACACCATATAACCATAAGAACAGTTGTATATTCAAACACAACAGCGTATTTCAGAAACAACCACTTAAGACAAATTTTTTGTCCCATGTAACCTGTTTAGTAACAGGTAATGCCACATAAATCTAATAAGTTTGATAGGCTATATATGTTATTTCAGGTTAAAATAAGTTATCTATTCTGATACAAGAACTACTATAGGGATTCCTCATGCCGCTGGAGCATGCTCGTAACCAGTTAAGTAGATTAGTCCAGACATACAAGGATACCTCATGACATAGACATCCTACTTAGAAATACTTCGGCCATTCTAGGATAATATTTAATACTGACAAGACCTACAAAAGGCTATTTGCTTGGTCAACAATTGAGTTCATCATGCTTTGCATCAATATGACGTTGATTTGATAGTTAAATTCATTTAAACTCACACGAGAAATTGCACTTGTTTAGGAATGGAAAGATCAAGGCAATTATAACAAATGGAAGCAAATCAAATAGAGAAACCAAAGCTTTAAAGCTCTCTTGTTAATGGAACTTAGAATCTAGCAAGTATATAGGTTTCTAGTTTCCCAGTCTAGAGTTCTCCTTTCAATTTCTTGTCTTCAACTTTCATTTTCCAGCAACTAAAAAGAATTTCTAGCCCTTGAAGATAGTATGTCCAGCTTCCTTCATCCTAATCCAGGAACTAGGCCACTCCGCAACCAAATAGCAAATCATAGAACAATTCAAAGAGTTTGAGTAATAATCCTGATACAGTAGTATTCTTAAATACCCATTCAACTTTGCTTTCAACATTAGAACTGCACAGTGGAGATCAGTATCCTAGTCCTACATAGTTATTTAATTCATCCAATTACAAATGTTGGTTTTTTCCATTCAGAACTAAAGCATAAGTTTTAGGTATATTTTACCCTAGTTAAGTTTTATTTACTCAACAGCGAGATATATCAGCCATATGGACATTTTCAGTGCTCAATTCTGCAACTAGGCAGAATATCTTAAAGCGGCTAAAAAATATAAATAAATAACGAGTAAGATCCAGTCAAACCACAGACCAACAGCATCAAAACAATAAAATAAATGGCCCTTCTACGACTTTGATGTACAAAAAAACAAATCACCAATAAAGCCAATGTAGCTGCAGGTAGGGAAAAAGGCTAATTTTTCTCATTAAAATGATGTGCAAGTATGGTCAATTTCTTCTTCCCAAAACTGATGCGGCAGGACATGCTCAGAAACTCAAAATTTTACTAATTACACTTAAAGTAGGCCCCTTGTAGACAAATTAATGTGAAGGTAAAAAGAAACAAGGACATTATAATGTCAAATGAATAAAGCAAAGACAGGTTTTTCAACATTACATACATCACCAAATACAGCAAACTTATCCTGAATTGCCTCTTGCAAGCGATCTTCAGCTTCATCTTCAGAAATTTCTGGGATAAAATGCCAAAAGCAGTCAATAATGAGAAGTAAACATTGACAATCTTTAGCAGGAGTGAGATATAGTCCATTGATGATATATAATCAATCTGAAGTGGGACAAAATCCATCCTCAAAACTTTAGTAAGGAAAAAATCTTTAGCAGGAGTGAGATATAGTCCATTGATGATATATAATCAATCTGAAGTGGGACAAAATCCATCCTCAAAACTTTAGTAAGGAAAAAACTAAGATCACAGGTGACCAACGATGCTACCAACAGTAAGAACTTTCAAATGTCATAATGTTATGATTTGGAAAACATGTGCAGAATATCACATGCCTTGAAGCAATAATGCCACAAATGTTAACATAAGCTAAAGAGTTCCATCACATCCAACTGATAAAAATTGAAACCTGCTCGAATAAATAAAGTATCTGAAAGCTTTACCTAAAACTGCACCAATAGTTTTTTCAACACTTGGTAAGCTTAGTTCTGTACGGACACCTTCTCCACCAACAGCAGGACCCCATGAAAAAGGACCAGCTGTTAAATCTATAAATGCCCACCTGATACATGGATGAATCAAAATCAAGAACTGATAAACACACGCACGTGCGTGTGCGCGCACACACACACAGAGATAGATTAGATAGATAGACAGATAGAGAGAGAGAGAGAGAGAGAGAGAGAACCTCTCCTTTCCAATCCACGTGTCTGTGAGACAATCTGCATGAAACCCCTTAAACTCCCCAGACTTTAAATCCTTCTCCAACAGAAGCTTCAAATCTTCATTTTTCCCACTCAAGGACTAGGAAGAAAATAACAGTCAAAATATTTGTTAGGGAAAATAATTGAAGAAAATTCAAATCCTGATGCCAATCTAATTTCATTTTTTTGCATGAAAGATCAAACATATGAGAAGTTGCAAACAAGTACTTTATTTTATATGCTCTAACATTTAGAGTTCTGAATGGGAAATAAACTTTTTACCTGCAAAACTTTGCTTTGAATGATATCAGCAGTATCTTTCCCTTGATATTGCCTCTCAATATTGTTGAGTGCATCTAGGCAATGATTATACCATCCTAGCTGAGCAAATTGGAACAGAAACCATTGAAACATCACTTAGAAGGTAATAAGGGCCTTCCATGGGTGTCTTATTTTATTCATACGAATTAAATAGCAGCTAACAAAAGGAATGACTAGTGTGCTAGAGAACACAATTACCATGGCTTGTATAATACTTTTCAGTCCAATAAAGCAAGTAATGCCTTTTGTTCACCTTTGGCCAAAAATTACCCATGATATCTAGTAGAAACCCAAATGCATCATTATAGACTTCTTAAAACTCCAGCTTGAATAACAAAACAATTTTCCCTTCATCTAAATTACCATAAATAGAGTTCAATTACAATAAATGCAGTATCAGCATATGTCGTTCCTAAACCCAGCTAAGCTGATATGACATCTGCCTCCCCTTCCCCTCTTGCAGGGATAGAGTCCCCCTTGAACCCACCAATAATAAAAATAAAACTAAAAAAATAAAAAGAAGAAGAAGAAGAATAGCAATATCAGTGTATGTCTTCCCCAACAAAACCCTTTTGTTAATAAAAGTATATATGTCCTCTGGCCCCCCATAAATCCAGGCAACCAGAATATCATGACTGGCCATGTCTTGACAGAGCTCACAGAAAGCTAAAGCAGTACTATCAAGCTATATTTCTTTTAAGAAGATAAAATACACCTTCAAGTTTGTTGAAACCAGGAGGCTAACTCAAAGCACATGATAGACATGATAGCTATAATGCATGAGGAATATACCATCTTCCTTTACCTAATGAGACACAAATATGTTAAAAGAACAGTTTCACAGATTCAAGCAAAAGCATTACTAACCGTATCAATATCTTCTGTAACTGTCCAGGAAAATTTTGCCATAGGATGCTTTTCATACAGAGGCATTTTAATCTTATCAAGAGCTGACAAGTTTTCCAAACAAAATAAAAGTCAATAGGCATAAACAATGGAAGTACAAAAAATATAAGTCTTCGAAACAAGAACCAAGTGAATAGAGCGCATGATCCACACACCAAGAAAACTTTCTGGGACACTTCCTGACTGAAGAATTTTTGATTGCAAGCCCTTATTCTGTTAAAACAGAATAGCGTCAGCAAAGGTTTTTGATAAATTTACTCGATAACGGGAGCCAAAACCATCAACCACATCATTTTGGAAAGATCCAAAGTCAAATAAAAAGTAGGCAATTAATTAGAAGCAGAAAGGATCAACAACTTCACTCCATGAATTTAAAGAACTTGGACTCTGAAAATTTAATACAAGAGAAGGATTTAAAAATCTGAAGTTACCTCCTTAAGAAAGTTTTTCTCAGTCTCAGATAATCCTCTCCTGCATAATTCAACAAAGTTTAGGACATATAATCAGAAAACTGATGCTTTGACATCCCGAAAGAGAGATATACTACTTAGCTCAAAGCCACCATTTTTCCTATTCCATCAGTCAGGTCAAGATGTTATTAGAGTAAAACATCACTACACATAGATCACTGCATTATATGGGTATTAAAGAAAAAGATCACTTGCTGCAATTATTAGTATCATATATGCCGTCAATCCAAATATTTTCTCTCTAAACAAGAAGGATGTGTAGCAATATATTATTCTGAGCAGTTAGGTTACTTTAAAGAACATATATGAGGAGGAAATTAAGTATGAGATTTGATAAACTTCTAATATGTCAAGAGCAATCATAAGCATGGTACATACCTGTACCCATATTTAGCTCTTTTTGCATCACGCTTAGGATTCAAAATAAAGATGTTGTAAGCATCTTCTAAATGCAAATATTCCATAAGACTAGAGAAGAGGGAACCCATCATATCCACATCAACTTGCCAAAGACCAGCACCATCATCCCTTTAGTGAAAAGAAAGTTAAAAAAGGATAGAAAAGGTCAAGATCATTTTAGTATCAAAATTAGTACAATATGTACCTAAATATCAAGAAAAGATATATACCGCGTATTCAGCACATCATCCTTGCGTCCAAAAACATCAATGGCACGCTCAAATATAGACGTAACTTTCTCACCCAATTCAATGGCATGAACAGAGAAGCTACAGAAAAATCAAGAAGTTTTACTAGATTCTCTAAACAATCACGAAATTAAATAATTCAGGAGTATCTCATTACTACTAACATCTGAACGAACAAGAAGTAAGAAGAAAATATACTTATATTTTATGTGACTGACTAGAGGAAGATGGTGGCGCTGCTCTCTATCTATGCTTATCTTGTAAAATGGGGTCAAAACTTCACCAATTTGAGGAATCCTCGAGTGTTCAAAGATGTGATCAATATTTGTGAACCAGCGCTCCAATTCTTCGACATGTAACTTAAATTCTAAAACAGACAACCAAAACATGATGAAACCTCAAAATATTCACTGCTCTAGCAAAATTACCGGTCGGGACATGCTGAACATCAATTGTTTACAGAACTATACCTTGGTTCCCCTTCCCTTCAAATCCTATAAAAATGAAATTCACGGGAACTGGAAGATACATTGAATCAACTTCGAAAAGCTTCAGATAATGTGCAATAGTGCCTGAGATGCAAGAGACGAAAAAGCTTATATTACACACTGTAATGGTGTGGCATAAGGTATGTGCAGCTTCAAATTGGTCCTAGCCACACAACAATGAGTCCTAATTTCAAATGTTAAGACCCTCCAGAAAATTGGAACTTTCAGTGGGGAAGCAACATAAGTTGATGCAAGACTATAATCCAGTATTCATTTCACTATAAGATTCAAACAAAATGCCGATGTTGGAAGAGATTCCAAACTGCATAATGCTCTAAAGCAAATTATTGCAATTTCTCAATCCAAACTGCAAGCATGGGTGCAATTTCAACTTACAGGATGCATGCTTGTCTGAAATGATATTGGTGATAGAGCATTACACCATCAATAAAGTTTTCCACCACACCCCAATTATACTAAGACACTCAACTAATAGACTTGACCCTAGCAGCAGTAATTGTACCAATGTTCAGAATTTAAAATTCACTGACTAGAACCTCCATTTGGCACAAAAAACAGGTTCTAGAGATCATTCTCCCCGTGAGGTAAAAGTGACGGAGGATATATAGAACTTTCAAGAATCAAAACAGAGACACATTTACTGCCGCAACCAAACAAAAATATGAATCATATACATAACCAGGATGAAAAAAATCACAATAGCCAAGAAAGCCAGCAGACATCAGACAAAGAAAGGTGAAAAGAGGCAAGTACCTGCCTTGGTGTAATTAGCTGCAACCTCTTTTTCAGGGGTTGATGATTCCATATCATCAAAATCTACATTCATCAGTCAAAAGCCATTAACAAAACACCAAATTCCAATTCCAAAAGTAAACTATAGAGAAACAGTACACTTACCACTGCGTAAAACGGACTCACTCCAGAACTTACTCTTCTCTTTAAGGTTGAACAATGAAAACACAGATGACCCTCCACTTTTTCGTTGCCCAATTCGTGACCCATATGATCCATTCCCTAATAACTGCCAAGAAAAGATTATCCATCCAACAATCACTAAAAACCCATAGCTTTAATCAACAAAATTTTCAATCTTTACGTTTTTAGTACATTAAAAAAAAGAATTCAACTTAAAATTATACAAAAACCTATAGTAACACAAGACCAACATTTTGCTTCATTTCTTTTAATGTCCTTTATATGATTAAAAAGGACAATCAGAACTAAAACCCAAAACCAAACAAAAACAACTAAACAGCTAAGACTTCAAAAATAAATTGCCCTAATATGATCAAACCTATAATCACAATTAAAACCCATAAAAAAAATTCAAAAAAAAAAAACAAAAAAAGCCCACAAATTTACTCAACAAAATGTGAAATTTCTTACTTTATGGCAATTATTGACAGTAAAAACATAAATGACACTAAAAAACAGAGGAAAATTAAACAATTCAAACAACGAAAATGGACTAAAATTGTAAAATTGAGTGAAATGATAAGGTTTTCAACAGTGAACAAATTAAAATATAAAGAGAGTTTATGAATCAAATTTACCAAAAACAAGAGGATGAAGAGAGTGAACAATCGGTCCACACTACGACGTCGTATCATTGACTTGCTTGAATTCTGTAGATCTCTCCGCTCTACTGAAAATTGCGTACTGCCAGTGAGAGATAGAGAGAGAGAGAGAGACACTGAGAGACTAATGAAGACGACCGGCGACTGTTTTCTTTTATTTTTTATTTTTATTTATGGGCTTTTGTTGGGCCTAAAGCTGTTGGCCCTTTTATAATTATGGAGGAGGATTATGGATTGCTGGATTTGGATTTTTTTTTTTTTTTTTTTTTTTTTTTTTTTTTTGCTTCTCAAATGAAATTATTTTAGTTCTCTATTTTGTTTGGATTTTTTTTATCAATTTGGTACCTCGAGTTTTTAGTTAAAATTCTTTTTAAGAAAAGGAAAAAAATTGCTTTTTAATCAAGATTAATTATTAGTCCCTTGTATTTCTATTAATCGTCAATTAGGTCTCTCACAAATATTAATTTAATTGTTTAATTTTCTAATATTGCCGATTTGAGCCCTCTATTTTTATAAAGATTAATTTAGTAGTCTCTCATTTTTTTTTTTATGAATGCACATTATAACAAATTTTTTAGATAAAAATGAATATTTGTGAACAATGTGGATATTATTTGGAAAATGAGTAGTTAACATAAAATCAACATTTTAATTCATCTTTAATTCTTGAAATCCTATGGATGAACTGATGAAGATATGGTTTCTCTATTTCCCATTAAATTTTATTTGGAAAACAACCTTAAAAATATCATAATAATTCTTATTGGGAACAATATTTGTCTAGCATGATTAGTTTCTAGTTTGTCTTTACAAAGCTATAAACTTCCGTGTCAATGCTTAGCTATAATGCTATAGAAACTCTTTGATTAGCACAGGTAAAAAGCTGATGTTCAAGCTTTTTAATGTACTCATGACATGTATTAGAATTTTGATTTTTAGCATAGGAGAGGTTTGGTAACAATGGTTTCGGTTTGGTGAACGATTTGGTAGACAAGAGAGATAGACTTTGAACACGCTAAGTTGTATCTTTAATGCCAGGGCACAATTTGCATTATTTTTCATTTGTACATGTTTATAGTATAAGAGTAATAGGATAACATGTTATTTTACAACTCAAATTCACTACTGGAGTTGACAAATTTTAATGTTCCAAAATTGTGCTTAATATTATAATGCGTCGAATCTGAGTATAGTATTGCTTTTCTTTTGCAGCTCAAATTTACTGGTCGAATTTGAGTATAGCGTTGCTTTTCTTTTGTAGCTCAAATATACTGTTGGATTTTACGATACATGACAACAACAATTTTAATGCCAAAAAATTGTGCTTAATATTTTATTGTGTGGAATCTAAATTATTTTGACTATAGATTTTAACGCTGAATTAGCTAGAAATATTTGTTTGTGCCAGTTTTTTTCTTCCCCTTCTTGTTCTAGGTGACAAATTCTGTTGGCCAATTGTTCCTTTTGATCAACCTTGAACATGAATTCTCGAGTTTTTTGTGTATTATTTGCAATAAAAGTAAATGAGCTTTGTTAAATATCAAGAATTTTTGTGGTTGGGTGTATCTCAATTGATTATATTGTTCACTTTAATGTTAATTTGCAAAGGCATATTGATGTAGAGAACTTTTTTTCATGAAAAAAAATGTTGAATGGTGTATTAATGTAACGGATTTGATTCTTCAGTGCCAATTGCCCCACTTGACAATATTGATTTGCATTTCATTTCTGCGGATGTAAAGCAAGGATTTCACTCAAGTAATTATAAAGCAATGATTCCACTCTAGTAATTATACACTATCTATACAAATATACAATCTAATTAATCTAATTAACAATTCTAGTGCATTATAAGTAAACATTTGGAATCAAATATATAATACAGTTAAAATAATATTATCAATCCACACGTACATAACAAAAAGAAGTGTCTGAATGTTGGAATTCTTATATTAAAAGATTAATATATGAAAAATATTACTTGGGCAAAAAAATAAAAAAGTCACTCACCTAGTTGTTATTTTCCTCCTTTACAAATGCAAAACATTCCACAAAAACTCCAAAACATAGAAGTGAACAACCACATTATTCATTGCAAACCAAAACCAAGAGATTGTTGTGCCTATCAATTTTTTTTTTTGCATAATTTGGATTAATCATGTGAATGATAATTTCCAAACATCAAATGAGTAAAAATAAAACCTGAATATTTGAAGATCTTACAAATGTTGTCGAGATTGATTAAGTCTGACATTTTTTAACTGGATTTCTCTTTTTCGAAATCTTCTCTAAGCCACCCCTTATTCTTTTACCAGAAATAGGTTTTGACTTTGTTTTTAAATCTCGAATCATATTTCCTTCACCAAAATTGGTCTCACTTTCAATAGAGAGATTCATCTCAAAATTCGAACCTGGGACTAACTTTTTACTTTGCAACACTGAATGTTTTTCAACAATAAATTCTTCTTTTTCCAACATCTCATCAATCGTTTTTAGAATGTTTATGAGGCGATCTTCAGCAACTTTGTAAGTGTCACTTCTCTCTGCTGCTCTAGTAAGTAGTCGAGTGGTTAATGCACACAACTTTTTATACCTCATACTTGACAATATTTTAGGATCCAACTCACTTTCATTGACATTTGTGCTTTTATCAGTAGATAGATGGTGATTATGCTCCAAACTGAATCACTTGAAACTTCCCAGTTTCTAAACTATTGACTTTCATTCTTGCCTCATAACCAAATCTTGTCTCTAGCCGGTGTGCCCTTATGCAAAGATCTCTTTTATCAGGCATTCTTTTACTTTCAGCACTACAACACAAGAGTCTGCAAATTAATTTACCAAGCTTATCATTGTGGCTTTTGCTCCTTCTTATGCTAAATCCTACTTGTTTGGCATATGCTAGATAAAATTGATAAGCTTGTACTTCTGTCTCAAACTCCATACCAATTTTTGGAATCAAATCTCTTGGAACAACTGAGTGAATATTGTTCAATTTCTCATCAAAATTTGAATGCATTAAATCAGCTGGCTCAATGTTATTGCTCTCGTTGACGACGATGCTAATTTCGTTATCTTTCTGCAGCTCTTTATCATTATCAAACTCTAGTCGACGATACGGCATAGATTCACCTTTACCTCCAATTATTTGGTTTGGTATTGAATCTAAAACCTATCAAATTCATAACACAATCCATTAGAACAATAACAATGGAACCCTTTACAATCAAAACTTTAAAAATAAAAAGAATACAAATAATAAATGATAATAGTAATAATATCAAAACAACAAGACCATTTACTCGTTTACAGAATCCATAAAAACTACATTCAATTATGATTGCATAAACAAACACAACCCATGACCAATTAAAAGGTTTTACTAACCCACTTTGCATTCTATATAACTCAGCCACTTGTTTAAAATTAATATATATATATATATATATATATATATTTATCAAGCAAAGAATTTAACTAAAAAGGGATTAAAAGAAACGACTTCCAAACTTGAAATCGCTTGAAATCGATACTCTTCGAGACATAGACATAGAATGAACTAATTAAATTTTAATTTCAAGTTCATCATCTTTAATGAACCAAATACTAAAATGACGAAATTACACTAAAAAAAATGAGATTTAATGAAAAATACCATTAGAGTAGTTTTCTACCTTGTATGGATCCATGTCTTTGGAGTTTTCTTAGATAGAGAGAACTATGGAGTAAGCGTAAGGAGTTGATCGCACAACAGATAGGTCTGGATTGATGCCGTAGTTGGAGACCTTTGAGAAGTTTAGGTTTGTAAATTAATTACCGTGGTAATTCATCTATAAAAATGGATAATATTAAGATTATAAAAAAATTTAAATATTATTTTTTATTATAGATAGAATAAGAAAGGATTAAGTTGATATTAGTTTAACTTAATATTGACAAATTTACTAGACATAATAGAAAATGACATACCCATAAAATTCTTCACTTTGACGGTAAAATTTCATATTATAATTGTAATTGTTTCCTCCATATGAAAGAAAATTTTGAGTTAATTGCAAAACAACACTCTTAAATTATGATTCTATTGCAAAATACTCCTTGAATTGTTAATTTCAGTACTTTAAGCAAAGTTAAAATGTTAAAAGGAGGTTAACTGTTCAAGGGATGTTTTGCAACCAAGTCATAGTTTAAGGTTGTCTTTTGCAATTAACTTTCTTTCTTCTTTTTTTCCCCCTCAAAAAGTGGTACTTCAATTTCCACTCTCATCAGTCATCAGTACCCAATCTAATGGTAATGGTCAATGTGGCAATGTGCATTAGCTCAAGAACTGCATCAAACAGACATTAACACAACTTTGGATTCAAACCCATTGGAAGTTGGAAATTGGTAGTTACTCTCCTTTGCCTAAATCTTCTGTAGCAATAGCCCTGCAGACATGTCAGTGCACAATGCCTCTCATAGAAAAACTCCAAACACCCTCAAAAGACAACACACTCTCACACAGTCACACAGTACAAAGCATCTTTTCATGTTTGAATGTTTTCCTTTAGCTAATAATAATAATAATGCTATATTTAACGTTATGCTTACTAGTTACTACTTTTGAGACTAAACTTTCTAGCATTCTTTATCTGTATTTTTTTTCCTTTTCTTTTCCACTCACTCATTCCTGATTCCACCACTATCTCAATGCTTCATGCCTTCATCTCCACTTCCCAGATTATTATTCCCTCCGCACCACCCTCTAAAGTCTAAACAATTAAACACAAAATAAAATGGCATGAACCCATGAAGCATCAAGAATGATTTTGTGTAAACTTGAAGATAATTACAAAGGGATACATTTTTGTTTTGTCCCAGAACACTCTCGCAACGTTATCAACAGACATAGCTCTTAAGTAGTGATTGTTTTTCGAACTAAACAATTGTACTTTTGAACTTCTGACCGACCTCTGCATCATTCGTGGGTCCAAAAGATTTAAAAAGGGCAAATGGAAAAAGACAGAAAATATAACTCTTTTTTTCTCTCTCTGTCTCGGTTGTCAAGCAGCAGAGCTTTTTAGTAAACAAGCAAAAAGGAGCAGCAGCAGCGGCAGTTTCACAGCTGGATAGATTCTTGAGTTCATCTCATACTCCACAACTGATCCTTAACTTCTTCATTAGCCTCCTTTACGGCTTTACTTTCCATTTTTTTTGGTGACTCTTTTTCCAGTTCACTAATGGCAGTGACTTTCCCTTTTTTTCCGTTCTGTACTCAGATTTTTTTTTGTGTTCTGGAATCTTGAAATGGTTCAGTTATGTTCTTTAGGTTCTTCTCTTCAAAACCCAGTTCTCCGTTTCGTCTGAACTTTCAGGATTCAAATCTTGTGTGATGGTGATTTTTAGCTGGTTTTAAGTTGCTGCAAAGCTGAATCTTAGTGCTGGTTCTTGAATTTGCCTTTTGGTTTCTGTTTGTCTCCTGTTTCTGTATTCTACTGGTTATGATACTTAATCATCTTAGCCATGTCGATCGAGTCTAATATATGTTCTAAATATATAATTCCTCTTCTGTTTCAGGCTCTGATAATTGGGAATCTATATTAATCTCAGATCAGCTGTTAGATAGTTATCCTTTCTTGTCATTATTTGGCCACTTTCTCCATCTGGGCACATCCCATTTAGTTGCCAAGATTTGATCTTTTACTCTCTACGGGTCCTGCTTGAGGGATTTCCTGTCACCTGAGCTGAAGCAACTAACTCTAGTAGTTTGGACTTTATCGCAAGGTTTTTGTTTTCTTTTTCAAGAAAAAAGCGGTCTTTAATTGTTTCAACCTTTCATAGTTTGCTTACAAATTGTTTCCTTGGTTCAAAGGACATAATGGGGTCATTGTCAAAGGCATTTGTAGCGTTACTGTTGCTAGTTTCATTGCTTTCAGTGGCTCTTTTGGTAAATGGGATAGGTGCCAATTGGGGCACACAGTCAACTCACAAGCTACCTCCTGATATAGTGGTGAGGCTGCTGAGAGAAAATGGAATCCAAAAGGTGAAGCTTTTTGATGCTGATTATGATACAATGAAAGCTTTGGGTAATTCTCGGATTGAGGTCATGGTTGGCATTCCTAATGACATGCTTGCGACTCTTGCTGGTAGTTTGAAGGCTGCTGAAAAATGGGTTTCCAACAATGTCTCCACTCATCTTTCCACCAATAACGTTAACATCAGGTAAACTTAAGCTTATTCCTGCTTTCTATGGAAAAGTTCATATCTTTAAGGTTCAATGCCAGGCTTAAAGAATGTTACTTCTCTAGTACTTCTGTGATTCAATTTGGAATGCTGATTCTTTTGTGATTCAATGAGTATTTTGTTTATTAAAGGTTCTAGATTTGGGAAATTATTGGATGAGTAATGCTCAACCAAGCCACATTTCCAGTTCTCGAATTCTTATTTGCTCCAAAGCACAATTGAATACTGACAAGAAAGGGAGGATTAAGTACTACAAGTCAATTGCTTTTTGTGTCCCCTATCAAACGGTGTCAGATGTTGGCCAGCTAGAGTTGTTAGTTGAATTAGCATTTGTCCTTCTTTGACGGCTTGGATGCTTTATTGAAATTTTGTGCTATGAGCATGATGTTAGCTAGCAAGTCAAATCACTCAAATAAAACTGTTTTCAATGTGCCTTCTTATAGACTTTTCTTTTTCGTGTGTGCATGTTTGCGTTGTACTACTCTTCTGCTACCATATGTTTCTTTGAACCCTGATAAGTGATTTTGTCATATCGCTATTGCTCACCATAATCAATTTGGAATTCTATGTATTTAGTGATAGTGCTTGATAAATTAAGCGTTGTACTTTATCTATTGTATGTCTACTGTTCAGATACTTTTAGTGTGGAAGATATAGCGCATCTATTACCCTGTCAGCCAAGTGGTGGCTGGTGTATTGATGTATTGTCTAGCGTTATAAAAAAAAGTAGAGTATGTCCTCTGACACTTTGGGTCCTAATTGGATAATAACCATTCTGACTGGCAAATCGGATTGGATGTACTGATGTGTTTCGATTGTTTTTTTCGTTGAGTTGGTGTATTGGTGCTGTTTGACTTCAAATTTGCACATTGTTTCTTATAGTCATTCTGTATGTTTTTTTCTGGAATTAGTGTATTGGGTACCATGAACTTGGACCATTTTGAACAGCTAAGCTCCTATATCAAAGATCATTCCATTGAGATTAACTACATTTCAGAAGTTGATGGGGAGGAATGCTAGATTTTGAGTAATTCAGAAGAGTTGTGATTAAAGTTGTTGAGTAATATATACATCTCTTGTTTTGAGCAGACCGTAATCCCTTCAAACCAAAGCATAGGCTCAAATACAGGATGCATTATGACACTGTGTTGGACATCTTGGAAAAAGATTGTTGAGTTCTCTTTGGAAATAAAGTTTTGCCCTTGATCCTCTGAGAACTGAAAGATAACACAAAATATGAAAATATAGGTGTTATGTTGAGTGCTATATAGGTGTTTGTCTTTGTCTGTTCCTGAAATTTTTTGTATGCTGAGTTCATCACAAAGACAGAAAGAAAGAAAAACAGCTCTTGTTTGTATACTGAATAATAACGATTTGGTCAAGTTATAATAATGTGGTTTAGAAGTTCAATCTTCCCCTATTGTCTTAAATTGAGTTCATAACATCGAACTTTCTGGAGTTGAAATTGAAGGGAGTAACTTCAAATGTATGATTTCACTGGAATATTTTGTATCTCGAACACGTTCGAAACCCAAGCTAATGTCAAAGCGGACCTCAGATGACAGCTATTATTGGATTCAACAAGAATGCATCCCAATGAAACAACAATGTCATACTAATTTCACTTTGAATCTAAAAGAAACTTGTCAAAGTGTTGTGCTTGACTTTCTTATGCTTAAAACTTGCAAGTCCTCTGATGATTTGCCTAGTAGAGACTTTATTTGTGTTCCATGACCCTGTTTAATTTAACAGTGGAAAAGGTAGCTACTTTGATCTATTTTTGGCTTTGCATGCAACTTTCGTTTTCTTAGCTTTTCAAAACTGTTGATAAACTTTTTAGGTACATTGCGGTTGGAAATGAACCTTTCCTGGCGACATACAATGGAAGCTTTCTAAGCACAACTTACCCTGCTCTACAGAATGTTCAAGCTGCACTGATAAAAGCAGGCATTAGCAGTAACGTCAAGGTCACAGTTCCCCTCAATGCTGATGTATATGAGACTACAAACGGCTTTCCTTCTGGCGGTGATTTTCGGGCTGACATCCATGATTTTATGCTTAAGATAGTCAAGTTTTTAAGTGATAATGGTGCCCCCTTTACTGTAAACATTTATCCATTCATCAGCCTTTATAGTGAACCAACCTTCCCAGTTGAATATGCATTCTTTGATGGCAATTCATCACCTGTGAATGATGGTGGGACAAGTTACTACAACATGTTTGATGCAAATCATGACACTCTTGTGTGGGCTTTGCAGAAGAATGGGTTTGGGAACCTTCCTATAATAGTTGGGGAAATTGGTTGGCCTACTGATGGAGACCGGAATGCCAATCTAAATTTTGCGCAGCGATTCAACCAAGGTTTCATGTCTCGTATGTCAGCTGGAAAGGGAACCCCAATGAGGCCCGGACCCATTGATGCCTATCTCTTTAGTTTGATTGATGAGGATGCCAAGAGCATTCAACCTGGGAATTTTGAGCGTCATTGGGGTGTATTTTCCTTTGAAGGTCAACCGAAGTATGCTCTTAACCTTGGAACCACCAATTCAGGTTTGGTGCCCGCAAACGGTGTACAGAGTTTGGAGAAGAAATGGTGTATATTCAAGCCAAATGCCAATCTTGATGATGCACAAGTTGCCCCTACTGTGAGCTATGCTTGTGCCCTAGGGGACTGCACAAGCCTTGGATATCAGACATCCTGTGGAAATTTGGATGCTCAAGGAAACATCTCATATGCATATAACAACTATTACCAGATACATAATCAGCTTGATAGTGCCTGCAAATTCTCAGGTCTTGCAACAATCACAAGATCAGATCCATCCACTGGCAATTGCAAGTTTAACGTCCAGATTAAACAGTATTATGGTGGTGCTGCAGAGAGATTAAGCATCAGTCAGGCAACAGTTCGTTTGATTCTTTGCCTATGTATTATTTTGTGGAGTACCCGATGAGCTGTAACTTAACCTCTGGCAGTCCTATTAACTTCTAGGAATAGATGTTGACACAGATGGAAAATCAGTGGTTTTGCAATGCAAGTGCAGAAGTTCACATTCATCAGAAATATAAAGTTGGTTTTTGTTGTCTTCCGTACGATAAACAGTATTCTTGGACGAGTCTGATGAAATGTTAGCCAACTTTGTCTGTTGAGTTAATACATTGCTAATGACCTGAACTTGGAGTTGTACAACCATCCTAGTGCTGCAGTCTTTTCAACTCGTGATCTTGTTTCATTCATTCCATTGTCTTTCAATTCCCTCAGTCACTTGCATGGCGGCACAACAGATTGAAGGGTATCTACATGTCTTCCAGCATACCACTATTTGGCCAGAAGGCACTAAGACTAGCATTATTTCATCATCTTTTCTACTTTTGAAGGATACCAATCTGATCAGTTTATCAGTGCCTAGATTTCTTTTTGGTGCAGCCTTGATTTTGGTTTTGTATTTTGATTTACTTTCTCCTTTGTTGTTGTGTAACCTTAGATTGTATCCTCTAGGAGAATTTCTCAAATTGACATGATTGACTGTCTTTGTCCTAATTTTTAGATTGGCTAACAGTTGCAGGCCAATTTTTCAATATCCCAAAATTTCTTGCATAAGCTTATTTTTCCCGTTCTTAATCCTAGAGGAAATTTAACTCCCTTAGTTTTAAGTAGACGGTCTATAATTAGCCGGTCTTAAGCCTCGGGAAAAGGTCTGTTGTGACACGCTCAAATGTTATATTGATCACATTAGAAATCGTGTGAAAGTTAGGATGTTCCTATGTTATATTTAAATATAAATTAGCAAATGAGCTTAGATTGAGCACAATGGTGAAATGTAATTCATATAGTCGAGCATGATGACGAAATGTGATTCATATAATCGATCTCATTTAGTGGAATAAAGGGAGGAAATATGAAGCTGCATTGTTGGTTCAGCACAAGATTTTGATATAAACTGGCAGGCTCTAAGAGTGACTCAATTCAATTGCTTTAACTATTAATGTATAGTGATACAGAATGTTCAGCACTTGCTAATCTGACTTTCTGCTCTTGTTATTTTTTTCCTATGAAGGGTGGTTAGTGTGTTTATATTGCCATTTGCTGCTCACACACATTTTCTAATTGCGTGCATATACTCACTACGGAATCCCATTGATTTAATTCCTTTCCCTACATGCTGAGGTTGATGATTTTACCTATAGTTTGGACAAAAAACGGACATGAATGAAATGAAATATTCACTTCAGAAGGAATGAAAATGAAAATTTCATTTCAAGACAACTTTTGTTATCCATGAAAATAGTGACTAATGACATGAATCCTGAGATTATACTTAACCAGAAAGGACACTCACTAAAGACAAAGTTGCCTGAAAGTGCTGCCAAATAAACCAAAAGGGGAACTCACTGAATACCACAACAACAACGATGATTAAGCCTTTATCGCACTAATGAGGTTAGCTATATATCATATTTTGCTATTGTGTTTAGTCGAATCCTTTATCCCACTAATGGGGTTGGCTATATATCATATTTTACTATCGTGTTTAGTCAAAATGATTTATAATAAACTTTTACGTCAGCTGTTGGTGTTTCGCAACCTTCCTCCTTTTTCTTTTTCTGTATTTAAAACAAGCTACGGGAACTCATCCAAAGCCAAGGAAAAAAAAACACATGAAACTATGAAAGTGCTACCTAATGAACAAAAAGAAAACTTCACCAAAGACGAAAAAATTTGCATGGAAGTGCTGTCAAATGACTCTATGGGATGTGATCCTTATACATTATCTAATTCCTTAACTTTTCTCTGATCTCTTACCAAAGTGTTAAATCACTAGTAAACACGTGAATTAAAAGGAATATACAACTTAAAGTCTCTTTCTGTTCCATCAACAATCTTGGATTAGGCAAGCAAAAGTTTTGTTGTACTGTGAATCCGCTGGTCACACGGTTTCATGCAGACAAACACATTTTTCAGTTATCATGGAAAGTTTAACATTAAACGTCACTTGCATGAATCGTGTTTAAGTATTCTTTCCATTTATGAGAGTTTTCTTGGACTTCAACAAAGAGCCAGAGATGTGTACAACTAATTCTATAGGCCTTAAACAACATTAGAGCTTCATTTCTTGCTCATTTTCTGAACCTTAGAACTTAATAAAATCTTATGGCTGGGAGACAAGAGTATCTTTCACCTGAAATTGTTAACCGGGGCGTTGAGGATTCCGGTCCCTATGCCGGTTCTCCTAGTTTCTATGTGAAGGTCCGGAGGGGTTTGCCTGATTTTCTTAATTCTGTGAACTTGAAGTATGTAAAGCTTGGTTATGGCTATCTCATAAACCATGGCATATATTTTCTTGTTGCTCCTGTTCTTTTGGCTACTTTTGGCACTCAAATTGGGAAACTCACTTGGCAAAATTCATGCCTGGATGTTACTAACTTATTGAACTTCATTGCTCTATTGGGATTCTTGTGCTTAATTCTATATGTCTATCTTGATTTGACGCCTCGTTCAACTTATCTTCTTGATTTTGCCTGTTACTGTCCACCAAATGGACTAAAGGTATTCTTTTCTTTGTCTCTTCAAATCTTTTTAGTAACAAACTACAAATGCATAATGATTAATCATGGTTTCTTGCCCTGAAATCCTTTATAAAACTAGAGAAATCTTACCATCTTTCATCATATGCAATGACAAAAATCAAATGGTAATTATGATACTTCTTGAAAAATGACAGATCTCAAAGGAGGAATACATAAACTTGGCCAAAAAATCAGGGAAATTCAATGATGCAGCAATTGAATTTCAGCAACATGTGCTCAAGAATTCAGGCTTAGGTGATGAGACCTACCTGCCAAGAGTAATATTCCAACCTGATCGTGTGATAACCTTAAGGGATGGCAGGGAAGAGGCAGCAATGCTGATGTTTGGAGCTGTGGATGATCTCCTTGCTACCACAAGAATTTCTCCAAAGGACATCAAGATCCTTATAGTCAATTGTGGGGTTCTCAATCCCACCCCATCTCTCTCAGCCATGATAATAAATCATTACAAGCTCAGTTACAAGATTCAAAGCTTCAACCTTGGTGGAATGGGATGTGCTGCTGGTATTTCAGCTATAGATCTTGCAAAAGACCTCTTGAATGCCTATCCTGGCTCATATGCATTGGTTGTGAGCATTGAAGCTGTGACCTTCACTTGGTATGCTGGAAAAGAACCTGACATGCTTCTCCCTAATTGCTTCTTTCGCATGGGATCGGCTGCCATTTTGCTTTCAAATCATCGCACTGATAGATGGCGTGCCAAGTATGAACTAAAACAGGTATAGAATCAATTCAAAATTTGTCATGACAAACTTGAATCAGTTTTTGTCCCTTTTTTTTTTACCTCGAATAAGCGTTAGTCCTTTCTGCATCAGCCATTTCCATGTTTGTTAGCCACCATTAATAAGCTTTCCCAAGTTAACCAAAAAATCCTCCATTTTTACTTGACTAGGATCAATTTGCTTGTATACATACCAATTGGAGTCAAGGTGTTAGAGCTGCAGGTAAAGGGCAGGCAAACCTGCAGATTTAATCCAGATCCCAATCCCTCCTGCCAATTCTATTAGGAACAAAAGCCACTGCCTATAACGCTTACAAAACTGCAGAATTGATTGTCATCCCAATTCCCAACCCCGCTAGGCAATTCTAGTAAGGAAAACTATCATTGCCTTTTACCAAGTTCGGAAGTGCATATCATTTGATCCTCATTTTAACCCTTCTTGCCAATCCAATGAGGAAAGAAAAAGTAGGATGAAATGAATTTTTATTTACAAGTTATGATCAGATAAATTGCTAAATGTTGCAGTTGGTTCGCACTCATAAAGCAATGGACAACAGAAGTTTCAAAAGCATACACCTCAAGGAAGATGCAGAAGGCAAGAAAGGTCTTTCAGTGAGCAAAGATGTAATTGAAGTTGGAGGTCATGCTCTCAAGGCAAACATAACCACACTTGGCCCTTTAGTCCTTCCTGTTTCAGAACAACTCCATTTCTTCACATCATTGCTATTCAAGAAAAAGTCCAAGCCTTACATACCAGACTACAAGAGAGCATTTGAGCATGTTTGCATACTGGCCACAAGCAAAAAAGTTCTGGATGAAATACAGAAGAATTTAGACCTCACTGATGAGTACATGGAAGCATCAAGAAAGACACTGGAGAGATTTGGCAACACTTCAAGTAGCAGTGTTTGGTATGAATTGGCTTACTTGGAAGCAAACAAGAAGATCAAAAGGGGTGATAGAGTTTGGCAAATTGCTTTGGGTTCAGGCTTCAAATGCAACAGTGTTGTTTGGAAGGCTCTCAGAAATGTTAAACAACATGATAGAAATCCATGGAACAAAGTTGGGAATTGAATAAATGCAAGAAATCTATATAATGTGATTACTGTTTATCAAGATAACTTCTGTCTCTAGGATTCTTGGGCATATTATATTCATGCTCATCCATACAAGCCCAGCTATTGTATTTTTCATTAGTCCAGAAACTGTAGGCTTTAACAATAGCAAGATTGTGATGATTGCTTTGAGTTAAATCAAACTATAGGAATTATGAGAGAAATTTTTTCACTTTCTTAACAAAAGGATTTGCAATCTGCAAGATTTGCATCTTTTAGTTGCAAGAGAACGTAAAAGAAAACAACAGAAATAAAACTAAATATGCATGATTCCTTGTGCTGATTGAAGGCCAAATTTAAGCTCCAAATGAATTGAATGATCAAAGTATCACCCAATCAGAACAAGTTGGGTTGATTGAAGACCAAAATTGAAGCCTAAATTCCCTAACTTGGAATGAAACCTTCAATAAAATGGCCAACAAATTAGACAAGACAAAATGCATCCCATAATCAGACGGTTCATCTCAACTTCATTTTCAACCCCTATAACATCATTCAATCCAGATTTTCATGCTAAAGTCAAGGACTTCTTGTACAAAGGGCTATATGACGAGGTCATTAATCTCTACGTCAAACACGTACACCCTTTTTATCCGAACCATGAAAGCACTGTCTTTTTTCTTCCTTCAGTCGTTAAAGCCTGTGCGCATTCTCAAACCCATAAACCTTTGTGCTCTTAAAAAGGTTCACTGTTGTGCTCTTAAAAATGGGTTCGATTCAGAGTCTACCGTTTCCAATTCTCTTATTTCTATGTATGCAAAGTTTTCGGACACAAAGAGTGCGTACCATTTGTTCGAAACAATGCCTGAGAGAGACACTATTTCTTGGAATTCTATGATCAATTGTTTTGTGCAAAATGGGGTTTTGTTGGAATCGGTAAAAACGTTTAAGGATATGTATGTTTGCGGGTTTGTGCCCAAACCTGAGTTGATTGCTAGTATTCTTTCAGCTTGTGTCCAGACAGAAAATTTTAGATTTGGAAAATCTATTCATACTCTTGTTACAGTTGATGAAAGAGTTGATAAATCTGTATTCTTGTCAACTGCGTTGCTAGATTTCTACTGGAGGTGTTGCGATCAGAAGATGGCCTTTCGTGTTTTTGATAGAATGGAAGATAGAAATGAAGTCTCATGGACAGCTATGATAGCCGGATGTGTGGCCGATCGTGACTATGATGAAGCACTAGATTGTTTTCGTGCAATGCAGGTTGATAAAGTTAGGCCAAACAGGGTGACACTGATCAGTATTTTACCAGTTTGTGCTGAGTTTGGTATGTTTCACTGTGGGAAAGAGATCCTTGGATATGCTTTCCGTTATGGTTTTGATAAGGACTTCAAATTCTCCGCAACTCTCATAGATATGTATTGTGGATGTGGAGAGTTCCAGGCAGCAAAGCTTATTTTCAACAGATTAACTAAAAAGGATGTTGTGATGTGGAGTTGCCTAATTGCAGGCTATTCACGAAGTAGAGATACTGCTGTAGAAGCTATAAGGCTCTTCAATGAAATGCAAAAGGAGGGAATTCAACCAAATAGTGTTACTTTATTGTCAGTGATTTCTGCCTGTACGAATCTCCTGTCAATAGGTTATGCTGGTGGAGTTCATAGCTATGTCCTGAAATCTTGCTTGATTAATGAATTGAACATCCAAAACTCATTAATAAGCATGTATGCCAAGTGTGGTTTTCTGAGGGATTCTGTGAAGATTTTCAAAGAGATGTCTCTGAGGGATTCTGTTTCATGGACAGCGATTATTCGTGCGTATGGTTTGTATGGTTTTCGGGAGGATTCATTGCAACTCTTCCGTGATTTGCAAGAGAGTGGGAGGAAGGTTGATGCAGTTACACTTCTTGAAGTTATAACAGCTTGCAACCATACTGACCTTGTAGAAGCGGGACATGAGCTCTTTATTGAAGCAATGAAGGATGATAAGATATCACTGACGGCAGAGCATTATGTTTGCTATATTGATCTCCTTGGGAGAGCAGGGAAGATCGAAGGTGCTTGTGATGTTGTGCACAGAATGCCTATGAAACCGAGTCCTAGAATTTGGAGTTCTTTGGTTTCTGCTTGTAAACATTACGGAAGATTGGAAATTGCAGAATTGCTGGCACGCAAGCTTATAGAGTCAAAACCCAAGAATGCTGCCAATTGTACTTTGCTAAGCCTGGTTTATGCTAAATCTGGTGACTGGAATGGGGTAGAAAAAATCAGGAATAGCATGAAACAAAGAAAATTAATCAAGAACCATGGATTCAGTAGAATTTAGGCGGGTACGAAAAATTGTGAGAGTTCAGATTGCAGATGCCTTTATTCTTCAGGAAGATGCCTGCAACGTTGCATGCTGGGGGTACCTGAGCTAGCAGGGCCAAATGACTTGGAAATGCGTCTGCTGTCATGAGCAAATTGTCCACTTCTCCTAGCACTAGATTGCAGATTTTTTTATATATCTCTTCCAAGCTTTATGAGCTTCATGACTTCAACATAAGACTGGAAAAAAAAACAAGTTTACTAAATCAGGACTGGGGAATACTACCAATCGAACATTAGTTTGACAGCGACTGAGGTTGCTCCAGTGGCCACCTGAAGAACCCTGCAGAGGTCCTGGTCCCAAGTGCAGCCAACAACAACATCCTTGTAATAGTGTAGAATTGACGTAATAGATTAGATTCTTAGAAAGAAAAAAGTTGTTTTGTACATACAGGCTATAATAAGTTTCTTGATGTTGAAGGAGAGAGATGAAAGAAAGAAAATTAGGAAGTAAATGAACTGCAGAGTTGAGATGGATATTGTGAATCTCAATTATTTTGTGCTTGGAAAGTTGAGTTAAGAGGACTGCCATGTCCCTTAATTTTGAACCATTTATGTACAAAAGGCATGAATACTAATCAACATCAGCTCAGCATTGTCTTCAATTTGCAAATCACTTTTATGGATTTGTTAATGTATCTTGTGTCATTTTGCTGTTTGCATTTGATCATGAGGGCTTTTGTTGAGAAACATAAAATCAAAAAAGTTCTAGAGTTTAATGCTTTTATTCCTAACCATGATTCAGGAACATAACAAAATCACTGAAAGAAAACAAGTCAATAATCTCTGTGCCAGGTATTGCATAATAACAAGTAATTCTTTATCCTACTAATTAAATCATATATATTTGTACATTTGATCTATTGTGAAGCGAGTTATATATGATACGAATAGTTAATCGTGCTGATTTCAACACACAATAAAAATGTTACGATAATTAATTGTGATTTTCAATGTATAATAAAAAGGGTTAAAAATATTTAACCATATCCAACTCATGCATTAGTTGCACTATATTCCCTCGATGAAATAAATAAGCACTTTATCCCTTCTAACAAATTCTGTTAATGGCTTTAATAATTAGCTATATATTTAAAGATTTTTGGACAAGAATGCCCATACACTAATTTTCCTATAATTCTCTCCAATTTCTTTGATAATATTTATTTATTTTATTTATAAAACAAGTGCTATAATTTCTTCTCATATTTTTGAATATTTTTGTATTATGGTTATGGAATTTCTATTTATAAAATTTCTAATAATTAATCATAAAATATTAGTTTTATATATAATTCCTTCTTATAATTTTTTTCACTCATCAATCATTTTGCAAAAAAATAAACTTCTTATTTTTATATTTGATAATTAATAAATTTGACATTAAATGAAAGGTTAAGCACTTCTCGTTTTTATATTTACTAGAATGACATTAAATATTAAATTGTTATTAACATTAAATAAATCAGGAAAGCAACAAGAATGCATTTCATTAAGAAAGGGTTTGAATATTATTATTTAAAAAAGAGAGAAACACAAGATGACTACACAAACTATCAAATATATAAAAAAAAAGTTTATCTTTTTCCAAATGATTAATGAGTGAAAATAAATTGTGAGAAGGAATTATATATAAAACTAACATTTTAGATGATTAATTAGTAGAAATTTCATAAACATAATACAAAAATATTCAAAAAACATGAGAAGAAATTATAGCACTTTTTATTATAAATAAAAAATAAAATAAATATTATCAAAAAAATTAAAAAGGATTATAGAAAAATGAATATGCAGGCATTTCTTGTTAAAATATCTTTAAATATGTAATTAATTGTTAAAATCATTAATAAAATTTATTAGAAGGGGTGAAGTGAATGTTTTATTTTGTTGAGGGGTATATTGGGGATTAAGTAATTTTAATATGTTCCATTAATAAGCGTTGGTGTGAAATTTGTACATGATTCAAGAATTTATTCTTTATTTCTAATCTGGTCTAAATTGAATAATAATATATGAAATCTGAAAATTATAAATTTTTAACTAATGATAATAATTTCACCAAATCACCCTCAAAGTTCCAACAAAATACTAACATTAGTAATTAGTCCATAATTTTGACAAATTTATCGTTCTCATGGTCATGGGTTCTGCCAAATAATGGTATATCCATACAGTATAAAGCCAAAAACCGTTATCTTCTATAAAGGGCCGATCAAACCTCTGAAACTAACAGTCCACTTCAGTTATATTGCTCTATGCTGTTTCTGCCATCCATTTTGAAAAAGAACTTGAATGTAATACGCAAATTTTTATAGGCTGATGATTTTTTTTTGGAGGGAATGAACTTCCCCAGTAGTTTCTTTTGATAGTAAATGATAATGCATTTGTGGGTTCTAAGCATTTGGTGGGTTCTTTTGTGTTCTTGGTGAATTTCTTCGAGCAAGATTGCAACTTTATGTTTCTATGAGGCTGAAAAATGTGGGTTTTTTGTATTCATGACTTTAATGAGCTCTTCAATGGTCTTATGCGAAAATTTTGTATTTTGCAATGCAAATGCCAATAGAAGTCCACTGAATTCACACTATCCAGCAAGTGGTATGGTTCAATTGAGTTTTGGGAGGAGAGAATTTCATGGGTTGGTGCCAAAAGCCAAGAAAAGGCACTCAAAGAGGAAGAGAAGTTGGTGGCAGAAATTCTTTTTTGATGATGATGGGAATTGGCTTGGTTTGAAGGATGAGGACATGCTTGAAGATAGGATGGTGGAATCTGAGGATTCAAGCGATGAGGAATTATCTGAGAATGAAAAGTTTGAGGCTTGGAAAAGGCGAGCTGAGGCAATCATTGAGTTGAGAAAGGCACAGGAGGATATAAGGAACGAGGAGGATAGGAGGTGGGAGGATTGGCTAGTAGATGAAACGAAGGATTCCGTCAATGGTTCATCTTGGATTGATAGCTCAAATGGTGCAGTCGGAAAGTCTGCGGATGAAGTCAGGGAAGATTCTATTGAGATAATTCCTAGGGGAGGTTTGGTGAAGTCAGTAAGGGATGTGATTCTTGGCAAGGAAGATGATGAGATACTCTATGAGGATCGTGTTTTTCGTTATGCCTCATTCAATTCGGTAAGAGTGCATTTACGAAATTGTGATTCTTTTGGTTTTATACAAGTTGGTTTATGGTTTATTTCACTAATTGTGCTTAGTTAGAGCAATGCTTGAGGAGGATAAATTGCTTTCTGTGGCATTCTTTAGCTTTCTTCGTTTGCTTTTTCAGATGTATGGTCAAAAAGTTTAGTTTGAATTTCCACTGCATCTGGTCTTTCTGATGTTAAATTGTTAGTGTGGTACTAGTATCAATCTCAGACGAGAAAATTCAAATACAATTTACTCCAATTAAGCAGAGAGATATTGAAGGAAAGAATATTTTTGCAATGCTGGAAAGGATTTTGCATAGACTTTAGTTTTCTTCATATCTTTGAGATTCTTATATCTCTCTGTACATATTATTGACAGTTAATTACATCCATTTGTTATGTCAAATTAACTGCGTGGAACTTGGTGAAGTGTTGTAGAATCTGGAAAATTTGATACTTCATTGTACACCTCTAAGCAATTCTTATAAACTTCCTATGCTTGGATATCCTCCTTCACCTGATTTAGAAAAATGCTCTGGCCACATAGAATGAGCAGTAGAACAGAATTTAATCAGTTTATTAAGGAAATCAATTGGTGAAGTCTGCAGGTATGAGTTTTAGGATGCTATAGCGGATAAGTGGAAATTTTCCATTTTGTAGTGTTTGGTTTGTTTAAGTCATGAAGTGGTATGAGATGCTCTTCCCAATATTTATGCTACATAGTGTTTTTGTATCTTGTGCTAATATGCTTGCATGTGTTTCGGAGTATTTTTATGTGCTAAATTCCATTCTCATCTTTCTTTTTTCAGGCTAAATTTTTGGCAATATTGATAATTGTTCCATGCACTTTGGACTTTTTGGTTCACGACTTTGTCCTTATGCCGTTTCTGGACAGGTTAGCACTAATACAAAAGGTGCTATTTCTCATATGTTCATCACGTAATTAAGTACATCCATCAAGAGAAACCTTTTGTCGGTATAGACTACGATCTATTGGTGATCATTTTAACTTAAAGAGGATTAAGCACTGGAAGTGTGTATTTCAAGACAACAAGGAGTGTACTTGGTGTTTTACTTGGTCTGGCAAATCTAAATGATGAATAACTGAGTTTTGTGTCTTCAACAGATATGTGAAGACAGTACCATTTGCAGCCCAGATGCTTGATGTGAGAAGGAATCAGAAGCTTGAAATTGCCCGGGAAATAAAAGTCGAAAATGCCCGGTATAGGCTTGAGGTAGAGATTGGTAAATCTCCACCTCTTTCTGATGAGGAGCTATGGATGGAGTTGCACCCTAGAGCGTAAGATTGAGTTTTTGGTGTTGATTTTGTTGCTTAGTTCCTTGTACAGATTGAGTTATTCGTATATATTTTAGTTGACAAAAAGTTTAGGTAGCTCCAGAAGAGATTCTGAACATACGACTGAAATTGCAATTTCTAAAACAAATTCACCTAAAAAAACTCAGAAAATCAATTCCCTAAACTTTTCTGCTGAAGTTAAAGGTTGCTTCTTCTATTGACAGTTGTCTCATTTGGTGGTGTCATCAAACTATAAACATTGCGATCCTGATATTTCACTATTTTTCCACAAGAAGAACAAAGAGAGAGAAAGATCCAAAAGGGAGCCCTAAAGGGGATCCATTTGGCTTCAAGACTCTCATATTTATATATTTTTAGGTTCTGAATGTGTTTTAGTTGAGTTCTCCTAAGATACCCTTGAAAAATCTAAAAGCTTGGATAAAAATTGCGGTACACAAGACAGGATCTGTGTTGGTGTCATGGCACCAACTAGCACGTAAAAGGAGTGCCAAGACACTGACAATTGAATGCCATGGCACTCAAACTTCTGCTTTGAGCTCTGTGGCACCAAGTGCTCCAGTGTTTTAGTAAATGCAGGTTTCTTAAAACTTCTGACCTGGTTATTAGGTACATACTATAGAACTTAGCAATAAGGCAACCTAAGTTCTTACCATATTATAGATCAAGTCATTTGCACATAGTAATGACTTGGAAAAGATAAGAGAAATTGGTCTCATTAGATTTCTCTAGTTGTTCATTAAGAAAAAATGTCATGCACTGATTTTGAGGCCCATTTAGCCCAAGTGGTGGATAACAATGTCATGGAAGTAGGAGTCTTCTAGTTACTTCAAGGAAAATATTTCATCAATTTCATCGGAGGAACTTGAATCATAGCGAACCTAGTGAAATATCATGGAATGAGCTCTATTATTTCCTTGGAGGAAACACTTGGCATGACCATTTACATTACACTGGCAACTGATTTCAAAATTTGTATATGAAAATTAGTGAGCTAATGTTTAGGACTTAACATTATCAAATTTTTTATGGTTTTTCTGCTATCCTTTCTGATCTGACAGGTTAGAGTTGCGAGAGCAACGGAGATTAGAAAATCGTAGAGCATTTGCCAATATATGGTCAGATATTGTTTTTGGGATATCATTGTTCATTCTTTTGTACTTCAATCAGAGTAAAGTGAGTACTAATTCATTTTTCTTGATTTTATTCTTAGCTTCCTGTGTTGTCATTTAGCAAATTATGATTTCTAACATCTTAATGTGATATTGTGATTGAGACTTCGCTCCTTTTTTCTGCACTGGCTATTAACTCATACACCAGAAGAGAAATAAATGTTTACATGATTTATACATCTTGGGACTTGTATGTTTCGTGAAGTAATACTTATGCATGTCTATGGATCTTTACATGCATATCTACACTACCCACCCATATCCTCATAGGTATGATAACAGAGTGGCATTGACTGTTCTGTAATAGTCCAAGCACCAAGATGATCGGCTTTCAGATGTAATTTTGATTATGGTTTCAACATATCCTCGGCATTTAAGATAGCAATATTTGAATTATGACATTGTCTAAAAGCTTATGCTGGTAGGCCTGAGAGTTATTTAGTGATTAAACACTCTTAAATGCCTCTCCTCTGTAGGCTGGATTCTCTTTGACTGTTCAGGCATGTGGAAGTATGTTACTGAGCTTTCCAAACTTGAATTAGGACTTCCTGCTTTGATACCATGTCAAACTATTGCTCCAATTAAATGATTATGCTGTTAAAAGAAAATTTGGTTTATTTATTTAGAAACTGCAACAACTATGTCGCACAAACCAAGTTTTTATAATTCTAGTATATTTGTACCTAATGGCACCCTCATAAAATTGTCCACAATTGTAGAGAAAATTATATATTCTAAGTAGACATGGAGTTGTAAACTTGGGAAATAATTTTTGGAGTATTCTTTGATTTTTGCATTGTGGAGAAACTGGACATGGGAGACATGTCTGTAAAGCTGTAGGCCGTAGGACATTTATTGTTTCCACACTTTATGCACTACTACTATTTCAGCATATGTGCATGAAAATTAGCTTAGCTTACGAAATTCATTTGCCAAATTTACAGGTAGCTTTGCTGAAATTTACAGGCTACAAAATATTAAACAATGTTTCAGATACGGGGAAGGCCTTCTTAATTATACTCATCACTGATATCTTTCTAGGGTAATATTTTCTGCTCTCCACTTTCAAATGCTACAGGTTATGTTCTTGTGACAAACTGGTTGCTTGTTGAAGTTCATCTTAAATTTGGGGATTGGATGCCAATTTTATGTTAACTAACTTAGTAGCTTAGTACACTTTTGATACAAGTTGATTTGTTTCCCAAAGCATCAACTTCCCCTTACCACCCATGCTCTTTCTCCCAACTTCTCAATCTGCAGGTATCATTCAGAATCTGGTTGGCAGACACTGTGTGAGATAATAGTTGAGCATTATGGGATTGAGGTTGATCCCGCTGCCATTACAATTTTCATCAGCTTTGTTCCAGTTATTATGGATGCATGCGTGAAGCTCTGGGTATGTATTCTTTAATTAACTTTGAAAGGTGGAATTTTATGTACTGTCGTATAGAGATCTTTAGTGGATATTAAGAAATTAATAATGATTTCAGTATCGATCTTCGGTGATGGCTTTTTTCCCCTCTCTTTTCTGCACATGACTTACTTCTCATGTATAATACATGTCCTATAGTCCAGTAAATATGTTTAGGGAGAAAAGTGTTTTATCTCCGATATTCCCCTTCTAAGTATAACTTTGATTTCTAGATGCTTGTCACTGCTCAATTTGTTAAAAATCTCTGTTTTAGTATAGTTTGTCCCATGGCTTCCAGATATTTCGGTGTAATCTGGTGAAACAGAATTGGTATCTTTATAGCAATGCGCTATTTGCTTGGTTCCCTGGATACTTGACACAGCTCACATATTTTGAACTCTGTGTCAGTTTGGTGTATGACATGGCTACCTTATGCATCTTTATATGGAAAGAAGTTTACTTGGGAAGTCCCATGTCTATTTTATCTCTTTGTTGTAGATTCTGGCTTGGAACATAACAAAGTTAATGCACACAATGCTTTCTTTTGATACTTTATAAATATTCTGATAACTTTGATTTGTTTTACTCATTTATTTGATAATTGTGTGCTTATTCACTTACACATATCTCTTTCATTTTCAAAGTCGCGGTCCAAAATTCTACTTGCTAGTTGAATGTTTTTCTGTTCTTCCAAAGGATACTTAGGTACACCAGTAATCCTATAATTCATTGTTGCTTCTGCAAAACTTTTACCATATTTCGCATGCCATACTCCCCCTTATTTTGTTGCTCTGCTAGTATCATCTTTAGACTTGGGACGAATTGGGTTGCGTAGTACTTCATTCATTTTCTGGGAAGAATGCAATCAATTTCTGGTGATTTTTTCATCAATAATCTAATTGATTGAATTTTCAAAGTCCCTCTAATCATCCTTTTTGGATATATCTGAGCTGCTCGACTTAGTTAAGAGTTAAAAGACATCAAAAAACAAAACCTTCATCCAAAAAATGCCTTTGGCTTTTCCATTTTTCTCATTTCGCTATTGTTATTTTTACATGGTTTATCTCATATTTCTCACCTAGATAGGGTAGAACGGCCAAATGTTAAACGAATCTTTCAAGCGTTTATTATCAATAGTTCCCTTTTTTATGCATTGCAGCTTCTTTTCTCCACTTATCTGAGGTTGTTCTCATAGTTTGATCCTATTTTATTTGTCAGCTGTTTAAGTTTTTGCCAAGATTATCTCCAAGGGTGGCAAATATTTTCAATGAAATGAAGAGGCATTAGAGATATTCTTTCTTTTATGGGTTCATCGCAATCTGAAGAAATACCCAGAAATTACAGTATTCTACTACTATTCTTTTGCAAGTCTGGCAGGTATATATATTCTCCTCCATAATATGTTTTTGTGTTAGTGACTCTCCGGAATGCAGTAGTAACAAAACATCACAACCAAGATTTTGATCTGGTTTGATTGTAGAGTTAACATTTCCTAGATAGATTGTTATATTAATCACATTCGTATGTATTCTGCCCTCTTAACCGCATTATGATTTCAATGAAATCTCTGCATAGGAACAGCTTAAATCTTCAAATTCCCAGCTAGTTTAATAGCATAAATGTTCATGTTGCTATCCTGGAGTAAGGGTGTAATCGAGTTGAGTCGAGCTCGAGTACGAGCTACTCGAACTCGAGCTCGATCGAGCTCCAAAGGGGTGCTACTCGAACTCGAATTTTTTTAATAATTTTTTTATTTTTTAAATAATTTTTTATTTTTTTGAAAAAAATTAAAAAATTTTAGGACATGTTTGTAATTTTTAAAAATGTTATTATAATTTACCATAAATTAAGGACTAAAACAAGAAACCTTAACCAACATTGAACCTCAAAGTTTGCAAACTGAGAGATTGACTTTACCTCAAAAGTTTCAAAAGTCAGATTTTTTTTTTATGTCAACTGGGAACAACAATCATTTATGAGTTCAGTGATACACTGCAATGAATGTGTTTTTTTTTTTTTTCGTTTCTTCAGATCTTGCAAATGCTATTGTGAAGAGAGATTCTTAAAAGCTTCAGAAAATGAAAACAACTTCTTGTAGCAGGACAAACAAAAGCGAGAAACTTAAAAGAGCATGAACAACAATGAATTGAAGAACAAACATGAACATATTACAAACAGGGCATGGATATTTTCATGTTTTTTTAACACTTCATCATGCTTAGCATTCAGTCAATTGGCAATGAATTAACAACATACTGATAGATTGTCTACAACAACTCTTCATCTCATTTAGTGAGGACAGCTATATAAATTCACGTCTTGTAACTGTGCTCGATTTTACACTATTTTTAATGTGATTAATATCACAAGTTTTGACAAAAAGTTTGCGCCAGCCGTCCGTGTATAGCAATTTTCCTTATTTTCCGACCTTAAAACCCTCATTTTTCCGACTTTATAACATTCGAATAATATAAATCAAAGTTTGCTCTTTTAAATAAAATTGATATACTTTCTTTCCTCTATTCCTAGACCAATTCGCTATAGAAAAAAAAAAAAAATTAAAATTTTTGCATCCCTGAGGGTGATACTTGATACTTCCTTTCTCCATTGCATTCTATTCACTGCATTGCAAATTTGCAATCGCCAAACCGCAACAATCTTTACCATCACAAGCCCAAGTCAATGCAAGCAAAGCCCACACACACACAAAAAAAATTAGTTGCTTAGCTCTTCGCGCCTCCCAGGGTTTTTTTTTTTTAGAGAGGATGTGGGCTTAAACATAAAAAAATTTTAATCATTCGAACCAATTTTTATTTGTTTTTCTCAGGGATTTACGTTTCTTTTTATTTGGAAAATTGGCAGTAGGGTTTTACAAAGAATTAAGCTAATAAGAATGGACTGCAACCAAAACACCACCAACGGCAGCAGTAGTTCAGCTGCTGCTCCTCCGTTGACGGCAGAGGCGGCGGCCTTCTTCCAAGAAGGCATAAATTTATTGCTTTCTAGATGGACAGCCCTTCAAATGGCTGTTCTGAATGAGTGGGGCGGACCCCATTCTCGTCTCAAATCCCAGCAACTCGCCCTTGATCTCTTCTCCCTCCTAGCTCAATCTAAAGGTAAATTCTTTTTTTTTAATTCTTTTTTTTTTGGCAAATTTGCGGGTTCATGGTGAGAATTAGAATATGGGTTTATGTAAATTTGGAATTTTTATCCTGCTTTTCTTCTGGGCTGATTAATAATCCTCCGGGGAATTTGGCTGTGCAGAGAAAGTATATATTGATGACGTGGAAGATTTTCTTGATGATGCAATGCTCTCTCTTGGTACTGAGATTGCTGATGGCAGTATAGAGGAGGTATGGCTCTCTCTTTTTTTTCCTTTTTTTTTAATCTTTGTGTATTTTGAGTTCATTTTGTATGAAATTTTACCATGGTAGATAAAGAAAAGAAATTTGAGCAGTTGTTTTTTTATGCCATGTAATATATTCAGCAAAAGTTATGATCTTTAATGTTTTGTTCGATCTTTGTGACTAACTTTTCTCGCAATGGTAATTATCTTCTGGTCAGACCATTCTAGGCATGATTCTTGCTGACATGCATTTTATGATAAGCTAGCTAGATGCTGTAAAAGATGAATCGTTTTGTTTTTTTGGGTGTGTTTAATGTATTGAGCAAAAGGCCTGATCTTTAATGTTTTGTCATTTTTGTCACTAACATATCTCCCAATGTTAATTATCTTCTATGAAAATAATATAAATAATGATATTAGGAGACTGGGAGTATCTATAGCTTATAATACTCTTTCAGTATCAAGGGATGTGCAAATAATGCAATGAACTTCATGGCTGTTAGTGTGCACTTTGGGTGCTTTGCATTTTAGTGCACTTGTCAGCTGCCATCTGTGACCATATTTTGTATTAGGAATTTGCATGAGTGTGGAAATTGGAATAAGAGAGGTAAGCACAACTGTTTTTAGGTACTTGTATATTTGAGAGAAGTTTTATCCTTATTCTTGTCACAATTCTACCACAACAATGCAAAATTTAGTTTCTTCTTTCTCATATTACAACTTGTTTTGCCATTTGAGTAACTTGATTTGTTGATCCGGGGATATCAGTCTATCTGGCCAGATGCTTATTATTATCCAACATGTGCAAATGATGATTACAGCCTCTATTGTGCTTTACAGAACAAGTGGTTATCTCTTACACTTATTAGCATTGCATGATTTCAAATATCTTTACTTATCCCCCTGGTCCAGCAAGGACTGTCCTCCAAGTGGTAAGGCTAATAGCAGTCCTGTTCTTAGGGTTGTTGCATTCAACATCTCTTCATAGTAACGAGTATCTAGGGGGTTAAGTATGGTTTACATACTCCCCTTTGATTTGACAGGCTTGAAAAATTTTCATTTGTGAGAGTAGGTCTGTTCAATATTATGTCAAACAAGTAAAAAATAATTAAGATCTTTTGCTTGTAGAATGGAGGGACAGAGGAGAGGTATCAGAATCTCCAATGTTCTACCTGCGTATCACTTTTCTTGAACAATGATTAAATACTATGATCATTGATAGGTTAAATTGTACTCACCCACCTTAGTGAACATGAGAAACTGTTCTACTCTGGTTGGATGATAGCTATTACTTTAATACCATTTGTATGTATAACAAAGTAACATGACTTTGTGTCCCTTGATGGCTTTTTTTTGCTTTAATAGTACCTTATATGTATATATTTTTTGTTCAATTCAATTGCTTTCGAATTTATCAGATAGCAGAAAACTTGATGCTTATGCATGAAGAATGTTTGGAAGGTGATTTTGGCTCCATTGAAAGGCTAAGGGCAGCAGATCCACCACAGGGTGCTGCCTCCCATGTTACAAAGGTGACTATGGCTCTCTGGTTACCAATTCTTAATCGATGATGTCCCTGATAATTTAGATCTGTTTTTTTTTCCTTTGGTTAGAGTTTTGAATGTTATTTTTTCTTGTATGCAAATCAGAATCTGTTGTGAATCCATTTAGATGAAGTTCCATTCCTCGTCTAATTTATCATTTGGACACAGGCAATGAGTGATAGCGATGATGACACCGATGATGATGGTGGTGATAGTGAGAACTTGGTAAATGATGGCTCGTCGATGATGGTTGTTGATGCTCCACAGTCCCATTCTATTGCAAATAGGGCTGAAATGATTGTTGATGAATCTAAACCTCAGGAATCAGCAGAAGCTGAAGATGGGTGGACTGTGGTTGGGTCTAAGCGGAACAAAGGTAGAAGGAACTAAGTTATAACTCTCTAAGATACATTGTGTTGGTTTTTATTTAGAGTCCTTTTTTTTTGTCATTCCTTATTATTTAGAGTGCTTTTTCCTGTTCTTCGTTCACTACCGATTTCAGTTTGTTGTATGTAATTTCGAGGCTGACTTTAGCAAAAAAAATTTTGACACCTCCAACTACGACAATTGCATAGCTGTTGTTGCACTAAATGGTAGTTGAGAAACTCTTACAACACCTCAGTTTTTCCACCAATGTTGTAAATTATTGTCCATTTACGAATTCTTAATGATTCAAATTCTGCATCTAACTTCATTATCTTTGTTTGTTTATTGGGAAATACACTGTTGTTAATCTTTGGACTCTCCCTGAAAACTCGTGTTTGGAATGGATTGGAATCAGAGTGATTATCACTTAAACAGAGAAAGAAGAAAGAAAAAGGAAAGACACATTATTTTTGCTCTGAAACAGAAATTGCAATTGAAGATTATCTAAGTTCAATGTCTAAGAGAAGATTTGAGTTGCATTAGTGATAAAAAGTGCATTTAGTTCTCATGTTAGGTTGTAAGTTTGAGATATTACAAGTCATTTAATCTGCACCACATGGAGATCTTCTGCAAATGAGTGCTCAAGATACAAAAAAAGTTTCTAAATCAAGTAAGATATGTCAGATGAGAGGCTATCTAAAAACATGAGTAGAATGCAAATATAAGAATTTCACTGACTGTTTAACATGGATCATTAGACCTAGTCCTAAACATCTAAGTGCATAGCATATGTTAAATTAAACTGCACCTACATTCTTTAAAATCTCAGAAATGATCAATAAACTTCCAAGTTCCAATGTCAATGGATTTTTTTGTGACACAATTGGTATATCACTCTCTAATCACGAGAGTGTAACACAGAGTGATCATTTCTTTCACCACCTGCAAATCCTCCAAGAAAAAGAAGAAAAAGGAACCCAAAAAAAAAAAAAAAAAAATCCCAGAGATTGGGAGTTGCTATTTCTTGTGAAAAATGATGATAAGCATATATTAGGTATGTGTGAGTGTGATAAGGTTGATGCAAAATCTATAGTTTACATTAGAGGTGGTATAATGGATGTATTATTTTAGTGCAATTCATCAGTCCTCAATTAAGTTTAACCACACCAATGGAAAATAAAAGTCTCCAATAATCTTTACATTTGCCAATTAGAAGGCTCTAATTTAGGGAGTTAGTTTTGTATTACTCCGGATTTTCTGTTCCATTATATGGATTTGATTCATGTGTATTTAATTAAGTTTTGTAATACTTATGTTATGTATCCATAAAATGAAATAGGGATTGAAAATTTATTGGGGTTTTGTATATTGAACCAATTGAATTAGGGTTGTGTATTGTATTGGCTTTCATTCAATGTGAAGACATTGATTGATTGGTTAGGGTAAATAGAGTGGTCCAATTGTTTGTGTAGGCTCACAAGTTAATGCAAAAGCGGTCCACTCCACAATGCAATTTTCCAATTCAATTCCTGGGAATACTTGCAACACAGTAAAAGCTGAGTCCAGATACTTTGTCCAATATTTATCCAGTACTATTCTGTCTAGCGTTTAAAACTACGTCGTTTCATTAAAAGTAGTGACTAAATGCATAAATATCATTAAAATTATTTTAAAATTATTAGACCCTAACCAAGAGATTAGTGAACCCTACGACGTAGTTTTAATTAGGACAGGATAAGACAGACAAAATCTTGTACAGAAGATCCCGTGTCGTAAAAGCTTAAAATAAAGGCTTAATTACAAAAATATATATATTTATTTAAAAAAACCCCTAGTAGTCTGGAAGAGTTTCAAGTTATTTTTTTTATAGAAAAAATTGCTTTAAACAGATAAGAACTTGTAGATTGAAATAAATAGACTGACACACAGTAGATACATTAAATCCATAAAATTGTGCGTTAATCTACAGGAAGGTAATTTGAAAATCTATTAAACTATAATAGTTTTATACTAAAAGTTATCCTAAAATAAAACTCTACTAATTTACTAACTTCTAAAGCAAGCATATCCTTTAATATAAGTCCAATTTTATACTATATTTGTATGATTCTCAAATTTTAGTCATGTTTGATTATTTATAGTATACTTAGTATAAGCCAAAGAGTAACATTGTCCTTTACAATTAATGAAAATATTCAACAACTAATTATTTAATTTAAAACCATAAGAGAGATTTAAATTTAAATCTGCCTAATATTGAAACTTGACAAGGAAAATTTACATTAAATGAAACACTCTAGGGGAAGTATAAAAATTAATAATAATAATAATAATAATTGCTACACATTTTGAAAGTGACAAATCATAACGTGTAAATTGTGTAATATGTCGTTTTGTCAATGGAATTTTGAATGCCAAATGAGTAGATAAAATATCTTTTTAAGCATTTAAGATATTATCACAATAAAAAGGTTTATTAATTGATGGTGAAATTATTCTTGGAATCCAATTCAATACATTTATTATTATTATTATTGTTTTGTTTTTTTTTTACAGAATGTCATCATCTCATTAAGCTAAAATGGTCCCCAATTAATCTTGAAATCAAGAAACAAAAAAAAATATGTGTTTGGTTTTCTCGAATATCATGATAGCCAATGCCCAAGCCAACAATTAATTAGACATCAATAATTATGTGTTCAAACTATGCATTTTCTAATTGAAGTCTTCTTTATTATTTGCACAAACAAAGTATTTTTTTTTTTTTGTTTTTAAAAAGAAAATGTATACCTTGATATGCGATTTAGACAAGGAATATTTAAGTGTTATGTTTAAATTGATAAATTTTGTTTTTGTGTAAAAAAATATTTAATATTAAATATTTTTTAATTTAATTTTTAAAGTTGATCGACGGTGATCAAAATCTGGTGGCGGTCAACGCCGGTCAAAAGTGTTGACCACTACTAGGGTGGTATTTTAATAAAAAAATTGCAAAATAATGAGAATACACCTAGTCTCAAAAGTGAAAAAAGTGAAATTTTTTCACAATTTTCAAAAACACAGTTGGAGTAAACTCCCTTGAACTATTAACTTTTCTTGCATTAATCCTCATAGTTTTAATTGTACACCATACACAATTGATTTTTTTAACTTGATAGAAATTAATCTATTTTGTTGCTTCTCAAATAATTGAATAAATTAATATATTCGATTGGACACCATACTCCAATGGATCTTCTGTTACATTCTCTATTTTAATCTTTATTTTAATATTTATTTTAATCTATAAATACAACCCACGTATATTTAATATTTATTCTTAGGGTTACTAATAACTTGATAGGATTTTAGTAAATATACAGGCTTGTATTGGCAAATTGAAACAGAAAATAGAATAGAAGATCAGGAATGGCGCCGTACTAAAGAATTGTATAAAGACTAATATATTTTTAACTGAAAATAAAATCTGCTAATTTATTCATTCAATTATTTTATTGGAATTAAAAAAATAAACTAATTTATCTCAAATATTTAAAAGATCATGGGATTAAGTATTATAAATAAAAATATAGAAAATAATTTAAGGAAATTTAATTTACTATAAACAATGTTGAAAAGCAAGATGAAATGTGAAGTTTCACTATTCCAAGTAGAATAAATTTTGATATTCCAATCATAAAATAATAATAATAATAAAAGAATTCATTAGAGATTATACATAACATGTTAATGTTATCCAACTAGGATAACAATTTGATGTAGATTTTGATAAAACAGCCACAATTAGAAAGAATTATAGATTGCATCAACCTGATTTATACTGAATTTAGGTAAGACCAACATCATTCCATCATTTGTCCCTTGGTTTTTCTGCATACTCTTTTCTGACATGTTGGATGTTCAGTGGCCAGTTTCGTATGAAAAAAAAAAAATCAAACAAACAAACAAGAATTGGAACAATTATGTTGCTTCTCAAGATTTTTCTCACAATTACGGTAAAAAAATATAAAATTAAAAGAGAAAGAGGAAATCACAAAAAGAAATAGAAATTAAGAAATTATAAGAAGCGATACGTTATATTCAAATATAAATGAGAAATGTGTTTCGACCGAACATCACGAATTATAATCAGTATAATCGATCTCACTTTATACGGGTTAGTTGTCGTTGTTAATGATGATATTGTTACTTAACTTTATATGTCACTACACACCAAATTGTTGCTACATTTTTGCTTAATGGAATAAGAAATGCACAAAATGTAGAGTGACTTGAGATGATTGATTGTGCCCACTTGAGATGATGAATGTTTATAAAATCAAGAACTGATATTATATTAATATATGGAATTCATAAAAAAAAAAAAAAAATTGGTTCAATGATGACTCTTTTTTTTATAGATTCTTGCTCATCATGAACTATTTCTTGGCAGGTAGTTATTATTGTTTTTGATTATTTACTGTGCCAACTAAATTTGCTACTACTGAATCACTGCTTTCCAAAAAAAGAAAAGACAAGTGAATTTGTTGGTCCAGAACTTTTCTCTATATACACTGTTTCTCTTCAATGGTAGTTCGTGCATGATCCTGGCTAGTCCTGAACCCATTTCTGTCTGATTTTGAATTATTAAGCAACCATTTTCTTTCAAGGGTTTTGGTGCCAAGAAAAGTGATTCATATATAGACAAATGATAATCATTAGTCGAAAAATGAGGTACATATCATAAAGTTTAATTTGTGCATTGCTAAAAGACAATGAATATTCAGCAGATGACGCATTGTTAATTAACTGAATATATGCAAATTGCGATCTATACAATTCATGCAATACGAGCATAGAACGACTGCTAAGCATTTATCCTCGATCCTATGGATCTCATTTTGCCATATTATTCTAAAGACGCCATAATTGGACTTTGTGATGCGCTCGGGAAACGTCTTACCATTTATGTAATTTCTAATGTAATATATATCACAGGGTCAAAAGACGCTGCAATTGTATTTTGCGACGCAATCTATAAAACATGAAGCGTCTTAACTTTTACGCAATTTTTTAATGTGATTTATATTATAGGATCAAAAGACACTGCAGATAGACTTTGTGACGCGCTCTATAAAACATGAAGCGTCCAAGTGGTTACGCGATTTATAATGTGATTCATAACCAAACATTTGACAAAATATTACCCTCACGGCCACCATGTCATAACGTTCCTCCTTTTCTCGGATTTAATACCGACTTATTATAGACAGACAGATTATTTATAATTTGGCAGAGATCGAGTTTCATGCAAAACAAGCAGAAGGGACTTTCTTTTTTTTTTGTAATTATTGACCAAGCTAGTATTGTGCTTTATTCAAGAAAGTCAAAATTTTCAGCAGCTGAGTGTGAATGAAGAATGCTAAAACATTCTGATCATATTTAATCATAGTCGTCGGAAGACTTCCTTTTCACAACTAGTTTGCGTCATTGAGTTGGAAATTGGAATGGATACTAAAGAAACAAGATAGTTGAAGATAGACATTGGCTTGTTTGCATGCATGTAGAGATGACCATTGTTCCGGTTCCGGATAGAAATTGGTTTGTTTGCATGCATGTAGAGATGGCCATTGTTCCGGTTTCGGATAGACATTGGTTTGTTTGCATGCATGTAGAGATGGCCATTGTTCCTAGGGGTTTTTTTCGAGTCGGTTTTCGGGTTATTCGAGTTATTCGGTTCGATTTATTCAGTTTGGACATTTCTGAACTCGAATTCGAAAATCGAACCGAATTCGAATATAATTCGAACAAACCGAACCGAATTCGAAATTCGGTTTTCGGTTCGAATTCTGTTTTATTCGAATAAACTGAATAAAACTTCGTTTAAATCCTAATTAAATCATTAAATTACATAAATTATATCAAAATTTACAAACATGCAATTAAATCAAATAATACATAAAAGAATGACCCAATTATGTCTATTAAGTTTAAGTTGTATTATTATTATTATTATTATTATTATTATATATTTTATATTTATAAAAATTATATTATATATATTGAATTCGGTTTTCGGTTCGGTTTTCGAATTGGAAGCCCAATTCGAAAACCGAATCGAAAAACGAAATTCGAATTTGGTTTAAACCGAAAACCGATTCGAAATTCGAAAATCGAATTCGAATTTCTGAATTCGAATTCGGTTTTCGAATTTTCGAATTGGTTTTCGGTTTAGACCAAATATTGAACACCCCTAATTGTTTCGGAACCGGAACCGTGGTCTCACAAAATCGTAATCAACGCCAAACCGTCTTCGGTTCTTGATTTTGTAGAATTGGAATCGCGGCAAAAAAAAAAATTCTATAAATATTTGGGCGAATTCCCTTTTACCCCCCTGTGGTTAGGCATAATCACCCTATCGCTACCTCGTGGTTTAAAAATACCCACATAACCCCCTCGTGCTTTGGACTAATGTGGAAAACCGACGGAATCCGTCTAAACTGACGGATGTGTGCTACACGCGCAAGAATATGCGTGTGGAGAAATAAAGTGCGATTAAAATTCAATTTTTGTTACAAAATTACCCTTATTTACGTTTTCTTATTTCTTTTTTTATTTTCTTTCTTTTTCCCCTTTTCCCTTCGTCTTCTCTGTCTAAATTTCTTCTCAAAACACCACCTTATAATCAAAGCATCACTTCATCGGGAAAAACTCATTAGTCAAGCCCAAGCTTTTCATATTTTTCTCAGCATAATTAGCAAATCTATAAACAATCTCATCTTTCTAAGCAATAAGGCATGCAGGTTTTAAGGAAATCTGAGATCAAAAATTGATCTCTCAGAACCCACCAAGGAAAATTGACGAGTTTCAAAATTGATGAGTTTCAAAACCCACCAAAGAATCTGAGATCTCTCATAACCCAATTGAGTTGCAGCTTTTAAGGTAAAAGGGGTGACAAAACCTCAATTAATCTATCAAATTTCCAAGAAAAAAATGACAATTCAGAAACAATATATAGCAGGAAATATGAAAAAGAATGCGTGAACTTTATCAGTAAGAACTTTTCGATAGGAAAGGTTCATTTCATTCCAGGCTTGTTGCAGTGATTGGCTGAAGGAGCGAGTAAAAAACAAAAAGAAATGAGGAGATTTGATCCGTGGCCAGTGTTTTTCCGGAGAGAATGGAATCGGAACTGGTCTTTTCTGGTGGGTTTCGCTGTCACCGATGCCATCATCACCAAGTTCTCCCTCAGTCTCAGTGAGGAGGACGCCAAGAACTCTCCCTTTGCGCAGAGGCACAAGAAACACTGATTAGAGGTTTTCTCGGGTGTTTTCAAGGAGTTTTTGGTTGGTTTTCATCAAATTTCGGATTTGGGCAGCCACCGAAATCACTGTTCATCAGTGTTTTGTCAACCTTGTTCGTCGATTTCGTGGCACGGATCGGACCATATGAGTTATGGATCTTATTCCTTACATGCTTAGGAATTTATCTTGATTTATTGGGAATTTTTCAACCAATTTTGGTAGATTTTCTTGGCAATATTCAGTTTGGTCGGATTCTAGTCAACTCGCCGGATTTCTTTCTCCCTCTTGTTGCTATGATCATGCCTAGGTCTATATTGCTTTTATCTCCAGATTAAAGGTTGGTTTCTTGCATCATTTGTGCTTGTTTCATTGGATTTGCTTTTGAACACTTGGAGAAGAAGGTGAATAGTAGAGGGCAGCTTGAATTTCAAAATTGGAAATAGAGGTTAGGTTCGATTTTTCTGATAAATGGAGATTATGAGCATGTTGGGAAAGGGTTTCATCTCTGTGCGCGTTTTTTTTCCTTTATCAAAAGAATGAGAGGACGGAGTCGGAGATTGACAGTTGATATCGGGAGGAAGAAGAGGATGAGTAGAAGAGTATAGCGTGTGAAGAGGACGGAGCCGGAGATTGGGAAATGTCAAGGCCGTTTCTGAGTTCTATAGAGACTTCGGGCGGATTTTCTTATATACGGGTTTGACTCATCAATGTTTGACTATATATTTAAGTAAGGGTATTATTGTAATTTCGCACACATCCGTCAGTTAAGACGGATTCCGTCCATTTTCCACATTAGTCCGAACCACGAGGGGGTTATGTGGGTATTTTGAAACCACGAGGTAGCGATAGGGTGATTATGCCTAACCACAGGGGGGTAAAATGGTATTCGCCCTAAATATTTTTATACCACTTTATTTTCATAACATAATTTCTTAGTTTTTTTTAATCGTTATATTGTAACTTTTAACATTTATAGTTTAGGGGTTAGGGTTTAGGGTATCAATTTTTTTAATTAATTATTCGTTATTATATTGTTCAAACATTCTTTCAATACTCTTATCATTTATATATTTTTCTTTCTCACTTATCTAATCCTTCATAATTCTATTTTTCTAAAACCTCCATATATTAGTTCAATTTCAACTATTAATCCAATTATATTATGTATCAACTTAATTTTCTAATTTATATTATCCTAATTCTATTATTATATTATACTAATATACTATTTAAAATCCAATTAATAGTTCGATCATTTTTTCAATATTCTTATTCTTTCTATATCTTTCTTTCTCACTTATCTAACATTCATAATTCTATTATTCTAAAAATTCATATATTAGTTTAATTTTAACTACTATTCTGATTATGTGTTATTATATTATACTAGTTGAATTCTAATTAATAATTCAAATATTCAAATGTTCTTTCAATATTCTTATTATTTTTATATTTTTGAATCTCACTTATCTAATTCTTCATAGTTCTATTATCTAAAAACTATATATTAATTAAGTTCAATTGTAACTATTATTATGTTGTATTATTTGAACATCAATTAATAGTTTAATTATTATTTCAATAGAAATCAAATTTAAAAGTGGATTACAATCGAAATTCGAAACTAAAAATCGAAAAAAAATAGGAATTGAAACAAAATAGAAACCTAAATCAAGACGAAAACAGAACCGGAATTCGAACCGCCGGTTCTGAAATCGTGGCCACCTCTAGCATTCCACAAATATTTTTTGTGGCTGAGTTGATTTCACGCATTAATGTCGGTAATTCATATGGGAATTTCTTTAAAAGCACGTGAATGTGTTTTGACATTGTTCAGTCACCAATCAACATTGAAAAAACCTATAGTTTTTTATTCATTGCACACAGTAGTTGTTGACAGAGAGATTTCGAGGATAAATGCTCATTCACCAACCTGATTGAGAGCTCATTAATATCTGTTGCTGAGTTTTCTTTGTTGCCAGAAATATGTACTGTTGATCTTCTCTTCTTAAAATTATTGGAGAGAGAAATCATTGAGACAATGAACTTTTGGTAGATGTTAAAAACTCATTTCTTGACTGTGAAAAACAAAAAGTTCTATGGTAATCTAAATATTTTCTTGCCATTCTCTGCTCATAAAAGGAAAGTTGGAGACATCAATTTTAACCTGAGACGTTACTTTGAGAAAATTTCAGTGACATTCCAGTTCTGTGTATTCCAAACTCCAAAGGGCAAAGGCCACTCATAATTCTCACACTCTTTCTGACTGACAAGTGACAGCCACTGAGGACATGGTAAAAACCTCAGGAACTCTCCCTTTACAAATTACAATAGTTCCTATCTAATGTCTTTCCAAACTTCAAATAAATTCGGAATACTTCCTCCTTTACTGACATTGGGATGAACGAGTTTGAAGATAATGCATTTGCCGTTAGCAAAAGACTCTCTAATACGTAATGTGAATTTCACCATGAGTGATATAGACAAAACATGCAAAGTCTATGGTTACATTCTCAAGTGTGTACAAAAGCAAGTTGTGAGAGCTTTACAATTTTAAGTATGCAGTAATGCACTGTTAAATAACAAAAAAAAAAAATGCAGTGATAGTGTTTTTTCTAGTGATTAAAATCTTCACATTGGCGATTGCTAATCAGTTAAGCTACTGCTGTTATTGTGGACAAGAAATGGTAAAAAAAAGTTGAGTTTTAGTTTTGTGAATACTTCCAGAACCGATGTACTTATTTCAATGCATGTGCCTACCATTTCTTGTCTTTGCCAAAATGGAAATGGGAAGAACCCACATGGGGAATCTGACAAATTGAATTTGCGCACTCGATTTTTGCTAGCCAGCAAGCAAGAAAGAAAGAAAGAAAGTAAGATTTTAATCTGCTGAATCAGAACAGCAGTGATGAAAATGTATAAAGGCGTATGGTACTCTTCTCGTTGTTGTGAAGCTAAGATTCTTTTGTGTGTCTCTGTTGCCTTCGTTGAAGTTAAGGTGTGTGGGTCTGTCCTAGGCCCCCGGGAGACCAAGCTATGCTAAATACTATGTTTTTATCAAGGAAACACCAGTGCTAACTACTTTGCTTTAGCCCTTAGCCCACTCTACATTTTTTTTTGTTAGGACAATGAAATTGCCCCTTAAACAAGGAAAATTGTAAGCAGATTTTTTTGACTCAGAACCAATCCTAATTGTCAGTTCTTGTACCATTTCTTTCTTCTTGTACTTTGTTTCTTAAGCCCACTTTTTTTATATGCTCTTGTGTACTTGTGTATGTTCCTGAAATTGAAGCTTTGTGTCACATGAAAAGTTTTTTCTGTACTGGTGCAAGAAAGAAAACAGAAAAATTCTTCATCAAGAAGGAGATGGACTAGTTTTATGGTGATCATTTGTGGGATTTTGATTGAGTTTGAACTGACAAACTCCAATCAGTGATGGATTTGCACAATTATGTTATGTACGGTGGAAAGGCAATTCAACTAAACACAGATGTAGACCAAACTTGTTCATATTCACAAGAAGTTGATCAAGATGATTTTTCTTTGTCTAGATCTTCATTAAAGAAGCTGACAGGAACATTTGGAAACGTTAATTCTTCCTGGTCTAATGATTATAAAAAGGAACAAGTATTTGCAAGAGGAGCTTCAGTTTGTTTTGGTCAACCAATGGTTGGTTTGAAGCTTGGAGTGCCAAAGGACACTGAAAATATGAACTCTACAAGTAATTCCGTGTCTTCAAATGCAGCAAAGAGATCTAGAGTTTCTTATCAGAGTATGCAAACAAGTCGTTGCCAAGTAGAGGGATGCAATCTTGATCTTAGTTCAGCTAAAGATTATCATCGTCGTCATAGAATTTGTGAGTGCCATTCCAAAAGCCCAAAGGTTATTGTAGCTGGAGTTGAAAGAAGGTTTTGTCAACAATGCAGCAGGTTATAATAAGTTACATCTTAAGTTTTAATGTTGTCTTTCTTTGTTTACTTCATTCCATTCAATTTTTTTCTTAAGGATGTGCATGAATTAAGAAAGTTTTCGTTAACATTGTTGTTTAAAGGTTCCATGATTTGGGTGAATTTGATGATAAAAAACGAAGTTGTCGTAGGCGCCTCTCTGATCATAATGCCAGGCGGCGCAGGCCACAGCCAGATGCAATGCATTTAAGCTCAATGGGGCTGTCATCTTCTTTATATGGTGCCTTATTCAACTCTATTTTGCTCATCCAACTTTTCATTTCATCAATTTTTGGTAAACTTTTTACATGATATTTGGAGTTTGATTAGTTGTTCTTTTTACTTTTGACATGAACAGATAGGAGGCCACCGAGTTTTCTATTGAACAAGACAGCATCCTCATTGTCTAATGCAACATGGGAGGATTCTTGCAGTATGAAGATGACACAGATGGGAAATTCCCTGATCAGGACTTCAGGTAATGATGGTAGGAAAAACAGTATTTTTATCTGTAGAGATTCCAAAAATCCCTTGTTTTTTCAGAGCTCAGGTTCTTGGATCCTTGAGAAAGTGTATGTTTTCTCCTGTTTCCAACAAAAATGAATCAGAACACACAACATATTTGGCAATACAAGTACAAAGAACAAAACAGCATATACAACAACTCCAATAATTTATGTACCCTGAATTGAAAAAGGGCGTTCCAAAACCAAAAAAAAAAAAAACATTCTTGAAATCGCTATTTTAGCGATCTCCAGATGGATTTTGAGCCTCTTCTTGGTGAAGATGAACAAGAAATAGATAGTCCAACAGTAACTTCACCCATAACCCTCTCAGTTTTGGCTGTTGGAACAACTAATCTTTAAAAGTTTGTAACCTCATGTGCATGTCTACAAGTATCCTTTCTTGTGTCACAATGTGGCTGTCCTCATCCTTCATTTTTCAAACTAAAACCTATGCATACAGACCATTCCAAATCTTTGAATGCTGTACTTGTGGGCTACTCTCTTAGTGATCATCTCTTTGCTTCCTTTCCAACTGCATATATAACAGTCATTTCCTTCAGAATATCAATTTTTCATAGATAACTTTTGCAATTCCTCATAGATTTTGCCAACAATGGATCCACCATACTTATTCTAACTTTCATTCCTACCAGCCTGATTAAGCATATGGATTGATCTTACATTAGTCCCATATGTGCATATCATTTTTTCGTTTTTCTAACGAAACTTAACTACCGACGAGTTTCTAGTTTTTCATTCTTCTAACAACATTTGACTATGATTGAGTTTCTACTAACCATTCCAGGCTGCAGACTTAAATATAAGACATTTTGCATTGCAGCTAAAGTTCATGTATATGTCAAGACTTGAATCCTACCAGGAATGGAAGGTTCCAAATTCTCATCATTTGCTACAAAAACTATTGATATGGAATGAATATAATACAAATCAAACATCAAAGCAAACATGACTAAAGAAGTTAACACTGGCCACTGGAATTGTTCCATTTCTTCTAATACAGGACAATGTTCCTCTTTTACTGCTGAATATTTGCAGGCAATGCATCATCTGCTGCAAATTCTCACATGAATGAAGTACAAAATTTGCCGCGTGCTCTCTCTCTTCTGTCAACTACTACTAGTTGGGGCTTCAATGAGCCTGGTTCCACCTCTCTTGATCAGCTTATGCAAGGAACTGCCAGCATAGCTCACCCAGTCATGCCAGTGGAATCGCAAAACTGGCCTCTCATTTCAGCACGCGTATCAGCAGAACAAGCACCTTCCATATTCCCATTGCATTGAAGAATGCCATTGCAAAGTACTGATAGATCCCACCTTGAAGGCGAATTCGATCTTTTAAGCCATGCCCTTATGAATCTGTGTTGCATTTTTCAAGTTGAATTTCACATATTCATTTTCAGTAGAGGTTTCTTACTGTTGTTTCAGTCCTTTTTAAGCTAACATTGATTGATCCAAATGCCTGTTTATTTTCTTTTAGAACTTGCTGTTGCCAGAACATCAGAGAAAGATAAATAATGATCCACCAGGCCTTGGAAATCATTTCTTGTATCAAATTTGGAAGAATTGTGGAACTTTAATTTGTGAGTTTCAATGAGTGTGCATGGATGATTTTTGGAGAAAATAATCTCACGGGTCGTTGGAATCTTTGTTACTTTTGCTAAAGGTTAAACCCGTGACAACTAGCATGTTTCTGATGGCATGGAGATTCACTGAAACAATGGCGACCATGATATGATTGACAACCAATTTGATGCAGTTCAAGCAGATAAAAAATTTAGTCCTAAAGGAGATTGATAGTCTATGCATGTGTACAAGGGATACAAAAGCAGAACATCAGCTCTGGTATAGTATTTATCTGAACATATCAGTGAATGATTGATAACACTCCTATTTCTGCTTATAAGTAGTTTATCTCAATATAAGTAGTCAGTATCAAGATCGAAAAAATAAGGAGGATTGCGTTAAAGTTGTTTTGTCACTCTAATGATATCGGTTTATAAATAGTCAATATCAAAACTTAAAAAAGGAGGAGGGTTATGTTAGTATGGTAAACGACAACCAACCTAAAATTTCGTCACAAGTGCTTTTTTATGGAGAATCCACAAAACTGAGACAAAAAAAAAAACAAGTAGTTTTGACTACCTTATAAACTCTCCTTTAATTATTGGGAATCTAGACATCCCATGAAAGAATATACTTTAGCAATTTAACAGGGCTCTATGATGATCATTGTTGTGCTGTTCTAGTATGCAAATGCAGCAAGGCATTTCTCAAGAGTGGGATATTTTCCTGAGGAGGTAATTCGTTCTTATTTTGACTTTGTCATTAATTATTGTGAAGAACAATCAATTAATTATACTTTAACGTTAATCTACATAGATATATTATCCTACATTGTTCTTTGAATTTATGAAAAGGTCATATTTTATGTATTCCGCAACCAACGATTCAATCTATGTGAGACGTGTAAGGCAACTGTATCATGATTTGATGGTTATGGATTGAATCCCAACTCAAGTGCTGTTCCCGTTGGAATCTTAGAATTACAATACAAATTCTCTTTGGATTGTAAAATCCCAAAATAAGTTCTCTTGTGATTGGAATTGTAAAATCGCAACACAAGTTCTCTTCTAATTGTAAAATCGCATCACTCCGATTTGTACATTCACAAACTCTCATAACTATTTGTTAGAATCCCAGTTTTTAGTTGAATTAAAATATTACCATGATAGATATAAGAACTTGTCATTATCTGTTCAAAAACTTTGTGGTTTGTGATTGATTTGTGTTTTAGGCCAGTTGTCAGTTTATCTGTAATGTATTTTATTGCTAGAGTTTGTTCAGCACTAGTTAATTTGTTTGTAATGCATATAGTTACAAGTTTGGAAAACAAAAAAAAATTCCTATCTTGTTTATCGACTATTTGTGCAATCTGATGTACAGATATTTAGCTTAATTGTAACATCATTTCTTATGGAATGAAAATATTGATTTTGAACAACAAAAAAAAAAACTCTCATAACTAGTTTTGCATATTCACAAATGCTCCTCCCTTTAATATAATGTATTAGAATTGGCCTTTCTTTCTCAGCTTTTGTCTTCTTGTTAAGGATAAATTCATGGAAACATACACAAAGTTTCAATTAAATTCATTAGAAAATGTTATTTAAAATCCGAAAGTTTGCTTATGAAGGGAGTAGAAATGAGGAGGAAGGGGATGAGATGGGATGTCACGAAGGGGGTCATAAAGCTTTAAGTCATTTCACATGCAAATCAAATTAGTTTGTAATTTCTATGCCGTTTCTAATAGATATATCACATAAACTCATATACTACCGATTTATACATGACACGGGATTAATGACGTGCATTCGCGCTCTTGTGTATTATAATTTATGAATATATGTGTATTGCAATTTGCGTGTATAGAGTATCATATCGAGTATTATTCTGTATCATGTATAAAGTATTAATATTTAAAATGCAAAATAGCAAAATAAATAAATAAATAAAATTATTTCACATTAGAATACCTGTAAATATATTAAAGTTATTCTCTATTTATTCACTTTCCAAGTACGCCATTTTTTCCAAATTTTCCCCAAGTAGAATTCATAAACTTTCAAAAATTGCAATAGTAATTAGTAACAAAAAATATTGTTATTCTCACTTAGCATCCAAGCTACAACAAAAAAACATAAAGGTAAAATAAAATAAAGAGTAAATTGAAAAAAATTACTTCTAATTTTAGTGTTTTAAATTCATAAAGTACCAATTTATTATAAACTACCATAATTTCCTAACTTTCAATAGAAATTGTAATCTTAAAAAAAAATAAACAACTTTTGTGTTGTGAATTAACATATTATTCTCATTCATTAGTTGATCTTAAAAATAATTGTTTAATTTCTCTTCCTCCCTTCATTATTTCCTCTTCATTTTTCTCCATCGTTGTCAATTTTTGTTCCAAACACTTATTTTTTTTTACTCTGATTTCTTTCAATAATAAAATTACGAAGAAAATAATCAAATTTAGAAGAAATTATTGATTCATTCACAATAAATTAATACTTAAATTAAAAATTTGTGGGATACTTTACAATTAAAGTATAATTCAAGGTAGCTTCTGACAATTTACCCTAAACTAAACAGGGCAAAACGCCAAAGTCAAGAACCAATTTTTTTTTTTTAAATAATAAATAAAACTGAAAAATGCAAAGGAAACTTCTGTAATAAATACTCACCAAAAAAGGACAATTAATTTTGGTTATTTATAAATCTGACCCTAAAACCCTCACATCTATTCATTTTCAAACCCTCCCGCGGCCAAGATTTCTTTTACTTCCCCCCATCCCCATTCCCTTCCGTTTCATTTCTCTCTCTCAAATCCCAATTCAATTTAGGCAACGACAATAATACAGTAGTGGGGAAGTAGGGTTTTTTGTTCTATCATTTCAAAGAAATTTTGATTTTTTTTTTAATAAATCCCGTAATTCAATTTGAATTTGTATTCTTCGATCCGCTTCGATTCGATTGATGGAAGAAGCCGGTCAACAAAACTTCGATCGATTCGCTCCCATCTCCTCACCTGGTTTGAGTCTTGCCCTTTTGTTCGTATTAAAATTTTTGGGTTTTTTTTTTCGCTTTAGAATTGGTTTTTGTGTGTGCGCTGATGTGGAAAAATTCGGTTGTTTTTGTTGATTGTTTTGGTGTAATGGCCATAGAATTCGTAATGGGGTGCTTGGATTATTGGGAACTCATTGATTGATTTTATTTTAGTGTGGGCATAGTTTGAATTCAGTGTTTGATGACTGTTTTTTGGGGAGTTCATTTTGCTGTTCATAATGGTTTTTTTTTTTTTTTATTGTTAAAAGTAAACAGCTTTTAGTTATTCTGATAAATGTTCTTGGAGAGCCCGAAACCTTAATTATGGTGGCTATTGTTGTATAATTTGTTAGTCCAGGTTTGGTAGTTGAGAGTTAAATAATGAAGAAATTTTAAGCAGTCGGCAATGTGTTTCATACATATGGAGATGGAGTAGTTTCTTGACCCACATTCTTGTTCCAAGAAGAACTGAAAGAAGCCCAAGATTTATCCCTTCCTTAGGGACTAAAGGCATATGTTAGTTTGAGCTTTATTGACTTATGGATTTACCTTTTTGTTATTGCAAAGTGTGAATGGTGGTTCCTGCCTTTTCCTTCATGGCAAGACATAGAGGAAGGAGAAAAACAAAAAGTGTATTGCCATTTTTGTTTGACTGGTTGATTGTGTGATAGTTCATTGGTTTTGACAGTATGTAATGTTTTGGTGTAAATGCAGGGGAGAGAGCTATAGAGTTGCATAATGTGCCGGAACAGGTAAATTGATACCACTCTTGATCTTGTTGTAATTCTTTCCTTTCCTTGCATTTTGGTTGTCTTAGGTATTGTGTTCTATTAGTACTTCCTTTTCAATCTATTATCAGCCAATTTCGCCCAAAGATGAAAGGATCATTTCTGCAAATCCTTCTCCGGATGCAGCCATCTCAGGGGCTTCAAGAAATGCCAAAGATCAGCCTGTTGCCTCAGAGAAAAGTGGAGCTCTTACCACTGTGCATCCACTTGATGTTCCCCATGAACAAAGTTTTTATTTTGGAGGTTAGATGTTTGTGAAACTAGCCTTTTGATTTAGCAGCTACTGAATGTCTTTCTTCACCATATATCTCTTCCATACATGTAAAGTTTGTCATATCTTGCATTTATTGTTGCGTCGAAATGCTTGACCATATTGAATTATCTTTCTGTCATTCTTGTGCTGGCATTGTATAGCTGGATCACTACCCCTCTGCTTTTGCTTGTTTTTCTTTTTCTATGAGAGGGGTGAGTCATTTTTGTTTTTCCTCTTTGCTTTAGGTTTTTGTGGGGAATGGTTTGAAGATTCAACCAATGCATCTAAAAATTAAAGCTTAAAAGTTTCTTGATGAAGTATCTACTTAACTTTACTTTGAGTATGTAATCTAAAACTGAAGTATGCTGTTTACAACTTTTCATAGGGAAATTTGTACTTCTAGCAGAGCTTCCTTGGGTTTGTGTTTATCAATCAGTCTAATAGCTAAAGTTTTTTGTCATTTGTGCTGCATGTTGTGGATTTTCTGAAAATTGTGGCTTTTTATCTTACCTTGGCTTGGTTCAGGTTTTGACAATGGCACCGGTTATTTGGATGATCATTCTAACTATGTTAATGCTAACAGCGTACATGTGGTACCACCAGTAAGTTTAAATCAATTTTATTTCCTTCCCTTCATGTATGGTTTGGTATAAGCATCAGTCACAGACCTTTTGGTTTATTTATCATATTGGGATTTTGGCTACATGTAGGCAATGTTCAATGAAAATCCATCACTATTTTTTCCTCCTGGTTACGGCTATGACACTCAGATGACAGCATATGGACAGTTTTCTCCTATTCCTAGTCCAATCTCTCCAATAATGATTGATGGCCAGCTGTACTCTCCACACCAAATCCCAGTGTCACCACCTTATTTTCCACCAGTTTCCCCCGGGCTGCCACATGTTAGTTCAGCTCTTACAGTCTCGCAGACAGAGCTAATGGCACCTGCAAGTAGTGGACAAGAAAGCATAGTCGATAATGCGCTTTTTGGGCCAGGTTCAGGCTACTATGTACCATTTGGATCTTTTGGGGGAGGAGACCTCTCTGGAAATAGTAGCCTTGGTTTCTATAAATTCCCAGGCGAGTTTGGGCCCGGTGATGCATTGTCTAGTCAATCAGGTTCCTTGGAATCAAGCAGGTACTTGTCTCCATTAACATCAGGAGCTGTGTATCCACATCCAATTGGTGTTCTTGGGTCATATGAGCAGAATGTTGCACAGGTGGGTTCTCTCTGGTGTTTGGCTCTATTTAGTGAAGAAATGGAAAATATGGGACCTTTATCATGGTTATCAAGTATTTTTATAATCCCTTGTCAACCTTGCACTAACTTTAAACTTTAGTAATTGTTGCTTCATCAGAAGAATGATTTATTGCAATCAGCAAGTGATGCATTCTCATTTCTTGCATTTTTTTATTTTCTTTTGTTTTCTTGAGCTAGCTGCATTACCTTTAGCATTAATGGAAATCAAATGTATTTTTTGTATGAATGTTTTCTGGTATTCTGATGTTTATGGTGCAATTTTTTGGTTGCTTTCTGGTGTCCTTAATTTCCTCTTAATTCCTCAATCACCATTTCTTCAAAAGAGAGAGCCTTTGGATTTGTATTTTATTCATCATTGCTCACAAGTTAATTGTGACTTTGAGCAGGTAACCTGGCTAGCATATTTTTGCAGGTTTCATTACTATTTACAAATTTGGTTTAAGAACTATTATATGGCTTTTGGGGGAAGTTTGTCAAAATGCAACTTATAACTAATGTAACATCTGCTGAAGTTTATACTATAAAAAATAATATGCAATGGAAAATGGAGAGAGTAAATGGAAGCATTTCGATGCAGTAAACTTCTGGTTGGAGATGTTAAATTTTAGCTTAAGTGAATGATACATGCATACAATTTGGCCTTCAGATCCTCTTTGAGATTATACATGGCATACTAAACTGTCTACCATCTTTGCTTTTATTGATCAGTTTTGATTTTTTTAACCCAAATGTTCTACTAGAATCTAGCTGTAGGGCCTGTATTTAGTTCAGTCAAAGAAATCGTATGAAAGAACGAGGTAACAAGATATTTGGGTCATAAACCTGTTCCAGGATGCTTCTAAGTAGAGCAAGATTGATGATATTCATTAAAAGAATGTGAATGGTCATCCTTTTGGGAAGGTTTTCTTATGCAAGTGCTCCTGAATTGTAGCCATTTCAATGTCTTTTTCCCATGTGAAACTTTATACCATGGAATTCAATTGCATTTTGTCAATAATTTATCTTCTTATGTGATTGCATTGTGATCAATTCGTTTTTCAGAAATTGCATAAACATGAATCATCATTCATATGTTGATCGCTGACGTGATTACGAGGTTGTTAGCGTTGCATGCTTCTAGATGGGCTTTCTTTTGAGTAAATTTTTGATTCTGGGTATTCACTTAATTTACTTGTGAACTTTTAAACAGCAAACATCATATCAAGGTCTCGGATTACCATCCAGCTCATCATCTAGACATTATCCTCATAGTGGCTCTTACCAGAGCATGAAATATGGTACAGGATCTGGTTCTCACTGGGATAACCAGCGGAGTAGATTTGCTCTAGATAAAGGTGGCAGGCGTGATAGAGAGAAGGAATCTATGAACTATTCTACTGATTCTCTTGGAATTTCAAGTGATAGAAACAGAGGACCTAGGGCTTCAAAACCGAAAAGCAAGTATCCAGCTGAAGAGAGCTCTTCGTCGGGCATCCATAAAGACGTTGAATCTACTTCTGGCTTTCGGTTTGATCAGTATAACAGCCCAGAGTTTGTTACCGAACATGAAAATGCCAAATTTTTTGTCATCAAGTCTTTCAGTGAAGATAATGTTCACAAAAGCATTAAATATGGCATTTGGGCTAGCACACCACTTGGAAACAGAAAACTTGATGCTGCATATCGTGAAGCCAAGGACATGACAAGCAACTGCCCAGTCTTCCTGTTTTTCTCGGTATGTTTCTTGATCATCAGGATAGATTGACATGAAAAAGCTTTTGGTTTTACCTTTGAATTCATTTGTGCTTGTGCTTGAGTCTGCTAGTGCAAAGAAGAGTGGGATCATTGCTACCACAACTGTTTGTAGATGATATGTGATTGTGCACATCAAACCTAGTCATTATGTGTATCAATTGTTTGTGTTACCCCACCTCTTTCTCTCTCTCCCTCCCTCCCTCCCTCCTTCCCTCCCTCCCTAGTCTGAATTCTTCAAATTAGTGTATAACCATTAGCAAAATACTGCATGATAGTGGCACTTTGCCTTTTTTAGTGAACAATGATGGTAATACGAATCAGAGAAGGTCGTGAAAGAACGGGAAAAGAGAATACAGGAAAGGAAAAACTCGTTAGTTAGAGAATGAGAGTTTAGTTGAGGAAGTATAATCAAATGAGAGGATGAAATTATTGCTAAGGACATGGGCTGTTATACCAGTGTAATGGTGGCAATTTTACATTTTAACCTAAATAAATGGATGATTGCATTTCCTGATAAGGTGTACAATACACAATACAACCGGATGAAGGATAGTATGGAGACCTAAAATGCCATGCAACTGAATCACACCAATGACCAAACCACATTGTGCTTCATGCATCAATAGGAATTTTCTTCGATGTGAATGAGTTTCTCAGATTCAGGCTTTCTGTTTTTCTTGTCTTTTCTTTTGATAAAAAAGTCATGTTAGATCTATTGCTTTCAGTTGTTGAGGGCTAAGTGTAGTCATGATGGAGCTATGGTTCAACCATTTATGAATTATTGTTTGGATTTGTTTAGGTAAATGCTAGTGGGCAGTTTTGTGGAATAGCTGAGATGGTTGGACCGGTTGATTTTGAGAATGATGCAGAGTACTGGCAGCAGGATAGGTGGAGCGGCCAGTTCCCCGTCAAATGGCATATTATCAAGGATCTGCCTAATAGTCGGTTCCGCCACATAGAACTTGAAAATAATGACAACAAGCCTGTTACTCACAGCCGTGACTCTCAAGAGGTGAGCAACTTTAAGATTATCTTTACTTGCGTCTTGAACCCGCATGTGTTGAACTCGATTCCTGGGGAATGCTTGTGATGTGTGTGTTATTGTGGCTTCATGGGATGGGTTAAAAAAGAAAAATAAAAAGACTGTTATACTTCTCCCATTCATTCTCTCACAAATTCATTTTTGGTCTTTCATAGTTAACTAAGAGTATTCTTGTTGTACAATATATTTGCAGCATTTTTTGTGTCAAGTGTGACTTTAGCAATGAAACTGTTCATAAAAATGGGAGATCTGCCAAAAGAGGTGAAAATTTGGGATTGAGTTTGGTGGTTATGGGAACCTGATTTGCGACTTTGTTTTGATATAGCCCTCCTTGGTTTTGTAGTCATATAATTGATATCTGTGCTTTGAATTATCCCTTTAGGTTCTTTATCCTACCTCTCCCTCCCCATCCTTTCAAGAATTTACATACAGTAAGAAAAAGCAGGCAACAAACGAAAGACTAGTTTCTTACAGTATTGAATGCCAGGCACTGCTTCTGCTCCTTTTATGTGGGCATTGAGGGAACAGCGTCAGGCAGTCTAAATTGCATTAAGATGGAAATAATCCATCTTTGTAAGCTTAAGGACAACTAGGTATATTTTGACAGTCCGTTGTTAAAATTTTGTTTCTTTTATGTCTTAGCAAGTTTTAGGAAGTTGTATTTCTTAGAAATGTTAACTGATTTTTTGAATTTGCCAATTTAGCATTTGTTATTAGTCACCCTTTTTTTTTGCGTGTGCGTTTCAGGTGAAACGGGAGCAAGGAATTGAAATGCTGAAAATTTTCAAGGACTATGAAGCTGAAACATCCCTTTTAGATGATTTTAATTTCTATGATGAGCGGGAAAAAGCATTGTTGGAAAAGAAGGCAAAACAGCGAGGCAGTTCAATTGGAACCCCTACTGTTGCTATTACCGCTGATCCCATTAATCAATTGTCAGATAATCTGGCTGGTACTCTGAACTTGGAAGGCAGTAAAAAGCTGCCAAAAACAGAGTTGGAGTAGTTCACAAACTTTACATTAGACTTGAAAGTGACAGCAGGAAGTAAAGTTGCTTTGAACTGGGATGAAGGATTTAGGCATAGTTATTATGGCCAATGCAGTTGAGGTCATTTGACTGGACATGACTGACTTGATCTTTTAAGGTGGTATATCTGTTTACCTCAGATAGACTCTTTCTTTTTCTCTTTCTTTTTCTTGCTCGCTGGTTCGCTCTCTTATTTGTTAATTGTTTGAAGTAGTTGGTTGTACTATGAGGATCGTGGGGCGAGGAGGGTTTAGATGGATCGAAATCTCGACTCCTAATTTGGTTTACTTTTTTTCCTCCCTTGAAATTGTTCCTAGATGTTCCTTTATAATATAGGTGGCGACAGGCATATGATGAAGGTGATTAAAAAATCTGATGTTTCTTTGGAAGTGTGTTGATTTCGCACATCTGATGCTTAATGTTTGTACTTTAGTTTTCTTTTTTTTTTCTTTTTTTTTTTATAATTTTGTTATTTTGGGTTGAATAGCAAAATTACTTCTGAACTGCTGCAAAGAAAAGTCTGTAAAATCCCCCAAAATGGTGACTTTTGAATGAATGAAGAAATACAGCATAATGGTTACATGAGTTCTGGGGAGCCCTTGTTGCATTCCTTTGTTGTTGTTGTATTTTTTTTTCTTTCTTTAAATTGACCTTTTTTTTTTATTTACTTTATGCAGTAACTGTTTGGATATGCATGCGTTTCATTTTGAAAATCAAGAAAATTTAGAAAGACGCCTTCTCAGCAGATTGCATTATAGAGAAGCAATATTTTTGAATTGAAAATTGAGTGTATAAATTGATAAGTTTTGTTTTTATTGATTTTTGTGTTGAAATTTTATTTTATTAATTAAAGTTTGAAATAAAAAATAATTCTTTATAAAAAGGTTAACGCCATTGGGCCAACCAACTTTGATTAAATTCCGGCCATTTTGCCAAAATGTGGTCGGAATCTAGTCTGCCAACGGTGGCTGTCCGGGCCATTGACGGCCTCCTAAGTACCATCAATGATCAACCTATTAAATTAATTGTAAATATAAATTTTTTAAAGAAGTAAAAAAAAAACAAAAACTAAAATGCCTTTATACCTATATATATATATATCGAGAATGTTGATAATTTTTGTTTTGAGAATTGGTCATAAATAAAAAAAAAAAAAATAAAATTCTCAATCAATTATGTACATATGTCAGAGAAACCAGCACGAAGACCATAAAGACAATTAATGCTCATCATCTATTGTATCTCTATTTTTAGAAAGAAATAAATGATTTCATTACCAAGAATCAAGATGCATGCACAAGGAGATTTTGGTTATTCTTCCTTATTAGCTGAATTGCTTTACTTTCTTGTTAACTATTTAGCTACAAACTGAAAATCTCTACCATCATCAGTTCAGCACTAATGAAATTTTGGCTACTCAAAACTACAAGAAAAAGCTAAGATATGCAGTTCCAACTGCCAACAACATTCAGCTATTGTTATTCAACAACAAAACATTAAACTCTATCATGCAAAATTTTCAATACAAAGTAGCTATAGCAAATAGATTAATCACATTCTCATCTGGGTTCAAACATGGATTCTTGTGCATTACATCATCCAAATTTTATGTTAGTTGACATAGAACTGAATGAATTTTATGAAGAGGGTTGATACCCCAACACACCTTGAACCCCTAATGAAAGTCAGGATAGCAACATTCAACCTTGGCACTATCCAAATTTTTCCTACCTTTAAAGTAAAAAGAGTTCAAACATTGAAGACACAAAAAGAGTATGGTTGCTACTCCTTTCAAGAGACTGAATGACATAAAAGAGATCCCATAGACGATACAAGTCTTCGTACTAATGAAATTTGACACGTATAGAGTTATAAACATCGATGTACTTCCCTGCTGTCTTATTCCAGCTATTGTCGACTCGCATTACCTTCTGTACAGTATTGTTCCATTCATTTGGCTCTGCATTAAAATTTTGAAAAGAGTAACGTCCAAGAAACAGTCTTGTTAGATTATAAAATATAGGTATTGCTTGAAGTGTATTTGCACCACTTCAGCGAGAGAATTATGCTATGCTTACTTTCGCGATAGTAAGAAAATGCACGATCTAGAGCCCAGTTCAAGGAACCTTGATCAATTCCTTCAAAGACAAACCTAAAAGATCAATGGCAATGAAGTTATTGCATATAAAAACATTAATGGAAAGTTTACATAGAACTTATTCTTCAGTCCTAAAAAAAAAAAAAAAAAGAAGAAGGTATAAACTGAATGGCTAGAGATAGCAGGGAAGGCGTGAAAGATGCAAATGGCCTGTTCCATCCGGATCTTGAAGAACAGCAAAGATGTCATAGCCAAAGTAGCAGCGCATACACTTGATGAGTTTAGTAAAAGAGGAAAAACCTAGGTAACGCTAATTTTGTTTAGTCAAACATATGTACAGAAATTCCACTTGATAACTCACCCATTAGCCATCTCAGGCTGTGACCGATCATCTATGTCAAAGACTGTATCTGCAAGACCACCGGTCTTTCTGACTACAGGAACCTGAAAAAGTCATAAAATTCACTTTAAATTTTTTTCACTTGAGAGTGTCTTTATCCACCATTAGTTAATCAAAATCACAATCGTTCAAAGAATTTTTCAAGCCTCAATATATCACAGTGACACTCAACAATCAGTGTGAGAAACCCTAATATACCACCCTTCAATGCTTGTCAACCTTCTTGTAACTTCAGAGTTCTACAATGCATGGCTATTTTGCATCAAACAGAAGAATGTACCGCTCCATAGCGCATTCCAATCATCTGAGCCAATCCACATGGTTCATACATCGAAGGAACCAACACCATGTCTGCAGCTGCATACAGCATGTGCGATAGCTCCTCACTGCACAATACAGACCCAGGATGTATTATGATTATCGATTTGCAGCACTTTTAGACATTGTACCTGATTAAAAGAATACTTCCAGTGGAAAGTTAGCTTTTAGCAAGGAGAAGAATGATTAAAATCATGTAAACTTAAGAATTAATGTAATTACATAGAAGCAGTTCTTACATAAGGTTAGAGCTAGGAGTTTTGTCTCAAAAGATTACCTGTACATCAAAAGAATCCTAATGCTGGAACCTTTGTTGTGCTACAGAAAGAAAAAAAATTTCTTGTCAACTTGCCCAAATATTGTAAAGCCAAAAATAGTAAAAATATGATTGAAGAATTACTTCTAAGAACTGTTATTTATTTTCTCTATATGATCTGTAGAGCACAGAATTTGTCACAATGTTACTATATAATACAGCTTTTTGAAAAGTTCAAAATTTGTGTTAGATATGCAATATTCAGAAATCCCAGCGTTTATTAAGATGTACAGACATGACATAAGAAAATTAACGGTAGCATTCTATCTAGCATACTCCTCCCTTTCCAGGAGTTACATCTAAAGAGTTTACATATATTAGTTCCCAAAGAACCTCTCATCTCAAGCAATAAGCAAGAGGAGGAAGAGTTGTTCAAACACATTGTCAGTCATTTTTGACAAGGTCAATGTGTTTTAGATCAATGTCTGAATGATGTTATATGTTAAGTGAGCTAATAAAATTTTTCAATTTGGAAGAGATAATAGGACTCAGGCAATCCCAGTAAAGATTTACCAGAAAAGAAAGACACCAAGGAGTGTGTTATTAGCACCAAAAAAAAAAAAAGTGAAACTTCAGCAATTTCTGTTTTTTTGCGGATAGTTTCTGGCTTATTTATTCAGTAATCACTTAGAATTAAAACCTAAGTTAATAACTTATCTCAAAGCCCTTACCAAATTTGCTAAACCTTCAAATTCTCTTTCTACCCTGCCATCTGGGGCTTTCCCAAGCACAACCATCTGTCCGCCCTACAGAAGATGGCAACAAAAATACTTTATTTACAGTAGCAATCAATGAAGATCTTTGCACAAACATATTGGAGCATGACAAACTCAAAGGATAACAAGCAGCTATCAGCCTATGATCATAGCAAGTGGGAAATGTCTTGCACACAATATTTCCAGAAGTAAAATAAATAACAATTATTTCGTTTATAGTTGTTTCCTATGTTATTGACTTGAATCTACTTAACCCATGTTAATGTGCTCAACAATTAAAAGCTCAGGATCTTTTAACGTGCCATAGCATTTCAAGGTTCAAATTCTGTATGCAAACCATAGTCTGTCTGCGTGTGTGTGTGCTTCTTCTTGTTTATTCTTCCTATCTTTTTTGTTGGCACTTCAAGGTTCAAATTCTGTATGCAAACCATAGTCTGCTGCGTGTTTGTGTGCTTCTTCTTGTTTATTCTTCCTCTCTTTTTTGTCTCTCTTTGGTTTTTACTTTATTTTATTTTATTGGAGGTGGGGGGTGCTGGGCAGAAAATCAGCCAAAAGAATCCTCTTTAGCAAGTACAACTTGCTGAGTCAGGCATGCATTTGAAAACTATTAATGCATAATGAAGAAGAAAAGGTGGGTGGGAAGGAATAAGGCAGTGCATTTTTCCAAGAGGTGTATGATCTAGAGTGTATCATGTCACAATCATAACAAAAAATCATATTCAGATATCGTTTGTGAGATTAAAATGGTAAGGTCATAGAAGTTCTATCAGAAGACTAGTTTAGTTTTCTAATTGCAAGAACATACATAATGAACGCTTCCAGCCTGTAAATAGTGGCAGGTAGAAGTTGCTATTAGATATGTCTATGACCAGATTTCGATCATAATCGAAAAGATTAATGATAGGGGGTACAAGTGTTTTTACACGACAATGTTTGTAAACCCACTCACGTGGGTTCCTATCATCACTCATTCACTTATCAATCCACAATAAATGCTCGTTTATGGAGTAATGATAATACTCCACAAGAGTGGAGTTACGATGTTATATAAAAAAAAAATCATACTCCCTATCATTACTCAATCAACAATGAAGACAAAGGTAGCAGAGAAAACTTGAATTACCAGTTGAGAAGCATTTGCAAAACAGTAGGGTAATGTTTGCAATCCAAATTCAAACATAAGCACAAAACATACAGATTTTGATTGGATTCTGCGTGAAGAAACCAAGAAAACTTCAAAAAAATTTATTTGACAAACAATGAGATTGATGTATATGGTTCAAGAACTGTCGTTGAGTTTAGCACAGCACAATAATGTGTCTAAATGAACTACATGCTTAAGAAGTCAATACATTTGGCGAGAATGTACCTAATCGTCCCCATGGAACTTAGCAATATGCACAGAAACAGATTATAAAGTAAATTGCATTTACTTGAAGATCACAACACCTTCCTTGCAGTATTGTTACAGGTGTAGGGTTCAATGCACTGATCAGCATAGTCCAGACATGTGCAAACAGAGATAGAGAGAGAACTCACAAGTTTTTCAACCTGCTCAATGGCGTGAGTAATTAAATGAAGACCCTTTTGAGCAACCAATCGAGTAATACAGACAACCAACGGCACCCGGCCAGTATCCAAACCAGTGCCGTGTAAACTCAAACCAAGTCCCCTTTGCACAAACTGTTTACATATCTTCTTCCCCTGAAATGTATCAGCTAAGAAGACAAACATAAATCACAAAATCAGAAGAAATAAACTGAAAAAGTTAAGTAGCTTAACAGCATGACAGTTGTTATAGGATTAGGGTTTAGGGTCCAGGTTTTAGGGTTTAGAGTCAGGGTCAGGGTCAGATTTCAGGGTTCAGAGTTTGGGATTTGGGTTTTAGCAAACAATTAGGGTTTCAATCGAGATGATTTCATAATGGTGCAAAGTATCAAGAAGATTAACTCTCAAGGTCTCAAAGTCCAGTTCCAGTATAAGTTTAATTCAGGCATTTCACATTGTAAATAAATTCTTCATCACATATTTCAATAAATAGAGAGGTCCTCAACAGGGCGTTGAACGTTTTGATATATGAGACTTTCCACTTACAAGCGGTCGCTATGTTAAGGCAAATATGATAAGGCAAAACATTCATCCAGAATATAATTCTAGTCATCTGGAAACCATTTTAACAGGTATATCCAATGCTAGCTAATAAGCCAAGATCTTTTTATGTCATAATTGTTTTTTATATTTGCAGCCATGACTAGTGAGAACAAATTCAAATAATAAATTTGCATACTACTTAAGTAATTACAATGTTGATTATCAGTAAACTTATGGTGACAAACTGGCACAATGATGCTTCTTCTTACCTGATCTGAGCTCATAATTGAAATTAGAATGATAAGCACCAAAAAGATTTGATAGGCATAGTATGGTTACCATCAAATTTAGCAGGTAAGTAAACATCATTAGCAGGGTTCCACATTGCAGTGTCTATCCCGTTTAAAATACCACAGTACCTATAAACCATGTAAATAAAGTTTATAAATAGTAATCCACATAAAACGCAATACATCATAAATAGATGGAAAACTTGGATAAGTTGATAGCAGACAAAATAATGTATAGAAAATACTAGAAAGTTAAAGAAAAAGAATATATATTTTGAAGCAGATTAATGAACATATAATCTTGTAAAATCACGAATTTTCAAATAAAGTAGATTGACGAATCTGCTACCAAAATGACACCTGTTGAATTTATAGTAGTGGAAAGAACACTTACTTGTCACGGTTCCTTATTAAGGTACTAGCAAGCCATCCAGAACAAAGAGTTTCCTTTAGGTATGTCGGAGAGACTGTGCTGAAAATTAGAAGAATCAAATTCAAAGTAACGATCTTCATTCTTCTTGTGTGCTTATGCTCATGAGTTCTGGACCTCAGTGGTCCAAAGAAACCTTTCAACTAAGAGACAGACAAATATCCATTCTTCTGCTTAAGAACAGCAATGAATGTATCTGAAAATTCAATTGATTATTGCTGGAACATCTAGCAAAATTTCCAGATATCAGTAGGTGAATAATTAGAAGACAACTTTCCGACACTATGTTGAGATTATAAATTCAAAAGATCACCATAAAAATTCCACCTTGTTTTTGGATTTAGTGCCCTCAATGGATTTTAATCTCAGTCAATTTTCTCAAAAAATTTCATCCTGTGGGCTAAGGTGATCCACAAGCTAAGCTTTTATGAATCTGGCCTATTCAATATTGCTCTGTATTGGCCAGAAAGAAACCATGGGTTCTTGACATAAAGAAGGTTTTTAGTGGGAAAACAGATACCCTGCCATGAATGCTTATCCACATATATTATAATTAAGAAAAATGTCATTTAAAAAATCATAATACTAAGACCACACAGAAACATCATTGCACTTGATTTTAAAGTCAGCAAAACAACACATATTACCCAGTTGCAAAGACCAACAAAGAGTCCTAAGTTTTTCTTCTATTTTTGATGATTTTTCATCCAAAGAAAAATCTAAAAATGACTACGGACAACTATAAGTTCGATATCAGTTCATATATGCACTGGTGGCTTCTCCTTTACATATGGTGATTACCCTGTATCCCATAATCGCTACTATACAGGACATCAGAGGAAAGCTTAGGAAAGCAGACTGTAAATTTGTATATGATAAATACGACTCCTATCGAACCTGCTCTCAAGTGCTAATGCATCTGTCTGCCAGTAAATTAGCATATCAAATTAGACCACTTATCATGCTTTCAACAATGCTTTAAACTGTCAACAGACTAAAAATTCAATTCCACAATTTCTGTATATGACATATGTAGCAGGATGATTTTTCATTATTCACCAGGACTACATATTTTTTTTATCTCACATAAGCACCAGCTATTGTACAAAGCACACTTGCATGTATATCACTATCAGTGTAGGAGCATATCTACTGAATAAGTACTCTCCTAATTTAGCTTGAGGATACTTATCAGCTCACAAAACAAAAATAGTCACAGACCCAGCACTTAACAAAGAAAATCAAATCTGAATAAAGAATTAAATGAAGTAGAGGATTTAGATGTATATGTATCTATACACATAAACAGAAGTGCAGGACTGCAATATCTATATACTGAAACATAAATGTTCATGAATCTAGCTCAACATACACAACTGCATTGCTGTAGACAATGCCTCCTTTCAACAAGCTTAATCTCTCAGGATTGTGACCAATTGTTCGATCATCAACAGCCTGCAAATATTTAACAGAAAAGGTAATATTTGAGCCCCCAACTTCTCTTTTTCAGAAACTTAACAGGAATCAGATACATGGAATTACAGTTAATATTCATTTGGTAAGCCATTTGTCATAAAGTACTCAAAGTTTAACATTGATCTATATCTTTCAATAAAAATGAGTAAATACCTCACACAAAGAAGTATGAGAAGCACAACTTTTAGTACAAATGCACTCATAGAGAGCAAAATTACATGCAGACCTGGAATTCCACACTGCGGAAACCAATAACTAAACATGTACTTATGTCTAGTCTGTATACATGTCTGCATAAGGAGTGCATACCTTGTCTTCAGTTGCATAAACCGACCCATCAAGACCACACTTATTAAGTTGCTCTTGGCTGTTCAAGAAAAAGGAAATACATACATCAATCAATAATACAACTTATTCCCATCTTGTTTTCATCCTTCTTTCAACTTTTCATCCGTGTTGTGTTTTGAGAGGTTAGGGGTTGCAGAGTCAAGCTCAATAAATGGGATTGACTAGGGGGATTCCACAAAAGTCACAATGTAACAAACTTCAGGGTAGATTATGATAAGCTCAATCAAAATATTTCTTAATTATTTTAAGGAATGAAAAAAAGAATTCCTATAATTATTAAAAGCGATCAAGTATTTTGCAAATACCTTCAGTTCAATTATATAAAATGTGGAGCAGTTTTTGTGTTTGAAAAGGTAAAGATAGGTAATCCACTATCCTAAACTCTTCCTTTATCAAAATTCTAAAGTTTTTACATACAAGTCAAACCAAAAGAAAAAATAAAAGGTAGAACAGAGTACCTGCATTCTCCATAGTGCTCCATATTGTGAATTGTCAATGCTATTCTTGGTTTCTACAAGCAAAAGAAATAAGTATGACAATTCAACTAATAAGCAAATCTGGAGAACATCCAAAAGAGCGACAGCTAAAGCAAGCAAGGGGCAATTTGATCATGCCTTGAGTGATAGCTGATGGTACATATCCCAGTAAAGCAGGGGTAAAGAACCAATCTGCCATTCATGGACATGAATGATATCGGGTTGAGTTCCAGTTACCTGCAAAAAGAAACTTCCATGAAATTTTCCGAGGCTTCTTCGACGATCCCATGATCCTGAACCGATCTTACCTGGGATTTGCGAAAAGAAATTCCTAGATGCATTTTTCATGCTAGCCAGAGCTAATAACTGACCAATGACAATATTTGACAGAAACTAAACTCAAATGCATTTATTGAACAACTTCAAAGAACTGTAAACTAAAAATAGAGTAGAATCTAGAAAGAAAAAATGAATGAAAAATGAGAATCAAGTTTGTCACGGTAAATTAAACAACTTATCCTCCTTTCAAGTTGACTGGTGCAGGGCCTACAATTTTCCTTGCATTCTGTTATGGAAGTACATAATAACCATATATACATGTGCATGTGTCTGATGTATGTATAGGAGGATAAGTGCACGATATAATTACCTTATATGTATGTATGCTTTTATTACTGTGTCTCCAAATTTTGTTATTTGATGGATGTTAAAAGGTTTCTTTAACTTCTTAATTATGTTAACTAATCATCACATTAGTGCCTTTTTATCAGCCACAAACCTGCATCCATTCAAGACAAGCACGGCTGAAGAACAAATATGCCTCGAGTTCGTTATATAAGCCTCCATATACACTCTGTCCCTTAAAGAAGTGATTTGATGGCTCGATAAGAATCACAGGAATGCCTGAAACCTCCCCCTTATATACATGAGTAGGTACCCAGTTTCCATCGAAATATGAATCATATGTAGTGATCAACACCAAATTATTAATATAATGCCTCTGGATGCACTCATAAAAAGGAAGCATGACATCCACTTTATGACCACGAGTTAAGCATGCACGAGCAAGACCAGTCACAACATCACCAAGACCTCCAACTTTTGCAATTGGGGCCAGTTCTGCTGTCACATGAACAATGTGAATAAGATCAGAGTCCTTCTCTACATTATCAGAGCTGCCTGAGCTGAAGTCCAATGATGAGAATTCTCTTCTCCAAAATGGGATTTCATCATCAGGAGAAGGCCAGATTAGATTTTCAAGCCCTGAGTTACTTGTTGAATCTACAAATTCTGTTGCACCGACCTGAAAGACCAAAACCAAGATAGATCCAAGGGAACAAAATAGAGCCAAAAACAAAAACATGTTTTCCAGGCAGGCAGAGTGCCACATTATATCATCAGAATGGATACCAGATGCTACGAACATAATTATCATCAGAACTTCAAAAGTATTTTATTGGTGTCAATTTTTACTTTATAAAATCCAAGAATCATCATTATCAACCAAAATTGAACCTTTTGGTTCAGCAAATAGTACAAGTACAAATAACATGTGATCAACATTTACACAATTTCTCAGAACAAACATGAACTGAAAAATCAACAATTTAAAATCTTCACCAATTAATCCTGTTGTAAAGAACTATAAGAAGAGGAAAAAGCCTCCACATTTGATTTACCAGGCAAGAATAAAGGGCCTAAAGCAACAAAAAAGTTTCAATCTTTCTCTTCAGACACTAAACTAAGAAGTGGGATTCCAAAGTAAACCAAAAGATATGCACAAACTTGTTAAAATCTCAAGTGGGTTCAGTCCCTAGTTGAAAAACATGTTGGAACTTACCTTAGCAGAAAAAGCACCGCAACAACGGGGCGGGTTCTTGAAATTATGTGAATACGAATACAGCATGGAATTGTTGCATGGGCTCAAATTCTTATTCTTATAGATAACAAACTGATGAAAAAAAGAATCGCTGTTATTTGGAAGTGGAAAAAGTGAGCGCCAGGATGACAAGCAGGTATGGAGTGTCATGGTAGTAGCACCACAATTGAGAAGATTCATGTTCATGTTCCTAGAATCATAGGACAATCTAGGACGTTGTACTCAACACTTAAATGGATGGCTGGAGTGAACTGCGTTGTGGGGGCGGGGATGGGGCGTTTGTCGTTTGTCGGGCTGCGTTAGAAGGGGGGACCCAAATGGGAATATCTGGAGGAATCAGCAGTTCCAACATTTTTCCTTTTTTGCAGTTTGTATTCTGACAAAACGCAAATACAGATACGACCAATGTTGGACTCTCGCACAATCTTGTTTTGTTTTTGATTTGGAACATGATGAAGCATCCGCGAGCTAGTCTAATATGGGGTCAGATTGATGAAGCATCATGCCTTTAACTCTGCAATTTTATCCTTTAAAATGCATCTTGATGGACTGAATTTCTATTGTTGTTGTCAAAATACAATGTTGACAAGGTTGAGTTTGCATCCACCACTGTTTTAACTTACATAAGAATGTCAATTACGTATACACAGTATTTGCCAAATCCCCTTTACTTGCATCATTCTATCAATGAAATTTAAAGGGAAAGAGAATCAAATCCAAGAGAATGAGCTGAATTGGCATCAAATCTTGACCTTTATCCTTTGCTTGTTTTGCTCATAGTAAGAAAGGAATCCTTCATGCAAAAAACACTAATTGAAACCCAAGACAGTGGAAGGAATAGAGGTAGTTAAGAAATTCCTTGGCTAAAGTACAAAAGAAAATCTGAGTAGAAGTCTCTATTATAACCTTGACTGAGAGACATTGATATGATCAGATTAGTAGCACAAAAACTTGGGCAAATTTTGAGAAATCTTGGGTATGCATATCTTGTTAAGTTTAGTCAAATCGAAACACTTATCTCCTCGAAAGACAGGTAGAGTTCTTGTCTCAAATATTTTCTTGAATAAGCAAAGCCATTGGAAGGCCTTGGATGGATGATATTCTGAACAGTAATCAGTAAAGTTCGTGGATTTGGTCAAAATGAAGACAATTCAGAAATCGAAAACACTGGCAAATAAATAAAGGGCTCTAGAGCTCACTAAATTGAAGAGAAACAACTAAACAAAGACATGTTATAAACATAGAAACACATGGCATGTATAAATACAAATCAAACCCCCATCTATTACCACTAATTAGACATATTAAATCCATCAGTAAAAGGGGAAAAAAAACACAAAACAAGCAGTTCTTTATCATCATAACTTTCCTCCCTTTTTCTATCTGAAGAAAGAAATTAAGCCTGATACATACAGAAACTGATATGAAATCAGTTTTTTTTCTTTTTTCTTTTCCTTTCAATGCTTTACTCTGTTCTTACCACTTCTACAACTTCCCTGTCCGCATTAATCTGTAGTCATAGGTTGACTAATGCAGCACCTGAAACGGGCCTTTCTGACAGTTGTCATGATCTCTGTCTCTGCAGCCTCAAGCATTCTGACCACCTCACTGAAAGGAGGCCTGACATCAGGATTACCATCCCAGCAACGTGTCATGATCTCGCTGAGTACAGGCAGGGAGTCATTGGGAATGTTTGGGCGGACTCCCTTGTTGACAACAGCAAATGCTGCTTGTACGGCAGTCATGTTCTGGAATGGAAGCATCCCTGTGATCAATTCCCACAGAACAATCCCAAAACTATAAACATCAACTTTCTGGGTGTAAGGCCTATGCTGGATCATCTCCCTGCAAATCCAGAGTAAAGTGCATTCAACCGGACCACGGTAAGAAAAAGCTCAGAACATCACATTGAATAATCCCAAGAAACATTTAACAACTAGGCCTTTATCACACTACATGGGGCCGTTTACATGGACTATACTTCGGCATCGTATTCTATCTACGCACATGTTTTACCTATATTTAAATATATCATCTTTTATAATCGTTTCTTTCAAATTCATTTCACGTCTCCCCCTTCCACTTTTAATTCGAGTTGATGTTTCTCTATTTTCTACACCCCACACTAGGGCATCTAAAGGTCTCCTAAGCACACGCGTCCAAACCATCTTAAGCTTGCTTCTTTCATTTTCTCATCTATTAGAGCTACCTCCACTTTCTTTCTAAAGCTACACACACACACACACACACACACACACAAATTCTTGTACAAACATCATCTGCACATCATCTTGACACAATCCACAATCTCTAAAACAGGTTAACCTGTCTTCCATAAACCTTGATAACTCAGTGATCTCCTTATTTCATCAGACATTTAAAACAGTTGTCTCAGACATAAAAACATTTTACAAAATTACTATAAAGACAAATATCCACTCTTTAGGCATATCCATGACTACGGGAGCAAGCCAAGTAATGGCCCCTTCAGAGTTTCACCTAATGCAGACAGTTTTAGAGTTAAGAAAAGGGTACCAATAGTCCAACGATGGGAAAATGACAGCCATCCTTAAAAAGCACATACAAATTTATGGCACCATTCAAGTGCACAATATGACTGCACTAACTAGTCATGGTTGTATTGAAGGATTCAAAGGTAATCTATATCCTTTTTCTTTCTCAAGTTCCAAACAAACATGTAAAGACACCTGAGTTTCAAGTTTCGAGTTAAACACAAGAAGAGACTAAAGGGACTATTCAAATGCATTTACACCGCCAATACTACTTATCTTTCTTCAAAGCCTGATGATCAAATTCAACTAGACAGCTGAATAAGACCACTGAGTAGGAGTTATCATATATATGATAAAAAATTCCTGCGTTGTTACTATTATATCAGTAGATCACCCGATATCTCTGCAACACAAAAAGAAAGATTTGTGATGGTTCTGGTATATGCTTCTAGGTCCTTACTTACAAAAGAGGATATTCACCCAGAAAAAAGTCAAAAGAACAGAAATAATCAGACTCCTATAGTATATATCTAGCATTAAAAGTTACAGCCTGGTTCTTCCCTCAGTTCTTACACTACCAAAATATAAAAGTAAATCATCATTTGAGCAATGTCTAAAAGCCTTTATCCTATTATAGTTCAAATTTCTACCTACTGTACGATCTGTTCAGTCCTAAAAAGAATTAGAAAGAAACTATTAAAAAATATATGTATACAGTAAATGAGAACATGCGCATAGACAGACTTTATTCAAATGCATCTAACCTTCAAGTCCCTTAAAGAGTTTTTGGAATAAAGGCCTAAAACAAATTTGGTATAAGTTCAGAAACTATTAATTCCACTTTTCCTCAAGATGTCTGTATTCTGTATTCACCATTTCTTTGAGGAAATGCAATTTACCCAAGATCCAACTACAACCATTCTTAATTTATATTTTTCGAAAAACCAATTAACCTAAGGCCCTGCAAGTAAGGTTGCAAATGAAAAGGAATTCAAGTCAAAATTTAAAAAATAACATGCATCCTTATATACCCAAAGTACGCTCTTTACTGCACTTCAATGAAAAAATCATTAGATATCAACTTCACAATATTACAGTGACAATAACCACCAACCAAATCCTACCTACATCTGTGCTTTTCTTGCAAGTTCATCCATGTTTAGGATATCTCCAAAGACAAAGCAGCTATTTTATAAGCTGATCTTAGAAGCCTGCCGGATAACAAGATGTAGCATTTCAACAAACTCAAACAAATTAAATGGCATTCCATTACTACAAACTAGCCATGGTAATTAATTCTGGGTGCTTGCCTGTTTTTTCTTTACTCACAACATTTGCAAGCACCTGCCACTAGCAGGAGCAGTGAGGATTGAGTTAAGTTTACAATATGACCTTTTTGTGATGACTACTTTCTAAAAGTGTGCAGATTTGGCAAACACGTCAACTAGAAGATTGCTTTTTATGTTTAGCTTCTTTCAAATACTCTTTTACCCTCTCTGCCACTAACTTCTATTACATTCTGTGGCTAGTTCAGGGTTGTGAGAATAGAGGTAAGTGCAATCAGAAGCACAAATAATGTTCCCCAAAGCACTACTAGAAATATGTTGTATTTGTCTCACATGCACCTTCTAGCAGGAGCATTTCCCCTCATACCCTCACGCATTCACTTTTCTTCCCAAATAAACGCATCACAACTATCCTATATAACTGTCAACATCGTCTTCTCACAATGCAAATGCTAAACACTCCTAATGCCTTGCACATAGCAAAAACACCATACTCTGAGCATTTTAAACCAACTCTTTGCAAGACAGCTCGTACAGGTTGTCCAAAAAACAAACAAAATCAAGAAAATTAGCGCAAGACAACGGACATCTAGGCAATTAAAAATCAAGAATCTAACTTACGGTGCCATCCAGCGGTATGTCCCTGTTTCTGGTGTCATACCTTCCGTCTGCACCTCAATACGAGCAACCCCAAAATCTGCAATCTTGATGGATTTATCAGCAGCAATAAGAAGATTGTCAGATTTGAGGTCGCGATGAATAAGGTTCAGGCCATGCACATATTCCATTCCCCTTGCCACATCCAAGGCCTGCTTTACAGCCAACTTCAATGGAACAGATCTGTTCTGTCGTTTGGTCAAAAACTGTCGCACTGACCCCCCTTTCGCATATTCTGTCACAATACACCACACCATGGGTTTACGACATGCACCAATAAAGCGAACTATGTTCGGATGCTTCAGCCTTGCCAACATCATGACCTCCTGCTGAAATTGTTGTTCCATCAAATGTGCCCTCTCTAGATCATTCTCGGGCCTCTCCAGAAGCTTAATAGCCACATCCTCACCATTATAAGTCCCCTTATAGAGCTTCCCAAATGCTCCTTGGGCGAATGCCGCCCCCATGATAAGCTTCCTCAAATCAATGGTCCATTCATCATAATCCCCAAGCCCTTCAGTTGGAAACCTAGGGTCCATCAAAGCCTGAGCCAGTGCATCATCACTCAATCCATGAGAAACCCTCCCACGATTGACACTGGCCGCAACAGAGTAGTTGTTGTTCACTCGCTTGAGGCCCTGATGGTTTAGGATACGAGTGTGAGAATCATTCGACCCTACACTGCTATTATCCATTGACATGGCAACAGATCCACCACCATTGCTCATCTGCAAGCTCCCATAGCTGTCAATCGACATGTTTGAGCCCTCATTGAGCTTATGGTAAAAATTTTGTGAGAGACCATAATCATCATGGTTATTATTTAGCCCGATGATTCCAGTAAATTTCGGAGCCTCCAACATTTTTCACTTTCAAAAGTCGCCGCAAGCCAAAAAAACACAATCGCACCACGTAGAATTTACAACCCTTACTTCTTCTGCATGAGGAACTTTTAACTCAAGCTTTCAATCTAAAGAACCCTACAAAAAATACATACATAGAATCTGAGTTCTTTAAGCTGGAATTAGCTTTAAGTACGATTAAATTTCTGAAATTAAAAATAAAAAATAACAATTGCAACTACTTTGAGTCTATTTTACACAGCACGAACATTAAATTAGTTGTTAATTAGAATAAAAGCCGTCTCTAAAGCTTTATGAAATATTCAAAAAGCCAAAAGGCATAAGGTTTTGTTAGTAGATGGTCGAGAAAATCATAAAGTTTTAATCTTTTTTTTTTTTTGGCAAAGTCAAAGTAGACCATAAAAGGAAAAATTGCAGTTAAATAAAACTATTGCCAAAAAATCGAAAAATCAGTTAAAATTTCCAAAAATCTATAACCAACCAAACCTCAAAATCATCATTTCCCTCTCTTTTCCACTCCTATTAACAGTACCGCTAAAAACTCTTAATTAATCTCCGCCATTTTATACCACAAAAACATCAAAAACCCCTAAAGCTCAAAACTTCAAACAACTAAACCCAAAAACAAAAAAAAAATCAACCATAAACCCCTTTCAGACATGAAATGTAAAAAATTAACACCGAAATGATAAAATTAAGAACCAAAAACCGCAACTTGAAGCAATTAAAGTAATCCAAACTCAAAATCGAACAAAAAAAACCCCGAAAATCACCTCGATCGAGAGGGCTTGACTTTACTGTTTCGATGAATTTGGGATCGATTCCGCGAGAATGGAGTGAAGTTACAGTTTTACCCCTTCAATCGCAAGACGGAGTCACAGAAGACTTTTCCTTCTTCCTCCCCTCTTCGCCGCGCTTTACCTTCGCCGAAACGGAAACGACGCCGTCTTGAAAGAAAGATAGAAAGAAATGACTGACTTAATATAGAAATTACAAAAAGAAAACTCTCACAGTTCTTTTTTTTTTTCTCACACACAGTCACACAGTGAGAGAAAGAAAGAGAGAGAAAGAGAAAGCAATAAATGAAAATGAATTTTTTTTGGGACGGAAAGAGAAAGCGCTGGCTCTTCTACTGGTCTTCGTCTTTGGTTTTTCTTTTTTCTTTTTTTTTTTTTTTCTTTTTCACTATAGTTCCAAGGGAAGACTTACGGTGTAGTCGCGCTCACTGAATATTTACGTGTAGGACCCACTTAAGAATTCATATGAACCGTCTGATTTTTTGATATTTTTCTGATGTTCGTGTTGATGATTCAGTACAGGCTGCTGATTTGCGTCATAGCTGTTTTGGAGAGTGGGGCCCTTTGCCTGACTTTAATATTATTATTATTTTTTGTTTTTTTGGTTTTTGGTGAGGTGGGGTTGAGGAAATTGGAGACCTTAATTAATGTTTGTGAAGAAGAATTAGTAATGGTATTAATTGTCACTATATAATTTGAAAAAAATTGGCTTGCAATTATTAATTGGATCTAAATTCTAATGTAAAAAGTGGGATCAACAAAAGAAAATTACTACTATTAGAAACTCAAAATTATATAAGAAAAGAAAAGGAAATAAGAGAAAGGTTTCAAGTGTTAAAATTGAGAAATTCATAATAATTACATTTTATGGAATGAATGACAAAATTATGTATTTCATTTATCCTATTGGTAAAGAGGTACTTGTGAAGTGCGCAAGCTGTCCTTTTTTTTTCTTTTCTTGTTTTGTATATTATTGTTTTATTGTTTTTTGTCTTGTCTATTTGTTGCTAGCTTTGAACGTATTATTATTGTATTATCCTTTGCAATTAATTGAAAATCTCCCATCTTGAGTTCTTAAAAAAAAAAAAAAATTAGTATTTTTGTTGATATCCAAACATTGGCAAAACTTGGAATACATAAGCTATAGATTGTTGCCGATATGATTTTGTGGCATTTTTATTCATGAAATTTTCATATAGACCTATTGATTGTTTGTACACATGTTTTCATGACTAAAGTTTAGTATAAGCAAGGCCTATTTGATAGAGTATTTTTCATTTTTTAAAGCAACTATTCTTTTTAGGTAAATTATAAAAAACCTCCATGTGGTTCAAAAAATTTGAAGTTATTTATCTATCCTTTAAAAAGTTACAAATTAATTCTTCATGGATTGGTTTCTTTTAAAAATATCAAAAAGTTGATGATTTAAAAAAAAAAAGAAGATATATTACAATTTACTTTAAATCGACAATAGAAAACTGCGTGTTGGACCATATAGATTTACAAAAATAAATAGTTTAAGTTCATATACTTTGTTTGTTTTTTATTGAAAAAAAAAGAAAGAAAAACAAATCACAATAAAGAAAAATGTGGGTTTTAAACTATAGAGGATAACTTGAAAATTTCTAGAGCTGCAAGGTTTTTTTTTCGTAATTTGTCCTTTTTCTTGAATTTTATTAGGGATGAAAAATTGAACATTCAACATTCCTTAGGAAAATTGCAAAAATCATTTGTTTCTCAATTAACATTCCTTAGGAAAATTGCAAAAATCATCTTTTCACATATGTTGAAAAAAAAATTTCATCACTCACATTTAAATATTTCAATTTCATCACTTACATTGAAACATTGTATAAAATTTATTCTTCCATTCAATTTTGTTTAATTTTTTAACAAAAAATATACATGTGTATATTGTCCAACAATGATATATGTATATTTTTCATTGAAAAAATAGATGAAATTAAATAAAAAACTGACAAAAGTGAAAACTGATTGAATATAAAATTTAAAATTTGAAAGTAATAAGTTGCTAAATTTATTAATTTTAGGAAAAAATTGTAATAAGAACAATGAAACTTATCAAATTAATAAAGAGGGTGTAACTTTTTATAAATTTGTAATAAGGGTAGTGAAAAATTTTATACCAAATAGTTATCTATTTCTTAAACAATTTTTTTTCCATTAAAATTTTAAAGCTTATATATTGATAAAAAAAATCAAATACATATTGCTCAATCAATATTAACCTAAAAAAATTAATGTTACTAAGCTTTTTATTGCTTAATTATATATTATTCATAAATTTATTTTTTAAGTGTTGTAATGTGTATAAGAATTTATGTAAAATATATATTTTTTAAATTGAGAAACTAAAAGAGAAGTTATCTAATGAAACAATAAAAACTAATAAATCTTATATTACTTTTTTTGGGTACTTGATTATGAAATTTAATATTTGTAACTGTAAAATAGGATATTTAATATTTAAATTTATTGAAAATTTAAAATTTTGATATTAGACATAAATATTGTAGTATCATTTAATTTCAAAATATTTCTTCAATATTTAATTAATTTTAGAAATACATAAATATTTCATTGAGATGTCTAGTCTCAAATTTAAAAGTTGGAAAATTTTAAATGTTAAAGATGTAATTATAAAATTATAAATAGTTATTTCGTACTTTAATAACCAAAAAATTATGTATACAATAAAATAGTATAATAATGCCCTATTAGTTTTTTTTTTAAATACTTATTTTCATACATTCTAGTGTTAGATTATAACAGAAAAATAGTTAATATTTTAAATTATTTTTTCTCACTATATAATTAATAAATCATCAAAACTTAAAAATATTGAATTTTGTGAGATTAATACAAAATAAATAATAAATATTTAATTTTTTCTAAATACATAAACAATAGCTTTAAAATTAATTACCTAACCAATCTTGTTGTTAAATAATTATTTTTTTTATATGTTTTCATGATTGTTTGGTACAAAACATATCTATGCCCTTATTAATAATTTAATAAAAGTTACACCATATTTATTAATTTAGTAACTTTTACTGCTCCTATTGAAAAATTTCCCTTCATTTTATACGTTTGATAAATCCATATGATTTTTATATTTGAAACTAAAAATAAAATATGTGAAAATATGTGGTGGACAAAAATTTATACAATGTGTACAAAGATATGGTGTGTGGTATGTGTAAATATGTGTACTAGGTAAAAATGTGTTAATATGTATAAATATGTGGGGTGTGGTGGGTGGGGGGGGGGGGGTGGTTAAAAAATTGTGTAGTGTTTGTAAATATGTGCTTTGTGTGAAAGTGTGTAGTAAGTTTAAATATGTAGTATGTGAAAATGCATGTAGCAGGTGTAAATATATATAATATGTGAAAATATATGTAGTGTATATAATTATGTGTGAAAAGAAGAAAATCTGTATTAAAATTATTCAAAACTCTATATTTGATCATTCTCTTGTATTTTCAGATCCTGTTAATCCATTAATATATGCAATATGCGATTATAAAACAAACTTACTTGATTAAAATTTGAATCAATTAAGGCTCCGTTTGGACAGCCACTTTTTCTATCTTTTTATAAAACTAAAATAAATTGTGTTTGGCACTGCATTTCTCAATCAACTACAATTAGGATTGTAAAAGATGTGTATAGTAAAATTATCTTTGCATATTATTAAAATAATAAATAGTATTATGTCAAAATCGATGAATTGTGCACAGTACTGAATAGCGACCGGACAACTTTGCAGACTTTTCTTTCTTTTCTCTTTTTTTCTCATTTTCTCCCATCTTCTCCTGCAATTCTTCTGCACTTCTGCCCGTCTTACACTTCCTTTTCTTTTTTTCAAACCGAATTCCTGGTTAATCGGAGAAGATGTAAGTGATACTAGTAAATGTAACTGTTGCTGCTGCCACCCGTAGAAGGAAATGCTTCTTAATTGGAGAAGAAGAATTGTCCAGACGACGACGAAGATAAATTATCTTTTGAGTGCTTGAAGAAGCTGGATGTGCAATACATTGTGAATAAGAAACGTTTCATCAAATGATGGAAAAAGGAATTACGTGGGACAACAACACACGATTTTGCAGCTTTTTTTTTTTACCGCTAGTATTTTTATTTTACCGTTATTTTCTTCATTGTTGCTGCATGTACCAATTAGCGGATCCCACATCATTTAAAAATCAATTATATAACAATATATAAAATAATCATTACATATATATATATATATAATAATAATAATAATAATTTTGTTCTATACACAATCTTCAATAAATTAACCAAATTTATCTTTCCAAACACATCTAATCATTTTATAAATATTCCTTTCTAATAACAAATCCTAATAAAATCATTTCATAAATAAAACCAAAAAACACCTCATCCAAGCTGACAATTTTTAGATTTAAGATAACTTATCAAACAAGCCCGGGATATTCTGTCCGAGATTTTGTCTGTCTTATTCTGTCTCAATTAAAACTACGTCGGGTTCACTAATATCTTGGTTAGGGTCTAATAATTGTAAATTAATTTTAGTGATATTTATGCATCTAGTCCCTACTTTTAATGAAACTACGTCGTTTTGAACGTTAGACAAAATAATACAGGATAAATATTGGACAAAGGATATGGTCTAAACAAGCCCCGAGTATTTACGAAGTTAATTGTAATTTGACTAAAATATTGGGGTAAATTTATCAACTTTGAATTTAATAAAGTTAATAATAATCAATTTTGTTTAGACCAGTCGAACCGGCCCGGTTTGATACGAGCCTGAGTCATTACTGATCGGCGATCGTCCCCTCCCTTCAAAACAAAAAACCTTAGCGCCATTTCTCTGTCTGATCTGTGCTCTTCCGTTCTCATAAACCCTAATCATGGCGGTAAAACTATTGGATCCTTTCCCCTTTGAAAGTTAAATTGAAGTTCAATTCTTTGTAATAAATTGAGGTGTTTCTAATTTTGAATTTTGTTTTAACTCCTGAAATGTGTGTAGGATTCGTCGGGGACGACGCTGATGGATCTGATAACTTCCGACAATACGTCGCCGTTAGCGTCATCGGTGACATCGGCTGCCGCTTCATCAACGGCACCGCCGCCTTCAACGACGTCGTCGACTATCTCGGCGCCGGTACCGATGGTGGTAGATAAGAAATCAAAGAAAGGAACTTTAATGCAGATCCAAAGTGATACATTTTCTGCTGCTAAAGCTGCTCTTAACCCTGTTCGTGCCAATATTATGCCGCAAAAGCAAAAGAGAAGGGTATGAATATTTTTATTGATCTCCAAAATTTGAGCTTTTTTTTTCTGTTATTTAAACTCAATTATGATTGGATGCAACTTTATTTGAAAATGAGAGAAGTTTAACTGGAAGCTTAGCTGATTAGTGTGTTGAGGTTTCTCATTTGAGAGATTCTCGTAGTTGATTTCCGATTTTGGAACTTTGATAGAAGGGTGTGTTTAGCTTAGTTACTTAGTAAATATTCAGAGTTAGATTACTTGTAGACTCTTAGATTTTGTTTACATTGTGTGGGTTGCCTTTGGTTCCTTCCAGGAACTGTACTTGGATTGGAGTTAGAATAATGTTGTCTAGAAATCTAACTCACAATTCCAATACCAGTAGAGTTCCAGCTATCATAAGTAACAAAATGCAGCCTTGGCTTTATCCAAGAGATTAGGGAAAAAAAATTCATACTCTAATTGAGCTAGCATACCATCCTTTTGCATTGTTGTTTGAACTGTACTTGGATTGGAGTTAGAATAATGTTGTCTAGAAATCTAACTCACAATTCCAATACCAGTAGAGTTCCAGCTATCATAAGTAACAAAATGCAGCCTTGGCTTTATCCAAGAGATTAGGGAAAAAAAATTCACACTCTAATTGAGCTAGCATACCATCCTTTTGCATTGTTGTTTGCCCCTTCTGTATATGAATTTGATGCAAATCCCTCTGTCTTTCACTTCGTTCATTTCAGCCTGTTTCTTATGCACAACTTGCAAGGAGCATTCATGAATTAGCCGCAACGTCTGATCAAGTATGTATGCTTTTCATGTTATGGTTTCTCTTTGCTTTTTCTGCACGTGCATATATATATATATAGACTTTTGTTGGTTAAGCTTAATGGAGGGCGATTGCATTTCTTTTCTCCTTTTTCTTTTGTTATCTGTAGAAAAGTTCCCAGAAGCAATTGGTTCATCATGTGTTTCCCAAACTTGCCGTGTACAATTCTGTTGATCCGTCCTTGGCGCCGTCTCTTCTCATGGTAATGACCCCTTTTTTTATGATATTTTAACTCATCAAGATTTGGAATTGCTACCGGTTGTTTTGGGGCATGCTTGCATTATTTACTGAACTTGTGTGCTTGTTTGGATAAGGAAGCTTCTGAATTATTGTAGACACAAACTACTGTACTTGTCCAGAACTATGACACAGCTGGGTGTATTGCAATAGTGAAAACATTTATTGTTATAAAATATGCCTGTTTCATTATTTTTTCTGGCGATCTTTGATGATTTCTGAAGGCCTTCTGAGATATTGTAAATGGAAGAGGATCAGTTAATTGTCATCATCCGTGAGGCCATCATGATTAAGGGTTTCTATGGCTCCTCTAAAGTTCTGTAGGGAAATTTCTCATGTAAGTTAGATTAGATGCATCAGCTCTATTAGATTTTGTTCATTTGAGCTCTTCGTGTTTACTTTAGATGTCTACGAGGAAGATCATGTCATTAGCTATAAAAGGTACTTATCAAGTAAAAGGGTAAATGATGTGGGCAAAATTGTAATTTTAATATGGGATCCTAAATGGCAAAAGATAACTACTTTCGAGAACTAACTTTGTTGTCATGAACTCCATTTATGTTTTTATTTGAGGTACTAATTCCAAAATAGATTGTTGGATTGGAAATTTCAACAGTTATATGCTTTTGTAATTTTCTATGCCGCTTGTTGAATAGATTAGATGCTATAAATAGATTAGATACTATAACGTGACATTAGTGTGATTTGATGTTAGAAAATGATATTACTATGTTTTCCATGGTGGACAGTATGAGCTTAAGATTGTTAAATAGCATTATGAGAGGACATGTTTGAGTTTTCTTGGACTTCGCAGTGGCAAGAACCCAGACTAGGTTTGACATTGAATACTTATACATTTATGGTGGCAGTTAATATGATGAGAAAATTGAACTATAAGATGGGCAGAAGGGTCATTTCATATCTGGTGAGAGAAAGCAATGGACTTCACAAATTTATAAGCTTTGAGGATGGTTTATGCAGTTTCTGTGATATGACACTAATAATTTCCTTTCTGTAATTAAAAGAAAAGCATATCAATGGTGTTTTTCACTATGAAATTCAAATAGTCTTAGCAGAATCGAGTAATCCTTTCTTTTATTGATGCTCAACTTTGTCCTTAACATTTTCTCTTGGATGGGTACAAGAAGGAAATTGAATTACATGGATATTGTAGATATTCGTGTATAATCTTAGATTATGTGAATTGGGTTGGGGATAATTTAGTAACCAGGTGGTAATGAGATTATGATTGGAGTTAAACTGCAAAGTGATTTCAATGGAGTAGCAAACTGGAGTGGTTACTGTTTAGAGGAAGAGAGGCTGGGATCATTGGATGTTACATCAATCAAGGACTTTGAACTTTGAGACTATTGATGTAACTGAATCCTTCCTATCTGGGAGAAAATTTTGGTTACCGCTTGGATATTCCAGTTGGTACCAAGCACATACCATGTGGGGACAACACATTAGTGAGCAAACAATTGGTCATATTTTCTTATCCATATATGATCAGTACTTGGTTACCGCAAGATTTGCTCCCTAGGCAGAACTTTACAAAGTTACATGTTTGCAGAAAAATTCAGTTCTTCCGATTGCTGTGGCTGTTGTTAATCTCATTTGAGGCACCAACTGTTGTGGTTGGATTTAAGGTAGGACGGATTTTATGGGATAAGGAAACAAGTCACAGGGATCTTTTTGTGCCCTGATTGTTTTCACTTTTCATTGGAACCAAATATGGTGGTTGGTGACGGACTAATGTAGTGAACTTAGGGGGCAGACAGTAATTAGGAAATGGTGCAGATGGAAAGCAAAAACATCTATTAAAACCACAGTTTAAGTAGGTTGCAGACTTGTGGACTATAATGGTGGGAATAAGGTAACAAAGGGAAATACAACCAGTAAGATGACCGTTATATAGCAGTCATTATTTAGTATGCTGAAGTTCCCTGGATAAGTAATTTTGGTCAGTGCACGCGCTTGTTGGAAGCTTTTTCTGTGCATCCATTTTGAATTTGTTCTTGTAGGCTGATTTTTTTTATTTTGTAGCTGGGGGCATTTATGGGAACTTGATTTCAGTGTCTTTGTTGATTTAGTCTGCGCTGCTTCTTCATGTGGGACTGTATGGCTAATGCGATGTGTACTTGAAATGTAAATGAATCTTATAATTCGGAAATTTTATGTCAACTTGAAGCATTAGTTTTCATGGAGACAATTTTTCTCCTACACGTTAGGAGTTTTTTATGTTCCGACTATTTGGTGGTTGTAATAAGCAATACTTAAAGGAACGACATTCGTGATACTTGGTGGGAAGTTAACGTGCATGAATGTGGTGCTCAACTACGTGATACGTGATAGTCACATGTTCTGTGAGTTCAATTTGGGCATGAAAGTTGGTTGTTACTATTCTTGTTGCACCAATATGTCTAATTTTCTCTTTTGCAGTTCAACTAATTCTTGGAGGGACCTTTTCTTTTTTTCTGGTTTTTTATTTTATTTTATTATTATTTTTTTAATTTATAGTTTTAGCTGGATTGAAGACTTCAGTGTTTTGATTTTGCTAGTCCTGGGACTATAAAAGAAATTGGAACAATTGATGTTCCTTCAGCTTTTAGAAATTTCTGTAATCAAAACAAAGAAGATATTTCAAGGCAGATATTCACGTGAAGGACACTGATCATTTTCAGAAAAATCTTCAGAGTTACATATTTACTTTTAGATGTAGACAATCTGAGTTTGTCTTGCTGTATTGAGGAAATTAACTTTTATATCCCACCATCCCACTGTTAAGGTCATGTTTCCGCTTTTGGATGTCCCAAAAAAAGTCACCTTTGAAAGTCACACAAAATATTAGTAAGTGTCCCATTTTGCTTTTTGAAAAGCAAATTTTCCAAATTCCAGTGCAATACTAATGATTGAAGATTTTGAATGACATGGTATTCAAATGAAGCAAACTCTTCTATACACAATAATTAGATGTCTCCTTTAAAAGTACATTTCTGAAATATCCACATTTTGGGGTAGCAGGCAGTAACAATTCATAGAACTTTTGCGTAAGAGGATAACCTTTTAGATTTGTTTTACTAACTTTCAATTTTGAAAGTAAAGATTGATTTTTCTATCTTTGCATGTTGCAGCTTGACCAGCAGTGTGAGGACAGGACTGTCATGCGATATGTATACTATTACTTGGCAAGAATTCTTTCAGATACTGGTTCACAAGGTTTGAGTTCAGGTGGTGGGATTCCTACTCCAAATTGGGATGCTTTAGCTGACATTGATGCTGTAGGAGGAGTGACAAGAGCTGATGTTGTACCTAGAATTGTAGATCGGCTTACCTCAGAAGCCTTAAATGCTGATGTGGAATGTATTGTGATATTCATTCTCTTTCTTACATTGTTCAAGAGCTTACTGTCTTTTGGATTAGCAGATAACTGCAGAACTTTTTCTTTTATTTGTAATATGTTCTTTTTGATTGTGCCTTGTCCATCTTATGTCTTAATGCTGATGTTGATTGTAAAGAATTTTAAGAAGCTATAATCTATGTATGAGCAGGGGAAGGGGGAAACCTAAAAAGAATTGGAAAGAAATGATAAAAAAAGATATGATATACTTAAATATAAATGAAAACAAATGTATAAATAGAATACAATAGCGAAGTATGATCCATGTAGCCAACCCCACATAGTGGGATGGCTAAGTAGTTGTTGTTATTGTATAATCTATGCATGAGTAGGTAACTGTAAAATTTCTTTCATGTAGTTTCTTGTGATAAGTACTATGTCATTGTGATTAATCCATCTTATGTGCTCTTGGAAATGGCATAAGGCGGCAATGACTTACTTTTAGCTATAGTTGACCCAGTTAATTCTGTCGGTTCGATGTTATATCATGCTTGTATGAACTAACTCCCTTGTTTGCTTCTGTTTCAAAGTTGAATTCTCTTTTTGCACAAAGGAAACACAATTGGCCTGAGGAAATACTTATTTTTCATGTTAAGAATTATCAGAAATAGTAACAGATTAGTTTTCAGATGTTGACAATTAAAGTCAGGCCTTGTTGTCATCAGATGTATCAGTTTTATGTTAAAGTGAGAGTCTATTTTCTTATGATGCTTGCTTCTCACCGAGTTTTTGTATTCCTGATTGCTTGTTTTTCTTCTGAAGTTCATGCGCGGAGGCTCCAAGCATTGAAGGCTCTCACATATGCTCCTTCGAGCAACTCTGAAGTTTTGTCCAAGTTGTATGAGATTGTGTTTGGCATTCTAGATAAGGTTTGTTTGAATAGCAAGCTTTATTGTTTTTATACTTCTGTAGTGCAGCATGTCATGAAATTGTTTGCTATGAAATTTGACTACCTCTTTCTTGTGAGTTGGTAGGATGTTTTCTTCCCTCTTTTACTGTTTTCACTTATATTCTTGAAACCTTTATTGTGGAAGCAAATGTTGTATAGAGGAAATGACCAAAATGAAAGAACAAGATTGGGAAGTCCTTGCTTTCTAGGAAGTAGGGAGATATGTGACGTTAAAATTCACGTGGCACACTGTAAGAGATTGTGCGGTGTATGCATATATGCAGATCGAGCAACTAAGGGTAATGACTAATGGATTGAAAAGCCCTTCCAATAACTTATTGGACCTGATACTTCAGAGTAGATGCCATTGAAAGGACCAGTGACAATGGGTATCTAAATATGTGCATGTATGAGGGAGTTAGCGCATGAATGATGCCTTACTAGTGTGATGCATGTAGAATGACTAGCTTTTGCATCTAAATCCTAGTATTCTGCAATACGCTTTAGTTGGACCTTTCTTACTGTACTGGTTGATTATGAATATGATATGAAAAGGTTATATACAGACAATGTGAAATACGAGGTTTTGCATTTAATGGTTGATAAAATTGTCTATGGGCCATCAAGCAACTAACCAGCCTGAACAAGAAACACATATTTGATACAATGTTAGCTACAGTAGACAACCACACGGCATAGAAATTTAAGTCATTTAGGCAACCACCAACGAGATTTCTCCTTTCATGGTGGTAGCTATACCACAGCATATATTCGAAAGGTTTGCACATGAAATGCCTGATACTGCAATGAAAAGTAGTTTCTATTTGCATGTTTAGTTTGTTTAATTTCTTTGTACAATTATTTCAGCATTTTACACCTTATCATTCTGAGGTTAAATGAGAACTTTGAAGGTTCAACTAACATGCTTGTTCTTGTTAAGGTTGCGGACCCTCAGAAACGTAAGAAAGGCATTTTTGGTGCAAAAGGAGGTGACAAAGAGGTATCTGGGCTAAATTACTTCCAATGACTGGCCTTATTCTTTCCAGGGGTTTATTTCTCTATTTTATTTTCCCATTATATTCTGTACCTTGAAATTCTATCTGCACAGATTATTACAGTTAATGATACTAAGTAGTTCATTACATGAACCATCAATAGTTTACTCCTATGGATTCAGATCGTGTTCTTGTCTCTTGAGTTCTTGGATTTGCATTACATCCAGTCAAAAAATTAGCTCCTATATTGTTCTCGGGAGAAATGATATCGCCTGTCACTGAATTTTCTTTGGTTCTAGGATGTTAAAAGGTTAACAGGCTAACCACATTGTCAACAAAAGAGGAAAGAACCATTTTGTGGAATGAAATTGGCTTTAATTTGGGCAAAATTTGATTGCAGTCCTGAAATTTGTGTAAAAAGAAGGGAAAATTTTTGCATCTATTATAAGGGCATTTAGAGACAGCATCTTGATAATGAATATTGTTTTGAGGAAAAACGATTCATTCAATTTTTGTCTAGAAACTTCTCTCATTTAAATCACTGCTCTTGATGGTTATTGAGATTTTCATGAGAGAAAAGCTCAAACTAGAAGCATAAATATTTCTTAATGACTTATAGGGACACTTCTTTTATACTGCAACTGAAAAATCACTATGTTTATTGAACATTGTGTTACCGAGGTTATTGGCTGGTAACGACATTTGCTAAAATAGTCATTTCCATTTTATCAGTCTATTATTCGGAGTAATTTGCAATATGCTGCCATAAGTGCTTTGAGAAGACTTCCTCTTGATCCAGGAAATCCAGCATTTCTTCATCGTGCTGTACAAGGGTTAGTTAACTATTTTCTTGTTTTGCTGTTTGATAATACTGCCGTGGAATTTCAACTCTACTTGTCTCATGGGTTAATTATTTCTTTTAACTTTTGGTGGTGCTATCCAGTAATAAAGGTGAAGAAAATCGGTGAAATTGAAGGCTTTTTAATAACAAGGTTTTAACTACCATATGAATTGAACGCTTAAGAAAAATCTCTCTCCAAATTTGGAGCCTTGATTGGTTTGTCCTAGAATAGTTGACTTTTCTGGAAAAAAATATTCAATTTCAGAAAATGCCTACTTTTTCTGGTAACCCTATTGGACTTTCTTTTGTCACAAAGGTGAAGTGATTATAAAAGGTACTTAAAAGTGTTCAAAAGAATAAGGGAAGAAGGCCTAATTCTAAAGATTTCATGGTTACTTTCACATCTTTCATTTTGGATTAACTAACATGGTGAGTTGAGGTGTTTCTTCTCTAAACTATTATTCCAAATTGTATCCTGACGATTCTGAAATGTCAAACTAAGACATTTTTCGAGATTTAAAAGAACATTTTGAAATATCAGACGTGGACATTTATCCAGTTTTAAAGATGTATATATATAATCTCTCAAACTTGCTCCAATTTCAGCAGAGGCTCCTTGAAGGCTCTATAAAATCATATTAGCATGAGTATTTCTTTGATGGGTTTAATTTTGTCTTTGGTAGTTTGTGGTTTTGAGTTATTAAGTACAAGTGGTCTTGGAGAAGCTAGAATTAACTACTCAATTAATCTCATGAATTTAAGAGCCATTCGTATGAGCATCCGTAGCTATGAATATTGATGTATTCATCTGGTTATAGCCTGGGAGGGTGATACTAGTAACTAGATGTGTTCATGCTTTCTTGTTGATTTTGGAAATTTGTTTGGACGTTAAACTTAAAACAGCCTCATGTTGGGCTGTTATGCTTATGGATACCTGGCTGTGGATGAAATTCAGAGAATTCCTTTCATTAACTCAAATTAAAAGGGGAAGGGGGAGACCTAAAAAGAATTGGAAAGAAATGATAAAAAAAGATATGATATACCTTATTTTTAGTGATATACCTAAATATAAATGAAAACATGTGTATGGATAGAATACGATGACTTAGTATGATCTATGTAGCCGACCCCACATAGTGGGATGAAGGCTTAGTTGTTGTTGTTGTCTTGTTTGATTTCTCAGTTAATTTTTTGGCTCATGGAATTGTCTTTTTGATCTGAAAGATATCCTCTTTCAAGGCCTAATTATTCAGATCAGGTTTGAAGTTTAACGAAAACTTGCACCTATCCCTCATACGCAGAATGGAGTCCCAGTTATTATGGTCCTAGGCAGTTTCTCTTTAATAATCTGGCTCAGAAGATGCAAGTGAATGCGTCTTCCATCACCAGAAAACTTGATGCTAATTAAGTAATGTCACAATGCAGACACCAGCTAAGATGAGAATTAGTAGTTTGTCAATTGGTATGCTAGCTTCCAAACTAAAATCGTAATATGTAATTGGCAATTGGTCGTGGCAACTGGACTTTGGTAGAAATTTTGCATTTTGATCCTTGAATTTGAAACAGAACACTTGTACAGTAGTTCATGATTCACAATGGAACTAGCTTGAGGTAGTTCATTTTTTCTTCGTGTACGGAGGTATTATCATTTTGGCATCAACTGTTATGCAGAAGCGCTCTTGAATGCTGCCGTCTATTATGTTCTCCAATATCTAATGGATCAGGTTTCTGCATCTAATACCCCATTGTGTTGTTCCTGTGGGTTTTTATTTGGGAGGAAACGTGGTTCTTCACCTTTTCTACTTAACCATATAGCACATTAATGTACCATTATTGTTAAAGGCAAATGAACCGATGAATTTTTTCACTTTCTATTGTTTTTGTTTCAGAAATTCATTCCTAGCCTTAATGGTCGGAAATTCTTAGTGAAGTGGTATTACCGCTTATTTTCATCTCTAGACGATCTTTTCACGTTACTTTTCTATGTTATTGCAGGGTTTCATTTACCGATCCTGTAGCTGTTAGGCATTCTTTGGAAATTCTCTCTGAGCTAGCTGCAAGTGATCCATATGCTGTTGCAATGGCATTGGGTAATGAAACTGTTTAATGTGCTTATCATTCTAATGGAGTTTCAAATTTGTGGCTTCAGAAAGTGTAGTTCTAGAATCCCATTTTGGTAAAATCTAAAATATGTTGTGTGACAGGTTTATGCCTAAAAATTTTGATGGTATGAATTTCAGGAATGGCTCCTCTCCTCCCCACCTCCAAATACAAAACATTTGCAAAGAATGCTTCATCAAGTTTTTGTTTTGCTAACTTCCATACATTTATTCGTATATCTTACATGATTTGTACTTTTGTTTCTAAACCCTTTTTACCTTTTTCTTATTTTGTTCTAGTTGTAATCCCCACCTTTTTATTGGCCAATTTTACAAGGGAAATAAAATATTCCACAACTGATAATTTTCTGTGGTTTATGAGAAGTGAGATATTAATTGAGGTAATCTACTGCTTGTAAATTAATTTGAGTTCTAATGTGCAAGCTTTTGTTATTAGTTTATTTATTAAGGATACTGAAATTTCATAACCAACAATTTGGTATGGTTTATATAATGGGTGTATTAAATGAGGTGATTTTGTACAAAGGTTCTGCCACAGTGATCATTGCCTGAGTTTGAGGCAGTATTTTCCAATGTTGTTTGGTATCTCATGGCCCATTATATTTTTCATGTATTTTGTATATTGATCTGTTCTATCTGACTCTTGTAAAACTAAGTTATGCATTATGCTTATGAGCTGTCATTTTCAGATAACTTATGGTCAAGTGTTGCCCATGAAGCTAACCTTATACATCTAATTTTCTCTTTTTTCAGGAAAGGCTGTGCAACCCGGTGGTATGTTTGATTATTCCTTTTTTTTGTTATGATTACTGTATCAACCCGCTTTGGATGTAGTTATAAGATTTGCTTGAATCAGGTGCTCTGCAGGATGTTTTGCATTTGCATGATGTTCTAGCTAGAGTTGCGTTGGCCAGGTTGTGCCATACAATCTCTAGAGCCCGATCACTAGATGGTATGTGCATTTGGGATAATCGACTGCATTTTGCTTCATCTCTTCCTGCCCACCCCACACCCTTCTTTTTAAGATTTTTTTCTTTTATTTTTTATGGTTCCATTTTGCAAATCTGTTGATTGTCTACAGATTTGTCTTCAATACACGGAGCGGATAAGCTATTAAATGTCTTTTGCAGATCGGCCTGACATTCGGTCCCAGTTTAGTTCGGTGCTCTATCAGCTCCTCCTGGATCCCAGTGAAAGAGTTTGTTTTGAGGCTATCCTTTGTGTATTGGGTAAACTCGATAATGCAGAGAGGTATTGTTTCAGACTTTCATGTTTCATTTCGTCTGCTGTGCTGGGTTCCATGTTTTTAAAAATTTGAAAATCATGCTCCAATTCTTCTTGTTGGTTTTCTTTGAAATATGTTCAATTTTTGTCTGCTTGATAACTTCATTTCAGAACTGATGAACGAGCTGTTGGATGGTACCGTCTCACAAGAGAGATTCTTAAGCTTCCTGAGGCACCATCTGTGAAAGAGACAAAGTCTGACTCAAAAGATACTGCTGCACCAAAGAGCTCTAAGGATAAATCCTCGAAGACAAGACGTCCACAACCACTAATAAAACTCGTTATGAGGAGGTCCTTGAGCTTCTTATTCCCCCAGTTCTATTTGAGTTTATTTCTTCTGGGGTTTTTTTTATTGAGATAGTTGACATTTTTTTTTTTTGTTTCTATTCTTTATCTCATTTCTAGGTTGGAAAGTTCTTTCCGTAGTTTCTCTCGTCCCGTACTACATGCAGCTGCAAGAGTTGTGCAGGAGATGGGGAAAAGCCGTGCTGCAGCTTTTGCGCTTGGTTTACAGGATATCGATGAAGGGGCTCATATTAATTCATTCTCTGAAAATAATGATGCATATGATCCGGATTTGAATGAGTCATCTGAGGGTAGCAATTTTGTTGTAACTTCTTAGTTCTCTTTTTGTCATTTTATCTGCTTGCCGGTTCTTTCTGATCTAAAGTGGAAGTTCATGTTTGTTGGATGAAACAGTTCCTTTGTAATTTTGGTTTTTTGGTCATTTTTAAAATATTTTACTCTTGTCATGATTTAATTTCGTTATAGTAATGTATCCGTGGACTGTTGGTATTATTTTCCCTCTTTAGAATTGTTATTCAAATATGTAGGCTGAAGAGTTATACATGTATACAGGTGTATATGCATGTTGTTATACAGGATATTCCATATTGTTGGTGGTTTCCTGTTTTGTCGTAGGTTTTTCTTAGGCAGAAAACTTGTCCTTTAGGTTGTAGTGCCGAGAACAAACAAGATGGACTTTGTGAGATATTCTAGTTTTCCAAAATGGATTTACTCTTGAATTAAAGGTAAAAGTTAAGAGGATGTTGTATTATGGATATGAGAAGTTGGTTTGGCGTTGTACGTTCACATTCAAAGTGAAGCAGCAGTAATGTCTAAATGAAAAGATGAATATGGGTCAAATAGCATTGTCTATTTTTGTGCTGCAAAGTGTTATGGCATCTTAGTTGATGGGAAATTCTTCATTGATCAATCTTGATACTATGTATGATTATTCTGCTTCAAAAAATTTCTACACTTTCTAGTGGATTTATGTATGTATAGCTTCTGAACATTGTAAAATTTCCCTGGTCCCTGCTTTGAGAATTCCTTTTTTTTTCTTTTGAATGAATTAGCGATATGTGATAATAAAGGAAAAGAAATATTTAAAAATCAATGATATACTATGATGCTTACATACTAATATAGAGAATTCTGTTATTTGTACGAAGAACTCTTTTTGCCCAGTAGTGTGATCTTAACTGCTTGCATAATGATTTTTTAATTTCCATTTATGCCATTCTCATTACTGGTACCATAATTCTTGTTAGGCCTTCGTCGGGTTTCCTCGGTATCTAATGGAGCAAGTGGCAAGGACTCGATTGCTGGCCTTTTAGCTTCACTAATGGAGGTGGTGCGAACTACTGTTGCATGCGAATGTGTTTATGTTCGTGCTATGGTAATAAAAGCTCTGATATGGATGCAAAGTCCAAATGAATCATTTGATGAACTGGAATCCATCATTGCATCAGAGCTTTCTGACCCAGCCTGGCCTGCGACTTTACTAAATGATATATTGCTCACGCTGCATGCTCGTTTCAAGGTATGTTGTATGAAAAAGTGTGATGTGCATATTGTTAGGTTATTTGGGAATTAATATGATGCTGCTAGTTATCCTTGTGCAGTTATTACCTAAACATACTATCTTGACATCTTTATGCTTAATATTTCACATCATTGTGGAAATCCATAATGCAAAGCTTTTGCTGCTGATGCATGCAGTTGCTTAAGGACAGTTGTTTGGGGTTCATTTCTGCAGTTAATTTTCCATACTTGATTACTTGATGGAATGGCTGAATTAGGGCATTTCATGGGAAACTGGTGATATGGCTTTTGATATTCTCTTTTTTCCTGATTCTGTCATTTCATTGTCTTGCTCATAAACCTATTTCTGTGGCTAAAACTTTCCAGCTGAAGTTTGGTGAATTAAGTATAGCGTTGGGAAGATCTCATTTTTTTTTTCGTGTTTTGGTGCTTAGTCTTCTTCTAGGTTGTTAGTTTGCTATGGTTTTTAATGCTTTGGTGTTTGTTTGCCAATTTTTGTGGCATTAGGATGAGGATTTATGTAGTCGAGTTCGAGCCTTTGCCTTCTGTTATCTGATTGGTATTCAAGGCTGTACAGATACAGTAGTTCTTTTTATTTTCTCTTTTGAGAATCTTAGTTGCGTGCTCCTAGATCATTGTCTGTACTTTGAAGTGTCAGTTAAATCTATTTGTTTTACTTGTAACCAGTGGGGTGGGGGGGAAGAGATCGCCACCTGAGCTTTGCAAATTCCATTTAGCTCTCTTTAGATATTCAAATATATTTTCAGTAGTCCTTCTCTCGCTCTGGTGACATCATTTTGAATTTTTATCCTTGGCTTTGTTTCCTTAGCCTTTACCTCAGAAATATTTCAATGTTATCTTCTACTCCAGATATGGTTAGAGATAATTTCTGATCATTACAAGTTTCTTGTTTAATTTGATTTTCTCTAGATACTTTAGCTTGTATGTTACTTATGCGGGTTTTGCATTATGTATGTTGTTATTTAAGGAAAGTTATGTTTTACTCAACCTTTTACCCTTCTAGTTAGGAGTTTTATTCTTCAATCTGTTGAAGAATTGTATCAATTGTTTGGACTGAGCACGGTGGAGAAGTGTGATCCATATAGCTGACCACACTTAGTGGGAAAAAGATTTAGTTGTTATGAAGATTTGTATCAAGCACGGGATTTTACTGCCTCTTTTATCTACCCTCTAGAATAACAGATATTGGAACTTTGAATTATTTCATTTTGATAAACACAGAATGGAATTGTATTGATAAGGTTAATTTGGTTTGTTTATTTTTCATCATTTTGGACAGAAAGGAATGGCTGGGCTTTCAATGGATCCCATAGGAACATAAAACAACTGAAACTGAAATATTTTTCAGGACACCCTTTACTTTTGGATTCATGAATTTTCTCCCAAGAATTGTCTATCCTTTACTGATTTCTTTGATCAAGCACATAGATTGCTTCATATATAGGTCACTGTTGGTAATCTTTCATGTATAACATGCCTGAAACTTATAATACCTGGATATGCCTGTTTTTTTGTCTTTACTCTCCAATGACTGTGGAGTCATATTATATACATCTTTCTTATTGGTTTTCTAGGCTACACCAGATATGGCGGTTACTCTTCTTGAAATTGCCAGGGTTTTTGCAACTAAAGTTCCTGGGAAGATTGATGCTGATGTACTGCAACTACTATGGAAAGTAGGTTAATACTTAATCCTCTCAGATGAAATTCCTTTGGATTTTATTCTTTATATGAGTTTTGTGTATGTTTGCTGGCTTTTCTTTTAATGTGAACTGATCTTTTTAATTTTTCTTTATAAGGTAAGCTATATCATTTTTATTTGTGATCATCTAGTTTGAACTTTTGGCAAGGTTAATTGGAATAGTTGATTGTTAAATAGCTGATAATGGTTGAATAGAAGATCAACTTAATCTCATGACACAAAATGGAGATTCGGAACTTCTTTATCCCCTGCTGTGTCCATGTTTGCACTTTGTTAATGTTTCATTTACCACGCATTGCTCCTGATTAATGAATGATGTCCATGTTTTAAGAACATGGGCTGTAAATTACCATTGTTAGATGCAAATCTTATGGCTTATGAAGCGGTCATGACCCATTAGTGTAACCAAGTGGGATATGCTCCATGTGAAGTATCGGATGTATTTGGGTACTATTGACATTAAGAAAGTATATCTGAGTTGTTATGTATTATTTTTGTTGTTTCATTCTGTATTTTGCCAACCTTTCAATTGTCTTCATCTTGCTTAAACTTGCCAAATTCACCAATGGTTTACATACTTGCAACAATGTTGAGGAAGGGAGATTGTACATCCTCCAAAAGAAAGAGCAAATATCATAACAATCTTCTTAAAGTGCTTTAGTAATCTTGATGTGCAACTCGAATTAAATGAGAATGTGTTTTGCGTATGTTTGTTTCTATTTACTTTGATTCTTTGTTACAAGGTCTTTATCCTCCGAAGAAAGAGCAAATATCATAACAATCTTCTTAAAGTGCTTTAGCAATCTTGATATGCAACTAAAATGATTTAAGAATGAAAATGTGTTTTGTGTATGTTTCTTTTCTATTTCCTTAGTTTGATTCTTTGTTACAAGGTCTTTTTAAGAGTGATGCTCATTCTATGCCTATGAAATGAAAATTTATTATGAGGGACTAGAGAGTATGACTAGGTGGATGATCTAGAAGTGCTAATTCCTAACTGACACTATCCATTTATCAGATGTGTGTTAATAGTTTGGATTGCTAGCAACTCCTCATTGAAAGTCTTTACAGTCGAAATAGGGTTTGAATAATCATGTGATAGCTGTTTACACGTGGGGCAGTGTAGGATTTTTGGGGTTGCTCCTGGTTTTAAGGTGTAATAGTTATTCTTTTACACTAGGCTTGTCCTAGTCAAGGTATGGACTTGATCCATTTGAATCCATGTAGTCAAGTCAAGATTTTATATAAGATATGAGACATGGTTTTATTAAGTTTTAAAGTGAATTATTCAGTTCAAATATTTTTGATCAACTCAATTAGTACCCAAATTCAATTAAAAATTATTGTCCTGGTCATCTTGGGAACTCATCTTTTTGTCTTATTTTTTTTAAAGTGGATAATAATCTGGGACATCTAACACGGGGAAGGAAGGTGATAAAATGAGATAGCGGGAACACTGAAACCATCACAAACTTTTTCCTTTAATTCCCTTTTATGATTTGTTGTTTCTTCAGGTTTGAGCTTGATTATTTCTGCCATTCTCTTGGCTTAATAACTAGCTTCCAAACTCTTCTTATAGGCTTTTGTTTTTTCTCAGTTTATGGTAGTACTCTTAGTTGTGTTCTATTTGTTTGTAGACTTGTCTTGTCGGAGCTGGACCAGATGGAAAACATACAGCTTTGGAGGCTGTTACATTAGTGCTTGATTTACCACCTCCACAGCCTGGCTCAATGTCTGAGCTTACCTCAATTGATAGGGTATCTGCATCTGATCCAAAATCTGCTTTGGCTTTGCAGCGTTTAGTACAAGCAGCGGTAAGAAAACATTTTATTCATCAGTGAGATACAAGATAATTTAATTTTGCCTGTGAGCAATTTCTAAAAGGCAGGAGTTATCTTCTCTTTCAATTTTGTGTCATGCAATTGCAGGTATGGTTCCTTGGGGAAAATGCAAATTATGCTGCCTCAGAGTATGCGTGGGAATCAGCAACCCCTCCTGGTACTGCATTAATGATGTTAGATGCAGACAAAATGGTTGCTGCTGCAAGTTCTCGGAATCCAACTCTTGCTGGCGCTCTGACCCGTCTCCAACGATGTGCTTTCAGTGGTAGCTGGGAGGTATAATTTCTTATTGAAGAGAAAATTTATAATGGATGCAAGAGTTTAATTTTTTTTTTCACATTCGTAAATGCATGGAACAAAAAATTTATAACTGTCTATCTTGAAGAAATAAAAGCAAAGGTAGAGTTAGATGTCCGTTGCAAAGATATGCTTCTTTTTTGGACCAGTTCTTTTCATCATAGATTGATGACGACCTGATGTAATAAGCAATGCTAGAATCTGCATTTTAAACATAATTAGTTTTCAGTTCTATTGAACAGGAACAAAAGGTCTAGGCTGCTCAAACATGTAACGTGATAGTGCAGCATATTAGTTTGGCCAGTTTCCAAATCAATGAACTATTGACAAATAGCACACCCACTAGATATGTGTCTACCAAGCTTGGGAGCTAAACTCTCCTATGACTTGGTTAGGTTGTAATGTGATACAGGCAGTTTCTAGATTCTGAAGCACCTTAGGCATCAAACGTGTCAACTCTAGCTCCAGTTCTAATCTGAAGGCACTTCACAACAACAACAACTAAACCTTTATCCCACTATGCGGGTTTGGCTACATGGATCATATTTCGTCATCGTATCATTACACATGTTTTCATTTACCATAGCCCCGTCTTTGTGTATCCAGACCAGCCTGCTGTGAGTGCAGCCACATGACTTGCGAAAGTGCGGAGGACCACTGTTCATTGGCAACAGAACATTACTCTTTGGTAATTTAAGCGTAGTTTGAGAGGAAGTTCGATCCTTCATCGGTTTCTCTTTCTGGCACTTTTTGGAGCCAGTTAGTGCAAATGCTCGTCAGAGTTATCATGTCCTAGGATACCTGTTTGCAAAGTATCGATAAAGCATTCTGTTAAGTTCCATATATGTTTCTTGTCCTTCCGCTTGAATATTATCTCGAAATGTGATCCATATATCCGACCCCACTTAGTGGGATAAAGGCTTATTTGTTGTTGTATTCCTAAATGTATGTTCACACTGGCTGATACTGATCCTCGCAGATAGCATCCATTTACTTGTCATCACGAAATCTGAAACATAATGGATATGGCTTCTCTTCTTGTTGTTTTAATTGTTATTATTATTACTACTACTATTATTATTATTATTTCAAATTTTGGGTGTGCTCTGAGGCTGTAGTGTTGTCTCTTAATTCCAGGTTCGTATAATTGCTGCTCAAGCTCTTACGACAATGGCAATTAGATCTGGTGAACCTTACAGGCTGCAGATCTATGAGTTTTTACACACATTATCACAGGGTGGTGTGCAGTCTCAATTCGCAGATATGCATATAAGTAATGGAGAAGATCAGGGAGCCAGTGGTACTGGCTTAGGATCTTTGATAAGTCCAATGTTGAGGGTCCTTGATGAAATGTACAGTTCACAAGATGAGCTGATAAAGTAAGTATATGTTTACTGAAACTTGTGATCTCTACATTTATTTTGTTTCTAATGCAAATTTCTAACCTTCATATTCCAGGGAGATGCGGAACCATGACAATGCCAAAAAGGAGTGGACGGATGAGGAGCTTAAGAACCTATATGAAACTCATGAGAGACTCTTGGATCTTGTGTCACTGTTCTGTTATGTACCAAGAGCAAAGTATCTTCCTTTAGGGCCAACAAGGTACATCCCTTTTAGTGTAAATTACAGTTACCTCCACTTATGCTGACCTCATTTGAGGCTGGTGTAATTTACCCATCTTTCAATTCCTTTCTTCAAAATCCTTTCTTAGGGTTTTCTGTTTTGGAACCTAAAAAATTTTCTTTATTTGTTTTTCCAATCTTTTCTGCTATTTTGTATGACTGTCTCTGACAGGGGGACTGCAATTTATTTTTCGTTTGAATTACCATTCTAGATGTGTCAGGCATTGCTATGGCAAAGAAAAAAAAAAGAAAATTAAGTTAACATAGCTTCTGGAAACAATTGTTCATGCATTATGTTAGTTGTAAACCCCACTTAGTGGGATAAAGGCTTAGTTGTTGTTGTTTATTATGTTAGTTGTAATCTTATTCATTTTAATCTGCAGTGCCCTCACAAGATTTTTTTTTCTTTTTTTTTGTTTATGTTTGGACACACAACAGTGCAAAACTTATTGACATCTACCGCACTCGACATAATATAACTGCATCAACAGGCCTGAGTGATCCAGCTGTTGCCACAGGGATTTCTGATCTTATATATGAAACAGCCAAACCAACACCTGCTGAAGCTGACACACTTGATGATGACCTTGTAAATGCTTGGGCTGCGAATCTTGGTGATGATGGCTTGTTAGGAAGCAGTGCTCCTGCAATGAGTAGGGTAAGAAATTTACTAATCCATTGGTCGGTGATTCTTAAAAAATTTCTATCTGGAGGATTATCATTCCCCACTTATGTGTGCTCTTTCTCTTGAAGATATTTCACCAATGTTACATTTCTATAGTTTTTAGTGCTAGTTTTTGAACTATAGTAGGCCTTCCTCTCTTTGCGATTACTTTTCCTTAGTTGGCTTAGCCAGATAAGTTTGCAGTCAACATTGCAGTTTTGGATCAAGATATGTTGTCAGTGACCGTTATGTATTGGGAATCTCTTTGATAGAATGGACGTTTGATAAAATATACTGAAGCATGAAGGTTTGGACCCTTCATGAATTCCTAACGCAAAAGTTTTGTGTGTTATTTTCTTGTATGAGTTTAAACTATTGGCATCTCGATGTATCTTGAGTCCTGCAGTGTAAAACTGTTGTTTTAGTATCTTGGAATCAGCTAGAACTAAAATTGTCATATTCCTGGAAACAACAAGATTACAACCGTATTTGATTTATGTGGCTGCTCATGTTCAGATTTGATTGAGAATTGTTTGGGATGTGCAAAATTTCAGGTGAATGAATTCCTTTCTGGTGCTGGTACTGATGCTCCTGATGTTGAGGAGGAGAATATTACGTCTAGAACCTCAATGAGTTACGATGATATGTGGGCCAAGACTCTTTTGGAAACCTCAGAGATGGAGGTGACAATCCTGTTCGCTATACTTCTGCACATTCGCTGGATTTTGTTAGGATACTTTACCGATATAGGTGCAAAATACATTGCTGTAGCATAAATTTACTTATGGCTATCCACTTGTGATGGCAGATGGATGCAAGGTCTTCTGGATCTTCATCCCCTGACTCGGTTGGATCAGTTGAGTCATCCATATCATCCCACTTTGGTGGAATGAATTATCCATCATTGTTCAGTTCAAAGCCGTCCACTTATGGGTCTTCACAATCCACGGTATAGATTTGCGAATTAGAATTCGTTTTAGTTCAATAATTTTTTTGATAATAACTTCGGTTGGTTATAACGGAGCATTTCATTCAGTCTTTTGAGCTTGAGCTTAAATGATTTTTGTTTCATTTTTCAATATCTTGTGCTACTAATAGTTAGGACTTACTTCCTGCTAGCAGCTGTCAATATACCTGTAAGGTGACTAGGTGAGATTGTGTGGATCGCATGTTCTGTACACACTCATAGGCTCTGCTGCTCGTTAAGCTTTGTTTAGATCAATTTGACAATAGAAGACTGAAAAGGAGACTGATGCGATCACTGTTGTCTGTTAGCATAGAATGATCTGTCTTCTCATCCTATAATAAAAGCATACTTGAAAAATACCTTAGTGATCTGAACATAACATCGAAAAAGTAAACTGCCAAAAATTGAGGAAGAACATACTGCTTATTTCAGGTTATGCCAGTTAAAAGGGAGTCATATTGGACTGAACTTTCTTTGGGTTCTCAAGCCTTTGCCTCTTGCGGCAGCATGCATGAATGTCAGAAAGAAAACCATGTTCTTTCTCATTGTTTAATTCTATAGATTTTACTGACAATCTTGCATTCGGCTTCATTGATCGATACTTGGAATCAGTTATCTGCTCTGGAGATTCTATTTTGAAGTGTTACTTATACTTGCCAATTTTGTTTGAGTTTCTATGAATTAGTGTAAGGGATCAGTTATGAGCTATAAAGAACGAGGTATATGGTTTTGAAGAAGATATTTAACGCCTTCTTTTCCTTTCCGTTGTGTGTTTTTTTTTTTGAATTTTTTTTTTTTTATATATGACAGGAGCGGGCTGGTGGAAGCAGATTTAGTAATCCTTCCTCTGGAAGCAACACATACGAGAGTTTTAATTCCCCGGTATGTCTCTTTATCTGTCGAGGTTGTGGTTGATGTTATGATTGTTGCTATTCTATATTTGACATAGTAGCAGTCTTTTTGGTGTTTTGCGATACTTTTCAATCGGAATACAAGTACAATTTTCCAGGTTGTTTGAAGATGGAGGTATATTAAATGCAGGGAGTAGGTGTCGTAAACTAATACCTTTATAATTTTTCTTAGCATGTGGTAGCTGCATTGTGGAGTTTATTTGCTATTTGTGGTTTTCCAACTGTTGTTGATCTACTTCAAGTTTTTAACCTCATTCCTGTACCTAAACTATCATCTGCATCTGTATCAAATCTTTATTCCTAATTCGCCTGTTTGGATTTGTCCATCCATGTTTGTGGTTCTTGTTGGTAGTAATGTTTTAGTTTACTGCTGTATTTCTTAGTTGGTAATTGGTTGGTTTAAAGTTCTTATGCTTGCACATTTCAGATAAGAGAAGAGCCTCCGCCGTATTCATCTCCTGATCACAAGCGATACGAGTCATTTGAGAACCCTCTAGCTGGGACTGGCTCTCAGAGCTTTGAATCGCGTGATGATGGACGATTCTCTTCGGGCAATCGACAATTTGGAACAGCGCTTTATGACTTCACTGCTGGTGGTGATGATGAGGTATGTATCTTGACGTGATGATGGATGACCAATGATATTTATGTAGCTGTATTCAGAGAGATGAAATGTCTTGTAATATTTTACTGTTTTCTATCTCTGGGATGAATAACTTGCCCATCTTGCGTCTGATAGGGCTTTAAGGCCAGTTGTTCTTTCAAAACTTTGTACCCATAATTTCGCATTGTTAAAATTTTGTTGTTTTTCTGGAAATTTTGTTTTTTGGATTGATTTATGCATTTCCATTTTACAGTTAAATCTGACAGCGGGAGAAGAGGTTGAAATTGAAGAAGAAGTAGATGGCTGGTTTTACGTAAGTGAATTATGCTTTGGAAGGATTCTAGATAACGTACCAATATACAAGTGATTTGATACTGTTGGATTGAAATTGTGTTATATGCCTGTGCTAAAGCTTTTTTTACTTTTTATTTTTTATATATATTTTTTTGTGCGTGCGTGTGTGTGTGAAAGTATACTGCTGATTTAGAGCAGCTATCGTCTCAGACTCTGCTTTATTTTAAGCTCTGAGCATGAACCATTTCCTACCGTCCTTTTGTTTTTTAAATAAAGTTTGAGGGATGAAAATAGTTTTTTTCTTTTTCAAACAGTTCTTTGATTTTACCTTCTTTTTTTCCCCAGATGCATGCTTCTTATACTTGTGTTGAGCCTGTTCTTACTGTGTACCTTATATTGTTACTTGCTTATTTTATGATGAGACTTGCTCAATGGTTGTGTTTGAATGTGGTTTTGCCACTATCTTTTCTTGATTTGGAAAGAAGCTGGATTTTTTTGATTATATTTTGTGTGAAATGAGTAGGATGTAGAAGACGTGATCATAAGTTGAATGCTGATCTTTTATATATTCCTTTGATCAATTGGTTTTACTCAATGGATTTCACCCTGTTAATGCACGAGTGTAGGGCAATTCCTTATAACTTGTTTCTAGTTCTTTGCTGGGCACAGATTATTAAGACTTTCATCAAAACTTGTACCTCAAGATAAAGTACAAGGTTAATTTTTCTTAAAACAATTATTGACCGGTCTCTGCCATCTTGAGACTTATCAGTGTAACTTCTCAGTTGTTTTTAGTGGATTTAGCCTTTGATTAGTGTAATATTTGTCAGTCGATTAGTCATTTGAGGCCATGCAAATGCACTCGAAATTACTGTATTCGGTTTGCTAATCTGAGTTATAGAAAGTATGACTTGCCAAGTTTTGCTTTACATTTTTAAAATTTATATGAAGTGTATGATATAGTTGGGTCATTTTAGATAATACTATCTGCTGTTCTGTTCCCTTTGGTATCCATCCAGATGTTAACTGCTTCGCTTCTTAGTTTTTGCGTATGTGGAATACAATCATACATGGAATAGAATGTGGTGGTGGATTGACAATCCGTTTAATCTATGTTTGGACGTTTATAACTTGAATGCATGTGTTACAAACAGCGAAGCCTTTCTAGAACGAACTTGTAAAACTAATTTGAACTGCTAAACGCATCAAGATAGTTGACCCTAGGGATGTTGCTAATTACATCATTTTTAAGGTGAATCTTGTTATATTTGGGATGAAAGCACAGAGGCTTTAAGATTAAGGGCGTAAGAGAGAGTTTCTACAGCGTATTTACCTTCTGTAAATAGCGTGACAGTTTGGACATGATTAGATAGATGTGCAGATGCTTGATAGTTAATTCTGTACTTGAAATCATCTTTCTTGATGAGTATAGTGTAGCATATACAGCCAAAGCAAAATAGAACAAATTTGGTGATTTAGTGTGCGTTCACCTTAAATACGAAGTCATGAATGTATTTACATCCTAATTCCAGAGGATGTCAGTTTCTCAATCAAGCATCCCTAAAGGGAATAGAAAGAGGATTTATATATTTTGGTTATCATAGGTCTTTCTAACTATTGACTTTTTATCTGACGTTCCAATGAGGTGCTGACATTGGATTTTACACTTTATTCCAGGTGAAGAAAAAACGCCCTGGGAGGGATGGCAAAATGGCTGGGCTTGTCCCTGTGCTATATGTCAGTCAGTCTTGATGATAACTCTGTACTCATCATTAGGCGGTCTACTCTCACCTTGCTGGTTTTGCACGATTTTGCGATTAGAGGTTGTTAGTATAATGGATCATAACTGGGAGCAGAAGACTTATTGGTGAATTCACCTGAAGTTTTGGTCGAATGAGTATCCTTTGCTGCAGCTACTCACTATTTGCCGGCAATTGGAAGTATGGTATCTTGACTGAGTTCATTTGAAGACATAGGCTGGTATGTTGGTGCTATTTATTACATCTTCTTGTTGTATGTCTTGATTGTACCACACCCTACAATTTTCGGTTTGAGGTTTGATCTAGTTCACGAATTGTCCTGCAACCGTGATGCCACCGCGAGTCTTTGCTAGGACCAGTTTTGGTATAGTAATTTTCTTTTTCTTAGTTTTGTAAATTTGTAATGTTGTAATTTGCTTATTTGGGAAAACTGACATCAAAGTTTCCCAACTTGGCATGAACAGTTCTATTATTTTCCTTGTGAATAGTGATGCTGCCATTCTTGACTATAGGAAATTCATTGAACGATGTCCATTTTTTTTTTCTTATCCGCAGTTTTACTCTCGACTTTAGTTTAAAAAAAAAACGGAAGTAAAAATATTCCGTCGGTGAAGATTGAAAAGGTCAAAAATGGTTAAGCTTTAAGTCATATTAGGCTCAGAGACTAATGAATAAATAAGTGGCAAGATAGTTTTACTTTTATTTTCTTTTTCTTTTAAAATTTAATTAAATGAAAAAGTGGGATTTTACATTTTGAATTATTTTACCAATTTGTTTGATAACCTCTTTGTAATAGATTCTTATCAATATTTTTTACCAAAAGTAGAAGCAAATGATTTGAATGTATTGTGTCATAAAAAATGTCATTGTGCATGGATATGAGTAACAACAAGAAGACTATGCACTATGCTGGATTGGTTATATAGTTTATATTTATTTGAAATATCAAAGGCAAAATGGGGCAAAATAGAGTTTAAAAGAGAATGATTTTGGTACTCCAAAAATTTTTTATGCAATTTTTCATTATCCAAACTAACCTATAAACAATTATAGGCTATAATATTGTCCTTCAATATATGAAATATTTATTGATTATTATTTTTATTTTTGAATATGTTTAAATGTTTTTGGCAATACACCTGTATTATGCCTTTTACTCGTTTAGAAAAAAGGTAACATTATAAGAAGACATTATAGGAAACTCAATGATATTATAAGAAAAGAAAAAGGTACAAAAAAAAAAAAAAAAAAAGAAGTAAAAGAGTAACATCATAAGAAACTCTGCATATATTTAATCAATAATTCTTTGAACACAAAAACTCCAAGGAATTTTATTAATATATGAAACACTAATCAATTGCGTTTTTTACGATTTAATAGGAAGAGAAAATATCGTGAATAGATTAGGTACTTTGTTAAATGTAAAACTGATACTTTTTAATGTCACACTACTACTTGTTATTTCGTATATTCGAGATTGATACTTTTTAAAATGTAACACTAATACTTTTTAATATCATATTGCTAATTGTTAGTTTGTGTATCCTAAAAAATCTTACTAATATGTAAAATTGTAAAATTCCTCAATGATGGACGATCATTTTTGAAATCGAAATACCATAAACATTGGTTAATTAAAAAAATGTTAAAATATGAAAAACTTACAAATAAGTATAGAAATTTTCACAATAATAATACATATATAAGCAAGATTAATAAAAGTGTAGGGTAGAGAATAGCTATTGTTATTAATAAAAGTGTAGGGTAGAGAATAGCTATTGTTTACCTTGTTTTTGCTCTCTTATATTTCTATATATTAAACTTTACCCACTCACACATTCATTTCTCAAGAAAATAAAAGTATTGTTTATTTAAGCAAAAAATGAGAGAATCATGCTCGATATTTGATTATCTGATATCGTAAAAGTATACATGTGTACATTCATGAATTGCTATGCGATGGACATTCATCTTGATTTTTGATTCGTATACTTAATCTTTGTTTATGTAATGAATATTTATTTTTATTTTTGATCCATAGTTTAATATTTAAAGTGCACTGTATAAATGCTTTCTGATTGCAGAATAAGAATGCTAAAATTAAAGAAAAAATTAACGAGGGAACCGATCCAAATCATACATTATATGTTGACAAATGGAGACGTAACAAGAAATGGAAGAAATTTGGTTTAGTAATTAAAAATAGAGTAATATTGAGTTTTGTATGAATACTTCTATGACTTTATAACTATCAATCAATGCTAATATTTCTTACTAAATACTAATGGCCAAATTGAACAAAAAGTCAAGGTTCCAATAAATGAAAATATGTCTTTCTAATAAATGGATCAATTCAATATTTGTCCATATTTTGCCTAATTGGATTCAAAATGGTCAAGGAAACCGGCTGTGATATTCTGGAATATTAATAATATGGAGTTAAATTTCGTTTATTTTTCAATGTAAATTGGATCAGGGATTAGTGTAATGATTTTGTTGGAGAGAAGTACAATGGTTTGGTTTGGTTTGGTGATACGAATCAGGAGCTAAAGGACGTGGACAGTAACCCACGTCGCGACGTGGAGGGACTCCGACGTCGCGACGTCCCTGCACATCGCGACGTCCATCATCGCACGTCGCGACGTCCAGAGGGCGGGTCGTTTTTGTTTTAGGGTTTGTTTCCCGACGTCGCGACATCGGGCTCCCCACGCCGCGACGTGCGGGAAATATTTGGCGTTAATTAATTTCTATTTTTGGTAATTTAGGATTTAAGTTATTTTTAAGTTTCCTTTTATGAATAAATCGTCTAGGGTTTGTTCTAGGCTTATAAATAGGTCTTTTATTCAGTTGTAATGGAAAAGAAGAATTTTGAGGTAATTTTAATAAGATTTCAGCGATTGATTTCTTACGTGTGAATTGGTATTCCTGCGAAGGGTTTGCTTGTTTACATCAACTGAGAACAGTTTGTTCGTGCAAAGCGGATTAAATTGTTGGTTCTTTAATTTCCAACTCACGAGTTGTTGGGTTGTTCTTGTTCATTGGTTTTTATTCGAAGGTCCTGCAATTGCTTCCGTGACATACAAGCCGGGGTTTGGAGCGAATCGATCCGGATTTCGTATCAAGTGGTATCAGAGCACAGTTCTTCGAACAAAAATCAGGTTTTCAATTTTTCCTTATAAAATTGAATTCAAATTGTTTGATATTCGCAAGCCTGTCATAAATTTTATTTTGTGATTGGTGTCAAGCAATTATATCTTTAATTTTAATTGTGTTGGTTTTGATTTTTGGTGGAAAGAAAAATTTAAAGGAAATTGGATCTTGGTTGTTCATATCACGTGGTGCAATTTAGATTTCTGTTGGCATTCCTATATTTGGTAATATGAGCAAACAAAGTGAAGCTAGTATTAATCAGAATATGGAGGTACAAATGGCGGCTGTATTAGAGCAGCTCTCCAAAATGACAAGTAATTTTGAGCGGTTGCAACAACAGGTGGATCACATGGGTTCACCAACTCCTAAACCTGTGCGAAAACCCTTAATGGTTGATATTGATGAGGCGGATACTGAATATGAGGAGAGTTCTAAACGATTTACACCAAAAACTACTACCATTGAAAAAGAGGGAAAGATAAGGGTGCCGACATTTACGGGCAGCGAGGATCCTGAGGAATTTCTGCAATGGGTTCGTAAGACTGACCACATTTATGACCTTTATCAATATTCCGAGGAGATGCGGATTCGTCTTGTAGTTATGGAGTTTTCAGGGTATGCTAGTGCATGGTGGGATGATCTACTTGCTCATCGAGAGAGGATTGGAGAATGGCCAATTCGGACTTGGGAGGATGTTAAGACCATTATGCGCAAGAGGTTTATTCCAGCCCACTATTACAGGAACCAGTGGTTGAAGTTGCAAAACATGACTCAAGGGGATCGTAGTGTCGAGCTGTATTATAAGGACATGCAGATGGTGATGAGTCGAGCAAAGGTTCATGAGGATCAAGATGCCACTATTGCTATTCATTAGTGGTTTGAATCGTGAAATTGCTAAGGTTATTGCCCTTTATCATTATTATGACCTTGATGCTTTGGTCCATAAGGCTATGGAGGTGGAAAAATAGTTAATGCTTGAGAGGACATCGAAATCTAGTTCTACTTCACCGTGGTCTTAGTTATAACAGAATCACCGCCGGTTAACAATCCTAAGGTTGGGTCGCAAGAGAAAGTGGAAGCATCTTGGAAGTCCAGTGCCAAGACGCCTGCGAAACCGCGTCAGTGTTGTAAATGTCAAGGGTTTGGGCATGTTGCAGCTGAATGTCCTAGTAAAAGTGCATTCGTCGTCCGTCCAAATGGAGTTGTGGTGGAAGAAACGGATTTTGACCCTGAAATGCCGGATCTTGAAGAGGCCGAGGAAATATTTTGTGAACCAGAGAAAGGCGATATTTTGGTGCTTCGACAAGTTTTAACTTCACGTCCGGTGATGGAGGCTGAAGATTATAAGCGCACACAACTTTTCCATACCCGAGGTGCACTTAATGGTAAGACTTGTAATGTGGTCGTGGACAGTGGGAGTTGTACTAATATCGTAAGTACCTTGTTGGTAGAAAAACTGCAGCTACATGTGGAGAATCATCCTTGTCCCTATAACTTACAGTGGATGCAACAAGAGTCTTCGGCAAGAGTTACTAAACAAGCTTTGATTTCTTTGTCGATTGGAGCTTATCAGGATGAGATATTATGTGATGTGGTTCCAATGACAGTTGAACATGTTCTTCTAGGATAACCATGGTTGTATGATCGTGAGGTGAAACATTTTGGGCGAGATAATGTGTATTCTTTCGAAAAGGATGGCCGAAGAATGGTATTAACGTCTCTTCATCCTGCGGAAGTGTACAAGGATCAGTGTAAGATTGCACAGGATATGCAGTCCGTTGAGGGAATCGGAGCCGGCCAAAGGCAAGCATTGGTATGCGCAGCTGTTGAGGTCTTTCCAAGTAATGTGGCAGATTTGAGGACAAATCTTTTCCACGACGGAGGGACTGATACGAATCAGGAGCTAAAAGACGTGGACAGTAACCCACGTCGCGACGTGGAGGGACTCCGACGTCGCGACGTCCCTGCACATCGCGACGTCTATCGTCGCACGTCGCGACGTCCAGAGGGCGGGTCGTTTTTGTTTTAGGGTTTGTTTCCCGACGTCGCGACGTCGGGCTCCCCACGTCGCGACGTGCAGGAAATATTTGGCGTTAATTAATTTCTGTTTTTGGTAATTTAGGATTTAAGTTATTTTTAAGTTTCCTTTTATGAATAAATTGTCTAGGGTTTGTTCTAGCCTTATAAATAGGTCTTTTATTCAGTTGTAATGGAAAAGAAGAATTTTGAGGTAATTTTAATAAGATTTCAGCGATTGATTTCTTACGTGTGAATTGGTATTCCTGCGAAGGGTTTGCTTGTTTACATCAACTGAGAACAGTTTGTTCGTGCGAAACGGATTAAATTGTTGGTTCTTTAATTTCCAACTCACGAGTTGTTGGGTTGTTCTTGTTCATTGGTTTTTATTCGAAGGTTCTGCAATTGCTTCCGTGACATACAAGTCGGGGTTTGGAGCGAATCGATCCGGGTTTCGTATCATTTGGTTTTAACAGCAGTCAGTCATGGGTTTATATCAGTAGCAGTTCAGACTGTTCAATCAATCACAAATTGAAAAGCTTCTAAGCTATAGGCCAGATGATCAAATTTCTAAACATTCATAATTGACAAGGATGGGTTGCTAATAGTTGAGGCTGGATTAATTAGCATGGTTTGATTAATGTAAGATGGGACTTCTCAACTCAAACTTTAAAACATAAACATCAAGTTGAAGTTGCATTACACATGGCTTATTGGATGATATCTGCAATGGAGGTGCATTAAGTTTTAAAGAGTTTTTGACATAATAAGCAAATTAATATCCTAGTTTTAACACCCTATCGTTGTCAAAACTTGTAAAGACAGTGTATTACAAGTATTAAAAATATGTAAATTCTAGCAAATTTGAGCTATTTAAACATAGCAAAAAGATTCATTTTACATAAGAGTATATACTTGTAATCCCTTTTCAGTCAGCTAAAACTGTATTAAAATTTTCATTCCTCATAGCAAATAGTTAAAAACTGAGTGTTATCTAATAGTTGATGATAATCGACGTTCCGATCAATGTTATTCTTCTCATTCTTATCGATTTCTTTTTTCAGTAGTACTTGTACACTTGGTTCTCCAGCAACACACACCCCTCCCCCCCCCCCCCCCCCCCCCCCCCCCCCCCCCCCCCCCTCATTTTACACTTAAAATGTCATTTTGGAATGATGATCATGGGACCATTACCCACTATGGGATTATGTTCTGCTCAAGTTTATTCACATCCAACTCTTAATTTTGTCAAAATCATTAAGAGGAAAAAAAAAAGGTTTTAGAAACTAAAACTGTTCCCAATTCAAATTCAGATCCATTTTTTATTTAAAATTATCTCCTATTATTCTGTATTCAAACGACCTTGTTTTACTAAATCAATGACTAAAAGTATAAATATCATCGAAATCAAAATTAGAATTATTACGGTGTAACTCAAATGTGAGTGAATTTTATTTACGTACTTTCAATCTTGATTTTAATAAAATTACGTTATTTTGAGTATTGAATAAAATAAATAAAATAAGATAATTTTTTTTTGCAGAGAATATGATGTATTGTGCAAGACCGGCCTTTCCAATTTTTGTTTCTCACATATATAAACAATACAAACAGGAAGGACAAAATAGGTGAAGAGAAGACCATGAGCATTGGCTCAATAGTTATCACCTAAATAAGTAGGCGAGTTGGCGGTGAGGAGTTCAATTCTTGCATCCAACAAAAATTCCCTCCTATTTTTGGATAAATAAGAATGGAAGAATATTTGTGGAACATCAAGTCCCCGGGGCACATGCTTTCTAGTGGAGAAAGGCTTACGTGCACGTGCAGGATCCATCTACGTGCACGTAAGTTGGGATTTGGGTCATAAAAAAAATTGAAGAGAATCAAAAACCTAAACCCAACGAAAGACCAATAACTTCTTGGAAATTGGTAGAATTTGCCACCAGTTACCAAGAAACCAACCTTTGAAAGCGGAAAGCCCCACCATAGTAGATCCATTTGAACAGTCATGGAGTGTGAGTTCACAGAGTGTGAACGTGGATAAACTTTACATATATAAACCGATGGTAGGTGGCCTACATTGCCGACTTTCATTCATTGATATGTTGCAACCTCCAATTGAAGGAAAATGACGGATGAAGAGAAGCTGGCTAGTGGAATTTAGTTGGGACTTTTTCTTTATGTATTAATATATATATATTTTTCTTTTTGTCCTTGCATGATGATTGATGAGTTCCTCCCAAATGAATAAAACAAATAAGAAACTTGTAAAAATCATTTTTTTATTTCTTTTCATTATTTACATTTTTTCGTCATTTGTATTAAAAAATATTGTACCAAATTTATCTTTCAATCTAATTCCGTATAACTTTTTGATGAAAAGTATGCACGTGTACGTCGTCGACAATAACAGGAAGAAGTAGATGAAATTAGATATATAAATGATCAGTTTAGTACATATTTTTATTCTTAGTAACGAAAAAGTATCAGTTTAAATATGAGGATGAAAAAAAAAGTTTTTCAAATAGATGTGTATAACTTTTTTTTTCAATTTTTCTTAAAAAAATTAAACTTAATTTAGTTGGATCGAACTTTTATGGTCATTCCTTTGGAAATATTTGAAGGGGCTAAATTCACTTTATGACATTGTTTTGTCTCTCATTTCCAATTTGCATTATATATCTATTTATATATTTATTTTTATAACAGCAACCATTACAATCCATAATAAAGGACTGGAAGATAGAAATGAGTTTTGAACTCTCTGAGAAGAATGGACAAGAGGATGAGTATGAATTTCCAACAACTCGTCAAGAAAAGCACAAATGGATGATGAGATTCGAATCCCGTAACTTTCTATTATTGACATTTGCCCTATACAGTATATTCGATACTCTATAACTTTGCATTATTTGCGTGAAGAATGTTTTTTTTCCTCGCAAAAACTTTAAAATTTTTAACTCATTGCAGTTCACCAGAATCACTACATATAACATATGCCAACTGAAAGGGTGAAAATTTTTACATGATCAACATATATGGACATTGATGTGTATCGGGTTGCAAATGAGTGTTGTATTTGTGTAAAATTAGTTCAAGAAAGAAAAAAAAAAGGTGAAAAAGACAAAATATAATGGTCGTTAACTTCAAACGGGTATAATTTTCTACACCGAATTGTTATATATTGTGATCAGGCATTTCAAAAAGAATGGTCAGATTTAAAAAATTAATCAGGCATATATAGCCCCATAAATCAGCATTGTTTTAATTAAACTAAAATTTCTTGGTTTTAATCACTTTCTGTCCGTTTTCTTTTTCTAATTAGTTTCGATTTCTTTTCAAAACTGATATATAAACATTTGTAGGGTTTTATATTTGATCATTTGACGTTATTATTATTGTTCAGTAAACCCTTTTAAATTCTTGAAATTTGTGTTTTTGTAAAAGATTGTTTGTCTTTGGTCAATTTTGTCCAGTGTTGGACGTGCATGCATGAAACATATATAACCAATATTTTCGTGTTCATTATGTTGATGCATTGATTATTCCGCTCATCTTTTTCGGTTCATTATTGTTGAAGTAGTAAGAAATTCTGACGAACTTTCAGATCGATCAAGGTGGAATTTCCAACTTGTTGTTTCCAACTGGTTAGAAAATCAGGATCATTGAGAAAGTCTTTTACTGAAAACTTCATAAACAAATTAAGAGGACAACATTCTGTGCCATATGACTTCCATTTATTATTCTTAAACATTCACATGATAATATCTGCCTAAACAGCATTTCTTTTTGTTCAATTTCTTGTCATAATTTCTGTAACAATATCCGATAATTTCATCAAAACATGTGCATCGATAGACAGAGTGTAGACAAGACCCTTAAATATATATCCAGAAGCCTGAGAGGGAAAAAAGAAAGTCCATGGATTGACATCTAAGGTTAGGTATTAGTCTGGTTTTTATGGGATCGAACACAATCAGAAAATCTTTATCTTTAAAGTATTGTTCGATCCACTGACCATGATGATGATGTTCTGTCAAGAGTCGGGTGTTTCTCTGCTAAGTTCAAACAAATTTGATGTTGTGTGGAAGTGTTCAATGCTGACTCCGAATGAGTAGAAACATTAAATATCCATCAAAGCTGTTAGATCAACAGATTGATTAATGGGACTTCGCCAAAACAAATTTTTTCAGCTCATAAATATTGTAACTCATCCATTCTTGATGTTCATAAAGGAGAACAATTCTGGAGGCTTAACTAATTAATAAATCAATCAAGTTGGCAACAGATTAAGCATGCATATTTAATTCTCACCAATTCCTCCTTTAGTTTGTTTGAAAAGCAAAAAAGTGCCAATTTATATGTGTTATGTGTACGGTGTAACCGGTATGTTGATTGTGAAAATTCATTGGTTTTGTTGCATTTTGAAGGTATCAAATAATCATTAATTTGCTCACTTGTCAACTCAAAATGCCAAGTAATGTAATTTTTGTTTAGTGATATAAGTAAGACTATAAGTATGAAAATATAGGCAAGTTGTCTACTTATAAGTAGTTTATTCCCAAATTTAAAAAAGCAAAAGTTATGTTGCGACAAATTAACTGTATAAAACGTTATCATACTTTCATGATAATGATAGAGGGATCAAATTATAAATCGTTGTAGATAAAAATAAGACCATGGATTATGAAAAGTGATTGCACTATATAACTGATCGAGACATTATAAAAAAAAGGTAGCAATTTTGACACTCCTTCCACTATTAATTTGTATGAATGATTAATATATGACTTAAGATTATTTAAACTCATAAAGTCTTATGCCATTCAATTGTATTCAATCTTTTTTCCTAGCTAGTTAAGAATACAAATTCTCAAAATATTGATTAGAATTATCACTAAATCTCCATCTTTTGTGGGTTATAATATACGCATTTTGACAAAAAAAATAACAATTTTAAAAAATGTGTTGATTTTGATTTTTTTTTCTTGCTGTTTTTTGTACCCACCTCAATTGTGAACATGCATTCTAGTGAACAGTGTGGAAAAAAATTGAAACTTAGAATTATCACCAAACTTCCATTTTTCATGGGATATAACATATGTATTTTGGTAAAAAACAGCAATTTCAAAAAAATGTGTCTATTTTAGCTTTCTTGGTGTTGTTGTTTTGCACCCAACTCATATGTAAACGTGTATTCTAGTGAACGATGTAAAAAAAAATAAATTTAGAATTATCACTAAACCTCCATTTTTTGTGGGTTATAAACACATGTATTTTACCCAAAAATAGCAATTTCAAAGATCGTGTTGATTTTGACTTTTTCGTGTGGTTTTTTTACACCAACCTCAATTGTGAACGTTCAATTTAGTGAATGACGTGAAAAAAAGTGAAACTTAGAATTATTACCAAACTTCTATTTTCATGGGTTATAACACACGTATTTCGGTAAAAATATTAATTTTCAAAACGTGTTGATTTTAACATTTTTCGTACTTTTTTTGAACCCAACTCAATTGTGAATGTACATTCTAGTAAATGGTGTGAAAAAAGTGAAATTTAGAATTATTACCAAACCTCCATATTTTATGGGTCATATGACACGTATTTTGGCCAAAAATAGTAAATTTTAAAATTATGTTGATTTTGGCTTTTTTTGTGTTGTTTTTCGTACTCACCTCAATTATAAACATGTATTATAGTTAACGGATTAAAAAAAGTGAAATTTAAAAATTATCACACAACCTCCATCTTTTGTTCAATATAACACACACATTTTGTCAAAAAAAAAAAGAATTTCCAAAAACATGTGGATTTTGACTTTTTTCGTGTTGTTTTTTACATATACCTCAATTGTGTACGTGCAATCTAGTGAACAGTGTGAAAAAAGGTGACAGTTAGAATTATCACCAAACTTCCATTTTTCATGAGTTATAAACACACGTATTATTTTTTTGAAAAATAGCAATTTTCAAGACGTATTAATTTTGACTTTTTTCGTTCTGTTTTTTGCGCTCAACTTAATTGTGAACTGTGTGAAAAAAAGAGAAATTTAAAATTATCACCAAACCTCCATCTTTTGTGGGTACTCATTTTGGCAAAAAATGGCAATTTCCAAAAATGTGTCTATTTTGGCTTTTTTGGTGCTGTGTTTTGAACCTAACTCAATTGTGAATGTGCATTTTAGTGAACAATGTAAACAAAAGTGAAATTTAGAATTATAACCAAACCTCCATCTTTTGTGGGTTATAATACACTAGTTCGCCCAAAAATAACAATTTTCAAGATCATGTTGACTTTGGCTTTTTTCGTGTGATTTTTCACACCCACCTTAATTGTGAACGTATATTCTAGTGAACAATGTGAAAAAAAGTGAAACTTAGAATTATTACCAAACTTCCATTTTTCATGATTTATAAATACATGTATTTTGGTAAAAAAAATATCAATTTTAAAACATGTTAATTTTGACTTTTTCTTTGTGCTATTTTTTTGCACTCAACTCAATTGTGAACGTACACTTTAGTGAACAGTGTGAAAAAAAAGTGAAATTTAGAATTATTACCAAACCTCCATCTTTCATGGGTCATATGACATATGTATTTTAGCCAAAAATAATAATTTTCAAAATTTTGTTGATTTTTGTTTTTTTGGTGTTGTTTTTTGCACCCATCCCAATTGTAAACGTCTATTATGGTTAACAATGTAAAAAAAGTGAAACTAAAAAATTATCACAAAACCTCCATTTTCTGTGCGTTAACACACTCATTGTGGCAAAAGATAAGAATTTTTAAAAACGTGTGAATTTTGGCTTTTTTCGTGCTGTTTTTTACACCCACCTCAATTGTGAATGTGCAATATAGTGAACGGTATAAAAAAAGGTGAAAGTTAGAATTATCTCAAAACTTCTACTTTATATTGGTTATTACACACGTATTTTTGTGAAAAATAACAATTTCTACAACATGTTGATTTTGTTTTTTTTGGTTCTGTTTTTCGTCCCCAACTCAATTGTGAACGTGCATTCTAATGAACGGTATGAAAAAAAAGTAAAATTTAGAATTATCACCAAATCTCCATCTTTTGTGGGTTGTGAAATACTCATTTTGGCAAAACATAGAAATTTTCAAAAATGTGTTGATTTTGATTTTTTTCGTACTGTTTTTTTGTATCAACCTCAATTGTGTACGTGCATTTTAGTGAATGTGCAAAAAAAAAAAAACTAAAACTTAGAATTATCACTAAACTTCTATATTTCATGTGTTATAACACACGTATTTTGGCAAAAAATAGCAATTTCAAAAATATATATCTATTTTGGCTTTTTTGGTGCTATTTTTTGAACCCAACTCAATTGGCAACGTGTATTCTAGTGAACGGTGTAAAAAATGTGAAATTTAGAATTGTTACCAAACCTCTATTTTTTGTAGGTTATAACAAATATATTTTGCCAAAAATGGCAATTTCCAAGATCATGTTAATTTTGACTTTTTTCGTGTGGTTTTTTACACCTATATCAACTATGAACGTGTATTCTGGTGAACAATGTGAAAAAAAGTGAAACTTATAGTTATCACCAAACTTCCATTATTCATGGGTTATAACACACGTATTTTGGTAAAAAAATATCAATTTTCAAAACGAGTTAATTTTGGCTTTTTTCGTGGTGTTTTTTGCACCCAACTCAATTGTGAACGTGCATTCTAGTGAACGGAGTAAAAAAGTGAAATTTAAAGTTATTACCAAACCTTCATCTTTCATAGGTAATATGGCACACGTATTTGGCCGAAAATAGTAATTTTCAAAATTATGTTGATTTTGGCTTTTTTGGTGTTGTTTTCTGTACCCACCTCAGTTATATACGTGTATTCTGGTTAATGGTATAAAAAAAGTGAAACTTAAAAATTATAACAAAATCTCAAACTTTTGTGCGTTATAACACATGTATTTTGGAAAAAAAATAAGAATTTTCAAAACTGTGTGGTTTTTAACTTTTTTCGTGCCTTTTTTACAACCACCTCAATTGTGAACACATGCAATCTAGTGAACAGTGTGGAAAAAAAGTGAAATTTAGAATTATGACCAAACTTCCATTTTTTCATGGGTTATGACACACGTATTTTTGTGAAAAATAGCAATTTTCAAAACGTGTTGATTTTTCCTTTTTTCATTCTAGTTTTTGCGCCGAACTCAATTGTGAAGGTGCATTATAGTGAACGGTGTGAAAAAAAGTGAGATTTAGAATTATCACCAACCCTCCATCTTTTGTGGGTTATAACACATATATTTTGGCAAAAAAATGGCAATTTCTGAAAATGTATTGATTTTGGCATTTTTTGTGCTATTTTTTGCACTAACCTCGACTATGAACACACATTCTAGTGAACAGTATGAAAAAATTGAAATTTAGAATTATTACAAAACCTCCATCTTTCTTAGGCTATAACACACGTATTTTGCCCAAAAAATGGTAATTTCTAAGATCGTGTTGATTTTGATTTTTTTGGTGCTATTTTTTACACTCAACTCAATTGTGAACATGCATTTTAGTGAACATTATGAAAAAAGTGAAATTTAGAATTATCACCAAACCTCCTCTTTCATAGGTCATATAACATACGTATTTTGGTAAAAAATAACGATTTTTAAAATTGTGTTTATTTTGACTTTTGTGGTGTTTTTTTTCATTTACCTTAATTGTAAATATGTATTCTGGTTAATGGTGTAAAAAAGTGAAACTTAAACATTATCACAAAACCTCCATATTTTGTGTGTTATAACACATGCATTTTAGCAAAAAAAAAAAAAAAAAAATGAATTTTTAAAAATGTGCGGATTTTGGATTTTTTCGTACTATTTTTTACACCCACATCAATTGTGAACTTGCAATCTAATGAATTGTGTGAAAAAAATGAAAGTTATAATTATTACTAAATCTCCATTTTTCATGGGTTATAACACACTCATTTTGGTAAAAAATGGCAATTTCTAAAAACGTGTTGATTTTGACATTTTTCGTGCTGTTTTTTTGCACCCACCTCAATTGTGCACTTGCATTCTAGTGAACATTGTGAAAAAAAAATTAAAACTTAGAATTATCACCAAACTTCAATTTTTCATTGGCTATAACATGTATGTTTTGGCAAAAAAATGGTAATTTCTAAAAAATATGTCTATTTTGGAAAAAAATAGTAATTTCTAAAAACTATGTCTATTTTGGCTTTTTTTTGGTGCTGTTTTTTGCACCAACTCAATTATGAACGTGCATTCTAGTGAACGGTGTGAAAAAAAATAAAATTTAGAATTATCACCAAATATCCATCTTTCATGGGTCATATGACACACGTATCATGACCAAAAATAGCGATATTTAAAATTGTATTTATTTTGACTTTTGTGGTGTTGTTTTTCGCAATCACCTCAATTGTAAATGAGTATCATGACCAAAAATAGCGATATTTAAAATTGTATTTATTTTGACTTTTGTGGTGTTGTTTTTCGCAATCACCTCAATTGTAAATGAGTATTCTGATTAAAGGTGTAAAAAAAAGTGAAACTTAAAAATTATCCCAAAACCTCCATCTTTTGTGCGTTATAATACGCGCATTTTGGCAAAAAATAAGAATTTTTAAATCGTGTGAATTTTGACTTTTTTGTGTTGTTTTTTACACCTACTTCAATTGTGAATATGTAATCTAGTGAATTGTGTGGAAAAAGTGAAAGTTAGAATTATTACCAAACTTCCATTTTTCATAAGTTATAACGCATGTATTTTTGTGACAAATAACAACTTCCAAAACGTGTTGATTTTTGCTTTTTTCGTTCTGTTATTTGCGCACAACTTATTTTTGACCATGCAATATAGTGAACGGTATGAAAAAATAAAATTTAGAATTATCACCAAACTTCCATCTTTTGTGAGTTATAATATACGTATTTTAGTAAAAAAATGACAACTTTAGAAAACATACTGATTTTAGATTTTTTTTAATTATTTTTTGCATACGCTTCAATTGTGAACAGCATACTAGTGAACTAGTATTAACAAAAAGATTGGTGGAGGGGCAAATATCGCTACCGTTACAAGAAAAAACCTTGAAAGCTAGAAATGCTACAAAATCCAGAATAAGGTGATAAATGATAACGGCCACAAAATATTTATTGCAAAAGACAAAATCTAGTATGGTATTTAATTTATCCACCAATTTATGTGTTTACGTGTGTGCCTAAGTCAGCATCCTACCTGTGCATGCAATTCAAGATGTATGGACAAATGGCGTACGTTGTAGAGTTTGGTTCACTATATATGTGACAGTGGACACATTAATTTCTTAATTAATCGGCCTATTTGTACAGAAAATAATTTGTTTTTCTTTTAGCCAAAAAAAATAATAGCAAGAATGGAAGATGAATGGAGTTTCCCAATGGGAAATGGATTAATTGGAGAAGAGAAAGAAAATGATACATACTAAGAACTATGGCTTTGACAATTAAGCAACATAATTGAATGAATGTATGCATGTCGAGTTCCTTGTCAAATCACATTATATGAATCACTAGGATTAATTCATCAATTATGTTACTATATTATCTTATCAATGAAAAAATTATCGCTTTGACTAAAAGAAAGAATTGATCGATAATAAATTAATAATAAAACAACACGTAAGTGAAAAATGATATGGAAAAAGAGTTTATCTGATCAAATATTAATTAACCTCAATCAATTTTAACTATATGTCAAATCCAAATTAAAGAAAGTTGTGATTGCAAAAATCAAATCTAAAATTACGATATTATGTTAAAATCATATGCATATAATTCAAAAGTAATTGGCAACGAATCAAGTGATTTAAGATCAGTTTTTAAAACTCCTAAGTAATCATTTTTAACAAATACATCAAATTCAGACGTATATGGATCTAAAGCTTATTACTTGAGAATAAGAAAGTCTTATATTCAAGGAATGGAAAAAAAGAAAACGACCCAAGTTGCAGTTTCGAAAAGTTTAAATTTACTTCTTCAATTCTTCAAGTTTGTAAATGCATTTTTATACTTCAAAGTATAAAATTGAATTATTTACTCACATTATTATTTGATGGGACAGAAAATGTTGAAATTAAAATTGTCTTTTTTGTGATTACCTTGGGGTAACAAACACTGCAAACTTTGATATATAATGACAAGTGTCAAAACCATATAAAGACCCACAGACCATTCAATTTATATTCCCACTCAAGAAAATTGTAACCTTGAAATGGTCAAGGTTCATTCGTTTTGGTAAGCTTTTTAAAGGGTAATAAATAATTGGGGTTACAAAAATTTTTATAATTTTTATATGAGATTTTTTTTTATCATTACTCAATAAATTATTATTAATTATGAATAAATGAATGAATTAATAATATTAAAATAATTATACTTCTTACATTTTTCGATGAAGAAGGAATGCAAGAGAATGATGACAGATTGTGCAGCTTCTTTTGTTTGTATTTGTCGCTATTTATTTGGTGCTAGAAGTTATGGAGTTAGTTCTTTGTGGTCCAACAAAAGGAAAAAAAAAATGAAAGCCGACCATTTTGCAAGCAATTCTTATGGAAAATCTGATTTTGATAATTTTAATTACAAGTTAAAACACCTAAATTTCCTCATTTTGATGGTTGGTCAAATACAATTATAAAATAAAATATTAGGATCATATACTCATTCATACTCAATAGACTCCAAAGTTGACTTGGACCAACTGGCCATTTTAATTGCAAAATAAAAACTGAGTGGGAATGCAAATGTTTAAAACGAATTGACTTGGGACAACCACCATCCTCAACTATTTGTAACTTTTTCTTTTATTTTTGTTTTGGGACAAAAATCTTTTTGAAAATTTGCCACTCTGATAACTGAAAAAGTCAGCATCAAGAAGTCTTGATATAACACACTACGGATTTGTAAAAAAAAGCGATATTCAAGAATTTGAAAACTTTATCGAATAATATCAAAATCGTACCAATGAAATTAAAGCTCCACAAAAGTTTATATAATTGGTAGCAACTCTAAATCAAAATAAAAACAATTCAAAAATAACTATAAAAAAACTCAAATGGGATTGAAAGTGGATGAAACAAATACATTTTGCCAAAAAAATAGCACAGGACTTGAAAAGTCTTGTTGATTGATCTGATCGAAAATTTCAAAACAATATAATCATAAGTGTTGTCGAGAGTTTTCCGTTTAAAATTAACTATTGATATAGTTCCACATTATGATGTATGAGTGCATATTTATTTGTTTTTTTTTTTTTTTGGACTTGACTGGTTCAATTGGTTAATAGTAGCTTATTCATATTCTTATTCAAACAAAACTTGGAGAAATTGGAGTCATAACTTACTGGGAAATTTGTTAGCTCACACACACACAAATCAATATCAAAAGTTAGAAGTACACACAATAAATAGCATAAGATAGAGCCGTATTAATTCACCCAAAATTGTTGCTAAAATCATTAGTTGCTATCAGAACATTTGATGAAAAAAAAACACAAACACTTTGCAATTAATTGTAGTTATTTCTTTCATTATGAGTTTCATTTCATTTCTTCATCATTCACTATACTTTCAAGAAATTACAAGTTGAATATGAACAAAGGGCCAAAAAAAAAAAAATAAAAAGGTTGCAAACACTTCAAAGGTATAGAAACAAACATTGTTTCTTTAGATAGTACTATTGATTGATCACTAGAAGTTTAATTAAGTAGTCTCTCTTATGCATCATTGTGAGGATAAAGTCGAACTGGAAGTCCCTTGGCAGGAATGGGCATTGGATCAACAACAATTTTCTCATCAGGGATAATTTTTTCCCACCTGAACCTTTTCACAACGTGATGGATGAAAACAAGAATTTCCAAACGAGCATACTCTTTTCCAGGGCACATTCTTGGTCCTCCTCCAAATGGTACAAATGTATAAGGGGCAGGTCCACTGCCTTCAAATCTTGAAGGGTCAAATTTTTCAGGTTCTGGAAAACAGTCAGGATTTCTGTGTGTTGTATTTGCACTCCAATATATCTGCATAATTGATAAGAAACAACATTGAGAAATTGAGTTGGGAAATGATAATTTGTACACAAATATTTGACCAAAAAAACAAAAAGATTTTAAATTTTCTCTCTTTTTTTTTTATTACCTTCCATCCCTTTGGAATTGAGAAACCATTGTACATAAAATCAGTGAGAGCTTCTCTAAAAGCACCCTGGAGTGGAGGTGCAAGTCTCAGTACTTCACATGCAACATTCCATGAATACTTCATCTTTTGGATATCATCCCAGTTCAACAATTCCCCTGGTGCTTTTGATTTTGCAATCTCCATTTGTTCTGTTGGAAAAGGAAGATAAATCAACTAATTAATAATTATGTATTTTATGCTAATTGAATCTTAGACAATTAAGAAGGAATCAGCAATTATATATAGACAGGTTTTATTTGGAAATTTTATTTTTTTTTTCCCCTTTAGTTAGGCATGAATATGCCAGAAATGAATGAATAAATTGACAAAACAGAAAGAAATCTCTTCAAATGAATGTTGAATTTATTGACTCCACTTACTTAACAAAAGAATTCAAAATCTTCTTTAAAAGAAATTATTTTGAACAAATCCTACTGTCTTTGTTAGCATGCCATATATGACTGGTTAATATATCTTAGTCAACAAATAGCATCAAATCATGTTTTTCAGTATTAATTTTCTCAAAAAATAACTTGTATATATTTTTATATATATGGAGGAATTCATTAAATTCAGAAAATTAATTTTCTTTAGTCCATACTCTTAAAGGTGAAAATTTTTTTGAATATAAGCTAATGAAATTAAAACTGACCTTTGTACACTCCTTCATAAATTTCAGGCAACTCAGCAAGAAACTTTACAATGAATGTGCATGCTGAGCTTGCTGTATCATGGCCTCCAACCAGCAAACCAAGAATCTTATCAGCAACATCCAATTCATTCATGAACTTGCCATTTTCATCACTGGTAGTAAGCATATGAGACATAATATCTTGTGTTGGAGATGCCTTTCCCTCAGCCAAATCAATTTTTCTTTGCTTGATTATAGCCAAAAGTTGTTTCCTGATCTCGTTTGATGCCTTAATTGCTCGGTTAAATGGCGTCCCGGGCAAATCAATAGGAACTGAAATGAGCCCAGAAGCCAAAACATTAAAAGGTTCAAGCAACTTAGCAACTTCAGTAGGATCCTCCACACTCACAAACAATCTTGAAGCAATCCAAAATGTATAGTTCTTGCAAAGTGGGAAAACCTCAACTTGATCCTTATTTTCCCAACCGGAAGAAAAATGTCTTCCAGCAATATAATCCATGATACCGATGTATCGTTGCAAAGCTTCAGGTTTAAGGAAGTTTGGAAGCATTTTTCTCATCTTGATTGCCTCTTCTTTTGATGAAGTTTGATTAGAAGAAGGGAATACTTTGTCCACAGAACTAGGCCACCATGCTTGAACAAGCTTATTCTCATTTGAGAATAAAAATTTATTCCCTGGAGAACCACAGAAAACAGCAGCCTTTTCACCTAGAAGATGAGTTTTAAAAACAAGGGATGAATATTTAGCCATCCTATCAAAAACAAATTTTTCAGGATGACCCTTCCATCCACAAGAAAGGAATTCAAGGCTTTCTCCTACCATCGGCCATCCGGTCTTGCCGGGCGGTAATGGCCCGGATAAGCCTGATTTGTTCTTATAGAAGAGAAAATGGAGTGAAAGGGTTACAAGAAGAACAAATAAACAAAGCAAAGAGACATAGAAAAACTCCATTTTTGTTGTTCCTCAGTGACAAAAAATGAATGCCCTTTTTGTGTAGTTCTGTAGAGTGTTGGAGATTGTGAGTTTTGGTATTGAACCAATGCATATATATATAGGCACAAACAATTTTATTATTCATATATAATAGTAATGTATTTTATAATATACTATTATTGCCTACCTTTTCTTGTGGCTTACTATTTAATAATTCGTGCAGTGGTGGTGGAATAAATTTGGGGGTTGAGCATACGAGTCAGCTAGAGTGGCAATAATATTGAAGTCAAAATGAGGAGGCTGATAATATAAACTCAAAAAAAGTCTTAATGGGGTTGCGGTCTTGCACTTTTATGCCATAGTTTATGGTCATATCTGCGCACCAACAATGAATTTGACTCGCTCTTTCATACTCGAATTGCATTTGCATTATAGTTATATTGTTAATGCTCTAAGCATTATGTGAATAGAGAATGCACTTTGAAGACTTTCTTTGGTATTTTTTTGTTGCTGTAAAACATTGGAAACACATGCATATATATACTACGCGTTTAATTAGTTAAAAAAACTAACACGATATGATTACTATTTCCACATACAAAAAGTTTCAATGCAATTTGCAAAGAGATATCAATTTTCTTTTGCTTTTTTCCCAACAAATCTCTAAATCAATAGTTGTTTGGATTTGATTGATAATTTGGCATTTTAAAGATTTTAATATTAGGTAATGAGGAATGCACCGATTACCAGCTATGATTTTGTTTTTATTTTAAATAACTAAAAGGCGTTGGCCAATTAGACAACCAAATCTTTTTTTTTTTAATTTCTGAGATTTCTTTCCTAGTAAAAATTAAAGGAGTTGATTAAGATTCCATTTCTTACTTAATTTACACTAAGGAAATGTACACTACCACAAGATTTTGAGCTTGACTCTAGTAATTCAAGAAGTATTGAAATGTTCATGATGAAAAAGGGTGTAATTAAAGACGAGTTCAAGTACATCACTAATTGAGTTACTTGATCTCAGTAGAATTGGTACTCAAATCTCAGTACCAAGGTTGAACACGAGTTCAAGTTTGATTTTTTATTTTAATTTTCAAAAAAAATTATAAAATTTATTTGTAAATTTTTAAAATTTAGTAAGGTTAAACGATGATTTAATATAAAATTAACGATTAAAACATGAATATAAGTAAAAAAATTAAAAATATGCATAATTAAACTACTCGAGTAATTTGGAACAGTTCGACTTTATATAGTTTAAACTCGAACTTGGCTCTAGTGCTCAAAGTCAATTGACCGAGTTCAGTTTATTAAGTAGTTGATCGAATTATTCGTAAGCTACTTCCGAGTAATTTGATCGTTTAACAGCTTTAAGTGATAAATATTCCACCCAACTGTCTTTCAACAATGAACAATGATGGATTAAGAAACTTCTTTTTTAAGGTTTTAAAGGAAAAGTTTACATTTCAAATTTTATAAATAAAATACTAGAATATGATAAATAAATTGAAGGTCACCATTACTGGACTTTGAGTTTGAAGGTCTTAAAATGCATAATCAATTAAGGAATATTTGCATGTGGCAAATTATGGTTTTTTTCCCCCCATATTTTGGTCTTTGATATATATTTGCACACATCCTTATGTTTAAATAGTATCATTCCATCGAGGGAAAAGATCTAGAGCTCTTTCACATTGAGATTGACATTGGAAATGAACAGGGTATAAACAAAAGTTTTCCTCCATTAATGTGCACTTCCCCTCCAAGACTAGAAAGAAGTATCCATTTTTTAAAAAATAATAGAAAAGTGTACTCCAAGAGTAAAAGAAATAACAGAATCAAATAATTGTTCCAATTAATATTTCTTTCCTAATGTGAATGATTTGATTAATTAATGTACAAATAATTAAGGCATTTTTGAAAATTTTTAAACCAAACATAGGGTGCATGGACTTCATTTGAGATGTAATATATAACAACAAGAATATTCTAAAAGATTGAGGTCATAGTTACGTAGACTTTTCATCTTTAAAAGTTTTGAGTAATCTCAACCAAGATAATTGGTTACAAAAGTAAAATGATTTAATTAATCAAGCAAACACATAGAATCTTTTTTGTTGATTTATGTTTTTGGATAAATAGAATCAAGCAACAATGGAATCAAATAATTATTTTTCATATTCCCGTTCTAAAATATTCGAGTTGAACAGTCTGAAAAACGAAAATAATGAAAATTCAAATTAAGAAAATGTTTTCAATTGAAAGGAAAAAATTGAATTCCTATTTAATTGGAGACTTATTTTTATTTTATTGAAAGAATCTAAAGAGCTTGGCGGTCAATGGCTATATAATTTTGCTTTCTACAAATGACAAGAAACAATTGACTCTTTATTTTTTAACTTTTATTTATTTATTGTTTTCTTGCACTAAACAATAGGCTGCAGTTGTTGAATTTCATATTTTCTACATTATTTGAAACTCAAACCAAAAGTATTCTCAAATTAATTTTGTTAACTTAAATTTTTTTATGCTAGTTGGTTTATTTGTTTTACTTAAAAAATTAAAAAAAATACAGCTTAAAAATAGTCCTAAGCTGATAGTCCATATGGATATATAAAATCATTGATCATTCTCATGTGAGACCGTCTTATATATTAGATTTGCGTATGAATTTCATTTTAACGTATAAATTATAAAAATTTAACGTATAGCGTATAAAAAGTTAGTGTATTAATATAAAAAGTATAATTCGCGTATCACGTCTAATATATAAGATAATCTCAGAAGAGTTTTTCCGAAAATCATTTTAGTTGCAATATTTATGAAATTTGAATTACTGTGAAAAATATTTATTCAAGACAAAGTTAATGCATTTTGACTGGGACAAAAGATTTGCAACTTGTAACATTAATTTTCAATTTAACAACATTAGCAATTAAGCATAACAATTTCTTTATAGGATTCACCTAACTATTAATTGCATGAACAAATTCTAATACTACTTCTTAATTAATTAATAGAGGTAAATGTTATCAAAACACAGTTAAATGTTATCAAAACACGGCAGGAGATTTTTGGTTTGCAACTTAATTAATAATTAGAATTAATGCAATTTGTGACACAAACTGAATTGAAGTTGTAATTTTCAAGGATTAACTCTAATTAATTCTCAAGGATTGCAATTAATAATGTACCTTAAGTCTCAAAAAGATTGAAATTAAAGCTGTTAATGCACACGTTGAGTTGGCATTTATTTCAATTGGCATTGATTTTTTGGTAAGATAAGGAAAGATCTTATTGGAAGCACAAATCAAATCAAATCAATCTATGCAAGGAAGATTGATTTGGAAATTAATGCTATCTTGGTATTTTTGGGCTTATCTTGATATTCTTGGAAGCTATCATTAAAGATCTATCTTTGGAAAAGATAAGCATTGAAGGCACATGGTTTTTCATCTTTCCATTTGAATTATTTGCAAATAATCTTGGAGATAAACATGGGAAGATTTGGAGATAAACATGGGAAGGAATTGGCGTGCCAATATATTACCTTTCCAACCACACGTAATTTTGTGTGGAGTTTTGATGTTTATCTCGGTCTTCATTAGACTGTGAACACACTTTTTGTTGGAGGTCTTTGATCAAAGTGTGTTGGCTGAAGCATCTTATTTCATTATTATTGAAGATGCAATCCTTGTTTTCTTTGATATAATTCAGCCTCGAGAGGAGGTTGTTAAGGAGTTCGAGGGGAGTTCAAACGTGGGTAAGGGGATCTTGCGTTAACCACGAATTTCGGGAGGAGTCGCCATTGACAAGAGGATCTTGTCTTCATTGTGGGCAAGGGGATCTTGCATTAACCACAGATTCTGGGAGGAATCAACACAAGTTGAGGGGAGCTCGCACAATCACGTTCACTGTGGAGTTAGGAAAAGGCGGCGTCAAAGATAAGATGGTGTCTTACTTTGTGTCAGACCGAGTGTCTTGTAACTTGTGAACTTAGTGGATTGTTTTTCTGGGCGTAGCCCCGCAGACCTAGGCAAATTGCCGAACTGCGTTACCAACCTCCTGTCTCTTTACTTTCCGCATTTTTAATTCTGTCCATTGTTGCTTTTGTTATCGGTGTCACACATAGTGTCCCAACACACTAGAACACCACCTATCTAACCTTGATCTTTCAATTGGTATCAGAGAGGGTCGTCTTTGTTTCTTAGGCGGGATCCGCAGAACTTGATCTTGGTTTTTGAGTGATGAACTCTATGAAGGAAGGAGGTTCAACAACGCGTCCACCTTTATTGGACGAGAGCAATTATGCTTATTGGAAGGCAAGAATGAGAGCCTTTATCAAAGCTATCGATGAGAAAGCTTGGAAATCAATTTTGACAGGATGGAATTCCCCAGTGATTACCAAAGATGGTGTTGAGTTTCTCAAGCCAAAAGAAAATTGGTCTACTACTGAAGATGCCTTAGCAAATAGTAATTCAAAGGCTCTTAATGCTATTTTCAACGGCGTTGATCCTGCTCAGTTTGGACTTATTTCTATGTGTGTGTCAACCAAGAAGGCATGGAAAATTCTTCAAACTACTTATGAAGGGACGTCGGCTGTGAAGTTATCTAAGATGCAAATATTAACTACAAGGTTCGAAAGTTTAAGGATGCATGAAGATGAGAGTATTGCAGAGTTTAACGCCAAACTTTGTGACATCGCCAATGAGGCATTTGTTCTTGGGGAAAGTTTTCCCGAAGAAAAATTGGTGAGAAAAACTCTACGATCTCTTCCCCAACGGTTTGCTTATAAAGTCACTGCCATTGAAGAGGCAAAAGATGTCTCCAAGATGAAGTTAGAAGAACTGATGGGATCTCTCAGAACTTTGAGATGAATCTTGGAGTAGACCTAGAAGCAAAGAAGGTTAAAGGGATGGCTTTAAAAGCAGAGATGCAGAAGCTGGATGACCATGGTGAAGAAGACCTTGAAGAATCTCTCGCACTGCTGTCTAAGAATATTGGCAGAATCATGAAGACATTTGGTAGAAATAATCCAGGTGTCAAGACCAGTGTCAGTAACACCAAGAATGAATTGTCAAGCAATAAGAAGTATAGAGAAGAGAATTATACATCTGATCAACCTTTCAGGAACAGGGAAATTCAGTGTAGAGAATGTGAAGGTTATGGGCATGTTCAGGCTGATTGTGCCAATACATTGAGAAAGAAGAGGAATTCTCTCAACACAACTTGGAGTGAAGACGATTCAGATCAAGAAGAGGATTTTCAGAATAATCATGTGGCTCTTGCCTCTAAGACTGGACAATCTGATCATGATAAGAAAACGGATGTTACACAGGGTGTCACTGGAAATATGTCAACATATGGAGATGAAGGTAAAGATTATGTCACAGAAGAAGATATTCTAGTTGAATACAAGAATCTTCATGATAAGTGGACTGAACTTTTTAAAGTAAATCAGCAACTTCATATGCAGATTGGAGATCTACAGAAAGAAAGGAACAATCTTAAATACTCTAATAATGATTTGGGAACCAAACTGAGAATAAGTCAAGAGGAAGTGAAGAGTTTGACCAATGAGCTGAACCATCTAAAGAAAGGTGTCAAGATGTTAAATTCAGGTTCGTCCAAGCTGGAAGAAATTCTTAAGACTGGTCAATCTAGTGGTGATCACTCAGGAAAGGGGTATAAAGGAGAAAGCTCAATGTCACAACCAGTGTCACAATTAGTGTTACAACCAGTGTCATAATCAGTGTCAATACCAGTGGATAAATCCAAAGGGAAGCAAGTTGCTGTAGAGACTGCAAAGAACACAAAAAGGTCAAATCCTCGTTGTTCTTATCATGCTCCTAAAGGAAGAGGTAACAGATTTGTTCCTATTTGCCATTATTGCAATCGTCGCGGTCATATTCGTCCTAGATGTTTCTTTTATCTTGTTGATTTGAGACAAGGTACTGCTAGAAATTCTTCTTTTAGCAGGGATTCACAACAGAAACGGATAGTGAAGTACAATTTAAGGTGCAACTTCATATATACCTCACTAAAGGCTGCCACAACTGATGAGTGGTACTTTGACAATGCGTGTTCCATACATATGACTGGTGATGAGAAGTTTTTGAAGAACATTGTATTCGGGAATATGGGAAAAGTAACATTTGGAAATGGTGTCATGGCTCGTGTCATTGGAAAAGGTACTCTAGATATGTCATGGTTACCAAAACTAGAGAATGTTCTTCTGAAAATAGTCTGCAGGCAAATCCGATAAGCATTAGTCATTTGTGTGATCAAGATCTGAATGTGAACTTCACTAAGGGAAAGTGTAAAGTAGTTGATCATAACAACATGAGTAACATGGAAGGAGTAAGATCTTCGGAAAATTGTTATCTCATCTCTTCCTCATCTACTTGTCTTCGATCAAGCATAGAAGATTTTATCCTATGGCATCGAAAATTGGGTCATGTGAATATAGAGATGCTGCAAAAAATTGTCTCTAAGGGAGCTGTCCGTGGGATTCCAATGCTGAAGTTCGATGAAGAAAGAAAGTGTGAACCTTGTCAGATTGGGAAACAAACAAGGGTGTCACACCCTAAGTCTCAGACACTAGGGACAAATAGTGTGCTCGAGCTGCTTTATATGGAATTGATGGGTCCTATGTTGGTAGAAAGTATTGGAGGAAATCGAGTATACCTTCGTGGAGGAACTGAAAAGATGCCCTATGAAATATGGAAAGGTAGAACTCTAACTGTTAACTATTTCCATCCTTTTTGCAGTACTTGTTATGTGTTGAATGACAGGGAATATAAAGGGAAGCTCGATCGCAAGAGTGATGAAGCTATTTTTCTTGGATATGATGTCAATAGTCGAGCTTATCAAGTTTATAACAAAAGAACTCGAACTGTCATGAAGTCTGTGAATGTTCAAGTCGACGACTCTTTGGAAGTAACTGCTGTTTCTAATGAAGATGTTATAGAATCTCTACATAAAGTATGTTCCAGTGTTCCAGGTAGTGTTTCACCCAGTGTCACAAGTGGTGTCACTGATCAGAGTACCGAAGATGATAATGTGAAAGATGTCATCTCACATCGCAGGCAGAAGAATCATCCTACTACTGGAGTTATTGGAAATCTGGCTGATGGTGTTCGAACAAGAGAAAAGCCAAGAGTAAATTATAGAGACATGATTCACATGGCATAGTATACTTCGTTTATTGGGCCTAAGGATGTGAAAAGAGCCTTCCTCAATGGTCTTCTTAATGAGGAGGTATATGTTGCTCAACCAAAGGGTTTTGAAGACCCTCATAATCCCGACTTTGTCTACAAGTTGAAGAAGGCTAACTACGGGCTTAAACAAGCTCCTCGAACCTGGTATGAAAGACTCACGGAGTATTTATTGTCCAAGGGATATGAGCGAGGGGGAGTAGATAAAACCCTTTTCATTCGCCGTGTTAAAGGTCAGTTTTTACTTGCACAAATATATTTTGATGACATAGTGTTTGGCTCAGTGTCACAGGCGATGGTGGATGAATTTGTTACTCAAATGAATGAGGAATTTGAGATGAGTATGGTTGGTGAGCTTAATTACTTTCTTGGACTTCAAATTCAGCAACGCAATGATGGTATTTTGATTTGTCAAAGCAAGTATACCAAGAATTTGCTGAAGAAGTTTGAATTGGAGAATGCTCGTCCAAGGAGAACACCAATGGGGACTCATGAGAAGATAAATAAATATGAGAAGGAAATTCCTATTGATGCAAGTCTATACAGAAGTATGATTCGTAGTCTCTTGTATCTATCTACTAGTCGCCCAGATATCTGCTACAGTGTTGGTTTATGTGCTCGATTTCAGGCAAATCCTCGCGAGTCACATCTGGTGTCAGTGAAACGAATTCTCAAGTATGTTAATGAGACAACTGACTATGAGATCTGGTATTCTTTTGATACAAACACCAACTTAGTTGATTATTGTGACGCTGACTGGGCGGGAAGTTCAGATGATCGATAAAGCACTTCTGGTGGATGTTTCTATTTGGGGAACAATTTGGTGTCAAGGTTCAACAAGAAGCAAAACTCTATTTCTCTGTCTACTGCCGAGGCAGAATATATTGCAGCTGGTAGTTGCTGTACTCAGCTTCTCTGGATGAAGTAAATACTGAAAGATTATGGTGTCACGCAAGATGTCATGACACTATACTGTGACAATATGAGTGCTATCAATATTTCTAAGAATCCTGTTCAGCATTCTCGAACAAAGCACATTGATATTCGACATCATTTTATTAGATCCCTTGTGAAAGATAAAATTATTACTTTGGATCATATGGTGACAGAAAAATAAATTGCTGATATTTTCACCAAAGCTTTGGATGGAGCAAGGTTTGAAGAACTAAGGTCTGCCCTAGGCCTTTGTGTCATGTGAAGAGGTTCTTTAGTGTTGTAAGTTTTATTTTTTTTTGTATTGTAATTATATTTACAACAATAGAAAAAAATATGAAAAACACAAAAATATGGTAGAATAGTTGTTTTGGCTTTTGTGTTTTCCCGCCTCATTGCTGTTTGGCGGTTTTGTAGTTGTGGATTTCTATTTTGTGAATTCTGATCCTCAGCTCTTCAAGTGACACGTGGCATTTTGGGGACCTCGGCTGAATATATAGAATTGAAGAGTTGGTCTCGATTACGTAAACTCTGACTGCAATAATTTCGGCAATTATTTCTCTTTTTGATATTCCAAGGGTTTCTGATTTTCTGAGTATCTACTACTCAAAGTGTTGGAAAATTCTCAGCCGTCTTCATCAGTGTGCACATAATCAAAGCCTCTAAGATTTTTCGTGAGTCAAGTGATCCAAAATTCTCAAGATGTCACAATCAGGGTCTTCATCTCAGGCTAGAAAGGTTGTTGAAACTATGGATGATGATGAAGTTCATGTAGTTGTCACCCCTTCATCTCCAAGTTCGTCAAGTGAAGATGGTAATACTTCTCACTCAAAGGAGAAGTCTTCAAGTTCTGAGGTTGACTTGTCTTCAGAAGCTAAGATGACCACTCCCATTCAGTCTGTTGATACTTCAGGAGTGAGAACGAGATTTGGACAAGCAAGTGGTGGTCAATTCAAGACAAGTGTTGTACCTCCGAAAGCACCTGATGTTCCTAAGGTTATTGTAGAGCCTCAGAGAAAGAGATTTCGAGTTGTGGATGAAGATTCTTCGGATGAAGCTTGGGCTGAAAAAGAAGATGATGTCAGAGGAGATGTTCCTTCTGATGATGATGATCAAAACCAGTCTGATCCAGAACTAGTTCCGTCACCAAAGGCAAAGCGCCAGAAGGGAAATTCGGCCTCAGAATCTCAGCGAGTTACTCGCTCAAGATCGATGTCAAAGGGAAAGTTTCATGCCACTGCAAGTAAGTCATCAGACTCTGTTAATTTGGATGATTTTAAATATGAATATACTGCTGGATTGTGGAGTAGAGTTTCTAGGAGAAATATCTGGAATGAAAGGAATATCCATGATGGTGATTTTAAAGATTGCCAAAAACTTGTTGATCAGTTGGTTAGTCAAGGCTTAGGAAGAACTATTAAGGGTTTGAAGCCGTATGTTAGAAGGATTGTTCAAGAGTTCTACTGCAATTTAGACTCTAATGTGAAGGATTTTGAGCATCTTGACGGTGGACATGTGTTTGTGAGGGATAACTGTTTGAATTTTCTTCGTATGTGATAAACACTCATTAAGGCAGTCATTGGGCCAATGTTGAGGATTTTACTCCTGCTTACAACAAGATCATTACTGATATCACAGGCGGTGTCAGAAGGGTTTGGCCTAGAGGAAAGAATTTTCCTGCATCCCAATTGTCTATTAAGTATGCAATTCTGCATAAGATTGCCATGAGAAATTGGCTCCCTACCTCACATGGAATTGGTGTGAATAAATCCATGGCAGCTTTGTTGTTCAAGATTGGGAATTTTATTAAATTTGATGTTGGACAGTTTTTATTTGATCAAATTGTTAAGCACGCAGACTGCAAGAATGAAAGGTTAGCCTATCCTTTTCCGTGTTTGATTTATGACATTCTCTGATCACAAAATTCTGTGATTCGAGCAAGGGAAACTCTGGAGATAGATAAGGAAGAAATCAGAATCAGTTATAAGCTGTTGAAAGGTGATCATGTCAATGATATGGAGGATGTCTTTGATGATGTTTCTGACTCTGACAAGAAAGAACTTGGTCATCCAGTCTTGCTATCACGCATAATTAAGGTGCTGGAGGATGAATTGAAGTCTTTGATTGCTCAGCAGACTGATATTGGAAAGAGAAGGAATGAGGTTTCTTTATTGCTTGATGATTTGGTAGCTGTAAAGACAGCTAGATATGTTGCTGCTGAGGCTGCTGAACGAAAAAATCAGTTTGATGATAAATTTAAACCTATAGCTGATGATGGTGCTGAATCTTCAGGTATTCCATCTGATGTTACTCAGGATGTTACAGCAGGTATTCTTCAAAACCTATCTCCTATTTTTACAGAGTTTGAAATGAACCCAGACAATCCTATCATTGAAGAACATGTTGACTCTGATTCTGCTGAGGAAGTTGTTGCAAAGGAAACTCCTGTTTCTTCTGCTGTTTCTGGTGTTACTCCTGGTGTCACCCCTGGTGTCACTGACAGTCATGCCCCTTCCAGCGCCCAATCTGGTGGGTTTGTTGCTGGTAAAGATGATAGAGTTCCAGAAGCTGCTGCTGGTGTTCATTTGCTAGCAGACTCAGTTGGCCTTGTGCCCTATAATGAGGAGGATTCTGATTGATTTAACTCTGATATTTGGTTATTTTACTCAGCTTAAGACAATATGTTATGTTTTATTGTTGTTTTTGTGCCCTTTTGTCTTTTTGTGGCAAAAAGAGGGAGTAATTTGGATATTTGGTTTGTAATCCCTTAAATAGATGTATGTTGGGATATTAGTGTCTTTTGCTGTGTCATGCATAATGTCTTGTGCAGTGATGTTTCTTAGAGAACTTGGTGTCTTTTGCTGTGTCATGCACAATGTCTTGTGCAGTGATTTTTTTTTACTAAGTTCCTGTTCAGGGGGAGTTTACAAGAGCTTCCGATTCAGCATACATGGGGAGTTTTGATTTTGCCAAAAAATGCCAAAGGGGGAGATTGTTAATGAACACGTGGAGTTGGCATTTATTTTAATTGATATTGATTTTTTGGCAAGATAAGAAAATATATTATTGGAAGCATAAATCAAATCAAATCAATCTATGCAAGGCAGATTGATTTGGAGATTAATGCTATCTTGGTATTTTTGGGCTTATCTTGGTATTTTTGGAAGCTATTATTAAAGATCTATCTTTGGAAAAGATAAGCATTGAAGGCACATGATTTTCCATCTTTCCATTTGAATTATTTGAAAATAATCTTGGAGATAAACATGGGAAGATTTGGAGATAAACATGGGAAGGAATTGGTGTGCCTATATGATCTTTCCAACCACACGTAATTTTGTGTGGAGTTTTGATGTTTATCTCGGTCTTCATTAGACTGTGAACACACTTTTTGTTGGAGGTCTTTGATCAAAGTGTGTTGGCTGAAGCATCTTATTTCATTATTATTGAAGATGCAATCCTTGTTTTCTTTGATATAATTCAGCCTCGAGAGGAGGTTGTTAAGGAGTTCGAGGGGAGTTCAAACGTGGGTAAGGGGATCTTGCGTTAACCACGAATTTCGGGAGGAGTCGCCATTGACAAGGGGATCTTGTCTTCATTGTGGGCAAGGGGATCTTGCATTAACCACAGATTCCGGGAGGAATCAACACAAGTCGAGGGGAGCTCGCACAATCGCGTTCACTGTGGAGTTAGGAAGAGGCGGCGTCAAATATAAGATGGTGTCTTACTTTGTGTCAGACCGAGTGTCTTGTAACTTGTGAACTTAGTGGATTGTTTTTCTGGGCGTGGCCCTGCAGACGTAGGCAAATTGCAGAACTGCGTTACCAACCTCCTGTCTCTTTACTTTCCGCATTTTTAATACTGTCCATTGTTGCTTTTGTTATCGGTGTCACACCTAGTGTTCCAACACACTAGAACACCACGTATCTAACCTTGATCTTTCAAAAGCTATTCTGAAAAAGTTTGGAAAAAAGATATATACTTCGGCTCTCTGTTTGAGGAAGCATTAAAGCTTATGGATTTAGGGGAATTAAAATACCAGCTATTTAGACAGCGAAGTGTAGACCAAATGGTTTATATCTTTACATGTGAATCAATAGATCACAAATTTGAGTCATAAAGGGGTAGGTGGAGTACCACTCTTAATCCTTAAAAAAAACCAGTTATTTAAATTTATTTAAGGTTTTTCCTAAACACACAAATTTATATGAAACTGATTCATATATAAGATATGGTTCATATATGAAACAAATAATTAATGGTCATTGAATCGTAGTTCTAATTCTTTATTACTTTTATTGTATATTAAAATCACAATTAATTTTTATTTCATATATGAACTCACTTAATAAGAGATCAACTATTATCTAAATAGTCACACTTCATGTGGATGGATTGTGCTAAAATTGGGAAAGTATCTATAACTGTGAGAAATTATGAAATTAGTTTAAAAGTCACAAATTGTCTACATTAAGTTTAATTTAATTTTTTAAAGTAAAGTTTGAAAGAATTTGTGCTTAACAACACAATAAATGGATACTCCCTCTATTTGGTAAGGTCATGGTGCTGATGGTACCTTTGACCAATTTTTTTTTTAATTTTATTAGTTTACAGTTAATCTGGTAGGATGGATAATTTTATACTAACACAACCATTTATTTTAGAGTATAGGTAAATTTAGAAGTTCAATCACTTTTTTTACTAATTTTATTTAACTTGCTAACATCTCTTAATGGTAGATAAGGTCTTTATTAAATGAAGGTCAAAAGGGATAACCGTAATATAGTAGAATCACGAGATTTGATTTGTAATTTAACCCCCACCCCACAAAAGAGGTAAATATGCTTAACCCAAGTAAATAACATATTAGAAAATGGGAGAAGAGAGTAATTAATTGATCAAGATGGGAATAAATAGAAAACATGACATATTAAAAAATGGTACGGGGAGAGTAATTATTTTTTGACTTAGAATAAAATATAAATCAAGCAATTACTTTAACACAATAATTGTATCCAATGTGAAATCATGTAATTACTAACGGTAAGACCAGAAGATGTGATCCTCTGTCTAAAATTAGTCTGTCTTATCATGTTTTAAATTAAAACTACGTCGTAGGGTTCACTCATCTCTTGGTTAGGTCCGAGATTAGATTCTCTGTCCAATATTATCTTATCTTATTGTGTCTAATGTTAAAAACGACGTAGTTTCACTAAAATTAGGGACTAAAAGCATAAATATTACTAAATTCACTTTACAATTATTTAACTCTAACCAAGAGATAAGTGAACCTTACAATATAGTTTTAATTTAAGACAGGATAAGACAAAATAATTTTGTAGAATGATCCCATATCTAACTGTAAGGGACTGAAGGTTCTTGAAATCAGATAATTGGATCTCAATGGGACATTATTTTAGTAAGTCAAATATTCCAAGGATCAATTCATGTAGCCAATTATAATATAGTATAGTTGCACGTAAGGAAGACTTGGTACAACTATAGATATTGAAACTAAATCAAAGTTAGAATAAATGACTCCAATAATTTCTCAAATTTTTAAGATATGTATAGTTTTAGTTTTTAAATATCATTCCGCTCGTGAGGTGCACTCCATTTTTGCCTTCAATTAAATACCTTGCCCTACGAAGCAGATCTAGATGCATACCTAGGCGACAAATTCTTCAACTCGCTGTAGAAATCACTCGGTCTTTCGGCATAAAAGAGATTGCTTCCAAGCAACCGAGATTCGAAGAGGTGAGTTCGTCTAATCGAGAAGCAGAACTCGTCTAACGGTCGCTTTTGACAAAATCGATGAAACGGAAGAAATCCGAGGTATAGTGGAGAATCCCATATTCGAATATGAATTTTAATTTCTTTTCTTTATTGTATGGACCAATAAGCGAATTCCTGGATCCACCAGCTGTAACTCGGAAGCTGGTTTCAATCCGAGAGGGCTTTAGCGCTCGACTCATTTTAAATGAAATTCTAAGCACATTGATATGTGTTGAACGAGTATCATGGAGCTGAAATATTAGCAACACAAAATCAGCAACAACATTCAACCAACAACACAAAATCAGCAACAGCCATTATTTTAGGAACGTCTAGTTTATTTCTTTATGTTGTAATCTTTCTGTTGTAACTATTCCTTGTATATATATTTTGGCAACACTAATGAATAAAATAATCAGTTCACTAAATTTTCACATGGTATCAGAGATGTGATAACATTTCTCATTGCATCATCTCTGTGAAGGCAATCATGTCTAGTGATAATCAAATCACTCAGGCTCAATACAACAAGTTGATTGCACTCTTGGTTAAGAGTGATTCTGACGAACCTTCCACTCACTTCGCATGTACAATTTTATCTTCTACATCTTCTTGTTGGATTATCGATTCTGGCACCTCAAATCATATATGTTCATCACTGTCATTGTTCTCTTCTTACTACTTGCTACAAACCAAAAAATCTGTTCAACTACCAGATGGTTCACATGCAATAGTTACTCACATTGGTACTGTCAAATGCTCACAGTCTCTTATTCTCAATGATGTGTTTTACATTCCATCCTTCAAATTCAATTTGTTATCTATCTCACAGTTCATCAACGCAACAAATTGCAAAGTAATTTTTATTCAATCTCATTGTCTTTTTCAGGATCAACTAACGAAGAAGACGATTGGTCAGGGTAGTCTCCATCATGGCCTCTTTTATCTGGATAATGTCTCCATGCCTCTTTTATCTGGATAATATCTCCAATTTACATTCTGTTTTTTTTCTTTTCAGCATTCGAATAATTTTGACATTTGGCATTCACACCTCGGTCATCCATGCATTTCCTATTAATGTCATGGTTCTATTTCCCAACACAACTTTGCTAATAATCTTGCGGTTTATACTGCTGAACAACCATGGTGCAACACTAGTAACCCCTCCAGTCAACGCAATGGTCCTAGCAAAATTGTGATGATGTCAACTCCATCGGCAATAGCATCGTCAAAGGCAGCCAATACATCATATTCCCTGCAGTCGCCAAATTTAGGACATACAGTGTATACATCAATCCATGCTGAGGGCACCCCTTCTCGTGTAATGCCTTTGGCAATTCCATAAAAACTTGCGTCTTTGACAATATTCTCGGCTGCTGTGGAGGAAACATGTGTTCCATGTAATTCTCGTTAAAACAATCTCTCAATTTTTTTTCCTCATAGTGTCTCTAATTCTTCAAAATGTTTCGAGTTGATATTTGGGGACCTTTTTCCATTCCTTCAACAAATGGATCACGATTTTTTCTTACGATTGTGGATGATTTTATATCTGTCACAAAGCAACTTTTGGCCGATTCTTTTTCCATTAAGGATCTTGGTCCTCTTCGTTATTCTCTTGGACTTGAAGTTTCCCGTTTCAAGACTGGTATTTTCTTATGTCAACGCAAATACACTCTTGACATTTTATCTGATTCCGGTCAATTAGGATCTCGTCCATCTTCCTTTCCAATGGAACAACATCTTAAGTTGCGACCCGATGACAATTCATACAGTAGCCTCATTCTACACATCTCGATGCGGCCCATCGTGTTCTTCGATATTTAAAAGGCTCTGTTGGTAAAGGGATACTCCTCTCGGACCTCGGGTTACTTCTTATCTATATTCGTTAATCATACATGCCTATATATACACACAACAAACACAAGATGTAGATAGAATTTGATCGCCTCGCCAACCAATACTTGTTCATTGTGACAATCAAGCTGCCCTTCACATCCCCAACAACCCAGTCTTCCATGAACGCATTGTCATACTTACGTTCTTCAGATCAGTTAGCAGACATTTTTTATCAAACCTCTTAGCACAGATGCTTTTCATAGTCTATTTTCCAAGTTGGGCGTGGTCGATATTTCTCCCTCGGCTCCAACTTGACGGGGGGTGTTGAACGAGTATCATGGAGCTGAAATATCAGCAACACAAAATCAGCAACAACATTCAACCAACAACACAAAATCAGCAACAACCATTATTTTAGGAACGTCTAGTTTATTTCTTTCTGTTGTAATCTTTCTGTTGTAACTATTCCTTGTATATATATTTTGGCAACACTAATGAATAAAATAATCAGTTCACTAAATTTTCACAATATGCTATGCAATTCCCTTCAATAAGAGCGATCCGGGACTGACTTTCTTCTCTTTTACTATAGATGGGAGTCAGTATCTAGGTTACTACACTGAAAGCTTAATAGTAGGTATAAATACGTTCCTCACTCCTTCCTCGCTCTAGCTCTGTCATCCCGCTTTATGGGTGCACTTTTTGAAAAAATTATATTTTGATTTTTCAATTTAATTTTGATTTTTTCATATAAATGTCTCTCAATTTATTTTTCATCCATCTGCTAGATAACGTCATTTGTCAAGTGACACTGTTTAACATACAAAACAACGTGATTTAGTACCACATGACAAATAATATTACTTGTTATATGGATGAAAAATGAGTTAACGACCATATGTGTGACAAAATTAAAGTTGAAGACCAAAATATAATTTTTTAAATATCAGGAATCCAAACTATATTTACTTCTAAATTAAGGAATCAATATGGTCATTTTTCATACAAGTTATAAATCAAAAGTAATTTTTCCAAGCAAATGCAATTTACTAGTATTTTGCTTGAAAAATCACTCAAATTCTTAATTTTATAGATAACAGAAGACTTGGTTGAAATTTTAATTATATATACTTAGTAAAACTTCAACTAGCTGGCAATGATGTTAATTGGGTGGACAAAGACTTAGTTAGAAGCCTATTATGAAGAAAACAACAAGCCAGTTGAATATTAATGCTTGTCATGAAAGGGTCCCCATTGGTAGTTGAGTTAGTCAACGAAGTGGCCACTTCTTCTTCTTCTAATTTGGAGGCTTTAAATTTTAACTACTTGGGAGAAGATGAAGAAAAAAATTACACAAGCATGCCACACTTTTGGTCATAGAGTTCATATTTATGCTTCACATTTTGTCCTTAATTATGGGATCTTTTGAAAATTGTTCTGGTAAAAGAAATACACTATTTCTTGCTTTCTCAACTGTATTGCTAATATGCATACTTGGAGCTATATTAATAATTATTAGTACAACTATTCTCATAATTTTTGCAAAACCCATGATTTTAATTTCAGTTTGATTTTGCACCTTCCAATTTTTTTTCCTTATGTTAATACAAAAAAAAAGCTACATTATTTATGTTTCCTATAATATTTTTTAATAATAAAAATTCCCTAACACAATTTTCATTTAAAAAACAACTAATAAATTATTAATTTAAATTTAAAATTTAAATAATAAAAGAATCCTCCAACATAAAAGTTATATCATCAAAATAAACACATCAATTTAAGCACTTACAAAAATATTCTTTTTTATAATAAAGTTCAAGAAAAAAGATTCTTAAACCCCAAACCTTTTTTTTTTTAAATACACACCCACACATGTATCCCGACACCAGATCTTCTGTCCAAGATTTTGTCTGTCTTATTCTGTCTTAATTAAAACTACGTCACATCGTAGGGTTCACTAATCTCTTGATTAGGGTCTAATAATTGTAAAGTAATTTTAGTGATATTTATGCATTTAGTCCCTTGTTTTAATGAAATTACATCGTTTTAAACGTTAGATAGGATAAGATATGATAAATATTAAACAAAGGATGTCGTCTCTGTATCCCCGAGTATGATCACACCAAACCTGTTTTCTTATTTGCTCAATTTCGAGCCTTTGACCTATGGCAAGAGTATGAAAACTTTTGATGAAAGCCTAAAGTCAAATTCGGAGTCGTTGGCAGTACCCAAGATTGAAAAATGATGAAGAGAGTAACAAAACAAGAAAATGCATATGAAACTTTATAAATACAGAATTCTTTACACCCTCACTTCGTTTATTTCTTCATAAAATTGCACCCTTTTGATGTTCTTTTTGACAGTTTTGTTCAGAGCATTTTGTTGTATTCAACTATCAAAATGCACTTAATTTATATGGTTGTTATTGGTGATGGAGGTCGATTTTTTGGACTTTTACAAGACTATATATGTTTTGCAAGACTTTGTGAAAATGGTTTATTGACTTCTGAAATATTATTTTTATGTAGGAGAGATATTTTATTCTTTACAGTTCACATAATTTAATTGTGAAAGAATTTTGTTAGACACTATAATATAACAAATTCAGTTTTATCTTTCAACAATATATACACATTTACAGACTACAAGTCATGCTTACCATATATATTGTTAGCACTAGCATTGAGTTCTAGTCATGTTTGAAAGTAGGTGTTAAGAATAATATCGTATATCGGTTTCGTAAAAGGTTATGAACTAATTAATAAGATTCATGAATTACTCCACTAATTCCCAATTGATTTTGAATTAGATGCACAATGATTATATGACATATATAATATATAATTGTCTTGCAATTAATATAATTTGTTTTCTAAATTGTGTGATTTTTTTAATCCTCTCGGATATGTCAGTTGGGTATAAACTTGTTTTATAGATTAGGTTGGCTTTGTTTTTCTAAAGGTAAGTAACTCTAATACTCAATTTTTAAGAAATTATATTTTGATCCATCAATTTAGATTTTATCACATAAATAAATCTCAACTCATCCTATATATATGGTAATATTTAGGTTTTGGATTTATCATGTATACCTAGTAGAGTAAATGTTCAGTTATTATTGTTGTAAACGTCATACACAATGGTAAGATGCTAACCTAAATTTATTAATAATAATAATCAGTTAGAGAAGAGAGGGACCGAATCAAACCTCTCCACTGGAAAATTACATGACAATAATATTTAACTTGTGCTACATTTACAAATTGATGGAAGGCCTGATCTATTACATTGTACCTCACCTCTAATAATTTAATACCAAAAAAGAAAATAAATTTTAGGATGAGCAATTTAAAAACAAAAAGTAGGATTCTAATGATTTAATTTGTTTATCTTAAAAAAATATGTTTACTCTTTTTTAGGATATTGGAAGGTTTAAATTATGAAATTAAAAAAATATGTAGTATAGAAATCAATGATATTAGTTCAAGTTATTGAGTATAAATAGAATGAGGTTGAAAATGAGTATTGAACTATGCAAGATTAGTTAGAAAAAGGGATAAAAGACGTAATTAAGTGTTTAATTAATTCAAACTGGTATAACTTTTTTACTTTGAATTCATATTCTCAATCTAGAGATTGTATTATGTGAGCCAAAAAGCACATTGCGGATTTTATGTTTCATTCACTCTTTCAATCCCTATTTTAATTTATAAACACAAATAGTGTATATTTAACTAAAACCCTATCAAGTGATTAGTTAACCCTAAGGGGATAAATATTAAATACAAGTGACCTGTATTTAAAGATCGAAACAAAGAATGTAACAAAAGATGTATCGGGCAAAAAAGTCACGATGAATATCAATTCAAGCAGATATTATGCGCACTTGAGTTATAATTATTAAGGTTGATGTTTTTTCGATAAAAACAAATATAGGATTCAATAATGCATTGGGTGTCTTCATTTTTTTTGGCTTATCATTCATGTTTTGACTATTTTGAGCCACAGTTTCTGAAAAATAATGCATTCAAACTTTATGCGTTATGTTTTATGTAAAAAAAAAACATGTAAACTAAAAAAATGTTAATGTTTGTGTTTTGGGGAGAAAATTACAATGTTTGAAGCCCAAATTTTTTTCACGGCTTAAAGATATTTGGACAAGAATGGCCATACATTAATTTTCCTATAATCCTCTTTAATTTCTTTGATAATATTTTTTTATTTATAAACAAAGTGCTATAATTTCTTCTCATATTTTTTTGAAGAATTTTGTATTATGGTTGTTGAAATTTCTAATAATTAATCATTTAAAATGTTGGTTTTATATATAATTCCTTATTACAACTTATTTTCACTCCTCAATCATTTAGCAAAAAGATAAATTTCTTATTTTTATATTTGATAATTGATAATTGATAAATTTGTGTTTATCTTTTTTACATATACTAGTTATCTTGTGTTGAGAGTTCGAAGCTGATGACTACTAGCCCTCAATGTTTTTCAGGTGGCCACAGGCCTTGGTTTGAAATGCAAGAGAGTTAAAAAAAGTAAATTCTAATCAACCAAAATCTTTATGCCGTCACTGATATAGGGAACAAGAATACATTAAAATTCTGATTCACAAGAACAAATTGGACAAGAGTGATTCAATATCTTTCTTTATTCATTGCAAAAGTAGTACATCAAAATGATTTAAAGAGGTAAAAAAAAACAAGAACACAACACATCTTTGAACAATATTGGACATGGAAAGATAATGTATATAGTATATACATCAGAAGTAAAGAATATTAATTTTGCACTAAGTGTGCAAATCAAACCAATGCATGCATGTTATTGTTGTGCATCCTGGAATTTTATGCTGACTTAGTTGGATTATTGGAGAAGAAAATCAATGTCTGCTGCATCCAGGAATTTTATGCCTTGTGTGGGTACAGACGCACTGGAAGTCCCTTGGCAGGAATTGGCATTGGATCAACAACAATTTTCTCATCAGCAATAATTTTCTCCCACCTGAACCTTTTCACCAAGTTATGCATGAAAACAAGAATTTCCAGGCGAGCGTATTCTTTTCCAGGGCACATTCTTGGTCCTCCACCGAAGGGAACAAATGTATAAGGAGCAGGACCAGAGCCATCAAATCTAGAGGGATCAAATTTTAATGGCTCAGGGAAACATTCCTGATTTCTGTGAGTTGAATTTGCACTCCAATAAATCTTCCATCCTTTGGGAATTGTGAATCCATTAAACATGAAATCACTGAGTGCTTCTCTGAATGCTCCTTGAAGTGGAGGTGCAAGTCTAAGAACTTCACATGCGACATTCCATGAATATTTCATCTTTTGGATATCTTCCCAGTTCAGGAATTCACCTGGGGCTTTTTCTTGAGCAATTTCCATTTGTTCTGTCAAAATCAAGAACAGGAAATCATGATCATAAGTATTAAGTATTAGAAAATGACTGATTCATACTTTGATAAGGCTAACCCGAAAATGACAGATGAATTATCTTGATTCTTGAGAGAGCAAATGGTTTTTGAAAACATTGTTGTCAGTGCCTGATTAATTCAGCAGGCTAATTTGACTCTCATAGTCTTGTGGTTGGTTGCAAGTGGCTGAAATATTGATTATTTTACAGACAAATTAAAGTGCAGCCCATGAATGGAGAAAAAAATTGTAGGATGACTAATTCTTGCACCTTATTAAGGTCTATAAAAAACAAAAAAAGAATGGCCATGCCTAACTCAAGAGTCAAGACAAGGATTAGGATTATTATTCATGAAGAATATTTCATATGAACAAAATCTTTGTCGTCGAAATTTAAGAAAAATTTCAAGCAGCAAGACATTTGGCAACTTTGGATGGAGTGTATGCTGTTGGACTTTATCAACTTCTACCTCCCTCCTATATGATAACTTTGTGCATTTTTCTAACAGTTTGGAACTTTGAAAATTCACAAAAAGTTGAATCTTGCAAAGATCATGACATAGTACTAAAGCAACAAGAACTATAAAGAAAACAAAAATGGTGCATGCATCACTAAGCAAATATTTGTGCCTATCAAAATGAAAGTTATTGCCATTTTCCCTGTCCAATCAACCCTTTCAAAAAGAACGGAAAAAAATAAAAATAAAAAGAGAATGAAGTTGTTCCATATTGAATGAGACTATTTGAAAAACAAAAAAAAAAAGAGTTGAATGAGACTTACCCTTGTAGACTCCTTCATAGATCTCAGGCAACTCAGCAAGAAACTTGACTATGAAAGTACATGCAGAGCTTGCTGTATCATGTCCTCCAATCAGTAAACCAAGAATCTTATCAGCAACATCCAATTCATTCATGAACTTGCCATTTTCATCACTAGTAGTGAGCATGTGAGACATAATATCTTGAGTAGGAGTTGCCTTGCCTTCAGTCAAATCAATTTTCCTTTGCTTGATGATAGCCACAAGTTGCTTCCTCACTTGGTTTGATGCCTTGATGGCTTTGTTAAAAGGTGTTCCAGGTAAATCAATAGGAACTGAAATGAGCCCAGATGCCAAAACATTGAAAGGTTCAAGCAACTTTGCAACTTCAGTAGGATCCTCAACACTCACAAACAACCTAGAAGCAAGCCAAAACGTATAGTTCTTGCAAAGTGGGAAAACTTCAACTTGATCCTTATTTTCCCAGCCTGAAGTAAAATGTCTTTGAGCAATTTGATCCATTATCCCAATATATCTTTGCAAGGCTTCAGGTTTAAGGAAATTTGGGAGCATCTTTCTCATCTTGATTGCCTCTTCTTTTGATGAACTTTGATTTGAAGAAGGGAAGACTTTGTCCACAGAACTAGGCCACCATGATTGAACAAGCTTATTTTCATTTGAGAATAAGAATTTGTTACCAGCAGCCCCACAAAACACAAACGCCTTCTCTCCAAGCAAATGAGTCTTAAAAACTTTGGATGAATACTTAGCCATCCTATCAAATATGAACTTTTCAGGATAGCCCTTCCAGCCAGTTGAGAGAAATTCATAACTTTCTCCGATCACCGGTAATCCAGTCCTTCCTGGAGGTAGATTGGCGGACGAACCTGACCTGTTTTTGTACAAGAGAAAGTGGATGGCAATGGATACAAAAACTACACCAATACTAAGAAGTGAAACGTAGAAAAAATCCATTTTTGTGTTTGCGCAAATATGTAACAACAACCAAGGTTTCTTGCTGTATTTGCACAATGTTTTTTGTGTGAGTTTAGATACAAAGGTTTGTTAGGAATGGAGTATTTATAGGCAGATTTGATGAGAGTAGAGTGGAAAAATGGAATTTCCAAGTCCAATTCTGCTAAATATGAAACTACTAAGAAAGACTTGATCAGAACAACAATAAATTAATAAACAATGATATTTTTCATTTTGAAAAAAACTTACTGATAAAAAAAATGACTGATATTGCTGAGACAAACTCTATGAATATGGAATGATTTTTTGGTAACATGTATAGCCAAGTCCAAAAAATGGTATACTTGTCTTTGTTTGGAGTAAAATACTAAAATGGTGACAACATATTGACTAATTCAACAAATTGAAACATTAAATAAATGATAAAAGCTTATAGTTTTCAATAGTGTATTTAGTATATATATTTACACAACTTTGAATGAGTTTGTATGTTATTTTGTTCTTAATTTGGCTTAGTATACATTCATGAAAAAAATAGTTGTAAAGAAGGACTGTGGACCAAAATAATTTTTTCTTGTAAAGTCAGTCTTCAGTCAATACAAAATCTAAGTCAAACGAAAGCAGCCACAGCAAGCAAACATTAAAGATGAGTGGAGTTTATTTTTTTTTTTTCAATTGTGCTTCTTCCTTGATGCCTTCCTTTAAAAAAATCATTAGTGCCAAAATAACTTCCCACCATTAATATGAATCTTTTCTTATGTGGTCAAGCACATTGTTTTATATTTCTGGGGATGAATGGAGTTGGTGGTGTATCCATTATAGGAGCTCCAAATTAACTAAGCATTTTAATTTCATGATGGTAAATTGACGCATTAATTAATTATTCCCTTTACTTTTGACAAGGTTTCATTTAATCCTTGAATTCTAATTTGTTTATTTTAACCATTAGTGTTTCAATTTTAAGTCTACCAATTTAATCCCAAAAATTTTCTTCACAAATCAACAATTATTTAAAAATAAAGTTTTATTTTTCTTCCTCAAATTGGATTTTATTGCATAAATGGTTTTCACTTTTTTTAATCCATATGATAAGTGATTTGTTATGTGACACTATTTAGTATTTTAAAATAATACCGTTTAGAATCCTATGATAAATGATGCTACTTTTCATATTGATATTTAACAAAAATTTAAGTTTACAGACTAAAATAAAACATTTTTAAGGTCAAGAATTAGAATGATAGTAACACGCACATACTTTCATATTGATGGAAGACAAAAAAATCTTCATAAAGACATAATTTCCAATAAATTTGAAAGAGTTATTGAATAATAACAGTATAGAGTAATAAAAAATAAAACCTTACATTTTAACAAGTTCAAAATTAAGTAAACAAAAAAAGTCAAAACTGATTAAACAAAAATAAGTACAAAAATGACCACAACAAAGAAATTCGGGTCTAAATTTATGCGAGTCATAATGTTACACCCGATCAGTTTTGTAAATTTCGTTGTTTCCTGGAAACACCTAGTCACAATAGTTATTTTGAATTCCAAAAAAAATATTATACGTATTTGTAGCCTATAATTTCACATCACTTAACCTCAAATTAAGAAACTATTGAAATTATTTATACGTATTTGTCGCCTAGTTCCATTTTGCTTAGTGAAATTTACATTTCAATGTATGTTAGGAAGGATGGAAACACAAATATTAATTTAACCCTTTGCAGATTCCATTGTTTAAATGTATTTGTAATGTAATGATGTTATGACAAAAAACCTTAAGAAGTAAGTACGCAATTTTCTAATCAGCATAAACATTTTATCGTGATGTGTGAAACAAATTTATAACTTCCCGAGAGGGTCACGCTTGGGAAGAGCCCAAAGAAGTACAAACAATGCCAAACTTATAATCTTCTTCTTGTTTCCTCAACAACTTCTTTTGGAGTAAATGAAACCTTGTCAAAGAGTTAAAAGAATAATTAAGACAAACATGAATTGCTACATGTTTGATCGATCCTTAATTAAATAGGGATATTATACCTTCAAGAACATTAAGACAAACATGATTTGCTACCTAGGAATTAATATTTGAAATTAAGTCACATTTATTCAGGATTAGTATTATTGGCTATGTAAATTTGAATCCATAGTCACTAGAGGAACCAGAGGGGACAAGCCGGTGCGGCCGTCTCCCTTGCTTTTAAAAGAGATAGGAGTAGTACTCTTCTCCACCACTTCTGCCCCTCCTTTGCCACCACGTGATGACACTCAACAGATGCAAATCCTTCTAGTTGCGATGAAGACAATGAAGAAATTATATTATCTATGTTGATTTCTATTTGATGCAAATGTCGCCGTAAAAATAAAGTGTTTTCTTTTATTTTCGTCATTGTTCGATTTGAAGAAGATGATGATATCGTCAATTTAATATTATAAAATAAAATATATAAAAAAAGGAAAAGAAAAGAAAAAAAAAGATGACTATGTAAACGTTGAAGTTTGAACACGCTTTTTATGAAAAAGAAATTGATTTTTTTATTTCTGTTTTGATCCCACAGGTTTGATTCTTATACAAATTTGTTGGCCCTGAAAATTTGAAAATTATATTTTAACCTATAAAAGTTTCAAATTGTTCAATTAAATGATTTCTAATATAATTAAAAATAATATACATATAACTTCATGACAGAAAAATTATATATTACTTAGATTGATTTTTTTTTGAATAACATGTTATATGTGATTAATATTTAGTAAAATAACATATTTATTTAATTACATATTACCTTTTTTTTACTTAGTTGTAAAACGACGTCGTTTTACCTAGGAGTAAAACAAAAAAAGCTCTTTAGTTAAAATAATGTCGTGTTACTTTAATAGTAATTTGTTAAAAAAAAAAAAATCTAAACATGAATTTTTTAACTCTTATTATTAAAACTAGTTAATGGTGAGCCACACAAAGTGTGGCAGCCCAGAGGTATAGTTTGGGCTTGGTTTAACTTTGTTGGGCTTGTGTATTCTTTAGTTATATAGGCTTTTTTTTCAATAATTTTTTAGAATAAGTGAGTTACATATCTGTGAGGGTATTGCAACTTTTATTAAAGCCAAGCTGCTCTATTTTAGGGTTTGTTTTAATATATGACGGCCACAACAGCTTTAAATTTATTGGATGCTGAAATTGGCTAGATTGTCGGGCTATGTTATCGGCAGATTATTGTACGCGATTTTAGAAGCTTGGGTGGCTTTTATTTTTGGCAAGATTTGCTATATAAAACATAGGAATCGAAATTGATAACATTGTTATCAATTAGCTCTCTTTTAGATGAAGGTTTGTTTTTAATTTTTATTGTTTCTTATTAGGTTTTCTTCGTTTATTTGTCAGTTTTTTGGAAGTTTTATAGTTTCCAAACCTTTTGTTTTATTTCTTTAATAGATCTTCGGATGTTATTATTAAATACCTGTATGAAATCTTTTTAAAATTTTGATATATTTGTTATAAACGTGGTTTTGAATATTTTCCTTTTTTTTTTTTGGCAGGGGAGATGATTGTTATGAAGATCTTTGAACTTATAATAGTAAAATCAAGGGTGTCAATATATGGAACACCTTGTTTAAAGGCAAGAGTATAAATAAATCAGACTTGGGTTTGGTTTTTTCGTTTTGAGGAGATTGGTTGTGCTGCTGTTTATGAAATTGGAGAAAACTATGAGAAGAATAAGAATCATCAACAGAAGTAGAAAAAGAAGAACATAAAATGTAACAGGTACGCAGATAATGGAATCGGGCCATAAAGTTTTATGTTTAGTTATATTGTTTTTTATTAATTATGTTTGAATTATACCCCATAATAATATTAAACTTTGGAGTTATGTAAATCTTGCTCAATTAAATTTATAAAGCAAATATACGGGATTATTTTTTAATATTTGATATGTTACTATTATAAAATATATGTTCATCAGTTAGACAGTTTAGGTTTTATATATTAAAGTATAAACACGGAACAAGCAATCTGAAGGGTACCAACTAAATAGGGGGGCCCACAAAAACTACAGACAAAGGAAAGAGCGAAACCGAGATGCTACCGGCAGTGGAAACCGCACCATAAGGGAGTCCAACATTCACGCTTAATAGTATAAGAAGATTTCATTTTCACTCTAATCCTTGAAGTATAAATGTGAATTTCTCTCTCTTATTTTTACCCTAACATCTGCAACCTCACCTCTCTCGACTTGTTCTTTCACTGCTATTTAGATGAATTAGTCTAGTTCGGTAGAGGTTATTCCGTCGTCCATAACGTTGTTTCTTATTGTAAAGTTTTTTTTTAAATATTAGTGAAATTTAAATTTTTGTTGTATTTTCTAATATTATCAATTTGATATTTTAGTAATTATTTATATTTATTTTATAAGAAAAAATTTTTTGTAGTGTAACCCCCTCAACAAAATGTTCTTGTTCCGACACTGTCCATAATTATTATATATGTCTTTATCACTTCTGATCTTCTGTCACATTCTCTCTGTTTGATTCCGTGTTTCAATTTATAATTATACGCAACGTATATTTAATTAAAATCCTATCAAATGATTAGTAAACCTTAAGAGATAAGTATCAAAGACACATGACGTGTATCTATAAAATGAAACAGAGAATAAAACGATATTGAATGTTCTGCATCACTTGGTATATCACTTTGTATTAATGTGATACGTGTTTTTTTAATTAGTTATTTAATTTTTAAAAATTAAACTAAAAGCCTATCAAATCATTAGTGAATCTTAGAAAATAAGTGATTACACACGTGTGTTAAAAGAAGTGATACAAAAAATCTATTAATGACAAATGAAACTCTGAATGTAACAAAAGGTGTATTAGGTGTACTTATTTATTTATTGCTACTGTATTGTAGCCTATCTCTTATTGTATTGTTAAGCATGTAATGAAGTGCATGTATCTCCAACAATTTTTTCTTTATCAAACTTTATCAGTACTGTTACAAATTTTTTTTTCTAAGTTTTTCAACAACAGTAACTAATTAAGCCTTTATATCAATATGCGAAATCGACAAGATAAATTATATTTCATCATCGTATTTTTTCTATACATAAGCTTTCATTTATATTGAAATATATTATATCTTTTTTATCGTCTAAATTTTCCAACAATTCACAATTTTTTTTTTCTAATTTTTCGGCTGATAAATCTCCCTCCTAGGTCCTAGCTAGACTCTGATGTAAAATTTTGATATTATACCTCGTGTATAATTGATCTCTTATACTATTCACTAACTGTTCAACAAAAAAACAAATCCAAGAATGCATACGTACTTGGTATTGATCTTTCATGCAGTGAACGGGTTCAGTAATTGGAAGAAAATTGGAACCTTATCCTCCACTTTCTTCATGATATTACTTTTTTTTGTTTGCTTGGTAATTAATTACTCTCTTTTATCTTTGGTTATTGTGTATTCGATAGGTGTTTGTATTGTGATGAGCTAATAGATAAATGGATAGACAACAATTTTTAAAGAAACATAAATTTAGAAAATTTGAAGGGTATATTGAATAATATCAAAGTTGTAATAATGAAAATAAAAATTTACAAACGTTTATATAGCTGTAGGAAACTTTAGACTAAAATAGAGAAGAATTAAAAAATAACTAGAAAAAATTTAATTGGCATGAAATTGATTTAAACAAATGAATTTTTCCAAAAAAAGTACATGTTATAGGGCTTTACATTATTTGTTTTATAGATTTGGTCGAGAGTTTCGAAACAATATATAATAAAGGCAATTCTACATTTAAATGAGAAATTAAAGTTACACTTATTTAAAGTTAATGACACGATTTAACTATTTTTCCTTTCTTAATTTGATCCCTACACAACTCAAAATACATTCTTAACCCATTTCACTTCATGCTCGATAGTCGAAATTGTAATCAAAATCATTCATAAAAATTAGTATAGCTATGAGAAAAAAAAATCTAATGGGAGATTTAAGGGGTGGAGAGAGCCACCCTTAAGATTTAAAAATTTTGTATTTTTTTTCTTTATCAGAATTAAAATAACTTTTTAACAAAATTAAATTTTGTCTTCTTCCAAGTTAAAATATAACTTTTATCAATGATGCTACGTAATTTTACTCCCTTAAACTATACTTTTTGAATCCACCACTGCTACAATAGCTATTGGTTGATACAAATACAGTGAGAATCAAGTATTAAAATATTTCATCAATGCATCATAATGAAATGTTAATGGTTCACTTGGAGGTGTAGATTTTTGGGAATTTGATCACATCTTCAATTGTTAGAATTGTTGTCTTTTGACAACCCTTCTGTCCCTCCTATTCTGGCAATTGGATACCTTATAAGATTGCGTTGCCCTCGTAATATATCTTGTTGTAACTAACATTAGGCTTCCACATTAACAACTCATAAAATGCATGGCAAATGGCTATATCTCAGACAAGAGGGATTTTGCCTATTTGATATTAATTATTGATATTAATTCTAGGCCTGCCGTTTCTTGAAGGGCCTGCCATTTCTTGAAGGGCCTGCCATTTCTTGGTAGTGGACTGCCATTTGTAGTCCTAATTAGTTGAATCAAATGGCAGAATGAAGGATGAAATTGTGTTCAAATATCTACTCCAAACTCACTATGGAAGTTGAAAGTTATCTAGATATAAACAAGTCAATCATATAACCAATGTTTTCATTGATTTTTAGTTAAAACTTGAAAGTATAATCAAATAGTTCAAAAAGTATAATCCTATAGAAAATTTAAGCGTACCGATGAACCGAATTTCCCACAGCTTCCTAATTGGAATTCACATTCTAAAGAAAATACACCACCAAGAACTGAAATTTCTTATTATATTACCAAAATATCAAGTCTTCCAAACTGATTTTTGATGAATTAGGCAATGGAAGCAACAGTAAATGAATTAGCCACATCCAGTTGATGAAAGAACAAGTTATCTCGTCCAACACTTTGGAGGGGTAGAGTAAAGACTTGGTGACCATAGGTTGAAGACTAGCCCTCAGTAGCGGAACTAGGGGGCGAGCCGGTGCGGCTGCCCCTCCCCCCCCTTCATTTTGGAGAAGAAGATAGATATATGTATTTTTGCCTTCAAGCCCACCCTTTGATGCCTTTGTTAGGGCGCCGCCGTTGGAGTTCAGACTTTTGCTGGCTGTTGCTTTTGTTTTGAAGAATCGATGAAGAAGAAGAAGTTCTCAATTTTGTTTTTTGTTTTTTAAATTTTAAGTAAAACGACGTCGTTTTACTTAAGAGTAAAAAAAAAAACTCAGTAAGTAAAACGACGTCGTTTTACTTACTGCAAAAAAAAAAAAAAAAAAGGTAAATCTGAACTCTTCTAAGTATATCTATGAACTGTCAACGTTTATATTCTGTCCATATTAATTAATTAAACTACTAGCTAATAAAATTGCCATAATTAATCTTCTATCTACTTCACATTAATTACATTCATCCACGAGAAATCTTACCAGCACCCTCCGAAAACTTTGAATTCCGGCAGCCATCCTCCGTCCACGATGCCATGAGACTCACGAGAAGGTCGGCCATTCTCTTAAGTAAAATTACGTAGTTTTATTAAAGAGTTAAAAACAAAATCCTACTATCCTTATTTATGAAATCTTATCCTATTTTAATTCTTGAACTCTATCTTATCTTATTTTAATTCCTAAACTCTTAAACGTAAATTAATCTATCTTATTCCATCTCTCGAACTCTTAAACGTGAATTTCTTTTATCTCTTATTCCCTCTTTCGTCTACAACCTACTTCTTGCTCATAACCCCATCTTTATTGACTCTTTCCGTCATATTGTTATTTAATTGAATTAGTTTTTATGTTTTTTTTACTTGGTAATATTTAAAAAAATTTGTGTATTTTTTTAATTAATTACTATGATTGAATATTTATTTTATTTTAATAATTACATATATTTATATTATGAGAAAAATAATTCGTGTATAGTTAAGCACCCCCTCAAAAAGTTTTCTGGTTCCGCCACTGCTAGCCCTGGTACCCAACTTGGGCCGGTACTATGAGAGTAGTATCCATCTGCGTGCACATCTCGCGATTTACCTCCTCAGGTAGTTAGGGGACGATTACCTTGAGATCCAGTATAGTACATGTTGGTTTTGTACAAAAGCCAATTTAATTCTAAGATTATTATTTATATTTATTGCCAAGTCATGATTAGGAACTTAAAGGGTCACACACAATAGAATTACTTCTTGGGTTAAAATGATTACATAATTATATGATAATTATGGCATCTATTATACTCTTATTCACTTTTGGAAAGTGAATACAGTTTGGTAATAACTCGTTTCTTGTTTAACAAGACAACTTTTTGGAAGGCTGTATTATTATATATAGATGCTTAATGTTAGGTCAAAGACAACACAACTCTCTCAGTAAGAAATCACGTAAATAAGAAAAAGAGTTTTTCTTATTGGATTTCTAAGGTGTTGGTTAGAGGGATCTAGCTTATTAACCTGACGTTAAAATCAATCATTTGAGGATCTCGAAAGTAGTTCGTGTGGATTACCGTTAGAGGCCGGACACATGTGCGGCTTGTTGATCGATTAAACCTTGCTCAAGGATTTTGCTAGCTCCTCACGAGGTATATTTTGTATAGATTATCAATAAAGATTCTATGGAAATCAATTATAATATAATTGTTATATTTTCCTCTGCGTTGTTACTATGTTGATTTCCTTACAGTGGTATCAGAGCCTAATTTGATTTATCTATACAAAAGATATCATGTCATGAATGATTAAATTATTTATGTATGTATATTGGATTTAATTGACGTGTTTGAAAAATTATTTGTTTAAAAATTCGTTTTTAAATATTATGGGTCAAATATGCAATTTTATTTTATTCAAATTTGATTTTGAAATTTTCAAAAAAAAAAATAAAATTGAATGACATCGTTCTGGTCAAAGTGACCAGAACAACGTCTGGGCAACAAAGCTGTTTGCCGCCAGAGTTGGACTCCGGCAGTGCAACAATGGGTAAGGTCTCATCAGCGTCTTCTTCTTCACAGGAGAACCGCAAGATATGATCTTGCCGTTTATGTTGCCATCGAAGAAGCCGCAAGAGAAAAATCAAAGAAGGATCAGAAAGAAAAGAAAAAGAAAAAAAAGGAAGAAGGAAGCAGAAGTTTCTGCGTCGTTTTTATTTGGAGAAGATGAGATGACGTCATCTTATGTTTTTATTTGCATAATAAATAAAAATAAAATAAAATAAAATAAAATAAAATTCTTGAAAGCGTGGTTTCTGAAACCAATCTGGAGCCTTTAATGAAAAATGTTTTCATAATTATATATTGACCCAGATCTTTATTCTTTTCTGATCACTTGGCCCTATTGTTTTGGAAACTATATTTTGACCTATAAAAGTTTTAAAAATTCAATTAAATGATTTCTAATAAGATTAGAAATAATATGCATATAGATTCATGACAGAAAAATTATATATTCATTTAATGTGATTATTTGAATAATATGACATATTTAATTTGTATTTGATATAAATTTATTATATATTCATTTAATTTGATTATTTGAATAATATGACATATATATAATTTATATTTGATATAAATTTATTTTATATTAATTTAATGTGATTAATTGAATATGACGACATGTAATTTATATTTGATATGAATTTATCATTTAATATTATTATTTGACTAACATGTCATATATAATTTATATTTGATATAAATTTATTATATATTCATTTAATATGATTATTTGAATAACATGTGTCATATATGATTTATATATGATATAAATTTATTATATATCTATTTAATATGATTATTTGAATAACATGTGTCATATAATTTATATGTGATATAAATTTATTATATATTCATTTAATATGATTATTTGAATAACATGTCATATGTGATTTGTATTTGATAAAATAATATATTTATTTAATTGCATATTGTATGTTAAATTGATCAAATAATTTTCACATATGATATGTATGTATGATGAGACCGTAAATTAATCCCTTAATTAAATATTAAATCATAATTAGTTGCCTTCCATTATTATAGTTTAAACAAATTTTTATTAGAGCAAATTGTTGAGTTGCCTCAAGAATGTTTTATTTTAAATACGTTTATGCTATGAGATTAGATATCTGAATAATGGGCTTGATTTAACAAAAACTTTAGGCTTGTTCAGTTGCCTCAAGGTCAAAACGTTTTTGAGGCAAAGAGTTAGGGGACATATGAGATATGTGTATCAAGAGTTGATGGCTTAACTATCTAGAAGTTACAAATAGTTGTAATTGGTAACTGTTACCTACTTGTTGAGATTATTTTGATTTGTTGAGTTGCCTCAAGATTAAAATAATTAAAATGAGATTCTAGCCACTAAGAATTTTGTGAAAATTCTCGAATCAATTTAAGGGACATTGATTTGAATAAAATAGTGGGAGCAAAATCAAAAATTTCATAAGTCCATATTTATTTATTTTGGTTTTGCTTATTGCATAAATATGAAATATTTTTCTATCTTTATTTTCTGTTGTAGAAAATTATCTATAATATATTGTTTGACAATATATTAATTGCTCAAATTTTATGGATTGAATTTTACAACCTAAAAATTGTTTTTTAGGTATGAGAAGTTATTTTATGTCCTTAAAATCTTTTTCTTGATGATGATATTGATCAAGTAATCAAAGATACATGTCAAAAACATAAAGATGATTTTGATAATGTATATTGTCTTATGCTAAAAAGCATTCATGAATCTTAATTACAATAGTTGTATGTGAATATGTATGCTTTTACAATATTTCATTAGATGAAGTGATTGTATGATATAAGAGTTAAAATTGAAGATATGTGATATCTCTCTTACGAACTCATTTGGAGCAAAATGGCAAATAATCTTTAGTATCATCTAATGTGCTAAAGGTGATTAATCTCATTGAAAAATTAGATTTTTTAATTTTGTTATAAACAAAGTTGAGATCTAAATATTTGCTTGAATTGCTTAATAAGACAACAAAGGATTCAATCAAGAAGAAAAAGGAAATTGCGTTAATACTTGAGTTTTCCAAGAAAGTAAAGTTGGACCCTGATTTTGAGAAAATCAATAAAAGGGCTCTCAAACTTAACACAAAATAATAAGGACAAAAGTTTAAATGGTAATAAATTCTAGTATGGTCTATTAAGATAGACACTGGAATTATAATTAAAAGGTTCATTGAGATTTTGAAGCGGAAGAAACTTGGTGAAGTTTCTACTTCAAGTATGTTTATGATTGAAATAAATGTTTCTGCTTATAAATAAAATCTTGGGTATTAAATACCACATTTGGATCTCATATTTACATAAATATGCAAGATTTAAGGATAAGTAGAAAGTTTGGTAAAGAAAATATATTCTTATATGTGGTAATTGAATGCGACAAAAGTTGTTACATTAACTATAGGAATATAGCGTTTTCTTTATTCAGAAGATTAATCCTTAATATAAAGGATTGTTATTATCATTACTTACTAAAATATTATTTTTATTTCATGTTTGACATGAATAGATTTACAATAATTCAAAAAAATAAATGTTGTTCTTTTTATTGTGACAATATTTTAAGGTGCTGGTTAATTGAATAACAAACTTTATATATTTAATTTGGATAATCTTCTTTTCAAACATAAACACAAAGAAACAAAATTGATAATTTTATCTCTAACACTGTAGATATGGTTATATAAATGAGAAACACATAGCCAAATTGCATAAAGATGTTTATTTGGAATCACTTGATTATGAATCAATTGATAAATGTGAATCTTATTTATTAGAAAATAACCAATTTACCTTTTACTTAAAAAGGTGAAAGATCTACTGAATTACTAAGTCTAATACATATTGATGTATGTAGACCTATGTTAATTCTAATTAGAGAAAGTTTTTTCATACTTCAAATGATTATATTAAATATAGTCATATATGTACTTATAGAAGTATATAACTAAATTCTTTGAAGAGTTCAAAGAATACAAAATTGAAGTTGAAAAAATAACTTGATAAAAGTATTAAAATATTTTGATTCGATCGAAATAGAGAATACTCTAGTCAAGAATTTTAAAATTATCTTAAAAAAAATAAGATTGTTTCTATATTAAAGTAATAATCGAATTTTATTAGATATTATTCGATTAATGATGAGCTATACAATTCTCTCAAAATTGTTTTGAGAATATACCATATATATTGTATTTGATCTTTTAAGGTATGTTCTATTTAAACCTATCGGTTTTACCTCATATGATATATGGAATAGGAAATAACCAATATATTTGGGAGTATCCTATATTTTATAAAAGGTAAAATCTGATAAGTTTGATACAAAATTTTCATATATACTATTTGTGGAATGTCCAAAAGAAAGTTTTGGATATTATTTATATGATCCCAATGAGCACAAAATATTTGTCTCAAAATATGTCATATTTCTAGAAGAATATTTTATTCTATAAAAGTCAAGTGAGAGCATATAGAACTTTATGAAGTTATTAAACCACAATTTAGTGATGAAAAGAAATGGAATTAGAGCTTGTACCTCATGGTGATGCGGTAGGACATGAGCTTTCAATACACAAGTAAATTGTATGTTTAGTAGGATAAATCATCCACATGAGATGATGCGTTTATTATTAAGAATGATAAACCTACTATCTACAAAGAAATCTTATTTGATAAGAAATGTAAAAGTGGTTTTGAACCATAAAATCTAAAATGGATTCCATGTATGACAACAAGGTATAGACCTTAGTCAATCCACCTAAAGGGATAAAACCCATAAGGTGCAAGTGGGTCTTCAAAAGAAGACAAACATGGATGGTAATATTGTTACTCACAAAGCATGAATATTGGTCACTAAAGGTTACATAAAATCACAGTATTGACTATGATGAAACCTTTTCACCAATTGCTATGTTGAAATTCATTAAGATTTTACTTGCTATAATTGCATATTTTGTTTTGGCAAATCAAAGTTAAGACAGATTCTCTTAACGATAATTTGCAAGAAAAGATGTATATGATACAATCTAAGGGTTTTTTTGTTTAAATACCCTAACAAAGTATGCAAATTATAAAAGTCTATTTATGGACTAAAACGAGCTTTTAAGAGTTCAAATATTTGTTTTAATGAGATAATCAAAGAGTTTGATTTAATCAAAAACAAATATGAATCTTGTGTATAAAAAAGATTATTGGCAATATTATTGTATTTCTCATATTATATGTAGATGACATGTTAATAATGAAAATTTACATAACTACTCTTAAATTAGTTAAGGTGTAATTGTTCAAAAAACCTTCTCAATTAAAGATTTTTAGAGAAACAACTTATGCATTGGGAAAAGTCTATAGAGATAGATTTGATAAGCTGTTTGGTCATATACAGTCAATATATATATGTATATATATTGATAAAATGTTAAAAACGTTTAACATGCATGGATTAGTTTAAAAGGTTTACATTCCTATATTTGATAGGATTTACCTAAGGACATGTGTCCAAAGACTGATATTAAGAAATATAATATGCAAAATGTTCTTAAGAAATAAGATCATTTATGTATATTATATAAGACCAAATGTCTCCTGCACCATAAGTGTTATGAGCATGTTTCAATCCAATTTCAGTGAGAGTCACTGTAATCATTTATGTATATTATACTAATTGGAATATAAGATGGTGAAAGGATGATAATTACATGGTACCTGGTTCATGGATAGGTGAAGTTGATCAATTGACTTTTCCTAACTCTTGGGTGGTCATGATGTCTTGGCTAGAGGCCGCTCTTGATCTATGAATATAAATGAATTAATTGTTGAATTAATGATAAATTAAAGTTGTTTAATTTATCCTATCTTAGAAGCTCCGTGACTAAATTATCTTTAGTCCAAGTGGGAGTTTGTTGGTTTTGTACAAAAGCCAATTTAATTCTAAGATTATTATTTATATTTATTGCCAAGTTATTAGGAACCTAAAGGGTCACACACAATAGAATTACTTCTTGGGTTAAAATGATTCCATAATTATATGATAATTATGGCATCTATTATACTCTTATTCACTTTTGGAAAGTGAATAGAGTTTGGTAATAACTCGTTTCTTGTTTGACAAGACAACCTTTTTGGAAGGCTGTATTATTATATATAGATGCTTAATGTAAGGTCAAAGACAACACAACTCTCTCAGTAAGAAATCACGTAAATAAGAAAAAGAGTTTTTCTTATTGGATTTCTAAGGTGTTGTTTAGAGGGATCTAGCTTATTAACCTGACGTTAAAATCAATCCTTTGAGGATCTCGAAAGTAGTTCGTGTGGATTACCGTTAGAGGCCGGACACGTGTGCGGCTTGTTGATCGATTAAACATCGCTCAAGGATTTTGCTAGCTCCTCACGAGGTATATTTTGTATAGATTATCAATAAAGATTCTATGGAAATTAATTATAATATAATTGTTATATTTTCCGTTGCATTGTTACTATGTTGATTTCCTTACAGTACAATGTAAGTTGGGATTTGGGTCATAAAAAAAAAAAGTTATCCAGTTGAGTTTGTGAAAAGCATGAAGTCCCCGACCTCTTGCAGTTAACACAACAATGATGCCTTGAGAAGCCAATTGCCTGCAAATGTCAAGCCCAACCCCTTTGTTCACCCTTGTCACAGCATATCTTCTAAAAAAAATGGCCCCGGCACCATCCCCACCACCCCACCAAAACTAGTCAGCAAAAAGTTTATAGATACATTTTAATGAACGCATACTTGATATATATCCAATTCTGATCATGTACCTTTTCTCGCTATTATCACTGGTTGCTTCTACCATTGGTGATGAATCAGTGGGTGCTGGTTTGTCTTAGTTTCTCAACAAGCATGAAAAATTAGAAATGCATATGCCCTTATTTTAGGAAAACTTTCTTTGTCCTATATGTTTCTCAACAATTTTGATATTGTTTATTGTAGTGATAAAATATGAAAGTAACTTTAAACAAGAAAACCTCAATGTTATAATAAGTGAAATATTCACTAGAAAGAGGCAGTGCAAATATTTTTAATAGAAAATAACTCCTATGAAACGCGTTTTATGAAATAGGTAAAAATCGTGATTTTAATTTTCTACTATTAACTCTCACACTTTTACTTCCATTACATAACTCAAAACTTTTATTTATAGATTTAGTGGAATAATTTAGATTTATTCAAAATACTTATATGATTCTATTAGAATACTATTAGTCACCTTATACTACTACAATACACTTCACTTGACATTACAAAAAGAAAAAGTAGTAACTAAACTTTTTTAATCTTCTTGACTCAAAAAAAAAAAAAAAAAAAAAACCAAAAGACTAATTTTAAAATAATCACTCAAATAATATTTTAATTTATCCGACATTTTTTTCTCATAACTTTAAATATTATTTTTCAACATCATCCTTGTGTTTTATGTTTTTTTGGTTATTCAATTTCTTTTTTCTCAAATTTATTTTTCAATTCATCCACAAATATTAATAAAAATAAAATTTATCAATTCAAGCACTCAATTCTCTTCTAGAAAATATTATTTTTTTTTAAAATGTAATTCAAGACATTATTTTTCTAATTTTCAAAATAAAAGACGTATCCAAACGACCCTTACACTTTTAATCCTTTCGCTCGTAGAAATATCAAAACATTAAATTTAGAATAATCACTAAAATAATATTTTAATTTATTCAATAATTATTGGTGATTTGATAGCACTTTACGTTATGTTAGTGATCGTGCCATAACTTTCTTGTATTTCCGCGTCTCAATTAAAAAATGTCAGATTTTGAATTTTTTTTTGGACATAATCTTGTAACATCCTTCACACCTCCTTAAATAAACTATATCAATATCACACAAATCCAAATTGCATCCAACTCCTTAAGTACACTACCGACCTAATAAATAAAAATTGCATCTTTTTTTAAACGAGATCAGATATTCTGTCCAAAATTATCTCGGTCCTGTTATGTTCAATGTCCAAAACGACTTAGTTTAACTAAAACCAGGGACTGAAAGCATAAATATCACTAAAATCAAAACAATTAACGCTATGCACAGAGAACTTTCAAAACTCATAAAATATTGATTGGGTTAAAACAATTCGATCTCACGATTAAATAATAGTTAATGCTTCATTACTTTATTGCCGGATAAACAAACTACTCACAAAATATAATTAAAGAAATTAAACTAAAGAAACAAAAGTAAGAAATACTATATTGTCTGAAATTAACAGGCGTTCGACCGAACGGTGGCCAAGTCTGGAGCAAGGAAAACTGTGCGAACTAAAATGATAAAACTAAAACTATTGCTACCAATCTACTAACTACTAATTATATCTACGAATTATTTTCAATTGACTTGCTCTTCTTATATAGAAAAATCAAGCTTTATTCTCAAGTAATAAAAGCGTCCATTAAAAACATCTAAAATTTTAATAAAGAAATAACTCTTTTGTTTCCAAAGATAATGCCACATGTCAGGCCAATAATTAAGGCATATAAGCCTTCTTCTTTAAGTTTTCTAATTGCTCTTTTTCTCTACTTCCTTATTTGATTCCTCCGAGGAGTCTTCCATTAATGGACCATCTTAATTATTTTCAAATTAGATTAATGAAATCTTTTCTTCGAAGCTCTGCCTTTTCAAGCTCCAAAAGATGCCAAAACCTTCCAAATTCCTCTTTTTCCTTTTTCTGCTACTCCACATCATCAATTAACTCAAATCTGCAAGATATTATCAATTAAGTATAATTCTACCCAATTTAAGCCACAAAAGACCATAGAATAAATTTTATATTTTTTGTCAATCAATGGGCTAAAAAACGACTTGTTTTTTACAATAAAATGTGCGATATAACTCACAAAAATTCATAATTTTCAAAAAAGTTTAGTCACCTTTTTAATTAGTCAATAGATTGCATGTTCCTTATTGATATGAGTGCAAAAATGACATAATTTTTTGGCAAAAAAAAACATGTGCTATAACTCATGAAAAATTCTAATTTTTCAAAAAATTTAAGTCACCTTTTTTTTTAATTTTGTCGATAGATTGTATATTCTTAATTTATATGGGTACAAAAACATCACGTTTTTTTTGCCAAAACTCGTGTGCTATATCTCCCGAGAAGTTCTGATTTTTTTTGTTAAAAAATGACTCACCCTCTTTTTTTACATCAATCAATAGATGGCACATTCCTAATTGATATGGGTGCAAAAATGGCTCATTTATTTTTACAAAAAAACGTGTGCTATAACTCATAAAAAGTTGAGATTTGTCCAAAAATTTGAGTAATTTTTTTTTGCGTTAGTCACTACATTGCATATTCCTTATTGACATTAGTGAAAAAGGGTATATTTCTGGCAAAAATATTTGTGCTATAACTCAAAAAAAATTCTGTTTTTTCAAAATTTGAATCACTATTTTTTTTTTTGCATTAGTCACTCGATTGCATTATCCTTATTGATATGAGTGCAAAAAACATATATTTTTGGCAAAAAAAAAACATGTGCTATAACTCATGAAAAATTCTTATTTTTCAAAAAATTTGAATTACCCTATTTTTTATGTCAGTCAATAGATTGAATGTTCTAATAGATATGGGGGGGGGGGTTAAAAAATGGCTCATTTTTTTTTACCAAAAAACATGTGATATAACTCACAAAAATTTTAGATTTTTAAAAAAATTTGAGTCACCATCTTTTTCGCATCTGTCAATAGATTGCATATTTTTAATTTATATGGGGTGCAAAAACGGCTCATTTTTTACCCAAAAACGTGTGCTATAGCTCACAAAAAGTTGCGATTTTTCAAAAAATTTCAATCACTATTTTTTTTGGTATTAATCACTACATTGAATTTTCCTTATGCATATTAGTGCAAAAAGGGTTATTTTTGAAAAAAAAACATGTGCTATAACTCATAAAAAATTCTTATTTTTCAAAAATTTGAGTCACTCTCTTTTTTAAATTGGTTGATAGATTGCATGTTTCTAATTAATATGGGTTGAAAAATGGCTCATTTTTTTACCAAAAAACCTGTGATATAACTCACAAAAAGTCGTAATTTTTTCAAAAATCTTTACTCTTGTTTTGGCATTAGTCAATAGATTGTATTTTCCTTATTCATATGAGTGCATAAAAGACATATATTTGGAAAAAAAAAAACATGTGCTATAACTCATGAAAAATTTTAATTTTTAAAAAAATTTGAGCAACCCTCTTTTTTAAATTAGTCGATAGATTGCATATTCTTAATTTATATGGGTGCAAAAACGGTACATTTTTCCCAAAACTCGTGTGCTATAATTCACGAAAAGTTCTGATTTTCTAAAAAAATTTAGTTACCCTCTTTTTTACACTAGTCAATAGGTTGCTTGTTCCTAATTTATTTGGGTGTAAAAACGTCTTATTTTTTACCAAAAACGTGTGCTATTACTCACAAAAAGTCATGATTTTCCAAAAAACTATTGAGTCACTATTTGTTGTGAATTAGTCACTAGATTGAATTTTTCTCATTAATATTAGTGCAAAAAGGGAATATTTTTAGAAAAAAACAGGTGTCATAACTCATAAAAAATTTAAGTCACCCTCATTTTTAAATTAGTCGATAGATTGTTGGTTTCTATTTGATATGGGTTAAAAGACAACTCCTTTTTACCAAAAAATGTGTGCGCGATATAACTCACAAAAATTTGTAATTTTTCAAAAATTTTAATTCACTTTTTTTTTCGCATTAGTCAACAGATTACATGTTTTATATTGATATGTTTGCAAAAAAGGCATATATTTTTGGCAAAAAACATGTGCTATAACTCATGAAAAATTTTGATTTTTCAAAAAATTGGATTCACCATCTTTTTTAAATTAGTTGATAGATTATATGTTTCTAATTTATATAGGTGCAAGAATGGCACCTTTTTTTTTCGAAAACTCGTGTTTTATAATTCACAAAAAGTTCAAATTTTTCAAAAAAATGAGTCACCATCTTTTTTACATCAATCAATAAATTGCATGTTTCTAATTAATATGGGTGGAAAAACTACTCATTTTTTTACAAAAAAAAACGTGTGATATAACTCACAAAAAGTTATAATTTTTAAAAAAATTTGAGTCACTTTTTTTGTTTTGCATTAGTCACTATATTGTATATTCCTTATGTATATGAGGGCAACAAGGGCATATTTTTGGTAAACAAAACATGTGTTATAACTCAAGAAAAATGCTTCTTTTTCAAAATTTGAGTCACTCTTTTTTTTTTTTTTTGCATTAGTCCCTTCATTGTATTATCCTTATTTATATGAGTGCAAAAAGAGCATTTTTTTGCAAAAGAACATGTGTTATAACTCATGAAAAATAAAAAATTTTGATTTTTCGAAAAATTTGAGTAAACCTCTTTTTTATATCAATCAATAGATTGCATATTCTAATTGATGTTGGTTAAAAAATGACTCAATTGTTTTTACAAAAAACATGTTATATAACTCACGTAAAGTCCCAATTTTTCAAAAAATACGAGTCATTTTTTTTTCACATCAGTCAATAGGTTTAATGTTTCTAATTGATATGGGTACAAAAATAGTTCATTTTTTTTCCAAAAACGTGCGCTATAACTCTTGAAATGTCGTAATTTTTCAAAACATTTGATTTTTTTGGCATTAGTCACTAGATTTCCTTTTTCTTATTGATATTAGTGCAAAAGGGCATATTTTTAGCAAAAACACGTGTGCTATAAGTCATAAAAATTCTTATTTTTTTAAAAATTTGAGACACCCTCTTTTTACACTAGTTAATAAATTGCATCTTTCTATTAAATATAAGTTCAAAATGGCTCATTTTTTACCAAAAAATGTGTAATATAATTCAAAAAAGTTTTGATTTTTCAAAAAATTTGAGTTACTTTTTTTTTTTTGCATTAGTCAACATATTACATGTTCCGTATTCATATGAGTGCAAAAAGGGCAGATTTTTAGCAAAAAAAATAAAAGTGTTACAAGTCAAGAAAAATTTTGATTGTTCAAAAAATTTGAATCGCCATTTTTTTACATCAGTCAATTGATTGAATGTTCGCAATTGATATGGGTGCAAAAATAACTCATTTTTTTACCAAAAAATGTGTGCTATACTCATGAGAAGTCGTGATTTTTCAAAAAATTTGAGTCACTCTTTTTTTTTTGCATTAGTCACTAGATTGTATTTTCCTTATTGATATTTGTTCAAAAAGGCATATTTTAGGCACAAAACGTATGCTATAGTCATAAAAAATTCTGATTTAAAAAAAAAAATTGAGTCACCGACTTTTTATATCAGTCAATAGATTGCATGTTTCTAATAGATATTAGTGCAAAAATTGCTCGTTTTTTTCTAGAAAATGTGTGCTATAATTCATGAGAAGTTTATTTTAAAAAAAAATTTAGTAACTCTTTTTTTTGTATTAGTCAATCGAGTACATGTTTCTTATTCATATGAGTTCAAAAAGGGCATATTTTTGGCAAAAAAACATGTGGTATTAACTCATGAAAAATTAGGATTTTTCAAAAAATTTGAATAACTTAATTTTTTAAATTAATCGATAGATTGAATGATCCTAATTTATATGGGTGCAAAACTGACAAATTTATGCCAAAACTTGTGTGCTATAACTCACGAATTTTTTTTTTTAAAAATGACTCACCCTCTTTTTTACATTAGTCAATAGATTGCATTTTTCTAATTGATATGTGTTCAAAAACAGTTCGTTTTTTCACCAAAAAACGTGTGACATAACTTATAGAAAGTTTTGCTTTTTCAAAAATTTTGTGTCACCATCTTGTTTACATAAGTCAATAGATTACATGTTCTTGATTGATATGGATGCAAAAACGGCTCATTTTATTTTTACTAAAAAACATGTGCAAACTCACAAAAAGTCGCGATTTTTCAAAAAATTTGAGGCGCTGTTTTTTTGGCATTAGTCACTAGATTGTATTTTACTTATTAATATTAGTGCAAAAAGGGCATATTTTATGCAGAAAAACATGTGCTGTAAGTCATAAAAATATTTTAGTCTCCCACTTTTTACATCAGTCAATAGATTGCATGTTTCTAATAAATATTAGTGCAAAACTTGCTCATTTTTTTTACCAAAAAATGTGTCTATAATTCATGAGAAGTATTAATTTTTCAAAAAATTTGAGTCGAACTCATTTTTGCATTAGCCAATAGAGTGCATGTTTCTTATTTATTTGAGTTCAAAAAGGGTATATTGTTGGCAAAAAAAACATGTGTTATAACTCATGAAAAATTTTAATTTTTCAAAAAATTTGAGTCACTTAATTTTTTAAATTAATCAATGGATTGCAATGATCCTAATTTATATGGGTGCAAAATTGGCACATTTTATGCCAAAACTCGTGTGCTATAACTCACAAAAAATTTTGATTTTAAAAAAATTGACTCATCATCTTTTTTACATTAGTTAATAGATTGCATTTTCCTGATTGATATGTGTTCAGAAACGGTTCGGTTTTTTTTACCAATAAACGTGTGATATAGCTCACAAAAAGTTTTGATTTTTCAAAAACTTTGTGTCATCATGTTTTTTACATAAGTCAATAAATTGCACGTTCCTGATTGATATGGGTGCAAAAATGGGTCATTTTTTTTACCAAAACACATGTGCTATAACTTAAGAAAAGTCGTGATTTTTCAAAAAATCCGAGTCACTATTTTTTTGGGGCATTAGTCACTAGAATGTATTTTCCTTATTGATATTAGTGCAAAAGGGTATATTTTTGGCAAAAAACGTGTGCTATAAGTTATAAAAAATTCTGATTTTAAAAAAATTTGAGTCACATTCTTTTTGCATTAGTCAGTAGATTGCATGTTCCTAGTAGATATGAGTGCAAAATTGCTCATTTTTTACCAAAAAATGTGTGCTTTAATTCATGAGAAGTTTTGATTTTTCAAAAAAATTTAGTCGCTCTATTTTTTGCATTAGTCAATAGATGGCATGTTCCTTATTTATATGAAGGCAAAAAGGGCACATTTTTTGCCAAAAAAAACTTGTTTTATAACTCTTGAAAAGTTATGAATTTTCAAAAATTTGAGTTACCATTTTTTTTATATCAGTCAATAGATTGCATGTTCTAATTACTATGGGTTCAAAAATGGCTTACTTTTTTTTTCCGAAAAACATGTGATATAATTCACGAAAGTTTTGACTGTTCAAAAAATTTTAGTCACTCTCCTTTTCACATCAGCCAATAGATTGCATATTTTTAATTGATATGAGTGCAAAAATGACTCATTTTTTTAACCCAAAAACGTGTGCTATAACTCACAAAAAGTAGTAATTTTTCAAAAAAATTGAATCACCCTTTTTTAACATTAGTCACTAGATTGTATTTTTCTTATTTATATATGTGCAAAAGGCCATATTTTTGGCAAAAAAAAAAAGTGTGCTTTAAGTCATAAAAATTCTAATTTTTCAAAAAAATTGATTCACGCTAGTTTTACATCACTTAATAGATTGCTTGTTTCTAATAGATAAAAGTTCAAAAATGGCTCATTTTTCACCAAACAACATGTGATATAACTTACGAAAAGTTTTGATTTTTTAAAAAATTAGAGTCAATTTTTTTTTTTACATTAGTCAATAGATTGCAAGTACCTTTTTCATATGAGTGCAACAAGGGCAAATTTTTGGAAAAAAAACATGTGCTACAACTCAAGAAAAATTCTAATTTTTTAAAAAATTTGATTCACCCTTTTTTTTTACATCAATCGATAGATTGCATGTTTCTAATTGACATGGGAGAAAAAATGGCTCATAACTCACGAAAAGTAGTATTGTTTCAATAAATTTTAGTCACTCTTTTTATTTTTCACATTAGTCACTAGATTGTATTTTTCTTATTTATATTAGTGCAAAAAGAGCATATTTTTGGTAAAAAAACGTGTGCTATAAGTCATAAAACATTCTGATTTTTTAAAAAAATTGAGAGACTCTCTTTTTACATCAGTCAATAGATTGCATGTTTCTAATAGATATGAGTGCAAAAATAACTCATTTTTTTTACCATAAAATGTGTGTTATAATTCACAAAAATTTTGATTTTTGATAAAGATTTATGTCACTCTTTTTTTTGCATTAGTCAATAGAGTACATGTTTCTTATTTATATGTGTGCAAAAAAGGCATATTTTATGCAAAAACATGTGTTACAAAAAATGAAAAATTCAAAATTTTCAAAAAATTTGAGTCACCCACTTTTTTGAATTTGTCAATAGATTGCATTTTCCTAATTTATATTGGTGAAAAATCTTATTTTATTTTTTGCCAAAACTCATGTGATATAGCTCATGAAAAGTTCTGATTTTTTTTTAAAAATTGCTCACCCTCATTTTTACATTAGTCAATAAATTGGATTTTCTTAATTTATATGGGTCAAAAAACGTCTCATTTTTTTAATAAAAAACGTGTGCTATTACACCCAAAAGTCATGATTTTCAAAAAATTTGAGTCACTATTTTCTTTGAATTAGTCACTAGGTCGCATTTTTATTATTTATATGAGTGCAAAAAGGGCATATCTTTGGATAAAAACCATGTAATATAATTCATGAAAATTTCTGATTTTTCAAAAAATTTGAGTCACCCTATTTTTAAAATTAGTCGATAGATTGAATGTTACTAATTTATATGGTTGCAAAAATAGCACATATTTCCCAAAACTTGTGTGCTATAACTCACAAAAAATTTTGATTTAAAAAAAAATAAAGTCACTCTCTTTTTTATATTAGTTAATAGATTGCATGTTCCTAATTTATATGGGGTGCAAAAATATCTCATTTTTTTACCAAAAAAATGTGTGTTATAATTTATGAAAATTCATAATTTTTAAAAATATTTTAGTCACTTTTTTTTTGCATTAGTCAATAGATGGCATGTTCCATATTGATATGAGTGCAAAATAGGCAAATTTTTGGCAAAAAAACATGTGCTATAGCTTATGAAAATTCTGATTTTTCAAAATATTTTGAGTCACATTCTTTTTTAAATTAGTCAATAGATTGCATGTTTCAAATTTATATAGGTGTAACAACGGCACATTTTGTTTCCAAAACTCGTCTGATATAACTCAAGAAAAGTTCTAATTTTTTAAAAAATTGAGTCACCCTCTTTTTACATCAGCCAAGAGATTGCATTATCCTAATTGATATGAGTGAAAAAATAACTAGTTTTTTTTTTACCAAAAGAGTGTTATAAGTCATGAAAAATTTTGATTTTTCAAAAAATTTGAGTTTTACATCAGTAAAGAGATTGCATGTTCATAATAGATATGCTTGCAAAAATGGCTAATTTTTTACCAAAAAATGTGTGTTGTAATTCACGGAAAGTTTTGATTTTCAAGAAAATTTAAGTCACTCTTTTTTTTTTGCATTAGTCAATAGATTGCATCTCCATTTTTCATATAAGTGCAAAAAGGGCAAATTTTTGGATAAAAACATGTGCTATAACTCATGAAAAATTATGGTTTTTTAAAAAATTTGAGTCACTCTATTTTTTATATTAGTTGATAGATTGCATGTTACTAATTTATATAGGTGCAAAAACGGCACGATTTCCCCAAAACTCATGTGATATAACTCATAAAAAGTTTTAATTTTAAAAAAAAATTAAGTCACCATATTTTTTACATCAGTAAATAGATTGCATGTTCTTGATATATATTGGTGCAAAAACGTGCCATTTTGTTTTACCAAAAAAACGTGTGCTATAGCTCACAAAAAGTTGTAATTTTCAAAAAATTTGAGTCACTCTTTTTTTTCCATTATTCGGTAGATGGCATTCCCCTTATTGATATTAGTGCAAAGGGGGAGAGTTTTACATCAGTAAATAGAATGCATATTCCCAAAAGATATGAGTGCAAAAATAGCTTGTTTTTACCAAAACAATGTGTGCTATATAACACAAAAAAATTTTGATTTTGGAACAAATTTTAGTCGCTTTTTTTTTTGCATTAGTCAATAGATTGCGTGTTTCTTATTGATATGAGTGCAAAATAGGCATATTTTTGGCAAAAAACATGTGCTGTAACTAATGAAAAATACTTATTTTTCAAAAAAATTTGAGTCACATTATTTTTTAAATTAGTCGATAGATTGCATGTTTCTAATTTATATAGGTGCAAAAATAGCACGTTTCTTCCTAAAACTCGTATGTTATAACATAAGAAAAGTTATGATTTAAAAAAAATTGAGTCACTCTCTTTTTTACATTAGTCAATAGATTGCATTATTATAATTGATATGAGTGCAAAAATGACTCATTTTTTTACCCAAAAACGTGTGCTATAATTCATGAAAATTTTGATATTTCAAAAAAATTGAGTCACCTTTTTTTTATCGGGAAAGAGATTGCATGTTTCTAATAGATATGAGTGCAAAAATGGTTAGTTTTTTTACCAAAAAATGCATGCTATAATTCACGAAAAGTTTTATTTTTCAAAAAATTTGAGTCACTCTTTGTTTACATTAGTCAATAGATTGCATTTTTCTTATTCGTATGAGTGCAAAAAGGGCATATATTTGAGTTAGCCTGTTTTTTAAATTAGTCAATAGATTATATGTTCCTAATTTATATTGGTGCAGAAACGACATGGTTTTTCCCAAAACTCGTGTTCTATAACTCATGAAAAGTTCTGATTTTTTTTTAAAAAAATCAGAGCCACTCTCTTTTTTACATCAATTAGTAGCTTGCATGTTCCTAATTGCTATGAGTGGAAAAATGGTTCATTTTTTTACCAAAAAACGTGTAACTTACAAAAAGTCGTGATTTTTTTAAAAATTTGAGTCACTCTTTTTTTGCATTGGTCAATAGATTGCATTTTCTTTATTGATATTAAGGCAAAATAGGGCATATTTTTGGCAGAAAAACGTGTGTTATAAGTGATAAAAAATTATAATTTTTCAAAAAATTTTAGTTACCCTTTTTTTATATCAGTCAATAAATTGCATGTTCCTAATATATATGAGTGCAAAAATGGCTCATTTGTTTACCAAAAAACTTATCTTATAAATCACGAAAACTTTTGATTTTTCAAAAAAATTTAGTCACTTCTTTTTTTTGCATTAGTCAATAGATTGCATGATCTCTATTCATATAAATGCAAAAAGGGTACATTTTTGGCAAAAAAAAAAAAAAAAGTGTTATAAACTCATGAAAAATTTGGATTTTTCAGAAAATTTGAGTCACCCTCTTTTCTAAATTAGACGATGGATTTCATGTTTCTAATTGATATGGGTTAAAAAATAACTCGTTTTTATCAAAAAAATGTGCTATATATTGTACAAAAAGTCATAATTTTTCAAAAAAATTTAGTCAAATTTTTATTGCATTAGTCAATAGATTGCATGTCCTTATTGATATGAGCGCAAAAAGGGCAAATATTTTGGCAAAAAAGCATATGCTATAACTCCATAAAATTTTTTATTTTCAAAAAATTTGAGTTATCCTCTTTTTTAAATTAGTCGAAAGATTGCATGTTTCTAATTAATATTGGTTAAAAAATTGCTGATTTTTTAAGAAACTATGCAATATAACTCGCGAAAAGTAGTAATTTTTCAAAAAAATTTATTCACTTTTTTCTTTTGTGTATTAGTCAATAGGTTGCATTTTCCTTATTAATATGAATGCAAAAGAGCATTTTTTTTGGCAAAGAAACATGTGTAATAACTCATAAAAAATTAGTCGATAGTTTGCATGTTCCTAATTTATATGGGTGCAATATCGACATATTTTTTTACCAAAACTCGTGTGTCATGACTCACAAAAAGTACTGATTTTTCAAAAAAAAAAAAATTTAGTCTCTTTACACCAATCAATTAATTGCATGTTCCTAATTGATATGGGTGAAAAAAATGACTCATTTTTTTACCAAAAATGTGTGCTCTAACTCAAAAAAAGTTATGATTTTACAAATATTTGAGTCACTTTTTTTTTTCATTAGTCACTAGATTGTATATTCCTTATTGATATAAGTGCAAAAGGCCAATTTTTGGCAAAAAACAGATGTGCTATAAGTGAAGAAAAATTTCTGATTTTTCAAAATTTCAGCCACTCTTTTTTTTTTTCATTAGTCATTCGGTTGCATTATCCTTATTGATATGAGTGTAGAAGGTGCATATTTTGACAAAAAAACATGTGCTATAACTCATCAAAAATTCTGATTTTTCAAAAAATTTGAATTACCCTTTTTTTATATCAGTCAATAGATTGCATGTTCTAATTGATATGTGTTAAAAAGCGATTCATTTTTTTTACCAAAAACACGTGATATAGCTCACGAAAAGTTCTATTTTTTCAAAACAAATTGAGTCACCATCTTTTTCACACTAGTCAATAGATTGCATATTCTTAATTGATATGGGGTGCAAAAATGGCTCATTTTTTTATTAAAAAAATGTGTGCTATAACTCATGAAAAGTTTTGATTTTTTAAAAAAATTGAGTAACTTTTTTTTGCTTTAGTCACTAGATTGCATTTTTCTTATTGATATTAGTGCAAAAAAGGCTTATTTTTGGCAAAAAAACTTGTGCTATAAGTCATTAAAAATTCTAATTTTTTAAAAAGTTTGATTCACCTTCTTTTTACTGGTTATTTACTTGAATAATTCTTAAAAAACTAAAATTAAAGAAATGTTGCTATTTTTAACAATCTTCCAAAAAATAGGAAGTTGCAATTTCAGATATTGCAATTGGAAATTGCAACTTTTGAAGTTGCAATCTCAAACTTCGACTTTAGAAGTCGCACTTCAGTATTGTGACTTCTTTATTTGATTAGTTTTTTTAAATTCAATTAAAATATAAATTGACATTTGAACTATAATTTTCATTATTGTGCTATAACTCAAAAGTTTTGATTTTTCAAAAAGGCACGTTTTTCACCCACTTTTTTGACTTAATCGATAGATTTCATGTTTTTAAATTATATTGGTGCAAGAAGGCACATTTTTCCCAAAACTCGTATGTTAACTCACAAAAAATTCTATTTTTTAAAAAAATTTTGTTACTTGGTTGTTTATATCAATCAATAGATTACATGCTCCTAATTTATATGGGTGAACAAATGTCTCATTTTTTACCAAAAAACATGTGCTATAACTCACTAAAAGTCGTGATTTTCAAAAACTTTGAGTCACTCTTTGTTTTTGCATTAGTGATTAGACTGCATCTTTCTTATTAAAATTAGTGCAAAAAAGGGGAAATTTTCGACAAAAAAACATTTGCTATAACTCATGAAAAATTCTATTTTTTCAAAAAATTTGAGTCACTATCTTTTTGAAATTGGTCGATGGTTTGCATGTTGCTAATTGATATGCATTCAAAAACGTCTCATTTTTTACCACAAAACATGAGATATAACTTACAAAAAGTCAAAAAAATTCAAACAATTTTACTCACTTTTTTTGAATTAGTCAATAAATTACATGTTCTATATTCATATGAGTGCAAAATGGGCATAATTTTGGCAAAAAAAACATGTGCTATAACTCATGAAAATTCTTATTTTTCAAAAAAAAAAAAATAGAGTCACTCGCTTTTTAAAATTAGTCGATAGAAAGCATGTTCCTAATTTATATTGGTGCAAAAATGGCACATTTTTCCCCAAAACTCGTTTGCTATAATTCACAAAAAGTTCTGATTTTTAAAAAAATTAAGTCACCCGCTTTTTTGCGTTAGTCAATAGATTTCATGTTCTTAATTTATATGTGTGCAAAAATGTCTCGTTTTTTACCAAAAAACATGTGCTGTAACTCACGAAAAGTCGTGATTTTCAAAAAATTTAAGTCACTCTTTCTTTTGCATTAGTCACTAGATTGCATTTTTCTTATTGATATTGGCGCAAAAAAGGGATATTTTTGGCAAAAAAACATGTGCTATAAATCATAAAAAATTCTTATTTTTCAAAAAATTTAAGTCACCCTCTTTTCTAAATTGGTCGATAGGTTGCATACTTCTAATTCATATGAGTTCAAAAATGGCTCATTTTTTACCAAAACAATGGGCGATATAACTCAATTTCTTTTTTGCATTAGTAACTAGGTTGCATGTTCCTTATTCATATGAATGCAGAATGGGCATATTATCGGCAAAAAAGCATGTGCTATAACTCCTAAAAATTGTGATTTTTCAAAAAAATTCGAGTCACCCTCTTTTTTAAATTAGTTGATAGATTACATGTTCTTAATTTATATTGGTGCAAAAATGGCACGTTTTTTCCCAAAACTCGTATTTTATAACTCACGAAGAGTTCTTATTTTTTTAAAAAATTAAGTCACCCTTTTTTTACATCAGTCAACAGATTGCATTATCCTAATGGATATGAGTGCAAAAATGACTCATTTGTTTTACCATAAAACGTATATTATAAGTCATCAAAATTCTGTTTTTCAGAAATTGTGACACCATCTTTTTTTATATAAGTAAAGAGATTACATGTTTCTAATAGATATTTATGAAAAAATGGCTCACTTGTTTACCAAAAAATGTGTGCTATAATTTATAACAAGTATTGATTTTAAAAAAAAAATTGAGTCACTCTTTATTTTGCATTACTCAATATTGCATGTTCTTGATTCATAAGAGTGCAAAAAGGACATATTTTTCGCAAAAGAACATGTGCTAAAACTCATAAAAATTCTGATTTTTTCAAAAAATTTTAGCCACCTACTTTTTTAAATTAGTCGATATATTATATGTTACTAATTTATATGGGTGCAAATGCGGCACATTTTTTTCCAAAACTCGTGTACTATCTCACGAAAAATTCTAATTTTTTTAAAAAAATTAAGTCACTCTCTTTTTTACGTCAGTCAATAGATTGCATGTTCCTTATTTATATGGGTGAAAAAATATCTCATTTTTTACAAAAAAACATGTGCTATAACTCATGAAAAGTCATGATTTTCAAAAAATTTTAGTCACTCTTTTTTTTAATTAGTCACTAGATTGAATTTTTCTTAATGATATTCGTGCAAAAAGTGGATATTTTTTGGAAAAAAAAACTTGTCTTATAATTCATGAAAAATTTTGATTTTTTTCAAAAAATTTGAGTCACCCATATTTTTTAATTAGTAAATAGATTTCATGTTTCTAATTGATATTGGTTCGAAAATGACTTGTTTTTTAACAAAAAATGTGCCGATATAACTCGTGAAATGTCGTAATTTTTCAAAAAGAAAATTAGTCACATATTTTTTGCATTAGTCTATAGATTGCATGTTCCTTATTTATATCAGTGCGAAAAAGGCCTATTTTGGGAAAAAAACATGTGCTATAACTCAAGAAAATTTTTGATTTTTCAAAAAATTTGAGTCACCGTCTTTTTTAAATTAGTTGATAGATTTCATATTCCTAATTTATATGGATGCAAAAACGGCACTTTTTTTTTTGCCAAAACACGTGTGCTATAACTCAGGAAATGTTTTGATTTTTCAAAAAAAATTACTCACCACTTTTTTACATCTATCAATAGATTGCATGTTTTTAATTGATATGGGCGCAAAAATGACTCTTTTTTTTTATCGAAAAACATGTGTTATAACTAATAAAAAGTTGTGATTTTTTGAAAAAATTTGAGTCATTGTTTTTTTTTGCGTTAGTCACTATATTGCACATTTTTTTATTGATATGAGTGCAAAAAGAGCATAATTTTGGCAAAAAAAACATGTGCTATAACTTAAGAAAACTCTGGTTTTTTAAATTTTGAATCACTCTTTTTTTTTTGCATTAGTCACTCGATTGCATTATCCTTATTGATATGAGTGCAAAAATCACAAATTTATGGAAAAAAATTATTCTAAAACTCATAAAAAATTATGATTTTTCAAAAAATTTGAGCTACACTATTTTTTATATTAATCAATAGATTGCATGTTCTAATTGATATGGGTTAAAAACGGCTCATCTTTTACCAAAAAACATGTGATATAACTCACAAAAAGTTCTGATTTTTTAAAAAATTTGAGTCACCCTTTTTTCATATCAGTCAATAGATTGTATGTTTCCAATTAATATGGATGCAAAAACTGTTCATTTTTTGCAAAAAAAAATGTGTTCTTTAACTCACGAAAAGTCGTGATTTTTCAAAAAATTTGAGCCACTCTTTTTTTTTGCATTTGTCATATGATTGCATTTTTGTTATTGATATTAGTGCAAAAAGGGCATATTTTTGGCAAAAAAACGTGTGCTATAATCATAAAAAAATTCTTTTTTTTCAAAAAATTTGATTCACCCACTTTTGACATCAGTTAGTAGATTTCATGTTTCTAATAGAAATGAGTTAAAAAATGCTCATTTTTTTTTACCAAAAAATGTGTGATATAATTCACAAAACTTTTCATTTTTTAAAAAATTTGAGTCACTTTTTTTTACATTAGTCAATAGATTGCTTGTTCCTTATTCATATGAGTGCAAAAAGTGCATATTTTTGGCAAAAACAAATGTGTTGAAAGTCAAGAAAAATTCTGACTTTTCAAAAAAATTAAGTCACCATCTTTTTTACATCAGTCAGTAGATTGCATATTTCTAATTGATATGGGTGCAAAGCAGTTCATTTTTTTACCAAAAAACATGTGTTATAACTCAAGAAAAGCCATGATTTTTCAAAAAAATTTGATTTGCTTTTTTTTTTTGCATTAGTCACAAGATTGTATTTTCCTCATGGATATTTGTGCAAAAAGGGCATAATTTTGGCAAAAAATGTTTGCCATAAATTAAAAAAATTCTGATTTATTAAAATTTTTTTGTCACCCTCTTTTTACAGTAGTTAATAGATTGCATGTTTCTAATCGATATGAGTGCAAAAAAAGGCTTGGTTTTTACCAAAAAATGTATGTTATAATTCAAAGAAAAGTTTTGATATTTCGAAAATTTGAGTCACTCTTTTTTTTTTTGCTTTAGTCAATAAAGTGCATGTTTTTTATTCATATGAGTGAAAAAATGGCATATTTTTGGCAAAACAATATGTGTTATAACTCATGAAAATTTTGATTTTTCCAAAAAATTTGAGTTACTTGCTTTTTTAAATTAGTTGATAGATAGCATTCCTAATTTATATGGGTGCAAAAGCGAAAAGTTTTTTACTAAGACTCATGTCTTATAACTTAGGAAAAGTTCTGATTTTTTTTTAAAAAATGACTTACCCTCTTTTTTACATCAGTCAATAGATTGCATTTTCCTAATTAATATGTGTTTAAAAATGGCTCTTTTTTTGCCAAGAAACATGTTATATAACTAATGAAATGTTTTGTTTTTGAAAAAATTTGAGTCAACATCTTATTTACATCAGTCAATAGATTGCATCTTCTTCCTTGATATGGGTGCAAAAATAGCTCTTGTTTTTTTACCAAAAAACTTATGTTATAAATCATTAAAAGTCGTGATATTTTAAAAAAAATTGATTCACTCTTTTTTACATTAGTCACTAGATTGTATTTTTTTTATTTATATTATTGCAAAAAGGGTATATTTTTGGCAAAAAAAACGTGTGCTATAAGTTATAGAAAATTCTGATTTTTAAAAAAATTAGAGTTACTCTATTTTTACATCAGTCAATAGATTGCATGTTCTTAATAATTATGAGTGCAAAAATGTCTTGTTTTTTTTTTATAAAAAATTGTGTGCTACAATTCACGAAAAGTTTAGATTTTTCAAAAAAAATTGAATCACTCTTTCTTTGCAATAGAGTGCATGTTCCTTATTCATATGAGCGCATAATGGCTATATTTTTGGCAAAAAAAAACATGTGTTATAATTCATTAAAAATTTGGATTTTAAAAAAAATTGAGTCACCACTTTTTCAAATTAGTCGATAGATTGCATATTCCTAATTTATATGGGTGCAAAAACGACACGTTTTTTTTTTGCAAAAACTCGTGTGCTATAACTCATGAAAAATTCTATTTTTTTCTAAAAAAAAGACTCACCCTATTTTTTACATCAGTTAATAGATTGTATTTTCCTAATTGATGCGTGTTAAAAAATGGCACATTTTTTAAACGAAAAACGTGTGATATAACTCATGAAAAATTTTTAGTTTTCAAAAAATTTGAGTCACCATCTTTTTTACATCAGTCAATAGATTGGATATTCCTATTTTGATATGGGTGCAAAAACGACTCATTTTTATACCAAAAAACATGTGATATAACTCACGAAAAGACGTGATTTTAAAAAAAATTAGTAACTCTTTTTTTTTGCATTAAACACTAGATTGCATTTTTCTTATAGATATTAGTACAAAAAGGGCATATATTTGGAAAAAATATGTGTGCTATAAGTCATAAAAATTCTAATTTTTTTTAAAAAATTATTCAATAAATTGCATGTTACTAATATATATGAGTGCTAAATGGTTAGTTTTTTTACCAAAAAAGATGTGTGCTATAATTCACGAAAAATTTTATTTTTCACAAAATTTGAATCACTCTTTTTTTGCATTAGTCAATAGATTGCATGTTGCTTACTCATATGAGTGCAAAATGGGTAGATTATAGGCAAAAAAGCTTGTGTTATAACTCATGAAAATTTTGATTTTTTAAACAATTTTAGTCACCCACTTTTTTAAATTGGTCGATAGAATGCAGTTCCTAATTTATATGGGTGCAAAAATAGCATGTTTTTTACCAAAAATTATAAGTTATAACTCAGAAAAATTCTGATTTTTCAAAAACAAAACTCACCATCTTTTCTACCTCAGTCAATAGATTGCATATTACAAATTTATATTGGTGCAAAAATTACTCATTTTTGCACCAATAAACGTGTGCTATGAAAAACTTATGAATTTTCAAAAAATTTAAATTACTCTATTTTTTATATCATTAAATAGATTGCATGTTCCCAATAAATATGAGTGCAAAAATGGCTAATTTGTTTACCAAAAATGTGTGCTATAGCTCACGAAAACTTGTGATTTTTAAAATTTTAGTCACTCTATTTTTGAATTATTTACTAGATTGAATTTTTCTTATTAATATTAGTGTAAAAGGGGATATCTTTGGGAAAAAAACATGTGTTATAACTCATGAAAAATTCTGATTTTTCAAAAAAATAGTCACCCTCTTTTTTAAATTAGTCGATAGATTGCATATTCCTAATTGGTATAGGTTAAAAAATGACTCATTTTTTACCAAAATTTTGCGATATAACTCACGAAATGTCGTAATATTTTTAAAAAAATTTAGTCACTTATGTTTTTTGCATTAGTCAATAGATTGCTAGTTGCTTATTGATATGAGTTCAAAAAGCGCATATTTTTGACAAAAAAACATGTGCTATAACTCATGAAAACTTTTGAGTTTTAAAAAATTTGAATCATCTTCTTTTTCACTGAAATGTGCATGTGTGCGAGTGAGCTGGCGCCCGCACAGGTGTGTGTGTGCGTGGCCTGTGCTAGCGCATAGGCGCCCGCACAGGCCGGTGTGTGTGTGAGTTGTGTGGGAGCATCGGCGCCCGCACAGTGTAATGTGTGTGTGCGTCGTGTGCGTAAAGTGTATAGTGAACGTGTGACTTGTGCATAATTGATCAAAATAATACAACTTTCACTACACTTAGCCATTTCTCACCATTTCACCGTATTGTAGCAATTCAACACACACTTGTTCATCTATCATCATTTTCATGCAAAGTTTACACAAAAGATCGAACAAGTGAAGCAAATAAGTCGGTACTAAACCCGACTTATCACCCCCCCACACTTAAATCTTTGCTCGTCCTGAGCAAAGTAAAATAAGATTCCATTCCGCATCCAACACCCGCAACATCATCAGTTATCCATTATAAACTTTTCGCATGCAACAGAGAATATATTTACGGGCGATTTCACAGTTCATTTAATTTATACAACTTGTCAAATAAGGTGAAGCGAATAAAGACCAAACCGTCAGCGTGCAAGTGTGTGTGAGAGTTTCTCATGTTTCCTCACAGTGTTTATGCAGAGTACTCAAGCAAACACTTAATCAAAATTCTTGCACTACAATCCTTTTGTCGACACACACGAACACTTAAACATTATAAAGCTTAACAGAAATTAACTTGCACATTGGTGCTTATTGCAGTTCTCTTGAACTTCATGCCGCACATTGGTGCTTGGCTGCCCAGGGTTTTGTGGCTATTTTATCCCTTTATTCGCCTATTCGGCTTTTTCTTCACGTTTGTTCAATTTCAACAAAATTCGTGTTCGTGTGTGTCTTCAATAGATTATATATTCAAAATGCAAGAACAAGTGTTTACAAGTAGAAGGCACATACACGTAAAGAAACCATGAGCTCTCTCCTATGTCAAAATTGTGCTGGTGTTTCTATCTTATTTTAACACCGCACCTTACCCAGCAAATTACACGCATTACACGAATACTGTAAACCCGCGAGAAAAAAAAAGATTTTAGCATTTATGGATTCGCTGATGAGGTTTTGAGTGCCAGTGCAGTTTGGGCGTGCAGGTGTGCTGAATGGTCTAATGGCAATTTGGCACAACACAACAACAACTTTCACATTGAAACTTAAAATTAACGCACACTACATCACACTTGGAATAGAAGGCATGCTACAAGGTCAGTGCTAGTCACTGCCTCGTTTTTCATTCCCACACATCAACACTAGACAAAGAAAAATACACCACCTACTACTAATATAATAAACACCACCTCAAAATCCCGCAACACATCACACAAGGCATAAGAAAATTAACACACATAATTTAGGGCAACAACCAAGGCACATTCACACAAGCATCAACTTCATCATGCCTGGGCCTCCCCCCACACTTAAAATGAGCAATGGTCCCCATTGTGTAAAAAGGAAAGAGTCTACCCAGTTTAGGCGTCACGTTGGAAGTGGCTGAGGGGCAAATCGGGAGAAACCAGGAAAACTTGGATTAGCTCCTCTGAATGTCATTGCACTCGAACCAGGTTGAATATTCATCCCTTGCTTCAGTACCACTCTTCGGCTGGAGGTGTCTACGATCATTTGTTGTGTCTGAGTGGCCATCTCCTCTAGTGGGGGAAAAAATGTGTTTGGTCCCCTAGACTGGTGGTGGTGGACCATCATTAAGTTCAGGTTGTGGACCCCTGATTGACATTGATTCAGTCGATCATCCATCGTTGCCCAGCGGGTGTTCTGTTCCTGTACCAGAGTGTCTAGCCGGTCCCCTATTATCCCTATGCAATCGTGCAGCCCAATCCATCTCCCTTCCATTTCGCTCATATGTTGTGTAAGGGCATTTTGTTGATCTTGAAATGATGCTTGAATGTTTTCCAACATCTGCTGCATGTTGAAGTTATTGGGTGTTTGGGGTTCTACTGGGGGATCGGCTCCCTGTGGTTGCTCCTTTTCCGGAAGGGGATCGTTCTGATTTAGTCCTTCTGCAGCTTGTTGTATCCTTGCAGCATTTGCTCGTGCCTCTTGCTCTAGGCGTTGTCGGTCAGCGTGTTCTTGCCTCTTATACTTCCGCAGCTGCTTGTCATAGATGGGTCCCACTGAATTTCGACTCTCTTCTCTCATGGACACCTTGACCCCTTCTTGGATCGCAAACTCCAGTAAAAAATGGGGGAAGTATATGGTCAAATGCTCCTCATTCACGGCTTGATTAATGTATGTGGTGATGACTCTTCCCACATCCACTGTCAATCGGTTCTTTACGGCGTAAACTAAGAACAGCCTTTCCTTCAGAATCTTGGTGGTGTGGTTGGTGGGCATCAACCTAGAATTTAAGAATAAGAGCCATATCTTGGTTTCTGCAGTTAACTGCTTAAGGAACATATGAAGTGGATCTCCCCATGAATTCCTTGTCCAGTCTTCTCCTGGGAGTGCCAATGACTGAGACACTATATCAGGGTTACCTACTTTGAGAAATTCCGTGTACACATCCACCTTAAAATCTGGGAGGCCGTAATGCTTGTTAACAGCTTGGCTGGTAATTTTTAAGTATTTCCCCCTCACATATGCCCCTTTTTCATTAAGTTCTTCTGCATCGGCTGCGGATGCGTTGGCGTAGAATTCCTTCGCGATAGCCACATTGCAAGTCTCTGGGCCTTCCGTGAGGACTCCCCATTTGTAGAATTCTATCACGTCGCAATATGATTTTTTCGTGATGTTGAATTTCCGCTCCACATGGATTGGCCGAATTGCGAACTCGCAGAATTTCTCGATGGCCTTGTCATTTAGAAATCGCCGCTGCCCTGCAGCTTGTGGTGGTCCCTTTTCTTTTGGTTGGGCACCCCCGCTTCTTGCATTTCGTAGTCTTCTGGCATGTATTCTTCGTCTGAATCGGAGTCATCTGATGGTGAGGGAGGCATAACGACTTTGCCTTTTCCTTTGGAGCTCTGTCCTTTCTTGTTAGAGGCCGGAGTACTGCTGGGCTTTTTCGGTGCCATGGTACCTTGATGGATTCAGACAGAGCTAAATGTGTGAACTATCAGTGAAATTTGTGCAGCTCCAACTCAAGAGAAATGTTTATTCCTTCTTGTTTCTCTTCACCTTGGCCGAACTCCACCTTAGTGTACGAATTGTGAATGTTAAAAGGCAATGCATGATTCATGGTATTTATGGGCAACAATTCACGCATGGTTTGGCTAATTGGAGGCTAGAAGACAAATGCATGTGATTTCACTAGATGACGAAATGCTAGGTGACAAGAAAGATGGCAACCAAAGCTTGTGAAATCAAATCAACTTTTCACTGCATGGATCTGCCACTTGAATCACTATTTTGCTACCAAACAACACCCTTGGCCCCACATCATCACATGTCATTATCTTTTGACAATTCTTATCATGTCTCGACCAATACTCCTTGCCCATTTCGATCTTAGCTTCCCAAAGATTCAAGTGAAACTGTTGCGTTCAGCGATGTTTGCGTGTGTGAGTGACATTGTTTTGCTTTTGTGCACATGATGTGATTCGCTCAGAGGTTCAGCAGAATCAATATTTCTGAACTGGGTTTTGTGGCAGGCCTGGGATTTTATTCCCACCTTGTGTCAGTGCAGGAATATTCTACACTGTTCCTTCTTGACCCATTGATTCTCCCTTTTTGCACCTGAGAGATTCGAGAAACGAGTTTCAATTATTTGTCGGGATTAAACGTAATTGCTAAAAAATAAGACAAAGCAAGACAAGAATCTAAACAATGTTGGGTTGCCTCCCAACACAGCGCTTGGTTTAACGTCTTCAGCCCGACATAGCAGTGTTGCTGTCAAAGGATTGGGGGGTCTAGGTACTGGGTGTGCCCCGTGTTCTCCAAAGTTGAATTGGTCATCTGCGCATTAGGTCCTTTGGCTTTTCGCTTGGCACTTGGGGTCCCCGGCAGCGGCGCCAAAAATTGACAGGAGTTGTCGCTACCCTGCAATTTTACCCAAAATCACTTTAAGAATGTAGGAGTGGTAAGTGGGATCGTATCCAACAGGGAGAGGGTTGTTATCAAGGTATGAATGAGTGATAGTAACATAAACAGGTGTAGACTCTAAACAGATGCAAGTGGTTAAAACAATAAGAGAGGGGACTGGTGTTGCCTTGAGGGGGACTAGTGTCAATGACTTTTCCCGATTATCCTTGACTAGTGCAAATGCATGTATGAGGGGATTCACCTCCTAGTGGCTTAGAACTGATCAACTTGGCAGTTCTCACTGTTCTAATTCACAATTCTCCTCTATCCTCTCTTGGTAGGGCAGGACCTAGGCTCGACTTCCCAATTCTCGAATCCCTACTTGGTACTTACTCCCTAACTCCCCCTCTATTTCCCTTCCTTGGTAGGACAGTGAAACGAATTGGAGGTTAAAGTCTCATACTCAAGCAATCCTAAGTCTCTTCCTGTTCCAGTTGACCTCGATTGTCAGTGGGCACCGCACAATCTATGTCTCAATTATGCATAGATCCTAGGACTCACACATGTTTGTTCAATGTTCCAATGATATTATTCCAATTTCCATTAACAGCCCGAAACTGATTTCAGTGGATACCGCAAATCAAATTAAGTGCATAAGCGTTTGTGTGTAAACATTGAAATGAGCCATCAAAAGACATTGGACAAAAATCAAACAAATAATAAGCAATTCAAATGCCTCCAATCGGTTTCTCAAAGTCATTACACTTAATCCCTCAAGGCAACATCCAGAATGTTTAGATGATCATGTTGATCGGCTTTGAAAATGAGTTTAACAAAGCCTGATCAAACATGGCTAGTACAGAAAGTACAGAAAGATTAGTGTGAACGATTGTCACTTTGATCTCCTCTTGAAACCCTAAATCTCCTCTCTCTCTGAATTTCTTTTTGCTTCCTGCTTCCAAAAGTCTTCCTTTTTCTGATATTCCTCTGCTTTTATACTTTTCTCCCCGTGGAGATGCCGATGATGCTTCCTAGAAATTTCCTTTCTTCACGGGGAGAATTCCACGTGTCTGCTTAAGCTTCCTGGAAGTTTCCTCCTTAGGCGAGGTGAGTGCCACGTATTCTGCCAAATGACGGTCAACCAAAGCAGTGAGGTCAACTGATAAATGTTTTAGTGCACAATTAATCAAACATTTGGTGCACTCAAACAGTTTGTGCATGCTTGGTTGAAATATGCCTGTGCGAGTGTGGTGGGAGCATGAGCGTGGTCCTAGGTGCGTAGATGCAAGGATAAGAAATATGTACAAGTGTGCGGGTGAGAAAGTGTAAATGAAATGTGCATGTGTGCGAGTGAGCTATGCGGGTGCTAGGCGCCCGCACAGGTGTGTGTGTGCGTGGCCTGTGCTGGCGTATAGGCGCCCGCACAGGCTGGTGTGTGTGTGAGTTGTGCGAGCGCATAGGCGCCCGCACAATGTAATGTGTGTGTACGTCGAGTGCGTAAAGTGTATAGTGAACGTGTGACTTGTGCATAATTGATCAAAATAATACAACTTTCACTACACTTAGCCATTTCTCACCATTTCACCATATTGTAGCAATTCAACACACACTTGTTCATCTATCATCATTTTCATGCAAAGTTTACACAAAAGATCGAACAAGTGAAGTACTAAACCCGACTTATCATTCACATCAATCAATAAATTGCATGTTTCTACTTGATTCGGGTGCAAAAATGGCTTATTTGTTTTTACCCAAAAACGTTTTCTATAACTCACAAAAAGTCGTAATTTTTTAGAAATTTAAGTCACTCTTATTTTTGCATTTGTTACTAGATTGCATTTTTCTTGTTGATATTAGTGCAAAAAGGGCATATTTTTGGCAAAAAAATGTGTGCTTTAAGTCACAAGAATTATAATTTTTCAAAATAATGGTATCACAATGTTCTTCCAGATGAGATTATATGCAATCTATCAAGACATCAAGAAAAGAACAACCATCATCATCACCAAGTATAACATGACCCTCACTATCATTTGGACAATTCTTAACACATGCTTCCTATGAGGTATGATCTACCAAAGTTTGGCTTGACAATTCAAAGTTTGATTCTTTTATTGGACAAATAGAGCAACAATCTACCACAGATGCATTGTCAGGTAAAATCATGCAATCTTCCACATCAAGCTCATTACAATCAATTTCTTCATCATCAACAATTTTATCAACAGAAATGTAGTCATGCTTAACACCCTCATCAACTAAAGTTGGAGAACATTCGACAACCTGAACCGAACAACAAGACTCTGTGTACATGGGTTATTTCATTGCATAGTTCACATCAAAAACTACTTCCTCATTATTAATTCTAAAGGTGACGGTTTTATTTCGAACTCCAATCAAAGCATCACCAGTAGCTAGGAAAGGCCTACCAAAAATGAGTGGTACCTCAAGATCCTCCTCCATATCAAGAACAATGAAATCAACAGGTAAAGTAAATTTATCAACTCTTACCAGAACATCTTCAACCAAACCTATAGGAGTCACCAATGACCTATCTGCCAATTGTAGAGTTACTGCAACTGGGCGAATCCGGCTTTCCAATCCAACACTGATAGCTATGGACAATGGCATTAAGTTGATCCCATCTCCCAAATCACACAAAGCTTTTGCAAAATATCTTGTGCCTATCTTGCATGGAATTGTACATCTGCCCGGATCCTTGAGCTTTGGAGGCAAGTTGTGCACCATCCAAGCTTGGCTACATTCAGTTAATATCATAGGAACTTCACACCTCAATATTTACTCCTTGTTTGAAATGAGGTCTTTGAGGTACTTGGCATACTTGGGCACTGCTGTCACTAAATCCATCAAAGGGATATTCACATTTACTTGTTTAAGCACATCCAAGAACCTATTGAACTGAGGGCCTTTCTTTGGAGGTGGTTTCTTTCTCTCTGAAAAATGAGGTTTGGGAGAATACTCAGGGTAGTTGTAAAGATTGGAGTTCTTGGTGATCTCATTTCCTACCCTAGATGGCTTTTCCTTCGTCACAGTTGTTGTATCTGTTTGCTCACCCTTCTTCTCAAATGCAAGAGCCTCCTATTCACCAACCTTCTTTGGTTCCATGTCCTCATTGACACTCTCGTTCTCAATTTGAACACTTTCCTCCTCAATATCACATTCCTCATCCTCAGGCTTAGATGATTTTTGCACTTCCTTACCACTTCTCAACATAATGGCATTACACCCAACCTTGTTCTTGGGATTTGGCACCGTATCACTGGGAAGAGATCCACTAGGCCTTTGATGTATAGCATTAGCAAGTTGTCCCAATTGCATCTTAATGTTTTTGAATGAGGCATCATGATGTCTTACAGTTGTCTCCAAAGCAACAAATCTTTCCTCATTTTTATCCATCTTTTCGATAAGACTCCAGAGCATGTCCTCCACTGATAATTTACCTTGTTCTTGAGCACTTGATTGTTGCTCAAAACCTGGTGGAGGATTGGAAGTTCTCCTTTGATCATTCCCTTGAGTATATTGTCCTCACTGGCTTTGGTTCTGCTGTCCCTAAGTTCCTTCATTACCTCCGTAGCTTCTATTGTTCCCTCCTGAGTAATTTCCTGAGTAACGTGGCCTGTTGCCATAATTATTCACGTATTGAATGGATTCAGTGGTGACAGAGCACTCATCAGTATAATGTTCACCCTTGCATATTCCACAAGACAAAACAGGTGCCTTGGCTTGAGTAGCCTTAAGGGATTGCATTTTCTTGGCTAAGGCTTCGACCTTTGCATTGAGTGAAGTTTCCTCATCTAACTCCAGGACTCCTCTTTGCCTTCTATTGTGAGGTTTACGAGCTTCAGGGAACAAATATTCATCCTCAGCAATCTGGTTGAACAATTCCCGCACTTCAGGCACACTTTTATCTTTGAGTGCACCATTGGCACAAGCTTTAACCATCATGGAAGCTTCAGGAGTAATACCTTTGAAGAAAGTATTAAGTTCTCTGATCTCGCCCAAGTCATGGTTAGGACATTGCCGAATCAAATCATTAAAGCACTCCCAAGCTTCCCTAAATGACTCACTGTCTTGTTGTTGGAAATTCATAATTTCCATTCTTCTCTTCTCAATCTTAGCTGGTGTGAAGTATTTGGCCAAGAATTTCCTCTGAAGTTCATCAAATGAAACTGTTGCATCCGCTCCTCCAATAGTCTTAAACCAATGCTTCGTCTTTCCTCTCAGAGATAAAGGAAACAAAATCCTGTGAACCTCACCCCTATCAATTCTCGGTAACTTGAAAGTGCTACATAATCCTAGGAACCAATCGAGGTAGTCGTTAGGATCCTCATTGTCAAGCCCTTGGAAAAACTGGCCCTGAGTGATCATGGAGACTATCTGTGGAGGAATGTGGCAGCTTTCAACGTCAATGTCCTGTTGCCCAAATCTGTTGTCGAAGTTCACTGCATAATGGTCTCCAAACCTTGGTGCTTGTGCTCCTTGAGCAGCCATGTCTCTCTGTTGCCTCAACTGTGCCCTCAAAGTTTTTGCCAATTCAAGATCCAATTGAAATTGTGGTTCTTCTGCAGACCTGCTAGATCTTGGCATACACAACACACTATTTTGGAGTATAATAGCAAGAATCGAAAAACTTCAAATGTGCAACAAAGAAACAAACTACAATTCTCAACACGTACTTGAAAATGAAAAGAACAAAACAACACAATCAAACAAGTAAAACTCAAGAAACAATTCAACACAAAACAAAATGAATCAGTGAAATTCAAGGAACACTTAATCAAATCCTAGAACCGTGCCTTCCCCGGCAACGGCGCCAAAAATTGACAGAGCTAGTTGCGTACTCTCAATTTTAACTCTAAACACTAATGTAGTAGTGGAAGTAGAGATCGTATCCACAGGGAAGGTGTAGTGTTCAAGAATTCAAGAATTGTTCCAAGAATTGTTACAGTAATCAAATAACGAAATTAAATGATATGAATGATCAAGATGCAGCACCTTGGACCACTCGAAACCACCTCCTTTGGACCGTTGCTTACCAAATTATCACGAACAAGAACAAGAACCAACAAGGTGCGGAATTAACAAACAAAGAAAGTAAAAGATATTGACACGAAAAGATTTGATATGAAGCAATCAAACCCCCACGTATGAATCAAAAAGATTCGGATCACCTATGAAAATTCATAAGCTAAACAAATCAGTTTGGCTTGTTCTTTGAATCAAGAACTTGTAAGTTCACCTAAAGGTCTTAGCTTCTAGGTTCACGGTTCTTATGAAAACTCAATTAAACTTAATTGAATTAATTCACGTTTTGCTTCACAACTTTTCAAGGCTGTAAAAACACTTTAGCAAAGCTAAACTTTTATCAAAATTCAACATATAAAAATCGTTACAATGGTGGCCTTTTATAGAGGCAAAAATCAGCCATCCCTTGTAAAACCCTAGCTTAATTCAATTCCAACTTGAATTCTAAGCTATCTAACTTTCCATATTGGAATTGGAAACTAACAACTAACCAAATAATCCTTTTCCAAAAAGGATTGTGACACACGGACTTAAAAGGTGGCCAAATACAATTTGGCTTCCTTTGTTTCCTAAACTATGAAGAAGCAAAACTCAAATTGACTTCTTAACTTTCCTAAACTTTTACTTGCCTTTATCATGCAAGATAAATGGGCCAAGTAAACTTATTAATGACCGAAATTCCAAGCCCATTTATTAATAAATAAAAATGTCACATTGGGCTTAAAATTACATTAAATAAAAACCCTAATTAATTAACAAAAGGGCGTGATCCTCCAAATGTGGCGTGATCCATTAAGCAAAGCCCAAACACGCCTTCTTTGGACTTCATTGTGATTGATCCATCTCTTCATGAATTGTGAAAGAAGAGATATTCCATAAAACTCCATTGGATGAAGATGCTTGGACCGGATCATGATTCTCTTCAAAGATGTCCAATTCTTCACAATGAGTTATCAATAATGCTTGCAACGCCTCCTTCATCTTCTTGCTCATTGATCTTGTCATTGGACCATCAAGATTTGTCAATGGGTGAACACTTGAAGTCGGCTTTAGCATGGACATGGATGGATTGCTATCTATTAAAACTCGCCTTTAAGCTGCCAAAAGTGAGATAAAAACTTGACATCTATATCACTAACAATACTCTTAGGAATTCCATGCAACCTTACAATTTCCTTAAAGAACAAATCAGCAACCTTTGTAGCATCATTAGACTTAGAACATGCAATGAAATGTGCCATCTTACTAAATCTATCAACTACCACAAAAATGCTATCATGACCATTACGTGATCTAGGCAATCCAAGTATAAAATTCATAGAAATGTCTACCCAAGGATGACTAGGAACAAGCAATGGTGTATACAAACCATGAGGCATAATTTTCGACTTTGCTTGTTTACATACAATGCATCTTTCACAAACACTTTTAACATTTTTAATCATGTTAGGCCAGTAAAAGTGTTCATTCAAAACAGCAAGAGTCTTGGCAACCCCAAAATGCCCCATTAACCCTTCCCCATGGGTTTTCTTAACAAGTAATTCACGAATGGAACATGAGGGTATGCACAATTTATCCTTTTTAAACAAGAAACCATCATACATATAAAATTCTCCATTCGGCTTTAAAGAACAAGTATCAATTACATTTTTGAAATCAACATCATCTTTGTATAAATCCTTGATCAAATCAAAACCAAGTAACTTAGCATGCATATAGGTGAATAATGAATGTCTCCTAGATAATGCATCAGCTACAACATTTTCATTACCAGATTTATACTTAATCACATAAGGAAAAGTTTCAATAAACTCTAACCACTTAGCATGCCTCTTATTCAATTTTCCTTGAGATTTCAGAAATTTAAGGCTTTCATGATCAGAATGAATTATAAACTCTTTAGGCCATAGATAATATTGCCAAACCTGTAATGACCTTACCAACGCATACAACTCCTTGTCATAAGTTGCATACTTCAATTGCGTCCCATTGAGCTTTTCACTAAAATAGGCCACCGGTTTTGATTCCTGCATCAAAACAGTACCAATACCTATCCCGGAGGCATCACAGTGTATCTCAAAAGCTTTACTAAAATTGGGCAAAACAAGTAAAGGCGCATGAGTCAACAAATACTTCAACTTGTTAAAAGCATTTTCATGTTCTTCCTTCCATTCAAAAACAACATTTTTCTTAACAAGTTCATTTAGAGGAGCTGCTATAGTACTAAAATCTTTAATAAACCTCCTATAAAAACTTGCCAATCCATGAAAGCTTCTAACATCACTAGCACATATAGGTCGAGACCAACATTGAATTGCTTTAACCTTTGACTCATCAACAGATATACCTTGAGAACTAACAACATAACCTAAAAAGATAATTGATTCCATACAAAAAGAACACTTTTTAAGGTTAGCATATAATTTGTTCTCACGTAAAACAGCAAACACTTGTCTTAAATGATTAACATGCTCATCAAGTGATTTACTATATATAAGGATATCATCAAAATAGACCACAACAAATTTTCCAATGAAGTGACGAAAAACTTGATTCATTAATCTCATAAAAGTACTGGGTGCATTGGTTAAACCAAAAGGCATGACTAACCATTCATACAAACCAAACTTTGTTTTGAAAGCAGTTTTCCATTCATCACCTTCCTTCATTCGAATTTGATAATAACCACTCTTTAGGTCTATCTTAGAAAATATGCATGACCCATATAACTCATCAAGCATGTCATCTAGTCTAGGAATAGGATGTCTATACTTAATAGTTATTTTATTTATGGCACGACAATCAACACACATTCTCCATGAATCATCCTTTTTAGAAACTAAGATAACAGGAACAGCACATGGACTATAAGATTCTTGAACCATACCTCGGTCAATAAGTTCGTCCACTTGACGTTGAATCTCTTGGGTCTCTTCAGGGTTTGCTCTATAAGCTGGACGGTTTGGAATTTGAGATCCAGGTATGAAATCGATTTGATGTTCAATACCTCTAATAGATGGTAAACCCTTCGGTAAATCCTCAGGAAACACATCTTCATATTCCTGCAAAAGAGCTAAAACAATACTAGGCAAAGAATCAAGGTGAGCACTATCAATGATAAGTACATCCTTGCGAAAAAATAAATACACTACTTGCCTATCTAATATTGCTCTCTTAACCTCACTTTTAGAAGCATAATTACAAGATTTTGAAACAACTAACTCTCGGCTATAACTATCACTATTTCTAGTTACAATGTTTCGCCCTATGCTAGTTACATTGTTCTTCTCTTGTAGCTTCTTCTCTTTGGCTTCACGCATTGCACCATAAGCCTTAGCTATTTTAGCTTGATCTTCAAAGACTTCAGTAGGACTTAAGGCTCTCAAATTAAACTTTTTACCTTGGTGCGAAAAATGGTAAAAGTTCTTCTTGGCATGATACACAACATCTCTATCAAATTGCCAAGGTCTTCCAAGCAATATATGACTAGCTTCCATTGGAACAACATCACATGTAACTTTATCAACATAACTACCAATGGTGAATGTAAATTTAACTTGCTTGGTAACTCGTGACTCAGCTGAATTATTTAACCATTGAAGTCTATATGGTTTAGGATGTTTCATGCAAGTCAAATTCAGCTTATTTACAAATAAAGTACTTGCCACATTTGCACAACTACCACTATCAATAATAACAGTGCAAATTTTGTTTTGAACCATGCAACGTGTATGAAATATGTTCTCACGATGGATCAAATCTTCTTCAACAAGTGGATGTGCATTAAGTACTCTACGAGAGACTAAACAGTAATCACCAACCTTTTAAGAAGAACCATCGAAATCTTCACCTTCATCACTTACATATTTCTCCTCAAGTGCAGGCATGTCAGCACATTCATCATCATTATCATCTTCACTTACCACTTCACCATTAGGAAGAAGCATCATTATTTTCCGAGTTGGACAATCTGATTGCATGTGACCGAAACCTTGACACTTATAATAACGAATATCTCTTAACCTTTGACCAGAAGTTGGCGCCGATTTAGGTGTTGGATCAGCAGCTTTGGGAACTGATTTTGAGACATTAGATGGTGCACTTGATGGTTGATTGGAAGTGAATTGACGCGGTTTTGTGGATGGAGTGAAAGGAGACACATTCGGCTTCTTATCTCTTTGCCATGGTGGTGGCGGTTGTGAAAACTTATTTTTCCCTTTCATATTCCTTTCAATCTTAATAGCCTTATGCACAAACTCATTAATGTCAACATAACTTTGTAAATCCACATGATATGCTAAATCATAATGCATACCTCTCAAAAATCGTTCTATAGTGGAATCAGGATCTTCATGCACATTAGCCTTGATCATCAAAGCTTCCATCTCATGGTAATACTCCTCAACCGATTTATTACCTTGCACAAGTGAGTGCAATTTTCTGTTCAACTCACGGTTGTAATGATACGGGACATAATTTTTCCTCATAAGAATCTTCATTTGGCTCCAAGTCTTGATTGGCCTTTCACCATCTTGACGTCTAGACCTCATAACCTCATCCCACCATAAACTAGCATAATCCTTAAGGTGCACAAAAGCAATTCGATACTTTTCCTTTTCGGGGTAATCATGGCCTTCAAAGAAGTGCTCAAGCTCACGAACCCAATCAAAATAAGCTTCGGGATCTGCTTTACCATGGAAAGTAGGGATAGTTATCTTTAAAGAATCAATTGAAATCTTAGACTTGTCACCTTTCTTAGAAGAACTCGTATCCTCCACTTCATCCTCCTCATCACGACTAGAGTAATTGTCGGATTCAAACTCAACTCTTCGGGATTTAGGACCCTTGGGTGGTGGCGAAAACAAACTATCAACTTTGAGTGTAAGTTTTCGGATCATGTCAAAGAGGACATCATTAGTGAACTTTTGGTCCACTACCTTTGGTGATTTAGATTCTTCACCCTCCATTTGTGCCTGCAAGTTAGTAAAAACACAAGAAATATATAGAAATATACCTCACGGGTTCTCACAATATGGGGTAGTAGGTACTCTCCTCTCTTAATATGAAAGCTTTTCTCGTGTATACCCTATACTAATACTCTCAAACTATGGAACTTACTGGTTCAATGATTGTAATAACAAGACTCAACCAATTAATTCCACCAACAAATTTTCACAAGTAAATCCAAAGAAGTTTCAACAAAAATCACGTCAAGAGTATTTAAGATCACGTGTGGGTATAACTTGATTTAACTTCAGAAACTAAGAGAAACAGAAAATAGACTTCAAGACGAAGAAAACGCAATTTGAATCACTTAATTCCGAGTTGTATTGAGAAAGTTATGGCACTTTTAATCCAATGTGATTTTCAAGAAACAACTTATGAACAATGTGTTCTTTAAATAAAATAGATTAAATAAAAACAATAAACTGAAAATAATAAATAAAGTCCGAATATATTTATTTTATTTTTTTTTTGTATTGGGCCCTTTTTTTTTATAGTTCGGCCTCTTTTTTTTTTGAGTTAGGCCTTTTTTTTTTTTAAACTCGGCCTCTTTTTTTTTTTTTTTTTTGTTCGGACAACCTAGGACAAAACAAACTTTTTAAGGTTTGGACACAAACCTTGGACAAAACAAAAACAATTAAGGTTGGACAAGAACCTAGGACAATACTAGGTTTAAGGTTTTAAGACAAAAACCTAGGACAAGTAGCTTAGGTTTAAGGTTGTGAGGACAACAACAGGATTAGGGTTGAGGATGTTGTGTCTTTTATCTTAAACCTTTAAAAACCTGTAAAATTTTCAAACTTTAATATCTCACCAAGAATTATGAAATTTGCATGTGCCACTTTCACAAATATTCAAGATTTATCAAGAAGATCAAGAATATGGCTTTAGATTCAAATTTGACACTTTGAATTTTCAAGAAATCAAGAAGTTCAAGAAAGTGTTCAAGAACTTTATCTTTTCAAGTGTGATAAAAGTTTGATCAAAACACACTATGACAAGAATGAAACAAAGAAACTAACACAAAAGAAAGATCAAGAATTGGATAAGAAACAAGAAAGTTATGCAAACTTGAACAAAACTAGGGTTTGTAAGAAACCCTAATTCTTGACTTCAAAAACCCTAACAAGTTGACGTGTGGACAGCCAATGAAAACACAAGAATTCAACACTATGAGGACAAGAAAAAGTGCGAATATAGACACCATAGAAACAGGCAACAAAAACGTCAATATAAACAGCAAGAAATCAACACAAAAATTCGCAAAAACCAAAAGCAGATCAATAGCGATTTTGGGCAGATTTCAACAACCTTTTGCAGTGCGATTTTTGGACAGAATTATGACAACTTTAGGACTGAATTTAGAGCAGATTTAAGACACAATTTACTGCAGAAAATTGACTCAATAAATAGCAGCAAAAAGACGCCAAAAACAGCAACACGAAACGATGCAAAACAGCAAGACAAAACCGAGAAACAATGAAGACTCAAAACCGAAATTTAAACCTGAATTTGGAAGACAACCTTGAGCTCTGATACCAATTGATATGAATGATCAAGATGCAGTACCTTGGACCACTCAAAACCACCTCCTTTAGACCGTTGCTTACCAAATTATCACGAACAAGAACAAGAACCAACAAGGTGCGGAATTAACAAACAAAGAAAGTAAAAGATATTGACACGAAAAGATTTGATATGAAGTAATCAAACCCCCACGTATGAATCAAAAAGATTCGGATCACCTATGAAAATTCATAAGCTAAACAAATCAGTTTGGCTTGTTCTTTGAATCAAGAACTTGTAAGTTCACCTAAAGGTCTTAGCTTCTAGGTTCACGGTTCTTATGAAAATTCAATTAAACTTAATTGAATTAATTCACGTTTTGCTTCACAACTTTTCAAGGCTGTAAAAACACTTTAGCAAAGCTAAACTTTTATCAAAATTCAACATATAAAAATCGTTACAATGGTGGCCTTTTATAGAGGCAAAAATCGGCCATCCCTTGTAAAACCCTAGCTTAATTCAATTCCAACTTGAATTCTAAGCTATCTAACTTTCAATATTGGAATTGGAAACTAACAACTAACCAACTAATCCTTTTCCAAAAAGGATTGTGACACACGGACTTAAAAGGTGGCCAAATACAATTTGGCTTCCTTTGTTTCCTAAACTATGAAGAAGCAAAACTCAAATTGACTTCTTAACTTTCCTAAACTTTTACTTGCCTTTATCATGCAAGATAAATGGGCCAAGTAAACTTATTAATGACCGAAATTCCAAGCCCATTTATTAATAAATAAAAACGTCACATTGGGCTTAAAATTACATTAAATAAAAACCCTAATTAATTAACAAAAGGGCGTGATCCTCCAAGTGTGGCGTGATCCATTAAGCAAAGCCCAAACACGCCTTCTTTGGACTTCATTGTGATTGATCCATCTCTTCATGAATTGTGAGAGAAGAGATATTCCATAAAACTCCATTGGATGAAGATGCTTGGACCGGATCATGATTCTCTTCAAAGATGTCCAATTCTTCACAATGAGTTATCAATAATGCTTGCAACGCCTCCTTCATCTTCTTGCTCCTTGATCTTGTCATTTGACCATCAAGATTTGTCAATGGGTGAACACTTGAAGTCAGCTTTGGCATGGACATGGATGGATTGCTATCATTAAAACTCGCAAAGGAACAAAAATAAAAGGAATAAGAGGAAAGCTACGAACAAGTATAAACAGATATCTTAGGATTCTTGTATCGGATGAACACAGACCTAGCAAATCTATGCTATGCAATTAACTCGCAAGCAAAGCAAATCTCAAGGAGACCTAAGTTGCCTAGAAGCTCAAGTTATGGTTAGCATGGCGACCACACCACTTCCTGTACTTCTCGACACCATCCTCTCCTATGGCGAGGCCTGAGAATGGTGAAATTCACTCCGCAACATCTCAACTCTCCAAACTAACTACTCTAACATGCAAAACCTAGGAAATCCCATGGCGAGGGCCGACCTAAGCTTCAAATGTCTTCATTGTTAACACAGAGAGCTTCTTTAACACTTTTCCTAATGTTTCAATTCATCAAAACTTCCCATGGCGAGGCCTGATTCTCAGAAATGAAATAATCGTAGAAAGCAAGTGTAAAGACTCAGACAATCACACTTTGGTTCTCATCTCATGCATCTTCACTAACATTGGTGAATCAATCCTCAACTTGACATGGCGATCACAATCGAAGGTTAATCCATTCAAAATCAGTGCAGAGACATGGAATTAAACAGATTTCAAGTAGTTAATTCAAGTGCAAATTCAATCTTTATCAATTATGTTGATTACATAGCATCGAATCTTCTAAATCATGTATTCATCCGTTTAGAACCCTAAGATATCACACAATTAGCCAGAAAACTCCATATTCAACTCGTAAGCATTAAATTCCAACATAAAGTAATTGAATTCCATCAAATTGAGAAAATTCACCGATTGAAATGTAGAAGGAAGTTCAATATTGCTTCGGTTGAGTTCAATATGAAATCTCTGGTTCACAATCGTGATCGGAAATGAGATCTGAGAAGAAATGTTTAGTGAGAGAAAATAGATCTAGAGAGAGAAAATGTGAGAAAAATGAGAATTCCCGCTAGAATTCAAAAGATGGTTCTCTATTCTCCAATATTCTAAAGTCGATTCTCCCTGATCCTCTATATATAGAGGATACAAGAATCGTAAATGGTACGCAAACGTAAAATAACTAGATTATTACAAGTATGCCCTTATGAATAGAAACCCAACAATTAGCCCAAAAATGTGAAAAATGAAGTCTGAAGACATGCCCAGCATTCCAGCGCCTTCAGGCTTTCGAACGTGCGCCTTCAATCGCTTCCTCACGCCCTCAAGCAACAGCTCGCCCGCCTTCAGCAAGCTCCTCACGCCTCTAAGCCTATAAGAATCACGCCTCCAAACTGTACTGTCAACCCTTGTACGCTCAGCCCAATTCACGCCTTTATAAGGTGGCCAATCCACGCCTTTAAGCTGCCAACTCCCATGTCCCCTCTTGAGCTCAGCAATTGCGGGCCTTTAAGCCAATCACTTCAACGCCTTCATGCATCTCCTGCACACTCAAACAACCGAACAACACTTAGCCATTTTGCTTGTTTGCCAAAATAAGTGCAGCAAGAAATCAAGCTGGCGAGACCTCGTGGTGAGGTCTCGCCGTGCAGTGTGTGTGTGTGGCGAGACCTCGTGGCGAGGTCTCGCCGTGAAAAGCTTGGCTGGCGAGGTCTCGTGGCGAGACCTCGCCGTGAAAGGTGATTGCTGGCGAGACCTCGCCACGAGGTCTTGCCAGCTAATATGCGAGTGTGTGAGAGTGAGTGATGTGTTTGAAGTGTGATGTGAAGGTGAGTGTGAGTGAAATATGGTATGTTTGAGTGTTGTGCTTGTGAAGTGAATGTAGATACTTAGTGAAGTGAATGTGAGATGTGCATTCTGAATGAAATGAATTTTTTGATCATATGAAAACGAGAAAAAGTGGAAAATAATGTAACTTACGAGTGCTATATGGATGAGAAGTGAATAGCTTGACTGCTTCGTATTTTATCATTCAAATGATTGCATGACTATGTAATGAGATGCTTGTACATTAAGGATGAACATGCTTCTAGTGTTGTGAAAACAGAATGAAGATGACTATGAATGTTATAAAAGATGAATGCAAAATGCTGTGCACACTACTAGATGTCTTGAAAATAAATGGAAATGCCATTGTAGTGTGAAGTGTTGTGCTCAAGTGATGTGTGTTTGTAGTGTGTGCGTGCAGCATTCATGCGGCGAGATGACCTCGCCGCACAATGTGTGTGCGGATGATAGTGCTAGAGTAGTGCTAGTAGTGTGCGAGTGTGGTGAGGTGAGTGCTAGAGTGTTGCGAGAGTGTTGTGCGGCGATTGTGCGAGTGATGCGGTGAGTGTGTGCGAGAGTGCAAGTGATGATGTGCGAGATTCATGCGGCGAGGTGACCTCGCCGCATGAGTGTAGTGAGGTGTGTGCAGTGATGCGGTGAGAGTGTAGAGCTAGTGTGCGAGAGTGTATGTGCAGTGAGTGCATTATGAGTGAAGTGTAGTGATAAGTGCAAAAGCCAAACACAAGATCATCTAAAATGGCAAAGTGTTCATTCCAGCACAAAACCCAACTTCTATGCCAAATTCATGTGCCTTAGCTCTTAAATTGGACTTGAGGGTAAATATAGAAATTCTAGGTCTATCTCTTGGCTTTCCATAGGATCAAACAGCACCTAAATTGGGTATTTGTAGCTCAGGATATACACAATTTACCAAACTGTGGCAGAAAGATAAAACTCTATCAAATCCTAATCCAAACATAACAAAGATGCTTTCGTTTCTCATGTTTGCACACCGAATTTGGAGAAAGTTAAAACACAAAAATTAAAGTACAAACAAAGTGCTTTCCAAATCATCCAAGATCTCCTCATTTGGATTAGAATTGAAGGAGTTATTCACACAACAATTTCAGCACTTATTATGTCACAAAACCCTAATTAAGCCGAATATGCATTCTTGGTTCCTTCATTTGCCTTTTAACATTTTTCACTTCATTTACCATCATTTTTTCTCTTTTTGCACCATTTGATCATTTTCACATTGCAAACATATAAATGCATAAAACCTCTCAAAACATCACATATGTACATAAAACATACAGCAAAAGCTAAGCATTTTAACACATATTAGTTGGTATAAAACCAACTTATCAATGTCTCATTTTTTACGAAAAAACGTGTGTTATAACTCACGAAAAATCTTGTTTTTCAAAAAAATTGAGTCACTCTTTTTTTTCATTAGTCACTAGATTGAATTTTTCTTATTGATATTAGTGCAAAAGGAGAAATTTTTGGCCAAAAAACTTGTGTTATAACTCATGAAAAATTTTGATTTTCAAAAAATTTGAGTTACAATATTTTTTAAATTTGTCAATAGGTTGCATATTCGTAATTGATATGAATTCAAAAACTTATTATTTTTTACCAAAAAACATGCGATATAACTCACTAAAAGTCAAAAATTTTAAAAGTTTTACTCGCTTGATTTTTGCTTTAGTCAATAAATTGCATGTTCCTTATTCATATGAGTGAAAAATGGGCATATTTTTGGCAAAAAACATGTGATATAACTCATGACAATTTTGATTTTTCAAAAAAAATTTGAGTCATCATCGTTTTTAAATTAGTAGATAGATTGAATGTATATTAGTGCAAAAACAGCACATTTTTTTCCAAAAACTCGTATGCTATAACTCACAAAGAGTTTTGATTTTTTAAAAAAAAATAAATCACACTCTTTTTTACATCAGTCAATAGATTGCATTATCCGAATAACTTGTTTTTTTACCAAAAGACACGGGCTATAAGTAATGAAAAATTCTAATTTTTCAAAAAAATTTAGTCACCCCTTTTATATCAGTAAAGAGATTGCATGTTACTAATAGATAAGAATAAAAACATAGCACAATTTTTTGCCAAAAAAAGTGTGTTATAATTCACGAAAAGTTTTGATTTTTCAAAAAAATTGAGTCACTCTTTATTTTGCATTAGTTAATAGATTGCAAGATCCTTATTCATATTAGTGAAAAAAGGGAATAATTTAGGCAAAAAAACATGTGCTATAACTCATGAAAGATTCTGATTTTTGTAAAAATTTGAGTCACAATCTTTTTTAAATTAGTCGAGAAATTGTATGTTCCTAATTTATATTGATGCAAAAATGGCACATTTTTTCCAAAACTCGTGTGCTATAACTCAAGAAAAGTTATATATTTTTTTAAAGAATTAAGTCGTCCTCTTTTTTATATCAGTCAATAGATTGCATATTCCTAATTTATATGGGTGAAAAAACGTCTCGTTTTTTTATCAAAAAAGCGTGTGCTATAATTTACAAAAAGTCATGATTTTAAAGAAATATGAGTCACTCTTTTATTTTTTTTGCATTAGTCAATAGATTGCATTTTCCTTATTGATATTAGTGCAAAAAAGGGGATATTTTTGACTAAAAAACATGTGCTATAACTAATGACAAATTTTGATTTTTCAAAAAATTTGATTCACTCTCTTTTTTAAATTGTTCGATAGATTGCATGATTCTAATTAATATTAGTTCAAAAACTGCTCATTCAAAAATTGGTCACTTTTTTTTTTTTTTTTGCATTACTCAATGGATCGCATGTTCCTTATTTACATGAGTGCAAAATGGGCATATTGTTGTCAAAAAAACATGAGCTATAACTAATGAAAAATTCTAATTTTCAAAAAACTAGAGTCCCCTATTTTTTGAATTAGTTGAATGATTGCATTTTACGAATTTATATAGGGTGCAAAAATGGCACGCTTTTTTCCCAAAACTTGTGTGCTATAATTCACGAAAAGTTCTGATTGTTTAAAAAAATTAAGTCACCCTCTTTTTTACATTAGTCAATAGATTGTATGTTCCTAATTTATGTGGGTGCAAAAATGTCTCATTTTTTTATAAAAAAAAGTGTGCTATGACTCACAAAAAGTCGTGATTTTCGAAAAAAATTTGATTCACTTTTTTTTGGCAGTAGTCACTATATTGTATTTTTCTTATTGATATTAGTGCAAAAAACGTATAGTTTTGGCAAAACAAAAATGCTATAACTCTTGAAAAAAAATTTAAGTCACTCTTTTTTTTTTTCAATTGGTCGATAAATTGCATGTTCTAATTGATATTGGTTAAAAATGGCTCATTTTTTTATGAAAAAAATGTTCGATATAACTCACGAAAGGTTGTAATTTAAAAAAATAGTCATTTTTTTCACTAGTCAATAGATTGCAAGTTCCTTATTCATATGAGTGTAAAAAGGGCATATTTTTGGGGAAAAACATGTGTTGTAACTCATTAAAAATTCTGATTTTCAAAAATTTTGAGTCGCTATATTTTTTAAATTAGTCAATAGATTGCATAATAATAATTTATATGGGTGAAAAAAGGACATCTATTTTTCCCAAAATTCATATGTTATAACTTACGAAAAGTTGTGATTTTTAAAGAAAAAATGAGTAATCCTCTTTTCTACATTAGTCAATAGATTGAATTATTCTAACTGATATGGGTGCAAAAATGACTCACTTTTTCACCAAAAAACGTGTGCTATAAGTCATGAAAATCTCTGAATTTTAAAAAAAATTGAGGCACCCTCTTTTTTACATCAGTTAAGAAATTGCATTTCCCTAGTAAATATGAGTGCAAAAATGGCACATTTTTTTTACCAAAAAATGTGTGCTATATAACTCACACAAAAGTTTTGATTTTTTAAAAATTTGAGTCACTCTTTCTTTTGAATTAGTTAATAGATTACAAGATCATTATTCATATAAGTGCAAAGAGGGCATAATTTTGGATAAAAAACATGTGTTATAACTAATGAAAAATTCAGATTTTTCAAAAATATTGATTCACACTCTTTTTAAAATTAGTCGATAGATTGTATGTTCCTAATTTATATGGGTGCAAAAATGGCACATTTGTTTTCCAAAACTTGTGTGCTATAACTCATGAAAAGTTCTGATTTTTAATTAAATCACTCTCTCTTTTACGTCAGTCAATAGATTGCATGTTCCTAATTTACATGGGTGCTAAAACGTCTCTTTTTTCTACATCAGTCAATAGATTGCATTTTCCTCATTGATGTTAGTGCAAAAAGAGGATATTTTTAGCAAAAAAATATGTGCTATAACTCATGAAAAAATTTGAATTTTCAAAAAATTTGAGTCACCCTCTTTTTTTTAAATTGGTCGATAAATTGCATGTTTCCAATTAATAGGGGTTCAAAAACGTGCAAAATGGGAATTTTTTTTGCAAAAAACAACATGTGCTATTACTAATGAAAAATTCTGATTTGCAAAAAAATTTAAGTCCCCTATTTTTTGAATTAGTCGATAGATTGCATGTTACTAAATTTTATGGGGTGAAAAAATGACATGTTTTGAAAAAATCAAAAAATTTTAATTTTCAAAAAATTTGAGTCACTCTTTTTTTGTATTAGTCAATAAATTGCATGTTCCTTATTCATATGAGTGCAAAAAGTGTATGTTTTTGGCAAAAAAACTAGTGTTATAACTCATGAAATATTATGATTTTTCAAAAACAAATCGAGTCATCTTTATTTTTAAATTAGTTTATAGATTGCATGTTCTTCATTTATATGGGTGAAAAAACGGCACGTTTTTTCCCCAAACTCGCGTGCTATAACTAACGAAAAGTTCTGATTTTTTTTAAAAATTACTTACCATATTTTTTACATCAATCAAAAGATTGCATATTCCATGTTAATATAAGTGCAAAAGGGCATATTTTTTGCGAAAAAAACATGTGCTATAACTCAAAAAAAATTCATCTTTTTCAAATTTTGAGCAACTCTTTTTTTTTTTGCATTAGTAACTACATTGCATATTCCTTATTAATATGAGTGCAAAAAAGGCATATTTTTTGCAAAACAAAACATGTGCTATAGCTCATAAAAATTATGATTTTTCAAAAAATTTGAGTCACTCTCTTTTTTACATCAGTCAATAGATTGCATTTGCCTAATTGATATGGATAAAAAAATGTCTTATTTTTTTACCAAAAAACGTGTGATATAACTCATATAAGTCATCATTTTTCAAAAAAAAAGTTAGTCTTTTTTTTTTGCATTAGTTAATAGATTGCATATTACTAATTAATATGGGTGCAAAAATGACTCACGAAAAGTCGTGATTTTTCAAAAAAATTGAGTCACTCTTTTTTTTTGCATTAGACACTAGATTGCTTTTTCCATATTGATATTAATGCAAAAAGGGTATATTGTTGGCAAAACAATCGTGTATGTAAGTAGAGATGGCCATTCCGATGGTTCTGGAACCGGAACTGGGGCCCCACAAAATTGAAACTGTAACTGAACCGTCTATGGATGGTTCGGTTCGGTTACGATTCTCTAAAATCAGGATCAAAATCGGAACCGCCGGTTCCAGTTCCGATTCCAAACCGAGAATTTAAAAAAATTTGCCTTGTCAGCAATTGTGAGCTGAGCTCACACGAGCCTGAAAAGTTTTTTAAAAAAATATATAGGCGCGTGTGAAACACGCCTCTGTAACAAATAAAAAATAAAAAAAATTGCAATGGCCCAAATTTACTGAGGAACGGTCAATTCACTTCCTTGTATTATTTTTTTTACTTTTTTAACTTTTCCTAATTTATAAATACCTCCTTAAGTTTTCATTTTTTTCCACACAATTGCTACTCCTCTTTCTCAATATTCTAATTCTCTTCTTCTCATTTCTCAAGCATCAAAATTCTATAAAATTCAATCTAATTATTGTTTCTATTATAATTATTAGTTAAATTATTATTTTTAATATATTATTCTTTCAATATCTCATTCTTTTTGAATTATTTTATAAAATGGATAGTTTTGGTTCTTCATCCCAACCAATTAATATTGGTGATGACAATGTAAATCCATCACCATCAAGTTGTCGTCCACTAATGAATCCAAAATTTGAAATATTTGTGAAATATTTCACAAAATATTTTGATGCCGTACGAGTTCTTATTATAGAAAAATGCAATTTTTGCGAGAAATCATATGCCTTCAAAATTGGGAGCGGATATGGTACACTAACCAAGCATTTAGAGAAAATACATCCTCAAGAAATAGGCCTTCAAAAGTCACAAGCGCAATCAACTGGTTTTGCTCAACAAGGTTCTTCTTCTTCTAGTAATTTAAATTTATTTAAATTTAGTGATTCAAAATGGAGAGATTGTATAGCTAGATTTGTTTGTACACAATATTTACCATTCTCATTTGGTGAAAAACAAAATTTTGTGAGATTAGTATAAGAAAATGCAAATCCACAAGTTAAACGTATTCCTAGAACAACTTTAACACGTGATATTAAAAAATTATAAAAATGAAAAAAAAATAACTTATCGGAATATTTTTTAAAATTAGATTCTCGTTTTTCAATATGTTTGGATATTTGGAGTGATCATTGGCAAATAAATAGTTATATGGGTATGACTTGTCATTGGGTAGACTCAAATTGGTTTCTATAAAAAAAAGTAATTGCATTTAGAATTTTTAATGATTCTCATTCGGCCATAAATATATCTAGATAAATTGTGTTATTTTACAAGAATATAATTTGAATGATAAAATTTTTTCAATTGGTTTTGATAATGTATCGGCTAATAATGCATCTATTGTATAATTAAAAATATTTGTGCACCAATTATAGGTGGGAAATATTTTTCATATTAGATGTGTATGCCATGTTTTAAATTTATCCATTCAAAATGGTTTAAGTGCATTAGAAAATCATATTAAACTAATTAAAGATGTAATTAATTATTTGACCGGACATCCAAGTTTAATGAAAACATGGGCAAAATATTGTATATAACATGGACAAAAGCCTAAAAGATTTAAAAAGGATGTTCCAAATAGTTGGAATTCAACTTGAGATTTACTTTGTAATTCTTCTAAATATAGTTCATTGTTATGTAATTTTTACATAGACAACTCTTGTCTTGGAATTGTATTAATTACTTCCTAATCATTGGACTTCTTGTTTAAAATTATTTAAAGTTTTAAAAGTTTTTAAGGATGCTACTTGTATATTTTCACGTGTGTATTATCCAACTTCTCATTTATTTTTAGTTGAAGCATGTAATATATTTGGTGTGTTAAAAATTTACATAAATGATGAAACTTTGACGCAAAGTATTATTCACATTTTAAAAAATGGCTTAATTATTATAAAGAAATTCCAATTTTATATTTAGTTGCTATGTTCTTGATCCTTGTTTTAAATTTAAAGGTATAGAACAATATTTGAAGTTTTATTATGATACGTTAAAAGAATGTTTTCCATTGGATCCGAACATTATACAATTACAATTAAATGTAAGTAAATACATAAATGTTATAACTCACGAAAAGTTCTGATTTTTAAAAACTTGAGTCACCCACTTTCTAACATCAATAAATAGATTGCATTATCCTATTTGATTTGGGTGAAATAATAACTCGTTTTTTACAAAAAACAGCATGTGCTATTAGTCATGAAAAATTTTGATTTTTCAAAAAATTTGAATCATCCTCTTTTTTACATCAGTAAAGAGATTGCACGTTCTTAATAGATATAGGTGCAAAAATTGCTCATTTTTATGAAAAACCTATGCTATAATTTACAAGTTTTGATTTCTTTTAAAAAATTTGAGTCACTTTTTTTTGTATTAGTCAATAAATTGCATGTTCCTTATTTATATGGGTGCAAAAAGGGCATACTTTTGGCAAAAAAAAAGATGTTATATCTCATGAAAAATTCTGACTTTAAAAAAAAATTATTCATCCTCTTTTTTAAATTTGTTTATAGATTGGTTGTTCCTCATTTATATGGGTGCAATAACATTTTTCCCCAAAATTCGTGTACTATAACTCATAAAAAATTCTTATTTTATTAAAAAAATGACTCACCATCTTTTTTACATCAGTAAATAAATTGCATATTCCTTATTGATATGAGTGCAAAAAGGCAATATTTTTGGCAAAACACATGTGTTATAACTCAAGAAAAATTCTGCCTTTTCAAAATTTGAGTCACTTTTTTTTTACATAGTCCCTAGATTACATGTTTCTTATTGATATGAGTGTAAAAATGGCATATTTTTGGCAAAAAAAAATGTTCTATAACTCATAAAAAGTTCTAATTTTCTAAAAAAATTGAGTCACTATCTTTTTTACATCAGTAATTAGATTGCATATTTCTAATTGATATGGGTTCAAAAACGATTCATTGTTTATGAAAAAACGTGTGATATAACTCACTCAAAGTTTTGAATTTTGAAAATTTTTGAGTCATCCTCTTTTCTATATTAGTCAATATATTGCATGTTCCGATTTGATATAGGTGCAAAAAAAATTTGGTTTTTTACCAAAAAAAAATGCAACTCGCGAAAAGTCATGATTTTTAAAAAAAATTGAGTCACTTTTTTTTTTGAATTAGTCACTAGATTGCATTTTCCATGTTGATATTTGTGCAAAAATAGTGTATTTTTGGGAAAACGTGTGCTAAGTCATAAAAAAATTTTATTTTTCAAAAATTTGAGTCACTCTTTTTTACATCAGTCATTAAATTGCATGTTTTTAATAGATATGAGTGAAAAATAGCTCATTTTTTTACCAAAAAATGTGTACTATAATTCACGAAAAGTTTTGATTTTTCAAAAAATTTGAGTCACTTTTTTTTCATTAGTAAATAGATTGAATGATCCTTATTCACATGAGTTCAAAAAGGGCATATTTTTGGAAAAATAATGTGCTATAACTCATGAAAAAATTGGATATTTCAAAAAAAATTAAGTCACTATATTTTTTGAATTAGTCAATAGATTGCAAAATCCTAATTTATATGGCTGCAAAAAGACACATTTTTTTTATCAAAACTCGTATGCTATAACTCACAAAAAATTCTGATTTAAAAAAAAAAAATTAGTCACCCTTTTTTTTACATCAATCAATAGATTATACTATCCTAATTAATATGGCTGCAAAAATAACTCGTTTTTACCCCAAAAAAATGTGTGATATAAGTCATGAAAATTTTTTATTTTTAAAAAAAATTGAGTCACCCTTATTTATACTTAAAGTAAAGAAATTGCATCTTTCTAATAGATATGACTACAAAAATGGCTTGTTTTTTACGCAAAAAACGTGCCATATAACTCATGAAAAGACATAATTTTTCAAAAAAAATTAGTCACTTTTTTTTACATTAGTCAATAGATTGCATATTCTTTATTGATATCATCACAAAATGGGCATATTTTGGGCAAAACAAAATGCTATAACTCATGAAAAATTTTGATTTTTCAAAATATTTAAGCTGCCCTCTTTTTAAAATTAGTCGATAGATTGCATGTTCCTTTTTCTATGGGTGCATAAATGGCACGTTTTTTGCCAAAACTCGTGTGCCATAACTCACAACACATTTTGATTTTTTAAAAATAATCTAGTCACCTTTTTTTTATCAGTCAATAGATTGCATTATTCTATTTGATATGGGTGCAAAAATAACTCGATTTTTACAACAAAAAAAAACGTGTGCTATAAGTGATGAAAAATTCTAATTTTTCAAAAAATTTGAGTCACCCTCTTGTTTACATTTGTAAAGAAATTGCATGTTCCTAATAGATATGAGTGCTAAAATGGCACTTTTTTACCAAAAAAAACATGTGTTATAATTCACGAATAGTTTTAAATTTTTCAAAAACTTTGGGACACTTTTTTTTTGCATTAGTCAAAAGATTGCATGTTCCTTATTTATATCAGTGTAAAAGGGCATATTTTTGAGGAAAAAACATGTGCTATAACTCATGAAAAATTCTGATTTTTCAAAAAGTTTGAGTCATCCTCTTTTTTAAATTAGTTGATAAATTGCATGTTCCTAATTTATATGGGGTGCAAAAACGGCATATTTTTCCGAAAACTCGTTTGTTATAACTCACGAAAAGTTTGTTTTTTTAAAAAATTAAGTCACCCGATTTTTTACAACAGTCAATAGATTGCATGTTAGTATTTGATATTGGTGCGACAATGGCTACTTGTTTTACTAAAAATGTGTGTTATAATCAATAGATTTCATGTTCATTATTTATATAAGTGCAATAAGGGCATATTTTTGGCAAAAAAAGGAGTTATTTTTATTTTACAAAAAAAAAAATTTAGTCACCGTTTTTTAAGTTAGTCGATAGATTGCATGTTCTTAATTTATATATATGCAAAAGCGGCATGTTTTTTCCCCAAACTCGTGTGGCATAACTCACGAAAAGTTCTGATTTTTTTAAAAAAAATGACTCACCCTCTTTTTTATATCAATCAATAGGTTGTATATTCCTTATTGATATAAGTGCAAAAAAGGCATATTATTAGCAAAAAAACATGTTCTATAACTCGAGAAAAATTCCGCTTTATCAAAATTTGAGTCACTCTTTTTTGTTACAGTAATCATGAGATTGAATGTTCCTTGTTGATATGAGTGCAAAAATGACATATTTTTGGCAAAAAACATTTTTTATAACTCATGAAAAATTCTGATTTTTCAAAAAATTTGAGTCACTATCTTTTTACATCAGCTAATAGATTGCAAGTTTCTAATTTATATGGGTTTTAAAATGGCTCCTTTTTTACCAAAAAATGTTCGATATAACTCACAAAAAGTCATAATTTTTCAAAAAAATTTAGTCACTTTTTTTTGCATTAGTCAATAGATTGCATGTTCCTAATTGTTATTGGTGCAAAAATGGCTCATTTTTTTACCAAAATACGTGTAAGTCACTAAAAGTCGTGATTTTTCAAAAATTTTGTGTCAGTCTTTTTTTTGCATTAGTCACTAGATTGCATTTTCCTTATTGATATTAGTGCAAAAAGGGCATTTTTTTTACAAAAAAATATTGCATGCTTTAAGTCATAAAAAATTTTGATTTTTCAAAAAAATTGAGTCAGACCTCTTTTTATACAGTTAATAAATTGCATATTCCTAATAGATATGAGTGCAAAAATGGGTCATTTTTAACCAAAAAACGTGTGCTTTTCACGAAAAGTTTTCATTTTTCAAAAAATTTGAGTCACTCTTTTTTTTTTGCATTAGTCAATAGATTGCATGATCCATAGTCATATGAGTGCAAAAATGGTATATTTTGGCAAAACAAATGTGATATAACTTGTGAAAACTTTGAATTTTTCAAAAAAATTGAGTTACACTCTTTTTTAAATTAGTCGATAGATTGCATATTCCTAATTTATATGGGTGCAAGAACGGCACTTTTTTGCCAAAAATCGTGTGATAGAACTCACGAAAAGTTCTTATTTTTTTTATAAAAAAATAACTTGATTTTTCAAAAAATTTGTGTCACTCTTTTTTTTGCATTAGTCACTAGATTGCATTTTCCTTATTGATATTAGTGCAAAAAGGGCATTTTTTTGCAAAAAAATATTGCATGCTATAAGTCATAAAAAATTTTGATTTTTCAAAAAAATTGAGTCAGACCTCTTTTTATACTGTCAATAAATTGCATGTTCCTAATAGATATGAGTGCAAAAATGGGTCATTTTTAACCAAAAAATGTGTGCTTTTCACGAAAAGTTTTCATTTTTCAAAAAATTTGAGTCACTCTTTTTTTTTTTTGCATTAGTCAATAGATTGCATGATCCATAGTCATATGAATGCAAAAATGGTATATTTTGGCAAAACAAATGTGATATAACTTGTGAAAACTTTGAATTTTTCAAAAAAATTGAGTTACACTCTTTTTTAAATTAGTCGATAGATTGCATATTCCTAATTTATATGGGTGCAAGAACGGCACTTTTTTGCCAAAAATCGTGTGATAGAACTCACGAAAAGTTCTTATTTTTTTTATAAAAAAAATAACTCAACCTCTTTTTTACATCAATAAATAGATTGCATTTTTCTAATTAATATGTGTTAAAAAATAGCTTGTTTTTTTACCAAAAAATGTGTGATACAACTCACAAAAAGTTCTGATTTTTGAAAAAATTTGAGTCACCGTCTTTTTTATATCTTTAAATAGATTGCATATTCCTATTTGATATAGATGCAAAAATGGCTCATTGTTTTTTAACCAAAAAACACGGGCTATAACTCACAAAAAGTCATAATTTTTCAAAAAAATTGAGTCACTCGTTTTTTTGCATTAGTCACTGGATTGTATTTTCCTTATTGATATTAGTGCAAAAGGGCATATTTTTGGCAAAACAAATGTGCTATATGTCATAAAAATCTTTCAAAAAATTTTAGTCGCCCTCTTTTTACATCAGTCAATCGATCTCATGTTCCTAGTAGATATGAATGCAAAAATAGCTCATTTTTTACCAAAAAAATGTGTGCTATAATTCACGATATAATTTTGATTTTTGAAAATATTTGAGTCACTCTTTTTTTTTTTGCATTAGTCAATATATTGCATGTTCCTTATTCATATGAGTGCAAAAATGGTAGATTTTTAACAAAAAAACATGTGTTATAATTCATGAAACATTTTGATTTTTCAAAAATAAATTTGAGTCACCCTCTTTTTTAAATTAGTCGATAGATTGCATGTTCCTAATTTATATGGGAGCAAAAATGACATGTTTTTTCCAAAACTCGAGTGCTAAAACTCACGAAAAGTTCTGATTTAAAAAAAATGACTCACCCTCTTTTTTCCATCTATCAATGGATTGCATGTTTCTAATTGATAAAGATGCAAAAATGACTCATTTTTTTACCAAAAAAAAACCTGTGTTATAAGTCATGAAAAATTCGGGTTTTTCAAAAAATTTGAATCACTCTTCTTCTTACATCAGTAAATAGATTGCATATTCCTAATAGATATGAGTGCAAAAAAATGGCTCGTTTTTTACCAAAAAATGTGTGCTATAATTCATGACAAGTTTTGACTTGTTTAAAAATTTGAGTCACTTTTTTTTTTGCATTAGTCAGTAGATTGCATGTTTCGTATTCATATGAGTGCAAAAAGGTCATGTTTTTGGGGGAAAAAATGTGCTATAACTCATGAAAATTCTGATTTTTCAAAAAATTTAAGTCACCCTATTTTTTAAACTATTCGATAGATTGCATGTTACTAATTTATATGGGTACAAAAATGGCACGTTTTTCCCAAAACTTGTGTGCCTAACTCACGTAATGTTCTGATTTTTTAAAAAAAAATTAAGCCACCCTCTTTTTTACATCAGTCAATAGATTGCATATTCCTAATTTATATGGGTGCAAAAACGTCTCGTTTTTTACCAAAAAATGTGTGATATATCTCACGAAAAGTTGTGATTTTCAAAAAATTTGAGTCACTTTTTTTTTACATTGATCACTAGACTGTATTTTCCTTATTGATATTAATTCAAAAAGGGGATATTTTTGGCAAAAAAAAAAACATGTGCTATAACTCATTAAACATTATAAATTTTCAAAAAAAAATTGAGTCACCCTCTTTTTAAATTAGTCAACAGATGATATAATTGTGGTGTATTATTATTACGGTGAAACATTATAAAAGGTTTACATGATATTCTCTATAACAATTACCATAAGTAGTGTTCTCTTAAACATAAATAGATAAAATTTATGTCCCTTATATGAATTTACAATCTAAGTGTGTGATTTTTACGAAATATTTCTCGTTTTTTCCCACTAAGTTACAATTGTGAATGATTTTTATTTAGAATTTTTTCTTTTTCCTCATGTATACTTCACATCATATATTTGTACAAAAAATTGAAATAAGTTCTCTAAACAAGAAATAGACAAAAATTTATTCCCTTTCAATGAATTTGCCATCTAAGTGGATCATTTTCACAAAAATTTTCCTATCTTTTTTTTTGTTAAATTACGTCAATCGTCCCTTAACTTAGGGATTGATTTTGAATTTGTCCCTCAACTTCAAAACGTTCCATTTTTGTCCTTCATCTTACATTTTAAGTTTTAAATCATCCTCGGTCTTTTTTCGTTTATATGTAGACATATTACGTCTTTCATGTGCGTGACATATGACAAAAAAGATGAAGTTACAGAACAATAACTATGAAATAAATAAAACATACCATGAAATAAATAAATGATAAGTAAAATTGGTTCATCTTGCCCTTTGAATTGTCATATGTTATGCAAATGAAAGACGTAATCTGTAAAATTGGTTCATCTTGCCCTTTGAATTATCATATGTCTTGCACATGAGAGACGTAATCTGTCTATACATGAACGAAAAACAGATCGAGGACTATTTAAAAATCAAAATATAAGATAAGGGACTAAAATAGAATATTTTAAAGTTAAGGGACAAATTCAAAATCAATCCCTAAATTAAGGGACGATTGGTCTAATTTACTCTCTAAAAAAAAAAATCTCACTAGGTTAGAGTCAACAATAGAGATATTTCTAGAATATCAAGAAAATTACTACTCAAAACCTTGATATAGGCATATAGCATGTTGAACGAGGAAAGGATTGGTATTTTCCATTGTGGTACTACTCATTACAAAGACATTGGCGAGTGAAACCTTCTTGTTTTTTCTCTTAATAACAAAGGGGCATCAAACGGTCCCCGCAATTGGAGTCGTGTTTCGCATGAGCACAACCACATAACCACGTTTTTTACAAAATTGTTGAAATTATTTTGTTGGGTTCCATATATATATATATATCAATTTTGGAGCAAATGTGTCAATGTCCTACTCTTTGGTGATTTCACATGAATTAATTGTTCAATATATTCCTCTCTAAGTTATGATTTCTAAGGCCTATGGTAATTATATAAGTTTGGAAGGATAAAATTCAAGTAATGCATTTTTTGAGATTGTAAAATAGAGGGAGTAATATTGTTCCACCAATAATTAAATATTAAATAGAGAAAGTAGAATTGTAAAGAAAAGAAAAATTCTTTCTTGAAAAAGCATTAATCTTTGTATTTAGCACCTTGGAATAGTGTGCCTAGATGTCATAGACTTGTTAAAAAATTTCTTCAAGACATCTTGGGGCTCTTTTCTTAACATAATTTTTTTTTTTAAAAAAGTAACAATAAAGTTCAGAGATTGTAACTTCACTCAGGTGATTTTAAATATTCAATATCGAAAAAAGAATGAAGGTTACATCAAATTAACAGACAACGTAAAATTTTGCTAATCAAATGATATAATTAGAAAAGTTTAATCTGTATAGTCGATTTCACATAGTATAATAAAGACTAATTAGTTGTTGGTGTATATGAACCAACGAGTAATAATAAAACTGTAAATAAGTAGAGTTATAATGAAGAACAAAAGTTCCTTATTCTCAATTGTTACTTATTAAAATTATCTCTTTTTCACAAGTCAATCGAAAAAAGAATGAAGGTTACATCAAATTAATAGACAACGTAAAATTTTGCTAATCAAATGATATAATTAAAAAAGTTTAATCTGTATAGTCGATTTCACATAGTATAACAAAGACTAATTAGTTGTTGGTGTATATGAACCAACGAGTAATAATAAAACTGTAAATAAGTAGAGTTATAATGAAGAACAAAAGTTCCTTATTCTCAATTGTTACTTATTAAAATTCTCTCTTTTTCACAAGTCACTGGTGACAAGTTATTCTCAAAAGCGACTCATCAATTTAGGACAGAAGAATATCAACTGTTTTACATGCATACAAACACATATAATGACATTGGCACCAAGATTTTAATGGCCAAAATGTAATGGAATTCGTTCTACCAAGACAAAGCTCATCTTGACTAAAATTATTGTGTTCTAAAATAAAAGACTTGGCAAATCCCTCTTCATCGACAGCCAAGCCTAGTCACTAGTGTACTCAAAAGTCTTCAAAAAAATTTTGATACTCTTTTCCCTGCAAGGCTGCATCACATAAAGGTATCCCATTAATGTTCTTTACAACTACAACTTCATTTCATAACATTTGCATCAATCAAACTTGCTGCAAAACAGGCTTCTTAAGATTAATTTGTCAACCAAATATATTAATTAATTATATAGCTTGCATGCAGGATGTGGACGTTGAAGGTGGCCGACGGTGAAGGGCCGTGGCTGACTACCACCAACGGACATATCGGACGGCAACATTGGGAGTTTGACCCAGAGGCTGGAACTCCCCAAGAACGAGCTCAAATTGAAAAAATACGCCAAGAATTCAAGAAGAATAGGTTTCAAAACAAACAAAGTGCTGATCTTTTGATGCGCATTCAGGTAAAGTATTGAATATTAATATAAAGAAGCATATTAATCTAAGTGTGGAATTCATGAATATATGATATTATTACAGTGTTAAACCTCTAAATAGCAATGCATTAGCATGCACATATTGAATTAATTTAATATAAGAATTTAAATTAATTATTATGAATCAACATGTAATTTGTAGAGTGGGAAGGTTTTTTTTTTTTAAGTTATATTGGATAAGTTTGTTATATGCATAATCTCATAATTAACCTTTTTTTAATAAAAAATAATTATGAAAGTAAGAATTTAATTTATTATATGAATATAGTTACTAAAAGTGATAGGAAGAAGTTGTAGCTAAACATAGTTACTTCTTAAACTGGCAACAAAGGGAAGTAGTATTTAAATTTTCTCGTGAATCATAATTTTAATTTCATCATAAGTAGTTTAGGTATTTTTGGTGATAAAATAAATATATGTAGTTGAAAGTTTGAAGATTTGATTCAATATGTAAGTAGGCTATATTATTTACATGACTTTATCTCTTGTTTTAGATTAAAAAAAATTATTTCATTCATCTTTTGTAGAAAAACCCCAACTCAAAAATCCCAATCATATAACAATTTATTTCATTCATCTTCAGTTTAAAAAAAAATTGAAAACCAATCAAGTAAAATAAAATTAATTTTTATGAAAGTTGAACTCAGTTGAAATTTTCTAGTCTTTCTATTTCTTCCAATTGTATGTTAAAGAAAAAAAAAATAATGGAAACCATGGTGTTTGAAATATTTTGTCATTGAAATCTACGCTTATTCAAGAGTTACTCCTTTATTGTTTTTATTCTGGAAGAAATAATAAAGGATTGCTCAATTTTTTTATTTTTGTTTAAAAAAAATTTGCCCACTTTTGCCATAAATAATACATTCTAGATCTCGTAATATTGCTCATCAATAGGTTTCACCAAATTATCCAAATTAGTTTTCAATGTAATTCGACTAATGGGAGTTTGGCATCATTTCTTCATCGGTCGATTTGTTTGTCTCGGATATTAGTAGTGGCCATTTGGTCTCCATGCCGAAGTGAACAAGCAATGGCCAAGTCAAACGTAATAAAGTACAGCCAAAGTTACAAGAAAAACAAAAAATAGAAAGGACAAAAATTGTCAATCATCTTGGTGTGAAATTGTCCGTACATATTTTTAATAATTTTGATCCTAGTTATTCATATTGTCTCTTTACGTTTGTTTGACATGTTCTTGAGTATACTATTCCTTTTAAAGAATCTTTGACAACGTTATTTTATATATATATATATATATATATATATATATATATTATGGTATAACATTTATGAGGATCATTTGATAAACCATTTGTTAGACATCAATAATTAAATGACATGTAAGTTTTTTTTTAGTATTTCACCATAATTATTATACACTCCACTTATACCATATAATTAACTAAAATTTTTAAAATTAAATGCACCAACATAATAAATATTTCCATAACTCATCAATATTATTTGTTTAAAATTATCATGTCTTTATTCTTTCCAATATTCAAATCACTAAAATTAAGGATTAAAAAATAAAATATAACTAAATTAAATTTACAATTATTAAGTCCTAACACAAATGTGAGTGAACCCTACGGCATTATTTTATTAAAATCAGAAATTAAAATAATAAAAAATCACTACAATTAAATCTACAATTATTAAGTTCTAACCCAGATGTGAATGTCAATCCTACAACATTGTTTACTAAAATCATGGATTAAAATAATAAAATATTACAAAAATTAAATTTATAATTATTAAACTCTAACTCAAATATGAGTGAACCCATAATTTAATCATTCAATAAGATATAATAATTTTCGATAAAGGATCTCATATCTCCTTTTATGACGATGTTAGGTTGGAGTGGAATGATTTATTATTTTGGTGTTGTTTAAGTTTTTTTCACCACAAATTTAGTGTTTTAATTTAAGGTCTTACTTAATATATGGTATAAATAAAGTGTATTATTATTAGGGTGAACATTAAAAAACTGCTTATATGGCACTCAATGATTGGTGCCTGATAAATGGTTTATCAAGATGATCCTGATAAATGTTTTACTCACATATATATATCAATTCTTAAAACAAAAATATTTATTTTGTGAAATGCAACCCGAGACCTCATTTTTTTGCAATTCTCAAAACAAAACACATATCCAAATATATCCTTAAATTTCACCTTTTTTTTACAATATTCCCTCGAATGCATATTCACAATCGAGACGAGTGTAAAAAATATCAAAAAAATAAAATTAAAATTAATGCGTTTTAAGATTTTGCCATTTTTTGCTAAAATACGAGTGTCATAACACATGAAAAATAGAAATTTGGTGACAAATCTAAATTTCACTTTTTTGACGCCGTTCATTAGAATGCATGTTCACAATTGAGGTGTGTGTAAAAAATAGTAGGAGAAAAGCCAAAACCAACATGTTTTTTAACTTTGCAATTTTTTACCAAAATACTGTGTTATAACCCATAAAAAATAGAGGTTCTTTGAAATTTTAATTTTTAGTTTTTTTATAATTAACTAGAATGCATGTTCTCAATGGGGGTGGGTACAAAAAGCAGTACAAAAAAAGTTAAAATCAATATATTTTTGGATTTTACCATTTTTTGCTAAAATATGTGTGTTATAACCCATGAAAAATAAAAATTTAGTAAAAAAATTTAAATTTCACGTTTTTATGCCATTCATAAGGATGCATATTCACAGTTGAGGTGGGTGAAAAAACAATAGGAAAAAGGCCAAAATCAACACGTTTTTATACTTTGCCATTTTTGACAAAAATACGTGGGTTATAGCCCGTGAAAATGAAGGTTTTCTGAAAATTTTTAAATTTCACTTTTTCCTGACAATATTTATTGGAATGCATGTTCACAATCAAGACAATTATAAAAAACATCGCAAAAAATTCAAAATTAACGCTCGCTTTTGGATTTTGCCATTTTTTGCCAAAATACGTGTGTTATAACCCATAAAAAATGGGAATTTGGTCAAGAAACTAAATTTTATTTTATTTTATACCGTTCATTAGAATGAATGTTCACAATTGAGGTGTGTATAAAAACTAGTCGGAAAAAAAACCAAAATCAACATGTTTTTTTACTTTGCCATTTTTTACTAAAATACGTGTGTTATAACCCATGAAAAATAGAAGTTTTGTGAAAATTTTAATTTTCACTTTTTTTTTACAATATTCACTTAAAATATATGTTCACAATCAGGGCGGGTGCAAAAACGATAAAAAAAAATAAGTCAAAATCAATGTGTTTTTTAATTTTGTCATTTTTTTACAAGAAAATGCTACGCTACAATATGATATTTTAGTGGGCTAATAGGAAATATTGAAATGAACAAATATGGTTGATATTAATGAACAAATGTGTATGAACTGAACATGATTTGCTGCAAGAATCAAAGTTTTCACAAATATTTGAGAGTTTCTTCTATTTTCCTTACCTTTTTTTGGTGTAATAATACAGCTACTAAAGGAGAATTCAAATTGTTTTCCTCCAATTCCACCACCAATTAAGGTAAACGAAACAGAGGATGTAAGAGAGGAAGCAGTGACAACTACATTAAGAAGGGCTATTGGTTTCTACACAAGAATTCAAGCTCATGATGGACACTGGCCTGCTGAATCTGCTGGCCCTTTATTTTTCTTACCTCCATTAGTAAGTTCAATCTAAGAAAACAAATTGTTCTTCACAGATTATATTGTATTTTACATTGAAAAAGACCCAAAAAAATTGAGGAATTCTGCATCAAGCTAACCATTGCAAAGTACGTACAACGAACAGGTCATGGCCTTGTATGTTACAGGAGCACTGAATGCAATATTATCACCTGAACATCAAAAGGAGATTATTCGATACATATACAATCATCAGGTCTTAATTAAATGATTCTGTTTCTTGTAAAAACCACACTAAGTATTTTGTTTATAGGTTATTTGATTAGTATCCTGTTTTTATGGATAGAACGAAGATGGAGGTTGGGGAATACATTTAGAGGGCCACAGTACTATATTTGGATCAACCCTTAGCTACATTACATTAAGGTTGCTGGGAGAAGGACTTGAAGATGGAGAAAATATGGCTGTGGCAAGAGGCCGGAAATGGATATTTGATCATGGTGGTGCAGTTGGGATTCCATCATGGGGAAAGTTTTGGCTAACGGTAATATTATTCATTGTAATCTAAATGACATATTTTGTCTGTTTGAAGTGCGATTTCAGCATGTATGAGTCAATGATGTTCATAATCTATGTTTTGAAAAGTCCTAGATGAAGAAAACTAACATCTTGTTCTGAATAGGTACTTGGAGTATATGAGTGGGAAGGCTGCAATCCTTTGCCTCCTGAGTTCTGGCTACTTCCCGATTCCTTTCCCATCCATCCAGGTTCTTGATTCATATATCCTTGGATTAGTACCAAAAAAATTCTTGTAACGAGTCTTTGAAATGCAATGGATTTGTGTAGTTGATCAGCTGGATTGAATTGCACAAGAGTTCCTAGTTTAAGCTGTTTTCTTATGATCTTCAAAATACAGGGAAGATGTTGTGTTACTGTCGATTGGTTTACATGCCGATGTCTTATTTATACGGGAAAAGATTTGTTGGAAACATCACTGGATTAGTGCGATCCCTAAGACAGGAGATATACACACAACCTTATCATGAAATAAACTGGAATAAAGCAAGAAACACTTGTGCAAAGGTCTGATGAATTCATCCTATAAATAGATTCATTTTTCTTCCAATGAATGTCAGAACTGTCAGTTACTTTTGAATCTTCTATTTCTTTTAACTATATCAGGAAGATCTATATTATCCACACCCTTTAGTACAAGATATGCTGTGGGGATTCCTACATCATTTTGCCGAACCTGTTCTTAAGCGATGGCCATTTACAACTCTGAGAGAGAAGGCTTTGAGAAAAGCAATGGAACATGTTCATTATGAGGATGAGATTAGCAGATACCTTTGCATTGGATGTGTAGAGAAGGTATTTGAATAAGACTGAGATGTGGGAGAGAGAGAGAGAGAGAGAGAGTTAGGACAACAAAATGCTGTAATAAAGTTTGATCAAAACTTGTGCAGGTTCTTTGTTTGATTGCTTGTTGGGTGGAAGATCCTAACTCAGAAGCATACAAACGCCATCTTGCTCGAATTCCAGATTACTTTTGGGTAGCTGAAGATGGCTTGAAAATGCAGGTACTTTGGCTGAATCACTTTCAATGGCAACATCATTTGTTTTCTTTCTGATTCGAATAGTTTTAGTCCAAAAACTTTTGGGCATTTTCTCAATCTGATTCTAAATGCCCTATAGACTTTTGGTTGTCAAACATGGGATGCTGCTTTTGCTATTCAAGCAATCTTATCAAGCAATCTTGCTCAGGAATATGGACCGACGCTTCGAAAGGCACATGAGTTCATAAAAGCATCACAGGTACAATCATAGCCTGCAAAACTCCAATAGCTATCAAAGAAAAAACAAACAAAAATACTAACATCAAATTCCCATCTGATACAAGGTCCAAGATAATCCTTCAGGAAACTTTAGCGAAATGTATCGACACATTTCTAAAGGAGCTTGGACATTCGCAATGCAAGATCATGGTTGGCAAGTTTCAGATTGCACTGCTGAAGGACTAAAAGTACATCCACACTATATATATGGTTATTCATCAGGCAACAAAATTGACGCATTATGAATGTAAATGTATAGCATTCATTTCTTTTTGTCATAACTTCTGTGGTTATTTTGTAGGTTGCTCTCTTATTTCATCAAATGCCAGAAGAACTTGTCGGGAAGGGCATCGAAATCGAACGTTTGTACGATGCTGTTAACGTTATCTTATCCCTACAAGTAAGTAACTATACACAATAACTCTCACAAATTTTTTCTATCCACTTTCATCAATCCTTTTGTCTAATGATACATTGTCGTCTAATTGCTTCAAAAATAGAGTGAAAATGGTGGATTTCCAGCATGGGAGCCTCGGCGAGCTTACCGTTGGTTGGAGGTAGTTGTTTTAAAATGATTCGTTTCCAACATTTCTATACTCATTTGATCAGCATTTGATCACTTCTTTTATAATTCACTTTGTTTTAACTAAAAGTACCTCCTGTACTCATATGGATTTCAGAAATTCAATCCTACAGAGTTTTTCGAGGATGTTCTAATCGAACGAGAGTAAGAAACTTAATTAATCTTCCCTTTATCTACTGCAAAAACATAAAAACTCAATCAGTAACTTTGCATGAATTCTTTTGTAACTCTAGATATTGCTGACAAAAATGTTGGTCCAGATATGCAGAATGCACTGGTTCTGCAATTCAAGGACTTGCACTCTTTAGGAAGTGGCATCCTAAACATAGGAGAAAGGAGATAGATGGCTGCATCAACATGGCAATTCAGTATATTGAAAACACACAAGAACCTGATGGATCATGGTATGCTGCCTATAATTTTCATATGAACTCTTAAATTAGCAGTGCAAGTTTCACTCTTAAATTGTTTGATTGGGAAATTTTAATTCCTTTATACTATAAAAACAAGATAATTGTAACATTAACAAATATTTTGAAAATTGAACCAGACTACGAACCGAATAAACTAAGGGGTCAATCCGAACAAAAAACCAGATGACGACATAAATAAATTTAAATATTAAATTTATTAATAATTCAAAAAATCCTTTTATCCAACCATATATGTTTACTAAATTATAATTAAAATAAATAATATTTAATAAAACACCATTAATTCATCTAAAGATTAAACATTATTTAATATCAAATATATAATTCTAAAATGAAATAAAAATAAAAATACAAAATATCTAAAAAATTTTGAAGTTTTCTTTCATTTAAACATGTTACTCGATTAAAAAATTATTTAAAATAGTAATAAACCACATATATATTATTTATTTATTAGTTTGTCTCGGTAAATTAATAAAAAAAATTAAAAAATATAATTTTATTCTTAAAAAGTAGCAATATGCCCATATATGTATATTAATATTGAATACAATACTAAAAGGTGAAAGATATAAATTTTAAAAAGTAAAACTGATAATAGTCCCATAAGTGTTATTGGGTTGAAATTAAAACTAATACAAAGCCCAAAGTTGAAAAAAAAAAGTTCAAAAAAATCAAACCACTCAAACTGGTCAGAACCGATTTTTAGACCGATTTGACTGATTTTTTACTAAAACGATTTTGGAGTAGAAACTGGACCAGAATAAGGACCCATCCTCAATTCAACCATTTGGAACGGCTGGTCCGATCCGGTTTCAAAACTGATATTAACCTATCTCAAGATAGAATGATTTACATATCAAAAAGTTTCACATGTGGCCTCTTGTGAAACATATTTATATATGTAATAGTGAATTAATCGCAATTTTAATGCACAATAAAATTAGAAATATATATATATATATATATATATATATATATATATATAAACCTGTTTCATTTAAGTTTTTGCGAAAGTTTCAATGCCAAAGCCTGTGCATGTATAGTAAAAGAAACTGAATAATTTAACCATACAATTCACAGGTATGGTAGCTGGGGAATTTGTTATACCTATGGGACATGGTTTGCTGTTGAAGGCTTGGTTTCATGTGGCAAAAACTATCAAAACTCTGCAACACTTCGCAAAGCTTGTCAATTTTTGCTGTCAAAGCAATTGCCTGATGGAGGATGGGGAGAGAGTTATCTTTCAAGCTCAAATAAGGTTTTAAGTTCTTTATTTTTTTCCCTTCTGATATATTCCCCTTTCCATCTCTCATTGTAATCCATGCATAATTGCATTGTATTACAGACACTGTGATGTAAATTTTCCTTTGTTTTGTATTTTCATCTTCACTATTTAACTCAAAAATGTTTTTCTTATATATAAGGTATACACAAATCTAAAGGGAAATCGATCAAATCTAGTGCAAACTTCATGGGCTTTGCTATCCCTCATTGGTGCTGGACAGGTGAGTGTTATTTTCTTTTGTTTTTGCTCTTTGATTCTTGTATGTGATAAAAGGGTGTTTACCAAGTTTTTAATTTATATAGTCGAACTCACATAGTTAATCGTCTAAAACGATTACTTTAATATCATAACAAAAATATCATTAAACAATCTTTGACAACTAATTTAAAAAGTAGACATCCAAAAATCTTGAAAAACCATCTCCAACATAAAAAAAAAAATCTAATACTTGGAGCAATAACTACCGCCGACGGCATTTTTTTATTAACAAACCTTTTAAAATACTATTCATTTTCTTACATTTGTAGTAAATTCAACTCCGCAAGTCATGTACTTCATTTGAGTAACCCGCACTAGTATGCAAGATTAGTATTGGAATGATAATTATGCAACTGTTTGCTTCAAGTAACTTTATGTGATTTACAAGTCATTTGACTGATTGTCATTTCTTTTTATGCATGGTATAAAGTATCGGCTTTTGAAAAAAAAAAAAAAAAAAAGCAACGTATGCTAACACAGTAACATTGATAAAGAATATTATGATTCTTGCCAATAAAAAAATAATTTTTTTTTGGAAATCAGATATCATAACCTTCACATCTAATTGAAATTTGACCTTTGTTCATCCGATCTTCAATACATTGATTAAAGCTATATAATTGAACAACTTCCATTTCAGCTACCATAAGATTACTTCAATCCTCTTTGATAACTGATTTTGCAAACAAAATCTTGCCCTCAAACTTCCTCACAATCAAATCCAAAGTTCCTTACAAATTAAGCTCAGATATTCTTTCCAACCCTTCAACTATTTGATCTTTAATTATGTACAACTACTTTATATCTTTTTTGTCCAAATTAGGCTGAAATCGATCCAATTCCCATCCATCATGGAATAAGGAGATTAATCAATTCCCAAATGGATGATGGTGACTTCCCACAGCAGGTATATTAATTTAAAGGGATATCTTCATTTTTTTTTTTTCATTACAAAAGATTGCATTATGAAAGTAATTTTTTTTTCTTCTTCTTTGCTATTTCTACTTTTATCATAAGTTTATTGAAACATGCATTTTACTTTCTTTTTTTTTTTTGAAAAATATTTTACAGGAAATCACAGGAGTATTTATGAAGAATTGCACTCTAAACTATTCGTCTTACAGAAATATTTTTCCAATTTGGGCTATTGGTGAATACAGGCGAAGTGTGGTTCGTGGATAACTATGAATGTATGGAATTGAATTACTGTATATGTCCCTTTGCCCCCCTTTACGGCTTACAGTATCACTTGATCTAAAAATAAATTCTAAACATATTGTATATGAAGAAAGAATAAAAATTGACTATCATTCCAAATCTAAATTTGACATTTCATTATCACTTGATCTAAAAATAAATTCTAAACTTATTGTATATGAAGAAAGAATAAAACTTGACTATCATTCCAAATCTAAATTTGACATTTCATTATCACTTGATCTAAAAATAAATTCTAAACTTATTGTATATGAAAAAAGAATAAAAATTGACTATCATTCCAAATCTAAATTTGACATTTCATTAAACTTTTTCTTTTGTACAAAAGTAATAAAAAGCTTGTTTTTGGTATTATCAGTTATTACGAGTACACAAGAATGGCAACATCTCAAACAAAAAAATCCAACTACAGAAAGGTTGCTAGTTATGATTGTTGGATACAAGCAATGGATGAAAAAATTTATACCATTAAGAAGAAGAACGATATTTGAGAGTTTATAAAATCTTTTAAGGGAAAGAAAGCCATAGTGGAATTAGTTACTAAACAATACAAGTAGAAACTCGACATTGACCCTTTTGAAATATTTGCACATGTTACTAGACTTGACACTGCTTTTATGACAATTTCTTTTAACTGCACAAAATAAATGGAAATTTGTCAAATGTATATTAAATCTACATTTGTACGTGGAATACTTGAGAGTTGAGAAAGAAATGCATATAGAGCAATTACATGTTTTGTCAAAAAAAAAAAATACTAAGAAGATGAGGTTTAAAGTAATGTTTTAAAATTGGATCGGCCGGTCCAACCAGTTGAACTCGGAATCTGTTCATAGTTTGAAATAAGTTTCTTCAAAAAAAACAGATTTGTCAAAACCGGTCAAAATTTGGTTAAAACCCAGTTTTGACCATTTTGACTAGTTGATTTTTTTTTTTTACTTTCTTTAATTTTCATTTGGGTCTTAAGTCTTGGGCTTTATGTTTTCTTTCAATTTGCTTTCTTTTTCTTTGGGCTTTACCTTTTGTGTTACTTTTAGGTTTTTGTTCAATAATACTACAAATTTATAAATTATATCTTTTACTTTTAAATTTTAGATCCAATATCAATAAATACATATATATATATATATATATGACTCTATTGATATTTTGTACGAAAAAACTTTATTCTATAAATTTTTCTTAACCCACTTAAATTAAACAAACAAATAAATAATGGATATGTGATTTATTATATTTTGAGTCGTTTGTTGATAGAAAAAAGATCAAATATGATAAAACTCTAAAAATTTTGATACATTTTTTTGTTTTTTTTTTATTGTAGAATTATTATGTTTGATATTAAATAATGTTTAATATTTAGATGAATTAATGGTATTTTATTAATTTTATATATTTTAATTATGATTTAGTAAACCTTTATTGTTGGTTATAAGGATTTTTTTATTATTAATATATTTATAATTTAAATTTATTGAAGACGTCATCCGATTTTTCCGTCCGGTCCCATCAGGTTCATTTAATAACCCAGTAACTCGTACAATTTGTATTCCAGTATGATTTTTAAAACATTAGTTCAAAGTTGATGAGAATGTTGTATAGTATAAAACAATCTTCTAGGACGTAATACACTAAATTGATACTTTTTCTTGCTCTTGACTTTTAGAGGTGTCAATATGATTATCTCTATATGGGAAATCATGTAGTCATGGTGATGACTTGTATGTAAATGACTTAATGGTATATTTGTATGGTGTACTTGTATATAAATGACTTGGGCTCTGTTTTAGTTGAGCAAGTTTTAATGATTTATTTTATAAAATGAAAATTACTTGTTTGTTTTGTTAAGTTTTTTTACTAATATTTTTAAAACAAAAAACAATTAATGCTACAATAATTATTTTTTCTATAGTATCTTTTATAAATAAAATATTGAATTCAAATTCAAATTTTAAAATTTTAATAATAAACATATCTTTCTGACACATTCCTACCAAAATAAACTTATAAAATATTAATTCAAATTTAAATTTCAAACTTTTATTAATAAAAAATTCTCTAATACAAATTCCAACAAAACATAATCATCAATCGAAACACTTATAATATATTCCTTTCTTATAACAAATACCAAAAAAAAAATCATCATAAAATCTAAAAATACTCCGTCACGGAGCCTAACCACTCATAGTCTTCATCTAGGATGGTAACAAAATATTGAATGCCATTTTCTTTACTTTTTGAAAACTTACTCATAGTGTTTGTCTAGGGTTGTTAAGTTGATAGAATTGAATCTGATAAGTGAAGGAATAAATATGTTTTGCAGTCTAATCAAGGAATTTTGACTTAACTTTCAGTATATTGCTCCAACTAATTAACACTGCTAACCATTGTATATAACAATGGAATCCAAGTATATAATATGTCCATGGAATTTTAAAAAAATTCAAACATCTCAAAAACAGATAGAGACATCAGAATTTCAAGAACCAACCACACCCACTACAAGAAAATTGGCCTTTAGTGACGAAAAATCTAGTGACGACAAAAAAACTCGTGAGTGAAGGCAATAATTAATCACCAAAATAAATGTCGTCACAGTTGGACGAGTATTAGTGACGACATATGTCGTCAAAGATGTATTGACGACATTTAAGTCGTCAATATGTGTGTGTACCCACTCTTTGACGACATATTTTGCATTACTGTTGAGTATTAGTGACGACATATGTCGTCAAAGATATATTGACGACATTTTAAGTCGTCAATATGTTTGTGTACCCACTCTTTGACGACATATGTCGTCATACTGTTGAGTATTAGTGACGACATATGTCGTCAAAGATCTATTGACGACATTTTAAGTCGTCAATACGTGTGTGTGCCATCTTTTTGACGACATATGTCGTCATACTGTTTTGTATTAGTGACGACATATGTCGTCAAAGATGTATTGACGACATTTAAGTCGTCAATACGTGTGTACCAACTCTTTGACGACATATGTCGTCATACATATCCGAGTATTAGTGACGACATATGTCGTCAAAGATGTATTGACGACATTTTAAGTCGTCAATACGTGTGTATACCAACTCACATGTTTTCACGTCACTATTGAGAATATCCGAATATTAGTGACGACATATGTCGTCAAAGACGTGTATACCAACTCTTTGACAACATGTTTTTGCGTCACTGAGAATTGTTCGATTGCTAGTGACGACAAATGTCGTCAAAGAGATTTTGACGACATTATACTAGTCAATACGTCCGTATATACAAGTTTTTGTGACAACATTATAACTAGTCAATATTGATAATACTAAGCCTTATAAGTAGTCAATATATGCTATTAAATAAGTTTCAACATCATTTATAAAATCAAAATTTTTTAATTTTTGTTTTACAATTTTATGGGTCAAAATAAATAATATATTTATTTTAAAATTATTTTAATAGAAATAGATGTTGCAAAATATCTAATTTTTAAAATTATTAAAATAAAATATTAAATTAATATATTTTGATTTTATAGCAATCAATATTATATACTGAATAATTATATTTAAGTATAGCAATCATATTATAAACATTATTAATATAAAATTTTATATTAATATTTTTGAGCTATTATTTTTCTGTAAAATTTACAATAGAAATTTTTTAACAAGGCAACAACATACATGAATCATACCATCACGCATCACGGGATCAAACCCCACCTCAAAAGACCCCAAGGAAAAGAAAATGATAAAGATTCAAACTTTAAAAAAATTAAAAGTTGCTGCAATAATTGTTTAAATTATTTTAAACCACTAAAACTTAAAAAAAGGAAAGAAAATCTAAATATTGAATAGTGTGTGGTCACAACTCAGCAACCAGCGGCATACACACTTGGCGCTTGGCTTTATGTTACCGAATAACACAAAATACGCCAGCGAAGCAAACACACACTCACACAGTGGGAATATTTCTAGGGACTGATTAATTATTTGTATAAGATCTAAAAAAAAACTGCATCCTGTTTCAGAGAGGAAGAGAGAGAGAGAGTATTTTGGTCGGAGGAGGTGTGAGAGAGAGAAAGAGAAGAGCGAGTGAGCGACGCCGTTTTAACGTCGCCGACATCGTTGATTCTCTGGCATTGTGATAAAAAGCGATGGATCAACAAGTTTGGGAGATTTTTTTGGCGGTGGCGTTAGGTTTTGTCGCCTTGTATGGAATTTCACGAGAAATGCCAATGTTAGCCGGCACGCCGCGGCGGAGAAGGCAGAGACTCATTCCACCACCACCACCACTAACATTGACGGAAAATGTAGATCCGAAAATAGCGGCGATGATGATATCGACATCATCATCGTCGGCGCTGGAGTCGCTGGTGCCGCTCTCGCTCACACTCTCGGCAAGGTACAACCTTTATTATCATCGCTCACATGCGCACAGATATGACGTATCTATCTGTATATAAATGTGTGTTTTTTTTTTCGTGTGGATGATTTCAACGATATTAACGAATTTGAGTTTTTGTGTGGAAGGAATTGATGCTCAGCGAGTATTTGGATATGCTCTTTTCAAAGATGGCAGAAAGACTAGGTTGTCATATCCTTTGGAAAGATTTCATTCCGATGTGGCAGGAAGAAGCTTTCACAATGGCCGATTCATTCAACGGATGCGAGAGAAAGTTTCATCTCTCCCAAGTACTCCTATTTCTTGTTATGCATTATTGCTCACTATGTTCCTTCAATAGAGCTTTAATTTATGGATGCGTCAGTTTCTGTGCATTTTATTGGGGGTATAAATGTTCTTCAGAATTTGAATTACCTATTCAATAGATGTGTTTGTACAAAAACAAGGTTTAATTAAATTATTGCCTTCAGGCCTGGTTGCGTGAAGAATATAAAAGATTTAGAAGGTTTTGACTAACATATGTTTGTCTGAAGTTTTTGTATTTACCATTGATGGTGGCAATTTCTGTAACTATTATCAGTGTTCGTTTGGAGCAAGGAACAGTTACTTCTCTGCTTGAAGCAAAGGGGACTATCAGAGGTTCTCGGTACTAAACAAAATCTGGTGAAGAGTTGACTTCTTATGCACCTCTAACAGTTGTATGTGATGGTTGCTTTTCAAACTTACGACGCTCCCTTTGTGATCCAAAGGTACGTGTAAGAGATTTTTTTCCCCTTAATTAGCTGTTAGTAGCTAAATTTGTCTTTTCCGTCTTTTCCTTATTTTGGATTGCTTGAAGACTTTTCATGGAGCTAATTAAGGTTGACAGTTTTTCAACATCCAGTGATCTATGATATTGTTTTCTGCAGGTGGATGTGCCTTCTTGTTTTGTTGGCTTGGTTTTGGAAAATTGCAACCTTCCCTTTGCCAACCATGGCCATGTTGTTCTAGCAGACCCATCACCTATCTTATTCTATCCAATCAGCAGTACAGAGATTCGTTGCTTGGTTGATGTACCTGGACAAAAAGTTCCCTCTATTTCAAATGGAGAAATGGCCAAGTATTTGAAGACAACAGTGGCTCCACAAGTAATACTAGGTTTCAGAAATTGATGCTTTCTCGTTACTGGACAAGCTTGAAGTTTACAATATCACATCAAACAATCTGCTGCGCATATCTCGTTCTTATGTTTCTAAATTTAATCACTCTGGCACAGCTGTTGTAGGTCCCTCCTGAATTGCATGATGCATTCATTGATGCAGTAGAGAAAGGAAACATTAGAACAATGCCCAACAGAAGTATGCCAGCTGCTCCTCATCCTACTCCTGGGGCTTTGCTCATGGGTGATGCGTTCAACATGCGTCACCCCTTAACTGGAGGAGGAATGACAGTCGCTTTGTCTGATATTGTTGTCCTTCGCGATCTTCTTAGACCTCTTCGTGATTTGAATGATGCACCTACTCTTTGCAATTACCTAGAATCATTTTACACCTTGCGCAAGGTACATCTCATCTGAGTGCAGGACTTTATTTAGTGAGTGACATAGGGAACTATCAAGCATGTTCAGATTGAAAATGACCAGTGTTCTAGTTCTATATGATATGCATATATATGGCTGTGATCTCTTCATTTTTTTTTGCTGAGTGGAGTAGAGCAGTTTAACTCTTTCTTCATCTTTTTCCCTTCATTTTTCCTCACGTTATAGTTGGATATATTGTTTCTTATTTAAAATTTTGTATACTTTATACATATTAGTGAGGAAGAAATAATACAAATATCTCTCTCTTGCCCTATTTTGGCTGCAAATTATTTAGAATCCTACATGTATCCTGCAATATCTATTCTTCTTTCATTGATTATTTTCCAACTTGGAGATGGATATAACGCAAGCTTCTGCGAGTTATAAAATGACCAGTGTTTATTTCTGCAGCTTTGTACACTTGAATTTGAGACACGTCGAGCCTCATATTACTGGTTGCTTGATGCACTCGATCTTTACCTCCCTTATGTCTGGGAATATTCACGGTTAAATGTGACAAACACGGTGCTGTCTAAACGGAAGGTATGCTTAAAGTTTCAATTCTGGCACCGATAAGATTTTTTTCTAATTTTCCTCTTGAGTAAACCATACCAGTTATCCCGTCGTCCAAATCTTAACCCCAAAGAGAGAGAGATTATGGTTTCATTCTTGACAATTGTTTGTTCCTATTACAGTTAAATCGTCTTGTAAACGAAAAATGGGTTGATGGTTGGGGTGATCCTCAGCTAATAACACTGGCTGGCTTACGGCGTAGAGGGGTGACTCCAACTGTAATTAATAGATTTGTTCGAGGGATTGGTATTACTAGAAGGTTGATTTGCTCATTAAATTATGTGTACACTGGCTTTACTTGTTAGTATTCTCTTTGCATTCAGGGAGATGGGACTAACTATTATTAAAATACCTTTTTTCAGTGACTCTAGTTTCATACAGTTGGAACGCCTTGAGTACCACATCCGTGAAGAATTAAATAAAACAGCAGCAAGGACAATGGTTGTGCTAAATCCTCTTAAGGTAACTTCAATTATGTCTCTCTCACCGTTTTGTAGCCAGGAAAGATCACTTCAGATATTGAACGTCATTGCATGTTAAGATTGCTGTTTTTACTAATGTTGTGGTTGATTCTTCCTGTATTAAGGTAGTTATTACAAATCTGGAAGCTGGTTCAGTAATGGATCTCAATGCCAAGAAATGGCCTGATGCTCAAACGGACGACGCCTCTTATTTGTACAAGGTAAGTAAGAATTTGCAGTTTGCAAGAATAAAGAATTCTACTTCGCTGCTCTCATTTGTGATATTTAATAAGAGTCTGAATTGGTGGTGGTTTTCTTTTTATTTGCCAAATCTTGACCGGAGTTTTGCTTTGTGTTAACTTTTCCTTTTGTACTCTTCTGACATGTTCCTTTTTCAAATGTTGTATATATCGAACATTTAGAGTTCCGAATGTATGATGACACCAAAGATTTCTATGGGCTAGCCCCTGGAAAATCTGTCCTACTAAGGTTTGTATTCTTTTTTGGGTTATCAGCTTGTCCTGATTTTGATTAGTGCTCATGTGGAATGCACAGTCAACAGCTAACAGCTCTTTTGAATAATTTCTGTAGGTATGCATTTCCCATCAAGTGCACTGACGTAATACTTAGTGATGATCAGGAGTCAATTCTTGAGATCCGGGCTGAAATATGATCCTTCCAAGAAAACCAAGCCAAAGGTGCTCTTGCACAAATTGATTTGATAACAGTTGTTGGTTTCCCAAAATCAAACCTCCTTTCTTTTCAATTGGCAGTTTGAAGTTCTGCTTTGTAGGGAGTTCTTCACTGGGTTGCTGATACTCCATCATGCTTTTAGATACTATTATTGAATGAATGAAATATATTTGATATTATTTAGTGCAAATGAGTTTTAGACAATTTGATTTGAGGTTTCAATGACAATAATTTGTAAAAAAATGTGCAAAAAAAAATAAAATTGTAGTTGTGCTTAGTGACGACAAAAGTCGTCAAAAGAAAAAAAAAGTGCTCAGTGACGACAAACGTCGTCAAAAGAAAAAAAAGTGCTCAGTGACGACAAAAGTCGTCAAATTTAAATGTATGCTATTGACAGCAATATGTCGTCACTAATGAGCTTCCACATCAGCATGCCACGTAAGCTTGTTGTCCACGTCATATTGCCACGTGGCCTTCAAATCCAGGTTGGACAAGCTAGTGACGACTTTTGTCGTCAAAAAGTGTCGAAGCTTTATTGACGACAGTACAAATGTCGTCACAGGCTAGATACTGCGTCAGGGCGGTATTGACTATGCTTTGACAGCACTAAAGTCGTCACTATTATATCACAGTGACTACATTTTAATAATTACTCACAATATATTGTCGTCACTAAATGCCACTTTTCTTGTAGTGACCCTTCCTATACGTCAAAGGTGAACCAATATATTTTGTGATATCATTCAAGATGAAGACATGCAAGAAATTGAAGAATTTTTTAGGCTAAAATTGAAGAATCTTTTATAGGTGATCGATTATAAAATTTAGTTTAAGGAAGACAAATATAAAATTAAAACAAGTTTGTAGTAGGAATTAATTAAGAATATATTGGTAACGACAATTGATATCAACAGAAAAAGAAGATTTTGTCTCATAATTTCTTTGGTTTTTATTCGAACAAGCAACCCAAAACTGGCCTTCCAATAATGGGAAGGACCATCATGAATTTGGGATCGTTGAGGTAAACCTTCAAATAATAAGTTGGAAAAATATTGATGGAACCTCCAAATCTAAAGAACCTTGCTACTCTTGATATGGATACCCAAGCGGGGCTTTTATTGTTTGTCTTTTTGTTGCAAGTTTCTTTAGTGTTCACATTGAAGCTCGTTTGGAGAGACGGCTGATTTGGTTCTTGATTATAAAATTACTTCTTTGAATTGCTATTGTTTTTAAAGCCTTTAAATTTATTCAATCATTCACATTAACATTAATGCATGAGTTGGCGACAATTCTTTTTTCATGGCATTCGGGAAGACAAATTTGATGAAATTAATGTATTTCATCTATATTTGTGCAGTCTAGGCCTGCATTATTACAAAGAAATGTTTATACGTTTTTTTTTTCAGAAACTTACAAACAATTGTTGGAGTGTGTGACTGTGTGAGAGAAAAAAAAAAAACAAATAGTTTCTGCTAGATGATTTATTGAATAAAAATTGGATCTATGAATATTAATAGTTGTCATCAGAAACAATGTTTAATAAAAAATTGGATGAACCAAATTAAGAACAATAAAGAAATCAACTCAACAAGATTTTATATTTCCTTGATTTCCTGTCAAAAGTAGTCTCCACCCCATCAATTTTCTAAATCAAATAATTTAAGTTTCATTTATCAATTCATTGTATTTATTTTGATGAGATTCTAAAAAAAAACCGATCTCTATGAATGGATTAAAGTCAACATCAGCATCTTCTAATATGATATCTGTTCTTTCAAAAATTTATATGGTACCTAACTCTGCATGACTTTACTACTAGTGGTTAATTACCATGTTAAAATTTATCCAAATTAAATAGAAGGATTGTGATAGATCGTGTGTAATTACTGTAGATCATATTAGAGAACGTATAATAAGTAAAATATGCATGTGTATAGATCCATGTATCAGATAGAATAAATATAATAGGTAGGATAAATGTTATATAGCAAGTAAGATAAATGTAGTAGGTAAAGGTTAAATATTTAGTTGTTATTGATGGACTATGTTTAGTTGTTGTTGATGGAGGATCTTCGTATAAAAAGTTAAAACATTTGTATAGATAAAATTCCACGGTGAAATTACTATGGTGCATATAGCAGGTGGGACAAACGAGTATAAAAACTAAACACGTATTAATACGGAGGTAGGATCATCTATCTAAAACTATTCTATATTATTCTATCCAATAATATCGTTTCACTAAAATCAGTGACTAAAAGTATAAATATCACTAAAATTAAATATGCAACTATTACGCCCCCAATCCAAGTGTAAGTGAACCCTACGATATAGAAACTTAGTTTTAATTCTAATTTTAGTAAAACGTGTTTTGAATATTCGACACAATAAAACAGAATAATCTTAGATAGAGAACCTATCTTGTGAATACAATGGTGAAGTACGATGGAGATCGGATCCTTTGTTTAATGTAATTCGGTCTTATTGTATTCAATACTCAAAACAACATTGTTTCACTAACATTAGGGATAACTATTATTTCTTAACTCAGATGTGAGTGAATTTCATGATGTGGTTTTAATAATCCTAATTTTAGTGAAACAACCTAACTAGTTTTAAATATGAGACAAAATAATTTTAAAAAAGATGATAATATCTTAGTACAATCCATATAGCAAATGGATAAATGTTTACTTGTTTACCAATCATATTACAAATAGTATAAAAGATACAATATTCATATATGGACTTTGTGTGGTTGGAGTCTAGGAAGAACCTTAAGACCCTCCTAATTGCCAACTTTACAGTTTACATAACCCCACCTTCACTAACAGTAACTGCACTAAATCCCTCATATATAGATCATATGCTTTGGTTCAATGCCAAACTCACGTCGCATTCCATGCGTTTCCTATTATCGAAGCTCAAAAAATGGAGCTTTTCTATGTCTCTTTGCTCTGCTTATTTGTTCTTCTTGTAACCTTCTCATTCCATTTTCTCTTTTACAAGAACAAATCAGGCTTATCTGGGCCGTTACCGCTTGGAAAAACAGGGTGGCCGATGATAGGAGAAACTCTTGAATTCCTTTCTTGTGGATGGAAGGGTCATCCTGAAAAATTTGTTTTTGATAGGATGGCCAAGTATTCATCCCATGTTTTTAGAACTCATATTTTAGGGGAAAAGGTTGCTGTTTTCTGTGGTTCTCCAGGGAATAAATTTTTATTCTCAAATGAGAATAAGCTTGTTCAATCATGGTGGCCTAACGCAGTAAACAAAGTCTTCCCATCTTCTACACAAACTTCATCAAAAGAAGAGGCTATCAAGATGAGAAAATGCTTCCAAACTTTCTTAAACCTGAAGCTTTGCAACGATACATCGGTATCATGGATTCTATTGCTGGGAGACATTTTTCTTCCAGTTGGGAAAATAAGGGTCAAGTTGAGGTTTTCCCACTTTGCAAGAACTATACATTTTGGATTGCTTCCAGGTTGTTTGTGAGTGTGGAGGATCCCACTGAAGTTGCTAAGTTGCTTGAACCTTTCGGCCTTTTGGCTTCTGGGATCATTTCAGTCCCTGTTGATTTGCCCGGAACGCCTTTTAACAAAGCAATTAAGGCCTCAAACGAGATCAGGAAGAGACTTTTGGTTATAATCAAGCAAAGAAAAATTGATTTGGCTGAGGGAAAGGCATCTCCTACTCAAGATATTATGTCTCATATGCTCACTACTAGTGACGAAAATGGCAAGTTCATGCATGAATTGGATGTTGCTGATAAGATTCTTGGTTTGTTGATTGGAGGCCATGACACTGCTAGCTCTGCATGCACCTTCATTGTCAAATTTCTTGCTGAGTTGCCTGAAATTTACGACGGAGTGTACAAGGGTAAGCTTCATTTTCTTAGCTTTTATTCAAATTTGTTCACGTAAGAGCATGGACTAAATAGAATTAAAAGGTGATTTCTGAATTTAAGGATGGCGACCTTTAAAATGGAAATGACGTTAGTTTTTGACTTAGATCCTTAACCAGTCAAAATTTGTATTCCTGAAAACTTTAGGCGTTGACATAGAAATGCCAAAACCAAGCTGAAGTTACTGTTTGCTTTAAAAGTTGAAAACATTTCCTATATGCATTATTTGGTTGGGAGAATATAGATGGATTTGGAATTTGAAACTCACAGTCCAAATCCTCTTTGGTGCTATGGATTTGAAATTATAATTAAGGTCTAGGAGATTTCAACCTTGTCTTTCCCTATTCTGAAACTTGTGGATTTTTCAGTCATACTTATTGAATGCACAGTCTAGATAACAGCAAGAAAAGATCTTTGTATTTTGCATATATCAATTTTTTAGTATAAATATTTTTATAGGTATTTGTACTGTTAAGAAATATTGAACTCCATCTACGATCAGTTTGCCTATAAGTAGCCGTTTTTAAATTCTAGAGGACTATGTTAAGTTAGCAGGTGAGCCATGTTAAGTTAGTAAGGAATCCAAAGTGTAATCCATGTTAAGTTAGTAAGGAATCCAAAGTGTAATCCACGCAAACCGCCCAACATATTAGGATAAAGATTTAGTTGTTGTTGTAATTGTACTATATAGGCATAAATGAATGGTGCAGTACAAAAGTTTTTACATAAGAAATACATTTATAAATATTTTGTTAGAAAAATCTCAAAACTTCAATGCATAAAAGTATAAAACATTACTGTCAATGCTTGCTGATCCCTTCTTAGCTGGCTATATATGGATCAATTAATTAGCATATATCACCTAATTATTAGTTTATTTTGCCTCCCTTTTTTAACAGAACAAATGGAGATTGCAAAATCAAAAGCACCAGGTGAACTGTTGAACTGGAATGATATCCAAAACATGAAGTATTCATGGAATGTTGCATGTGAAGTAATGAGACTTGCACCTCCTCTCCAAGGTGCTTTTAGAGAAGCTCTCACTGATTTCATGTACAATGGTTTCTCAATTCCAAAGGGATGGAAGGTAAAACAACGAAAAAATTATAATCATATATATTTTTTTCTTTTTCAAATATCATATTAAAAAGAATTGGAAAGAAACCTTAACAAAATTTGATGTATATAAATAGAAAATGATCCAAAAGTATGATTCATAGAGTCAACTTCACATATTTGGATAAACGCTTACCATATTTATTTCCCAACTTAATTCCTCATACATGTTCCTTTTTTATTTTTTGTTTCTTAAATTATGCAGCTATATTGGAGTGCAAACACAACACACAAAAATCCTGAATGTTTTCCAGAACCTGAAAAATTTGACCCTTCAAGATTTGAAGGCAGTGGACCTGCGCCTTATACATTTGTACCATTTGGAGGAGGACCAAGAATGTGCCCTGGGAAAGAGTATGCCAGATTGGAAATTCTTGTTTTCATGCATCATCTTGTGAAAAGGTTCAGATGGGAAAAAATTATTCCAGATGAGAAAATTGTTGTGGATCCACTGCCCAGTCCTGCCAAGGGACTTCCTATTCGACTTTATCCTCGCAATGCATAAGAAATTTGCTTAAAATTCTATGAATCATGAATCAATATTACCTAAAGAAACATGTACAATGTTTGTTTGCTTCTGCAATTTTGAAGTTTTTGGTTGTTTTTTCCACCTTTGTTTCATGTTCAATTTGTGATTATTTGTTCAAAGGCTAGTGAAACAAGACATGAAACTCATAATGAAAGAAATAAATACTGATTTTGGCAACAATTTTAACTAGGTGAGAATTAATTAATACTGCTCTTATACCATTGTGTATGAGTTTCAATTCTCATGATTGAAAATTAATGTTTGTGAAAATGTAACAGATATTTATATCATAATTAATTCCCACAACTTTTGTTTGAATCATCTCAGGGTATTAATTTGAATTAATTGATTATGGAATCTGCAAATTACTGTTTATATATAATCCAATAATTTCTTGTAATTCCCTTCATTTAATCAAGAGAAATTTGATATATATCATAATTTGTAGACATTTTGAATACTTTCATAATTCATTTGAAATGGTCCAAGCACTCGATTTTCTATCAATTTTTATATGGCCAACCAAGTGTTAAGATTATTATAGAATGAAGTGTCTAATTAAAATATGGGGATACAAAAAAGTTAATTGGTCACTGGCATACATAATTAATGTTCTCAATTTCCAAATAAAATAAAGAAGCTGGTGATCATGAAAATAAAAATTCTTATTGTCTGTTCATATATAAATATATTTTGATTGAGAAAGCAAATTAAAACGATTGTCTAAAAAAATAAATAATGATTTTAATTTCTTTAGTGGAATAACAAGTTTTCGAAATGATCTTGAAAGATCAAGGTTAGACGTGCGGTGTCTCAGTGGGTTAGAAACATTAGGTGTGACACCGATAACAAAAGCAGTAATGGACAATAATAAAATGCGGAAAGTAAAGAGACAGGAGGTTGGTAACGCAGTTCGGCAATCTTCCAACGTCTGCGGGGCCACGCCCAGAAAAACAATCCACTAAGTTCACAAGTTACAAGATACTCGGTCTGACACAAAGTAAGATTCCCTCTTATCTTTGACGCCGCCTCTTCCTAACTCCATAATGAACGTAATTGTGCGAGCTCCCCTCGACTTGTGTTGATTCCTCCTGGAATCTGTGGTTAATGCAAGTCCCCTTGCCCACAATGAAAACAAGATCCCCTTGTCAATGGTGACTCCTCCCGGAATCCGTGGTTGATACAAGATCCCCTTGCCCACGTTTGAACTCTCCCGAGCTCCTCAACAACCTCCTCCCGATGCTGGATTATAATAAAGAATACAAGGATTGCATCTTCAATAATATTGCATTAAGATGTTTAAGCCAACACACTTTGATCAAAGATCTCCAACAAAGAAGTGTGTTCACAGTCTAATGAAGACCGAAATAAACATCAAGGCTCTACATGATTCAAACAATTCGCACGCCTTGCACACCCAAAGCCGTGTGGTGTGGAAAGGTCATATAGTCACACCAAATCTTCCCATGTTTATCTCCAAATCTTCCCATGTTTATCTCCAAGATTATTTCCAAATAATTCAAATGAAAAGATGGAAAAAATCATGTGACTTCAATGGTTATCTTTTCCAAAGATAGATCTTTAATGATAACTTCCAAGAATACCAAGATAAGCCCAAAAATATCAAGATAGCATTAATCTCCAAATCAATCTTCCTTGCATAGATTGATTTAATTTGATTTATGCTTTCAATAAGATCTTTCCTTATCTTGCCAAAAAATCAATGTCAATTAAAATAAATGCCACTCCACGTGTGCATTAACAGATCTTGTTACTAAGGTTGTTCATATGAGCCAATTAGATGGCACAAAAAGCAGATTTCAATATTTCATAACGTGATTGATTAGGTGACATGCATTTAAAAATGACATTAATTGGTAACCACTATCAAGTGCAACTATTATTTTAATTATTTGATATTTTGTTGCCTATGGAAAATACTAAGTAAAAAGCCCAATAAAACTTTTATTACATTCAGTATTTCATTTTATGATTTATTTACGTCACGTGTATTTAATATAATGAAACACGGAATGAAATACTGAAGGTAACAGAAGATATGAAGTGATAAAAAAGACAAAAAAAAAATCTATGCTTTTATCATTCATCCCTATGCTTTCTTAAATCCAAAAATGGATTAGTACTCTGTCACTAAAGAACCATATATGTTTACTATAGTAAGAAATTCAACCATGATAATTGCAATTTTAAGACTAGGATATTATAAGACTAATTTACCAATAACATCCAGTGTATAATTGCAATAATAATTGATCAAATTATCCATGTAATTAATTAATTTAGTTACAAGAATCATATATTTTCTTTATATGATCAATGGCTTATACATTAGTAATGTAAAAAATAGATGTAAAAAATTTTGATTTCTTTTCTCTTGACGTTTCATCATCTTTGCGAGACAAATTGTAATTCTACATATTTATTCAAAAATTTAAAATTTGTCGTCACTAAACAAGCAAGAATAGAGTGAGGGATAACATTTACTTGAGAGAATAATATATGCTTCTTTTTGAGATTGCATACTCAAACACTATACATAAAAAAAAAGGTAAGTCAAAAAATTTGAAATTAGGAAATAAAATGTAAAAACATTTCAAGTAATTATAATTTAATAAAATTTAAATAAGCAATAGAAGGATATTTTCTAAGTAGTCAGCTTAAATTAAGCAGTATAATTTTCTATTTCTGCAACTTCAATAATCCATTTAATATCCATCCAAATCTTTAAGTATTACGAACACATGCCAAATATATTATTAGTGTGTCTTGAATAAAAAATACAGAAGTTTTTTTTTTTTTATAAAATTAGTCATTATTAATCTAATGATAAGTTACAATCATATAAGAATGTATTTATCACAAATTACTCCAAATATCATCACATATAGAAACACGACCATTTGATGTAATAGAAGTTTGAATATAAATGTATTTTTCAGTTTTGTAAATTATTATTTTTCATTTCACACATATTGTTGTTCTAAGCATGTAGTTAACTTATAGATTTAAAATATTTTGACAATAATTTATAAATCCTACTCTTTACTGAAACTAAAGGATAAATTTGTACATCGATATATCATTTTTGTTAATTAATTTTTAATTTTTTTCATTTGTATATTTAAAAGGAGAATGTTGGAGGGAGCAAACTTGTAGAATTGTGATCATTTGCTGGAATGTTGATTTCATGTACATGTTTTTCCTTCAAGTATCGTATCAAAATTTCATATTTCGATCCTTTTGGACAATTGTTACATTTTGCCTTGACCAATTGATTGTTAGAATAAAAAGATTTGGTGTCTCATATTTTGAACATGTTCTATTTGAACCTTTCTTCAACATTAAAATGTCATTTCTTCATTTTTCATATTAAAATCATCAAATTGAGAGCTGATACTAACAATGTTATCTCTATTACAGCTATCTATTTTATAGAAAAAGAAAAATCCTATTAATTGAATAAATAGAAATAATTTGTAATAAATTAAAAAATTGAATAAAATAAAATAAATAAGTAATGTTGGGAGAGAATCTATTAACAAATCCAGTGGCGGATCCAGAAATTATGATTTGGGGGGGCAAAATTACATAATACTGGTAGTAAAAGTTATATTTTAATTTTTAGAAGTGCAAAATTCCTATTTTCTTAAGGATTTAATTGAAAATTTTAAATTTTTTGAAGGGGCATAATATAATTTTTAACATCTTGGGGGGGCGGTCGCAACCCCCCCCTCCCCCCGCTTTTATCCGCCATTGAACCAATCTATATACAACATTATATTCTCTTCTTCTCCATTCCCAAGCAAAGATTTCTTCATCAACTAATCTAGCTAGTTTCATCTCAACCAAAGGTATATTTCTCTGTTTTCAACATTTTACTCAATTTCTTTTGTGAGCCCTTTCAATAATAATAATAAAAAAATCTATTAGCTATGAATTGCGATTACATGCACCTTAAAAAATTTTATTGTGCAAACTTTATCACAATTAATTTTGAAAAATCTCATCAAAATGTCTAATTTCAGTCCACATATAACAAATCAAATTTCATACTGTTAAATATTTACTCTTCCAATTTTAATGGATTTTCGTTTTCGAAATGTGAAATACGTAGCATAAATGACTCGTGATAGAGATTTTGCTACTAATTAGTTTGCCAACTTATAGTTGACAAATCTTAGTTCCTTTTATTCAAATAAAAAATTATAACACCAATAAAATTCATTTGGATACTTTAAAAATTTATGCCACGAAATTAAACTAACTTGATTTGGTCACTTTCTTCCCAAATTTGACTAGTAAGTTAATTATATCTGTATTAATTGCCAACATACATGCTTAATCCATTGGATGCTGTACATTTTTATGTATCCAAAAAAGACATAATGTCCCACAAAAACCAAAAAAAAAAAAAAACACAACACTTATTTAACTAATTGTATGTTTATAACATTTCCTTGACGAGCATGAGCATGTCACAAGAATATCCCACTTTCAGTGACCGTTGAAAGTGTCGCTATTGTTTCTTTAGGCAATAAAATATATCTTACTCGGTAAAACGAAAAAAAAAACTTTTATAGGTTGGTGGTGTTACCAAAAATGATGAAGGCATTGTCCAAACATATGTATCATAAGTTGAATATTCAACCAAACGACAAATCACGAATATTTCTTTTGGTGTTGAATTTTTCATAGAAATGAAGTTGAATTAATTGCTTTCGTACCTAACCCAAATGGAATAAAATTGGAACCAAAACTACTACATTCCTTTTTATAGAAAACGACAACAAAACAGTAATGATCCCACAAATTAATTAATGTAGCTATATGGTTTACTAAACCATGAAAATTATCAAGAATAATTTGAATTGGTGGATCAAAATAAACAGGTTGGGTATATATATATATATATATATATAATCAGTTCAAGAAGAGAGATTGCTTAACTTCAAACGAGCTTAATTTTCTCATTTGAAGTCAGTATTGCCTTTATAATATAGTGTTTCAAAACTTTGGACGAAATTTACAAAACTCATTGAGTTTTGTTGTACGATGTATGTTATTTTTTGGTAAAATTCATTTGTTTAGATCACTTTCTGTGCATTTAAATTTTCCTAATTCTTTTCGAGTTGTTTTCTATTTTGATTTAGAATTTTCTGCAATTATACAAATGCTTGTAGCTCTTTATTTTTATTATTACGACTTGACAATTATTCAACACCTTTCAAATTCTCTTAAATTTGTGTTTTTTTTTGTCTGGTTTTTTTTTCTTTGCGAAAAAAATGTGCGTGTTTTATTAAATTGTCCCCTATTAATAAGATTCTCAAATATTCAAAATGCCATAAAATTTTTTGTCCATTTTTTTTTTGTGTTCTTTGCAAAAGAAAATATGCGTGTTTCATTAATCTGTCCCTATTAATTAATAAGATTCTCAAATATTCAACATGCCATACATTTTTTTGTCCAATTTCTGATAGGTCTGATTAATATTAGAAACGTATTGACAATTGATTTTGCTACCTTTCTATGTTGATTTAGATGAAAGTGCAGTATGAACACTGCTGCTGACCTTTTTATATCTTCTTTAATTTCAAAGTCATAGATTCCATAATTTTGGTAAACAAAGGATAAATTATATGAATTCTAATACTAATATTATTGAGAGTTCTAGAATAAGACATGAATTAAAAATTTTATACATGGAATCAAATACTCCACAAGTAATGGAACAAAATGTTGAGATTTGTTCAAGAATCATAAATGAATTAAAAATTTAATAGATTCAAACCTTCCCCAATTAATCAAACTTAAAGAGTTGATCAACTTGAATGTAGGACCAGTGGAATTTGGATCCAATTTGGATCTTCTACACTTAATTCGAGAACTCCTTCCGGTAGGTAACAAGGCTAATTTTTGGATCTTCTGTGCCTAATACGACAAGGGTTTGACTTGGATTAAAATATTATTGTATGCTTTAATGGTTCTTTCAACGTTATTTACTTGGTTAATTAATTAATTAATTGTACTTTTGACTTAGGAAAATGAGAAATATTGGGATTTGAAAGTGTTGCATCCAAGAAAAATTAATCTAAGTTTGACATGTTAATGACATCTTAGATAGCGATTAAAGACTAATTAGGTTTAAGCATTTGGATTGGTCAACTGACTATCCTAAACCAAACAGGTGGGATTGAACATGTAATTAATTATATATTAAGGTGGACAAAAGACTTTAATTGATCAATTAAAATTTTAATTCCTCTTAAGTTTTGAGACCGAGTCAAATCCAAAGAAAGAGATTCCAATGGCAGCCTGTCCCTTAAAAAATATTGTAGGATTTATAATAGTGTAAGAATATCCACAAATATTGGCAATAAAACACGAATTCATCTGTAATAATCTAGGCATTTTTGAAGAAAATAAAATAAAATTCCAGTGAACAATTAATCAATACCGATGAGTACTTGGGTACTTTTAAAATTTTTGAAACAAATTATTGAAAAGGTTGTGGCACATCTCTTAATTCATAAAGAGGATATAACTTTGAGCCATTTATTGTCGATGGTATGATTTCAGAAAATGTAAGTTTTGTGTACACAAAAATGTTTATCCTATATATAAATAGTACATTATTTTTAAAATCTTGTCCTTTATAATTAAATATAAAGTTTTGAATTATTACATTTTAACTCTTGTTGGTGAAAGGCACTTATGAAAACTTGAAACTCATACTGAGGAGAAATATATAACTGCATTAATTGCATTTTTTTTTTTTTTTTTTTGCGTAAACTATTCTGATAGCAACTTATGATCAATTACAATATTAAGTCATAAAAATCATGAAATTTAATTAAGTCTATCATGTAATTAAGTAGGAAAAAAATGGAAAGAGGAATGAGCAATATATATGAAAGAAAAGTAGGAACAAATATTGCAAAGTAATGTCATTCAAAATTATTATTCATTTTATAATAGTTTTAAATTTCCATGCATACTTCAAATCTGCAAAAAGGAAAAAAAATAAAATCATTGGACGGTCTCTAATTTGATTCTCTGAGCTTCCCATTCTTCCAGCTAATAAATCTGGGGGCTCCAATTTCCAAACTACCTGTAAAGAATCAATTAAACTTCATAATTACAAATGGTTTTTCTATATACTAAATATTGAAAAATTACATACAACAATTTTAGATCCAACCAGCCCTGTTGGTGTTTTAAACTAAATTTCATTAATTAATAGTTTTTTAAAAGGGTTTGTTTCTTAAAGTATAAATTAGTTTCGTAATAGATTTTGTTTCTTAAAATATAAATTAGTTTCGTAATAGGTTTTGTTTCTTAATTAATTTCTGATATGGATTAGAAAATTTCTTACTGTATGAATAGAGGGTGTGGGATCTTTTATAATTTGGAGGAGAGTGAAATAATTATAAGAGAAATACCTCAAAAAAAGTTGTACAATTTAGATAAATTCACCGAAAATATATATCATTCCCGCGTATTTATGTTTTATCAAATTAATATCAAAAAATTTTTTGGCTCTGACAAGCCCTTATCCTTATTCCCCTTTTGATTAGATTTGATTAAGAAATCTCTTCTACATGTTCTGCTGGAATAAGGAGAAAAAAAAAATGCTCAAACCTTGGATATCTTATGAATGCTTATTTTGTTGAGACAATTGCAGTCAAGTATATATGGTTTGGAATAGAGATGGCCAGGACTAACTAATAAAAGCCTAGAGCCGGAACTGATATTAGAAACCAACCGCATTCGGATAAAAAATCTCCTTTTTACCGGGAATTCAAATAATTTGCATCCACCGCAAAAATCGACCCTTTCTTGATATTTTTATATGTTTTAGATATCAAACTTCCGGTTTTGGAACCGGAATCAGCGGTTCGGAATCGGAAGCGGAACCGAAATCTTGGTCCCACAAAATCGGAACTGGCATCTAACCGTCTATGGACGGTTCGGTTTCGGTTCCTGATTTTGTGGAACAGGAATCGGAACCGGCGGTTCCGGAACTGTCCAAAACAAAAATTTATAATTCTATAAATATTTCTATACTACTTCATTTTCATCACATAATTTCTTAGTTTTCTAATCTTTATATTGTAAGTTTTAATGTTTATAGTTTAGGGTATTAATTTTTTTAATTAATTATTCTAATTATATTATTATATTGTTCAATCATTCTATCAATACTCTTATCATTGATATATTTTTCTTTCTCACTTATTTAATCCTTCATAATTCTATTTTTCTAAAACCTCCATATATTAGTTCAATTTCAACTATTAATCCAATTATATTATGTATCAACTTAATTTTTTAATTTATATTATTCTAATTCTATTATTATATTATGCTAATATACTATTTGAATTCCAATTAATAGTTCGATCATTCTCTCAATACTCTTATTCTTTCTATATCTTTCTTTCTCACTTATCTAATATTCTTAATTCTATTATTCTAAAAAATTCATATATTAGTTTAATTTTAACTACTATTATAATTATGTTATTATATTATACTAGTTGAATTCTAATTAATAATTCAAATATTCAAATATTCTTATTATTTTTATATCCTTGAATCTCACTTGTCTAATTCTTCTTAGTTCTATTATCTAAAAACTATATATTAATTAAGTTTAATTGTAACTATTATTATTCTAATTATATTATTATGTTGTATTATTTGAGTTTCAATTAATAGTTTAATCATTATTTCAATAGAAATCAAATTTAAAAATGGGATTACAATCGAAATTCGAAACTAAAAATCGGAATTGGAACAAAACCGGAATCGAAACCGGGGACAGAACCGGAACCAGAATTGGAACCGTGATCACCCCTAGTTTGGAATTTATAATAGATGGCCAATATAGATGGATGGCATCCCAAATAATTCTCTATATCTTTAATCAAACCAATGACTCGATCACGATGAAGCAAAGTCCAACTTTTGTAGTTCTCATCATCCATTAAAATAATTGCTAAAAGAACTTGTGCAGCATCAGTGCAAAATCTCAACACATGCATGTATGTGTGTGCACAATATCGAAGATATAGTAGGCATATATAATTTTGGGAAATCTCCACAAATAATTTATTGAAGCTGGCATATCTTTGGGCATTAATATGCTTAGTCAAAACAATAGCACATGCATGCACACCATTGATCCATGCTTCCGTTTATTAAGATAATCTCATATAGGGGATACTCTTGATTTAGGAGTATAATTTCGTTTTTGGTAAAGCATTAATTGAGTCATTTTATGGGTTGAAACTTCCTTCTTATGATCATTCTCTACTTTTTATACTTAGTCTTAGTTTTGTTCAATCTATGATAGTATTGAAAACACATTTTAATGCCTAACCAAATACATTATAGGAGAATGAAATGAAACCCATACTGGTTGATGGGGTTTTCGAAAGGTTTAATTTAGCACCGAACATATTAATGTAAGACAACATATCTTTATAAATAAGACACAAAATTCGAGAAATTTGAAAGAGTTAAAACAAAAGATAAAACGACGTGAGTCATGCGACTATATGCAATAAGGTTTTTAGATCTCATCGTTCCTTCTGTACGTCTAGTTACAATAACAATTATGAGCACGAAGAAAAATTTTCTGTCCTTTTTGAAATTACGGACAAGGTTTAGGGTTTTTCTTCACTTATTTTTTATTTTTTGAACTAATCTGCCTAGTTAATTACCTTCCGCATCAGTTTTAAGACCACATAGTCAAGGATTGTGAATTTTCAAGAAAGATCATACATTATCTTTCCCTAAAAAATGGTAAACGCTATCTTTTTCAGCCCGTAATTATTTCGGATTTTCGCAAGTTGAAAATGAAATTTGCTCGAGATTCTATCAAATTTGAATCACCAAGGCCAATAACAGCGGTATCCATGCATGGCTTCTTTCAATATATTGTTAATAACAACACCCACTCTTTTTTTTTTATGTCTCAGGTTCCTAACTCTACAACTCTATGTTTTCCGCCACTTCACTGCTGTTGAGTCAGACTAATCCTGGGCGTCAAGCCAACCGTCCCCTAGCCAATTGAGGATGTAAACTGCGGGATGTGCACGCAATAGGTACTAACCTTACGGTAGTAGCCCAATCTGGGTACCAGGGTCAGTCTTCAATCATTGGTCACCAAGTCACATACCTCCCGGCCCAAAGTGTTGACGATGCTCCTCCAACTCCTCTGACAAATTCTGAACCCACTCGGCCTCACTCCTGCGCACAGCCACCATAATTAGCCAACTGAGGATGTAAACTGTGGGATGTGCACGCAATAGGTACTAACGTTACGGTAGTAGCCCAATTTGGGTACCAGGATCAGTATTCAATCATTGGTCATCAAGTCACATACCTCCCGGCCCAAAGTGTTGACGATGCTATTCTGAACCCACTCGGCCTCACTCCTGCGCACAGCCACCATAATTGTTCTCTATTACATATGTGCCCCGGGGGAATTTGGAGCATCTTACAAATACCCTTTCTCCACCCATTTATCTATAAATGGATAGATTTGCGCTCTAAATAGGATTCGAACCTTGGTTGCCATGGTAGAATCCCACTTAGAATAACATTTTAGGTATGCTCATTTGGTATAACAATAGCCACTGCCACTCTTATTTGGACTCTCTGCAGATTCCCGGTACTCATCCCCTTCAATGTGTATAGTCAATGACGAGCCACATGCATGCACTCCTGGCAATGCTTCCATTTTGTATGATAATCATTCTCACAGTCAATGACGAGCCACATGCATGCACTCCTGGCAATGCTTCCATTTTGTATGATAATCATTCTCACATCTTTACAAAAACGCTAAAATCTTTAATTCTCTTTGTTTTTTCTTTTTTTTTATATATTTTCCCTTATTGTTGGGAATCAAAATTGACAGCTTATTTGCAAAATCTATGTTAAAGATTTTGTAATTTCCAAGAAATATTTACGTGTTACACCTGTTTAGCGCTTACAAATTTAAGTAAGTTGGCAAATGATATTCCGTAATTCCTCGAGATCGATCCTGCCAAATCGAACTGCATTATCTTCTGCACGAAAAACATTTTGCATTGAACCATGAAGGTCAATGACAGAAGTTTCCTTGGCTTCTTCTTCCTCAACTGTTAATCATTAATGTCCAACAAATTTGGATCTTGTCCTGCTTCGCCAACTTGTTTGCATTTGATATAGCCAACTCTCATAGATGATCTCGATCGTTTCTCAATAGATATTCTTAAAATGAATTATGCAACTTAGGAAGTAATCAGTGTTGAACTCTCCACATTTATTATGGAACTAAAACTAGCCTAAAATAAGACCCATATATCAATGGTTGGTGGGTGTTTTCGAAAGGTTTAACTAGACAACAAATTAAGTAAAGGATTGTGTAATTTCCAAGAAAGGTCATGCGTATCTTCCCTCAAAATTTGTAAACTTTATTTTGATCCGGTTTCGGATCTTCTCTTTATTTTCTTATTTCATTCTATGTTTCATTTTATCAATAGATACATGCATGTCTAAATAAAATCTTATCAACTCATTAATAAACTCTAATCAAAGAATAATGTTAAATACACAAACATGTACCCATAAAATGAAATAGAGGATGAAACATAAAACGTAACAGAAAATCTATTGGAATTTTGATCACTAATATGTAGGACTCAATTTAGCTTCTCAAACTCTAAAATTTCAAATTTTAAAAAAAGGTAAATAACTCTAATAGTCCCTCAACTTGGACATAAGTATAGTTTTAGTCCTTAATTTTTTAAAAATATTTATATTTTGATTCCTCAACTTAAATTTTATTGCACAAATAGTCAATTTCATCTATTCAAAAAGTAGCACTATTAGTCATGTGACACAAAATTACGTTGTTTTGAATGATAAACAGTATCATATAACTGACGACATTAATTGTTATATAGATGAAAAATAAGTTGGGTATTATTTACATGACAAAATTCAAATTGGGTTATCAACATGTAATTTTTACAAGATGGGGAACTAAAATAATATTTACACCTAAGTTAAGGAACTGCTGAGGTTATTTACGCTATAGAAAACTAGCAATTTATGCGAACTTCCATTTTTTTTTTGGGCATAATGGGGTAATGTGTTTTGAGGTCAATGTTTTCAGCTTTTGATAGAGCAGGTTTTGTTGGAGGTATTAATCTTCTTTTCTATTTTTTTTTTTGACACCATGACTTTATTGTTTTGGATGCATCCACAATGCTTATTTTGCTTTAATTGAATAGGATGAATACGAATTCTTGTTCCAATAGACTTTCACTTTAAAGAAAGTTGATAGAATTCATACTTAGTGCACTTTGATAATGCCAATTTATGTCAAATCACGTTTATTAATTATGTCATATCACAATTTATCTAAAATCATAATAGCTCATAAGTCATAGACTCATAATTTTGTTTGATGAAAACCAAATTATGTCAAATAATGTTCATCGTTATTTGTGATTTATTTCATAATTGATATTATTTTTATATTTTATACATTGCTAAAAATCAAACTTTATCTTGTATGTTTATATATACTTCTATCGTTTAAAGTAAACAATAATTTCTATAAAATCGATTCATATATAAATCGTGGTTTATATATAAAATAAATTATTAATTATCATTAAAATTGAGATTCTAATTTTTTATCACTTTTAATACATATTAAAATCGCAATTCGTTGTTGCATATATGAATTCCTCCATAGGAGGACAACTATTTAAAGTATATTTGGTTATATGATTTTGACGAAATTTTTGTGTAATCTGCAAGAGATTGAAGATTGATTCCCTGTATTAAAATTATGCTGCCACTGTAAACTTTGTGAGATTGAGAATACATGAACCACACCAACTTCTGGCCTAATGGAGATATAGGATAAAATCAACTTTTAATAAATTCTTTCCTTTTTGTTGGTTTAAAATAATTATAACTAACTCAATGGCTTAATGATTTGAAGAATTGTTTAGTTAACAACGTCCATCTTAACATCATTGACACGAGAGTCTAACATCATTGAAAGGGAGGATGTATATGTTTTGAGAAGAGTACCAATCTTTTGAACATTTTTATGCCATTTTGTAACTTTATTTATTTGTAATTTTATTAATAACTTTATTTATTTGTAATATTATCATCTCGACTATTCACAATTAATGTCAATCTATTGAACGATATATAAGATTTTGACTGAATAGAGATATGATGTGAATGGTGTAAAAACTTCAATATGATCACTTATTGCTTTATTGAAAACTAAAGGGGTAGTCTTGAATATTGTCAAATCTCATGGGGGATTAGTGCAATTACCTTCTCTTTAGGGTACATTCCAAGAAATCCCCCCTATAGTTTTGAAAATTTTCAACTTACCTCCTTATAGTTTAAAAACCTACATTTTAATATTTTACTTTGGTTTTTTTTGAAAAGATACACAAAAATATAGATTTTTTTTAATCTATCTAGTTCAAAATATAGGCATAACCTTTTGTCGTTGATTTAAAGAAATTGTACTTTTTCTTTTTCCAAAATTATTGATTTTTTAAACTTCAAAAAAGACCAAACCATATAATTTTTATATTATATGGAGGTAACTTAAAATTTTCTTAAACTACAAGGAGTGTCTTTTTTTTCTTTTTTTTTTTGTAATTTACCCTTTCTTTTAATTTTTGGGTTTCAAATGAAATGAAGTGTGGGAATTGGAATTAGAAAAAGGAAGTAATTAATGCTTAGCCACTAAGGCCTAAGGGCATGCAATTGGAGAAACATAAAATTAGGAATAAACTTTCCTTTTTTTCCCGATGACAACATAGATATTCCCAAGCTTAAGTATTGACAAAAAAAGGCACTTTGGTTTTACAATATGTCATCTTCTTTGAAATATAAGCTTTAGTATTTTTTTTTATCTTTCACAATATTATATGTGATAGTATAACATTCAAGTCACTATAATTTATTTTACAGAAATCTGAGTATAATGACTTCTTTGTTTTTATTGGCCAATTTTTAAAAAATGGTAAACTAATTATCTAATTGCTCACAAAATAACATAACTTGATTTCATTACGAAATAGAAATATTGTTGTGTAAACATAACTATGTGAAATTCATATCATAAAAAACAAAAAACAGCAATCATACTTAGATTGGGATTATTACCATAAACAAGAATAATAATATACTTATACCATCTCATAATCCGGATTGGAATTTTAACAATCATGATCTAAACTATTAGGGTTAGTTATAGTTTGTATTACATAAAAGATTAGGTTTTAACATTTTGCCCCCATTTAAGATTTTTTTTAAATTTATATTTTTAATGCATTGAAACATAGTAATTCCATCCTAAAATTTCAAAAGAGTAACACATTTTTTATTTGAAATATATATTATAATGCAATTTTGGAAGAATAATTCTATTTCAAACATCTCAAAAGAGTAACGCATTTTTATTTGAAAATAAAATTTTTAACACAGTTTTAATTAAAAAATATATAATTTTTTTCTGTGATTGATACATCATAAACTTTTTTTTGTGGCTTGGAATGGAACTAAAAAAAATTACTCATGGAAAATATATAATTTAAAATAGTTAACATTGAACCATTACTGTTTGAGGTACATGTAATTGTTCATATTTTTAATGTTCAAAAGTGGATTAGTATGCTATTGGGTGCAAATTAATAATACAAATTTTATATGATCATAACAAATTAAGTGTTAAAACATTACCTTACATGAGACCTTGAGGATAAACTGTAATTAAATTGAACCCAAACTATATATTATTATTATTGGGATCAATCAAGAAGTTTCACATTAATTTGCATATACCCCTTAGGCAAATTAATTACTTGGAATTAATAAATGTTGCATGTGTTCTCGAAGTATATATGTTTATTTATTTTATATACAACAAGATCGACTAACATATATGTTGGGATCATCGATCGATATTTGTCCATATATATATACATTTTGATCCAAATATTGATTACTTGTCATGCCAATGAAACGATGAATACTGTACAATTTGCATAGAGGGAGAATGTTTAAATTCGTTTAACACGATATTGTGTTTGCACAAGTTTCTCTTGTTGCCCATACATGAACAACGGAATCTTGCAGCCAAAAAAATAAAAATAAATGAATGCTAAGAAATTAACAAAAGAAGAATTTATGCCATTTTTCGGGACACAGAAGCAACACTCCAAACAGTACTAATATTTGGTTGGAGTTTGTTTAATGGATCATTTGACTTGTTAATCATGAACAAGTCAATAAACCTCAATTTCGAATGTTTGATAAACTAGATTCATGTTTGAAATTTCACTGTGTTTTTTAACATTTTGTTAATGTTTGTCCATAACATTTGGACTTAGTTTTGCAATGAAATGATGAAATTATCGAGAATTTTCTATTACATTCATTGTTTCATTCTTTATTTTATTTTATAGATATATATCATGTGTGTTTCACATTTATTCTTTAGGGTTCAGAATTTTAGTCAAATAGGGGATCCGTAAAGTAAAACCTAATGAAATGAGTACACGTACATTCAGTATTTTGTAATTTGTTTTATTTTATGAGTACACGTTACATGAACTTAAAAATTATCCCTTAAAATAAAACAATAGTATAAAATAAAACTCTGATGCATAAAATAAAACAAGAGTATAAAATAAAACTCTGATGACACTATACAATCAAGTTAGATGAGTATTTTTCAAATGTCCGCCATACGTATACATCCACATTAATCAACATAATTAAACACCAAAAAGAAAAACAAAAATGGCCTCATTCCTTGTCCATGTTCTATATAAAGAGGATTCATGCTGCAGGCCGATAGATGCAACAGTCCAAAGGGCTAAATCCTCTCTTTGTAACATAAAAGGTATACATTTCATCCTTCATATGTATGCCAGCTTTCCGTGATTTCCCAGTTCAGTGATGATTATAGAACAACTTCAAAACAGAAACTTCTAAGCTGACATTTATTCAAACTTGATTTTCTTTTTTTCATGCAGAATGTGGAAGTTGAAGATTGCCGAAGGCGAAGGACCTTGGCTGACAACCACCAATGGCCATGTGGGACGGCAGCATTGGGAGTTTGATCCTGATGCTGGCACGCCTGAGGAACGGGCTCAAGTTGAAAAAATGCGCCAGGAATTCAAGAAGAATCGGTTCCAGACGAAACAGAGTGCCGATCTTTTGATGCGTATGCAGGTTGGTTCACTTGAATTCCATTGATTCAACGAAGTTGCATCTTTTTTGTTTAGTGGAAAACCTCTCATAGAAACTTGCCACTCAGGAGAAAATTATGCAACATTGCAGAAAATCCAGTTTGGTGAATGCCACACACCAAACTGTAGTACTCTTAAACAATTTTTTCCCTCTGTTCTTTACCTTTTGGATTTTTAATCTTAATCCCATTCATTTTTATTTTGCTTTATGAAACGATACAGCTAAGAAAGGAGAATTCTTGTTGTCCTGCAATCCCGGCTGCAATTAAAGTTAAAGAAAATGAGGATGTAACAGACGTAGCAGTCGCAACAACATTAAGAAGGGCTATTAGTTTCTACTCAACAATTCAAGCTCATGATGGACACTGGCCTGCTGAATCTGCTGGCCCTTCTTTTTTCTTACCTCCATTAGTAAGTCTAATCCCATTTATGTTTCAAATTCTTAGAGGACAAAAATGCCAAAGAGAAAATGGAGTGTAATGGAAGTAGCAGGACAAAAGGACTCTAGAAGAAACAAAAAAAGAATTGAAAATGATTGATCTCTATATTTAACTACTCAACACTTTATATTTCATATGAATTGTTAAGAACTAATCCCCTATATATATATATGCAATTATTCAATGATACAGAGGAAGGTTATGAAAATTTGGCATCCCATATAAAATTTTTGTTAAACTCTCTAATATGGATCATATTAAAAATCGTGTAAATAAATCAAGTACGGTAAACCATTAGGGCTAGCATAGTGATCAATAGGGGTGTTCAATATTCGAGTTAAACCGAATATCAAACCGAATTCGAATTCACTGAACTCGAATTATTCGAATTCGAATTCGTTTAAGGTAAACCAAATTCGAATTTCGATTAATGGTTTGGTTTTCGAGTTTAGCTTCCAATTCGAAAACCAAACCGAAAATCGAATTCACTTATTAAAAATATATATTAATGTAAAATATTTTATAAAATATATAATATTTAACTAAATTATTGTTTTGAATCATAAATTGTGATGTAATTTGATAATTTGATTTAGGTCAAAACTAAATTTCAGTCCAATTTCTTTGTATGAATTCAGTTAATTCGAATGAAGATGTGATTTTTAAATTCAAATATCTTTTTCGGTTTATTCGAATTTAATTCGAATTCGAACCAAAAACCGAATTCGAATTCAATTCAAATTGGTTTGGTTTTCGAATTTAAGTTTAGAGATGTTCAAACTGAACAAACCGAATCGAACAACTCGAATAACCCGAAAACCGAACCGATGAACACCCCTAGTGATCAAGAAGTTAGCATGGTGAATTTGAAATTTAGAATTCCGAACTTAAAGAATGCATATGAGGATATATGTTTAAAAAAAATAGAATACAATAACCAAATGTGATTCCTTGATAAATGATGGTTCTCTAGAAGAAGTACTTCTCTAGAAGAAACAAAAACAGAATTGAAAATAATTGATCTCTATATTTAACTACCCCTATATATATATTATTCAATGATACAGAGGAAGGTTATGAAATTTGGCAGCCCATATAAAAATTTTGTTAAACTTTGTAATATGGATTATATTAAAAATTGTGTAAATAAATCAAGTACGGCAAGCCACTAGAGTTAGCCTAGTAGTCAGTAAGTTAACATGCTGACTTTCAGATTTAGAATTTGGGATCTGAAGAATACATGTGAGGGTGTGTATTTAAAAAAAAAATCCAGTACGAATGGTTCCTTGAAAATGATGATTCATGGCTCCTTTTTGGAAGAACAATGTTGAGCTAAGAAATGGTGAAACTTATAAATTGTACAGGTGATGGCCTTGTATGTCACAGGAGCACTCAATGCTATTCTATCACCAGAACATCAAAAGGAGATCATTCGTTACACATACAATCATCAGGTTTGAATATATAAGTTTTCTTCACTATTTAGATGAAATTTTTTTATGGAAAATTTGGGAAGAGGACTTTGGGAAGAAGGGTTTTGATGAAGAGGGTGTATATGTTTTTTTTAGTATTGTGTTTTGTTAAGGCATAAAAAGCTCAATTGAAAATAATAGAAAATAATACAATAATTAATCATTTTACCCCTCAAACCACCATGGTAAATGGTGAGGTTATTGAGTCCCAAAATTCGAAATGTTTAGGAGTTAAAATATGGAATGCACAAGCTAATACCACCAAACCATCTAAGTATCTATGATAACTTTGCAATCAATTTTATTTAAAGTATTATTTAGTTAATTTTCTCTTGTATTGTTTTGAAAAATCATGGAATGTATTTGAGTTTTAATATGGATTTTATGGATAGAATGAAGATGGAGGTTGGGGAATACATATAGAGGGCCACAGTACTATATTTGGTTCAGCTCTTAGCTACATTACACTAAGATTGCTGGGAGAAGGGCCTGAAGATGGCGAAGATATGGCCATGGCACGAGGCCGAAAATGGATCCTTGATCATGGTGGAGCTGTTGGGATTCCATCATGGGGGAAGTTTTGGCTAACGGTATTACTACTACTAGCCAAATGGCATATACAAACTAATTCAATCATATCATCAATGAAAAAAATAACATGATTTGTTTATTAGGTACTCGGAGTTTATGAGTGGGAAGGCTGCAATCCAATGCCGCCTGAGTTTTGGCTCCTTCCCAATTTCTTTCCTATTCATCCAGGTTCGTGATTGAAATTTGAACTTCATTTGCAAAAATCTTCAAATTCTGATGCAAATTCTTGTATTAATCTTCAAATTGCAGGGAAGATGTTGTGTTATTGTCGATTGGTTTACATGCCAATGTCTTATTTATACGGGAAAAGATTTGTTGGAACCATCACTGGATTGGTGCAATCACTAAGACAGGAGCTATATACAACACCATATCATGAAATAAACTGGAATAAAGCACGAAATACATGCGCAAAGGTCAGCTGAATTTTCATCCTGTTCTTTTTGTATATGAAATTCACAGCCGAAATTATGGATTTTTAACTTTGTGATTACCTATCAGGAGGATCTATATTACCCTCATCCTTTAGCACAAGATATGCTATGGGGATTCCTACATCATTTTGCTGAACCTCTACTTAAGCGATGGCCATTTTCGACACTAAGAGAGAAAGCTTTGAAAAAAGCTATGGAACATGTTCATTATGAGGACAAGTGCAGCAGATACCTTTGCATTGGATGTGTAGAGAAGGTATTATATATATATATATTTGAATGGAATTCTAACAATAGAGAATTACAATAACAGAATGAATGCAGTGACAAAGTTATGGCCTAATGCAGGTACTTTGTCTGATTGCTTGTTGGGTGGAAGATCCAAATTCATTTGCATATAAACGCCATCTTGCCCGGATTCCTGATTACTTTTGGGTAGCTGAAGATGGATTGAAAATGCAGGTCAGAATTTCTCTTCCAAACTGCAAAATTCGGTCGTTGTGCCTAAGCCTTCTCTAATATAAATGCTTGCTATGAAATTTCCATCACTGCACCGATGATTTACATTGTTTTTAGTTGCTAAATTTTCATGTTAAAATGTCTGCAGACTTTCGGTTGTCAAACATGGGATGCAGCTTTTGCCATTCAGGCAATCTTAGCGAGTAATCTCAGTGAAGAATATGGAACAACACTTAGAAAAGCACATGAATTCATAAAAGCATCACAGGTACATTAATCATAAGCATAAGCAAACTCATCCTACAACTGTCAAACACAGAAAATATAACTTCTAACTTCATATTCTGAATCTCTTTCAAGGTCCGAGATGACCCTCCAGGAAATTTCAGTGAAATGTATCGCCACACTTCTAAAGGAGCTTGGACATTCGCAATGCAGGATCATGGTTGGCAAGTCTCAGATTGTACTGCTGAAGGACTAAAGGTGCATCTACAGCCATTAATATGTGTTCATTCAGCTCACAAAACTGATAGTTCATGAAGCAACATTATCTGAAATTCCCTTTTTTTTTCTTTTATTTTGTAGGTTGCACTCTTATGTGCTCAAATGCCAGCAGAACTCGTTGGGGAGAGAATTGAAACTGAAAATTTATGTGATGCTGTCAATGTTATTTTGTCCCTACAAGTAAGTATAGCTAGCAATGCACATTGCTGTTACATCCAATTGGCCTTCCTTTTTATTTCTATCCTCAAGTTGTCCAGCTTTTTCTTCCATAATGCAACATCTTCTTGCTTCATATATAGAGTCAAAATGGTGGTTTTCCAGCATGGGAGCCTCAACGAGCATACCGATGGTTGGAGGTAACGAGTTTTGTCCAATTGCTCGTTTATGTCGAATTTTCGATACGTAAATTTGTTAATATTGTCCTAACAAAAGTCATACTTATTGTATTTAAATTTGTAATCGATCCATTTCAGAAATTCAATCCTACAGAGTTCTTTGAAGACGTTTTAATCGAGCGAGAGTAAGAAACTCTATTACCCCTTCTTCTCAAATCTCAAGTAGATACATATGTGGTAATCAGCATGAATTTGTTTTTCTTTTTGCTATGCAACTCCTAATGATAGACTGAAAAAAAATGTTGCCATAGGTATGTGGAATGCACAAGTTCTGCAATTCAGGGGCTTGCACTTTTTAAAAAGTCGCATCCTGGACATAGGGGAAAGGAAATAGAGGGCTGCATGAATAGAGCAATTCAGTACATTGAAAATACACAAGAACCTGATGGTTCATGGTATGGTAACTCTAATTCTCATCTGAGCCAATGTATAGTTGGCATGAAATGTGATCATTTGATTCAATAGGAGTTCCAGTGCACAATGTCAAGAAACAAAACTTTAATCCCACTTAATAGAGTCCGTTATATATATATATTACTTTTTGCCATAATACTCTCTCGATAATGTGATCCATATTACGAGATGAGGCAAAATTTTACCCCTTTTGCCCGCTGTCATAACCTTTATTATTTTTTCGACTTTAGTATCGACTACTTATAAATAAACATGTTGTATATAATTAGGCAGAATTATAATGTATGCATAATGCAACATACTGAATGTGTTGACATATTCTTCATAGGTATGGTAGCTGGGGGATTTGTTATACCTATGGCACTTGGTTTGCTGTTGAAGGGTTGGTTTCATGTGGCAAAAACTATCAAAACTCTGCAACAGTGCGCAAAGCTTGTCAATTTTTGCTGTCAAAACAATTGCCTGATGGTGGATGGGGAGAGAGTTATCTTTCAAGCTCAAATAAGGTTTTGAAAATTTTCATTTTTTTTTTAATTTTTAGTTCCTTCTTTTCCAACTATGAACACAAATTTGACTTGCATTTACATTTTATTTCCTTCAAAAAAATTCATCAATTAATTTCTTGTGAAAGGTATACACCAACCTTGATGGAAATCACTCAAATCTTGTACAAACTTCATGGGCTTTATTATCACTGATTGATGCTGGACAGGTGAGTCAAACTACTTTGTACATTTTGTTTTTTCTTTTGTGACTCAATTTCTTGTATGTAATAAAAGGGTTCTTTTAGTACTAATTAACTAAGCTCAAAAGTTTTCCTCCATTAAAATTCCAATTAATTAATGAGTCAATCTTACACAAGAAAGTGTGACAATTAACATTTCATTTATAATTAAGATTATTGATTGATCAAGGTATAAAAATAACTAAATTTCAATCCTATTATTTGATATGACTTTATAAATTATATTTTAGACAAAAACTCATTTGAAATCGATTCATAAATGAGACATGTTTTAGATATGAAACGGGTAATTAATGGTAGTTGAAATTGTATTCTAATTTTCCGTCACTTTTATTGTGTATTGAAATTGTGATTAACTCCCGTTTCAAATATGATAATATGAACCCGTTTTACATGAGATCAAGTGTATATTTTGTCATCGTACTCTATATACACGCATATTTTCATTTATATTAAAACAATTGATCAAGATTTTGTTTTGTTTGCTCGAATCAGGCCGAAATAGATCCAACACCAATACATCGTGGAATGAGAAAATTAATCAATTCTCAAATGGATGATGGCGACTTTCCTCAGGAGGTATATGTTTTTAGGCCATTACAATACTTTTGCATTTTTTTTCCATGTCCGTAACAAAAAATAAAAAATAAAAAATCCATTATGGAAACATTTTTCTTTTTCTTTCTCATCACTTTTTTTTTTCTCGTTTTGTCAAATTTTACAGGAAATTACAGGAATATTTATGAAGAATTGCACTCTAAATTATTCTTCGTATCGAAATATTTTTCCAATTTGGGCTATCGGAGAATATCGGCGACGGATTCTTCTTGCATGATGACATGCTTAGACAAATAGAATAGTACAAATCTGTTATAATTTGTAATCTATGAACACAAATAATGTAAATTTTTGTCTATCTAAATTTCTCAAAAAATTGATACACAGCTCCAAGTTCAAATTTCGAATGTGAACTAGCATTTTGGTTAACTGAACAACAACAATAATTAAATTTTTTGGTTAACTGAACAACAACAATAATTAAATTTTTATCTTACGATATATAGAGTTTGATTGTATAAATTATATTTCATCGTCACAGTCTATTTTGATTTATATTTAAATATATCATTTTTTTTATTTATGTTTTCTTTCTCATTTTTCTGAAGTCATTAACTCAAACATGAAGAAAGGAAAAAAAAAAGATTACACTCCTCTAATCAGATCCTTTATCCTTTAGGAAATTTTTCAAAAAAAATCATGTTGAATATAAATTAATACTCATGTTAGAAATAATTTATTATTTACATTATTTATAAATTATAAGTAGGAAAATTAAATCCCAAGTTATAGAATATGTTAGGTCTGTGCGATGAAATGCTCTTCTTCTAATTAATTAACTTTCTTGATCCTATTGAATTCTCCTTTTAAATTGATAAATTATAATAATATAGGTTCAAAGAAAGCAAAATGTTTTTTTCTTATTCAGTTAGATCCTCCCATTATATTAGAATAGGAATGAATAGAAAAAAAATTAAATGTTGTCTCTGATTTAATTAAAAAAAAAAAGAAAAACAGAAATAAATTAAAACAAATACACACAACAACACAATTTATGTTGAAGTTATTTTTCTTCCTTTTAAAGTTTAGTGATGATTCCCAAATCAAATAAAAGCTGAAACGGTTTCTTATTATATTGTAACGTTTATTGCTCTAAATAATTACATTTCACTGATGAATTTGGTAAGAAATTTATGACACTTTGATTATATATTACACAAAATGAATGATTAATCACTGTCCATTCTGATATATATATATATATATATATAAATATATATATATATAAATATATATACATAAATAAATAAATAAATAAATATATATATATATACCTCTGCTTTTGTAGGAAAATTTGGACCTCTATATAATGAAATAAGTCTATGTCCATAATCACATTAAAGTTTTAACTTTGACAAAATAAAACTTTCTTGATTTTGTAGTGAAATAATATATGCTCAATTTCCCACCATATATGGAGAGGAAGCATTGTGCTGTGATTTTCACATTCTTACTTATTCATAATGTTCATATCCTCTCAACTATGGCAATTCCTATTTCAAGTAAGTTTATTGCATAAGTTCTGAGTTTTAGTTTACAATTAATTAATCAATGGCAAAAAGTTCCAATGTACTTAGACATACAATCACTGGTGGATCTATAGGAAGTGGGAGGAGAGGTTGCTTCCAAAGATTTGAGAATTTGTGTTTCTTCTTTATAAATGTTTAAAAAACTTAATTAAATTCTTCAAACATAAAAATATATCTTCTATTAGTAATATTCCCATGAATCTTCTCTTACATACTTACATACATTCTATATTTCATCATCTATTTTATTCTATGAATACGAAATATGTGTATTTAATTCTTATTTCTTAGAGTTTACTAATCATCTGATAGAGTTTTAGTTAAATACACTTAACGTGAATTCATAAAACGAAATCGGAATGAAAGACAAAATATATTAGAATATACGAAGTGAATAATTTACACAAGTTTTTCCCTCAAACTCTAGTCGCTAAATCCAGCGAGGCTACTTCTAGATGACTTGGAAAAGGGAGACGGCAGGGCCGAGAGGGGCTTTTTATAAAAATAAAAAATAAAAAAATTTCATTAGGGTTTTAGAATTTTTTAAAAAATATATAAATATTTATAGCCCAAAACTTTTAGCCCATATACTAATTTTATTAAACTTTGGAGTTTGCAAGACATTTAGATCTATTATTATTCTTACGTATTAGATTTGTTTGGTGCAATTTTTATTTACAAATTTTTCTTAGCCTAATACCCATAAATATTTTCGGCTCATTTATTTTTGTCTAATTCTTATCTATAAATTATTTTTAACCCAATGTCCATATATTAACTCTTTGCCCATGTGTTTTTATCTAATTCTTATTTATAAACTTTTCTTGACCAAATATCCATATAGTTTTGGCCCATGTCGTTTAGGCTAATTCTTATTTACAAATTCTTCTAAACCCAATACCCATATGTTCTTGGCCCATTTGTTTTTGTCCATTTCTTAATTATAAATTTTTCTAAACCTAATACCTATATGTTTTTGGCCATTTGTTTTTGTCTATTTCTTCTTTATAAATTCTTTTTAACCCAAGTACCCATATATTTCTTATAAATTCATTCATCACTTATATAAAGAAAAGAGCATTATTAAAAGTATTGATACAATTGTTATTATAAATACTTTTGATAGTATAAAAAAGCGACAATTTTAAATGCTTAATTAGTAGATTCTATAGCATATAAAATTGTATCTATTTTATTTTATTATTTATTTTATTTATTTGTTTTAAAATTGTTATCGATATGAATGAAATGTCTTTCCTATCAAAATTATGAAACAATGCATTTTCGCCGGCCACAATGCCAGGCAATGCTACTCATAATCAATAATCTATGATGAAGTATACTTTTTCTTTTACCTTTCTTGAACAAAGATTTAAACATGTAAAACTTTAATTGAACTTTTTTTTTCTCTAGGAAACTTCATCTCAAGCAAAGAGGAAGCACAAGACAACAAAGCATTTAATTTGGTAATTAATCTCACTCTTTTATGTTTATTATTAATTTGTCATATAGTTCCTTAAACATCTCCTATTTACAATATGCATGCATATTTTTTCATAGAAAATTGATGTCTAAACTCTTAAATTTCCTCTTCGAAATCTTGATCAATTTCAATTCATTATAATTAAGGACTTAAAGGGCATGACGGAAGATGACATTAAGTTGTTGAAGTTGCAGTTTGATATAGATTATGCAGGCCCTCATATTCACCCTGGACGTGATCCACAAGATCCTTCATTGCCATCTTCACCATTGGAAGGTTGATTGATGTCCATGAATTAATTAATAATAATCAGAGTTTCAAAGTCAAATCCTTTCATTTGAGTTCTTGCAAGTGTGTTTAATTCTACAAAGTTCGATCCCAACTATTACGTGAGGCCATGAGGGACTTTTGTACTGTTGAAGAATTATTGGAGCAATCACAAGACAACAACACATTTAATTTGGTAATTAATCGTACTCTCTTATATATGTTATTTGTCATGTAGTTCCTAGCTTAAACCTCTCCTATTTACATGTATATTTTGTTCATATATAGAAAATCGTTGTCTAAAGTAGTCTAAATTTCCTCTTTTAAATCTTGATGAATTTCAATTCATTAGGATTTAAAGGGCATGATGGAAGATTACAATTTGATATAGACTATACAGGTCCTATTATCTGTTAAACTGTGCATACCAAAAGAAGAAATTAATAATAGAGAAATATTATTATTGCATAGTACATGAAGACATACTAAATAAGATATATATAGGCAATACTAAACTACCTTTAAAATAACATAAATAATGCTGATAATATCTGCTCTCGTCGCGATCCACGGGATCTTCTTCATCACCATCTTCACCAGCTCAAGGTTGATTTGATGTCCCTGAATATTAATCTAAGTTGGAAAGTTAAATTCCTTCATTTGAGTTCTTGCAAGTGTTTAATTAAGACTACAAGTTCCCAGATAGTATGTGACGGACTTTGTAATGTTGAAGGAATTGGAGCAATTTATTTTATGATTAATTCATCATGAAAATTAATCATTGCATTCGCATAGGATAACTTTATCAACAAAAAAATTAAAATTAAAATGGCCAATTTTGAAGGTAAAAAAAAACAAATATATATAGGAACATTAATATTAATTTTGAAAAATTAACAAAATAAATCTGATAAGAATTAAAGAATATTATTTAAGTGGTCAACTCCAATATATATGCAATATTTAATAGCTTATGTTAAAAAAACAACCAGTGTCATATTCCATAATTTAATATTTCCAATTTGAAGATAGTGCAAACAAGTGTAGTCATTGATATTTAGAAAAATATATACTACAAATCAACCAACTGGTTGGAACGGGCACTGCTTAATGCAGAGTGCAGACTAACTAGATTTGCTCGAACTTTGTTGCCATAGTTAGATTTGCTCTTACTTCTTCGTTGTTGCTCTTCATATTCTACCACATCATTTATGCAATAATATCTCTTTTTCCTCTTGGTTTTCCAAGCAAAATCATCAAATTTTGTGTAGTTCTTTCCCGTCACCATCATCATCCAGTGCATAATATACTTTAGATTTGAGGGGCATGAAAAATTTGAAATTTTTTTAGAACAACCTCCCAAAAATAGGAGAGAAAACAGTTTCAATAAGAGAGAAACACACTCCCAAACTAGAGGAGACATACTTAGTAATAGAAATTGGCTCTCAGAGTGAGCATGGTTTTCAAAAATTAGATTAATTTAGCAATGAGTTTCTCACTCTAGAGGTCTCTCTAGAGAGAGACTCTCTGTTCTTTTTCCTAAAAATATGACCAAATGTAATATCGTGTGTAACTTGGAATAAATGAATTTAGATAAAATTATGGATGGGTATATACAATGAATTGCGTACTATTCGTTGCTAAGCAATTGAAGATAAAAATTACTTTTTTTTTTCACCTTAAATTGGCTTGATTTCGGAAGTGAAATCGCTAGTTTTAAACCGGAACCGGCAGTTTTAATTTTACTTTACTTGGAACTAGAATTGCAAGGTATGCATCCTGTAAGGTTCTAATTCCGGGTCCATAACTATAGAACCAATTCGATGCCTCTTCTTGGAATTGATTCTGCACCAATGACAGATTTAAAAATTATTATTTAAGGGGCAAAATTACATATTAGGGTAAATTACACAAATCGTCCCTTAATTTAGGAGTTGATTTCGAATTTGTCCTTTAACTTCAAAATGTTCCATTTTAGTCCCTCATCTTGCATTTTGAGTTTTAAATAGTCCTCTGTCTTTCGTAAATGTGTAGATAGATTAAGTCTCTCATGTGCGTGATATATGACAAATCGAAGGGCAATATGAACCGATTTCGCTTATCATTTATTTATTTCATGGTATATTTTATTTATTTCTTGGATATTGTTCCTTAAGTTCATCTTTTTTGCCATGTGTCACACGCGTCGGGGACGTAATCTGTTTACACATGGACGAAAAATACACCGAGGACGATTTAAAACTCAAAATGTAAGATGATGGACTAAAATGGAACGTTTTGAAGTTGAAGGACAAATTCGAAATCAATCCCTAAGTTAAGGGACAATTGACGTAATTTACCCTACATATTATTGCGAATAAATGTTATATTTTAGACTAGAGGTGTTTCGATTCGCCAGTGTTCTGAACTGATTTTTGGTTCCAAACTAGACCTGTGCTATGCCTAATGCCAATAGACTACTGGCAGGATCGTTGTTTTAGTAACTGATAGTAAGCAAGCCATTGTACATCCGCCCATATAAATATCAATTCTCTAAAACTCTTGTGAGCCCTGATAAGGATATTCAGTCAATCAAGAAGATTCAAAATATTAAGATAATCAAGGAAAGAATCAAGATATCGAGAGAATCAAAGAAAGAATCACAAGAAGAGAATCAAATAAGGATATTCAGTCAATCAAGAAGATTCAAGATATCAAGACAATTAAGGAAAGAATCAAGATATCAAGACAATCAAAGAAAGAATCAAGATATCAAGATAATAGAATCAAGAGATTTCTATTTAATGTAATTTATTGTAATCAATTGTGATTAATTATAATTAATTCATTACTTAATGTGTTCTATAATTAGTCTAACCATGTACTATATATATATATATGTAACATTGATAAATGATAAAAGTGTTCAATAATTCTACAAACTTCCTCTTCTCAAAATCCTTTATGACACCCAAACAAAATCTATTATGGTATCAGAGCGAATGTTCGACTTTGATTATTTTTTTTCTTTCTTTCTCGTTAGCAACGTCCTTACCTCTCCAAAAATTCTTTTATTTTTCTGGAACTTCATGGTTAATGAGAATACTCAAATAATCATATTATCTCATTCTTTTTATCTTTGTTTTTTTTCATATCCTCAAAGAAAAAAAAATAGTTTCATTATAAAATCATCTATTCTCTCTTTCTCAATTTTTATTGCCTCTTATAATCATTTTTTTTTGTGTTTGCCTTAAAAAAACAAAAGAATTCTACTTCAAAAGAAAGAAAAAGTTTTTTTTTTCTATATGACGAAAATGTCAACATTTCATTATCTTGCACTCACACATATCTCTCCTTAAAAAATCTTCTCTTTTTTTTCTCTTTCTCTATTTGACTCTTTTAAGACCAAGATTGGATTTCTTCAGAGCAGGGCATAATAAGAATATTCAATCAATCAATGAGATAATCAAAATATCAAGACAATTAATACCAAGATTGGACGTCTTAACAGTCATCTATCTTGCGGGGGCAAGATAAGAATATTCATTCTGTTAATGCACATGTGGAGTTGGCATTCATTTTAATTGGCATTGAGTTTTTTGGCAAATAAGGAAAGATCTAATTGGCTGAAGAAATCAATCTATGCAAGAAAGATTGATTTGGAGATTAATGCTATCTTGACAATTATGGTGCTTATCTTGGTATTTATGGTGATTATCATTGGAGGATTATCTTTGGAAAAGATAAACATGGAAGGCACATTATTTTCATCTTTCTATGGGATTTATATGGAAGTAATCTTGGAGATAAACATAGAAAGATTTTGTGCTCTCTATAAGGTCTTTCCAATCACACGGTTTTCATGTGTGAGTTAATAATTATTCTTTCGGTCTTTCTAAGACTGTGAACACACTTCTTTGTTGGAGGTCTTTGATCAAAGTGTGTTGGCTGTTCGCATCTTAATGCATTATTATTGAAGATGCAATCCTTGTGTTTTCTGTTATAACTCAGCCTCGGGAGGAGGTTGCTAAGGAGCTCGGGAGGAGTTCAAACGTGGGCAAGGGGATCTTGCAATAACCACCAATTTTGGGAGGAGTCGTCATTGACATGGGGATCTTGTCTTCATCGTAGGCAAGGGGATCTTGCCATAACACGGATTCCGGGAGGAATCACTTAAGTCGAGGGGAGCTCGTACAATCACATTCACGTGTGGAGTTAGGAAGAGGCGGCGACAAAGATAAGAGGGAGTCTTACTTTGTGTCAGACTGAGTGTCTTGTAACTTGTGAACTTAGTGGATTGTTTTTTTCTGGGCGCGGCCCCGCAGACGTAGGCAAATTGCCGAACTGCGTTACCAATCTCCTGTCTCTTTATTTTCCGCATTTTAATATTGTTCATTATCGCTTTTGTTATCGGTGTCACACCTAGTGTTCCAACTCACTAGAACACTGCGTATTTAACCTTGATCTTTCACATTCAATCAAGAAGATTCAAGATATCAAGATATCAAGACAATCAAGTAGAGAATCAAGAGATTTCTATTTAATGTAATTAATTGTAATTAATTATAATTAATTATAATTATGTCATTACTTAATGTGTTCTAGAATTAGTCTAACCATATACCCTATATATATATGTATATATATATATATATATATATATGTAACATTGATCAATAAGAAAAGTGAACCATAATTTTACAAACTCCCTCTTCTCAAAATCCTTTATGACACCTAAACAAAATCTCTTAAGAACATATTATATATGAGACGTGTTATGTGAATTATACTTTATACGTTTAATATGCTAATTTTTTTATATGTTATACGCTAATATTTTATACTTTATATACACTAATACGTTAATTTTTTATACTTTATAAACTAAAGTGAAATTCATACGCAAGTTTTATATATGAAACAGTCTCACAGAGAATGGCCCATATCATTTATTTCTTGATTTTTAGACACATCAATTTTTATTCTCTAAATCTTCAATTCTATAATGTTCTAAATTTATAAATCTCTTAATTTATTATATAATTTCTCTCAATTTACTTTTTTCTCTATTAGAATTAGTTACTTAATTTTTTTATACTATATATACATATTTTTTAGGCTAATTTCCAACAAATGGAAGCACTGGTGTTTTATTCTTATCATTCTAGCCAAGAATACATACGAGAATAGATATTTCTAGCTAAGAAAAATCAACAAAATGAAATCAACCATTCCAAATCAAGTCCAACAAAAACGACAAGGCAGCCCAAGTTCCACACCTTTACCAAATACATCACCGAGATTTAAATAAAAATTGTGATATATATTCTTCATTCTGATCAAATCCTAAATTACTTTTTTTTTCTTTACAATTAATTTTTTTAATGATTATAACTTATAAGAGTAGATTTAATCAAGTGCAAAATATTTTATATTTCCAAATTAAACAAAGAATTGTAAAAAAAAAAATCCAAACTAAACTGGCAACCATTAATTCTAAGGACCAACATCAAAATCATAATATATGGTTCTGGTTCTAGTTATTCGAGTTTCACTATGATAAGGTTCTCGTTGATTTGATCCACCTTTGGGCGGATTTGACAACCTTATTTATCTACAGGACAGGTCTAGCTTGGAAAATTCCACCAACAACACAAAAGAATGAACACAAAGAAAGAATCAAGAAACAAGGAAAAGGGTTAGAACAAAGAACAAAGAAAGAACAAAAGAAAGACAAAAGAAACAAAGAAGATATTGAGCGCGATTCAATGGAAACTTGTCCAAAGCCCCAACGCTATTACAAAACGCAACTTGACTCAGGCGGCACCTAAATCAAATCAGATTTGGCTGTTCTCAAACTTAGAACAAAAGCAAGACTATTGGCTTAATCTCACTTTGGTTTAGAAATCAAAAGCTCAAACTTAGCTAAGGTCTCTAAGGGTTTTGGGATCAAATCTTGCTCTGGCAAAATTATGACTTCTTAATTCAAAATTCAACTACTGAAATTCGTGGGTTTACAAGCCTTTAAATAGGCACAAAGACTTGCCAACAAAGAAAACCCTACTTTCCTAAAAGATAGTTTCCCTAACTGGAATAAACTTCCTTAAAATGTAATTAACACATGCCTTAATCATGCAAGATTTTTAGCCATGTGAAAACACCATATAGAACATATCAATGTTCATGCAAGAACATTAGATCACGTTCCTTATTGAAAAGATTAAACAAAAACGGATTAAAAAACAAAACCAAAATAAAACTGTCACAATTTCCCACGTCGCGACGTCGGTGTACGTCGCGACGTGGAAGGTCGCGCGTCGCGACGTGCGGAAAAACCTCGACGTGAATCTCAAATCTCAGAGACACACGTCGCGACGTGGAGGTCGGTGGACGTCGCGACGTCGGTGCACGTCGCGACGTGAAGCTGTGGACGTCGCGACGTGGAGTTCTGAGCTTCCAACACTTGTCCAATCTTGCTCTTCATCGAAGTGTCTTCATGTAAATGTCAAAAATCACGAAGTTCCAAGGCCTAAAATCAGTCTTCTCTTCATCAAAGCCTTGTTCCAACAACTTATATGCATCGTCCATCAACTTCCATGATCAAACCATTAAAAGCCATCTTGAACTGTTTGGTTTTAGCTCGAGTCATTGGTCCACCAATTCCACGTAACGGGTCAACAGAATGCTGTTCACCATTAAGTGCGTCTGGATTCCTATCACACTATGTGATGTGGTTCTAGTTATTCGAGTTCCACTATGTGATGTAACTTTTTTTTTTTGAGTTTCATTTGAATAACTATTACATGAATCCTACCCTATTACATCAATCATATGAACTAAACGTGGAGGTCGGTGGACGTCGCGACGTCGGTGCACGTCGCGACGTGAAGCTGTGGACGTCGCGACGTGGAGTTCTGAGCTTCCAACAACTTGTCCAATCTTGCTCTTCATCGAAGTGTCTTCATGTAATGTCAAAAATCACGAAGTTCCAAGGCCTAAAATCAGTCTTCTCTTCATCAAAGCCTTGTTCCAACAACTTATATGCATCGTCCATCACTTCCATGATCAAACCATTAAGAGCCATCTTGAACTGTTTGGTTTTAACTCGAGTCATTGGTCCACCAATTCCACGTAACGGGTCAACAGAATGCTGTTCACCATTAAGTGGCGTCTGGATTCCTATCATTCCCCCTCGTCAAAAGGATTCGTCCTCGAATCTCCTGCATCAAACAAAGAGAGATCAGAAACATTAAAAGTAGCACTAAGTCTCCATACTCACCGAGTAAATCAATGCGGTATGCATTGTCATTAATGCCGCTCGAGAATTGGAATGGTCCATCGCCTCTTGGGTGAAGCTTTTGATTTCCGTCGCTCCAGGAAATCTTCCTTTTTCAAGTGTACCCCAAACCCAATCTCCCGGGTGGAACACCATGCGGCGTCTACCTTTATTGGCTTGCTTGGCATACTGCTCATTTCTCATTTCAATATTGTCACGAACCTTAGAATGAAGGTCCTTAACAAAAGTAGCTTTGCTTGCGCCATCAACATTAACAAACTCGTTAATAGGAATAAGCAAAATATCCAAAGGCGTCAAAGGATTAAAGCCATATACAATTTCAAATGGAGAAAAAGAAGCAGAACTGTGAATAGTACGATTGTAAGCAAACTTAATGTGTGGTAAACAATCTTCCCATTTCTTTAGATTCTTTTGTATGATAGCACGCAATAATGCAGATAGAGTTCTATTAACTACCTCAATTTGCCCATCCGTTTGTGAGTGTGCAACAGTAAAAAATAACAATTTAGTTCCCAATTTACTCCAAAGAGTACGCCAAAAATGACTAAGGAACTTGACATCTCTATCACTCACAATAGACTGAGGAATACCGTGCAATCTCACAATTTCTTTAAAGAAAAGGTCTGCTATGTGCGTAGCATCATTGGTTCGTGAACATGCAATGAAGTGTGCCATTTTACTGAACCTATCAACTACCACAAAGATACTATCCTTACCACTTGGTGACCTAGGCAATTCTAAAACAAAATCCATTGAAATATCTAACCAAGGATGCAAAGGTACGGGAAGTGGTGTGTATAGACCATGAGGCATTATTTTTTACTTTTACTGTTTACAAATAATACATCTTTGACAAACAGATTGAACACTTTTTCTCATATGAGGCCAATGAAAATGTTCTTGCAAAATATGTAATGTCTTGTTAATACCAAAGTAACCCATCAATCCTCCCCCATGCGTCTCAACAACCAATAAATCACGAATAGAGCAATTAGGCACACACAATTTATCCCTTTTAAACAAGAAACCATCATGCAAATAATACTCTCCTTCAAATTTATGCAAACAATTCTCATATACAAGTTTAAAATCAGCATCTTCAGCATACAATCCTTTCATGACATCAAATCCAAGCAGTTTAGTATGCAAGAAAGTAAGTAAATTATACCTTCTCGACAATGCATCAGCAACCACATTTTCCTTTCCAGCATTGTATTTAACAACATAAGGAAAAGTCTCAATAAACTCCAACCACTTAGCATGCATTTTATTCAACTTACCTTGGGTCTTAAGGAACTTAAGACTCTCATAATCCGAATGAATGATGAATTCCTTCGGCCAAAGGTAGTGCTGCCAAACTTGTAGAGATCTCACCAATGCATACAACTCCTTGTCGTATGTGGGGTAATTCAATGTTGCTCCATTAAGCTTCTCACTAAAGTATGCCACGGGCTTGCCTTCCTGCATCAAAACAGAACCAATACCTTTTCCGGAGGCATCACATTGTATTTCAAAAGCTTTCTCAAAATTAGGTAACATAAGAACAGGAGCATTGGTTAATTTCTGCTTCAAAGTATTAAAAGCTTTTTCTTGAGCATCAGTCCAAACAAAAGTCACATTCTTCTTAACTAGATCATTTAAGGGGGCTGCAATTGTACTAAAGTCCTTTACAAACCTCCTATAAAATCCAGCTAAACCATGAAAACTCCTAACATCATTAGCTGACTTAGGTATTGGCCAATCTCTAATTGCTTTCACTTTATTTTCATCAACAGAAATTCCATCAGCACTTACAACAAATCCCAAAAAAGATAACAGATGAAGTACAGAATTCACACTTTTTAAAATTTGCATAAAGCTGATTCTCACGAAGTACAACAAACACTCTCTTTAAATGTAATACATGCTCTTCAAGTGTTTTGCTGTAAACAAGTATATCATCAAAATAAACTACTACAAATTTCCCTATGAAAGATCTAAGTACATGGTTCATTAAACGCATAAATGTGCTTGGTGCATTAGTCAGTCCAAAAGGCATAACTAACCACTCATAAAGACCATACTTAGTTTTAAAGGCAGTTTTCCATTCATCTCCTTCTTTCATGCGAATTTGATCATAGCCACTTTTCAAATCAATCTTTGTGAAGATTTTAAAACTATATAACTCATCTAACATGTCATCTAACCTAGGGATAGGGTGACGATATTTAATGGTTATCTTGTTAATGGCTCTACAGTCAACACACATTCTCCATGTTTCATCTTTCTTAGGAACAAGAATAACAGGCACATAACATTGACTAAGGCTTTCACGAACAATACCTTTTTCTAGAAGACCGTCCACTTGTATTTGAATTTCCTTTGTTTCCTCAGGACTTGCTCTATATGTTGGTCTGTTGGGAATTGAAGCACCAGGAATGAAATCAATTTGATGTTCTATACCTCGAATTGGAGGTAAACCATTTGGCAACTCCTCGGGGAATAAATCTTCAAATTCCTGTATAAGAGAAATCACAGCACTAGGCAAAGTAGAAAGGTGATCACTAGACAGCAAATACAAGTCTTTGTAAATAAGTACAAACATCTCATGCCTATCTAGTATTGCTCTTTTGACTTCACTTTTTTGTGCAAAGACTGTTAATCTCTTCTCCTTTTCCTCTTGCTTCATCTTTTGGCCTTCCAATCTCTTGGTATTTATTCTAGAAGGGGTAGAGGTGTTTCCCACTTCTTGTTTCATTTGCTCGGCTTGTACCAATTGCCTACATTCCTTGGAGATCTTGGCTTGATCTTCATATATTTCCCATGGTTTCAAAGAAGCCAAAATGTACTTCTTACCATCCTTCTCCACGGTGTAGTGATTCTTCCGTCTATCATGCATAACATGTCTATCAAATTGCCATGGACGTCCAAGTAACACATGCGCTGCCTCCATTGGAACAACATTACAAAGAATATCATCAGTATACCTTCCAATAGACAAAGATAAGCGCACCTGTTTGTTTACCTTAACCTCCTCACTTTGATTCAACCATTGAAGCTTGTATGATTTTGGGTGTTTTGAACAAGTAAGCTTCAACTTGGATACCAACAATGTACTAGCCACATTAGTGCAACTCCCACCATCAATAATCAAACTGCACTGCTTTTTCTGAATAATACACTTGGTGTGGAAAATATTCTCACGTTGCACTATTTCACCATCCAACTGTGGTTGTGTACTCAAGGTCCTCATGGTGACAAGAGACTCAGCAACTTCCAACTTTTCTGGAGTATCTTCATCATATTCTTCACCATAAGTCTTTTCTTCAAGCTCGGGCATCTCATCATCACTTGAATGAACACTAGCAACATCCCCATTGTCAAGGAAGTAAATAGCCTTTTTGCTGGGACAATTTGATTGCATATGACCATATCCTTGACATTTATAGCATTTAACATCACTAGATCTTTGGGGTGTGTTTTGGGCTGCCTTCTGAACAAATGGTGGTGTTTTTTCTACCGGCTTGGGTGTAGCATTGCCTCCAAAAGGCTTGTTCTTCATAACTGGATTAGGTGGAGTCGGTCGGTTGTTCTTTTACCAAGGAGGTTGACGAGGTGTAAGTCGCCCCTTTTGCTTCATGTGACGCTCTATCTGAATAGCATTATGCAACATCTCTGTCAAATCATAGGATCTCTGAAAACCCATCTTGTATGCCAATGCAGGAGTCATTCCTGCCAAGAACCTTGCCATTGTTGTCTCAGGTTCCTCAACAATATTTGCCTTTATCTTGAGCAACTGCATTTCCTTAAAATAATCATCAACTGATCGGTTTCCTTGGGTGAGAGTTTGAACTTGCATCCTCAATTCATTAGCGAAATAAGATGGCACAAATCGCCTCCTCATAATTGATTGCATCTCTCTCCAAGTTCGGATTGGGCGCTTCCCATTGAGCTGTCTATCCTTCACCAATTGAGTCCACCAATGAGCTGCATAATCCTTAAAGTGTATGGTCACCAATCGCATTTTCTTATCTTCAGAATAAGAATTTCCAGCAAAAATTTGCTCCACTATATAAATCCAATCCAGAAATGTGTCAGGATCCGAAGTGCCATGAAATTTTGGGAAATCCAACTTAACTGAAGCCACATCAAACTCGGATTTGCCCCGGCTTTTTGACTGTTCAGATTCCATAAACTCTTCTTCATCAAAATCAGCCTCATCAAATTCATCTTCAATTCTCCTTGAGGGCCTTTGCCTAGGAGCTGATTGTTGAGCTTCTGTCAGATTTTGTAATTAGATAGCCATCTTTTGCACCATGTTCTTAAGGGTATCAATCTGATATTGTTGTTCAGATTGAGTCTTTGAAATTTGTTCAGATTGATTCTTTGAAGTTTCCTCCGCTATTTAAGATACCTGCAAGTTAGATAAAACAACACAAGAAACAATAATAAAAATTACGGCTTCTCACGTGTTCTCACTTTAGGTATGGTCGAGTCACTTCACTCCCTTTTAATATGGTTATTCTCGTGTATAATTGCTCTCCCTAATCTACTCTCCAAATGTGGGGTCTCTCGTATTTTGCTTTGCAAGTACTAAGTTCTTAAACCGCCTATCAATAATTCAACTCAAATACCACACAAATCAAGTAAGGAATTGAGGAAAGAATTATGAAGGATTGCAATTTAGAACACGTTAAGGCACAATTTTGGACAAATTAGCAAGAAAAGAAATAGGTACACAAGAATGAATTTTGAATATCAATAGCAGATTTCCAACAGTGATTATATAACCAGAATTTCGTTTTGAGATTTGCTGCAACACTTTCTCTTATTTTTTTTTCTCTCTTTTTTTAATCACGTAATTCTCCCCTTTTTTTTGTCACGTAATTTTTTTTTTTGACAAAATTCTTCTCTTTTTTTTTGAATATCAGCAAGAGAATTCAATTCACTCAATATTTAGCAGCACGAAATTCAATCCAATTTCACAAGATTCAATCACCAATTGAAAAGGTTACGAGATGGAAAATTTAACCTGAAATTTTCAAGCACCAAAATTTCTCTGATACCACTTGATAAGGTTCTCGTTGATTTGATCCACCTTTGGTCGGATTTGACAACCTTATTTATCCACAAGACAGGTCTAGCTTGGAAAATTCCACCAACAACACAAAAGAATAAACACAAAGAAAGAATCAAGAAACAAAGAAAAGGGTTAGAACAAAGAACAAAGAAAGAACAAAAGAAAGACAAAGAAACAAAGAAGATATTGAGCGCGATTCAATGGAAACTTGTCCAAAGCCTCAACGCTATTACAAAACCAACTTGACTCAGGCGGCACCTAAATCAAATCAGATTTGGCTGTTCTCAAAATTAGAACAAAAGCAAGACTATTGGCTTAATCTCACTTTGGGTTTAGAAATCAAAAGCTCAAACTTAGCTTAAGGTCTCTAAGGGTTTTGGGATCAAATCTTGCTTTGCAAAATTATGACTTCTTAATTCAAAATTCAACTACTGAAATTCGTGGGTTTACAAGCCTTTAAATAGGCACAAAGACTTGCCAACAAAGAAAACCCTACTTTCCTAAAAGATAGTTTCCTAACTGGAATAAACTTCCTTAAAATGTAATTAACACATGCCTTAATCATGCAAGATTTTTAGCCATGTGAAAACACCATATAGAACATATCAATGTTCATGCAAGAACATTAGATCACGTTCCTTATTGAAAAGATTAAACAAAAACGGATTAAAAAACAAAACCAAAATAAAACTGTCACAATTTCCCACGTCGCGACGTGGGAGTCTGGACGTCGCGACGTCGGTGTACGTCGCGATGTGGAAGGTCGCGCGTCGCGACGTGCGGAAAAACCTCGACGTGAATCTCAAATCTCAGAGACACACGTCGCGACGTGGAGGTCAGTGGACGTCGCGACGTCGGTGCACGTCGCGACGTGAAGCTGTGGACGTCGCGACGTGGAGTTCTGAGCTTCCAACACTTGTCCAATCTTGCTCTTCATCGAAGTGTCTTCATGTAATGTCAAAATCACGAAGTTCCAAGGCCTAAAATCAGTCTTCTCTTCATCAAAGCCTTGTTCCAACAACTTATATGCATCGTCCATCACTTCCATGATCAAACCATTAAAAGCCATCTTGAACTGTTTGGTTTTAGCTCGAGTCATTGGTCCACCAATTCCACGTAACGGGTCAACAGAATGCTGTTCACCATTAAGTGCGTTTGGATTCCTATCACACTATGTGATGTGGTTCTAGTTATTCGAGTTCCACTATGTGATGTAACTTTTTTTTTTGAGTTTCATTTGAATAACTATTACATGAATCCTACCCTATTACATCAATCATATGAACTACACATGGGATCTTGTCCATCGTGGATCTTGTCCGGATCCTCTGCTAGCGTCTGACACAGAATAAAACTGCTACAAGCGAGCTGTATACTAGAGAGAGGGCTTTCGAACAAAGAAGAAGGAAAATATTGTTGGGGTTATGTGATGAAATCGAACGCCATTGTTTATGATTCTCATTTGGATTCCAATTCTAAATTGTGACCACATGGATAGCTAATTGCAAAATCTTTATTTATATATACAAGGTTTTAACCGATTTTGGATCTCTTATACGACTATTATGTAACACTTTATGTATTACTTTATAAAAAAGATGATACGTATCCTTTTTAGTTAATTACCTAATTTTTTAAAATTAAACTAAATTTCTAACCAAGTTATTAGTGAACCTTAGGGCTCGTTTGGTTGGCAGGAAAGTAAAGTTTAATAGGAATGTGATTCTTGAGAATTTGATTTTGAGGAAAATGAATATTTTTCTTGCTCATCTGATTCTTAGGAATTTAATTTTGAGGAATCTAAATACTTAACTTGTATTTGGATAGATTGTCAGAAAAGTTAGTAGATTCTTATTTTATTACTTGATTTCAATTATTAAATCAAATAATGTTATTTGAGTTCAATTTGTATGTTATACTTATACATCACCATTTATATTGTTTATTCTTAATCATATTATGAAACTTAATTATATCTTTTTACCTTATGGTAAAATAAAGTATGTATTTATTTATTAATATTGTTAAAAAAAGAATAGTTGATTAAATAAATGGAAAATAAATTTAAAAATTAATATAAAATATCCAAAATTTATTAAACAATAAGCATTGGAGATATAAAATATTTGAAAATTAATTAAGTAAAAAGATAAAAGAAAAATTTTAAAGCAACATAAATAAAATTATGAATTTTTTAAACTAAATAATGAAACACTGATTATGTTACAATTTTAATAAAAACTAAAAGTAAAAAAAAAGAGATAACATACCATCAATATATTTAGCTCTTTTTTTTTACATTGAATTACCTTAAAAGTTAATATGAAAAAAATTTAAAAACAATTAAAATTTTAATTTTAGTTACATAGGAAATTCAATAAAAAATTATCAAATTAAAAAATAAAATATGAAAAAATGAATTATAATTTTCCATAATAAAAATATGAAACTCAAAATATAAATATAAGTATAAAAAGAGTCACATAATTAGAATCCTCAAAAAAATAATTACAATACCAACTTTTAAAGAGGATTTATAATTTTAGAATATTGCAGTTATTTTTCTTAGTTTGTGATTCTATTTACTTTCCCGACACCAAACAAACGCAAGAATTTAATAGTTAGGAAATTGATTACTTTCCTGGTTTAAAACAAACACAGAAATCTGGTAAATAGAAAAAAAATTACTTTCCAAACCCAAATTTCCTATCAACCAAACGAACTAAGCAATGGATAACTACACCAATTTTTTATAAAGTGACACTTGTAGTACTGGTACATAAAACCATTGCCGTTTTGACCACAAAACAAATGATTGTGTAATTTCTAAGAAAGATCTTGCATATATTTCCCTCAAAAAATGTAAACGTTATCTCTTTTAGCACTTGGATTTTGCAACTTGTAAATAAATAAACTTTGCTGGAGATTCTACCAAATTGAACAAGATTCTGCTAAGCATGGGGTAAAAAAAAAAAAAAAGAAGTAGTAGTCAAAATATGATATATTTTGTTAATAATTGTTAAACTAATTTGGATCTTGTGTTACTTGGCTATTTTTTTTGCTTTTGATATAGTCAACTTTCATAGATATCGTTTTTCCATACACCTATAATATGAATGCTAAAATATATTCTGTCAGATCTATTTGGATCAGATACTTCCTCGTTTTTTTTTTTTTTTGATATCTTAGGTTCCTAATACTACATCTCCGTGTCTTCCCACTACTTCACTGTTGTTGAGTCAGACTAAATCCTGGACCTCAAATCAACCGTCCCCTAGCCAGTTGAGGATGTAAACTGCGGGATGTGCACGCAATGGGTACTAATCTTACGGTAGCAGCCCAAACTGGGTACCAGGACCAGGCTTCAGTCATTGGTCACCAAGTCATACACCTCCCCATCCAAAGTGTTGACGATGCTCCTCCGAGGAATTCCGACCCCACACGGCCTCACTCCTGCGCACAGCCACCATAATCGTTCTCCATTGCGTATGTGCCCTGGGGAGACTTAGAGCATCTCACAAATACCCCTTCTCTACCTATTTATCCATAAATAGGTGGAGATTGCTCCAAGTGGGATTTGAACCATGGTTGTCATGGTTCAAACCCACTTGTGATACCATTTGAACGAAACTTCCTCGTTCCATAACAATGTGTGTGATGGTGAGTATTAAGTTGCAGAGTCCAAAAAGAGAAATACACTTCAAACGGGTAAAATTTCATCGAATCCAGAATCCCTAAACTAAGTGTTTTGAAGGAAACAATGAGATCTACAATACTCATTGGGTTCTGACTATCATTCAAGATGATTTAAGCTCAAATTTCTTTGTTAATTTTATCTAATTTTATACTCATTTTCTTTTTTTTTTAGAAAATTTTTATTTAGTTTTGGCTTTGTTAAAATTATATAACTACGTGTACTGTTTTATTTTATAGTTTTAAATCATTATTATTCAATAAGAAATTGTATTTTTCTTGAAAATTATTTTCTTCTACAAATCTGTCCCGTCTTACTATACAAGTATAGAAGAAGGGGCGGGAGTGCAGTGGCAGAATCAGAACAAAATTTTAGTGAGAGCTAGTCATAAACTAATTTTTTTTTGTGCGATTAAATAAATGTATTCAACAGGTAAAATTCTAAATTCACCATTACAAAAATGATAAAAATACATAATATACATAATTTGTTATTTTATATTCAAAATCTATAAATTCAAATCCCTAATATTAGTTTATATTCAAAATGCCTAATATTAGTTCAAATCTCTAGGTCATGTTCAAAATCCCTAATATTAGTTCAAACCTAAAATTTCTAATATTAGTTCATATTCAAATCCCTAATTTTTCTATTTTAATTTATAAATTTTCTAATTAAATTATTCAAACACTCAAATTGAATTAATAATTTACAACAACCTAACTTACAATAAAGAAAAAAAATTCTAAATAAAAAGACAAAAAAACTAACCTTTGTCCAAAGAGCAAAAATGGCAAGGGGAAAAAATTAAAAAAAAAAGAGAGAGAGGGAAAATGGAGAGAGTAAATGAAGGAAATGAAAGTAAAAATGGAGATATTTTAATGAAAAATAAAAATGAAGAAATTCCTTTAGGGTCTAGCTTTGTTGGCTGCCTTTCCCTTGCTGCTGGTCCGTTTTGCATTCTTTGCTCCCAATTTGGACGCTTGAAAGAATGAGAAGGATTATTGGTTGCTGAATAAATGAAGTGGACCTTCAAAAAAAAATCATAGCGACGCCGTTTTGATTAGTGGGGTGCTTTCCTTTTTTGTCAATAAAAAATTCAAATCTATCAAGTCTATCGTCTTCCCCAACTCTATTTCTCTAGATCGGTGGTGAAGCAAGGCGGTGATGGTGGCAGAACCTACTATCTCTATGGTTTTTAGCGAGGTTGGTGAGGGGTGAAGCATCCACCAACCCTCACCTAGTTCTGCAACTGCGGAAGTGTGACCACCTCCAAATTTGAAAGTTTTTCTTTTTTCTTTATAAAAAAATTAAACTTTTTTTAATTAAATTCTTTTAAAAAATAGGAATTCATCTTTCAAAATTAAAATATAATTTTTATTAATAATTTTATACAACATCCCCCCAAATCTTAGTTCTTGGATCCCTCACTCTACGAATATGTTTATATCAGAAACCATCGAATCAAGAGATCATGCATGAAATAGGGAAGAAAAAATAAGTCATTTTATTTAAATATTAAGTCATGATTAATTAATTAAATATGAAATGTATAACTCGGTTTCATGCTTGTAATAGTTTATTAATGTGCATGGCAATTAATTAAGTCTCTAATTTGATTCTCAGCTTCCCACTCCTCCGCTACAAGCCTACAACGTGCATAGTCAATGCAAAACCACATGCAAGAACTGCAAGGGATGGATGCTTCTATTTTTGTATAGTATATGATAATCTCATTTAAATATGCTTTTTTTTTCCTATTTTCCATCCTTGATCATCATCATGCACATTGACAGCCAATAAAAGATTGTGTAATTTCCAAGAAAAAATAAAACTACTTCACCTAATTTGCAGTTTAAATATTCTTTGCTCGGGTTTATGAAATCTAACAAAATCATTGAGTTAGCCAAAAATCACTCCGAATTTGAATCGTTTGTTTTATTTTTTATTTTAATTTCTGTTTCAATTTATAAATACACATTAAGTATATTTTAGTAAAATCTTATTAAGTGATAAGTGAATATTAAGAGATAAGTGTTAAAATACAGGTAACTTATATTTATAAATTAAAATAAAAATTGAAATATAAAATATAATAGAATATCCATTTGCTTAAAAAATACGATCCAATTAGTGCATTGGACTTCGAAATGCCAATGTCAGCACTACTTCTTTGTTTCTTTCATATATATTGTTAATAATTGCCCAACTATTTTTGGATTCTTGTGTTACTTCGTCAACTTGTTTGCTTCTACTCTAGTCAATTGTCTAATTGTACTTCATTTTTTTCCTTTTTTCTTTGTTGTTGAACCATTTTATACCCTTAACTCACAATTTCATCAAGCCTCACAAATTTTCAAATCAACCCCAAACGATTTTTTTCGTTACTTTTTTTTAGTCACTACTTACTAATGTTGGTAGGATTTTATTTTATCTTTGTTATTTTGATGTGAAACTGGTTGAGCATCTGTATTAGGCTGCACAGGATTAGTTCAGAAAGGGAGAAAATGAGAAAATACTAAATTGCATCGTTAACTTTAAATCGGCATAATTTTTTCATCCAAATTTAAAATCGCTATTATATTATAATGTTTTGAAACTCAAAGACAAGATTTACAAGAATCTTAGCAGCTCTTTTGGACCTTTTCTTTTCTTGTTTTAGACAATTTAGACTTCTTTTTTATTTTGGTTTCTCGTTTTTTAAAACTACATAAGTACTTGTATGATTTATTTTTTGTGATATACAACTTCATAATTATTCAACAATCTTTCAAATTCTTTGAAATGTGTATCTTTTGCGATTATAGTTGTTTTTCATTAATTTATCCCGTGTTAAATAGTACCCAATACAAATAAATTCGGTAAAATCTTGTTGATCTCTACCCTTCACTATAAACTACTCAAAATTAATAATTGTCCAACTAATTAATTTATAGAACTTCAAAAGTGTGTAGAAGACAAAAATATCTAACAAAAAAAAAAATGAGCGAGAAGAGATAAATAAAAGTACAAAACACAAAAATCTTATTAATCGATCAACAATCGAGACATGCTTGTATTCATCTAGTTTTCATGTCTTGATAGTTTTCATGGCAGAGAAAACTCTTTCAACAGAAGCAGTTGCAACTGATAAAACCAATGCTAACTCGATCAGACGATATACTAATAAAAAAAACTACATTCTTTCCGGTTTGAACCATCTTTTTAGCGAGACCTCCCAAATCCTCAATCATAGAAAATTCAGCTCTTACATTATGAATGTAAGTCTTAAGTTACTCCTTAAGTACCATACGATTAGTCAATGAAAAGTCTTCCGGATAAAGTTCAGCAAAGCGGAGTAACTTACCAATGTCAAACTGAGAGAAAGAGTGCTTTGAATCAAGGCATGCAATGTAAGTTAGTAACTCCGTACTTGCTTCAGAAAAATGATTATTCATCTCTTGCACCATCATATCAACAACCTAATATTGTAACAATAAAAAAGTAAATAAGAAAAATACTATTGAAGATAACACGATGAAATAAGAAATTTAAAAGTAATACTTCACAAAAAATTTCAACACGAAAGTGATGAAAATTAGTAATCATTTGCCCATTTTGCCTGCTATGACTACGAGTTCTCATATTTTCTTCCATATTAGGCACTAGAATCATGTGGTTACCGCAAAATATATTGACTTCATTCAAAAGATTCTCTCATCCCTCGTCTCTGAATTCTTGTAATCGAACTTTCATTGTCTTGATCAAACTGACAGCCAATACAATGTTTTGATCCTTTTGTTGTAAGGCAAGGGACAACTCATTTGTAATTCCTAGCAAATATTGCATCAAATGAATCACAAACACAAATTCATAACTCTCCATCTTATCAATTAAACTTGTGGCCATACCGCTATTATCATCATTAGTACCATAATCATGCACATTTTCAAGTACTTGTAATACGAAAATCCACATAGACATTAGACGAATAATAGTTATGTAATGTGATCCCCAACGAGTATCCCCAAGTCTCATTAAACTGGTTTCTTGATTTTTTTCCTCTACCACTAACAATATCTCCTTTCTCTTAACATTCTAAAAGTCTGTCATGTTCAAGTTGTCTAAGTTTGTCTTTTCTTTTACGTGAAGCACCAGTAACATTCACAATCATAGTAACATATTGCAACAACAACTAGCTAAAGTTGGTGAGAAAAATAATGAACATACCATGGAGATGAATTTTCTTTCAATATGAGAGCTTTCAATCCATTATATTCACCTCCCATATTTGAAGCCCCATCATATCCTTGTCCTCTCAATCTCGATAACGACAACTTATGTTTTGCAAATAATTCATCAATAGCTTTCTTCAAAGAAATAGAGTAAGTGTCAGGCACATGAATAATAGTAAGAAAATGTTCAATAACATGTCCATGTTTGTTCACACATCTCAAAACAACTCCCATTTGCTCCTTGACTGAAATATCTCGAGATTCATCAACCATAAGAGAAAATATATTGTCCCCTATATCATTAAGAATGACATTTGTGACTTCAGCAGCACAAGCACTTGTTAGTTCATTTTGAATTTTTGGAGACGTCATTTGATTGTTTATAGGGGCATTCTCATTCATTGTCTTAGCAACCTCTTTACTTCATTGGGTATACCACTCAATTAATTCAAGAAAATTTCTCTTGTTTAAAGAAGTCAAAGATTTATCATGTCCACGAAAAGGCAAACCCTGTTTTAAAATAAAGCGCGTCACATCCAAAATCGCTGTTAAGCGGTTGCAATAGGCAATTTCTGTTTCACGTCCCTGTGCTTGTAACAAATGCGACACACTTTGTCTTTGATTTTGAAAAGCCTCGAGTTGTATTCTTACATCATTGTGAGCACTAGCTACGCCACCAACATATTTATTGAATATTTCTATTACTTTTTTTCAATTATTTATCATCGAATTAGTAAACGCCTAATCTCCAACTTGACATCCTCTATGTGAATTTTTAAAGAGATAGCACCAAAAACAAAAGGCTGCATCCTTTGATATAGTATACTTCAATCACGGAAATTTTTTAAACCAAGTAGCTTGGAAACTTCTATGCTCTTTACCAAATTGTTTTTGGGGATAAATATGGCCAATTGGTTGACATGACCCTCTTGTCAAATATTCTCTTCGAACACTGTCTCTATTAAAAATATCAAATTCTATAATTGGTTTGTGTAAACCTGGATCACTAACAATATTATCTGGGTTGAATTCCACACGAAAATATTTTTCTCTACTATTTTCTTCATTAGAACGTTTAGAAGAATAAATACTTCGCCTTAAAAATTTATCCATAACCTACCACAATTCATCAAAATTACCAAATTAAAAATTATAACAATATTAAAATAATTACACAAATAAATAATCACAATCCACAAAATTATAAAAAAATTTAATATATTTTAATACATTTATTAACTCACTATTCACTAACAAGTCTCTTATTTTTTTTGTAATTAAATAATTATAATTTATAGATTTAAAATTAATTAATCACAATTCACTAATAAACTATTAATAAATATTTAATTATAATAATCAATTATAATTCACAAAAATATGCACACAAAAATTTAAATATTACCAAAACATAAAAATATAAAAAATTTACTTACACATATTACTAAAAACTTGCATAAAAAATTTAAATATTAATAAAAACTTAACTATTGAAAAATAAACATAAAAACATGAACAAATTACTTCAAAATATTACTAATTACTAATTACTAAAAGTCTAAAAGCTAACATAAAAAAAAGATTAAATATAAGTAAAAATTTAAATATTATAAATATAATATATATAAATACTATATTTATTTAAAATACTTACTACAAATTTAAAGCCTTGGCAGCAAGAAGAACTGAAGAAGGATTGAGGAAGCTCTTGGAATGCAGCACCAAAATCCACAAGCTATAGCCACAGATCCGCTCCACTCTCCAGAAGAAGCAGCAGCTGCCAGCCAGCAAGCAAGAGTGGAATTAGCCAATTAGAAAATTGAAGACACAAAGATGAAAGAGTGAATAGTCTGAATTGAAAAGTGAAACATGCATTAGTTTAGAGATATTTAGATTTGATTTTTTTTACACTTAAGTAAAACGACGTCGTTTTACTAAAGTGTAAAAAAAAAGAACAAAAGTCACAAAAAGCTGTCGTCTTCTCCATAGCGACTCAGGCCCTTTTTCAGCTCTTCCACAGGCGACAGAACAGAGTGGCGCCAGAGACTTCTCCAGACTCCGGCGCCCTGGAAATTTTCGACAGGGGTTGTTAGGGGGTGGATTATATATACCACCCCTTGCTCCCCAAAATGAAGGAGGGGCGGCAGCACCGGCTCGCCCTTCTTACATCCGCCACTGCCACGTAGTTTAAGCTTGGGTGTGATAGGATAGAGATAATATTTAATAGAAGATTCCACTCCAAAATAAATGATTAATTTTACAGTTTCTAGGAAATGTCGTCATCATATATTTCCCTAAAAAAAAGGTAAACATTATCTCTAAAATAAGCCCTTATGGATTTTGCAACTTTTAAATAAACAAACTTTGGTGGAAATTCTACCAAAATTGAACAAGATTCTGCTCAGCATGGAACAATCCATTAAGTAATCAAAATATATTATATTTTGTAAATTGGACGACGAAGGTCAATAACTGCAACTGCATCTCTCCTTTGCTTCTTGTTCAGTTGTTAATAATTGTTCAACTAATTTGGATTTTGTGTTAACTCCAACGTTACTTCGCTAACTTTTATGCTTCTGCTATATATAGTAAACTTTCATACATCTCGTTATCCCAAAGTTCAAAAAATAATGCTAAAATATATTTTGTCAGATCTATTTCGATCAGAACTTCCTCACTCCAAGACACTTGTGGAATATGGGGACTAGGTGTAGTCCTTCCAAAATTTTAAAATTTTTATATATTTTTTTATTAAAAATAAATTAAAGGTTTTTATTATTAGTTTTTTTTAAGAAAAAATTAAAATTTTGTACTTTAAAAATTAAAATACAAATTTTATTAATAATATTATACAATTTTGTCTCACAGACTATTTCATTTCTTGGTTTTGGAAGTGATGTATGAATATGTCTTTATTAAAAAGAGTGTAATTTATTAGAAATAGTGTAAAAATCATCTTGATAAATCTTTTGTCAAACACTAATATGTAAGTATTTTTTAAATAATAATACACTCTATTTATATGATAACCTCTTTATTAATTCTTTTTATGGTGTCTTTTATTATGTCTATCACCAAAATAAAATGTACAATTATTAAACCCTAACTTGAGTGAGCCTACTACATGATTTTAATTTTGATTTTGTCTTTATTCTGTCTATCACTAAAGTTAAATTTATAATTATTAAGTAATAACTCAAATGTTTCGTTAAACATAATTATATTGTAAACATAATTTAGAAATTACAAGTTAATTAATAAATTTGAATAATAAATATATTAACTCTTAAAATAAAAATTAAACTATATTACAAATAATATTTTAATTATAAAAGTATTATTAATAATCGATTTAACTGGTTATACCTGTTATTCGATTTAATCGATTGAAAAATTATTCCAACAAAAAACAAAACCCATTAATCGGTAGAACCAAATAATCGAATAACCGATAAATCAAAGCCGATTAACCAGTGATTCGAGGATTACCGATTTTTCGGTTTTTTGCACACCCTTGGTAGATGTGAATTTTAAAACTTTTTGCTTATGGGGTTGAGCTAGTATGAGCTTAAAATTTTAACAAACACAATCATGTTTGGAGTTAGTTTGATTAGTTGAAGGTCAAAATCTTGAACAAGCAGATCTAGAACTCCATTTTTATATTTAGTCTTTGAGGCTTGCTAAATATTTTGCCCATACCACGTGCATAGAATCAGCTAGTTGGAAGACTGGAAGAGTATTAGTTTTTCAACTCAAAGTTAACACGTTAGCACTCCGAATCTCAAATTCAATTCTGTTGTAGCATAAAAAAACACTGGATTTCATCCTTTACGTGTCCAGTATCCTTGATTTCTCAATGCAGTGATTATAAAGTAACTACAAAAAAAAAAAAAAAAGAAGATTTCCGCTGACATTTATCCAAGAAACTTGTATATTGTTCATGCAGAATGTGGAAGTTGAAGATTGCCGAAGGCGGAGGACCGTGGCTGACAACCACCAATGGTCATATCGGACGGCAACACTGGGAGTTTGACCCTAAAGCTGGCACACCTGAGGAACGGGCTCAAGTCGAAAAAATGCGTCAGGAGTTCAAGAAGAACAGGTTCTTGAAGAAACAAAGTGCCGATCTTTTGATGTGTATGCAGGTCGGTTAGCTTTGATTCCATTAACCAGTTTTGCAATTTTTTGTTTACTTGAAAAGCTACACATACACTCAGTCACTCAATCCAGGGGGGAAAAAATGAAACATTATTGAAAAACTTTTTTGGCTCCTCTTCTTAGCCTTAATTTTATATTTCTTTATGAAACGATACAGCTAAGAAAGGAGAATTCTTGTTGTCCTCCAATCCCACCAGCAGTTAAAGTTGAAGAAACTGAGGATGTAACAGAGGAAGCTGTGACAACCAAACTAAGAAGGGCTGTTAGTTTTTACTCTTCTATTCAAGCCCATGATGGACATTGGCCTGCTGAATCTGCTGGTGCTCTATTTTACTTGCCTCCATTGGTAAGTCTAATCCCATTTATTTTTCAAACTCATAGAAAGCAAATGCCAAGGTCAAAAGGGATTACTTTTCATTAGATCGATGATACATATACCTCCAGTGCGAAGTTAATACAAAGCTAGCTTCATCAATCATATAACTTGATTGCTGACTTGAATTTGCATCAATTTAGCAACTAGATGAGCAACTAGATGATCATCTTGTATATTTTGACGATATTTTGGATGAACTGTGTATGTTGAGTTTAGAAATGCTGAAACCATAAATTGTGCAGGTGATTGCATTGTATGTCACAGGAGCGCTCAATGCTATTCTCTCACCGGCACATCAAAAGGAGATAATTCGCTACGTTTACAATCATCAGGTTTCAATATGTGTTGTTGGCTGATTAATTAGATGAAATTCTCTATGGAATTGTTTAGAAAAATCATGGCATGTATAAGTAGCAATCTGTTTTTATGGATAGAATGTAGATGGAGGTTGGGGACTACATATAGAGGGCCAAAGCACTATGTTTGGTTCAGCTTTTAGCTACATTACATTGAGGTTGCTTGGAGAAGGACCTGAAGATGGAGAAGATATGGCCATGGCACGAGGCCGAAATTGGATCCTTGATCATGGTGGTGCTGTTGGGATTCCATTATTGGGGAAGTTTTGGCTAACGGTATCTTACTGGAATCCAAATAGCATATATATACCACTATTTGTTGTGCCATTTAACCATATTGTTATCATGATTTATGTGGAAGACAACATGATGTTTGAATAGGTACTTGGAGTATATGAGTGGGAAGGCTGCATTCCAATGCCACCTGAGCTTTGGCTGCTTCCCAAATTCTTTCCTATTAGTCCAGGTTCTTAACTACTTGAGATATAATTGAGTAGGAATTAAAACTGCATTTGCATAAAATTTCATACAGGCAAGAATTTCGGATTAAACTGCTTTTGTAAATCTTCAAAATGCAGGGAAGATACTGTGTTATTCTCGATTGGTTTACTTGCCGTTGTCTTATTTATACGGGAAAAGGTTTGTTGGAACCATCACTCGGTTGGTGCAATCCCTAAGACAAGAACTATATATGCAACCATATAATGAAATAAATTGGAATAAAGCACGAAACACTTGTGCAAAGGTCAGCTGAATTCTCATCATATAATTCGTTCTCATTATGCCTTATGTATTCTCTTTCTCTCTTTTTTTCCAGTTGAAATTCACAGTTGTATTTATGGATTTCCCTCTGTGATTAACTATTAGGAGGATCTATATTACCCTCGTTCTTCCTTACAAGATATGTTATGGGGATTTCTACATCATTTCGCTGAACCTATTCTTACGCGATGGCCATTTTCTACACTAAGAGAGAAAGCTTTGCAAAAAGAAATGGAATATGTTCACTATGAGGACAATAGCAGCAGATACCTTTGCATTGGATGCATAGAGAAGGTATTTGTCTATTTGAATGTGAGTGTAATAACAGATCATTATAAAACATAATGTAAAGTGACAAAGTTGGTCTAATGCAGGTGCTTTGTATGATTGCTTGTTGGGTGGAAGATCCCAATTCGGATGCATATAAACGCCATCTTGCCCGGATACCTGATTTCTTTTGGATAGCTGAAGATGGCTTGAAAATGCAGGTCAGAAATGGTGCCTTATCCTTTTGTTATATACATGAAAGCTTGCCATAAACTTTTCATCAGCGAATTTTTTGAATGTAATGACAACATAACTGCAGACTTTTGGTTCTCAAACATGGGATGCAGCTTTATCGACTCAGGCAATCTTGTCAAGTAATCTATGTGAAGAATATGGACCAACACTTAAAAGAGCACATGAATTCTTAAAAGCATCACAGGTACATTAATCATAAGCATAAACAAACTCATCCTACAACTGTCAACAGGGACACATATAACTTATAACTTCATATTCCAAACTTCTTTCAAGGTCCAAGATAATCCTCCTGGAAATTTCATCGAAATGTATCGCCACACTTCTAAAGGAGCTTGGACATTTGCTATTCAAGATCATGGTTGGCAAGTCTCAGATTGCACTGCCGAAGGACTCAAAGTATCGTCTACATTATATGTTTATTCAGCTGATGATTTTGATCCTTCGTCCGTTATCTGGCATTCCCTTTTCCTTACTTCTTTGCTAAGTTTTGTAGGCCGCACTGTTATTCGCTCAAATGCCAACAGAACTTGTTGGGGAGAAAATGGAAACTGAACTTCTATGTGATGCTGTCAATGTTATTTTGTCCCTACAAGTAAGTAAAAAATAATGCACATTTGCTCTTACAACTTACATCCATTTGCTCTTCCTTTTTATTTCTGTCCTCTAAGTTGTCCCTCTTCTTCTTCCACAATGCGACATCTTCTTGCTTCATATATATGTTAGAGTTAAAATGGTGGTTTTCCAGCATGGGAGCCTCTGCGAGCATACCGTTGGTGTATCTATATATGGTTTTAATCCAACTGCTTGTTTATTATGTAGAATAATTTTAGTTACTTCATTTTGTTAATAATATCCTAACAAACATCATATCATACTTATTGTATTTGTAATCCATTTCAGAAGTTCAATCCTCTAGAGTTTTTTGAAGATGGTCTAATAGAACTAGAGTAAGAAACTCTCTCACCCCTTCTTCCCCTTCCAAAAGTACACACACACACACACATATATATATATATATAATATGCATAAATGTATTTTAAATTTTGTTATGTAACTCTGGATGACTGAAAGTAATGTTCACTGGCTTAGACATGTGGAATGCACAAGTTCTGCAATTCAAGCTCTGGCCCTCTTCAAGAAATGGCATCCTGGACATAGGAGAAACGAAATAGAGGACTGCATCAATAGAGGAATCCAGTTCATTGAAAATACACAAGAACCTGATGGTTCATGGTATGAATGCATCCTATAACTCTCATATGAGACAAGGCGAAAAAGCGCCGCCGAAGCAGCAATGTATTTCTTACTCAATCATGAATTGATTCAATGGGAGTTCCTGTGCACAAAGAATAATAATGAAAAAAAAAAAACAGTGCCAAATTCATTAACTGCAACATACTGATCAATTTGTTGGGATATTCTTGACAGGTATGGTAACTGGGGGATTTGTTATACCTACGGGATATTGTTTGCTGTTGAAGGGTTGGTTGCATGCGGCAAAAACTATGAAAACTCTGCAACACTGCGCAAAGCTTGTCAATTTTTGCTGCCAAAACAGTTGCCTGATGGTGGATGGGGAGAGAGTTTTCTTTCAAGCTCAAATAAGGTTTGAAAATTTTCCTATTTCTTTTCAAGAAGGGCATGTTTGATATCAGAATTCAAATTTGAAAAATTTCTAATGGATTAAAAGAATCTAAAAATATATGTAAAATCATGATAGAATTTGAAAGGGAAAAATGTCAAAATTGTCACTAAAACTGCTCAAAAGAATTCATTTTGCCACCCACGATTAAAAATGATGTATTTAACCACTGAATTTAAAAAAACGCATACAATTCATCATTTTTACATGGACCAATTTGGTGCATTTTTTAACTGTTTGTGAGTAAAATGTATAACACTTTAAAATTTTTTTTTTTAATATATGCTACATACATTTTTACATATATTATACAAATTTTACATACTACACATATTTATACATATTACATATATTTTTATATACTAAACATATTTAACATGCTACACATTTTTACACACTATACATATTTATAAACATAATATTCATGCATATACATTTTTTTTTTATTTACATGTATATATACTACACTACATTTCATATGTGAAATATAGTTGAATTACCACATGGGTATATTTAATGAATTTAATAATTTATTATTTTCAAATTTCAAACATCAGTCAGTTTCAAATTTTATCAAATAGCAATATATATCTACTTGTTTGTTGTGAAAGGGGTACACCAACCTGGATGGCAATCGTTCAAATCTGGTTCAAACTTCATGGGCTTTGTTATCGCTTATTGACGCTGGTCAGGTGAGTTAAATATTAAGGTTATGTTACAACTCAAACAGTTACTTTATGTTATAAACCTTGGACAAAAAAAATCAAGTCAAAATCTAACTAACGATGTATGAAAGGTAAAAATTATATAAACTTTACATCGAAATCTCATACTTTTGATATAATAATTAAGATCCAAATTCTATATATTTTAATTTAGGATTATGACTATGCACCACGAGCGCCCACATGATGACTTTGAACTATTAATCTTTTTTACTAAATTTCTGTTTAGCATATTGGTATGAACCTTGGACTAAAAACAAACTAAAAAATTAGTTAATAAGGTAGGAAAATCAAAATTATATAAATTCCACATCAAAATATCATACTTTCAATGTAGGATCCTAGTATCATAAATTACAATTTAGAACCATGGCATACTTGTACATAGCCATGACTGCCCGGTTCCCATTGGAATTGAGTCACTGGTTCTAGTTTTTGGATAGGAACCGCCATGCAACAATTTGAAACTTTAATTTAATTGTCTTTGGACGGTTTAATTATGATACTAAGATTTTTGGAATCGGAATCCATCGACTGTTTTGATTCAGTTCCAAATTGTCCTGAAAAAATATCTAAATTTATATTAAAAATAAATATTCTTTCAAACATATAAATACTTCCAAAAAATCATATAACTATATATTACTCTCTCTGTTTCACAATAAGTGTCGTTTTGGAGTTTTTCACACTTAATAAGAAATACTTTAAAATGACTAGAATATCGCTCATTAAAGTTTATTATTATTAATAATGAGTAACAAACTGTTCTTGGAATAGGTTTAGACCAATTAAAACGCTCTCTCATCTCATTAAAGAAAGGTAAAATTGTAAGTAACTTATATTTTAGCCTAAAACGACATTTATATTGAAACAAAACCAAACCTCTTAAACGCCAGTTAAATTAAAACAAAGGGAATATATATTTAACACAAACATATATAACTAATCTAAATATAACCATATATGTTATGTCTCTAATATGTTTTATTTTTCCAAAATCTATAAATAACCCCTACCTCCATTTAATTTTTACCACACAATTTTCTTTCACAATTTTCCAATCCTTCCTAATTATTTTTATTTCATCACTCTATATATTAATTTAATTTTTATTCCAATTCTTTTATTATATTATTCAAATTTCAAATATTAGTTTAATTATTTTTTCAATTCTTTTATTCTTTTTATACCTTTATATATAAAAATTATATTACATATAGCTTCGATTTAATTTCATCTCAACCAATTGCCATTGTTGATCAACATAAAATAACAAATGTAAATCCATCATCACCAATACCATCAAGAAGACAATAATGATGAGGATGGGTTTTAGTTTATTTAAAATTAGAAACAATTTTATATTGTATATTTTCAAGTCTTTTAAATTATTTTAAATTTTCAATAATTTATTAAATTTTTTTCAAGTGTTATAATTTTGATATTTATATTTTTTTATGTAAATGTCATAGTCATATATTTACATACACTTAAAATTTGAAGTGTATTAATGTACTTTATTTATTTATTAATTTCTAACTTATCCTATTTAAAAGTTTAAAACTCTTAAATAAAGAACTTACTTAAAAAAACAAATAAAAAATGTGAAATCAAAACTAAAATAGAATCAAAATTAGAATCGAAGCTAAAATCAGAATCGGATAGAAACTAGAATTAGCACTCTCAATCGAATCGAAACTCACGGTTCTAGAACTATTACTATCTCTACTTGCATATTTTCTTTTTCTTTGTGACTCAATTTCTTGTATGTGATAAAAAGGCTCTTTTAGTAGCAACTAACTAAGCTTACATCTTTTCTCCATTAAATTCCAATTAATGATTCAATCTTTGACAAGAAACGTACATATGTGACAACATTTCATAAATCATCGAAAGAACATTAAGACAATTGATCAAGGTTGTTTTGTTTGAAATTAGGCCGAGATCGATCCAACACCAATACATCGTGGAATAAGGAAATTAATCAATTCCCAAATGGATGATGGCGACTTTCCTCAGCAGGTATGTTTGAGCCTTTGAGGGTATACCCTAAAATTTATGTCCATCTCCATAATAAAAAATTAAATAGGGTAAATGACTCCAATGGTCTCTCAACTTTAGTGTTTGTTAAGTTTTGGTCTATATTCTTTCAAAAGTTCCATTATGATTCTTGATTAATGTTCAAAAGTTACAAGACAAAAGTTCCATTTTATTCTAATAATAATATACTAATCTATTTTACAATCCTAAATCATGTGTAAACTGTAGAAAACATGTGCACAACTGCGGAATTCTATTTTTTTTCCATTATTTGCCCCTCAGAATGACATATACACAACACATTATTAATAAAACCGTTACACAAGTGAATGAAAAATGGATTGAGAACTGTTCAAGTTACAAAATCAAAGTTAAGGAACTATAATAAAACTTGTGGAGAAATAAGAATCAAAACGTAGTCAACCCTAAAGTTGGGAAACCATTTGAGGTGATTTACCCTAAAAAAAATCCATTCTAGAAATATATGTCTCAGCTTCTCCAGTTCTCCTAACTTTTTTTGTCTTCCAGGAAATCACAGGAGTATTTATGAGGCATTGCATCGTAAGTTATTTGTGTCAACGAAATATTTTTCCAACTTGGGCTATGGGTCAATATCGCCGCCGTGTTCTCCATGCATAACATACTAGAACACACATATACTTTACAAATTTGCTCCAATTTCAATTTGTAATGTACGAATATATATTTTTTTTTCGTTCTACTATGACGATGCTATGTGTATTCTCAAAGAGATTGGAACTTTATTGGTATAAACGACAGAATACACTAACCATTAAAAGCAATGTTTTAAAAATTAGGATCAGAATAGGAATAGATCAAATTATTGGGTCCAACGTCAACCAATCTGATCAGTATTAAAACTCAAATGACATCATAAATATATTTATCATATGGTGTCATATCAACAAGTTCATATATGACATGAATGAGTTAATCACAATTTTAATGTGGGATAAAAGCGACAGAAACTTAAATCACAATTTTAAAGACGATTAATTGTCCGTTTCATATATGAATAATGTATTATATAAACCGATTTTACAGAAATTTTTGTGCATATTTAATATAAATATATTAATAAAATATCAACATATCTCACACTTCATTTAAAAAGTAAATAACAAAATGAGTTATAAATATAACATTAAAGAATAAAACCAAATAAATTCTTAGTTTTTCATCTAACAAAATAAAATCCCAATCAAACTACTAAACGCCATAAATAAATTCTTTAATTTTGATTTTTTTTAATCTATAATAATCATAAAGAATAAAAGAGCATTGATAGGTCCTACACAAATGTCTAATTACATCTTTGGTTAAGTTGTATGAAAAAGTTTTACAAAGGAAGACTAAATATGGTGATTCCTTGAATATTTTATTCTTCTTTCCTATTTTTATTATGTATGTTGGGATAAAACATTCTTTCCTTTCGGAAATTTATAGAATTTCGAAGGAAAAAGAAATTTTGATTTTTATGATTCATTGGTATAACTCCAATCTCATAGGAATGGCATCTTTCATGGAAGGCCATGTTGCTCTCTAACTTCTCTCATCTCTCTCTACCCAAACCCTAAAACTCCAACTCTTTGTAAAAGGAGGTTGCACCCCCCTGCCCCCCCCCCCACCCACCCACTCTCTCTCACACACACACACACCAAATTTCCTTCTATAAATTCAATTTTTTTTTTGTCTCCTTTATTCGGAGTTTTTTTTCTCTTTTTTGCGAGAACATGTCTCCATTCTTGATGTTATTTTTTGTTTGTATTAAATTAAAAAAAAAGAAAAAAAAGAGAGGAGATCCACACCATCTCCAGGTAATCCACTTATGGCAAGTATGGTAAATGTTTCTTCACCACCAAAGTCTCCTCCTTTAAATCTGGGTTTGATTGTGAAGAACAATTGCGAATTTGGTCATTGGGGGTTTAGAGATCAGATGGATTAACAACTTTTAGAGATCTGATTGATTATCAAAAGGTGTAGAAGAAAGTGAGAGCTTGGTGTTGCTTAGCCATTAGGGATGAAAAATACTCCAACTTTTTGCATTGCTATTATAAAGAAGATTCATTTCACTTTTAACTTGCTATTAGATAGTTGAAAATTCACTATTTTTATCTCTCTTTTGAAAAGATTTCTAAATCCTGTTTCATCTATAGATCAAGCAAATATTTGATGTGGATTTTGATTTTTGTATCATTCAAAATACGACTTTAAGTCATTCGTCGAATTGAGTGTTTTTAATGTATTGAATTTATATGTTTAATCGACTTCGTATTCAATTTCAGCTAGCTAGTTATGTATTATTTTTATATTGAATGAAATTATGCTTTTTGACAAAACAAACTCCAATCATATACCAGTGAAATCATTAAATAAGATTCATTTAAGGCTGTGTTTGGTAGCATTGAATTGGACCCTTTGAATTAAATTGGAGGGTCCAATTCTAATTCTTGTGTTTGGTTCCTTATTAAATCACAAAAATTGGAATTGTGTTCCAATTCAAAATGGTCCAATTCATTGGATTCAATTCTTTACTTGGATCAAAAAATTCCAATCCCATTTCTATACAAATTCGGGTCAACACGCGGGTCAACACTACACATATTTTACATACACTACACACTTTTTCACACACTACACATAGTACACACATTTTCACACACTACACATATTTTCACACACTACACATATTTTACACACGCTACGCATATTTTCACACGCTACACACATTTTACACACACTACACACATTTTACACATACTACACATATTGTCACACACTACACACATTTTACACACACTACACACATTTTACACATACTACACACATTTTCACACACTACACACATTTTCACACACTACACACATTTTCACACACTACACATATTTTACACATACTACACACATTTTCACACACTACACATATTTTACACATACTACACATATTTTCACACACTACACATATTTTACATATAATATACATATTTTCACACATTACACATATTTTACATATAGTACACACATTATACATATTTTACACATAGTACACACTTTTTCACACACTACACATATTTTCACACACTACACATATTTTCACACACTACACATTTTTTCACACACTACATATATTTTCACACACTACATATATTTTCACATGCTACACACATTTTCACACACTACACATATTTTACATATACTATACATATTTTCACACACTACACATATTTTACACATACTACACACATTTTTACACACTACACATATTTTACACATACTACACACATTTTCACACACTACACATATTTTACATATAATACACATATTTTCACACATTACACATATTTTACACATAGTACGCACATTTTCACACATTACACATATTTTACACATAGTACACACATTTTCACACACTACACATTTTTTCACACACTACACATATTTTCACACACTACACATATTTTCACACACTACACATATTTTACACATACTACACACATTTTCACACACTACACATATTTTACACATACTACATACATTTTCACACACTACACATATTTTACATATAATACACATATTTTCACACATTACACATATTTTACACATAGTGCACACATTTTCACACACTACACACATTTTCACACACTACACACATTTTCACATACTACACATATTTTCACACACTACACATATTTTACACATACTACATATATTTAGTGTGTGAAAAATAGGTAGTGTGTGTAAAATATGTGTAGTGTGTATTATGTGTAAAATATGTGTAGTGTGTGAAAATGTTTGTAGTGTGTGAAAATGTGTGTAGTGTGTGAAAATATGTGTAGCATGTGTAAAATATGTGTAGCGTGTGAAAATATGTGTAGTGTGTGAAAATGTGTGTACTATGTGTAGTGTGTGAAAAAGTGTGTAGTGTGTGAAAATATGTGTATTGTGTGAAAATGTGTGTACTATGTGTAAAATATGTGTAGTATGTGAAAAAATGTGTACTATGTGTAAAAAAATATGTGTAGTGTGTGAAAAAATAAAACTAATTTTTTTTGTTTAAATTTATTGTAGAAATTAAAAAATAATATTGAAAAGTAAATATTCTTATAAAAAATATATTAAAAATAAATTATTTTAACAATTTTGATTACGATGAAATCTAATTTTAGACATTTTTTCTAAACTTCCAAACAAAGAATTTGGAGTTATAATTCAATTCTAAATGAATTTTGTTGTTTTGCCAAACAAAGGAATTCAAACATTTTATACTTTCAATTCATTGAATTACATTTCTATAGTATTTAAATTCGAATTTTTTTTCAGGCAATATCCCTCTCAGCGGGTTGGGATCACCAATCCCAGAAGTATTATTGAGTAATTAAACCATTACAAAAGAAAATTGGAAGAAACGAAGGCTACTATTTGATTACAAGGTGCATAACCTAATCCAGATCGAACCTAAAATTTGGGAGTAGTCTAATCCTATCCAAATAAACTAGGCTCTTCACAGCCGTCGGCAAAGATCTTACATGCATGAACTCCTTTCTATCCTCCAAAGCTGATAAGTTGGTTTTATACCAACTTAAATGTATTATTTCACTTGGCTTTTGCCTTGATTTTCATGCAAATGTGTGGTGCAATGTGCTATATAGTGTGTTTATGTGGTTTGCAACTCATAGTGTTTAAATGGTGAAAAAAAGACCAAAAATGTTGTTAAAATGAGGAAAATATATGCTTGGTGTCAAATGACAAGGTTTAGAGTTTGAAACAATGAGAATGGTAAGTGGGAATTTAAGAAAAACCGAAATGAGCTTATTTGGCCAAATTAGGGTTTGGGCAGAATGTTGGTGCAACTTGTTTTCGGTATAACTCTTTCAATTCTTGTCCGAATGATGAGATCTTGCATGTTCTGGAAAGCCCTTTGGGTGCACTACATTTCTTGTGTTTTAACGACTTTCTAATTCTGTGTGTAAGCATGAGAAATGGGGGCTTCTTTAAGATTGCTACGTTCAGGATTTCTGTGTTAAAGTTCATTGCCACAGTTTGACCAAATGTGTATATCTTGAGTTACAGGTACCCAATGATGCTGATTCTTGAACTGGTGGAAAGCTAAGAGGATTAGCTAGAACTTTTATGTGTACCACTGGGTCTAATTCAGAGGCTAGGACACATGAATCTGGCATGGAAGTGGAGCTTGGTGCTGGAATGAACACTAAGTCACACATGGTCTTGCATTGTATCGTTTGGCATGCCATCCTTGCACGAGCTCGTCGGGCACAACAACTTTGCCAAGCCTTGCCAACATAACCTTGCCAACACCTTGCCAAGCTTTGCCAAACCAATGTGCCAAGACCTTGCCAACTTGCCAACCTTGCCAACTTGCCAACATTGCCAACTTGCCAACATTGCCAACTTGCCAACCTTGCCAACACTTTGCCAACACCTTGCCAGCCTTGACACATTTTGCCAAGCTTTGCCAAACCAACATGCCAAGACTTGCCAAGCCAACGTTGCCAAGACCTTGCCAAGCATTGCTAACATACTTTGCCAAGTCTTGCCAACAAACTTTAACACAACCATGCCAAGCATTTGCTACACTTTGGCACGACGTTTGCACATTCTTGGCATGCCATTCATACACCTTGGCACACCATCACAATTCACATTGTGGGCATCATCATCATTTCACAAATATTTCACACTCATTTCACTTGTTTTCATACTAAAAAGTTAGGACATGGACGTCACTTGAGCATCCACTACACACGAATCAATTGCAGACCTTTGGCACAACATTGGCACCTTGCCACACCACTTGAGCACAACTGATCACCCTACACTTAGCAAGCAATAATTTGGAATAAGATAGGAAAATGTCGTAGGCCAAAGTTGGAGAAGAAACAAATGGCTTACGACATGTCGTAAGCCATTTCTTGAAGAAAAAACTTTGCCCACGACATGTTGTGGGCAAATTCTGGAAGAGAAATTTTGGCCTACGACATGTCGTGGGCCAATTCTGGAACAAGAACATTTAGCCTACGACATGTCGTAGGCTAATTGTTAGATGGTTGCTCAAAAAATGGCAAAGTGTTGAAGAGTTGCTTCATGGGTTTTAGGCTTTGTCACACTTCAGTAGTTTGGTCATAACTTTCTTGTTTCAGCTCCAAATTGAGTGATTTAAATGGATATGGATAGCTAAGACAACGAGTTACAATTTTCATGTTTTAAGCTTTCCTTGATTCATAGCGTTTCATGGTCAAATTTTGGTTTGAAGCTGCAGCTTTGAGGTTTCGTATATTGAGTTTTCTGGAAAATTGACTAAGTGTTGAAGAACTAAGTTTCTGATTTTCAAGGCAGAAGAAGGCGTGAAGTCCAATGGCCAGAAGGCGTGATTTCGTGAATGCTGTTCTGCTTTGAAGCCCGCGAGGATGCTGAAGGCGCGATTTGAAATAGCAAGAAGGCGTGATTCGACTCTGATTCGCGCGCCTGGAAGTTCAGAAATGAAGGCGCGATTCTCACTGGCCCAAAGGCGTGGTCTCAGAACTGAAGGCGCGCGACCTTTTGACGAAAGGCGCAAAGGAGCATTTGAAGGCGCAACTTTTAAAGCCCGAAGGCGCTGGAATGCTGAAGGAGTTCTACAACTTCGGATTTATCATACTTTAGGCTGATTTTTAGTTCTTTCACTTAAGGCCACTTTTGTAACACTTTGTACATTTTATGTTGCGTATTAGTTACGTTTTTCCAACTCTATATATAGGGAAGGTAGCTAACATTTAAGGGGGATTCTAGATTTTAGAACTATCTTTTGAATTTTAGCTGGAGCTTTTCTCCCACTCATTTTCTCTCTCTAGATCTACTTTCTCTCACTAAACATTTCTTCTCCAATCTCAACTCCGATTGTGAATTTGGACTGGATTCTTCTTTCTTATTCTCAATTGACAAAGGAATCAAGATCTCTCTTGATTTAATCGGTAAATTCTTCCAATTAAATGAGAATGAGCTTATCAATGTTGGAATTTGTTGATTTTGAAATGAGAAAGACGTTTTCTGGCTAAATCTATGATGTCTTAGGATTCTTAATGGATGAATACGTGTTTTAGTAGATTGAATGCTGTGCAATTTTGATCTAATTGTTGAGTATTGAAATCACATTTGAACTGAGCATAAACATATGTTGAATTTCATAATTCCTAGCTAATCTTGAATAGATCAAACCTCAATTGTGGTCGACATGCTAAATTGAGGAGTGATTAATCAAAGTTAGCGAAGATGCATGAATTGAGAACTAGATTGTGATTATATAAGCCTTTGTACTTGTTTTCTGTAGTCGAATCAATTCTGAAACTCATGCCTCGCCATAGGAAGTGTTAATGAATTGAATCCTTAGGAAAAGTGTCAAAGGAGCTTTCTGTGTTAACAACAATGATATGTGAACCCTAGGATGGGCCTCGCCATGGGATTTCTTAGGACTTTGCATGTTAGAGTAGTTAACTGGGAGAGTTGAGACTTTGCGGAGCTTGTTCCACCATTCTCGGGCCTCGCCATGGGAGGAGATGGTGATTTGGGGGTACAATCAGTGGTGTGGTCGCCATTCTAACCACCGCTTGGACTTCTAGGCAATTTAGGTCTCCATTGCATTTAATTGTTTACTGATTGCATAGCATAGATTTACTAGGCCTGTGTTCATCCAGTACAAGAGTCCTAAGATATCTGTTTCCTCCTTGCTTGTCGCTTTATTTTGCATCTCTATTTTCGTTCTTTTGTGTTGAATTTTCCTCTTTCTAGTACTTAGATTCTGTGACAAGAGTTTTAGAACAATTTACTCAATTTTCTTGACCTACGCCTTCCCTGTGGATTACGATCCCTACTTACGCTACTACATTAGTGTTTAGGGTAAAATTGAGCTGAGACGACTTTCAAGCTGTCAATTTTTGGCACCGTTGCCGGGGAAGGCAATCGGTTCTGGAATTTGTTGGATTGTTCTTGATTTTTACTTGTTCTACTCTGTGTTTTTGTGTGTGACATTTACTTTAGCTTTCATTTTGGTGTATGTTTTGTTCTGTGCATTGTTTTGAGTACGTGTTGAGATTTGTGGTCTATTTCTTTGTTGCATATTTGAAGTTCTTGTTTCTTTGTTATTATACTCCACAACTGTGTGTTGTGTATGCCAAGGTCTAGCAGGTTTGCAGGAGAACCACAATTCCTATTGGATCTTGAGTTGGAGAAAACTTTGAGAGCACAGTTGAAGCAACAGAGAGAAATGGCAGCTCAAGGTGCACAAGCACCTAGGTTTGGAGATCATTACGCAGTCAATTTCGACAACAGATTTGGGCAGCAGGACATAGACGTAGAAAGTTACCATATACCTCCCCAGATAGTCTCCATGATCACTCAGGGACAATTCTTCCAAGGGCTTGACAATGAGGACCCTAATGACCACCTTGATTGGTTCCTTGGATTATGTAGCACTTTCAAGCTGCCGAGAATTGATAGGGGTGAGGTTCACAGAATTTTGTTTCCTTTATCTCTGCGTGGAAAGGCTAAACACTGGTTTAAGAGCATTGGAGGAGCCAATGCAGATATGTCATTTGATGATCTATAGAAAAGATTCTTGTCTAAGTACTTCCCTCCTGCTAAGCTTGAAAAGAGAAGGTTGGAAATTATGAATTTCCAACAACAAGACAGTGAGTCATTTACGGAAGCTTGGGAGAGATTCAACGACTAGATCAGGCAATGTCCTAACCATGACTTGGGCAAAATCAGGGAACTAAATACATTCTTCAAGGGCTTAACTCCTGAATCTTCCATGATGGTCAAGGCATGTGCTAATGGGGCACTCAAAGATAAATCTGTGTAGGAAGTTCGTGAATTGTTCAACCAAATTGCTGAGGATGAATATCTATTTCCTGAGACAAGGAAAACTCATGGCAGAAAGCAAAGAGGAGTCCTGGAGTTAGATGAGGATACTTCACTCAATGCAAAGGTCGAAGCCTTATCAAAGCAATTGCAATCTCTTAAGGCAACTCAAGCCAGGGCACCTGTGTTGTCATGTGGAATATGTAAGGGTGAACATTATACTGATGAGTGCTCTGTCACCACGGAATTCATTCAATACGTGAATAACTATGGCAACAGGCCACAGTACTCAGGAAACTACTCAGTAGGGAACAATAGAGGCTTTGGAGGTAATCAAGGTACTTGGGGTCAACAAAACCAAAGCCAGGGAGGCCAATACACTCAAGGGAATGAGCAAAGGAGAGCTTCCAATCCTCCACCGGGTTTTGAGCAACAACCAAGTGCTCAGGAACAAAGTAAATCATCAGTGGAAGACATGCTTCGGATTCTTATTGAAAAGGTAGATAAAAATGAGGAGAGATTTGTTGCTTTGGAGACAACTGTGAGACATCATGGTGCTTCATTTAAAAACATTGAAATGCAATTGGGACAACTTGCTAATGCTGTACATCATAGGCCTAGTGGATCTCTTCCTAGTGATACGGTGCCAAATCCAAAGAAGGTGGGTATTAATGCCATTATGTTGAGAAGTGGTAAAGAAGTGCAAAAATCATCTAAGCCTGAGGAGGAGGAATGTGTCATTGAGGAGAAAAGTGTTCAAATTGAGGAAGAGAATGTTTATGAGGAAATGGCACCAAAGAAGGTTGATGAACAGGAAACGATTGCATTGGAAAAGAAGGATGAGCAAAATGCTACAAAAACTGTGAAGAATGAAATACCAACTAGAGTGGGTAATGAGATCACCAAGAACTCCAATCCTTTCAACTTCCCTGAGTATGCCCTTAAACCTCCTTTTCCAGAGAGAAAGAAACCACCTCCAAAACAAGGCCCTCAATTCAAAAGGTTCCTGGATGTACTCAAGCAGGTGAATGTGAATCTTCCTCTGATGGATTTAGTGACATCAATGCCAAAGTATGCTAAGTATCTCAAAGATCTCATCTCAAACAAAGAGCAAATCTTGAGATGTGATGTACCCATGATGGTTTCTGAGTGCACTCAAGCATGGATGGTTCATGATCTTCCTCCGAAGCTTAAGGATCCTGGGAGTTGCACTATCCCATGCAAAATAGGCACAAGGCATTTTGCAAAGGCGTTGTGTGACTTGGGTGCTGGAATCAACTTAATGCCATTATCCATTGCTATCAATGTTGGATTGGAAAGCCGGATTCGCCCAGTTGCAGTAACTCTCCAATTGGCAGATAGATCATTGGTAACTCCCACTGGCTTGGTAGAAGACGTTTTTGTAAGAATAGATAAATTTACATTACCGGTTGATTTTATTGTGCTTGACATGGAAGAGGACCCTGAGGTTCCTCTCATTTTTGGTCGTCCCTTCTTAGCCACTGGTGATGCATTAATTGGTGTTCGAAACAAAACGGTCACATTTAGGATTAATAATGAGGAAGTAGTTTTTGATATGAACTATGCCATGAAACAACCCGTGTACACAGAGTCTTTGTGTTCCATTCAAGTTGTTGAATGTTCTTCTACTTTCGTTGATGAGGGTGTTAAGCATGACTATATTTCTGTCGATAAATTTGTTGATGATGAAGAAATTGATTTGGAAGAGCATGATTTAGAAGATTGCATGATTTTACCTGACAATGCATCTGTGGTAGAATGTTATTCAATTTGTCCAATAAAAGAGTCAAGCTTTGAATTGTCAAGCCAAACTTTGGTAGATCATACGTTACAGGAAGCATGTGTTAAAAATTGTTCAAACGATAATAAGAGCCATGCTATGCTTGTTGATGATGATGGTTGTTCTTTTCTTGATACCTTGATAAATTGCATAGAGTCTCATCTAGAAAAACATTCTGACACCATAACTCAAGAAAATGTGAAAATTGCTGGGATTTCCGTTGGAGCACCAACTTGTGAAGCCATGAATGAATCTAGGTGTGAATTTGGTACCTCTCCACAGGTGAACAATGAGCAATTTTTGTTAAACGATGACAATGCTGTTTGTGTTTGTGATGTTAACATTTGGAAAATGTGTGAAGTTCTTAACTCTAGTTTGGATGATAAAGATGTTAACATTTTGAAGGACAAGGATAGCTTGTTGAACGAGTGTGAATTTGAGACGTTTACTTTTGAACTTCCTGATGAGCTTGTTGAGACCTTGGATGTGCATTCCTTGGTTGAGCTGTGCAGGACGACTCTGGATAGTGTGGTAGAAGAGGGCTATGATGTGCTTCAAATGAATGTGATATTAAGAGAAAGCTCTTTTCATGATCCTGTGCTCACACATCTCCTCAACACTCCAGTGTCTTCTGGGAAGAAGGAGCATGCTTATGAGAGTTCATCTTTTGTGTGGTGCAGAGATGGATTCACTGAGTTCTTTTCATGACCAAGACATACGTTGTGGATGAATAAAGTCTAGCTGGAGACTATCTAAATCCAGAACTACTTCTTTTACGTTAGCTTTAATAATTAGTTTGTTTTCTTCTTTTCGTTTTGTCTTTCCGTTTCTTTCATTTTTGGAATTTATTCATCAAAATCACTCATGTTAAAGGTGTTTGCCCAGGGAGGACATTGCAAGAGATTAGCCATGCACTCAAAAGGCTAAGTGTGGGGGAGTGATGCCATGGAATTTTTCATATGAGGAAGATGGACCAAGACAACTCCACAAAGCAACGTTGGAATTCATGTCAATATCAAAACCAGGGAGCTCCTAAACCTATCTTTTCTTTACATTGAGGACAATGTATGTTTTAAGTGTGGGGGAGTGTATGTTGGCTATGGTTTGTATCTCTTGGACTTTAGATGCTTATTTGTCTTGCAAGACTTGCATGGGTGGGTGATGAAATTTTTTGTGATGAAATTTTTTGTGAACAAGTATGCTATTTTTTCTAGTTTGTCGAGTAAAGTTGTGTCGTTTGCATATTATTTCCCGTTACATGTTGTGTTTTTCATTGTTGTGCAAAATTTTAAAGTTTTTGGTAAAAATTTGAACTTTTTGAATAAGTGATGGAGTTGATGTGTTTCAATGAAATATGGTGTTAGTATTGGTGAGTGTTGTTGTGGAAAAGGTGTCAAGAGCTTGAGTGTTGGACTGGAAAGTGAATAGCGCACACGTATTTCAAACTTTGTTCCTAATTCACTATGGCTTATTCCAAGTTCATCACAAATAAACTTTTTGATCTTGCATGTGAAAACTTTTGTTCTTGGTACTAAGTTTGAAGAAATTGGCATATTTTGCTGGCTAAAGCCCGATGTTAAGGTAAGATAGATATGCCATGCAAGAACCCAAATGATATAGGAGGTAATGTGGATGGATTTTTTCGTTCTTTTTGTTATGCATTTATCTGGTGTTTCTAGAATTCGTGCATGTTTAGTCAATTTGAGATTCTTATGAACATGTGCTTGCACAAGAGATGATATGGGAGAAAAAGCCATATTGGCAACTGGGAAGGAAAAAGCCATAAGAACCTGGCAATCAAATTTGGAGAAAAAAGCCATAAAACCCAGGCATTATTTCAGTCACCAATGTGTGAAACAAATATGCGCCAACGTGCAGAATAAGGGCAATGTCCCATAGAGTACCAATGTACGCATAGGTACCATGGATCTTGTGATTGCATGTTCATAAGAGTGGACAAAGAGATTGGCATGTATTGAATGGGTTATGAAACCAGCTAGATGGTGTATAGCAAGAGAATAAATGAAGTTCATGTTCTTCAGCACACACTTGCACGCATGACATTTTGGTCTTTATTCATTGTGCCTTAGTTGATAATTTGTGCTGAAATCTAAAAGCTGGGTGCCAGGAACTTTGGAATAAATTCTTGTGTGGAAAATGTTTTGATGGACTTGGATGTGGCAATTGTGGATGAAAGAACAAATGTGTTAGATACGGGTGATAAAAATGAGTTTTGAGTGTACAATTTGCTTGAGGCCAAGCTATTGTGAATGGTGTTGAAATGGATAGGGAAGTGTTCTTTTCCCTATCAGGAGTTCAAAGCATGGTGTGTGTGTGGCATGGTTTTGTGATTGAGTTAAATGGTTTCGTTTTGTGTCTTTGCTTGAGGACAAGCAAAGGTTCAAGTGTGGGGGAACTTGATAAGTTGGTTTTATACCAACTTAAATGTATTATTTCACTTGGCTTTTGCCTTGATTTTCATGCCAATGTGTGGTGCAATGTGCTATATTGTGTGTTTATGTGGTTTGCAACTCATAGTGTTTAAATGGTGAAAAAAAGACCAAAAATGTTGTTAAAATGAGGAAAATATATGCTTGGTGTCAAATGACAAGGTTTAGAGTTTGAAACAATGAGAATGGTAAGTGGGAATTTAAGAAAAACCGAAATGAGCTTATTTGGCCAAATTAGGGTTTGGGCAGAATGTTGGTGCAACTTGTTTTCAGTATAACTCTTTCAATTCTTGTCCGAATGATGAGATCTTGCATGTTCTGGAAAGACCTTTGGGTGCACTACATTTCTTGTGTTTTAACTACTTTCTAATTCTGTGTGTAAGCATGAGAAACGGGGGATGCTTTAAGATTGCTACGTTCAGGATTTCTGTGTTAAAGTTCATTGCCACAGTTTGACAAAATGTGTATATCTTGAGTTACAGGTACCCAATGATGCTGATTCTTGAACTGGTGGAAAGCTAAGAGGATTAGCTAGAACTTTTATGTGTACCACTGGGTCTAATTCAGAGGCTAAGACACATGAATCTGGCATGGAAGTGGAGCTTGGTGCTGGAATGAACACTAAGTCACACATGGTCTTGCATTGTATCGTTTGGCATGCCATCCTTGCACGAGCTCGTCGGGCACAACAACTTTGCCAAGCCTTGCCAACATAACCTTGCCAACACCTTGCCAAGCTTTGCCAAACCAATGTGCCAAGACCTTGCCAACTTGCCAACCTTGCCAGCTTGCCAGCATTGCCAACTTGCCAACCTTGCCAACTTGCCAACATTGCCAACTTGCCAACCTTGCCAACACTTTGCCAACACCTTGCCAACCTTGACACATTTTGCCAAGCTTTGCCAAACCAACATGCCAAGACTTGCCAAGCCAACGTTGCCAAGACCTTGCCAAGCATTGCTAACATACTTTGCCAAGTCTTGCCAACATACTTTAACACAACCATGCCAAGCATTTGCTACACTTTGGCACGACGTTTGCACATTCTTGGCATGCCATTCATACACCTTGGCACACCATCACAATTCACATTGTGGGCATCATCATCATTTCACAAATATTTCACACTCATTTCACTTGTTTTCATACTAAAAAGTTAGGACATGGACATCACTTGAGCATCCACTACACACGAATCAATTGCACACCTTTGGCACAACATTGGCACCTTGCCACACCACTTGAGCACAACTGATCACCCTACACTTAGCAAGCAATAATTTGGAATAAGATAGGAAAATGTCGTAGGCCAAAGTTGGAGAAGAAACAAATGGCTTACGACATGTCGTAAGCCATTTCTTGAAGAAAAAACTTTGCCCACGACATGTCGTGGGCAAATTCTGAAAGAGAAATTTTGGCCTACGACATGTCGTGGGCCAATTCTGGAACAAGAACATTTAGTCTACGACATAGATGGTTGCTCAAAAAATGGCAAAGTGTTGAAGAGTTGCTTCATGGGTTTTAGGCTTTGTCACACTTCAGTAGTTTGGTCATAACTTTCTTATTTTAGCTCCAAATTGGGTGATTTAAATGGCTATGGATAGCTAAGACAACGAGTTACAATTTTCATGTTTTAAGCTTTCCTTGATTCATAGCATTTCATGGTCAAATTTTGGTTTGAAGCTGCGGCTTTGAGGTTTCGTATATTGAGTTTTCTGGAAAATTGACTAAGTGTTGAAGAACTAAGTTTCTGATTTTCAGGGCAGAAGAAGGCGTGAAGTCCAATGGCCAGAAGGTGTGATTTCGTGAATGCTGTTCTGCTTTGAAGCCCGCGAGGATGCTGAAGGCGCGATTTGAAATAGCAAGAAGGCGTGATTCGACTCTGATTCGCGCGCCTGGAAGTTCAGAAATGAAGGCGCGATTCTCACTGGCCCAAAGGAGTGGTCTCAGAACTGAAGGCGCGCGACCTTTTGACGAAAGGCGCAAAGGAGCATCTGAAGGCGCAACTTTTAAAGCCCGAAGGCGCTGGAATGCTGGAGGAGTTCTACAACTTCGGATTTATCATACTTTAGGCTGATTTTTAGTTCTTTCACTTAAGGCCACTTTTGTAACACTTTGTACATTTTATGTTGCGTATTAGTTACGTTTTTCCAACTCTATATATAGGGAAGGTAGCTAACATTTAAGGGGGATTCTAGATTTTAGAACTATCTTTTGAATTTTAGCGGGAGCTTTTCTCCCTCTCATTTTCTCTCTCTAGATCTACTTTCTCTCACTAAACATTTCTTCTCCAATCTCAACTCCGATTGTGAATTTGGACTGGATTCTTCTTTCTTATTCTCAATTGACAAAGGAATCAAGATCTCTCTTGATTTAATCGGTAAATTCTTCCAATTAAATGAGAATGAGCTTATCAATGTTGGAATTTGTTGATTTTGAAATGAGAAAGACGTTTTCTGGCTAAATCTATGATGTCTTAGGATTCTTAATGGATGAATACGTGTTTTAGTAGATTGAATGCTGTGCAATTTTGATCTAATTGTTGAGTATTGAAATCACATTTGAACTGAGCATAAACATATGTTGAATTTCATAATTCCTAGCTAATCTTGAATAGATCAAACCTCAATTGTGGTCGACATGCTAAATTGAGGAGTGATTAATCAAAGTTAGCGAAGATGCATGAATTGAGAACTAGATTGTGATTATATAAGCCTTTGTACTTGTTTTCTGTAATCGAATCAATTCTGAAACTCAGGCCTCGCCATAGGAAGTGTTAATGAATTGAATCCTTAGGAAAAGTGTCAAAGGAGCTTTCTGTGTTAACAACAATGATATGTGAACCCTAGGATGGGCCTCGCCATGGGAGTTCTTAGGACTTTGCATGTTAGAGTAGTTAACTGGGAGAGTTGAGACTTTGCGGAGCTTGTTCCACCATTCTCGGGCCTCGCCATGTGAGGAGATGGTGATTTGGGGGTACAAGCAGTGGTGTGGTCGCCATGCTAACCACCGCTTGGACTTCTAGGCAATTTAGGTCTCCATTGCATTTAATTGTTTACTGATTGCATAGCATAGATTTACTAGGCCTGTGTTCATCCAGTACAAGAGTCCTAAGATATCTGTTTCCTCCTTGCTTGTCGCTTTATTTTGCATCTCTGTTTTCGTTCTTTTGTGTTGAATTTTCCTCTTTCTAGTACTTAGATTCTGTGACAAGAGTTTTAGAACAATTTACTCAATTTTCTTGACCTACGCCTTCCCTGTGGATTACGATCCCTACTTACGCTACTACATTAGTGTTTAGGGTAAAATTGAGCTGAGACGACTTTCAAGCTGTCAAAAGCCATACCAATTCCCGCCAGAACCCCAGCTGGTCGATTACCTTGGTAATGAATATGGGAAATATCACCAAGCATAGCACAATTTACTTCCCGCACCAAGCCCCGAATTCTCCAAGGCACCCCCATCTGCCCATTCAAGATTGACTCAAGCAGCTTAGAATTCAGTTCGACATCAAAAGAAACTGATGTACAAGCCGCACAGAGCCGAAGCCCTTCCACAAGTGCTTCGACCTCCACCTGCAAACATGAAAACCCTCGAAATCCCAACGTAATTGCCCCAACAAATTCCCCATCCGAATTTCGAACGATAACCCCACCACCACCATGACCATCACTACGCCGAACCTTACTCATCACGTTGATCTTAACCCTTCCAATTGGTGGCGGATACCAGCATATCAGTTCAAGCCGAATAGGGTGACCACCAAAACAATTATCCATAATCTCCCGCCAATCAACCCCAAGTATGTCAATATTAAAATGAGCCTTCATTAACACCTTTATGTCCTTTAAAATCAAATTAACCAAAACCATTAAGTTCACCCTATCACCATCAAACAACACTGCATTTCATAATTTCCATATATGCCAGCAAATGAGAAGAGGCATCATCCATAGTAAAGCCTTTGCACCCTTTAGACTACCACAGTTCCACCACTGCAAACACAAACTCTGCCAATTCATGGGATCCTGCAGGATGCCCAACACTCCCGAGAAATACCTCCACACCAACAACGTAAAATTGCACCAGCCAAACAAATGCTTACAGGTTTCTTCTTCCTCCTCACACAAATAACACCGAGACGTGCCATGAAATCCAATCTGCATTAACCAAGATACCACAGGCAATCTACCATACCATAATCGAGAAATAAAAATAGAGATCTTATTGGGCAAACCCTTAAGCCACACCTTCGACAGGAATGGGTGTATCTCCCCAGGTACCGCAAACAACTCATATGCCGACACAATCGAAAAATTTCCCCCAACCTCCAAATCCCAAAAAGGTTCTGGTACTTCGTAAATGTGCTGTTTCAGAATCAAGGAAACGCAATCAATAGGAACTACCCTCATCAACTTCTGCATACGCCATCTACCTTGATCCCTGAAAGCAGAAACTGGACAAAAACCAAGGTTACTAGCAAATTCCGCAAGCGTACCAGAAGGCAGCCAACGATCAAAGAAAAAATCCACCTCCGATTCCCCTACAAACCATCCAATATGCTCCTCCACTCTATTCCGAACCCGGAGCATTCTCCGCCATATCATCGAATCAGTAGGACGGGCTGGTACTACCACCGGGTGAATTCTACTACAATACTTCCGGCGTAAGAAATCAGACCAGAGTGAATTCCCTTTTCTAAAAACCCACCACATCTTCGCAGAAAAGGATTCAACAATGTGCTCTAGTCGGCGAACTCCAAGACCCCCACTTTTGATCGGTCGACATACCTTTTCCCAACTAAGCCAATGCACACTCCTGTTATTATCCTCACAGCCCCATAAGAAAGCTGCAAAGATACGCTGCAACTCCAGTACGATTATCTTTGGCGGGTCACATGCTGCAATCAAGTGCACATATAATGACATAAGAACCGACTTCAGCAAAATAAGGGGACCCCCACTAGATAACGTGCCCGTCTTCCAGCTGCCAATAATTCTCCGAACTTTTGTAATCATATGCTGGAAATACACCACTCTTTTCCTACCCAGAAACAACGGGCACCCCAAATAAGTCAGAGGGTTCCCACGGCACTGAAATCCCGTAACTTTGGAAACCCGATGGACCAGTCCACTTTTGGGATGAACAAAGAAACCACTTTTAGACACATTCACCAGTTGTCCCGACACCTCTTGATATTCTTTCAAAACCCCCATAACTTTCTGTAAGGACCCACGGTGTCCAGACGAGAAAATTAGTACATCATCTGCATAAGCCAGATGTGTTACTGGCACACCTCTCTTAGAAAACCTTTGAAATCTTGGGGATTTGATAAGCTCATTCAAAGACCACGAAAGATACTCTGCAGCAAGAATAAATAGAGCTGGAGAGAGAGGTCCCCTTGACAAAGACCACGCGAAGAAGGAAAAAAACCAACTTGCCCGCCATTGATAATAATAGAGAACCAACAATTGGAGATGCACCTATATACCATATCAATCCAAACCTCGCTAAATCCCATTTTTCGCATAATCTGGCATAAAAAAACCCATGAAACTCGATCATACGCCTTTGCCATATCCAGTTTCAAAATCACATTCCCGCGTCGAGCTTTAGCAGACATTTCCCCAACCAGTTCTTGTGCCAACACCATATTCTCCAGAATTGAACGTCCTTTAACGAAAGGGCTCTGATTGTTAGAGATTAGCCTCGGCAATACCCCAGCCAATCGATTAGCTAGCAATTTCGTAATAATCTTATTAAGCACCGTACATAAACTAATCGGTCTAAAATCTCCAAATGATCCAGGGTTGTCACATTTTGGAATAAGAACCAGCAATGTAGAAGTATATCCACGGGGTAAAACACCACCACAGAAAAATTCCACCACCGCCTCATAAATATCAGCACCGATAACCTCCCATGCGATCTGAAAAAAATTTACTAGAAAAACCATCAGCCCCAGCTGCACTATCACAGGGCAACCCTATCACTACCTCTTTAACCTCCGCAAGTAAAGGTACTGCAGTAATTCCCTCCCGCTCCAAATCCGTAAGTGTACAGTTAGGGAAACCCGACTTTACATTATTACACAACGGGACCGACTCAGTAGTGAGTAACATTTTGAAGAACTAGACAGCAGCCTTCCCAATATCCTCCGTAGTTTCAAGGTGTATACCAGTTTCATCTACTATTCCATGTATATAGGTCCGTCTCTGTCTCGACTTAACATGCGAATGAAATAGTTTAGAATTAGAGTCACCATCAGAAGCCCATTTTAAGTTTGCTTTTTGTCGCCAAAAGGCCTTTTCATCTGCCAGAGCAAGATTGAGTTCCGATAATGCCTGACTAAACTCGGTTCTCTATGTGGTAGATTCTTGCTATACATTTTGTACCTCATGTTCAAGAGAGACCAATCTATCCTCCGCAGCCTTGATTCGGACATCAAATCTACCAACCTTCAGCTTGTTCCAAGCAATCAAGGCCTTCTTGACATTCATTAGTTTCCGCCAAACAGCTATTAACGGCCGACCTCCAACATTCGGCTGCCATGCTTGTTTCACTACGTCAAGAAAATCTTGTCTACTAGTCCAGAAATTCAAGAACCGAAAATGGGAATAATGTTGTTGAAACTGTATGCTTTCCATCCTCAGAAGCAGAGGGGAATGGTCCGACGAAGCTTTGCTCAGGTGTTGTAAAAAAGAAGAGAAATTGTTAAACCATGATTCATTCACAAGTGCACGATCAAGCCGCTTCCAAATTTGTGGAGATTTCTTCCAATTATTACACCAAGTATAAAGGGGATCTATAAAACTCACTTCAGCAAGACCAAGATCATCAATCAGCGCACAGAAATCCTTGGCTTCCAAATCCTAAAAGGGCCTTCCACCTTTCTTCTCCCCAGCTGAGGTAATTGCATTAAAATCACCCCAAATAAGCCACGGGCAACTCCCAACCCTTAAACTCCGTAAAGAACTCCAAAGCTGCTCTCTCTCTCTACGTGTACAGAAGCCATGCACACAAGAGATCATGCATTCCATATCATAATCACACATTACAACCTTAAGAGATAAAACCTGCTCAGACTGATCAACGATAGTACATATCAAAGAATCCGAATAAAGAATCCATATGCGATTGGATGAGTTCGCCAAAGAACGTGAAAAACCCAAATTAAGTGCAAACTCCTCCAGTTTAGATAAATCTAGTTTAGGCTCTATATGAAGAGAAACTTAAGTTTATGATCACATACCAGCCGGTGCAACCGACGTACCGTGGCCTTATTGCTGACCCCCCTTGAATTCCAGAATACCCACGTCATTATTAACCTTTGGAAGAGCTATAGATTTATTCTTGGATGAGCGCAGCCGATGAGGTGATGATCGATTTTCTGGAGGCAGCAATGCTATCACCGAATCCAAATTTAACTTGTTCGTAACCTCTTGAATGATCTTCCCATGCGCCTCCTGCCAAGCAAGCTCCCTGTCCAGTGACCTTGTTCCTCCCCCAGTCTCCAACTCCCCGTCCTCTTCCTCCTCCGCCATAACAAGGTCCGCTATGCCTTCAATCATTCCTTCCCCTATATGCCTCGTAATATCCTCCACGATCCCCTTCAATTTCTCTAATTCAGCCCCTGATGGCAATTCAATTTGTTACTGCATCCTTGTTACCACCTCTAAACTGTGCCGAGGGATATTACCGTCAATTTCCACAGTAACCTCATGCAAAACGTTGGCTACAGGCACAATAATTGGTTGTTCAATTTGAACTGTGTTCATTCACTTAGCCACAGAATTTGTATCTATATCATTCCCATGATCCTTATCCAAAGCAATCTCCGTCACTGCCAAAACAGGTGTAGAACTTGGCAAACTGACCCCGGCTTGTTCAAGAGGCACCGTGCTAACCACCCCAGAATTATCACTTCTTGTCTGATCCCTACCCAAATCAAACCTAGGCGTAAGGACAGTTTCCACTACCTGCAAGTGTTTGTCCGTATGTTCACCCTCCGTTGGACCATCTCCCTCATGATCGCAAATTATAGGTTTTGTATAATCCTCTCCATGATCCTTTTCCAACACAATCGCCGTCACGGCATGTCCCAAAATAGGTGTAACGTTGAGCGATAAAGGCCCCGTACCCACATCCTCAGAATTATCGATCATTGTCTCATCCCCTCCCATATCATTTTCCATCACCTGCTCCCGGTGCGCTTTCGAATTAGTAGCAACTGGCAGTTTAACTTCCAGTTTTTTCTGCCATACCTGCAAGTGTTTGTCCCTATTCTGTATCAGGCGTTCACCCTCCGTTGGACTATCTCCCTTCTGATCGCGAATAACAGGTCTTGTATCTGTTCCCTCCACCTTCCTATCCCCATTACTCCTACAATTTTTCCCATCATGACCTTGTCGAAAACAGAAAGAGCAATAAGCAGGAAGGCGATCCGGTACGATATGCTGCCAGAATCCGTTTCCCTCCTTCCCACATTCAATCCATATCCTCGTTGGTAATTCCCTCAGTAGATCCACCTCAGCGCACACCCGCGCCGTGCTTGGCCTCGTTAGATTAACCGTAGCATTATCCATAAGTAAAGGATTTCCCACTGCCTGCATGATCGAAAACAAGCTGCGTTTGTTGAAAAACTCTGCTGGCAAATTCGGTAGTGAAATCCACGCAGGTGTAATCGACGATTCTCTTTGCGGATTGAACATCAGGGTCCATTTGAAAATTCTCATTGGAAATAATCCAACTTGCCATAATCTCCGAGCCCATATTCGATGATAATCGGCCTCCAATTGTATCTTCAGAAGAATATGTCGATTATCCAAAAGTCCAACTGAAAAACTCCCCTTCAGGTCCAAAGTCGTAAAGAACTTTCTGATGGATTCGAGGCTTGGACGGCCATGGGAGAACTTTCCGATCAGTGCCCGTTTAAACGGTAGTGCTAATGTAGCAGGTTCAGTTTTGGTAAATTTCACTGCCACTTCCCCTCTATGGGACGAAAGAGGTTTTAACTCAATAACAGGTTCTGCCAATTATTGAAAGAGTTGTGAAAAGTACTTCTTGGCAAACGGGCTTGCCGGCGACGGCTCCACGGTCGGCAGCCCTTCAGCCGATTGCTGAAGGGTGACCATCACAATTGTGGAAAAATAGGGTTACTATTATAAGAAAGTGTCGAGAGCATACTACGTTTTCTCTCAAGCACATATCAATTTCACTTTAGCATTAAAAAAATTCGAATTCAATTCTATTTCTAAACAACCAAACACAGCATAAAGTGTTAATTCTTGAAGTTACTGGTTCGGAAGCATTTATGATTATAACAACATTGATATCTAGTGTGTTGTAACTTAAAAAAAATTTAAAAATCCAATTTTTGCCTTTTTCCCATTTTTTTGGTTAAACACGAGTTTTGACCGATTTTTTATCTATGGTTTTGTTTATCAATTCAGACCAAACAGACTACTATTTTTGGTTAAACGATCAAACCCATCGGTTCAATTTGAATTTGACAACGTCGAATAAAGATATGCGACAAGAATTGGGTCACAAAAAGTTATCATAGATCTCGAATTTAAATTCTAAGGGAGTCTAATATGAAACGGTCGCATATATGCGGTGTACCACGTGCGTGTGTTTGTTTTTTAGTGTATCAATTTATTTTATAATGATAGTTATATGCCAATCATAATATCTTCATACTTCATACTAGACATAGCCACTGGCCTGTTCTGGAACAAGAACTGGAACTGTGGCCCTACCGGAACTGGTTGGAAGGTTCCGATTTCTGAAAATGTGGAACTGGAAAAAAAAACTAAAATTTTAATTTTTAATTTTTATAATTCTATAAATATTTTTGTATATCTTCATTTTCATCACATAATTCTTTTTCTAATATTATTTATTACTTTTCTAATCTTTATATTTTAAGTTTTAAAGTTTATAGTTTAGAATTTAGTGTTTAGTATTTAGGTTATCAACTTTTCTAAATAATTATTCTAATTCTATTATTATATTATATTAATATATTATATTAATATATTATTTGAATTCCAATCAATAGTTCAATCATTCTTTCAATGCTCTTATAATTTATATATTTTTTCTCACTTATCTAATCTTTTATAATTCTATGTTTGTAAAACCTCTATATATTAGTTCAATTTCTACTATTAATCCAATTAATTATGTATCAACTTTTCTAATTTATATTATCCTAATTTTATTATTGTATGATGCTAATATACTATTTGAATTCTAATAATAGTTCGATCATTCTCTCTCTATATAATTTTATTCTTTCTATATCTTTATTTCTCACTTATCTAATCTTTATAATTCTATTATTCTATAAAATCTATATATTATTTAATTTTAACTACTATTCTAATTATATTATTGTATTATACTAGTTTAATTCTAATTAATAATTCAAATGTTCAATTATTCTTTCAATATTGTTACTATTATTATATCTTTCAGTCACATTTATCTAATTCTTCCTAGTTCTATTATTCTAAAAACTCTATATATTAAGTTCAATTCTAACTATTATTATTCTAATTATATTATTATATTGTATTATTTGAATTTTAATTAATAGTTTAATCATTATTTCAATAGAAATTAAATGTAAAAGTGGGATTAAAATTGAAATTGAAACTAAAAATTAGAATAAAAGTCAGAATTTGAAGAAAACCGTAACCGAAATCGGAATTAAAACGAAATCAGAACCGCCCCTCGGTGGTTTCGGTTCCTGTTCCTATGACCACGGAACCGGGAACCGTGGTCATTCCTACATCATACATTATATGTCAATCATAATGTCTTCATATTTTTTCATACTTGATACGTTATACGCCAGTCATAATGTTTTCTTACTCCATACTTCATACGTTATACGCTAACCATAATGCCTTTATACTTCTTCATACTTGCCAATCATAATGCCTTCGCACTTCATACTTCATACATTATACGTTAATCATAATACTTTAAACGTGAAGTGCATTATACTTGTGTGTGGGGGCGCATTATTAATCCATGCGAAAGTCGCACATGAGTTTTTGTGTTAAATTTTTTAGGACTTTAATAATTTTGTGAATTGAAAATCTAAGACATTTGAGTTTTCTTGTTTAGCAAAAAGAGTGGAGTTACCGTAGAATTGTATTATATAAATATAAATTCGTTAAGTTTTAAATGCTTAAAAATTAAGTAGAATTGAATTAAGTTGGAATTTTTCAAAAATATTGAGTCATCATTTTCTTTACATTAATTAATTGATTTCATGTTCCTAATTGATATGGGTGCAAAAACATCTCATTTTTACGAAACAATGTGTGCTATAACTAACCAAAAGTTGTGATTTTCCAAAAAAAAAATGTGTTACTCTATTTTTGGGTAAATGACCTCAATGGTCCCTCAATTTTGGGGTCAGTTATGTTTTGTTCCCCATTCTTCCAAAAGTTCCATTATACTCCCTTGACTTTGATTTTGTAATATAAACAATCCCTAATCTATTTTTCATTCACTTGTGTAATGGTTTTATCAATCAATATATTGCATGCTCTTAATTGAAATTGGTCCAAAAATAGCTCATTTTTTAGTGAAAAATGCGTGCTATAACTCATGAAAGTCGTTATTTTTCAAAAAAATTGAGTCACTATCTTTTTTACATAAGTCAATAGATTACATGTTCCTCAATTATATGGGTAAAAAATGGCTCATTTTTTAGCAAAAAACGTGTGCTATGACACACAAAAAGTTGTGATTTTTCAAAAAATTTGAGTCACTATCTTTTTTATATCAATAAATAGATTGCTTGTTCTTAATTGATATGGGTACAAAAACGGATAGTGTTTTACGAAAAAATACGTGCTATAACTCACAAAAATTTTTATTTTTCAAAAAAATTGAGTCACTATCTTTTTTACATCAATCAATATATTGTATGTTCATAATTTATATGTGGTGCAAAAAGAGCTCATTTTTTACCAAAAAATATGTGCTATAACTCATCAAAAGTTGTGATTTTTCAAAAAAAAAAGTCGTTATCATTTTTACTGTTCTCAATAGATTGCATGTTCCTCATTTATATGGGTGCAATAACGACACGTTTTTTTTATAACTCACAAAATATTTTGATTGAATATTTCTCATTTATATGGGTGCAATAAAGGTTCGTTTTTTACTAAACAACATGTGCTAACTCATTAGATGTTTTGATTTTTAAAAAATTTGAGTCCCTCTTTTTTTTTTTTTACATCAGTCAATAGATTGCATATTCTTAATTGATAAGGGTACAAAATGACTTGTTTTTACCCAAAAAAAACTTGTGCTATAACTCACGAAAAGTTGTGATTTTCAAAAAAATTGATTCATTTTTGCTTTTACATAAGTCAATATAATGCATGTTTCTAATTGATATGTGTGCAAAAATGGTTCATTTTTTACAAAAACAACATATGCTATAACTCACAAAATTTTTTATTTTTTCAAAAAAATTGAGTCATTATCTGCTTTACATCAATGAACAAATTGTATGTTCCTAATTAATATGGGTGCAAAAATGACTTATTTTTACCAAACAATGTGTGTTATTACTCACGAAAAGTTTTGATTTTTTTAAAACTGAGTCACTATCTTCTTTACATCAATTAATAGATTACATGTACCTAGTTCATATAGTTGCAAAAATGTCTCATTTTTACCAAAAAAACGTGTGCTGTAACTAACAAAATTTAGTCATTTAAAAAAATTGTGTTACTTAATTTTTTTCATAAGTTAATATATTGCATGTTCCTAATTGAGATTGGTGTGAAAATGACTCTTTTTTTTTACTGACAGACGTATGCTATAACACACGAAAAGATGTGATTTTTCAAAAAAAAAATTGAGCCACTATCTTTTTTACATCAGGCAATAGATTTCATGTTCCTCATTTATATGGGCACAAAAATGGTTAAGTTTGTAGCAAAAAACGTGTGCTATAACTCACGAAATGTTTTGATTTTTCAAATAATTTGAGTCACAATCTTTTTTACATTAGTCAATAGATTGCATATTTTTAATTGGTATGAGTGAAAAACTGACTCAATTTTTAACAAAAAAATGTGTGTTATTACTCACAAAAAGTTTTGAAGTTTTAAAAAATGAGAGTCACTCTATCTTTTACATCAATGAAGAGATTGCATATTCCTAATTGATATTATAGAAAAAATGGCTCATTTTTACCAAAACAACGTGTGCTACAACTTCTAAAAATTGAGATTTTTTAAAAAAATTGAGTCACTATCTTTTTTACATAATTCAATAGATTGCATGTTCTTAATTGATATGGATGCAAAAATGACTCATTTTTTACTAAAAATATGTGCTATAACTCACGAAAAGTTGGGATTTTTCAAAAAATTTGATTCACTCTCTTCTTTACATTAATTAATAGATTTCATTTTCTAATTGATATGGGTGCAAAAATTTCTAGTTTTTACCAAACAACGTGTCCTATAACTACCCAAAAGTTGTGATTTTTTTTAAAAAAATTGTTACTCTTTTTTTTATTAGTCAATATATTGCATGTTCCTAATTAAAATTGGTGCAAAATGGCTCATTTTTTACTGAAAAACATGTGCTATAACACAAAAAAAGTTGTGATTTTTAAAAAAAATTGAGTCACTATCTTTTTTACACAAGTTAATAGATTGCATGTTTTTCAATTATATGGCTGCAAAAAATGGCTCATTTTTTAGCAAACAATGTGTGCCATAACACACGAAAAGTTGTGATTTTTTCATAAAATTTGAGTCACTATCTTTTTTATATCAATAAATAGATTGCATGTTCCTAATTGATATTAGTGCAAAAACATGTCATTTTTTTACCAAAAAACGTGTGCTATAACTCACAAAAATTTTTATTTTTCAAAAATTTTGAGTCACTATCTTTTTTATATCAATCAATAGATTGTATCTTCCTAATTTATATGGGTGAAAAAATGGCTCATTTTTACTAAAAAAACGTGTGCTATAACTCATGAAAAGCTATGATTTTCCAAAAAAAATGAGTCACTATCTTTTTTCTTCAGTCAAAAGTTTGTATTTTCAGCAGCATTTATATGGGTGCAATAATGACACATTTTTTCCTGAAAACATGTGCTATAACTGACGAAAAGTTTTGATTTTTTTAAAAATTTGAGCCACTTTCTTTTTTACATTAGTTAAAAGATTGCATGTTTCTCATTTATATGGGTGCCATAACTGCTCAAGTTTTTTTACTAAAAGACGTGTGCTATAACACACGACAAGTTTTAATTTTTCAAAAAATTTGAGTCACTCTCTTTTTAACATATATCAGTCAATAGATTGCATGTTCTTGATTGATATAGGTGTAAAAATGACTTGTTGTTTTTTTACCAAAAAACGTTTGCTATAACTCATGAAAAGTTGTGATTTTTAAAATTTTTTTAGTCATTATCCTTTTTACATCAGTCAATATAATTCATGTTCCTAATTGATATGGGTGCAAAAACAGTTCCTTTTTACAAAAAAAATGCGTGCCATAACTCAATTTTTTTTTATTTTTTTCAAAAAATTTGAATCACCATCTTTTTTTTACATCAATCAATATATTGTATGTTTCTAATTGATATGGGTGAAAAATGACTCATTTTTATAAAAAAAACGTGTTCTGTTACTCACGAAAAGTTTTATTTTTTTTAAAAAATGAGTCACTATCTTCTTTCCATCAATTAATAGATTTCATGTTCCTAATTCATATGGGTGCAAAAACATCTCGTTTTTATCAAAAATCGTGTGCTATAACTAACAAAAATCTGTCATTTAAAAAAATTTGTTACTCTATTTTTTTTACCAATCAATATATTGCATGTTCCTTACTGAAATTGGTGCAAAAATGACTCATGTTTTTTACTGATAGACATGTGCTATAACACACGAATAGATATGATTTTTCAAAAAAATATTGAGTCACTGTCTTTTTTACATTAATCAAAAGATTTTATGTTCCTCATTTATATGGGTGCAAAAGTGACTCATTTTTTAGCAAAAATGTGTGTGCTATAATACACTAAAAGTTTTAATTTGTCAGAAAAACCGAGTGACAATCTTTTTTACATCAGTCAATAGATTGTATGTTCCTAAATGGTATTCGTGCAAAAACAGCTCCATTCTTACCAAAAAAACGTGTGTTATAACTCACAAAAAGTTGCGAATTTTTTAAAAATCATAGTCGCTCTATTTTTTATATCAATCAATAGATTGTGTGTTCCTAATTGATATGACTACAAGAATGGCTCGTTGTTTACCCAAAAAAATATATGCTACAAATCACAAAAAATTGTGATTTAAAAAAAATTTGAATCACTATCTTTTTTTACATCAATCAATAGATTGCATGTTCCTAACTGACATAGGTGAAAAACGACTCATTTTTACCAAAAAAACGAGTCCTGTAACTTACGAAAAGTTGTGATTTTTTAAAAAAATTGAGCCACTATCTTTTTTACATCATTCAAATTATTGCTTGTTCTTAATTGATATGGGTGCATATACAGATCATATTTTACAAAAAAACATGTGCTATAATTTAGGCAAAGTTGTGATTTTTCAAAAAGTTTGAGCCACTACCTTTTCTACATCAGTACATCGATTGCATGTTCCTAATTGATATGAATGCAAAAATGTCTCAAATTACAATAGAAAACGTGTGCTATAACTCACGAAAAGTTGAGGTTTTTTCAAAATTTTAAGTCACTATTTTTTTACATCAGTCAATAGATTGCATGTTCTTAATTGCTATGGGTGCAAAAACAACATATTATTTTTCTAAAATTATGTGCTATTACTTACGAAAATTTGTGATTTGTCAAAAAAAAAATGAGTCGCCCTCTTTTTTACATAAGTCAATAGATCACATGTTCCTCGTTGATATGGGTGCAAAAAATGGCTTGTTTTTTACTAAAAAATGTGTGTTATATCTCAAGAAAAGTTGTGATTTTTTACAAATTTTGATTCACTATTTATTATATCAGTTAATAGATTGCATGTTTTTAATTGATATGGGTGCAAAAATGGCTTGTTTTTCACCAAAAATGTGTGGTATAACACACAAAAAGTTGTGAGTTTTAAAAAAAATTAGTCACTCTCTTTTTCAAATCAGTCAATAGATTGCTAGTTCCTAATTGATTTCGGTGAAAAATGACTTGTTTTTTTACTTCAAAATGTGTGGTATAAGTTAAGAAAAGTTCTAATTTTTTCTAAAAAAAAGTCACTATCCTAGTTGATGTGGGTGAAAACACGTCTCGCATTTTACAAAACAAATGTGTGCTATAACTCACAAAAAGTTGTGATTTTTCAAAATATTTGAGTCTCAAACTTTCTTACACTAGTCAATAGATTGTATGTTCCTAATTGATATGTGTGCAAAAATGACTCTTATTTTTCTAAAAAAACGTGTGCTATAACACACGAAAAATTGTGATTTTTTAAAAATTTGAGTCACTATCTTTTTTACATCAATAAATAGATTGCATGTTCCTAATTGAAATAGGTGCAAAAATGGGTCATTTTTTACAAAAACATATGCTAGAACTCACAAAAATTTATATTTTTCAAAAAATTTGACTCACTATCCTTTTTACATCAATCAATAGTTTGCATGTTCTTAGTTGATATGACTGCAAAAACGATTTTTTTAACCAAAAAACATGTGCTATAACTCACGAAAAGTTGTTATTTTTTAAAAAATTGAGTCACTCTCTTTTTTATATCAGTCAATAGATTGTATTTTCATAATTGATATAGGTGCAAAAAGGGCTTGTTTTTGCCAAAAAAACGTTTGCTATTATCAATCTCCTGAAAAGTTGTGATTTAAAAAAAAAATTAGTCGTTATCCTTTTTACAACAGTAAATATAATGCATGTTCCTAATTGGTATGTGCGCAAAAATAGTTCGATTTTTCCAAAAATAAATGTTTTCATAACTAAAAAAAAATTATTTGTTCAAAAAATATGAGTTACTATCTTTTTAATATCAATCAATAGATTGTATATTTTTAATTGAAATGGGTGCAAAAATGGCTCATTTTTACCAAATAACTCGTGCTATTACTCACAAAAATTTTTGATTTTTTTTTAAAAAATTAGTCACTATCATCTTTACATCAATTAATAAATTTCATGTTCCTAATTCATATGGTTGCAAAAACATCTTGTTTTTACCAAAAAAATCATGTGCTATAACTAACAAAAAGTTTTGATTTTTTTAAAGAAATTAGTTACTCTATTTTTTCTCTTAGTCAATATATTGCATATTCTTAGTTGAGATTGGTGCAAAAATGATTCATTTTTTACTAAAATATTTGTGCTATATTTCACGAAAAGTTGTAATTATTCAAAAAAAAAATTGAGTCACTATCTTTTTTTACATTATTCAATTGATTTCATAATACTAATTGATATGGGTGCAATTACAGCTCGTATTTTATAAAAAAATATTTGTTATAACTCAAAAAAAGTTGTGAATTTTTTTTAAAAAATTGATTCACTATCTTTTTTATATTAGTCAATAGAGTGCATGTTTCTAATTCATATGGGTGCAAAAATGACTCATTTTATTTTTCACAAAAAAGAGTGTTTTATAACTCACAAAAATTTTTATTTTTAAAAAAATTTGAGTTATTTTTTTACATCAATAAATAGATTGCATTTTCCTAATTGATATAGGTGAAAAAATAGCTTATTTTTACCAAAAAACGTATCTTATAACTCACAAAAAATTGTGATTTTTCAAAATATTTGAGTCACTATCGTTTTTATATCATTCAAATTATTGCATGTTTCGAATTGATATTGATGCATATACGAATCGTATTTTACCGAAAACGTGTGCTATAAATTAAGCAAAGTTGTGATTTTTCAAAAAATTTGAGTTACTATCTTTTTTACACCAGTAAATAGATTGCATGTTTATAATTGAAATGAGTGGGAAAACGACTTATTTTTTACTAAAAAACGCGTGCTATAACTCATAAAAAGTTGGGATTTTTAAAAATTTGAGTCACTATTTTTTTTAGATTAGTCAATAGATTGCATGTTCCTAATTGATATGGGTGAAAAAATGGCTTATTGTTTTTCTAAAAATGTGTGCTATAACTTAGAAAAGTTGTGATGTTTATAAAAAATTGAGTCACTTTCTTTTTTACATCAATAAATAGATCGCATGTTCCTCATTGATATGAGTGCAAAAACAGCTCGAATTTTACTAAAAAAACGTGTGTTATATCCCAAGAAAAGTTGTGATTTATAAAAATTTTTGATTTACCATCTTTTTTGCATAAGTTAATATTTCATGTTTTTAATTGATATGCGTGCAAAATCGGCTCATTTTTCACATAACAAATGTGTGCTATAACACAAGAAAAGTTGTGAATTTTAAAAAAATTGAGTCACTCTCCTTTTCAAATTAGTTAATAGATTGCTTGTTCCTAATTAATTTGGGTGAAAAAATGGCTCAATTTTTACTTCAAAACGTATGCTATAAGTTACGAAAAGTTCTCATTTCTAAAAACATTTTGAGTCACTCTCGCTTTTACATCATTCAATGGATTTCATGTTCCTAATTGATGTGGGTGCAAATATGTCTCGTATGTTACAAAAATAAGTGTGTGCTATAACTCATGAAAAGTTGTGATTTTTCAAAAAAATTGAGTCTTAGACTTTTTTACATTAGTAAATAGATTGCATATTGCTAATTGATATGTGTGCAAAAATGGCTCTTATTTTTTCTGAAAAACATGTTCTATAACACACGAAAGTTGTGATTTTTCAAAAATTTGAGTCACTATATTTTTTACATTAATAAATAGATTGCATGTTCCTAATTGAAATGGGTGCAAAAACAGGTCATTGTTTACAAAACAAAACGTGTGCTATAACTCACAAATTTTTTTATTTTTTAACAAATTTGAGTCACTATCTTTTTCACATCCATCAACAGATTGCATGTTCCTAATTGATATGAATACAAAAACATCTTGTGTTTTTACCAAACAAATATGTGCTATAACTCACGAATAAATGTGATTTTTTTTAAAAAAAATTTGAGTCACTCGCTTTTTTACATCAGTCAATAGATTGCATTTAATTGATATGGGTGCGAAAATGGCTTCTTTTTACCAAAAAACTTTTGCTATAACTCACAAAAAGTTGTGATTTTTAGAATAAATTTAGTCATTATAATTTTTACATTAGTCAATATAATGCATGTTCCTAATTGATATTGGTGCAAAAACAGTTCGTTTTTCACAAAAATAGTGTTATAATCACAAAATTTTTATTTTTTAAAAAATTTGGGTCACTATCTTGTTTACATTAATCAATATATTGTATGTTCCTAATTGAAATGGGTGCAAAAATGACTCATTTTAACCAAAAAACGTGTGCTATTACTCACAAAAAGTTTTGATATTTTAAAAAATGAGTCACAATCTTCTTTACATGAATTAATAGATTTTATGTTCCTAATTCATATGGGTGTAAAAACTTCTCATTTTTACCGAAACAACGAATGCTATAACTAACAAAAAGTTGTCATTTTAAAATAAATGTGTTACTTTATTTTTTTCATCAATCAATGTATCACATCTTTCTAATTGAGATTGGTGTAAAAATAACTCATTTTTATTGAAAGATGTGTTTTATAACACACGAAAAGATGTGATTTTTCAAAACAAATATAGTCACTATCTTTTTTACATAAGTTAATAGTTTCCTCATTTATATGGGTGCAAAAATGGCTGCTATAACTCATGAAAAGTTTTGATTTGTCAAAAATAATTGAGTCACAATCTTTTTTACATCAGCCATAGATTGCATGTTCCTATTTGGCATGGGTGCAAAAACGGCTCAATTTTTACCAAAAGTTGTGATTTTTTTAAAAATCAGAGTCACTCTAGTTTTCACATCAATCAATAAATTGCACGTTCCTAGTTGGTATGACTGCAAAAATGGCTCGTTTTTTTATCAAAAACAATGTGTGCTACAACTCACAAAAAGTTGGGATTTTTTAAAAAATTTGTGTCACAATCGTTTTTACATCATTCAATAGATTGAATATTCCTAATTGATATGGATGCAAAAATGACTTGTTTTTTTACCAAAAAAAGTGTGTTATAACTAATAAAAAGTTGTGATTTTTTCCATTAGGCAATATATTGCATGTTCCCAATTGATATTGGTGCAAAACTGGCTCGTTTTTTTTACTAAATATAGTGTGCTATAACTCACAAAAAGTTGTGATTTTTTTAAAATTGAGTCACTATCTTTTTTTACATCATTCAATTGATTTTATGTTCGTAAAAGATATGGATGAAAATACTACTTGTATTTTACAAAAAAAAATGTGTTCTATAACTCACAAAAAGTTGTGATTTAAAAAAAAATTGATTCACTATCTTTTTTACATTAGTCACATCAATCAATAAATTGCACGTTCCTAGTTGGTATGACTGCAAAAATGGCTCGTTTTTTTTATCAAAAACAATGTGTGCTACAACTCACAAAAATTTGGGATTTTTTAAAAAATTTGTGTCACAATCGTTTTTACATCATTCAATAGATTGAATATTCCTAATTGATATGGATGCAAAAATGACTTGTTTTTTTACCAAAAAAATTGTGTTATAACTAACAAAAAGTTGTGATTTTTTCCATTAGGCAATATATTGCATGTTCCCAATTGATATTGGTGCAAAACTGGCTCGTTTTTTTTACTAAATATAGTGTGCTATAAGTCACAAAAAGTTGTGATTTTTTTAAAATTGAGTCACTATCTTTTTTTACATCATTCAATTGATTTTATGTTCGTAAAAGATATGGATGAAAATACTGCTTGTATTTTACAAAAAAAAAATGTGTTCCATAACTCACAAAAAGTTGTGATTTAAAAAAAAATTGATTCACTATCTTTTTTACATTAGTCAATAGATTGCATATTCCTAATTGATATGGGTACAAAAAGGACTATTTCTTTTACAAATAAATGTGTGTTATAACTTAAAAAAAAATTATTTTTAAAAAAATTTGAGTCACTATATATTTTACATCAATCAATAGATTGCATGTTCCTAATTAATATAGGTGAAAAAACCACTCATTTTTTACCAAAAAAAAAACGTGTTCTATATCTCACGAAAATTTGTGATTTTTAAAAAAACTGTGTCACTATCTTTTTTACATCATTCAATTGATTGCTTGTTCCTAATTGATATGGGTGCTTATATGGATCGTATTTTACCAAAAAACGTATGCTATAATTTATGCAAAGTTGTGATTTTTCAAAAAATTTGAGTCACTATATTTTTTACATCAGTAAATAGATTGCATGTTCCTAATTGATATTGGTGCAAAAAATGCTCATTTATACTAAAAACAACATGTGTTATAAGTCACGAAAAGTTGGGATTTTTCAGAAATTTTGAGTCACTATTTTTTTTACATCAGTCAATAGTTTGCATGTTTCTAATTTATATGAGTGCAAAAATGGTTTGATTTTTTCTTAATACGTGTGCTATAACTTATGAAAGTTGTGATTTTTCAAAAAATATTGAACCACTCTCTTTTCTAAATCAGTCACTAGATCACATGTTTCTCCTCTGTATGGGTTCAAAAATGGCTAGTTTTTTTTACTAAAATACTTGTGTTTATCTCAAGAAAAGTTGTGATCTTTTAAAAAAATTGATTCACTATCTTTCTTATGTTAGTCAATAGATTGCATGCCTTTAATTGATATGGGAGCAAACACAACTCATTTTTCACCAAAAGTGTGCTATAACACACGAAAAGTTGTGAATTTTTCAAAAAAATTGAGTCAAAGATTGCTTGTTCCTAATTGATTTGAGTGAAAAAATAGCTCATTTTTTTACTCCAAAACGTGTGATATAAGTCATGAAAAGTTGTGATTTTTCAAAAGAAAAATTGAGTCACTATCTTTTTTACATCATTCAATTGATTGTACGTTCTTAATTGATGTGATTGCAAATACGTTTCGTATTTTACAAAAAAATGTGTGCTATAGAAAGTTGTAATTTTTCAAAAAATTTGAGTCTCAAACTTTTTTACATCAGTCAATAGATTGCATGTTCCTAATTGATATGTGTGCAAAAATGGCTCTTATTTTTCTAAAACAATTGTGCTATAATACACAAAAAGTTGTGATTTTTCAAAAATTTTAAGTCACTATCTTTTTTACATCAATAAATAGATTGAATGTTCCTAATTAAATTGGGTGCAAAAAGAGGTAATTTTTCACAAAAAATAAGCGTGTGCTATAACTCATAAAAAATTTTATTTTTCAAAAAATTGTGACACTATCGTTTTTACATCAATCAATAGATTGCATATTCCTAATTATATGACTTTAAAAATGGCTTGTTTTTTTACCAATAAATGTGTGCTATATCTCACGAAAAGTTGTGATTTTTTAAAAAATTTGAGTCAATATCTTTTTTACATCATTCATTAGATAGCATGTTCCTAATTGATATAGGTGCAAAAATGGCTCATTTTTTACCAAAAAAACATGTGCTATAACTAAAAACAAGTTGTGATTTTTCAAAAAAAATTTAGTTACTCTATTGTTTTCCATCAGTTAATAGATTGAATGTTTCTAACTGAAAATGGTGAAAACATGGCTCGTTTTATTCTAAAAAATGTATCTATAACTCAAAAAAAGTTTGGAGTTTTCAAAAAAAAATTGAGTCACTATCTGTTTTTACATCATTCAATTGATTACATGTTTCTAATTTATATAGGTGCAAATACAACTCGTATTTTACAAAACTACGTGTGTTATAGCTCATGAAAAATTGTGATTTCTCAAATAATTTGAGTCATAATCGACTCATTATTTCACTTTGCCATTTCTAGCTAAAAAACGTGTGTTATAGCACATGAAAAAAATGAAATTTAGTGAAAAATCTAAATTTCAGTTTTTTGACACCATTAATTAAAATGCATGTTCACAATTGAGATGTGTACAAAAAATAGCACAAGAAAAGCAAAAATCAACACGTTTTTTATAGAATGCTTGTTTACAATCATGGTGGGTGCAAAACCAGTACAAACAAATTTGAAATCGACGAGTTTTTGGATTTTTATTCATTTTTTGCAAAAATACATGTGTTATAGCACATGAAAATTTTAAAATCGATTCATTTTTGGATATTGCCATTTTAGGCTAAAAACGCGTGTTCTAGCCCATGAAAAATGAAATTCAGTTAAAAATCTACCTTCCAATTTTTTTACACGGTTCACTAGAGTGCATGTTCACAATTGAGGTGTGTGTAAAAAATAGTAGGATAAAATAAAAAATCAACACGTTTTTTTACTTTACAATTTTTGACAAAAAACGTGTTATAACCCATGAAAAATAGAGGTTTTTTGAAAATTTTAAATATCAATTTTTGACAATATTCACTAGAATGCATGTTCACAATCATGGTTGGTGCAAAAAATGGTACAAAAAAAATTAAAATTGACAAGTTTTTGTATTTGTTTTAGTTTTTTGGTTAAAATATGTGTGTTATAGCCCCAAGAAAAATTGAAATTTGATGAAAAATCTAAATTTCACTTTTTTGATACCGTTGATTAGAATGCATTTTCACAATTGAAGTGTGTGAAACAAAGAGGTAGGGAGAAACGGAACAAAAAAAATTTAAAATTGACTCATTATGGGACTTTGCCATTTTAGGCTAAAAACGCGTGTTATAGCCCATGAAAAATATGACATTTAGTGAAAAATCTAAATTTCAATTTTTTAAAACAAGTGATTAGAATTCATATTCACAATTGAGGTGCGTATAAAAAGTAGTAGGAGAAAAATAAAAATCAACATGTTTTTTGACTTTGCAATTTTTGACAAAAATACGTGTGTTATAACCCATGAAAAACGGAGGCTTTTAGAAAATTTTAAAATTTAATTTTTTTGACAATCTAGTAGGAACATATAATGGAGTAATACTTCAAATTTAATGCTTTTGCTTTTGTTACGGTGTGTGTGGGTATATCCAGCACCGTATTTTGCCCAACATTAATATAATTTCATTTCTTAAAAAAAAAGACAATATTCACTAGAATGTATGTTCAGAATCATGGTGGGTACAAAAAATGTTACAAAACAAATTCAAAATTGATAAGTTTTTGTATTTGTTTTTCCGTTTTTGGTTAAAATATGTCTGTTATGGCTCATAAAAAATTAAAATTTGATGAAAAATTTAAATTTCACATTTTTGACAATTGAGGTGTGTGAAACAAAAAGGTAGGGGAGGAACATAACAAAAAAAAATCAAAATCGACTCGTTTTTTTATTTTGCCATTTCTGTCTAAAAAACTTGTGTCATAGCCCATGAAAAAATGAAATTTCATAAAAAATCTAAATTTTACTTTTTTGACACCGTTCTTTATAATAAATTTTCGCAATTGAGGGATGTGTAAAAAATATTAGGTGAAAAGAAAAAATCAACACGTTTATTGAATTTGCAATTTTTGACAAAAATACGTGTTATAAGTCATGAAAAATGGAGGTTTGGTGACAAAATTGATTTTTAAATCTTTTGACAATATTCACTGCACGTTCATAATCATGGTGGAAGCAAAAAATGGTACAAAAAAAATAAAAATTGACTCTTTTTGGATATTAGTATTTATGGCTAAACAACGTGCACTATAGCCCATGAAAAAATATAAATTTCGTGAAAAATCTAAATTTCTTTATTTTGACACTATTCTTTAGAATAAATGTTCACAATTGAGGTGTGTGTAAAAAAGAGTAGGAGAAAAGTAAAAATCAACACGGTTTTATACTTTTCCATTTTTGACAAAAATGCGTGTGTTATAACCCATGAAAAATGGAGGTTTGGTGAAAGAATTAATTTTAAATTTTTTGACAGTATTCACTAGAATGCATTTTCACAATCATGTTGAGTGCAAAAACGGTACAAAACTTTTTGAAATCGACGAGTTTTTTCATTTTTGTGTTATAGCTCATGAAAAATTGAAATTTGATAAAACAAAATCTAAATTTCACACTTTTGACACCCCTAATTAGAATGCATGTTCACAATTGAGTTGTGTGAAACAAAAAGGTAGGGGAGAAACAGAACCAAAAAAAATTCAAAATCGACTCATTTTGAATTATGCCATTTCTGGCTAAAAAACGTATGCCAATGAAAAAAATGAAATTTTATGAAAAATCTAAATTTCACATTTTTACACCATTCTTTAGAATGAATGTTCACAATTGAGGTGTGTTTAAAAAATAGCAGTAGAAAAACAAAAATCTACATGTTTTTTACTTTGCAATTTTCGACAAAAATAAGTGTGTTATAAACCATAAAAAATGGAGGTTTTTTTAAAAATTAAATTTTCAATTTTTTTGACAATATTTACTAGAAGGTATGTTCACAATCATGGTGAGTGCAAAAACGGATAAAAAAAATTCAAAATTGACGAGTTTTTGTATTTTGTTTTTCATTTTCTTGGTTAAAATATGTGTGTTATAGCCAATGAAAAATTAAAATTTGAAGAAAAATCTAAATTTAACTTTTTTGACACTGTTGATTAAATTACATGTCACAATTGGGGTTGTTGAAACGAAAAGGTTGAGGAAAATCTAAACAAAAAATTTCAAAATCGACTCATTTTTTTATTTTACTATTTCTGGCTTAAAAACGTGTGTTATATAGCTCATGAAAAAAAATGAATTTTGTGAAAAATCTAAATTTCTTTTTTTTGACATGGTTCATTTAATGAATGTTCACAATTGAGGTGTGTGTAAAACATTGTAGTAGAAAAGAAAAAATCAGCATGGTTTTTTATGTTGCCATTATTTACAAAAATACGTGTGTTATAGCCCATGAAAAATGGAGGTTTTTTTTGAAAAATTTGATTTTTAAATTTTTTGACAATATTCACTAGAATACATGTTCACAATCATGGTGGGTGCAAAAAATGGTACAAAAAAATCGAAATCGACGAGTTTTTGGATTTTTTTTCTTTTTTGGCTGAAATACGTGTGTTATAGCTCATGAAAAATTGAAATTTTGCTAATAATCGAAAATTCACATTTTTGACACCATTGATTTGAATGCATGCACATAATTGAGGTGTGTGAAACAAAAAGGTAGGAGAGAAACAGAACAAAAGAAAAATTAAAATTGACTTGTTTTTGGATTTTGAAAATTTTTTGCTAAAAATCGTGTCTTTCAGCCCTTGAAAAAAAATAAAATTTGGTAAAAATCTAAATTTAACTTTTTTTACACCATTCATTAGAATGAATTTTTAAATTTGATGTGCGTGTAAAAAATAGTAGGAAAAAAGCAAAAATCAACACGTTTGTTTTTTACTTTGCAAGTTTTGACAAAAATACATGAGTTATAACCCATTAAAAATGGTGTTTTTTTGAAAATTTAAAATATCAATTTTTTGACATATTAACTAGAATGCATGTTCACAATTATATTGGGTTAAAAAATGCTAAAAAAAATTAAAAATCGACGAGTTTTTCTATTTTTTCCATTTTTGGTTAAAATATGTTTGTTATAGCCCATAAAAAAATGAAATTTAATGAAAAATCTAACTTTCACTTTTTGGACACCGTTGATTAGAATGCATGTTCAAAATTGAGGTGTGTGAAACAAAAAGGTAGAGGAGAAATAGAACAAAACAAATTCAAAACCGACTCATTTTTAAATTTTACCATTTCTAGCTTAAAAAACGTGTGTTATAGCCTGTGGAAAAAAAATAAATTTTGTAAAAAATTTAAATTTCACTTTTTTGACACCATGCATTAGAATGTATGTTTACAATAGAGGTGTGTGTGAAAAATAATAGGAGAAAAGAAAAAATCAACATATTTTTTTACTTTGCCATTTTGTTACAAAAATAACTGTTATTGTCCATAAAAAATAGAGATTTGGTGAAAAAATTGATTTTCAAATTTTTTTTGCAATATTCACTAAAATGAATGTTCACAATCATGGAGCGTACAAAAAACGGTACAAAACAAATTCGAAATCGACGAGTTTTTAGATTTTGTTTTTCATTTTGACTAAAATACGTGTGTTATAACCTATGAAAATTGTAAATTTATGAATAATATAAATTTCACATTTTTGATACCATTGATTAGAATACATGTTTACAATTGAGGTGTATGAAACAAAAAGGTAGGGGAGAAACATAACAAAAAAAATTAAAAATCAATTTATTTTTGGATTTTGCTATTTTAAGCTAAAAAAGTGTTATAGGGGATGAAAAAAATGAAATTCGGTAAAAAATCTAAATTTTTATATTTTTACACTATTCATTATAATGCATGTTCACAATTGAGGTGTGTGTAAAAAGTAGTAGGATAAAAGCAAAAATCAACACGTTTTGTTTACTTTGCAATTTTTGTCAAAAATACGTGTGTTATAACCCATAAAAATGGAGGTTTTTTGAAAATTTTGAATATCAAAATTTTAACAATATTCACTAGAATGCATGTTCACAATCTTGGTGGGTGCAAAAAGGGTAAAAAAATTTAAAATTGACGAGTTTTTGTATTTTTTTTTAGTTTTTTGTTAAAATATGTGTGTTTATAGCCCATGAAAAATTGAAATTTGATAAAAAATTTAAATTTCACTTTTTTGACACTGTTGATTAGAATGCATGTTCAAAATTGAGGTGTGGGAAACAAAAAGGTAGGGGAGAAATAGAACCAAAAAATTTAAAAGCAACTCGTTTTTGAATTTTGCCATTTCTTGCTAAAAAACGCATGTTATAGCCCATGAAAAAAAATTGATATTTGAAAAAAAATCTAAATTGCACTTTTTTGACACCATTCATTAGAATGAATGTTCAAAATTGAGGTGTGAGTCAAAAATAGTAGGAGAAAAACAAAAATCAACATGTATTTTGACTTTACAATTTTTGACAAAAATGCATGTATAACCTATGAAAAATGGGGGTTTTTTGAAAATTTTAAATATCAATTTTTTGACAATATTAACAAGAATGCATGTTCACAATTATGGTTGGTTGAAAAAAAAGGTACAAAAAAATTCAAAATCGATGAGTTTTTCTATGTTTTCCATTTTTGGTTAAAATATCTTTGTTATAACCCATGAAAAATTGAAATTTGATGAAAAATCTAAATTTCACTCTTTTGACACCATTGATTAGAATTCATGTTTACAATTGAGGTGTGTGAAACAAAAAGGTAGGGGAAAAACAAAACAAAAAAATTCAAAATCAACTCGTTTTTTAAATTTTGCCATTTCTGGTTAAAAAACGTGTGTTATAGCCCATGAAAAAAAAATTAAATTCGGTAAAAATAAATCTAAATTTCACTTTTTTGAGATTGTTTATTAGAATAAATGTTCAAATTTGAGGTTTGTAAAAAATAGTAGGAGAAAGCAAAAATAACATGTTTTTTTACTTTGAAATTTTTGACAAAAATACGTGTTTTAACCCATGAAAATTGGAGGTTTTTTGAAAATTTTAAATATCATTTTTTTTGACAAAATTCACAAGAATGTATGTTCACAATCATGGTGAATTGATCAGAAAAATTCAAAATCGACGAGGTTTTGTACTTTTTCTGTTTTTGGTTAAAATATGTGTGTTATAGCCCATAAAAAATTGAAATTTGATGAAAACTATAAATTTCACATTTTTGACACCAATTTTTTTTCTTTCTTTCTTTTTTCAAAGAGGATCAATAGTGGCACCCTACTTACACCCTTGGTGACTCGAACCCGTGACCTATTGGTTCACAGGTGAAGATGTAAACCATTTGATCTACACTTCGTTGTCACATTTTTGACACCACTTATTAGAATGAATTTTCACAATTAAGGTATGTAAAATAAAAATGTAGGGGAGAAGCAAAACAAAAACAAATTAAAAATCAACTCGTTTTTTGATTTTTCTATTGTTTGCTAAAAAAACGTGTCTTATAGCCATGAAAAAAATGAAATTTCATGAAAAATCTAAATTTCAGTTTTTTGACACCATTATTTAGAATCACTGTTTACAATTGAGGTGTGTGTAAAAAAAGTAGGAGAAAAGTAAAAATCAAGAACTTTTTTACTTTGAAATTTTTTACAAAAATACTTGTTATAACCCATGAAAAATGGAGGTTTTTTAAAAAAACTTGATTTTCAAATTTTTTGACAATATTCATTGGAATGCATGTGCATCATGGTGGGTAGAAAAACCAGTACAAAAAAATTCGAAAGCGATGATTTTTGGTTTTTTATTCATTTCTTGCAAAAATACGTGTGTATTATTCGATGAAAAATTGAAATTTGATGAAAAATCTAAATTTCGTTTTTTGACACTGTTGTTTAGAATGCATTTTCACTATTGAGGTTTGTAAAACAAAAAGGTAGGGGAGAAACAGAACAAAACAAATTCAAATCGACTCGTTTTTGGATTTTGCCATTTCTGGCTAAAAAACATGTGTTATTGCCAATGAAAAAAATGAAATTTCGTAAAAAATATTAATTTCACATTTTGACACCGTTCTTTAGAATGAGTGTTTAAAATTGAGTTATGTAAAAAATAGTAGGAAAAAATAAAAATCAACACATTTTTTTACTTAGCAATTTTTGACATAAATACGTGTGTTATATAACCCATGAAAATAGAAGGTTTTTTGAAAATTTTAAATTTCAGTTTTTTACCATTATCACTAAAATGCATGTTCACAATCATGGTGAGTGCAAAAAACGGTACAAAAAAATTCAAAGTCGATGAGTTTTTGTATTTGTTTTTCCGTTTTTTGTTAAAATATATGTGTTATAGCCCATGAAAAATTGAAATTTAATGAAAAATATAAATTTCACATTTTTGATACCATTGATTAAAATGTATGTTCACAATTGAGTTGCGTGAAACAAAAAGGTTGGGGAGAAACAGAACAAAAAATTTTGAAAATCAAAAGGTTTTTGGATTTTGCAATTTCTCGCTAAAAAACATGTGTTATAGCTCATGAAAAAATAAAATTTTGTGAAAAAATTTTATTTCACCCTTTTAGACACCATTCTTTAAAATGAATGTTCAGAATTGAATAGTGTGTAAGAAATAGTAGGAGAAAAGAAAAAATCAACACGTTTTTTTTTACTTTGCAATTTTTGACAAAAATACGTGTTATTTATAACCCTTGAAAAATGGAGGTTTTTTAAAAATTTCAATTTTTTGACAATACTCATAGTCTTGTTGGATGCAAAAAACGGTATACAAAATTCCAAATTGTTCAGTTTTTGTATTTTTTTTAGTTTTTGGATAAAATATGTTTGTTATAGCCCCTGAAAAATTGAAATTTGTTGAAAACTCTAAATTTTGCTTTTTTGACATCGTTGATTAGAATGCATGATCACAGTTGAAGTATGTGAAACAAAAAGGTTGGGAAGAAACAGAACAAAAAAAATTCAAAATCGATTAGTTTTTGGATTTAGCCATTTTTGGCAAAAAAACGTGTGTTATAGCCCATGAAAAAAATAAAATTTGAAGAAAAATCTAAATTTCACTTTTTTGACACCATTCATTAGAATGCATGTTCACAATTGAGGTGTGTGTAAAAAATAGTAGGAGAAAAGCAACAATCAACACACTTTTTGACTTTGCAATTTTTGACAAAAATACGTGTGTTATTATAACCCATGAAAAATGGAGGTTTTTTTGAAAATTTTAAATTTCAAATTTTTGACAATATTCACTATAATGCATGTTCACAATCATGGTGGGTGCAAAAAACAGTACAAAAAAATTCGAAATCGATGTGTTTTTGAATTTTTTTTTTCATTTTTGGCTAAAATATGTGTGTTATAACCCATGAAAAATTAAAATTTGATTAAAATTATAAATTTCACTTTTTGTACACCATTTATTAGAATGCATGTTAATAATTGATGCGTGTGAAACAAAAAGGTAAGGGAGAAAAGAACAAAAAAAAAAAAATCAAAATCGACTCGCTTTTGGATTTCGCCATTTCTGGCTAAAAAACATGTGTTAAAGCCCATGAAAAAAATGAAATTTTGTAAAAAAAATAAATTTCACTTTTTTGACACTATTCTTCGGAATGAATGTTCGTAATTGAGGTGTGAGTAAAAAATAGTAGGAGAAAAGAAAAAATAAACACGTTTTTTAAATTGCAATTTTTGACAAAAATACTGTGTTATAACCACACATTTTAGGTTGTGTAGCTAGAATCTCTCCACCTTCTCTCTAGAAATCTTTCAGGCCTTTCAGCTGAAAAGCTGAAAGGCCCGATCCCACAAAAATCTCACAACAAAATCTTTCAACTATAACAAAGAATCTGCCTTTTGAAGCTAAGATCTTAAATCCTCTAAGGGTGGACCTAATATTCTCTTCTCAAAATTAGAGGACGCGAGCTAAAGCTTTACGAGAAGGACCTGAACTCAACTGAAGACTCCACTATTGTAGTAGCATTAGCTGTTTGAAGACAAGTCAGCTGTAGAGGACGATTGGTAAACGGGAGGTTCAAAGATTTGAAAAACTTTTGCTACCCAATTCGGGCTGGACTTGAAGGAACTGTAGAGGGCTCGCCAGATTTGCAATCGGAAGCTTCAAAGATGAGTCTAGAGCGTCGATCGATAGATTCAGATTTGCCAGATTCATAAAGGAAAAAGACCCGAGCTTTTCAAACATAGCTGGGTTGTGCATTATTAGATCAATTTTCACCGGGATTCTTCAGCGCAATTTCCATGGGATCTTAAATCGAGATCTCCGATTCAACGGTGTGTACCTTCTCGTGCTGTTCATCAGTCTCGAGATTCAAAAATTTCTGGTAAACGGGAGCTTCTAAAATGGAATTTTGTGTCAAATGCGAGGCCTACTGGAAAGATCTGAGCTTTCTTCCGAGCTCCCTTCGATACTTTCTGCCGCTGAAGTAATTATTATCGAAGTTCTTCAAGATTCTCTCAGTGTAGTCTAGCCTGTGGGGCACAGTACCACTTGCACCATTTACTCTTGCTCAAATTGGGTCAGAAAGACCGGAGCTCTGTTGTTGCGGAACAATGTTAATATCTGACAACCATATACTTTGATTCACTGTTGTATCTTGACTGAACTGCGCTGATGGAGGACCTTTGGACGGCAGAAATTTACATCGTGTGGGTACCTGGAAGCTTATCTTGCTTTGTGATTGACTTGGAGTTCCCTCAGGACTAGATGGTAATCAACTGCTCTTGCTATTTCTTGAAATGGAACTAATCCCTGTTGCTATGCGGATACCTCAAGCTCAATCCCTGCATATGATAGCATGGCTCAGGTATACTTTGTGGTCCCTGGTTGTCGGAGTTAGACCAGTTTGGCCTCCTTCTCTATTTGATGTTATCTATACTGTGGCGATGTTGTGGTTGTGTGTTGGATATCTTTTGGAATACATGGCAGCCTTCCCATCTACTTGGAAGTGGATTTGCTACCTTTTGAACTTAAACATTGTATGTTCTGATTAATGAATGTGGATTCTTGGCTGAACTGTGTGATAATCATTTGAGGATAATTCCAGTCAATTTCGTTTGCTGAGAGTGGATTTCTTGTCTTGGATGTATGTGGATTCTTTGGTGAATTGAATGAAAGTGGAATCGTTTGGTGAATTGTTGGATTTGCTTGAGAAACTGTCATGTGGTTGGTGGATTATGGTTTTTTATGTGCTTGGGTGGATTATGGTCTTTTATGTGCTTCGGTGGATTATGGTCATGTGCTTGGCGGATTATGGTCTTCTTGGATGAATATGGTAAAGCAGCCAACAAGGAAATTTATGGAATGGCACGGATTTTAATTGCCTTGGTAATTTATTGCCGCTGCAAAGGATTTCTATTCATGTACTTTATGTGTCTGTTGGAAGAACATTGCTAGATTTGAATCATGTGTTTGCTGAGGCAACTTGGTACCTCTGATGTGTGGATTCTTGGATGACTATGTGATCAACATTAAAAGTGAATCCACTGCCCACTTGCTACTGCAATTCAATCATGTACTTGGTATGATGTTGTGTGATCAACATTTGTGATTCCTATGCTTGGTGAGACATGTTGCTCTTGCAATTTCAATTGCTGAGTTTCATTTAATTGGTAAGGTTCCTGAGCCTAAATGCTTCAATTCTGGATTGGTGTAAATGTGACCAATGGCACACTTTCATAAGATTCCAGCTTTCTGTCCTTCATGGTCGTATTAGTTACTAAAGTTGGTAGTCTTCTCATATACTCATAGGGAATTATAGTATCGATACTTTAAAGTTGCGGTTATATAATTCCCACATTTAGATCATAAGAAGTTTCATGTATTAGAGTAATACTCCTAATTTTGTTCACATGCTTGTAACGGTGTGGTCGGGTATATCAGGCACCGTATTTTGTTCATGATGATATAAAACTCTTTTTAATTAAAAAAAAATACAGTGTTATAACCCATGAAAAATAAAGGTTTTTTGAAAATTTTAAATATCAATTTTTTGACAATATTCACTAGAATGTATGTTCACAATCATGGTGGGTGCAAAAAATGGTAAAAAGAAATTCAAAATCGGCGAGTTTTTTGTATTTTTTCCATTTTTGGTTAAAATATATTTGTTATAGCCCATGAAAAATTAAAATTTCACTTTTTTGACACCGTTGATTAGAATGCATGTTTAAAATTGATGTGTGAAACAAAAAGGTAAGGGAGAAACAGAACAAAAAAAAAATTCAAAATTGACTTATTTTTGGATTTCGCCATTTCTGGCTAAAAAACGAGTGTTATACAACATGAAAAAATGAAATTTCGGAAAATCTAAATTTTACTTTTTTTTACACCATTCATTAGAATGCATGTTCACAATTAAGGTGTATGTAAAAAATAGTAGGAGAAAAGCAAAAATCAACACGTTTTTTTACTTTGCAGTTTTTGATAAAAATATCCATGTTATAACCCATGATAAATGGAGGTTTTTTTGAAAAATTTGATTTTCAAATTTTTTGGCAAACTTTCACTGGAATGCATGTTCACAATCATGGTGGGTGCAAAAGCGGTACAAAACAATTTGAAATCGACGAGTTTTTGGATTTTTTTTCATTTTTGGCTAAATTACGTTTGTTAAACCCCATGAAAAATTGAAATTTCACTTTTTTTAACACTATTAATTATAATGCATGTTCACAATTGATGTGTGCAATACAAAAAGGTAGCGGAAAAATGCAACAAATTTTTTTGAAAAGGACTCATTTTTTGAATTTGCAATTTTAGGCTAAAAACGCGTGTTATAGGCTTATAGCCCATGAAAAAATGAAATTTGGTGAAAAATATAAATTTCAATTTTTTGAAATGGTTCATTACAATGCATGTTTACAATTGAGTTGTGTGTAAAACATAGTAGGAGAAAAAGAACAATCAACACGTTTTTTGACTTTGCAATTTTTGACAAAAATACGTGTGTTATAACCAAGAAAAATGGAGGTTTTTTTGAAAATTTTAAATTTCAATTTTTTGAAAATATTTACTATACTGCATGTTCACAATCATGGTGGGTGCAAAAAATAGTACAAAAAAATTCGAAATCAATGAGTTTTTGAATTGTTTTTTTCATTTTTGGCTAAATACGTGTGTTATAGCTCATGAAAAATTAAAATTTGATGAAAAATCTTAATTTCAATTTTTGGATAGCATTGATTAGGATGCATGTTTACAATTGAGGTGTGTGAAACAAGAAGGTAGAGGAGAAACATAACAAAAAAATTCAAAATCGACTTGTTTTTGGATTTTGCCATTTCTCGCTAAAAAACATGTGTTATAGCACATGAAAAAATGAAATTTCGTGACAAATTTAAATTTCACTTTTTTGACACTGTTCTTTAGAATGATGTTCATAATTGAGGTGTGAGAAAAAAATAGTAGGAGTAAACAAAAAATTAACACGTCTTTTGACTTTGCAGTTTTTGACAAAAATACGTGCGTTATAACCCATGAAAAATTGAGGTTTGGTGAAAAAAATTATTTTTCAAATTTTTTGACAATATTCACTAGAATGCATGTTCACAATTATGGTGGGTGCAAAAAATGGTACAAAAAATTCAAAATCAATAATATTTTGTATTTTCTCGATTTTTGGTTAAAGTATGTGTGTTATACCCCACGAAAATTGAAATTTGATGAAAATTTTAAATTTCACGTTTTTGCCAATGTTGATTAAAATGCTTATTTACAATTGAGGTGTGTGAAACAAAAAGGTAGGGGAGAAACAGAACAAAAAAAATCAAAATCGACTCGTTTTTGGATTTAGCCATTTATGGCTAAAAAACGTGTGTTATAGCCCATGAAAAATGAGATTTGGTGAAAAATCTAAATTTCACTTTTTTGATACCATTCATTAGAATGAATGTTTACAATTGAGGTGTGTGTAAAAAATAGTAGGAGAAAAGCAAAAATCAATACATTTTTATACTTTGCCTTTTTTGGACAAAAATACGTGTGTTATAGCCCATGAAAAATGGTGGTTTTGTGAAAAAATTAATTTTCAAAAATTTTTGACAATATTCAGTAGAACGCATGTTCACAATCATGGTGGATGCAAATAGTGGTACAAAAAATTCGAAATGGACGAGTTTTGATTTTTGTTTTCATTTTTTTTTCTAAAACACGTGTGTTATAGGCCATGAAAAGTTAAAATTTGATGAAAAAAAATCAAAATTTTGCTTTTTGGGTACCATTGATTAGAGTGCATGTCCACAACTGAGATGTGTAAAACAAAAAGATATGGGTGAAACAAAACAAAAAAAAATTCAAAATCAACTCGTTTTTGGATATTGCCATTTTTGGCTAAACAACGTGCGTTATAGCCCATGAAAAAGTGAAATTTTGTTAAAAATCTAATTTTTTTTTAACACCGTTCTTTAGAATGAATATTCACAATTGAGGTGTGTATAAAAAATAGTAGGAGAAAAGAAAAAATCAACACGTTTTTATACTTTGCCATTTTTGACAAAAATACGTGTGTTAAACCAATGAAAATGGAGGTTTGGTAAAAAAAAATTATTTTCAATTTTTTTTTGACAATATTCACTAGAATGCATGTTCACAGTCATGGTGGGTGAAAAAAATGGTACAAAAAAGTTCAAAATCGACTAGGTTTTGGATTTTTTTCATTTTTTGCTAAAATACGTGTGTAATAGCCCTTGAATAATTGAAATTTGATGAAAAATCTAAATTTCACTTTTTTACACAATTTATTAGAATGCATGTTTACAATTGAGATATGTAACACAAAGAGGTAGGGGAGAAAAAGAACAAAAAAAATTAAAAATCGACTCATTTTTGGATTTAGGCATTTCTGGCTAAAAAACGTGTGTTATAGCCCATGAAAAAAATGAAATTTCATGAAAAATTTAAATTTCACTTTTTTGACACTGTTCTTTGGAATGAATGTTCACAATTTAGGTGTGTGTAAAAAATAATAGGAGAAAAGCAAAAATAACCACGTTTTTATACTGTGCTATTTTTGACAAAAATACATGTGTTATAGCCAATAAAAAATGGTGGTTGATAAGTCAGTTCTAGACTGACTTATATGATGTATTTCCTTAAGCTTTTGTGTGCATATAATTGTGTTTTCTCATATGATTTGTATAGTTTTTGTGAATTAGACAATGAATGACAGTAGTGGAGTTTGTGAAGGAAAGTGTAAACATTGTTGCATAAGTGCTTTCATTTTCACAAGTATCGAATACAAATGTACATGTGACACACAAACACTCTCACAACTCACGGCACACACGGACAACTCACAAGCACCCACAAAGTCCCTAGCACATCAAGCACTAAAGCCACATTACAAACACACACACACACACACACACACACACACACTACAAACACGTACACAACACACACTCACGCATCGTGCGTCTGCCCACACACGCACACACAAGTCGGGCGAGCGCACTGTGTGCTCGCCCGACCACGCACCCACGATGGGGCGGGCACACCGTGCACCCGCACCTCCCTCGCACCCACAATGGGTGCGCGCCCGCCCTCTCGGACACACTCACCTCACCTAACCTTCCTAAACACATTTTGCATAACACTTCGCTCTTGCACTCACTTGCAAACTCAACTCTTAGCACTTGAACAAAGCACTCACCTAGCACACACATGCACTACACTCATACACAGTACTCACAACTCACCACATATTGCACTTACCTCGCACATGGCAAGCATGGTACGCACTGCATGTGCACCTCGTGCACCTGGTACACTTGCACAAGCCCCGAGCATGCACAGCGCGCGGGCGTCGTCCGCACGGCACGTTTGCACACGCCTTGCCCGTCTCACTCGCACTCATGCACATTCAACGCACATCATGTAATTCTTGCACGCACATCTCGTACATAAGTGAGCACTCTTCACCAGGCACCAAGTGCACTTTGATATGTTTGTAAGTGTTTGATATTTCTTTTCTTAGTAGTTAAGCAACCTTGGTTATCGATAAGTCTGGTATGTACCGACTTATTTTCTTTACTTACTTGCTCTTTTGCATGAAATCTTAGTGTAAATGGTGCTTCTTGAATGACTTGCGTGCAGAAATGTTCATGATCTTACAACTGAGGAAAATGTCTATGTGTGAATAAATGTGAAGTAAATTGATATCATTGTTGCATAAACTGAGAACACAATCACACTTGGCCGAATTCGCCGCACTAGTCTAAGACACTGCATGATAGTCCCAGCACTCGAGCACGCTAACACATTTCACTCATGCACACACACTAAGGCACATGCGGGCGCTAGGCACCCGAACAGGCAAAACACTAGGCGCCCGTACACACACAACACGGGCGGGCGCCTTGGCGCCCACCACTCACACAAGTACACCACTGCGCACGCACATAGCTAAACGCCCGCACAGTCACTCATTCACATGCCGCACACACGCACATAGGCCCCCGCACACTCATACACTACACGGGCGCCTATTGGCCCGCACACTTACACACACGCACTCACTTTGCACCTTGCACAAAACTCATGCATCTAGGCCAAACACTCGCACACTCAAGTCAATTACTTTACTGCATTCGCACCGTTCTCATGCATTCAGTATACATAGCACACAAATCTCTCAAGCAAAGACACTCAATAGCACACAACATGTTTGATGACTTGATTTCTTAATGCCTAAGCGAATACTTGAATCATGTGACCTCACTTTATATGCTGACTCATTTTTGCAGACACGTTAAGAAGAACCATACGATCAAGGAATGATGGACCACCATGATCATACCAGGTCAAGAGATGGAAGGTATAAATAGAAAACTGAATCCATCAAGCAAATCATCACGAATTTTGAAGGACAATTATGATCTCGATTTTGATCAAGAAAGAGGAGAGAGAAAAGGGAACCGGAGATCAAACAAAGCAAAATTGCAGAGAGGGATAAGAACACCATAGCACTACACAAATTCTACTATATAATTGTTGAATTTGAGCCGATCAAGATGATCGGCTAAACTTAGAGTGTTGCCTTGAGGGTTTCATATGTATGGATTTGGTTTATTTGAGACAATTTTATTGAATTTATCTTTGTTCATCAATGTTCATTATTCAGTACATAATTAGATTCAATGATTTGCATTAATTCATTCAAGCCTTTAATTGATCTGCGGTACCCACTGAGATCGTTTTAGACCTACCATAGGCAATTGAATTTAATGTGTATTGAATTGAAACATTCTTGTGTGAGTCTCAAGATCTGCTTGCTTGGTGATTTTACTTATGCGGTACCCACTGACAATTGAGATCAATTTCTTGGAAAAAACTTGAGAATATTCTTATAGAACAATTTGAAAACATGACTTAGTTAGCTGCCCTACCAAGGGAAGAATTGGAACAGAGAACCATAGTGTTGGAAGCTCAAGGGAAGAATTGTGAAGCGTTCATGAAGAATATAGAAGTGCAAATGGGGCAACTGGCCAAGGAAATTCACCAAAGACCCCAAGGTACTCTGCCTAGTGACACTGAACCTAACTCTAAAGAAAAAGGGGTGTGTAATGCTATAACATTGAGAAGCGGGAAGGAACTCAGTGGATACAAGAAAGACAAGGTGGAAGAGAGTCCAATGGGGAAAGCCACAGAAGAGACTCAAGATGTCACCCTTGAGGAGGAAGGACCTGAGAATGAAATTGAAGGTGAAAGTGAGAAAGCACCAGAACATAAGAAAAAGAGGGGACCTCTAAGCCCCTACAATTATCCAGAATATGCACTACTAACTCCATACCCTCAGAGAATCCCACCTCCAGCCAAAAAGGGAGCTCAATTCACAAGGTTCCTTGATATGGTCAAGAATGTGAACGTGAATGTACCATTGTTGGACTTGGTTACAGCTATGCCAGATGTGCAAAATTTTTGAAAGACCTGATTGCCAACAAGGAACAAATCCTACAGTGCGATGTCCTAATTCCACTTACAGATGAAAGTCAGGTATCGTTGAACAATAATTTACCTCAAAAATTGAAGGACCCTGGGAGTTGCACAATACCATGCACCATTAGTACCAGATTCTTCAACAAGGCCCTTTGTGACCTTGGAGCAGGGATAAATTTGATGCCCCTATCCATTGCTGAGAATGTTGGACTAGGAGGTAAAATCAAGCCAGTGGCTATGCTATTTCAATTGGCTGACAAATCCTTGGTGCAGCCCACATGGATGGTTGAAGACGTGTTGGTATCGGTGGACAAGTTTGTGCTTCCTGTTGACTTTATCATATTGGACATGGAGGAAGACCTAGAGGTTCTGTTAATTTTTGGGAGACCTTTCTTAGCCACAGGGGATGCACTTATAGGGGTCAAGAGTAAGACCATCATAATCAGAGTAAATGGAGAGCAGGTGGTCTTCAATGTGGACTACGCGATGAAATACCTCAAATCAGTGGAGCAATGTTATTTTGCACACCCTGTGGAAGGTAATCATCATCTCCTTCAACTAGAGCATAAGCACAAATTTTCTCTTGCTTTACTTGAATCCTCAGACCATGACAAATTTGAACCAAGTGAATTTGCTTTGAATGATAAAGATAATGAGGTTTTGCATGAATTGTCAAATTTGATTGAATACTGTGTAATAGATGAGTCTGTAATAGAAATGGATTTTGAAAATATTTTTGATGACAATAATGAAAGTAGTGAACTGTGTGAGATATTGACAAATGCTGTTTTAGAAACTAATGAGAATGTTGAATTGAAGCCCACTGAGGTGAGGCAAGAAAATTTTGAGCACAGGAATGAGAAGTTGCTACCTTCAATCGTGAAGTCACCCAAATTAGAGTTGAAACCTCTTCCTCCTTACCTGAAGTATGCATTTCTAGGAGAGAATGAAACTCTTCTAGTGGTTATTTCATCTAAGTTAGAGAATTGGCAAGAAGAAAAATTGTTGAAAGTTCTGAGAATGCACAAAGAGGCAATTGGCTGGACGATAGCAGATATCAAAGGAATAAGCCAGTATCTGTATGCACAAGATCTTACTGGAAGAAGGAGCTATTCCAACGAGAGAGAGGCAAAGAAGGCTGAACCCACAAATGATGGAAGTAGTGAAAAAGGAAGTTATCAAATTGCTTGATTTTGGGATGATATTTTCTATCTCAAATAGTGAGTGGGTTAGCCCGGTACAATGTGTACCCAAAAAGGGATGGGTGACTGTGGTGACCAATGAAGCAAATGAGTTGCTAGCCACCAGAATCATAAATGCTTGGAGAATTTACATGGACTACAGGAAGTTGAACAAGGCAACCAGGAAAGATCACTTCCCTTTGCCCTTCCTTGAGCAACTTTTGGACAGGATAGCTGGATTTCTATTTTATTGCTTTCTGGACGGGTATTCTGGATATAATCAAATTGCCATTGATCCAAAAGACCAGGAGAAAACCACATTCACTTGCCCCTTTGGAACTTATGCCTACAAGAGGATGCATTTTGGACTGTGTAATGCACCAGCCACCTTTTAACGCTGCATGATGGCAATATTCATAGAAAATATCATAGAGATCTTCATGGATGACTTTTCAGTATTTGGAATGACATTTGAGGGATGTTTGGAAAATTTGTCTCTTGTACTTAAGAGATGTGTTGACACCAACTTAGTTTTGAACTGGGAGAAGTGTCAATTTATGGTGAATAAGGGTGTTGTGCTGGGGCACAAAATTTCTAATGCTGGTTTAGATATGGATAGAGCTAAGGTGGAGGTGATAGCCAAACTCCCAGACCCAACCAATGTGAAAGGAGTAAGGAGCTTCATGGGGCATGCTGAGTTTTACAAGAGATTCATCAAGGACTTCTCTAAAATTGCAAAGCCATTGTGTTCACTACTGGAGAAAGATGCCCCCTTTGTTTTTTATGAGAAATGCAAGGAAGCCTTTGAGATGTTAAAGAATAAGCTGGTAGAGGCACCTATGATAGTCACACCTGAGTGGGGAGAGCCCTTTGAAATAATGTGTGATGCAAGTGACTATGCAGTGGGAGCTGTGCTGGGCCAGAAGAGAGGAAAAAGTATTCATGCCATCTATTATGCCAATACGCTACTGAATAGAGTGCAACTGAACTATACCTTTATAGAAAAAAAGATGTTGGCGGTAGTGTTTGCTTTTGATAAATTCAGGGCTTATCTGTTGGGTTCAAAGGTGATAGTCCATACAGACCATGCAGCACTCAAGTATCTCATGGCAAAGAAGGAAGCCAAACCAAGGCTTATACGTTGGGTGCTTCTACTGCAGGAATTTGATGTTGAGATCAAAGATAGGAAGGGTTGTGAAAATGTGGTAGCAGACCACTTGTCTAGGTTGGAAGTGGGAGCTTTGAGTAAGGACCAATTGCAAATATGGATCAAGGAAAATTTCCCGGATGAACAAATCTTCAAATTTCACACTCAAGTCCCACCATGGTTTTCTGAGATAGCTAATTATGTGGTTGCTGGATAGATACCACAACACTTCTCCAATGATCAGAAAAAGAGGCTCATACTTGATGCCAAATATTATTTTTGGGAGAATGGTAGTCTGTACAAAAGATGTAATGACAAAATCATTAGAAGGTGTGTGCGAGAAGAAGAAAAGAAGGGGATCCTTAGAGCTTGTCATGAATCACCCTTCGGGGGTCATTTTGGGGGAACATGCTCCGGGTTCAAAATTCTTCAAATAGGTTTCTATTGGCCTCACATATTCAAGGATGCAAAACTTTGGGTGAGCCAATGTGAAAAGTGCCAATGGAGTAGAAACATCTCTTGCAGTGATGAGATGCTGAGTAACAATGTGCTAGAAGTTGACTTATATGATATGTGGGGCTTGAATTTCATGGGACCATTTGCACGCTCTTGTGGAAATGAATACATATTGGTGGCTGTGGACTATGTGTCAAAATGGGTTGAAGCTGCAACTATGCCTCATAATGACAGCAGAAGTGTACTGCGATTTGTAAAGAGAAGCATTTTTAATAGGTTTAGGACCCCGAGAGCCATCATCAGCGATGGAGGAACCCATTTTTGCAACAAAATCTTCAACACTCTCTTGGCAAAGTATGGGGTACAGCATAAAGTCTCCACAGCTTACCACCTCCAAACAAATAGTCAAGCTGAAGTTTCCAACCGTGAAATCAAAAGAATATTGGAAAAAGTGGTAAACCCTGGGAGGAAAGTTTGGGCACTCAAACTTGATGATGCACTGTGGGCTTACAGGACAGCCTATAAGACCCCAATTGGAGCTTCACCATTTAGACTAGTCTTTGGGAAGGAATGTCATCTTCCGGTTGAATTGGAGCACAAGGCTTATTGGGCAGTGCAGAAGCTAAATATGGATGCAGATTTGGCTCAAGAAGCAAGAATGATGAAACTCAACGAATTGGATGAGTTTAGATGGAATTCTTACATCAGTGCAAGCCTCTATAAGGAAAGAACAAAAAGGTGGCATGATGCCAAGATAAAGGTGAAGGACTTTGAAGTGGGGCAACATGTGCTAGTATATGACTCCATGTTGAGACTGTTCCCTGGTAAATTAAAATCAAGATGGGTTGGACCCTTCATTATCACCAAGATTTTTCCTTATGGGGTCATTGAAGTGCAAAGTGAATCTTCTGGAATACGTTGGAATGTCAATGGGCATAGAGTGAAGATCTTCAAGACTGATGTGGAGGACAAGGAACAAGTTCAGTTCCTTGATGGACCCCTACCTTGACCAAGAATCCCCAATGTCTTGCTGAAGACAATAAACCAAGTGCCGTGGAGGCAACCCAACCATTTAAATTCTTTCTTGTCTTTGTTTTGTCTTTTTGAGTAGTTAAGTTGTCCAATAAATGATTGACCCTCATCCTTCTTTGTGTGACTATGTGCAGGTAAGCTGAAGAAAACAAAGATGGCAGCTGCAGGAATTCGAGTGGGAATAAGTACAAGCCAAGTGCAAATCATAAATGAAGTTGGTAAGTCTTATCCGGTTGTCACGGGCAACACAGGTAAGACAGTGCTGAGAATATTCTCTACACTGACAAAAGAGGCAAGAATAAAATCTAAGGAATGATACCTAGTGCAGTCCTAAAAATATTTGATTCGATTGAATTTCAAAGCTTAATGAGCTCACATTATTTCCTTCTTAAGGCAAAGAAGTGTGTACTGATAATGCCCTCTGAGCTCTGCAGGGAAGAATCAAATCAGTCAAGAAGATGAACAAATACAGTAGAAGGGAAAGGCTGACAATTTGGACACACACATGCGCGCATAAATCATGCATACGTTCACCACTGCACACAACATTACATTCACTTCATGCACAAATTACCCGAATTTATGGAGAAAGAATTAGAGCAATGGATGAGTGAACTTGAGAATTGATGAGAAGTTTATTGAACAAATCTTGCTGAGAAATTAAGGACAGAACCTCAGAGCCGAAACAATGCATGAAAAGACAAATGCATGAGTGACTTGATGAATGCATGATTCTTGTCTGATAGTTGAATTCATAAAAGAGAAAAAGGCAATTGCTGAGGGCCCACAATTTTGTTTGATGGTGAAATTTGGTTTGAGATGGTCGATTGTTGCAAGAAAAACTTTTGGGTGATTTGATAGATCAAAACTTTTGTTTTCATACACTTTGTTTTGTAGCAAATTGTCTTCTTGTGCAATCACATGATTTGTTCTCTAGCTCACTCATAGCTGAAGCATTGCATGCAGTTCCTCTATAAATACCATGTTTCATTCATTTGAAATTCATCATCCACTCTTGCATACACTTGTTGGAATTCGGCCGAGTGGAAAGAACCAAGGAGGACGAATCCATTTTGTGGATTAAAGGGCTGCACATATTTCTCCACCTTTTTGCATTACAACTGTAGTTAATCTCCAACCAAGTAAGCTCCTTACCTTGTGCTTCCTCGAGTTAACATTTCAATTATATAGCTTGGATTGCTTCCTGGAATTTTGAGCTTAAATGTGAAAATTTGGTGGAACTAAAGTGCAGAAACTGTGAGTTGAATTTCATGTGGGAATGCGAGCTTGGTAGAAATCAAAAATGCTGAATGGAGTATTCTTCTAAGAACATTTTGTTGTGCTTGTTAATTGTGAAGTGTGTATCTTGACATGAATATTCAAACTCCATTCATGATGCTATGATGTTTTAATTGAAAAGCTGTGATGGTTGAATGCATATACATGAAAGAAATGATTGGTGAATTGAATTACTTATGCTAAAAAATCCATGTTCAGTGCGTTAGCTTGGTAGCCGATGCCGTCCTCTCCCTTGAGTTGTGAACTTTATGTAATGTTCTACACTTGTGCTTTTCTTGTGTTTCATGTGATGGATATAGTTTATGAACAGCATGTTTGTAATAGAAAACTTGCAGTGATGTCTCCTTTATTTGAATTGAGCTTGAATGCTAAAAGATGTGGTGAACCTGTGTGAAACAACTCATGAGAATTTTTGATAAGCAGGCACATGGCATACGATGCCAGTCAATAAGCCATGTTCGCCCAGGGGTCCTCAAATAGTTTAGACTCCTCTGAATCAGACGCGGAGTATACACCAGAGAAACCCCCACGTTTTGTGAGCGACAGAGCAAAAAGACAATTTGACAGATCTATCTTCAGTCCAGTCCTTGTAGAACGGGAGTTCAAGGCCCCTTCACCCACATTTGAAGATGCCATCCGTTTCTACGAATGGGGATCTCTCACATCAGCCCCAGCAGCTTCCAATGTGGAGGTAGCAAGGGAATTTTATGCAAATGCCAATTCAAGTGAATCCTACGAGATCAACCACCAAGGGGTATACCTGAGAGGAACGTACCTCAAGGTGACAAGCCACACAATCAACCAGCACTACAAGTTACCCGACTATCCTGATGAGGAATTCAGACAGTTGGTGGAAGCGAGCAACATTAAATATCTGATTGAATCGGTAGGGTTGCCTGGAGCCGTGTGGGTACACAATGCACGATTTGATGCAGTGTACATGCTTACAAGTGACTTGACTGCTGAAACAAGAATGTGGCTACTGTTTATAAATTCAAGACTCACACCCACTCAACAGACCACTAAAGCAACCAGGGAAAGGATCCTCTTGATTTACGCCATCCAAAACCGAATGACCATTGATGTGGGGCAAGTGAGCAGGTGGTACATAAATCGGGCACAACAATCCGAGGCAACTCCAATTTTCTTCCCACTACTACTGTCAGGAATGGCACAAAAGCAAGGAATAAAAGTTGATCCAATAGAGCACTGCAGGCACTCCTTAGGCACCATGGGAAGACCCTAGTGGCGAAGTTATCTTGAAACTCAGCAGAAGGAGAGGCTCTTCCGCGAAGCTTAAAACAGGGCAGTGTCTTTCCCATTCCTTCACAGCTGGGTTATTGCATAATTCAAGTGCGGGGGGGAGGGGAATGGGCAGAAGTATTTGATGTTTAATGTTGTCTATGTAAGCTGATGTTGTTAAGTTGTTATGCCAGTCTTAATGCTTTGGTTTGTATTATGTCAATGTGTTACTATGTGTTGCGGGGAACTGCAAGTGGTGTAGTATATTAGTATCTATGTTAGGAGTGTGAAATTGTGTTATGTGCGGGGAAGAAAAACAGGCTAGTGTCTAGCACTAGCCTCATTATGTGCGTGAATGTTTAATTCAGTTGCAATAAAAATGTGAAATGATTATTCTGTTGTGTGAAGACTGTCTCAATCCATTGACACACCAGCACTTCCAATATCAATATCCCATCTATCAATATTACTCAGTTGTTTCGTGCTTGTGAAAATTTTTTGCCTTCTTTGGTTCCAGAATGTATTGGATTCATACGGTTGATGACTAAAGTGTAGTGTTAAAGTAAGATAGAAACACCAACACTCTATTTGACATAGGAGAGATTCATGCATCTGTTAACTAGTTTGTGCTCTCTACTTGTAAACACTTATCCTTGCATTTTGAGTATATATTCTATTGAAGACACACACGAACATGGAATATGTGAAAAGAGAGGTGAACCAAATGAAAAAAGCCAGTGGCGAATAAACGAAAAAATAGCCACAAAACCCTGGTAGCCAAGCACCAATGTGCGACATAAATTTGAAAATAAAACACCTCGCACCAATGTGCAAAAAGAACAAAGGGGTGAAAACCAATGAATATTCAAGGAAAATTCTGTCTTTCAACCTGAGTACAAATGTTTGTGTGTGTGGACAAAAAGATTGTAGTGCAAGGATTATTGTTTAAGTGTTTGCTGGAGTACTTTGTATAAACATGGCAATCTCAGCACACACAACATGTTGGTGGTTTGGTCTTTATTCATGGCACCTTAGTTAACAATTAGTATGCTTGCTGTAAGCTATGGAACTGATTTCAAAGAACTACTGCATGCGAAATGGTTATTTCAAAGATAGATGGATAGAGATGTTGGAAGTGTGGAATGAGAGAATGAATAAGGATGTGATAATTGTTTGCTTTGCTCGGGACTAGCAAAGGTTTAAGTGTGGGGGGTTGATAAGTCTGGTATGTACCGACTTATTTTCTTTACTTGCTCTTTTGCATGAAATCTTAGTGTAAATAGTGCTTCTTGAATGACTTGCGTTCAGAAATGTTCATGATCTTACAACTGAGGAAAATGTCTAAGTGTGAATAAATGTGAAGTAAATTGATATCATTGTTACATAAACTGAGAACACAATCACACTTGGCCGAATTCGCCGCACTAGTCTAAGACACTGCATGATAATCCCAGCATTCGAGCACGCTAACACATTTCACTCATGCACACACACTAAGGCACATGCGGGCGCTAGGCGCCCGCACACACACAACAAGGGCGGGCACGTAGGCACCTGCCACGCACACGCACACGCGCACACCACTGCGCGGGCGCCTAGGCGCCCACACATCACATGCATGCACACGCCCGCACAGTCCACTCACACATACGCCCAGGCGGTCGCCTAAGCGCCCGCCCAGGCCGCACACACGCACACTACGTGGGAGCCTATGCGCCCGCATACTCATACACTACGCAGACTCACTTTCACCCTGCACAAAACTCATGCATCTAGGCCAAACACTCGTACACTCGCACACTCAAGTTAATTTCTTTACTGTATTCGCATCGTTCTCATGCACTCAGCATACGTTGCACACAAATCTCTCAAGCAAAGATACTCAGTAGCACACAACATGTTTGATGATTTGATTTCTTAATGCCTAAGCGAATACTTGAATCATGTGACCTCACTTTATATGCTGACTCATTTTTGTAGACACGTAGAAAAGAACCATACGCTCAAGGAATGATGGACCACTATGATCATGCCATGTTAAGAGATGGAAGGTATAAATAGGAAGCTGAATCCATCAAGCAAATCATCACGAATTTTGGAGGACAATTCTGATCACAATTTTGATCAGGAAAGATGAGAGAGAAAAGGGAATCGGAGATTAAATAGAGGAAAATTGCAGAGAGGGATCAGAACACCATAGCATTACACAAATTCTTCTCTGTAATTGTTGAATTTGAGCCGATCAAGATGATCGGCTAAACTTAAAGTGTTGCCTTAAGGGTTTCATATATATGGATTTGGTTTATTTGAGACAACTGTATTGAATTTATCTATGTTCATCAATGTTCATTATTCAGTACATGATTAGATTCAATGATTTGCATGAATTCATTCAAGCCTTTAACTGATCTGCGGTACCCACTGAGATCATTTTAGACCTACCAACGTGTATTGAATTGAAACATTCTTGTGTGAGTCTCAAGATCTGCTTGCTTGGTGATTTTACTTGTGCGGTACCCACTGACAATTGAGATCAATTTCTTGGAAAAGACTTGAGATTATTCTTATAGAACAATTTGAAAGCATGACTTAGTGATAAGTAGGTTTTATACCTACTTGTATAGACTAATTCACTTAGCTTTTGGCTTGAATTGCATACATTTATGTGATGAAATGTGCTATTTTGTGCATTTATGTGGTTCGCAACTTGATGTGCTAAAATGGTGAAAAAAAACCACAAAAGTTGTCAAAATGAGGTAAATGTGTGTTTGATGCTAAATGATAAGAGGGGGGTTAGAAAGAGCTAGAATGGTGAGTGAGAGTTTTGAAGAAAACCCTAAAATGTGCTTAAATTCTTGGACTTTGACTTGTGTTAGTGCAAATGTGTGGTTTTTAGGTGTCTATGCATATATGTGTTGTGTTAATTGGTAATGTTGAAATGGTGAAAAGATGAAAAAAATGGTGGAAAATGGAGTTAAAAGTGTTAAGGAAAAATGGATGAAACCGAAAATGCACAATTGGCATAATTAGGGTTTTGGCAGCTTTGAGTGTGAAATTCATTTGAGTGTATCTCTTTCAATACTAATCCAATTGGTGAGTTCTTTGGTGTTCTGAAAAGCTCTTTCAATGCACTACATTTCTTATGTTGTAACTAGTTTCTAATTGTGTGTGCAAGACTATGAAATGTGAGTTTCTTTTCGGAATACCATTCATTAGGATTTTAGGGTTTTCTAGGAGTTTACCTGCCTGCCACAGTTTGGTGTTTTGATGATATTTTGAGTTCCAGGGACCCAATGATGCTGATTCTTGAACTAGTGGAAAGCTAAGAGGATTAGCTAGAACTTTTATGTTTACCACTGGGTCTAAATCAGAGGCTAAGACACACCTATTTGGCATGAAAGTAAGGTATTTGGATGGAATGAATACTTTGCCAATTCGGACCACTGACCTTACCAAGCTCTGCCAAGCCAACCTTGCCTTCGGCTAACCAACTTTGCCAAACACTTACCACGCATCCTTGGCGTACCATTGACACACCATTGGCACACTTTGGCACAACACTTGCACATCCTTGGCACATCACTTGTGCACAACATTACATGCCACTCTCGCCTAAACCTTTGCACTTTGGCACACCACACATGCACATCACTTTGCCACACTTGGCACCACACCTTGCCAAACCATGCCAAGTGCTTGTCGAAACACTTTGCCAAGCACCAATATGCATTTACCTTAGCACACCATTTCAACACCATTTCAACACCATTTCAACACCCAATCTTAGCACACTACTCAAACACTCTTGGTATGACATTTGCACACTCAACACCCAGCTGGTCAAGTGCATTTTTGCCCACGACATGTCGTGGACAAAGGTTGAGAACAGAAAAATTGGCCTACGACATGTTGAGAGAACAGAAAATGGCCTACGACATGTCGTAGGCCATTTCTGGAATGAAGCTTTTTTGCCCACGACAAATTGTTGGAGGAAAAAGTTGGCCTACGACATGTCGTAGGCCAATTTTGAAGAAAAAATATTTAGCCTACGACAGTGTAAATGGGAGCTGAAAATGGTAAAGTGTTGAAGGCTTGTTCTATGAATTTTTTTTTTCAGTTTTGTTACACCTTGGTTGTTTGATCATAACTTTCTCGTTTTAGCTCCAAATTGGGTGATTTTGATGGCTATGGATAGCTAAGACATGGTGTTACAACTTTCATGTTTTAAGGTTTCCTTAATTCACAGTGTATCATGATCAAATATTGGTGGGAAGTTGCTGCCATGAAATACTTTGTGTTTGAGTTTCTAAAAAAATTGGCTAAGTGTTGAACTACTGATTTTCTGAAATTCCAGGTTGATGAAGGCGCGGTTTGCATTGGCTGGAAGACGTGAAGTTCAAAGCGCTGGATTCTTGAAGGCTCGCTGAGTTGCTGAAGGCGTGATCTGTTAAGGCTTGAAGGCGTGATATAATTCTGATTTCTTCACATGGGTCTTGAGCAGCAAAGGCGCGCGAAGCTGAGCCAGAAGGCGCGATGTAGGATGCTGAGGTTTATGAAGGCGCTGAAAATTAACACCAAAGGCGCTGAAGTGTTGAATAATTTTTCAAACTTGGAATTTTTGACTTTTTTGGCTGATTTTTAGTTTCCTCTCTTAAGGGCACTTTTGTAATATTTGATACAATCTACATTGCGTATTAGTTACGTTTCCTCAACTCTATATATAGGGAAGATAGCTAACATGTATAGGGAGAATTTTACTACTCACATTTTCTTTACATATGGTAACCGACTTTTGATTTTGAAGGGCGAGAATTCTCATTTTCTCTCTCGAGATCTACTTTCTCTCACTAAACATTTCTTCTCGAATCTCAATTTTGATTGTGAATTTGGACTGGATTCTTATTTCTTATTCTCAATTGACAAAGGAATCGACAATTCTCTTGATTTTATCGGTAAATTCTTCCAATTAAGTGAGAATGAGTTTATCAATGTTGGAATTTGTTGATTTTGAAATGAGAAAGATGTTTTCTGGCTAAATTTACGATATCTCAGGATTCTTAATGGATGAATATGTGTTTTAGTAGATTGTATGCTATGCAATTGATCTAATTGTTGAGGATTGAAATCACATTTAAATTGAGCATAAACATATGTTGAATTTCATAATTCCTAGTTAGTTTTGAATGGATCAAGTTTCAATTGTGGTCTACATGATAAATTAAGGAGTGATTCATCAAAGTTAGTGAAGTTGCATGAATTGAGAACTAAATTGTGATTATTTTAGTCTTTGCACTCGTTTTCTGTAATCAAATCGATTCTAAGACTCAGGCCCGATCATAGGAAGTGTTGATGAATTGATACGTTAGATAAAGTGTTAAAGAAGCTTTCTGTGTTAACAATAATGATATGTAAACCCTAGGATGGACCTCGCCATGGGAGTTCTTAGGACTTTGCATGTTAGAGTAGTTAGCTGAGAGAGAATTGAGACTTTGCGGAGATTATTCCACCATTCTCGGGCCTCGCCATGGGAGAGGATGGTGATTTGGGGGTATAAGCAGTGGTGTGGTCGCCATGCTAACCACAGCTTGGATTTCTAGGCAATTTAGGTCTCCGAAGCATTTAATTGTTTATCGATTGCATAGCATCAAGTCGCTAAGCCTGTGTTCATCCAATACAAGAATCCTGGGATATCTGTTTCGTCCTTGCTTGTTGCTATATTTTGCGTCTCTGTTTTCGTTCTTTTGTGTTGAATTTTCTATTTTTCTAGTACTTAAATCTCGAGACTAAGATTTTAAGAACAATTTTGTTAAATTTTCTTGACCTAAGCCTTCCCTGTGGATTACGATCCCTACTTACGCTTCTACATTAGTGTTTAGGGTAAAATTGAGCTAATACGACTTTAAGCTATCAATTTTTGGCGCCGTTGCCGGGAAAGGCAATCGGTTCTGGAATTTGTTGACTGTGTTGTCCTGTTCTTAGAGTGTATGTTATTGTTTTGATTAAACTATCTTGTTTCTTTACTGTGTGTGATTTTGTTTCTCTTACCATCTGGTATTGGTTTGATTTACATATTGATCCATTTGTTATCTTGATATTATCTGCAGTTCCTGTTTGTGTATGCCCAGGTCTGTAAGATCTAGAGGAGAACCTGAATTTGAATTGGACCTTGAATTGGCAAAGACTATAAAAAATCAAGCAAAGCAGAGAGCTATGGCTGCACAAGGAGTACAAGCGCCCAAGTTTGGAGACCATTATGCAGTAAATTTTGACAATCGATTTGGTCATCAGGACATCGATGTGGAAAGTTACCACATTCCTCCACAAATAGTCTCGATGATTACCCAGGGCCAATTCTTCCAAGGTCTTGATAATAAGGACCCTAATGATCATCTTGACTGGTTTCTTGGGTTATGTAGCACTTTTAAATTGCCAAGAGTTGACAGGGGTGAGGTTCACAGAATTTTGTTCCCATTATCTCTGCGTGGAAAGGCTAAACATTGGTTCAAGAGTATAGGGGGAGCAAATGCTGGAATGTCATTTGATGATTTACAGAAAAGGTTCTTGTCTAAGTACTTCCCTCCAGCTAAGCTTGAAAAGAGAAGGTTGAAAATTATGAACTTCCAACAACAAGACAGTGAGTCATTTCGAGAAACTTGGGAGAGATTTAATGATTTGATTAGGCGATGCCCCAATCATGACTTGGGCGAAATTAGGGAGCTAAATACTTTCTTCAAAGGCCTAACTCCTGAATCATCTTTAATGGTTAAAGCTTGTGCTAATGGGGCACTTAAAGACAAATCGGTGACGGAAGTACGTGAACTTTTTAACCAGATAGCTGAGGATGAATACCTTTTTCCAGAGACTAGAAAGCCACATGTTAGGAGACAGAGAGGAGTTCTTGATGTGGATGAGGAGACTTCACTTAATGCTAAGTTTGAAGCATTGGCCAAGCAAGTGCAGACTTTAAAGGCTACTCAAACAAAAGCCCCAGTACTTTCATGTGGACTATGCAAGGGAGAACACCACACGGATGAATGTGCAATCACTACTGAATCCATTCAGTATGTGAACAATTACAGTAACAAACACCAATATGGTGGGAACTATTCTGGGAGCAATTACAATAGAGGCAACCGACAATATGGTGGAAACCAAGGCAATTGGAATCAACAGCAGAACCAAGGAGGAAATTACTATCAAGGTAGTGACTCAAGGAGAGCCATGAATCAACCACCTCCTGGTTTTGATAATCAGGCTAGCACATCAGAACAAAAGAAGCCAAATGTGGAGGATATGTTTCAAAAGCTGATGGAAAAGATGGATAAGAACGAACAGAGATTTGGAGGTTTGGAGTCCACTGTGAAGCATCACGAAGCCACTTTGAAGAATATCGAGATGCAACTTGGTCAGCTTGCTAATGCTGTACACCTGAGGCCAAAAGGAGCTCTTCCTAGTGACACAGTACCAAATCCCAAGGGGAGAGAAGCATGCAATGCTATTACTTTGAGGAGTGGTAAATTGTTGCCTGGAAGCAAACATGTAGAAGAGAAGAGTGAAGATGTGGAAGAGGACCAAAAAGATGAAAATGAGATAGATGTGGAACTTGAGAAGAATGGTGAGCAAGAAGAAAATAAGTCTGAGAAGAAGGAAATATCAGCAAGGGTGGGAAATGAAATCACCAAAAATTCCAATCCTTACAATTTCCCAGATTATGCTCCACGAGCTCCATTTCCAGAGAGGAAGAAACCTCCACCTAAAAAGGGACCTCAATTCAATCGTTTCTTGGATATGATCAAACAAGTGAATGTCAATGTTCCTTTGTTGGATTTGGTTACAGCCATGCCTAAATATGCTAAGTATTTAAAGGATCTCATTTCAAACAAGGAGCAAATCTTGAGATGTGAAGTTCCAATGATGCTATCAGAGTGCAGTCAAGCATGGATGGTTCACAAATTACCTCCAAAGCTTAAGGATCCAGGTAGCTGTACCATACCTTGTAAGATTGGAACCAGATATTTTGCAAAGGCTCTCTGTGACCTTGGAGCTGGAATCAACTTGATGCCATTATCCATTGCAATAAATGTGGGTTTGAGTGGAAGGATTCGACCAGTTGCAGTGACACTACAGTTGGCAGATAGATCCTTGGTGACTCCTACAGGCTTGGTGGAGGATGTGTTGGTAAGAATTGATAAATTTACCTTGCCTGTTGATTTCATTATACTTGATATGGAAGAGGACCCTGAGGTGCCTCTCATTTTTGGTAGACCTTTTCTAGCCACTGGTGATGCTTTGATTGGTGTGAAAAACAAGACAGTCACGTTTAGGATTAACAATGAGGAAGTGGTTTTTGATGTAAACTATGCTATGAAGCAACCTCTAAATATGGAGTCTTGTTTTGCTATCAAAGTTTTAACTTGTTCTTCTTTGAGTAATGTGAACAACATGCATGATTTTTCTATTGTTGATGAGTTAAGTGTTGATGAGGATGTTTTTGATGAACTTGATTTAGATGATGAGGATAAGAGAATTCTTGTTGAAATTGAAGATTTCATTGAATGTTGTTATTTGGAAGAGTCAATTTGTGAATTGCAAAATGATGTGGTGGAAGTTAAAATGCATGAAACTGTAGTGGAACATGATCATGAACCTACTGTTTTGACTAACGAAAATTTTACTCCCACAGAGGTGAGGACTAGTGAGAATTTGTGCAGGAATGAAAAGCTTTTACCTTCCATTGTGGTGGCACCAAAGTTGGAATTGAAACCACTTCCACCTTATCTCAAATATGCTTTCTTGGGAGAAAATGAGACATTGCCAGTTGTTATATCTTCAAAGCTTGAAGGTTGGCAAGAGGAGAAGCTTTTGGAAGTTTTGAGGAAACATAAGTTGGCTATTGGATGGACAATTGCTGATATAAAAGGCATAAGCCCAGGTTTATGTATGCACAAGATTTTGCTCGAGGAAAATGCTGTACAGTACGGGATAGACAGAGAAGATTAAATCCCCAGATGATGGAAGTTGTGAAGAAAGAGGTTATCAAATTGCTTGACTTTGGGATGATTTTTCCAATCTCAAACAGCGAATGGGTTAGCTCAGTCCAGTGCGTCCCTAAGAAAGGAGGGGTGACGGTTATAAAAAATGAGGCTAATGAACTCCTGGTAACAAGAGTGGTAAATGCTTGGCGAGTTTGCATGGATTACAGGAAGCTAAATAAAGCTACTAGAAAGGACCATTTCCCTCTCCCATTTTTGGAACAATTGTTGGATAGAATTGCTGGCTACCTTTTCTATTATTTTCTGGATGGATATTCTGGGTATAATCAGATTGCAATTGATCCCAAAGACCAGGATAAGACAACTTTCACTTGCCCTTTTGGCACATTTTCTTATAAAAGAATGCCATTTGGTCTTTGCAACGCCCCAGCTACCTTTCAGAGGTGCATGATGGCAATATTCCACGACATGGTGGAATCAATAATTGAAATATTCATGGATGATTTTTCTGTCTTTGGTATGACATTTGATGGTTGTTTGGAGAACTTGGCAAAGGTTTTGAAGAGGTGTGAAGAAACGAACCTTGTATTAAACTGGGAAAAATGTCAATTCATGGTTCAAGAAGGAGTTGTGTTAGGCCATAAAATTTCTCATGCTGGGATGGAGGTGGATCGAGCTAAGGTGGATGTCATTGCAAAACTTCCTCCACCGACCAATGTTAAGGGTATCAGAAGTTTTCTTGGACATGCTGGGTTCTATAGAGGGTTTATTAAGGATTTTTCAAAGATAGCCAGACCCTTGTGCAGTCTCTTAGAAAAAGATGTTAAGTTTGAGTTTGGAACGGAATGTGTTGAGGCATTTGAAACTTTGAAAACGAAATTGGTGGAAGCCCCCGTGATAGTCACTCCCCAGTGGGGTGAACCCTTTGAAATTATGTGCGATGCCAGTGATTATGCCTTAGGAGCTGTCTTAGGCCAGAGAAGGGACAAAGTGTTTCACACTATCTATTATGCTAGCAGGCTAATGAATGAAGCTCAAATGAATTATACAACTACTGAAAAGGAGATGCTAGCAGTGGTCTTCGCATTTGATAAATTCCGTGCTTACCTTTTGGGGTCAAAGGTTATTGTTCATACTGACCATGCCGCATTGAAGTATCTGTTTGCAAAGAAGGAAGCAAAACCACGTTTGATTAGATGGGTTTTGTTGCTCCAAGAATTCGATGTGGAGATTAAAGATAGGAAAGGCTCGGAAAATGTTGTGGCAGATCACTTGTCAAGATTGGAATCTCAAGAGCAAGATTCACCTGACATTTCGGTTAAGGAACACTTCCCTGATGAGCAGGTGTTCAAAGTGGGTGAACAAACATTGCCTTGGTACGCTGAGATTGCCAATTTTGTGGTTGCTGGCCAGATTCCATCCTATTATTCCAGTGACCAGAAGAAAAGATTGAGAAGTGATGCTAAATACTACTTTTGGGAGGACAATTCTTTATATAAAATCTGCAGTGATCAAGTGATAAGAAAGTGTGTCAAGGCAGAAAAAAAGGAGGACATCTTAAAAGCATGCCATGAGGGGCCATGTGGTGGTCATTTTGGATCAACTAGGACAGGCTTCAAAATCTTGCAATGTGGGTTCTATTGGCCACATATCTTCATGGATGCCAGAATTTGGGTTGGAAAATGTGATCGATGTCAACGAACTGGCAACATCTCTTCAAGAAATGAGATGCCCTTGAACAACATCTTGGAAGTAGAAATTTTTGATGTCTGGGGGATTGATTTCATGGGGCCTTTCCCTAGATCAAGGGGTATGGAGTACATTCTGGTGGCAGTGGATTATGTTTCTAAATGGGTGGAAGCTGTGGCTTTAGCTCATAACGATGCCAAGAGTGTAACTGCTTTCTTGAAGAAATACATCTTTAACAGGTTTGGAGCACCCCGGGCTATAATAAGTGATGGAGGGACTCATTTCTGTAACAAGCTCTTTGAATCTTTGTTGGCTAGATATGGTGTTACTCATAAGGTTTCAACAGCTTACCATCCACAAACTTCTGGTCAAGCTGAAATTTCCAATCGGGAGATCAAGAGGGTTCTTGAAAAAGTGGTAAATCCAGGAAGGAAGGATTGGTCTTTGAAGCTAGATGACGCATTGTGGGCATACAGAACAGCTTACAAAACCCCAATTGGAGCTTCTCCTTTTCGATTGGTTTTTGGTAAAGAATGTCACTTGCCAGTAGAACTTGAACATAAGGCGTATTGGGCAATTCAAACCTTGAACATGAATCTGTCTGAGGCTCAATCAAAAAGGATGTTGGAGTTGAATGAACTGGATGAATTCAGATTCAATGCTTACATGAGTGCCAAGTTGTACAAGGAAAGGACTAAAAGAATCCATGATGCAAAGCTTCAATCCAAGATCTTTGTTCCAGGACAATTGGTATTGCTTTATAACTCTAAACTTCGATTGTTTCCTGGCAAATTGAAATCAAGGTGGAGTGGTCCTTTTAGAGTGGTTGATGTAAAACCTTATGGGACAATTGAAATCAAGAATGACAAGAATGGCAATGTGTGGAAAGTGAATGGCCATCGTCTCAAGCCATACTTAACTTCTCAGGACAAGGATAGCACTAATGTGGCACGAGATCCACATGAGCTATACTTAGATGATCCCATCATCTCAAATTGAGCTATGATGCACGGTCGGGCTGTGACCTTAAACCAAGCGCTCCTGGGAGGCAACCCTGATTTTCTTCCTTTGTTTTAATTGTTGTGATTTCTTTTCTTTGTTAATTCTAGTTGAGTAGTATTGAGTAGCAAATTATGGCACATTCTCTTAACATTCACTTGGCTATATTTTTGTAGAGTTCCAAAAGGATGTTGGGCATTATTGATAGAAGCAGGGAGAAAAATTTCACTTTTTCATCCATGAGGGTACACTGAGTCTACATTGTTTACAACTAAGGTATCTCTGATGGTAAGAATTGTTGTTCATTCATGTATGCTTGGTTTGGAGGTCTTCCATTATTGAGAAAAAGAAAGGACAGCCAGCTATGACCTGTCGTTCACATGTGGTTGTTGGATAGTGAGTATGTTATCAGTATATATTGCACATCTTCTTTTTGCACACTCAGTACTCTTTTCTTCGTATTGCTTTCCTGGCTAGTAATTTTTTATTTTCAAAGCATGGATTTCTATTCTCCCCACCAGAACCCTTTTGAATATGCTATCTTTAGTGAAGATCCTGGAACCATATCTTCTCCTTCTTCGTCTTCTTCAGCTGATGAAGAGATGGTAATTGATCTTCAGCCAGCTAGTTGTCCACATTTTGTTAATGCTTCTGCTGAAAACTTTTACCATAGCTTTACTAATAGATCAGTTATGATTGAGCGACCATTTCAGGATCCTTCGAGCAGATTTGAGGATGTGATTTTCAGACAGTCGTGGTCTCATTTTGCTAGAGCCTCAGTTGTGGTGAATATGAACATAGTTAGGGAATTTTATGCTAATTCCCGAGCTAGTGGTGTTCATTCAGTTTCGTGAGAGGGAAGTATGTGAGGGTCACCCGCCATAGTATTAATAGGCTTTATCTTCTTGAAGATTTTTCTCGAAATACATATGGTAGGTTGTTGAGAGCTGAGAACACCGATCATTTGTTGGCTTCAATAACCTTACCTGGTGCTACATGGGTGAGGAATGCTCAACGAGAGGCTTTATACGTGCCTACTAGTGAACTCACTGCCGAGGCCAAAATATGGTTAATGTTTATCAACTCCAGGATTCTTCCTACTAACCGTACCAATATAGTATCTAGAGAACGAGTTCTGTTGATTTATGCCATTTTACATGATTTCTCTATTGATGTTGGGCAGTTGATCTTAGAGTTTATCAGGCGGGAACAGAGAAGTGAGTTCGCACCGATGTATTTTCCAGCTCTGATAACGGCCATGGTTCGGGAGACAGGAGTTCATAATACTTCAGCTGACAATCCTCAAAATCCTTTTGGACTGTTGGGACCTCCTCAGTGGCTTGCTCTTCAAGAGGAGGAAAGAATTGCGAGACTTTCTCGTGGATTGTAGAAAGAGGACAACCAGGTTCCTTTGTCTTGGTTGTTATGTTTTTATCACGGGGACCGTGTCTAATTCAAGTGTGGGGGAAGGCTTCACCAAGATGTCTTGATTTTTTTTTTAGTAGCATTCTGAATATGTATAGTTACCACGATGATGATTAAGGAGATTGTTTGCCATAATGGAATTGTGTTAGTGTTAGTATTTCATCATGCTGTTTAGTATGTTACATTTGCGTTTGTGTTATATTCTTGAGTGAAGTAGTGAAGAAATTTGTGTGCTAGTTTTTGGTGTAGTTATTTTGTGTACATGGTCTTCGGTTTCAATTTCACACTTGCATTGATGATAAGGATAGCTGCATTTCTGAACACTTCTGAACATGAATTGAATTTTCTGAAAAGCTGCAAGGGATTGGATTGCTATTGAGTCGTGAATAGGATCATGAAATGAAATAGAAAGAAGAAGGCTGACATTTTGGTACAACATTTTATTCGGGTGAGTTCAATTGTTAAATGATTTAGCTCTAGACTTGGGATTGTGATCTCATTATTTTGTTTGCATATTGCATTATTTGGTTTGGACGTTTTTGCTTGCATTATTCGGTAACCAAAATAAGTGTGTTGGGCAGAGAAAGAAATCAGAAATCACATGCTTGAGTTGAAATCACATGTCTTGCAATTTGTTAGGTCCCACCTTGAAATGACCAAATTGTTTCTTGTGGTTGGTGAGCATATTAACTATTTAAAGTTGACCGAATGAATGCACTCACATGAATTGGCTACCTTTGTTTCTTTATAAGTGCATTCGGTGTTGCTAGTTTTTTTTTGCAAGGCATCATAAGCAATACAAGTTCGTGGGTGGTAAGGCCATAGTGCTTACATTGATAATCTCAAATCTACCTACTTCCAAAATTACATTTTTTGTTGCTCTCCCGTAAGGTATGTTTCACCTCTCTTAAACTTTTGATTTGTTGTTGTTTTTGTAGTAAGAAAATCGTTTAAGGTGGTGAATGTATAGAGCATGGAAATGTTGATTTTGTTGCTTAGATATTGGAAATGCTGAATTTGCAAGTTAAGATGTTGATTAGCCAAGGGAATAAATGTATGATAAGTGTGGGGGTGATTCAACATTTCCATTTCCAATTTTTTCAGCACTGCCTTGTTACTGTTTTTCAAGCATAACTTGAGTTAGGAATGATGAAATGAGGAGATTCCAATTGCATCTTTTAGCTAACATGATGGTCTTCAATGTTCATGTTGTACATTTTTGCTAATTGTGGCTGAAACCTGGACTAAAAAATCGTTGAAAGTGAAGTACAATGTGAAATCAAGAATGCTGAAATTTTGATTCTGCCCAGTTTTAACACCATTCGGTGTTATGGTCATAACTTGCTCAAATATGGTCCAAATGTGTTGATTCCAGTGGTGAAATTTAGCTAAGAGGAAGAGCTTCATTTTTTCTGTTGGGCACTTTTGAAAATTCTGCCTGGAGCATGATCTAAATTTGAGAACAATGTGTGCTTACGTTATGGAGTATAATCTGAGAAAGTGCTGAATCTGAACATTTTTGGAACTGTCGGTATTTTAGCCACAACTTGGCCATTTTGACTTCAAATGGGATGCTTCTTGTCCTCAAATTTCGATTAGAGAGTGCACTACAACTTTGATGTTTTATGTGCGAACCAATTCTGCTTGCTTCCTAAATGATTTTTTTTACAATCTTATAATGCTGGTTTTCAGTTGTTTTGGGAATGTGTTTATAAGAGAAAATGCAAGTGTTTAGCGATGTTCTCAATTTAATTGTTTTTCTTTGAGTATTATGTGACAACTTGAATTTTTCTCCACAGAAATGGCACCAAAGAAAGATCCAACTTCAAGAAAAGCCACAACTGCAAAGAAGGGCAAAGGAAGAGCTCAAGCACACGATGAAACTGATTCTAATCCAGAGTATTTTCCAGATAATATGCAAATGTTTGAGGAGCCCCCGCAATATGCGATGCCAGCTCCGACACCTAAGAAACGGAAAGGAGTCCCTGAGGTTGCTCTGTTTGTTGATGAGGATGCCATGAGACGTTGGGAACAGGGATTCAATATGAAATACATACACATTGAACGCGGGTTTAGTGTGGAGAAAGGGCCGTTTAAGAAGTTGATTAAATTTTACAAATTCCATGAGAAGCTTACGGTGGCCCCTGATTTTTGCAATGTGAGCATTGCACGGGAATACTATGCAAATGCAGGGTCTCCGAGGGATGGAGCTGTCTATGTGAGAGGCGTTTGGGTTCAAATCACGAGCGAGATTATCAATGCACATTTGGGCACACCTGATTATCCTGAGGATCCGATCAATTTTCCAACCAATGAGGCATTGGATGAAGCTTTGATAAAAGAGTTGGCACATCCTGGGGCAGTTTGGGAGCTTAATTCAAAGAGGGAGCATAAGCATATTCGGAATGAATACTTGAAGAGTGATGTGAGAATATGGTTGTTATTTGTGTTGTCTCGCCTCATGCCAAGTTCACAAAGAACCGAGGTGATTCAGAATCGGTTGTTCTTAATTTCTGCAATCCGAAGGAAGCGCAAGATTGACGTGGGACGAATCATCCTTGCGAGCATAAAAGATGGAACTGCCCAGAACAGTAAAGCACTGTATTTTCCTTTACTAATTCAGGAGCTTTGTGTGTCACAAGGTGTTGATGATCATCTTGGTGCTTGGGAGAGGATGCAGTCTCCTATTCCTGAACAACTCTACTTAAAATACTTGGCACAGGACAAGGAATTGGAGCAAGCGAGGATTTCAAGTGCAGAAGCATCTCGGGGGGATAGTGAATTTCCAACCTATGCTACAGACCAAGGGCAGCAGTCTTTTGATTTTGCATCTCTTCAAGGAGTAATTCATGGTTTCCAGCTCTCAGTTGAAAATCGCTTTTTAGGCATAGAGGATAGGATGGATCGGCTGCAAGATGGTGTGAGAAACATAGATGAAAGGATGGAATGTATGCATGAAGGTTTTGACAATATGCAACAAGAGTGGACTTCACAAGCTGAACACATGGAGCATAGATTTGATGATTTATCCACGGTGGCTCAGCAGCAATTTGAAGTATTATATCATAGGCAGGTGTGCATGCAGCGAGAGCTCGATAGGTGTAACAAGATGACGGTTTATTACCACTCGGATTCAGGACCCCCGAAGCCAACTCCAACTTCAGCACAGTTGGCAGGGTACCGAATCCCAAATCTGTCATGTGATATGGTTATTGGTGCCGTGCATGAGCTTCCACCTGGAGTGACAGCAAGCCCTTCTTTACATCCGTTACCCACATTTGGTCGTATACCTAGTATGCCTCAGACTCCTACTTTCATACCAACTCCAGAGTTTACACCCGCTGCAAGATTTCCATTGATAGCATCAGGCCAACCTCTTCAAGGACCGGTGCATGGCCCTTTTCATTATGTGCCACAGTCAACTGGTTTGCCCTCATTTGCTATGGCCTCTTTGGATGGGCAATTTCTTTCCACACCAGTTGCGTTTGGATCCCCTTCTTCATCAGCTCCATCATCGTCCTCTCAGGAAGTCCTTCCTCCCTCGTAGCTTATCACATTGAGGACAATGTTTAATTTAAGTGTGGGGGAGAATGTGGAATTTTGTGTGATGTGTGCTGTGGTTTCTATCCTATCTGTTACTTGTGTGGTGATTGTGTTGTTTTGTGTGGTGATTGTGTTGTTTGAAAAAAAAAATTTATGCATGCGGGTGTTTTATATTGTGAGAAGGGGGGTTTTGAAGTTGGGAGTGATTTTGAAGATTTCTGGACTTTCCTGTTGATTGAGATATGCTGAGTCGAAGATTATGTGAAGTTTCTTGAAATGAGGAATTTTGTGAAGTGAAGAATGGATCGGTTCTACTTTGATGAATCTTGTGAAGTGATGCTTTGTAAAATTTGAAATTTCTTTTTGAAAATTGTTGCTATGTTGATTTGCTAATGCCATGGAGGAGGAATGTTAAGAGCTTAGTGCAGTTTTTCTTATTGTTGAGTGATTAGAAAGCAGAATGTAGTTGCTACTGGTAAGGGTTTTAATGTATTATGTCTCTCGGGTTTGTTTGTGGCCTACATTTTGAATCAATGAAATTGAAGTGTGTAGTGTTGTGTGCAAAGGATTTGAGTTTGAATTATGAGGTGAGTTGGTGAGAAGAAAACGATTTGGTAATGTTTTGAACCTTTAGTCTTGATAAGAGGAGGAAGAATACAAAAAGAGAGTGAATAAGAAAGATCAAATTGAGAAAATGAATTATCACCTTGTATGTGAAACTTTATTCTTAGTTCACTTTGGCTTATTCCAAATTCATCAGTAAACTTGTTTTTGAATCTTGCATGTGAAATTTTTTTGTTTGTGGTACTAAGTTTGAAGAAATTGGTATATTTTGCTGACTAAGGCCCGATGTTAAAGAAAGATAGATATGCCATGCAAAACTCAATTGACATAGGAGGCAATGTGTATGAATTCGTTTCCGTTTGTTATGCATTTATTTGGTGTCTCCAGAATTCGTGCATGGTTAGTCAATTTGGGATTCTGATGAACATGTGCTTGCACAAGAAATGATATGGGAGAAAAAAGCCATATTGGCAAACTGGGAAGGAAAAAGCCATAAGAACCTGGCAATCAAATATGGAGAAAAAAGCCATAAAACCCAGGCATTATTTCAGTCATTAATATGTGCACCAATGTGCAGCACTAATGTGCAGAATAAGGGCAATGTCCCATAGAGTACCAATGTATGCATAGGTACCATTGATCTTGTGATTGCATGTTCATAAGAGTGGACAAAGAGATTGGCATGTATTGAATGGTATGAGAGACTAGCTAGAGGGTGTATAACGAGGGAATAGATGAAGTGCATGTTCCTCAGCACACACTTGCATGCATGACATTTTGGTCTTTATTCATTGTGCCTTAGTTGATAATTGTATTGAAATCTGAGAGCTAGGTACCATGAACCATCAAAGTATAAGGTTGTGTGTGAAAAAAAGTTTTGATAAATTTGGATGTGGTCAGTGTGGGTGAAGGAGCAAGGTGTTTGCATACGGGTGCTGAAAAGGGTTAAATTGTGTGTATCTTTGCTTGAGGGCAAGCAAAAGTTCAAGTGTAGGGGAATTTGATAAGTAGGTTTTATACCTACTTGTATAGACTAATTCACTTAGCTTTTGGCTTGAATTGCATACATTTATGTGATGAAATGTGCTATTTTGTGCATTTATGTGGTTCGCAACTTGATGTGCTAAAATGGTGAAAAAAAACCACAAAAGTTGTCAAAATGAGGTAAATGTGTGTTTGATGCTAAATGATAAGAGGAGGGTTAGAAAGAGCTAGAATGGTGAGTGAGAGTTTTGAAGAAAACCCTAAAATGTGCTTAAATTCTTGGACTTTGACTTGTGTTAGTGCAAATGTGTGGTTTTTAGGTGTCTATGCATATATGTGTTGTGTTAATTGGTAATGTTGAAATGGTGAAAAGATGAAAAAAATGGTGGAAAATGGAGTTAAAAGTGTTAAGGAAAAATGGATGAAACCGAAAATGCACAATTGGCATAATTAGGGTTTTGGCAGCTTTGAGTGTGAAATTCATTTGAGTGTATCTCTTTCAATACTAATCCAATTGGTGAGTTCTTTGGTGTTCTGAAAAGCTCTTTCAATGCACTACATTTCTTATGTTGTAACTAGTTTCTAATTGTGTGTGCAAGACTATGAAATGTGAGTTTCTTTTCGGAATACCATTCATTAGGATTTTAGGGTTTTCTAGGAGTTTACCTGCCTGCCACAGTTTGGTGTTTTGATGATATTTTGAGTTCCAGGGACCCAATGATGCTGATTCTTGAACTAGTGGAAAGCTAAGAGGATTAGCTAGAACTTTTATGTTTACCACTGGGTCTAAATCAGAGGCTAAGACACACCTATTTGGCATGAAAGTAAGGTATTTGGATGGAATGAATACTTTGCCAATTCGGACCACTGACCTTACCAAGCTCTGCCAAGCCAACCTTGCCTTCGGCTAACCAACTTTGCCAAACACTTACCACGCATCCTTGGCGTACCATTGACACACCATTGGCACACTTTGGCACAACACTTGCACATCCTTGGCACATCACTTGTGCACAACATTACATGCCACTCTCGCCTAAACCTTTGCACTTTGGCACACCACACATGCACATCACTTTGCCACACTTGGCACCACACCTTGCCAAACCATGCCAAGTGCTTGCCGAAACACTTTGCCAAGCACCAATATGCATTTACCTTAGCACACCATTTCAACACCCAATCTTAGCACACTACTCAAACACTCTTGGTATGACATTTGCACACTCAACACTCAGCTGGTCAAGTGCATTTTTGCCCACGACAAAGATTGAGAACAGAAAAATTGGCCTACGACATGTCGTAGGCCAATGTTGAGAGAACAGAAAATGGCCTACGACATGTCGTAGGCCATTTCTGGAATGAAGCTTTTTTGCCCACGACATGTCGTGGGCAAATTGTTGGAGGAACCAATTTTGAAGAAAAAATATTTAGCCTACGACAGTGTAAATGGGAGCTGAAAATGGTAAAGTGTTGAAGGTTTGTTCTATGAAGTTTTTTTTCATTTTTGTTACACCTTGGTTGTTTGATCATAACTTTCTCGTTTTAGCTCCAAATTGGGTGATTTTGATGGCTATGGATAGCTAAGACATGGTGTTACAACTTTCATGTTTTAAGTTTTCCTTAATTCACAGTGTATCATGATCAAATATTGTTGGGAAGTTGCTGCCATGAAATACTTTGTGTTTGAGTTTCTAAAAAAAATTGGCTAAGTGTTGAACTACTGATTTTCTGAAATTCCAGGTTGATGAAGGCGCGGTTTGCATTGGCTGGAAGACGTGAAGTTCAAAGCGCTGGATTCTTGAAGGCTCGCTGAGTTGCTGAATGCGTGATCTGTTAAGGCTTGAAGGCGTGATATAATTCTGATTTCTTCACCTGGGTCTTGAGCAGCAAAGGCGCGCGAAGCTGAGCCTGAAGGCGGCGATGTAGAATGCTGAGGTTTATGAAGGCGCTGAAAATTAACACCAAAGGCGCTGAAGTGTTGAATAATTTTTCAAACTTGGAATTTTTGACTTTTTTGGCTGATTTTTAGTTTCCTCTCTTAAGGGCACTTTTGTAATATTTGATACAATCTACGTTGCGTATTAGTTACGTTTCCTCAACTCTATATATAGGGAAGATAGCTAACATGTATAGGGAGAATTTTACTACTCATATTTTCTTTAAATATGGTAACCGACTTTTGATTTTGAAGGGCGAGAATTCTCATTTTCTCTCTCGAGATCTACTTTCTCTCACTAAACATTTCTTCTCGAATCTCAATTTTGATTGTGAATTTGGACTGGATTCTTATTTCTTATTCTCAATTGACAAAGGAATCGACAATTCTCTTGATTTTATCGGTAAATTCTTCCAATTAAGTGAGAATGAGTTTATCAATGTTGGAATTTGTTGATTTTGAAATGAGAAAGATGTTTTCTGGCTAAATTTACGATATCTCAGGATTCTTAATGGATGAATATGTGTTTTAGTAGATTGTATGCTATGCAATTGATCTAATTGTTGAGGATTGAAATCACATTTAAATTGAGCATAAACATATGTTGAATTTCATAATTCCTAGCTAGTTTTGAATGGATCAAGTTTCAATTGTGGTCTACATGCTAAATTGAGGAGTGATTCATCAAAGTTAGTGAAGTTGCATGAATTGAGAACTAAATTGTGATTATTTTAGTCTTTGCACTCGTTTTCTATAATCAAATCGATTCTAAGACTCAGGCCCGATCATAGGAAGTGTTGATGAATTGATACGTTAGATAAAGTGTTAAAGAAGCTTTCTGTGTTAACAACAATGATATGTAAACCCTAGGATGGACCTCGCCATGGGAGTTCTTAGGACTTTGCATGTTAGAGTAGTTAGCTGAGAGAGAGTTGAGACTTTGCGGAGATTATTCCACCATTCTCGGGCCTCGCCATGGGAGAGGATGGTGATTTGGGGGTATAAGCAGTGGTGTGGTCGCCATGCTAACCACAGCTTGGATTTCTAGGCAATTTAGGTCTCCGAAGCATTTAATTGTTTATCGATTGCATAGCATCAAGTCACTAAGCCTGTGTTCATCCAATACAAGAATCCTGGGATATCTGTTTCGTCCTTGCTTGTTGCTATATTTTGCGTCTCTGTTTTCGTTCTTTTGTGTTGAATTTTCTGTTTTTCTAGTACTTAAATCTCGAGACTAAGATTTTAAGAACAATTTTGTTAAATTTTCTTGACCTAAGCCTTCCCTGTGGATTACGATCCCTACTTACGCTTCTACATTAGTGTTTAGGGTAAAATTGAGCTGATACGACTTTAAGCTATCACTTAGTTAGCTGCCCTACCAAGGGAGATGATTGAGAATTAAACTAGATTTGTTGTATAGAATAGAGATCTGGAATCTTCACTTGTGCAGAGAATTTTCCCTACCAAGGGAAGTTCGAGGAGATTGTGAACTGGAATCGTGAGAGCCACCAGGTTAATCGGTTTCAAGACATTAGCAGAATAGTATCCTCACACGAGCATACAAGGCTGTGATAATAGACTAGATCCATACTGATTGTTCCCCCCTCAAGGCAATACTATCCCTCTTCTTGTTAATTTCGTGTGTTGTTTGTGTTACTACATTTTGTTGTGGCATTCTATCATTAAACCGAGCCCATGACATAACCCTTTCCCCGTGGATACAAACCCCACTAATCATTTCTACATTTAGTGAGTTAGGCTAAATTGAAAGGTACGCGATAAGCTTCCCAGTTATATGGTTGAACTCTTAGGACAAGCGGCGGGAATCGTTGGGAAGAGAAAAAACTAACACACTAAGATGGCACCAAGTTAGCATCAAAGAGGGCAAGGCCTGGTATAAAAAGAAAAAAGACAACAGGGTTGAATGAGAGCAGAGACCGGGGGATTTAGAGAGAGAGAGAAGAATTGAAAGAAAAAAAAGGAGGAATCAACAGAGAGTGGAATCAGACAAGGGACAATATAGAAAAATATAGGGTTTTTAAGCGGGAGACAGTCCAAGAAGGGGACAATCGGATCATATCAGGAGACAACACAAAATTGTACCCTCTGTAATTAGTATAACCCTAGAATACCAAGAAATGTCTGATTCTATAAACTCAACACGAATTCTTGAGCCGATCATTGATATGATCGGTTAAATTCATTGCTACCTTGAGTATCCAATTTTCATAGGCCTTTGTAATGGTTGAGACAGCTTCATTTCCTTGATTTGTGATTGAATGACTTTATATACTTAATTGATTGTGAAAATGCATTCTAATTGTGTTAAGTTGATGAGATCTGGTTTTGATTTGCGGTATCCACTGAAGTTAGACTAGATCCGAACAATAGAAAGTGAATTTCGCATGATTTAAGTCTGGTGAATGTATGATTATTGAGTTTCTAGTCTTGAAATGCTTGATGTTACATTTGTGCAGTGCCCACTGACAAGTGATAACAGATCTAATGAAAGAAGACTTAGAATAATCCTTGTAGGACAATTTGAACTCATGAATTGAATGTTTGCCTTGCCAAAGGGAATATCAAGTAGTGAATTAGAACTGTCATGCTTGAATTGGGATCTGGGAACCAAACTTGTACCAAAGCCTGTCTTGCCCGGAAAAGTTTTGGAGTATGTGAATTGAATTAGAGTGAGTCGCTCGGCTACTCGAGTTTCACTTCACAAGCAGTGTAATCCCCTCATTAATCTGCACTAGTCAATGAAACCATTACAAGGGTCCTTGGACATTGGAATTCCTCAAGGCAGTATCGTAACTTTCATTTGTACATTTTTGTTTGATTTTGCATTCCATACACAGTAGACCAACTAGAGCAACAATCACTTGACAGCCAACCCTTCTCTGTGGAATGATCCTTCTTACCGCTACTACAGTAGTATTATGGAAAAATTGGCGATACACGACTAACTCGCACCAGTGGTTTTGTGAAAAAATTAATTTTCAAATTTTTTGACAATTCACTAGAATGCATATTCACAATCATGATGGTTGCAAAAAATAGTACATAAAAATTCAAATTCAATGAGTTTTTGTATTTTTTTTGGCTTTTGGTTCAAATATGTTTGTTTTAGCCCATGAAAAATTGAAATTTGATGAAAAATCTAAAGTTCACTTTTTTGACACCGTTGATTAGAATGCATATCCACAATTGAGGTACGTGAAAGAAAAAGGTAGGGAAGAAACAGAACAACAAAAATTCAAAATCGATTCATTTTTGGATTTTTCCATTTCTGGATAAAAAATGTGCATTATAGTACATGAAAAAATGAAATTTGGTGAAAATCTAAATTTCGCTTTTTTGACACTGTGCATTGGAATAAATGTTCACAATTGAGATGTGTGTAAAAATAGTAAGAGAAAAACACAAATTAACACGTTTTTTGACTTTGAAATTTTTTTACAAAATACGTGTTTTACAACACATGAAAAATAGAGGTTTTTTAAAAATTTAAATTTCAAAATTTTGACAATATTTACTAGAATACATATTCACAATCATAGTGGGTGCAGAAAACATGATAGCAGTTTTGGAGCTAAGGTCAAATGTAAAGGTTTAACCGAATCAAATATATTTTATAACCTTAATCTTCACGACATTTAAGGTGCATCAAGATACCAATGTTTTGTGGCTAGAGGAAGTAGGGATCATACCCACAGGGAGGGGAGGAGTTTATGAAATTAGTACAAACGTGCGTGAAGTAGTGAGAGTATTTACAAGTAATGAAATAACCTAAACTACCAACTAGATAAATAATAAACAAGGAATAAAATAATCAAAGACAAGGAATCATGTAATGGAGTATACCCTTAGAGTATTGATTTTACTTAATGATAGTGTTAAATGTGGTTAACAAGAATGGGTTAACGAACTAGGAGTGTGACAACATCAAACAAGTTCCACTTATATGGCGGAAGCTAGAACCTAATTACATAGTCAAGTACAGGAAATTGACTTCATAGTCAATGCCCCATTTGCGGTGGAGGCAAGTATAGACTATTTAGATCAACCGAAATCCCTATGTTCCTCCAAACCTCCAACACTGTAATTCGGTTCTTCCTTTATGGTGGAGGCAAGAGCCAAACCTATTCACTCTCTCGAATGCCACTCCCTAACCTATTCCTTCCTTTATGGCGAAGGCAAGGTCTAAATTAGTTCATGTCACCCAAATTCACCAATCTTAACACCAAAATCTCAACATCCTAACCAATTCTCTCTTTATGGTAGAGGCAAGAAAATACTAAGATGTCTCTACTAATCCATCACCCACACACTAATCTACCTTAAGCATTACTAGTATGGAATGTTAGATTAGCTTGTAGTTCCTAATTCTTGATTACCCACAACATAAATCCACATAATAGCATAAATATTCAACAATAAATAACCAATCTCCAAGGGCACTAGAAATTTAACACATCAAGACTAACAAGAACATCACAATAATTAATTAAAGTAATGGAATTAAACAAAGAAATACAAAGAATAGTACTCCCCTTTGATGTTCCAAGTCAAAGCTCCAAGCTTTTCTTACAAACCAAGTCCTTAGAGCCAATATCTTATATGGGTTCCTCTCCAAAAGATGCTATTTACATCAGGAACATACACTCAATGTGTGTTCTTGTAAGATCTAATCTAATCTAACTACTATAATCTACTTCTAATCTAGGGTTGTTGAATGGCTCCCTTATTGTTCTCTAACCCTAACACTTTACTAACTTCTTGTTAACTTCCTTTCCTCTTGCAAAACTTCATCCTTATGTAAGGAAGAAACTAGGGTTGGTCTTACATGCTTGAGAAGTTCCCAAAATACCCTTGTTGGCTTTCAAAATTGGAGGACAAGACTGATTTTTTATCTCTTCAACGCATTTTTTTTCGGTGCAACAGAAAGTTCTCCGACACGCCCTAGGCTCTCTTTCGCGCCAGAGAGCCCAGAAAGATTGCTCTGCAGCGCGGCGGAGATCTCTCTTCGGCACACCGGAGGATTCTGATCCACATTCCAAAAGTCTTCAAAACTCTTTATTTTCTTGCTATTTTCATCATTCTTTAACTCCCATGCTCAGTCCATGCCACAATGACCTACAAGTACATAAAAAACACGTAAAAATATTACAAGAACAATCAAAGTATAAGTGCAATGGTTCCTATAAGGTGAACAAAGTCACCTGATTACCCCTCCATACTTAAGCCTTGCTTGTCCTCGAGCAACAAAACAAGAATATACTACAACGTATATATGCAATTAATTAAGAAGGGTTGGAAACTTCACTTAACTTGATGATTTGTCTAATTATTTTTAGTACTTGATAAGTGTTTGTGCACATGCCTCATACTCACTCGACTCAAATGACAAGTAATCATTCCATGTGTGCATAAGAGTCATCAAAGTGTCTTTTTGTATGCATTCAACACGTTGAGTATATTATGCGTGTGTGTGCAATGGGTACCACTAGGGTCATGGATTATTCACGTCCATGCCATAGGTAAGAGATCCGACAACTAAGCTTTGTTCTACTCTTTTCCTTTTCATCACCTCATTGACTATCGTGTAGATACTAAAAAGTTTACAAGATCATTGGGACTTTTATTCTTGCTATGAATGCCAAAGGTTTTTTGGCTTTTTATACTACATTCCCGCTCATATGAATTCTTCTTCAACTTTTTTGGTTAGTGAATGAGCAGTCTCACATTGGAGGGGAATTTTATTCATCACAAAAGATGTAATTTACACAATTTCAACAATGCCAAGGGTTTTTTTGGCTTTTTATACACATTCCACCTCATATGAATTCTCCTTAAACCTTTTTGGTTAGTGAAGGAGTAGTAGTCTCACATTGGAGGGAATTTTATTCATTATACTCAACACATTAGAGCTTTTTACCCAACATCTACAAAACATTAAAACAAACACGTAATGCCAAATCATTTCTTCAAACTTTAAAGTATCTACACATGTCTCTTAGGAAACGTTAGTCCAAGAGTTAAACTAATAAAGTGCCAAGGTACTCCGACCTATCTTATTAATTAAACATATCAATTCCCGTGTGTTCCCCACTTGTGCGTATTAACAATAAATTCAAAATGTCAAACTTTTCACAAAGGACCAGACTTCCCTTATGTAACATGTTATTTTTCTCATAACAAGTCGAGTTTTTAGGATAAAATAATTCACATCATTGGCTACACAACACTTATTTCATATAATTTAGACTAGACACATTTTCTCATTTTGGTTGCCAACACCAATACTCAAACACTAAATACAAATATATATATATATATAATCACTAAGTTCCACAAAAGTTCACAAAAACACAAAAAAAAATGAAACATTTACACAAGAATCACAATAAACATGACAACTAACACTTAAACACACTAATATTGGACATTATGTGGTTCCAAAATAGCAACAATGGATTTTCTATCAAAGAGCTTCAAGCCTCAAGCAAAATGTACCTCCAAAACTTCAAAAACACACAAGGAACTTTCAATGTGCAATCAAGAGGTTCCAAAATTCAACCAAAAATCCAACATAAACAAGCAAAAAAGCTAAAAATATTCAAGTTTGAACGTTCATAAATCACAAAATGTTCACTTAAGCAGAATCTCAAGCATCATCAACAAATATCATCCCCTCTACACTTAGAATATGTATTATTTTCAATAAATAAGAGAGGGATAAGAAAACACCCGTTGAAAATGTATTGCTTGGTATCTCCGAGGTGTATGTATTATGGTCATCTCTTCATTTGTGCATGTGAAATGTGAACTTGGCCATTATGAAAATGTCTATCCTTTTTGTTTCCTTATGGATGGCAAACCTAAAAAAATAGAAGAAAGAAAATAAGTAAACTATCTCTATGTATGAGTTCATGAAGAAAATATTTAAAGAAATCATTACATCCTAAATATTCATGGTTTATTCAATGGTAATTCAGGCCAAGGGGGTGGAGTACTAAGAAACAGTGAGAGTTCACTGATTTTTGCTTTTACAAAGCTTTCACTTCCACTAACTTGATCTCAAGTGAACAGGTAATTATGCAAACAGCCATACAAGGTTTGAAGATATGCATCCAAAAGGGCTTCACTTCAAATATATGCATTGCATCCTCCCCAAGAAATATTCATGCATGGCTACAGAAAAAGGAAAAGAGGCCCTGGAATCTCAGACGGTTAATGCAAAATCTACAAGATGTCTGCCCGCCAAATACTTAGAAGAAGTGCCAAAAAGAGGAAAATGTGGTCGCCAACTTATTAGCAAAATCAGCCTTCTTGCAACCGGATAAAATGATTCTAGAAGAACGCAACCTTTCGGAAACAATTCAAAAAGTAATCAGACTAGAAAGGCTGGGAATACCATATATCAAAAAATCACATCAATATAAATGTCGTCTTCTCTCTTCATGAATTGCTCCTCATTTGCACTCACAGAAGACCAATGGCTGCTAAAGTTAGGCCATTTAGTCTATCAAGTTCGAGAATTTTTTGGATGCTGAAGTTAGGCCTTATATTTCAAAACTGTGCACATTATCTTGGAAATTGGATGTTTTTGGCTGCTGAAGTTAGGCCACTTAATCCAGTCTTTATAATCTTTTGCAATCAAATATTTGTGCTTGCATATATTTTAATGTTCATAGATGCATTATGGACTCATTGTAAAGGAGATGTTGTTTCTCCTCCGTCCAACTGTAATTTCAGATTAGGTTTTGTGTAAAGGAGGAAGTACTCCTAGTTTATATTCAAAAAATCAAAACAATTGCTTACTATGTAAGGGAGGAGTCCTCCCTATTTATCGCTTTCCAAATGTACTAATGGTGTGGGTATTTCCGCCATTATCGTTTTGTACCTTATTTTAATATTAATAAAACAGGAAGTGGCATCCCCCCGTAAATGGGATGATTAGCCAAAAAAAAGAATATATTCACTGGAATGTATGTTCACAATCATAGTGGGTGCAAAAAATGGTACAAAAAAATTCTAAAATCGACGAGTTTTTGTATTTTTCTGATTTTGGTTAAAATATGTGTTATAGCCCATGAAAAATTGAAATTTGATGAAAAATCTAAATTTTACTTTTTGAAACTGTTGATTAGAATGTATGTTCACAATTGAGGTATGTGAAACAAAAAGGTAGGGGAAAAATAGAACCAAAAAAATTCAAAATTGACTCGTTTTTGGATTTTGCCATTTCTTGCTAAAAACGTGTTATAGCCCATGAAAAAATGAAATTTGGTGAAAAATGTAAATTAAATTTTTTTACATCGTTCATTATAATTAATGTTCACAATTGAAGTGTGTGTAAAAAAATAGTGGGAGAAAAGAAAAAATCAACATGTTTTTTTACTTTGCCATTTTTGGCAAATATTACTTGTGTTATAACCCATGAAAAATGGAGGTTTAATGAAAATAAATTATTTTCAAATCTTTTTGACAACATTCACTAGAATGCATGTTCACAATCATGGTAGTTGCAAAAAATGGTACATAAAATTTCAAAATCGACGAGTTTTTGTATTTGTTTCCATTTTTTGTTAAAATATGTGTGTTATAGCCCATGAAAAATTGAAATTTGATGAAAAATTTAAATTTCACTTTTTTGGCACCGTTGATTAGAATGCATGTTAACAATTTAGGTGTGTGAAACAAAAAGGTAGGGGAGAAACGAACAAAAAAAATGAAAATCGACTAGTTTTTGGATTTTGCCATTTCTGGCTAAAAAACGGGTGTTATAGCTCATGAAAAAATGAAATTCGGTGAAAAATCTAAATTTCACTTTTTTGATACAGTTCATTAGAAAGAATGTTCACAATTGAGGTGTGTGTAAAAAATAGTAGGAGAAAAGCAAAAATCAACACGTTTGTTTTACTTTGCAATTTTTGACAAAAATACGAGTGTTTATAACCCATAAAATGGAGGTTTTTTGTAAATTTTAAATTTCAATTTTTTAACAATAATCACTAGAATTCATGTTCTCAATCATGGTGGGTGCAAAAAACAGTACAAAAAAATTCAAAATTGACGAGTTTTTGTATTTTTTTTTTCTGTTTTTGGTTAAAATATATGTTTTATAGCCCATGAAAAATTGAAATTTGATGAAAAATCTAAATTTCACTTTTTTGACACCGTTGATTAGAATGCATGTTCATAATTGAGGTATGTTAAACAAAAAGGTAGGGGAGAAACAGAACAACAAAAAATTCAAAATCGACTTGTTTTTGGATTTTACCATTTCTTGCTCAAAAAACTTGTTATAGTCTATGAAAAAATGAAATTTTGTGAAAAATCTAAATTTTATTTTTTTACACTATTCATTAGAATGAATGTTCACAATTGAGGTGTGTGTAAAAAATAGTATGAAAAAATAAAAAATCAACACATTTTTTTTTACTTTGCCATTTTTGACAAAAATACTTATGTTATAGCCCATTAAAAATGGAGGTTTGATGAAAAATTTATTTTCAAATTTTTTGACAATATTCATAAGAATTCATGTTCACAATCGTGGTGGGTGCAAAAAACGGTACAAAAAAATCGTAATCGACGAGTTTTTGAGTTTTTTTTCATTTTTGGCTAAAATACGTGTGTTATAGCCTATGAAAATTTTAAATTTGATGAAAAATTTAAATTTTATTTTTTTGACACCGTTGGTTAGAATGCAGACAATTTTATTAAATATTGATGTGGAGAATACAATCCTTATTTTCTATATTAGGATCCATCAGAACCCTCCTATAATGACCCAAAAACTTTTTCATGTTGTCCAAGAAGAAGACAGAAGAAAGAGGAGTGATGAGTGGGATTAGAGACGATGATAGATGATGATTTGGACAAATTTACCCCTTAAAAATGCTCTCTCGTTTGTTTAGACGAATCATATAGAAGGAATGAACTTTTTAGAGAAAAACAAATAGTTAAATGAATTTTTTTGGCTGAAAAAATAGTTGAGTGATCAAAGATCATAATTTGTGATAGTTTAATGACCAAATTATCACTTTACTCTAATATTTATAATCCAAGAGAGTTCGGATGCAAACACTAATTACAACATAAATATCTATTCCTATAATTTTCAAATATGAATTTTTTTCCAAACAAATTGGTTTTGAAATTTTTAATAATTTAACTCTATTGTAACTCTATTAGTATTAAATTAATTCAATCAAGACTTTTTTGAAATAATTTTTTTATTCTTAACCACAAGTCAGTGGAAACTTCATGTTTACATGCTTAGGGTCTGTTTGTATATGTGTTTTGTTTTGAAAATTGCAAAAAATAAGGTCTCGAATTAAGTTTTACAAAAGAAATATTTTTGTTTTGAGAATTGAGTGTTTGAATTGATAAGTTTTGTTTTTATTGGTTTTTGTTTAGAAGAATTATTTTATTAAATAAAGTTTAAATAAGAATTTTTATTTTATTAAATTTTTTGTGTTAACTAACGTTAGTCAACCTTTGACCGCCATCAATAAATTCAAACAAATAAAGAACTAAAAAATTAAAAGATGATTAAAAGACTAAAATGCATTCATTTTGTGGTTAGAGAAGTTGAAATTTTTTTTTGAGAATTGAATATAAACATACATGTTAATTTGGGATCAGGTACGAAATGTGATAAAAAGCCATATCCAAACCTACCATAAAATTTTCACCAATCCTCTATTTTTCATAAGTTATAACACGCGTATTTTAGTAAAAAAATGTGTTGATTTTGACTTTTTTTCCTACTGTTTTTGTCACCCACCTCAATTGTGAACATGCATACTTGTGAACGGTGTAAAAAGGTGAAATTTAGATTTGTTTTTTACCAAATTTTCATTTTTCATGGGTTATAACACGCGCGCATTTTAGCCAAAAATGGCAAATCTAAAAACTCGTTTACCGTTTTTTGTAACCCACCCCAATTGTGAGCATGCATTCTAGTGAATATTGTCAAAAAATGAAAATTAAAATTTTCACCAAACCTCCATTTTTCATGGGTTATAACTCACATATTTTGGTCAAAAATGGAAAAATAAAAAAAATGTTATGATTTTTACTTTTCATCTACTATTATTTACACACACCTTAATTGTGAACATGCATTCTAATGAACAATGTCAAAGAAAATTAAAATTTAGTTTTTCACAAAATTTTAAGTTTTCATGGGTTATAACTAGACTGAAGATTTCATACATTAGAAGATCTCAGAAACCTCAAAATGAATGGTTCATGGATTCCGACAAACCCGGATCATCCAATCCAATTTCTTAATACATGGATTTAAAGTATTTTAATTTTACTATCCCTACATTAATATGCTTATCTATATTTTTTGAATCCAAAAGAGATCATGCCCCTTTTGGGAACTACGCTCTGGTTTGGATTCAAAACATAAATGATCACTCATTGATGATACGTTTACTCTAATTGGTAATCATCTATTTTGTTTAAAATAAAATAAAAATAATAAAAAAAAACTAGACATGGCCACGGTTCACGAACCATCGGTTACGGTTTGTGAACCGCCAGTTCGCGATTACACAATAGGTGGAACCTGAATCGGCCCTTGGCCTCACGGTTACGGTTACGGTTTGTGAACCGCCGGTTCACGATTCCGTCACAGTTCCAGTTTTGGTTTATTCACGGTTTTGTACGGTTTGAATTTTTTAACATTAAATTTGAAAAACAATAAATACAGTATATACAAATTTGATATAATTGAAAAGTAACTTGAATTACCATGTAGATGTAATGATATATATACAAAATATAATAAAATGAAAAATACTTTATATTTTTTAGTAATTAAATATTCATTACCTTCCAAGGTTCTGGGTAATGAATATTTAATTACTAACAAATATAGAGTATTTTTCATTTTATTATATGAAAAATACTTGGCTTCTCAACTGGAAACACAAGCTTCAACTAAATTCAGTCTCCTGATCAAGACAGATAGACTAAACATCCCAACTATCGTCAGAAAAAGAAGCAAGGAATACTGTAAGATCTAAGGCAACCTAAGAGGGGGGTGAATTAGGTTTCTAAAAATTTAGTACACTAATCAAATCAAATTCAACAACTATGAGTGAGTTGTGTGAATTGCAACAAGTGTAGTATTCAACAACAATTATCCAATAACACAGTGAATCAATAATCCAATCCAATTGCACCAATTCAAAGCATAAACAATATATGATAATGGCAAAACTGAAAACTGTAAAGAGAGAAGACAGAATCAATTTAGAGTGGTTCAATACTCCCCCTTGGAGTGCTCTACATCCACTACCTAAGTTTTCCAACTTAGAATTTCAAACCTTTCCACTATGATATGATCTCCTTTCAGTGGTGAGATCAAAATAACCACTTTTACAACCAAACAAGGTTCAACCTTCTCACTAGCTATCCCAAGCTATGAGTTCTAGGTTTTTACTCTCACTTGAGAAACCTTTCACAAATCATTACAATGTTGGTTTAAAAAAGAAATAACAGCCCTCAATTAGGGTGAATAAGATGAATTGAAGCTCACAGTATAATTCCTACAATAACAATTACAACTCAAAATATATAACTCAAGAATGAGATGAAATACTCAAGAAAGACTCAAGAACTTTCAATCTTTTTAGTTCTTGTAAAATCAAAATGAAGTGCAAGAGTTGTAGAGAGTGTTTTTCAGATTGAGAGATTAGGGAATCAAGTGTAGTGTCTTCTAAAACGTTCATGTGTTGGCTTGTATTTAAACCTCTCAAAAGATGACAAAAAAACTTATATGTTTGACTTTTAAAAAACTAGCCGTTATTTGAAAATCTGAGTTTCGGACGCTTGTTTCGGACCCTGGGAGGCGTCCGATCCTAAGTTTCGGACGGCCGAAACTTCCCTGAGGCGTCCGAACCTAAACAACTGAGAGCTTGATTTTTCACCAGAGTTTCGGACGGTCAGATGACCAATGAGAGGCATCCGAACCAAAGTTTCGGACGTTCGAAACTCTGCCCTCAGCGTCCGATCCAATTTTTCTCAAACTTGTTTTCAATTTTCGTTTTTCAAATCATTTGTGCAACTTTGTGCGACTTTGTGCAAGTATGTTTTTCACATTTTGAAATGTATTTGAAGACTACTAATATTTGGAAATCATTTTTACTTGAACCTTAAAGGAGTAAAACAATTTCTTGAGCTATTTACATAATTAGGGTTTAGGGGTTGAGAAATGACCTAATTTACCAACTTTGTATCTTTTGCACTTCCAATTCTTTCTTCATGCACTAAAGTTCCATGCTTGGCTTCTCTTGAATATCTATCACATTTAGGCACTTATTCGAACCATTAGCATAAACATAATTGTTTGTTAAACATCAAAATAAGTAAGATTAAGACCTTAGATCTTTACAAATACAAACTTGCTTAGGGGGGGATGGAGAGTCTACCAACTACCAACTGGATAACATGCAGTTTCCAAGATGAACCATCTCAATAAATTAGATGACCTTGAATAGCTCAAATGCATATGGTCTGAATCCAATTATGCTGATGAAAGGTCTGATGAGGCATACTTGATTAATCTTCATCATGGTATGTGTGGTATTAAATGAGCAGTGGCTGCTGAGTTAGGCCACCTTCCCAACTTACTGTCATTTAGGACAGGCTATGGTGATGTACGGACAGGGGCTGTTGTGTTAGGCCACCTTCCCTTTTTTGTGAATATATGCAGAATCCTTCTCCTTTCATAAGGAGTTTTGCACTCAGGGATTCTAAACATTATAGTCTTTTGAATAGCAGCACATAATCTGATAATAGATCTCCATTGCCTTGTGGTAATTGCTATGGACATTACTTATCCTAGCAGTTTCACATGTAAAATCTAGGATGTTAGACAGTTATTTCATGGTTCCAGTCTGTAAATGGAGTAGTACTCCAAATGTCATGTCCATGTGCAGCCTTGTAAATGGAGTAGTACTCCACGTTTTGGGTTATCACACCTTTGATCACTTGGGCATTAGGGTAAGGCTTGTAAATGGCTAAATGATCAAATGGTCCTCTCTTTTGTAAGGGTGATTTAGGATATATCCATCACCCAAAACAGTACCTAATATACTGGGAGTTTTTAAAATAAATAAATAAATATTCATTACCATTAACATGTTACTAATAGTTGTACCATAATGAATATGGATAATAATTGATACTATTTGAATATTAAACTATGTGTTTAATCATATATTTATATGAATTTATTCATTCATTATACAAGAACATGGGATAATTCAAGTTAATATGGTTAATCATAAGTAATCTTTTATTTTAATATACTTATAGTTTAATAATCAACCATTAATACTATTAGATAATGAGAAAGTTTAATAATTCAATATATTAACTAATCACCTTTTTCATTCACAAGAAAATCAATATACACCATAAGTGACTAAATTCAAGAATCTTATTTCTAAACTAACAATATCAATTAACAAAATAAACAACTAACAATGAGAATTAGATAACAAAGTGAATGAAATGAAATATATTAAAGTAAATAATTGAATAAAATGAAATAATTTTAGAAGTAATTGGAGATTATGAGAGAATATGTGAGAAAATTCAAGAAATTTGTGTGAAATAATGAAATATAATATATTTGTAAAAGCAAAATAAAAAAAATAACTTTTTTTTTGGAACCTCCGGTTCACGGTTAAAAAAAACATTGAACCGGCCGGTTTCGGTTCACGATTCGGGCCCGGCAAGCCCTGGTTCCGGTTCCGGTTCCATGTCTACTTATAACTATTTCATATACATCTTAAGAGTTACAATCCTACTACAATTCTTAAGCTTCAGAAAACCCTTCCTCAAGGTATGCTACTAAGAGTTTCAATACAACTCAAACTAAAGTATGGATCTTATAAATACACCCCCTCCACCACATTAGGGGAGGACTCGATACATACAATTCTTGATTACATATCGTTAAAAGCCTAAGGCTAATTACTGACTTAGGCTTCGGAGTTTATTCCCTAGGTCTAGTCATGGCCACGGTTCCGCTTTTAACCGAAATCGGCCCGACGAGCCGGGCCCAAACCCAAAACCGTCCCATTTCGGGCCCAAACCGTGAACCGGAACCGGCCCAGGCGAGCCGGTTCCGATTCATAGTTTCTGTGAACCGTGAACCGGCGATTTTTTTTAAAAAAAAAAATTTTGACGGCCAGGATTAACTAGCAGTTGGATCATCCAACGGCTAGAACCGGCGGTTAAAAACAAATGTTATGGTCGTTGGGCCATCATTGCTGTTATGACCGTTGGCAATCCAACGGCCATAAATTGGGCCGTTGGAAAGCCAACGGTTGTGGGCTTTGTGTGTATATTTCAGATTAAGGCTTTATGCCTTTTTTTTATTTTTCTTCTATAAATACCTAAAATTTTCTAAATTCATTTTCACACCATTCTCTTCTCTCAATCTCAATTCTCTCAATTCTCCCAATTCTCTCTATACTCAATTATCAATTATATTATCTACTTTTTTTTGTTATCAATAAATTATTTTTACTCATTAATTCATTATATTCAAAATTCAATTCTTTAATTTAAATTATTTTATTTTATTCAAATCTTTAGCTAATTATTTTTTTCACCTTGTAAGTTTGTGAATTATATCAAACTTCTCTTATTTTTCACATTGTAAATTTGTAAATTATACCAAACTTCTTTTTTTTTTATCTTGTAAATTTTATAAAGTATATCACACTTCATATTGTTATTTTTTTAAAAAGTCAAACCGTGAGAAAACCGTACCAAAACCAGAACCGGAACCGAAACCGGAACCAAAATCGGGACGAAACTGAAATCGGGATGGAACAGGAACCGGGACGGAACCGGAACCAGAATCGTGACCGAACTGTGAACCGGCGGTTCACGAACCGTAACCGTAACCGTGACTCCAAGGGCCTGTTCAAGTTCCACCCTTCGTGGAATCATGAACCGGCGGTTCGTGAACGCGGTCATGTCTACCTAGGTCTATCTAGGGGATTTCTTACAGGTATTTGGCGTATCTCGGACAACCAAAAGACCTGCCGACGACATGAGTTTTCGAGACACATCACCCGTCAAGAAAGAAAAAGAAAAAAAATACAGAAGAAGATAAACTTCTAGAAAAAATAATTCATGTAATACAAGCTTTTTATTTATAATTTAATTCTTTTTGTTTATTGCCATCATTTTAAATAACATACTACAAAACAAACACGTGTATAGTACGTGACCAATTTCTAGTAATGTTAAAAGTATCACGTCCTTTTAGCTTCTTATTCAATCATAAAACACACAAACAATTGGTATCAGAACTAGATTTTTATATATTTAAGTTTAAAAACCCTAGAGCAAATATTATGGCAACCAACAATATCGTGTTTTTAGAAGAAAATTCCATAGCTAGACCTCTCATGCATGTTTAATGGAACCAATTATATATATTGTAGAGATAGAGTGAAAATCTATTTCAAATTCATTAACATAGAATTATAGTATATTGTAGAAGAATTATAAGGCTTTGAACACCATAGATGGAGATATTAGGAAGAAGAAAAGAAGTAAATTAAACCAAAATGATAGAAAAAACCTCAATCTAAATGCAAAAGCAACAAATGCGAAAATCACATTAATATTGGAATCCATCACACTTCACATTCGCATAACGTTTAGTAAAAACACCTGCAATAGTTGCATTTGAGTATATGTTTAAACTTGGGGTGATCTGTTTGACTCATTGACCGAAATGGTAATCAAAATGGATTTGATAGTATTTTAGAATAATTATGGGTATTTGAAATCCACTACTTCTGCTTGGTTTATTAATGTCATCATCGAGTCAGAGTTGAGTCGAACTTCAGAATCTTCCTTGTGTTTCTTTTAAGCACTTGTTCTCAACTTCTTAATTATATAAGCTGATTATAGCTTTCATAAAACTAAAAGCAAGTTTAAAGGGCGTTTAAAATTTAAACTACTTTTGACTTTTGCTTTTAGCTTATTAATTTGAAACTAGAAAAACTGTTTCTGAGAAGAAACATTATTCATGTGTGAATTTTAAATTTTTTGCTTATGGGGTTGAGCAAGATTGAGCTTAAAATTTTAACAAACACTTAGTCTTGTTTGGACATATATAGTTTGATTTGTTGACGGGCTAATCTTGAACAAGCAAAACCAGAGAGTTCCATTTGAGTATTGAGCAGTCTTTGAGACTTAATTGTTAATATTTGTCCATACCAAAGCAACTAAATTAGTTGATTTAAATTAATGTCAAATGCATGAAATGATGTTATTATTGTTACGTAGAATATCAAGTTGGAAGATTATTTTCCAACTCAAAGTTAAGATGTTAGGCACCAATCCGAATCACTAATTCAATTCTATTTATAGCAAAATAATCGAACAAGAGAAAAACTCCCATTTTAGGCCCCATTAAGGAAATCTAGTTTACCGCCCTAAAAGGAAACAAGCTAACCATTCTATTAATTTTTTGTGCATTTCATCTTTTGAACGACAACAACAAATAAGTCTTTATTCCATTAAGTGGCTTGACCTATATGAATCGATTTAAACTTATTTGTTTATTTATATTTAAATGTAACATATCTTTTATTAATTATGGTTTCTTTATAATTTTTTTTAAATTTATCTTCCTCTACCTTTTTAATATGATATAATATTTCTCTACTTTTTACATCTCTCGCTCAAACGTCTAAAAGCTTAATAAGGTATATGTCCAAATCATTTTAACCGTATTTCTCTTATTTTTTTTATTTATTGGATACTCTTACTAGTTTTTCTAATACATTCATTTCATCCTTCCTTTGTAGTAATTATAAACCAACTCCAATGGAGACATTTATCCAAGAAACTTGTATTTTGTTCATGCAGAATGTGGAAGTTGAAGATTGCAGAAGGCGGAGGACCGTGGCTAACAACCACCAATGGTCATATCGGACGGCAACACTGGGAGTTTGACCCCGAAGCTGGCACACCCGAGGAACGGGCTCAAGTTGAAAAAATGCGTCAGGAGTTCAAGAAGAACATGTTCCAGATGAAACAAAATGCAGATCTGTTCATGTGTACGCAGGTTGGTTCGCTTCGAAACAATTGATTCATAAGTTTGCATCTTTTTTGTTTAGTGGAAAACCTCTCATAGACACTTGCCACTCAGGAGAAAAATATGCAACATTGCAAGAAAATCCAGTTTGGTGAATGTCACATACCAAACTTGTAGAACTCTTAAACATTTTCTTTCTCTGTTCTATCCTTCCTGGCTCTTTATTCTAAATCCAATTTGATAATGGTTGTGATGAGAATAAAATAGTTCATAATTTTATGCACATAATAATGTGTTTGGTGGGTTGAATTCGTACTTAATTGGTTTATTTGCTGCAGAATTATGGAGGTTTAGACAATGGATAGGCTGCTGAAATAGAGCTGGTTTGAAGGATTTGTTGGGGGAAATTTGAAGATTGCATTGGAAGATTTGACAACAAGAGGAGTTTGTGGAAGGCTGTCAAGAGAGAGAAGAATATTGGTAGTTACCAAAAGTAATAAATCAGATTTGAAAGAGGATTTGAAACAACCCAGTTGGTTGATTGATTTTTGGAAATTGGAAGATTTGTTTGTTGAGTCAAATTAGGAAAAGGAGTTTATTCTATTCTATTTATAAGGGAAGACAATAGATAAGAAAGGATATGTTTTTATTCAGAACATCTTGGGGAGTGCATGGATTTCATCTTTTGGAGCGCAGCCTTTCTGCGGTTTTATTTGTAGAGCAAGAACATAGTACCGTCGTTTGCCCAAACGACGGACTGGTTTGATTTTCTATTTTTAGTTTAATTTAATTTCCCTCTTAATTATTATTCCTGTTTTGTTTTAATTATGGGTAGTGAGTAGTTTTCTAATCTGGTAAAGTAAGTAAGAAACACTAATCATGATCAAGTTGTGAGATCAAAGTGTGTTTATCAATAATTTTCTATTCAATTCCAAGAGTCTTCTGTGAATAACGTTTATTACTTAATTGAATTAAAGCTTGATCAACTTTAATAAGATTAGGTAGAGTCAATTAATCTCTAGTTAAATCACTGGATTGAATTAGTAGGATTAATTAGTGACAAAGCTGCTGTCTCGGTAGACGGAGACAATTGGTTAACAAATTAATATATGCTGATCATAATTTAATTTGTTAAAGTTGGGTCCTTCTAAAAATTAATGCTTTTCTGATGTTGAATTGAGTGATCGGCTGATTCCGGCTTAATTGCATTAGAAATAGGGAAACAATAGATTAAGCTGATTCTTGTCTATTGTCAAATAAGTAAGGAGGGATTTGAACACGTCAGAGCTGATTCTCGGTGTTTTATAACTAGCTGGTTGAATTGGAATTATTATTATTACATCAATGATCAACTTGTAGAAATTAGTGTGGATTGCTTACTTGCCAGACTTTTATATTGATTAATTTAATTCATTATTTTATTGATATTCATGGTTGGGTAATTAAAGTGAGAAATTGTCAATTTTCCTATACATAAATTTCTTGTTAATATTTTTTTATGGTGACGATTTGCAAATTGATTAATTAAGAAGAATTGTTGTTCCTCGTGGGATCGATCTTACTCCCATTAGACTATTTTAATCTTTAAGAGTAAGAATTTAATTTGGTAGAAAAACGACCACCAGGTTGAATTGTACCAGGACTCTACTTGTGCAAATTCTATCTCAATCCGAGTTCTTCGGGATAAGTCCACAAATGAGTTGGGGAGTTTCAATCCTACTGGAACTCTATCAGGACTCTTCTTGTGCAAATCCTATCTGAACCCGAGTTCTTCGGAGTAGGTCTACTATGAATTGAGGAGTTCCAATCCTGCTGGAACTCTTCCAGGTACGACTCTATAAAAGTAACCTTATTATCACCTGGTAAGGGGTTACTTTCTCTACAACTTTTATTACGCATTAAGCTTATTGTTCAGAGTCCCAAACTGACTTGAGCGTCGGAGCATACTCCCCGGTACAGCCTGGGGGTATTTCTGACATCTGTGTTGCAGGTCTTCTAGGGTTCAGGCGACAATACAAGGTGCACGTGACCTCAGGAGGACCTCACAGCACTAGGTGAAACCTAACTTCATCAAATTGGCGCCGTCTGTGCGATTCGTATAAAAACTTTTTCGATGACGCTTACTCGTTCACAGCGGAACACCAAAGACATCTCTAATACTCAAGCTACTACCAGTAGACCTCCACGAGGAGTAACTACTGGTAACGAGGGCAATATTGGTACAGTTCCACAGAATACGCAAGCTGAACAAGATCTTCTAATGCGCCAGGGTGGCAGTAACAACCCTCTAAGGGTATCAAATCCCCCTTTGCGCATTCACGAAGGTACCAATCCTCCCCGACGTGAACAAGATCCACCAATACGCGTCGGTGGAGGTAATAATCCTCCAATTAACATCCATTCTCCGAAGATGATTAAATTCCTTACTGAGAATTTTGAGCACATAAAGACAATTGTCCAAGGACCTAATCAGCGACCTGGTAAGGAATTGGAACGAGCTTCGGACATGTATGACCGAGTACATCTCTCGTTTTCTCATATGAAATCTCAAGGAGGTAACGACCCCGATCGCAGGCGACCTCTGAACCGATCTCCAATTCGAAACCAGAGAAATAATAGCTACAGAGGTCGTCATTTGCATCCTTCCCCAGAACGGCATCAACAACATCGCAATCATGATAATCACGATGATCAGGATACTCAAATTACGAACCGAATTCGTAATGAAGTGCAAAATATTCTAGGGGTAGGAGATTATAGAATGGTGACACCATTCGTGGAGGCTATCAGTCGATTTTCTAAGCCACGAAAATTCAAAATTTCGTCTATGGAGATTTACTCCGGAGATACTGATCCCAAGGATCACTTGGCGCGCTTCACGTCGCTTATGAAATTCGAGCAAGCCCCGGAGGCAACTATGTGTCGAGCCTTTGAAATGACCCTGGTTGGAAAAGTGTGTTGTTGGTTTGAAGGCCTCAAGCCCAATTCGATTTCTTCCTATGAGCAGCTCTCTCATCTCTTCTATAAAATATTCTTGCAACAGAAGAAATTTGACAAGTCCTCTACGAAGCTCTTAAATATCCGTCAACGAGAAAATGAATCAGTTAGAGAGTATATAGATCGGTTTTATGACGAGAATGTACAAGTCAAGACCCGATCTGAGGATATAGCGGTTGGTGCCTTTATCAACGGGTTACGAGCTGTGAGGCTCTACCGAAAACTCGTTACTGATCCACTTAGAGACATGCATGAGCTGATGGACCGAGCTGACAAGGGAGAGGATGCAGATAAAACAAAACGAGATATGCACCGAGGTCCGGAGAACAAGAAGGATAATTATAATAGCCGATTTGGAACTGGAGGCAAGCGCACTCCAGTATTCGGCAGATTATCCTTTGGAAAACCTCAAAATCAAGGTTCAACTAGACAAAAGAACTCCTCAGCTCCTCGTACTCAAACTGATATTTTAGCAATTATGGAAAAGAAATGTTTGATAAAATCATATCTGAAGATGACTACTCCTGAAGGCAAAAGGAATAAGGGACTTTTTGTAAGTTCCATGATCAAACAGGACATGATACCGAAGATTGCCGAGATCTGAAGAAAGAAATAGACGAACTTATTGCAAGTGGCCATCTTTGAGACTTTGTGCAACAGGCATATCAGAAAGGTCGCCGCAGAGGCTGATCTCAAGATAGAGGCCGACCTGACAATGATAAAATGCCTAAAGAATATGGGTATGTTAAACCCAATGAGGAAGACAAGAATGTCACGGGTGTAATTCATACCATTGTGAGAGGTCCTATTGGAAAGTCCAGATCAGCGTGTAAGTCATCGTCACGAAGAGTTCCTGAATAGGAGCTAGTTCATAAGCATTTCAAACACTTTGAAGTTATTACTTTCTCGGAGTACGATGTTGTTCCAAGTAAGTTTCCTCATTGTGATGTATTGTTAATAAAAGCAATTGTAGCAAATAGAGAAGTCCATAGAGTATATGTGGATGATGGTAGTTCTACAAATGTTATTTATCGAAATGCATTTGAAAAGATAGGTATTCCACGAGAACAACTGCAGAAATGTCCCGATCCTTTAATCGGATTTTTCGGTGAAGCAGCGCAACCTATAGGAATGGTAACTTTACCAGTGACATTGGGAGAGGCTCCTAAAGATTGATTGATATATTGCAATTTTACAGTTCTTGACGTAACTTAACCAAATATATTTTTCTTGGTCGACCAACAATGGTTCAACTCAAGGCCATCTGGTCGAGCCATATCACTTGGTGATGAAGTTCCCTATCTCTGAGGGAATTGCAACCATCCGAGGTGATCAAAATATGGCAAGAGAATGTCATATGATTGCTTTGAGGGATGCGAACAAAACAACAAGTGCATCGAAGGTAAATTGCATTGCTGGAGAGCTGCCGCCTACAGGGGATGAACTCCAAGCTGAGTTAGAATTAATGAACTCCGGAGGTCATGGAATAATGACAGATGACCTAGAAGAAATAATCTTTGATTCCACACTCTCAGATAGGACCGTGAAAATAGGAGCGGCTTTGCCCCAGGAAGTGAAGCAACCTCTTATAAATTTACTGAAGCAATACAAGGATATTTTTGCATGGGGACCTGAGGATATGAAAGGTATTTCGCCAGCTATTGCAGTACACAAGTTAAATGTAGATCCTGAGATACACCCTGTTCGGCAAAAGAAAAGACCATTTGCTCCAGATAGAAACAAAGCTATTTGTGATGAAGTGAATAAACTTCTCAATGCTAAGATTATCCGGGAGGTCTTTTATCCGACCTGGCTTGCTAATCCAGTAATGATAAAGAAACCAGATGCAGAACTACAGATGTATATTGATTACACAAATCTAAATAAGGCATATCCAAAAGACTTTTATCTCTTACTGCTTATTGATAGCTTAAAGTCGTATCAGCTCAATTTTACCCTAATAACTACTGTAGAAGTGGAAGCAGGGATCGTGATCCACAGGGAAGGCGTAGGTCAAGAATATTGAGCAAATTGTTCTAAAAGTTTTGTCACAGAATCTAAGTACTGGAAAGAGGAAAAATTCAACGCAAAAGAACGAAAACAAGATCAAAAAGGTAGTAACAAGCAAGGATGAAACAAATATCTCAGGATTCTTGTATTGGATGAACACAGGCTTAGTAAATCTATGCTATGCAATCAGTAAACGATTAAATGCAATGGAGACCTAAATTGCCTAGAAATCCAAGCTGCAGCCAGCATGGCGACCACACGACTGCTTGTACCCCTAAATCACCATCCTCTCCCATGGCGAGGCCTGAGAATGGTGGTATAAGCTCCGCAAAGTCTCAACTTTCCAAGCTAACTACTCTAACACGCAAAGTCCTAAGAACTCCCATGGCGAGGTCCATCCTAGGGTTTACATATCATCATTGTTAATACAGAGAGCTTCTTTAACACTTTTCCTAATGTTTCAATTCATTAACACTTCCTATGGCAAGGCCTGAGTCTCAGAATTGATTTGATTACAGAAAACGAGTGCAAAGACTTAAACAATCACAATTTAGTTCTCAATTCATGCAACTTCACTAACTTTGATGAATCACTCCTCAATTTAGCATGTCGACCACAATTGAAGCTTGATCCATTCAAAAATAGCTAGAAATTATGAAATTCAACATATGTTTATGCTCAATTTAAATGTGATTTCAATACTCAACAATTAGATCAATTGTATAGCATACAATCTACTAAAACACATATTCATCCATTAAGAATCCTGAGATATCGTAAATTTAGCCAGAAAACATCTTTCTCATTTCAATATCAACAAATTCCAACATTGATAAGCTCATTCTCACTTAATTTGAAGAATTTACCGATTAAATCGAGAGAATTGTCGATTCCTTTGTCAATTGAGAATAAGAAAGAAGAATCTAGTCCAAATTCACAATCGGAGTTGAGATCGGAGAAGAAATGTTTAGTGAGAGAAAGTAGATCTAGAGAGAGAAAATGAGAATTCCCGCTCTCATTCAAAGATAGTTCTCAAAATCTCCAAAAAATCCCCTCTCCAATCCCCCGGAATTCTTTTACATATTAGCTACATTTCCTATATATAGAGTTATGAAAAATGTAACCAATACGCTACCGTAAAATATCTAAAGTGTTACAAAAGTGCCCTTCAATGGAGATACCAAAAATCAGCTCAAAATGTGAAAATTCGAAGTTGAGAACATTTTTCCAGCACTTTCGCGCCTTTGGGCTATCAGTCGCGTGCCTTCAGTCCATTTCCCAAGCCTTCAGGCTTAAGCATTGCACGCCTTCACTTCTCAGAACTCAAGAGAAGAAATCAGAGCAATCCAGCGCCTTCAAGCCATTTCAAATCACGCCTCTGCAACTCCGCGAACTTCCAAGCAATCCAGCATTCACAGAAACCACGCCTTCAAGCCTTTAGACTTCACGCCTTCAGCTGCCCGGGAAATTCAGAAAATCAGACTCCCCACACTTAGAAAAATTTCTGGAAAAACTCGAAACACAAAACCTCCAAGCTGCAACTTCCAGCTAACATTCGACCATGAAACACTGTGAATTAAAACAAACTTTAAAGACCAAAGTTATAGCCCTATGTGTTAGCTTTCCACAGCCTTTTGAATCACCAAATTCGGAGCTGGGATGAAGAAGTTATGCCCAAAATACGGAGGTGTGGCAAAGAGACATTCCAGCTCGACGAAGCCTCGCCAAAAACCCACGAAGTCTCGCCAGTTTCACGAAGTCACCCATGAAGTCTCGCCAGCTGCTCCACGAAGCTTCGCCAGTTTCACGAAGCTTCGCCAAAAGCTCACGAAGTCTCGCCAAAACCTCTTGGAAGAAGCAGCTTCATGTAAGTGAGGATAGTGCACTAAGCTAGAATGAAAACAACCAACTTGAGAAATGAAATGAAATGGGTTATGTACAAACTGAATACCATCTTGAGTGAGTGTTCATGAATGTGTGAAGCGAATGGATGAATCATGAAATGCATTCAAACAACCAAGAATGAACTGTGTGAGATGGGTGTTGACCTTCTGAGCAAGAATGAAAATACGTTGTGAGAGTTTTGAATTCTTGGATGAAGAATGAAGAATGAAAAATGAGATGTTAAGTGTAGTGTGCATGAGTGTGAGTGAAATGAATGTGGAATATGTTGGTGAGCTTGAGTGTGATAATGTGATAATGTGTAGTGTAAATGTGGGTGAAATGAGTTGTGAACATATGGAGTGAAATGAGGATGATGTTGTGAATGTGAATATGAAGTGGAATGAGTTGTGAGTGGTGAGAGTTGTTGAACCAATTGTTGTGAAATGAGAGAGAGAGTGATATGTGGTGAAGTGTTGAAATCCTTGCACATGTGTGTGAATCAATGAATGGGATGAATGGATGAATGTTTGAAGTGCAAGTGTGCAGAAGTGTTGAGAATGAAATGAAAGTGGTGATTTGTGTGCAAATGTGTGAGATTGAGATAAGTGTGTGCATGTGTATTGCGGCGAAGTGAGCTTCGTTGCATGCATGTGTGCAGCGAAGTGTGCTTGTGAGGTGCTTGTAAAAAAACTTGTGAAGGAATTGTGAGTGCTTAGTGTGTGATGCGGCTAAAGGCTTGTTCCAGCTTGCAACCCAACTTGTTTGCCAAATTTGTGCGACTTAACATCAGAACTGGACTCGATGGTAAACATCAAAGTTCTAGGTTTATCTCTTGGCTTTCCATTGGTCCAAGAATAAGCATCATTGGAGGTCTGTAGCTCAGGATATAACCAATCTACCAAACTGTGGCAATATGAACTCAAATGTAAAAACCAGGAGTAGCAATTAGAAAGACGCCCCCGTTTCTCATACTTGCACACAGATTTAGAGAAACGTTAAAACATAAGAAATGCAATACACTCAAAGCGCTTTCCAGAACATCCAAGATCCCATCATTTGGACAAGTATTGAGAGAGTTATGCTCAAAACAAATTGCACCATCATCCTGCCCAAACCCTAATTCTGCCAATCAAGTTCATTTTCGGTTTTCCTCAATTTCTCACTCACCATTCTAGCCCTTTTGAACTCTCCTCTTATCATTTAGCATCACACACGCATTTGCCTCATTTTTACAACATTTGTGGTCTTTTTCACCATTTTAGCCCATCAAGTTACAAACCACATAAGTGCGCATAATAACACCAAACACTACATAAATGCATGCAATTCGAGCCAAAAGCTAAGTGAAATAGACTATATAAGTAGGTATAAAACCTACTTTCACTTATTGATCAAAAAGTGGACGCAATGGCAGGATTTGAGGTGCTTTGTTTCCTTGATGCATATAAGGGTTATCATCAGATCCTCATGGATGAAGCAGATGCTGAGAAAACTGCTTTCATAACTGAAAAAGGCATCTACTGTTATGAGAAAATGCATTTTGGGTTAAAAAATGCTGGAGCAACCTATCAACGGATGATGAACAAAGTGTTCGATTCTCAGATCGGCCACAACATGGAGGTTTATGTTGATGATCTACTTATCAAGAGTAGAAAGATAGCGGATTTGATAGCTGACGTAGAAGAAACTTTCAAAACCTTAAGATCTACAGGTTTAATGCTTAATCTCAAGAAATGTACCTTCGGAGTTGGTTCAGGAAAATTTCTAGGGTATATGGTTTCAAGAAGGGGAATCGACACAAATCCTGATAAGGTTGAAGCTATTCTCAAAATGACTCGACCTCGAAATGTCCACGAAGTTCAGACATTAACTGGAAGATTGGCCGCGTTAAATAGGTTCCTTTCCCAATTAGCGGAAAGCTGCTTACCATTCTTTGCTACTCTGAAGAAAGCAAAGGATTTTTAATGGACAGAAGATTGTCAAAAGGCATTTGAAGAGCTCAAGCAGTACTTATGCGCCTTACCATCCCTAGCTATTCCTGTTCCTGGCGAAACTCTTTCTCTGTACTTAGCTGCAAGTGAGAAAGCGGTAAGTGCAGTATTGATGAAGGAACGTAACAATATTCAGAAGCTAGTTTATTATGTGAACAAAGCATTGCAAGGTGCGGAACAAAGATATGCAAGTCTTGAGAAGATGGTATTAGCATTAGTTGTCGCAGCTCGTAGATTACGCCCATACTTCCAAGCTCATCCTATCCGGGTCCTCATCGACAAACCCTTGAAGCAAGTGATACATAAACCTGATTATTCAGGTCATCTAATGAAGTGGGCTATTGAACTCGGTGAGCACGACATCACATTTGTGCCCAGGACGGCAATCAAATGACGAGTCCTTGCCAATTTCATCGCTGAAACACCGCAAGAATGGGATGCACAGCTTATAACCCATACAGATGTGCCTATGGATGTTAAAACACATGGACCTACCAATGTTTGGGTGTTATTTGTGGATGGAGCTTCTAGCGAGAAAGGATCTGGGGCAGGTCTTATTTTAAAAAATCCCGAATGTCAAGAGTTCACTTATGCTCTTCGCTTCGATTTCAATGCCACTAATAATGAGGCGGAATACGAAGCCCTCATAACAAGAATGAAATTGGCTAAGGAGATGGGAGCTCGGGAGTTACAGGTTTACAGCGACTCGCAACTTATTGTAAACTAGGTAACTGGGGGATATGAAGCTCGTGACTTAGTAATGAAAAGATATCGAGAGAAGGTGGAAGAAATCGCTAAGGGATTTGATCTCTTCACAGTTGATAGAATTCTCCGAGCTCAGAACAAACGAGCTGATGCCCCTAACAAGTTAGTGACAGGATTATTGCGTACCTCTCAATAATACCCTAGCACTACTGTAGTAGTGGTGAGAGGGATCGTTCCCACAGAGAAGGATTGGCTATTAAGAGACCATATGTTCACTTGGCTCGTGAGATCCAAGAAAGTAAACAAGTCTAGAAAGAATGAATGCAAACTGGGAACTCAAATGCATACTAACTAGAATGAATGCAAAATGTTAGTGTTCTAACTAGAAAATGAGCTACTGCCTTGAGGGGTTCTAATATGCATAGATCCATGCATGGTATCATTGACTTGTGTAGATGCACGAGGGGATTGTCTACTAGCTTCATGAAACCAATTAACCTGGGTGGTTCTCTCAACCTCACTCCACTGACTCCTCAAACTTCCCTTGGTAGGGCAAGCTCTTGGCACAAATTAAGGACCCAGATCCCTACTCTGTAAGACAATTCTAGCTCATGAATTAACTATCTCCCTTGGTAGGGCAGCTAATCCATTCATGTGTTCAAAGTGTTCTACAAGAATAATCCTAAGTCTCTTCTACAGATGTGTCTTCCTATGTCAGTGGGTACCGCACATATGAAAACATCAATGAAACCAGACATTAGAACTCATGCACGGTGTGTTTCCATATTCAAATCATGTTAATTTCAATTCATCGTAAATGGATCCAGAGCAATTTCAGTGGGTACCGCAAATTGATTCTAGATCTAAGAATTGTAAATGAGCCCATTGAAATTCACAATTAATAAACATGGAACATAATTAAACACAGATGAATATCATGCAATTGTCTCAACCCGTAAAGATCTATACGGGTTAAGAGAAATCCATGAAGGGTCGTGTGGCAGTCATGAAGGAGCTCGAACGATAGCTAAAAAAGCTATAAGGGCAGGATATTATTGGCCTACTGTTCACCGAGATGCACATAACTTGGTACAAAAATGTGTCAAGTGTCAGCATCACGCTAGGATTCATCACATACCTCAGGTCGAATTGGTGACTATGCAAAGTCCTTGGCCATTTATGCAATGGGGGATAGACATTGCAGGTCTCTTTCCATAAGCTCCCGGACATGTCAAGTATTTGGTAGGGCAGTCGATTACTTCACAAAGTGGATCGAAGCAGAGCCATTGGCAACAATAACCGAAAAGAATATACTTAAGTTCTTCTGGAAAAATGTTGTTTGTCGCTATGGGATACCCAAGATCATAGTGTATGATAATGGAACACAGTTTACAAGTGATCCATTCAAGAGTTGGTGCGAAGAACTCAGGATCCATCAGTATTTCACCTCCGTAGCTCATCCTCAAGCCAACGGTCAAACTGAGGTGATGAATCGAATCATCATCCAAGGAATAAAAACTCGGTTAGAAAATGTCAAAGGAGAATGGGTAGTACAACTTTCAAATGTGTTATGGACTTACCGAACTACTCCGAGAACAGCCATAGAGAAACCCCATTCAGCTTGGTGTTCGGGTCTGAAGCAGTTATCCTAGCCGAGATAGGCCTCCCGAGTACCAGAGTGCTTAATCATGAGCAAAACAAGAACAATGAAGCTCTACTCCTCAACTTAGATCTGATGGAAGAGAAAAGAGAAGCTGCGTATATCCAAGAGGCTAAGTACAAGTCAGATATGACGCGATGCTACAACAAACAGGTTAAGAGCACATATTTTCGACCTGAAGATCTGGTAATGAGGAAAAATGAAATAAGCAAGGCAGAAGGAACTCAGAAGTTGGACCCAAATTGGGAAGGGCCATATCAAGTTGTCGAAGCTAGAAGAGCTGGGAACTATAAGCTGTCAACCTTAGAGAGGAAGATGATCCTGCGAATGTGGAACATCTCTCATTAGAGAAAGTTTTATATTTAGCCATTTTAATATTATATTAGCAATTAAAAGCTGCATAATTCGGTGTAGACCGATCAGATAGTAAATAAGATGTGCAGTTCGGATTTTCATATTGTCCCATTATTTCTTAAGATATTAAAAGTGTTATTTATCGACACTATTTTTATCTCATTAAATTTGGCTCATTCTTATTTTTGCAGAACTACCAAATACTCTAATTCTAGAAAGAGAGAAAAACAAAAGCATGCTATTGAAACCTCAAAATGTTTTTGAAAATCATAGAACGGAGATGAACACATTCGTCTCTGAATAACAATCCCAGATGTTCTCGGGAAAGATAATCAGAAAAACGAGTAGTAGCTTATTTATAAGATTAATTATTTAACTGAGGGTCGCGACCTCGGGAAAAACCTGTTTAAAGAACTCAGTTTCTAAAAATTGGAACAAGTCAAAGACTGAATGAAAGAAAACAAAATGGTCCAAGAGACAATGCAAACGCAGTTCAGATAAATTAATTCACAATAGTTTGTCCCGAACTACGAAAGACTTGTTTTCATTATTCAAAATGGAGAATAGGGAAACCAAACCCCGCAAATACAAATTCTAACCAATGGTATAACCTAGAGATCGGTAAATAATAAGCGTTGAGATGATGAACTCGAGTTCGAAAAATTAACCAACGATAATGGTATCCGAACTTCGGGAAAATCAGTTAAAGGAAATTCTCAGAGGTTAAGGGTTAAGACAAGTATTTAAATGAAATGACTTATTCAAAATTCCGAGCTGTGAAATACTTGGAAGAATAGGTTCATAAACTCAAAAATATATAATTGTCAATGTTACAAACTTTTTCGAGCTACACGCTCGTTGAAAACCCTACAACTATTACAACCCAGCAATCAGCTGTGAGCAGGAAAGTCTTAAGCTCAGTTAGAGTTTTCAGTTTAGTTAGAGTCTTCAGTTCGGTTAGGGACTTCAGCTCGGATAGACTCTTCAGCATGACCAGAAGCAAGGTTTGAGGCTTCAGGAGTTGAGCTGACCTCCGGAAATGGGGGGATGAAAGATTCAATTGGAAGAGTGATTTTTCAACTCTTCAGCTCGTTCAAAGGAACATCTATATCAGCTTCAGCTTCTTCATCATAACCCTCTTCATCATCCAAATTGAGCTCGGAGTATCAGGAGTGCAAGATGGCGAGAGCTAAGTGATATTCGTAGTTCTTCGCAGGTGTTATTAACTTTTCGAGGAAAGTACCAAACGCATCTAAACTGAACATTTGGTTCACCATCTATGTGGCACCTTCACCTTTGAAGAACTCATACTTTCTCTTCTAGGCAAAAACTTGTTTCTTCAAAGCATGATTCTTAGCTCGGAGCTTAGTAACTTCATCCTCAGAGGATTTCAAAGTCACTTGAACTCTCCCGAGCTCAGAAATAGCATGTTACTCCCTGTATCTCAGCTCCTAGTTGAAGCTCTCCAAATCGCTGATTTGTGCTTCAACTTTCGTCAGGTCGGTGAATAGCTTGCTGTGTTTGGCATCGTCTTCTTCAGCTCGGGACATCCACTCCCTGACCAGAGCAAGAGTCTGCAGCATGAAAAGTGATTAACTTCAAAGTTTTCAAACATATATATATATATAAGTTAAGAAGAGTAAACAAGAACTTACTTGTGCTACACCGAGCGCAGTTCGCCTCCTCACCTCTTTTTTTTCAAAAGTTTGAAGGGACTCCTTGTCCCGAGGTGGGACGCTTTCCTTGACGAACTCGGAGGCAGTATCCACCGAGAGTCAGTCGTTACCTAAAAGACCCCAGTTCGGGAGCAAGTAATGCTCTGGAACTTTGGTGGTACCACTCCCAAAGGTTTGTCTTGGAACCACGAGCTCCCCAAACAATGAGAGACATGGCAGCTCGACAAGTGTTTTCATCTGCTTGTTAGCGTTCGCCAACGATTCTTCACTTCGTCTCTTGCGGCTATTCGTTTGCACTGAAACAAAAGGTTTTGCGGAGATCTTCTCAGAGGGGCCTGAGGTTCGTTCGAAAGTCCCTTCCGAAGACTGCAAGTCGAGCTGTGGCAGCTCGTCCATAGCACTCTTTCCCTGGGCATTAAGTGCCAGAACAGCGGGAGGAGTGACATTCTCATCTGAGATAATTATAGGATTTGTAACCTTTGTCTTTGTAGCTCAGAGCTTTTTAGGTTTGAAGCCTTCGAGCAAGTCCTTGAGCTTTATAACTACATCCGAACAAAAGAACAGTTAGATATTGAAAAAATTACAGTGATATTGAAAGATGTCAACTTTGTGAAGAATAGATACCCTTATGACCAGAGTCATTCACCTCGTCTGGATGGTCATCTCCTAGTTCGGCGGGGCTGAGTCCTAACGAAACTAAGACACGCTCGGGAATGTTAGCAAGGCGCAGCTTACCTTGCCTTTTCACTAAAGTATCTAATTTTAAAAGGGCATCTTTGATAGCAGAAGAACATTTTGACAACCTATCTAATACCGACTCGTCAGTTCGCCAGAAAATCTCGGTTCCTAGTTTTTCAATTCCGATATACAAAAACTTCTCCTTCCAATCATGGATGAAGCTAGGGTTTCCTTCGAAAAGGTCAAGTTTATCTCTTTTATGAGCGAAGTAGAACCACCCAAAATCCCGACCTGTGGATTTTAGACTAAAAATGTATCTAAAAAGAAGTATAGTACAAGGAATGGCTAAATGTTTGCAGAGCATTTGGAACCCTGTCAGAGTTCGGATGGCATTCGGGGTTAATTGAGTAATAGAAAGGGAGTATTCCCTTAAAAAGTCTTTGAAGAACTCAGATAAGGGAAATCGTAACCCTCCTACAAACTGCTCTATGTAAACAGCGATGAATCCTATGGGAGGATAGTTAGCGGTCTCCTCGGGAAGGGGAGTTCGGGCGCCGAGATCGGAAGGTATACAACATTTTTTAGCAATATGCGATACTTCATCATAAGAAAGTGATGAACTCAGAGTTCTTATTTTAGGAATTTGCTCTGACTCAGTTCCAGAGTAATTTCCTAGTTCTATGTTTTCTTCAGAACGGGGAGCTGAGGAAGGTATCCTAGAGGTTTCCAGTTCCGACCTAGGGATATAGGAACTAGAGGCAGTATTATTATTCTCAGTTTGGTTTTCTAATATCCTAAGTTCCTCTACGGTATTAGAAACAGAGTTCAGAGGATTGGGCTACCTAATTCCCCCGACCTAGAAGATGAATTAATATTGGAAGAAGAATTTGAATGCTCAGAATCGGACATACTTACTTGTTGTCGGAAGAGTGGAATTCGGATTTCTAGACTTGATTTCAGAAGAATGATGTATCCGAGCTAAGGATTCAAGATGCTTAGAGATGAAATCTTGCAAAAAGTGAGATCTTTCAATTTTAAGTTGGGGCTATTTATAGGGACTTAATGGGCTGATGGGCTGGAAGTTCTCAACCGTTGATATCTCTTGGGATTCGTAAATGGATAGCTGGTGACAACTTAGAAGAATTTGATTGGTCGAAAGAACTATGGAGTTCGGTACATAATTTGTTGCTTTATAGCAGTGCACTAATTACATACCGAACTGGGGCTAAATGTATTATGATGAAATATTCCATAAAGTGTAACTGTTGTATGCACATTTGCAATGACTTCCGGAGGTCGGGTAAGACACAACCCATTAATTATGGAATGAAAAATATAAATTCTATGATTAGTGGTGCGAGCTATAAGGAGTTTTGAATGATTGCACATGCCGTAGACTCGATATGATATCTCTGGAGGACGGATGACATGTATTAACCAAGTTTTCCAGCGTATACATAAGGCGATCATATATTTCCTCATAGTTTATCTGAGTTCGGAGTAGTCTTATGGCGCGAATACACACATCGCATTTGTAACAGCATACGGAGTTCGTCATTGTCATGTTAATTGCTGTCATAGTTCTAATTTGCTTGGGGCTTGGTAAGCAAAGGATACGTATGGAGATCGGACACCGTATAACATGAGCGGAGGATGGGAATAGCACGGATCAGATCGGATAAGATTCAGGTAATCTCAACCGATCTGAGGGGCTATTGATAATGGTTAAATTGTACCAGGACTCTACTTGTGCAAATCCTATCTCAATCCGAGTTCTTCGGGATAGGTCCACTGATGAGTTGGGGAGTTTCAATCCTATTGGAACTCTATCAGGACTCTTCTTGTGCAAATCCTATCTAAACTCGAGTTCTTCGAAGTAGGTTTACTATGAATTGAGGAGTTCCAATCCTACTACAACTCTTCTAGGTACGACTCTATAAAAGTAACCTTATTATCACCTGGTAAGGGGTTACTTTCTCTACAACTTTTATTACGCATTAAGCTTATTGTTCAGGATCCCAAACTGACTTGAGCGTCGAAGCATACTCTCCGGTACAGCTTGGGGATATTTCTGACATCTGTGTTGCAGGTCGTCTAGGGTTCAGGCTACAATACAAGGTGCACATGACCTCGGGAGGACCTCACAGCACTTGGTGAAACCTAACTTCATCACCATTCATTTTTGTTTTGCTTTATGAAACAATACAGCTAAGAAAGCAGAATTCTTGTTGTCCTCCAATCCCGCCTGCAATTAAAGTTAAAAGAAACTAAGGATGTAACAGATGAAGCAGTCGCAATGACACTAAGAAGGGCTATTAGTTTCTACTCAACAATTCAAGCCCATTATGGACACTGGCCAGCTGAATCTGCTGGCCCTTCTTTTTTCTTACCTCCATTAGTAAGTCTAATCCCATTTATGTTTCAAATTCTTAGAGATTAAAAATGCCAAGAAGAAAATGGAGTACTTCTCTATGAAACAAAAACAAAATTAAAAATGGTTGATCTCCATATTTACCTCGGTTGCAAAGATAACACAAAGCATCATTGCTTATATAACTTGATCGCTGACTTTAATTTACACTAATTAGCAATTAGATCATCTTGTATTTTTTTGACGATATTGACTAGAGATCGCTCAAATATTGATAATGCGTGGTACATTTTAGATGAATTATGTTGAGCTAAGAATTGGAGAAACCTATAAATTGTACAGGTGATTGCCTTGTATGTCACAGGAACGCTCAATGCCATTCTCTCACCGAAACATTAAAAGGAGATAATTCGCTACGTTTACAATCATCAGGTTTCGATATGTTTCTTTCACTGATTAGATGCATGAAATTCTTGTCTATTGCATTGTTTAGAAAAGTCATGGCATTTGTAAGTATAAATCTCTGTTTTTATGCATGGATAGAATGAAGATGGAGGTTGGGGAATGCATATAGAGAGCCACAGCAGTATGTTTGGTTCAGCTCTATGCTACATTACATTGAGGTTACTTGGAGAAGGACCTAAAGATGGAGAACAAAATTTGGTCGCGTCGTTATGCCACCAAAATTAATTCCCACTCTTTACTAGTATAGTAATGGAGTAGAGTCGTCTCCCAAGGGAACGGTGTATTTTCTCCTTCAACTTGTCACAACCAAAAATGTTAGAATCAAAAGGAACAAATTAAATACTAAGAATTTAATCAATGAGAGAAGGTCCAGTTAAATCATTGAATCCACACTAATCAGTAACTTGATCCTTGATGCAAATATTAAACATGTAATTCAAATAAATCAGTTATAGTTATCGGGAACACCACTGACATAACCTCATTTCTCCTTACTTGTCGGTAATTAAAAGGAATGCCTTATTAATTACTCTCTAACTAATAAACAATCTAAGAGGACGCCTCATTAGATTTAGTTCATTAACAGCATTAAGATGAGAGAAACCTGATTATGATATGCCCATTATGGAATGTCATATGCTCACACCATCCCCATATACCCACTATCGATGAATGATAGTCTTACCACCTATCAAAACTACATGGACAATTATACGGATCCACCGTTTTAATTGGCATTCGAATCTTCTATAATAAATCAAATATTGCCCACTATTCAACTATCATAGAACATTCATAAACCGTCTATCTCAGGCCATAAAAGGGTACTTAAATTACAAATTTAGTTAAGTCCTATTAGATCTCACAAGTTATTTAATTAGTGCTTCATCAATTCATTAACTGGAATATTAATTTAGAATGAAGGCATGATAAAACAAGACATAAAAGGATTTAATAAAACTAGATTCATAATGTAATAGAAAGAAAGCCTGGAGTTGACAATCACTTGGTAGAAGTTATTGTTGAAAATGATCCAATCCAATCCAAAATGCAAAGGAAATTGAATATGCCTTGTCCAAAAACTTATCCAATAAATTGTCTTAACTAAATGGCTGAAATTTAAATTCTTGACTTAAATAATGGAAATCTTATTAAATTCAAAACAAATGACTTGAATAGAAAATAACGTGAAAGCTACTAAGCTCTCATACTTAATAAGAAAATTGGGATCCTACTTAAAAACTAAACTAAACTAAGCTAGGATAAGATGGAATGCCCACTTCTAATCAAAATAACACTATTTAAAGAATTCTCTCAACAACCAATCACTAAAAATCATAGCTAAATAACAAACTCCTAACAAACTCCAAGAATACAATCTCCAAGATTTTAGGAGATTTAATGGAAACAAGAATATTTCTTTCCAACTACAATATCTTCAATTAACTCTCTTGGTAAAAATTCTTCTTCTCTTTATGGTAAAATTCCTTCCTTGGTAGGTGGCTAGTCGTATCACCCCAACAAATACCCTAACACTACAATAGTAGTGGTCTCTCCCTAATATCATCGACTTGTGTGTGCTCATATTAGGGGACTACACTGCTAGTGTCATGGACTCGATCAACCTGGTGGTTCTCACAAATCCATTTCACAATACTCCTCGAACTTCTCTTGGTAGGGCAAGTCCTAGGCACGAGTTGGGATCTCAGATCCCTACATTACAGAACAATCCTAGTTTTATTCCCAATCACCTCCCTTGGTAGTGCAGCTAAGTGAGGCAAGCGTTCAGACTATTCTATACAGATAATCTCAAGCCATTTCCCTAGAATCGATTCTATTTGTCAGTGGGTACCGCACAAATAAAATCACAAACATAACTGATCTTGAGACTCACAAGAGTATGACCTTCAATTCAATTCATGCCGTTCCATTTGCCTTTGCTAGATCCACACAGATCTCAGTGGGTACCGCAGACCAAATGTGGACTTAAGGGAATTTATGCAAACACATAGAGACAAAACATGTAATGAATATCAATCAAGAATGAACACAGATAATTCCATTTCAAATGTCTCAACTAAGTTGAGATTTGTATAGTCGAGCCCTCAAGACAGCAAAATGTGTGAAAGATAAAAGAGAGAGAAAAACCTAATCTAAACTATGAACCCTAATCTAAGGAATGCTATGCTCTATTCTATTGTGTACAGCCGCTCTCTATCTCTGGCTCTCCCCCGATCTGGGCTTCTTCTCTTGCTTTTATACTTTACCCCCGATGACTTGGCCTAGTAAAGTTCCTAGAAATTTCCCTTCCTTTGTGAAGATGTCGCCACGTGTCTGCAAATATTTAATCAAAGCTGAAGTGAGGACACGTGATCAACACAAAACTTAACGATTAAGAATATTCAGTGCAATTCCTCAAACACTTGGTGCTCGAATGAGTGATGCCTTGTATATTTGCTTGTGTGTGTGTTTGATGCCACATGTGCTGAGTGTGAATTGGGGTGATGATAGTGTACATGAATTGTGCAAGTGTGCAAATGAAGTGGACAGTGTGTGCAAGTTATGAATGCATGTATGTAAGAGTGTGAGTGCAAGTGTGCGAGTGAAAGAGTGAAAATATAAAAGAATAGTGCACAAATGAAAATACATGAAAGTGCAAGCGTGTAGGTGAGAGGGTGGCGGGCGCATCAGTGCACCCGCCGTGTGTACGTGAGTGTAGGCACCCGCACCATGCATGGTGTGAGTGGTATGGGCGCACTGTGGTGCCCGCACCATGTGTGTGTGTGTTTAGTGTAGGTGATGTGTGTGTTGTGTGTTGTGTGAGTGTGTAAGTGAGTGCAAGTGTGTGCGGGTGAGTGAATGCATGAGTTATGAGTGAGAGATTGCACAGGCTTCATCTTTCTCCCCCATTTAGCCCCTGATACCTATCGATTCTGAGCAAACATAAAACATCTAAGTTGTAGCCACGACTCTTAGCTAACTATAGCCTTTTGAATCACTCAATTCGGAGCTAAAATGAGGAAGTTATGACCGTTTTACTAAACTATGACAATGCTGAGAGAGTGTGCGCCCGCACTGTGTTGTGCATGTGTGTGTGCGGGAGCACCATGGCGCCCGGACTGTGCTGTGTGTGTGTGCATGGAGGGCACACCATGGCGCCCTCCATGTGTTATTTGTGCAAGGTGCGGGCGCCCCATGGCTCCCGCACCGTGTGTGAGCTGTGAATGTGTTTGTATGCTAAATTTGTGCTGTGACTGTGCATATGAAGTGCTTGAGTTTTGTTTGTGTGTGCTAGAACTTCATGTAGTGCTTGAGACTCTTGTGAGGTGATTGTGCCTAAGTGTGTGCTTACTTCCAATTCATGCAACAATCATACCAATTTACATAGCATTTACACAACACTTAGACATTTTCCACAATTATAAGATTATGAACATTCCTACACAAAAGCCATTCACAAAGCACTCTTTTCACTAGATTTGTATACAAAGGCTCAAGGAATACTAACATATAAGTCGGTATAAACTGGACTTATCATTCTTGCAAAGTTGATCAGGCTTTAATCTAATTAAGTAATGAACGCTATTCACAGAAAACTCTTGGAATTGAATAGAAAATCATTGATTAACACAATTTGATCTCACAACTTAATCATAATTAGTGTTTCTTCCTTACTTACCAGATAAGAAATTACTCACTACTCATAATTAAAACAAAATAGAATAATAATTGAAAAGGAAATTAAATTAATACTGAAATAGAAAATCAAACCAGTCCGTCGTTTGGGCAAACGACGGTACTGCTGTTCTTGCTACACAACGAACTGCAGGAAAAATTAAACCAACCCAGCAAAAGACTCCTATTCCAAAAATGTTTAGGATCCAAAAGTATCTCTAACCAATCTGATTCCTCCCCATTATATGCAAAACAATATTTCCTAATTTTAACTAAAGAAAAGAAATATCCATTATTGCAAAAAATCTGTCAACAACTTTTAGTTGTAACAACCCAATTTAAATTCAAAAATCCTTCCATCATGGTATCAGTTAAAACATCCTTCAACTGCCAAACTTTTTCCTCTTTAGCCTTTCCACAAAATCCTCCTGTTGTCCAATTCTTTAATGCTGAATTTGCTCCTTCATATCTCCCCAAAAATCTCTTAAAAACTATCTTTAACTCTACGTTATCCTCCAAGATGGAATTTCCAATTTCCGCACAAATAATATCCAATTAACACGTATTTCATCCCACAAAACACGTTAAAGTGTGCATAAAATTATAAAGTATTTTATTCTCATCAGATAGCTGAAGATGGCTTGAAAATTCAGGTAAGCATTCTCCTCCAAACTGTAAAATTGAGAAATCTTGCCCAATACTTTTCATATATGAATGAAAGCAGACTTATCTTCTTTTCTAGGTTATTTGCCTATATATTTTTAGTTGCTAAAATAGAATTCAAGACTTTTGGGCCAATTTTTTGAATGTAATAATGATAACACAACCGCAGACTTTCGGTTGTCAAACATGGGATGCAGCTTTTTCAGTTCGACAATCTTAGCGAGTAATCTCAGTGAAGAATATGGAAAAACACTTAAAAAAGCACACGAATTCTTAAAAGCATCACAGGTACATTAATCATAAGCATAAACAAACTCATCCTACAACTGTCAACACAGAAAATATAACTTCTAACTTGGTATTAATTCCAAGTAAAACTCTTTCAAGGTACAAGATAATCCTCCAGGAAATTTCATCGAAATGTGTCGCCACACTTCTAAAGGAGCTTGGACATTTGCTATTCAAGATCATGGTTGGCAAGACTCAGATTGCACTGCCGAAGGACTCAAAGTAAATCTAAATTATATGTTTATTCAGCTGATGACATTGATCCTTCGTCCGTAATTTGGCATTCCGTTTTCCTTACTTCTTTTCTAATTTTTGTAGGCCGCACTGTTATTAGCTCAAATGCCAGAAGAACTTGTTGGGGAGAAAATTGAAACTGAACTTCTATATGATGCTGTCAATGTTATTTTGTCCCTACAAGTAAGTGGAAAAAAAATGCACATTTGCTCTTACATCCATTTGGTCTTCCTTTTTATTTCTGTCCTCAAGTTGTCCCTCTTTTCCTTCCATAATTCACAACTTCTTACTTCATATAGTAGAGTCAAAATGGTGGTTTTCCAGCATGGGAGCCTCCACGAACATACCGTTGGTTGGAGGTAACTAGCAGTTTTAGTCCAAATGCACTATTTATATAGAATTTGAAACACTTCATTTTGTTAATAATAAACTAACAAACATCATACTTATTGTATTTGTAATCCATTTCAGAAATTCAATCCTCTAGAGTTTTTTGAAGATGCTTTAATCGAGCTGGAGTAAGAAACTCTCTCATCCATTCTTTCCCTTCCAAAAGACTCAAAAGTCCATATATATAATTTCTAATCTGCATAAATGCATGTATTTTAAATTTTGTATGCAACTCTGGATGACTGAAACTAATGGAATGCACAAGTTCTGCAATTCAAGCCCTGACACTCTTTAAGAAGTTGTATCCTGGACATAGAAGAAACGAAATAGAGGACTGCATCAACAGAGCATTTCAGTACATTGAAAATACACATGAACCTGATGGTTCATGGTATGCATCCTATAATTCTCATCTCAGACGATGTATTTCCTACTCAATCAATTGGTTCAATGGGAGTTCCTGTGCCCAAAGAATAAAAAAAATAGTGCCAAAATGACGATCAACTGCAACATGCTGAATGTGTTGACATATTGTTGACAGGTATGGTAACTGGGGGATTTGTTATACCTACGAGACATTGTTTGCTGTTGAAGGGTAGATTGCATGTGGCAAAAACTATGAAAACTCTGCAACATTGCGCAAAGCTTGTCAATTTTTGCTGTCAAAACAATTGCCTGATGGTGGATTGGGAGAGAGTTATCTTTCAAGCTCAAATAAGGTTTGAAAATTTTCCATTCTCTATTCCAACTCTGAACTAAACTTACATATATGATCTATGGTTGTGGTCCTTGTGGACACAAATTTGATTTGCATTTATTTTTTAGGATTAGTTACATTTACCACCCCTAAAGTTTATCAAACTATCCAATCAATGTTGTGATTTTGTGAAACCGTTGTGTAGGGGTGAGCAAAATTCTGTTTGAACTGAAAACCGAATCGAACCAAAATTATTTCGATTGTTTGGTTTTGGTATTTGGTTTTCTGTTCTATTTTCGGTTAAACAGAATTTAGAATTCGATTTTCGGTTCAATTTTGATTTTTAAGTTTTGATTTCGGTTTAAATCAAAAATCGAATTTAATTTTATAACTAATTTGTTGACAAATGCATTTGATCCATAGTGTTCAAGATAAATGTAATGTTTTAATTTTTTTAAATAAATAACCATGCTTAATTAATAAATTATGCATAATTACACATTTTATTATAGTTTCATATTAAATAATTAATTAAATTTATTTCATATTTATAATTCAATGTTTTTATATTTCTTTACGTACAATTTTTATTTTATAGTCAACAATCTTGATTTCAATAAAATGAAAACATAACTATTCGTACTTATTATAAAGTGATCATATTTAAGTTTTGATTTTTTAATTTTCTAAAAACCTCTCGGTGGAGAAATATAAATATAGTTCTAGTTACATCTCTAGTTATTTTAATGTCAAAAGAACAAAAAAGATTCAATTGATTGGATTTTAAACATATTGGCTCATAATATGGCATTTAATGTTGAGTTGAATATGAGAATGTTTTTTAATCGTGTTATAATTTTTTTGGTTGGATCTTGTAATAATATATTTTTGGATTGAATTTTTATTTTTAGCCTAATAAGAAATTCGATTTTATACCCAAAGACTGAATATCAAACCGAACAGAATTCAAATTTTGGTTTTTGGTACTGTTGAAATTCGGTTCGGTTTTGGTTTTTATTTTTAAAACCTTAAAAATTGAAAAAATCGAATTAAAAAATTAAAAAATAGAAAATCGGACGGATTCTCACCCCTCCGTCATGTGTATTAGGGAAGTAGCAAAATTTAAAAAAAAACTAAATTAAAATTTTGAAAAACTACATTTACTTCTATGGGACTAAAACTTATTATGAATATTTTAAATTTCGTTAGTTAACTGACGATATAGAATATTTGTTATAACTTTGAGCAATTAATAGAATGACGGTACTATTCACAAACGTAAGAATTCGTTCTATAATATCACATAACCTCAAGGGTGATAATGTGATTAACACTATTGTTTTATTTCCTTAAAAAAAAATTCATCAATTAGTTTGTTGTGAAAGGTATACACCAACCTAGACGAGAATCGCTCAAATCTTGTACAAACTTCATGGGCTTTGTTGGCAGTGATTGATGCTGGACAGGTGAGTGAATCACTAACATTTACCATTTGGGTTTTGTTACATTACTTGTACATTTTCTTTTTCTTTTGTGACTCAATTTCTTGTATAGTTGTCTAAAATAAGAGTAACTCCTTTAAGAGTATTCTTATTAAAGGGGAGTACTCCCATCTTCGTCGTCATTCTGCGCTCCTTAGTTGGCCACGACTGCTTGCTGATATGGCTGTCCCTACTGGCGTTTCTGCATGTGTTGACGGGCCCACTTATGTGTCGAGTGTCTGTGGGATCTTCTCTTACTCGCCTTTTAAGCTGATACATTGGAGATGAACATATTCTTTGTACTGCGGTTCATGCTTTTATCCGAAACGTTTCTCTCCAGACTTTTCATTCCAGCTCTTTCTGCCTTTCTCGCTTCTCTTCTTCTCCTTCCCGTTGTACTAGAACTAGAACTACAATATGTTACTATTAGTTTTGTTTTGGGTTTTGCATTCCTCAAACGAAAACAACCGTTCGGGTGCTTTTTTTTTCTATTTAGTTTATCGATTCAACTCAGCCCTCAAAATTTCGTCTAAATATCGGTTATTTTGATTCTGGGTTTCTGATCCAAAAAAAAGGCCACGCAAATTTTTGTTCCTTCTTTATTCCTACGGTCAGATCTGCTTAGGAATTATTAAAAAAAAAGAATTTTGCATTTTGCGCATATGTCTGTTGGATTTAAATCTTACTGTGGTTTGTTTTTGGCTATTAAATTTTGATTCTTATAGGATATGTTATTTTTCCAATATTTTCTAACCTCTTCTCACTTCATTCATTTTATTGTTAATTTTCTTTATTATTATTAATTCGATGTTCATTAACTTCACTGTTGAAATATCCGAAAAACTAAGGCGTTCCGTATCTTTTACGCTTACGTTTTTTAAATGCCGGTTGTTTTCTGTGCTCAGTTTTATATGCTCGGTTTTATTTTACATTATTACAAGTTTGGTGATTGTCAAATTTTACTTCCGTATAATATGCAGATTTGGTGTTCAACTATTCTTATTAGCTATAAGCTATTATTATTATTATTATTATTATTATTTAGGTCGTTTCTTCAAAATTTCTGATGATGTTAGTCATTTCTTTGGCAGCATGATCTAGAGAGCAAAAAAAATGCTTTCTTTCACTCCTTCTTCCTTTTTTTTTATGGGTTGATTGGGCTTTTCTGAAAAGTTAATTAATGTTCGTCAACCTCAGCTGTATTTTTTGACAGGCATCATCAACTCAGGCATTATTACATTGTACCTGCTGTTGTTACATACTGCTAGATAAACAATTCTCACTGTACAGTTTTGTTTCTGACTGGATATTTGCTCCTGGTTATGCGTGATGTTGAACGAATATGTCAAATCTAACATTGGGAGTCTCAAAATTTGCACTTAGGCTCTTCTTTTTCTATCTTTCTATTCCCTCAAAGGTTATAGACTACTGATTTTTGCTCATCTTCTCTCTCTTTTTTTGTTCCTATTTCATTTCTTCTGTCATTGCTTCTCATCCGTTTCCATTGTTTTATGCTCTTTTCTATTGTGCTCTCTTGAATTTTGTTCAGTTTTCTTCCTTTCGAACTTCTCTCGGTGATCAGTTATCCTAGCAATTTTCAACGTGCTGCAGGTTGTTATTCCTGTCTTTTTGTTCCAGGGAAATTATCTGTCCGTCAACTTAAATGCTTCGTTTATAGACATTCTGTTATTCATGGTTTTCTTATGTATTTTCGCATTTTCAATAACGGTGCTGTTGTTGTTATTTATTGCATCTTTTGGCCTTCTGATGTGTCCAGCATTTATTATCATTTCATTGGTTCTTTAATGTTGTTGTCGTGCTTCAATTAGTTAGCAGTATCTCCTCTTTTCCCCTAAGGAATTTTATGGTTATCGCCTCCTCCTTTTTCTGACTTTATTCTTTTTCGTTTTGGATGTCAGTTTACATACTCGTGTGTTATTTACTTCTGGGGACTTTCATTACATTTCTTCTTATTAATGCTCCTGTTATGATTTTTTCCAGTGAAACTGTTGTTATTGCATGCCTTTTCCAAATTATTTGTGTTAGTATGATAACTGTGTCCTTTAAGTATGCTTCAAAATTGCTCTATATTTATGTACTTATTAGCATGTCTGTTGCTTCAACTGAATGCGCACGTGCTGGCCTTTTTTCACAACTTTACAATGCTTTTAGAGTGTGTGGTGCAGTTTTATATTTAGTTCAATGACCAGAACACTTGAGGGGGTTTACCTACCAAGAAAAAAAATCTAAATGTAGCCACTATTTGTGCCATTTTCCCTAGTTGTTCTTGCTACTCACTCTATGAGTTATATTGAAAAGATAGTAGTTGTTCCTACTTTTTCCTATTTAGTTGTTATGTATTGCCGTTTATTTTAGTTGTGCGTGCGAATCGTTCTCTCTATTGTCTGCTAAACATTTCTGAGTAGTGCATATTATTGTTTAGTCGTTTCCAGCTAATTTATAATCTTCATTTATATCATTTGTAGGTTACTGTAGATTTTTTACTCTTGTTACCGGACTACAAAAGTATGCTTACTCTAACAATTGCGTCTTTTTCAGGACTTTCTTTCTATTCTTTTGGCTTCCTTGCAAATTTACAATTGAGGCCGTCTATGCTGTAAGATTTATTGGCTGTTGTTCCGGTTCTTTAATTTAGCATATCTTCTACTTAGCCTTATCGCTCGTAGTTTCTGCACTCTAACATTCTGTATTCTGCTTCTCAGTCTTTTCTGCGGCTTCTTTCAAATTAAATAAATCAGTATATCAATCTGTGTTGTTATTGGCTGTTATTTGCAGTTGATTCTTTTTATTCTAGGCCATTTACAGTCTTTTATTGTATCTGTTCAGTTCTCCTGCTTTATTTCAGCTATCTGTATTCTACTTCTCAGTCTTTTCTGCGGCTTCTTTCAAATTAAATAAATCAGTATATCAATCTGTGTTGTTATTGGCTGTTATTTGCAGTTGATTCTTTTTATTCTAGGCCATTTACAGTCTTTTATTGTATCTGTTCAGTTCTCCTGCTTTATTTCAGCTATTAGTGCTAATAATAGTACGTGTCTTCGGAAGTAGAAATATTACTTCATATTTTAATGGTAAGAATGCGATACGGCGTGAAATCTACGCAAAAATGCCGCAAAATGAAAAAGATTACCTATTGCGTCGTCGTAGAATGGCTTACGCAGCAAAGAGAAAAGGGACAGTTGAAAATGCACAGCATTTCAACACGTCCCCAAATCAAAATAGTGTTTTGAGTGATTCTGACTGTTTGATCGGTCAACAACGTCCAGCAAAGAGACGTCAGACATTATCTAGAAAAGTAATATTGTCTACGTACATGAAACCGTTCTACTTGCATTAAAATGGAGAAACCTGCCTGTGTTTCCAGCTGTTGTTATCTAAATTGTGTTTTCAGGCAAGACAAAGGTTGGATAATGTTTATGTGGTGTTGGGGTCAAGGGCGGAAATTGGTACATCTTTGTATGAAAACTCATTGCCTATGTGAACCTCTTCCGTTCAAGGTATGAATATCTTCTGTTTGCTGCCAGATGATTTATGCATCTGTTTATTTATGTATGCATAGTTTATATGTTGTCTGTTCAGGATCAATTAACAAATTGCTGGGTTTTAGGTTTTAAAGTCCTGCTATGTTGAAAATTGTGATTTAAAAAGGGAAGTTTTTGCTTTTTGCATTATTTGTTTTCTTTAGCAATGTGTAGCTTATATGTTCATATCTTTTGGGCTAATGTACAATGCTTTGTTCTTCAGTTTATTAACTTTCATTATGGTGATTTCGTGATCTTAGGTACTAAAAAGGGGTGTTTTTTGTTCTGTGCACTTGCTTTAATATTCGAAATTCATGCTCTCTATATTATAAATTCAAATATTTCAGTTTTATGATAAAAACATTAATTATGGGGTTGTATTATATTATTCAGAGTATATTTATTCCTTAATCAATTATCTATAAAGTTTGTGGCCAGAAGAAAGAAATCTTTTTATTAACACTATTGGTTTCAAACTTAATTATTGTGAGAATTTAATAAAATAAATTCTTACTCTTTCTTATCTTATACACGTTTACATATTCATTTTCTGTAAATTAGTGGACTATGTAGAATAATAGTTTAGTTACATTTCCTTCTTGCGTGTAGCTTATTATTTTGTCCTCGATTTTATAATGACTAACAAAAGAGCTTTTCTTGCAAGTTGGTTTAGTATTAGGTGACATTATATTATTTATATAACCTTGTTCCCTATAGTTTTACATTGATTTACATGTGTGAGATCATGGCTTCTCCTTTAAAAGGAAAAAAAATAGAAAAATGCTTTTACAACTTTTTGCTTGTTGCGCTTATGAGAATTACTCATTCTGTTGGTAACTTCCTTTTCTTTTCAAATGCCAAAAGATGCTGCCAACAGAAACCTCTGACTTTTCTGTCAAATATCCCAAAAGAGTCTCTCATCCTTGTTTATCCTGCTGACTATGTGAATTGCAGTGCAAAGCGGTTTCCATTTGAACCTCCTAGATTTTTTTGTGATGGAGGTGAGGCATCTTTAGTCATTTCTCCTATGCCGTATGACCTTAAGAGTTTATTTAGTGGAAATGATGCACAATAAGTGCATTTTCGTAAAAATGTGCAAACTTATAATAATCATTTTGCTTTTACGTCTCTGGGTGTCAAGTATGACCGTGAACTGACAAAAAATACAAATTGCCTCTATACTTTTCGTGTCCAAGGTCAAATGTATCATTTTCTAAATACACTTCACCCTACCAGTCGTGAACCGACTAGCCTACAGCTATATTTTTAAGACACCCATGAGGAATTTGTTAAGAGAACTTTCAGCTCTGATAAATTATGTAAGCATACTATTAGTTTGTTAATGCATGTTCTTGACAATAATCCTTATTCAAAGTTCTTTAGAACTTTGAGATTCATTCCTCATATCGAAGATCATTCGATTATACTTGCTGCATATCCAGAATTAGATCAAAGACGATACAACTTGCCTACTGTATCTCAAGTCGCTGCTATTTTTAGTGAGGCTGAGGAAGATTGTATCGATAGAACTGCAAATATTAGAATATATAGTCATACTAATGGTACTGATAAAAGCCATACTGTTAAGCACTATTTTTCGTGTTATGATCCTCTTCAATATCCTTTACTCTTCCCGCAGGGTGAACCTGGCTGCAACTTTTCCATTCCAAGAAACAAGGCACAACGTAAATGTCAAAGACATGACTCATTTGAAAATGATTTTGTCGCTCATCCTTCTTCAATGGAAAATGCAGAAACACTTCTTCAAGCTGAAACTGCATGTAGTCTTATCTTTATCCATTTCAAAATTTACTTCTTTTCAGTCCATTTGATTATATTTTATTTTTTTCTTGGTATTAATCTTCTATTCATTTTCTGCTTTATTTATAGTTGCTGCAGCAGAAAGTAAACGCAAAGCAATGGTTACGGCGAGAGAATATTATTGCTATAGACTACAAATAAGGGAGAATGATAGGTCAATGCTTCTTCATACTAATAGACTTTTGCAGCAGTTTGTTGTTGATATGTATGTTAAAATTGAGACGTCTAGGCTTGATTTCATTAGGAACCAACAGAATGAATTTAGGAATGAGATATTCCAAGGGATAGTTGATAGTATATCATTGGGTGAAAATGAGGGGTCTAAAATTGATCGTAGAATTATTTTGTCTTCCTCTTTCATAGGTGGCCCTGGAGACATACGTAGGAGATATTTGGATGCAATGGCTTTGGTACAGAAATATGGAAAGCTAGATATATTTCTAACAATGACATGTAATCCCAATTGTAAAGAAATCAAGGAAAATTTAAAATTTGGTGAGAAACCTTTCGATAGGCCTGATTTATTGGTTAGAGTTTTTAGATCTAAACTTGAATTGTTGAAAATAGAGCTACTAAAAAAACAAATTTTTGGGGATGTTTGTGCTTGTGTATATGTCATTGAAAATTTCAAAAAAGGGGAATGCCTCATACCCACCTTTTATTAATACTGAAAAAAGATTTCAAACTTCTGAATCCAGCAGCGTATGATGGCATCGTATCTGCTGAATTACTAAATCCTGATGAGGAACCACATTTGCATGCTCTTGTTGTTAAGCATATGATGCATGGTCCTTGTGGACATTTGAATCCAAAGAATACATGCATGAAAAGAGGCATTTGTAAAAATAGCTATCCAAGAAAGTTTATTCAGCAAACTACTCATGTTGATGATGGTTATCCACAATATCGTAGAAGAGACAATAGTAGAAAAGTAAGGGTTCGTCGTCATGAACTAGATAGTAGATGGGTTGTTCCGTATAATCCATATCTTTTGGCTTTATTTGACTGTCATATGAATGTGGAAATATATTATACTGTTAAATTAATTAAATATATGTACAAATATATATACAAGGGTCATGATCAGGTCAGCTTTAGTGTTACTAGAGATAATGATCCTCAATTAGTTGATGAAATCAAATCTTTTCAGGATGGAAGATGGGTTGGGCCTCCAGAAGCAGTGTGGAGAATTTATGGGTTCAAATTAAATGAAATGCACCCTTCTGTTTATGCACTTCAGGTGCATGTAGAGGGTGGCCAATATGTTGCGTTTAGTAAATATTCAAGTCTTACAAGTCTTGTTCAATGGGATAAATTAAATAGGACTATGCTGTCTGAATTCTTTGAAATGAACAAAACAAATGATACTGCAAAAAAACTGAACTATTTATATAAGGAATTCCCCTAATTCTTTGTTTGGAATACATAAAGACAGGCTTTGGACAGAAAGGAAAAATAGAGATGTTATTGGTAGGATGGTGACTGTTAATCCAAATGAAGGTGAACGGTATTATCTTAAACTACTTCTCTCTCATATAAGGGCTCCTATGTCGTATACTTCTCTTCTTACTGTTAATAATAGTGTCTGCTCATCATTTAGAGAAGCTGCTATGCAACATGGTTTTTTACAATCCAATAATTATATCGTAGAGGCACTTGAGGAGGCATCCATATTTCAAATGCCTTCTGCTCTTAGATTTCTCTTTGCAATTTTACTCATTTTTTGCTCACCAGATAATCCTATGAAACTTTGGGAAATGTTTGACTGTCATCTCTCTGCAGATTACCAAAGGGCTGCACTTCATAGTGAATGTAGTTCTGTTCATGTTGGATTAAAAACTTTAGAAGCCATTAATAAATATCTACATGAAATGGGGAAGGATATAAGTGACTACCATTTAGTAACAAATAACCTTTCTTTTCAGTTTGATCGGCCATTGACAAAGGACTTTATTAGTGAAACTCAGATTCAAACATCTGTAGAGGATTTAATGATGGCTTCTCATTTAAATTGTGAACAGATGACTGCATATTATCTAATTTTATCGAGTGTTTACTCCAGTGAGGGTCAATCTTATTTTATTGACGGACCGAGAGGGACTGGAAAAACCTTTCTTTATCGAGCATTGCTAGTTTCGGTAAGATCACAAGGTTTTATAGCTATTGTTGTTGCCACATCAGGTATGGCAGCATCTATTCTGCCAGGTGGACGTACTGCACACTCAAGATTTAAAATTCCACTTGATTTTTCAGTTAGTAAATGTTGTCAGTTAAGCAAACAGTCTTCTATAGCAAAGTTAATCATTGAATGTAAATTAATTGCGTGGGATGAGGCTTCAATTTCAAGAAAATAAGCAGTTAAAGCGTTTGATAACATGTTGAAAGATATAACAGGGAATGTTGCGCCTTTTGGAGGAAAAGTTATTGTTTTTAGGGGGGATTTTCGCCAGACCTTACCTATAATTGAGAAAAGTACCAGGGAGGAACAAGTAAGGTCAACTATTGTTAATTCAGTATTATGGTCTCATTTAAAAAAGCTTTCGCTTCACAAAACATGTGGGCAGCATTAGATCCTACATTCTCTGATTTGTTGCTTAGAACTGGGGAAGGGAGGGAGCCCTCAGATGAAGATGGCAACATTATTCTACCTGCTGAAATTGTTGTGCCATACGAAAACACAGAAGCTGCTTTGGAACGATAAGTTGCATGTATTATAGGAATTATGACATCTATGTTTAATTTATTTTTCAAGGTATATTTTTTCATCCACCATTTGTACTCATGTTATACTTCATGTTTTATCAGGCTCATACAATGTGTCTTCGAAGAAGCTCTACGTTCTCCTGATCCTCATCAATTAATTAACAGGTGTATTCTTTCCACTAAAAATTCTTCTGTTGATGACATAAACGAAGCGATGATTAACAAATTTGAAAGTGATCTTCATGTTTATACTAGCTCAGATAAGGCTGTTGATGATAAGCATCAAGGGTATTATGAGGACTTTCTCAACTCATTGAACCCAAAAGGCCCCCCTCCTCACAAATGTTTTTTAAAGAAAAATTGTCCTATTATGTTTCTACGAAATTTAAATCCAAATGAGGGACTGTAATAATGGAACTAGATTGCTTTGTAGACAGTTGGGAAAACATAGTATTTCTGCTGAAATTGTCACAGGCCAGTACAAGGGTAATATTGTTTTATTGCCTAAAATTCCTCTTAAAAGTCCTACCAGTGTAAAACATGGTATTCCTTTCACTAGAACTCAATTCCCTGTTAAGCTTTGTTTTTCGATGACGATAAACAAAGCTCAAGGTCAAACGCTTGATTGTGTTGGAGTGTATCTTCGTGAACTAGTTTTCTCTCATGGACAACTGTATGTTGCCATTTCAAGAGCAAATACTGCAAAGGATGTTAAGGTGCTCATTGTTCCTAGTTCACAAGAAAATAATAAACAGGAATGTAGAACAAGAAATGTTGTTTTTGAAGACGTACTACAGTTAGCTTCATCTTGAAATTCATTTTTGCTGACTCAAGGGTAAAAAAAAGGCTAATACATATTAATTCTTTCTGATCTTCGTTCTTAATATGTGTTTGCTCTTTTTTTTATTATGGATTGTTATTGGCTGTGCTTGAAAACTATTTTAACTATACTTTTCTCTTTTTAAAGGGTGCTAAAGTTGAAGGAATTGTTTTCAATAATGAAATTGAATGCATGGGTTCCAAGATTGAGGTCTATAAAACTTATCGCATCTCAAATGCAGAGGTCACCTGTGTCCCTGAAAAATATCTTATTGAGGGAATTGAAAAAAAATGGATAATTAGTTCAAAGACTGTTATTGAGGAAATGAACAGTGAGCAAAGTATGTTATTGGTTAACTACAAGTACACTGCATTCATTGACCTTGGACCATTTGTTGATGTTAAAAATAAATTTGTTGGTAAGAGTATTTAGTACTTCTTTTCATTCTATTTCTTTTTTCAAAAACGCATGATATCTGCTAGCTAATTTATAGATTCGACTTGAAAACAGATGTGATTGTTGTTGTTGTTAGTTCGTTGCCATTCAATGCTGTTGATACTCCCTTTGGTAAATCAAATGTCCAAAAATTTATACTTGTTGATGAACGGTAAGCCATGGCATTCCGTTCATTGTTTGCTTTGTATATATAACAAATTTATTCTGTGCATGTATTGCACATACTAATGTTTTGGTTTAATGTTACAAATGTAGCATGAATTCAGTAATGTTGACCGTGTGGAACAGCTTTATTGAGAATGAAGCTCGCAAGATTAGTCAAGTTATCAGTGAATTTCCTGTGGTTATCTGTCGTAGATTTAAAGTCATCTATTTCAATGGTAAAATTATGTACTCTATTCATGTAAGCGTTACTAATGAATTTCGTTTACATAGGAAAATTAATTAATTTCTAAATTATTTTGAAGGTCTTGCACTCTCTACCAATTATGACACAGCGATTCTTGTTGATCCACCAGTTGAAGAAGCACTCCATTTAAAGAACTGGTCAAATATATGTTCTCTATTTTTTTTCATGAGTATACTTTATTCCCTGTTATAATTCGAGTGACTAGACCTTTGGTTAAATAGGGCTGCCAGAAACCAAATAGCTCTTTCAGATTTTGTGCGCAACAATTCCTATATGAAATATAACATGCAGCTCAGCGTGCAGTCAACCGAGAAGCCCATACTGGTGGCTAATCTATTGCCTACTGATAAGGTAAAGCCAATGGCATGGTATGACTATAAAACTTTATGGTCAAGATTACTTTGGCATCTTCATGATTGTTTAATCAGTGTTGGCATTATTTAAGTTTCATATTTTCGGAATTGTCATTGGTAAGGTTAATGACTAGATTATTATCTGACAATAATTTTCTATGATATTCCATGTTGTAGGATCAAATTTATATAAACCAAAAACTCACAAATATAAACCAATTCGTATGGCTTAATTTATGTGAAGAAGAAAACAATGCACTTGATTAATTTTGTGAGAACAAGCACGAAAATCAATGATTCAATATTGGAGACAGCAACAACAATATAATTATGATTCAAAGCGAATGGCTTCTCAAGAGAACACGCTCGAATAAACCGAGCAACAAAGGCTGTCGGCCTTTCCTTTATAATGTTTGGTTTTTTTGTACCAAAACCAAAAACCCGTACACTTGTATGGTATAAAAACAAAACTTCCTATTCATGTCAACAAGAAATTAGAGAAACAAACCAAATAGGAACGTAACCCAGCTTTAGGAAGCTTAGTTTAATTCTACAAATTGGCCTCCCTTTAACTAAGTCGTCTTGCTTGGTCCATCCCCCAAAAGCTATCTGTAACTTCAACAAAAGGTCCCATTTTTACATGACTTGGTGAAAAATGTCCGCCACTTGATCTTCAGGACTGTGCAATAGTTAATGCATATCTCTTTATCCGAACCAATTCAAAATAAGGTGAAACTTGATATCATGGTGTTTGCTCCGTCCATGAAACACTGGAGTTTTTTGCCCAATTCGATAGCTGATTGGCTATCACAAACGAATATCGTAGGTTGGACCCATTCTTGTTTATCGTTGAAAGAAATCCAAGCATTCTCCTTAACCATAATGCTTGTGTAGCACTGTTTGATGCTGCAATATATTCTGCCTCCGCTGTAGATAATGCAACCACTTGTTGTTTCTTTGAACTCCAAGAAAACACACCTGAACTAGTAAAAAATGCATATCCAGAAGTACTTTTTCGCTGAACTGTATCACCAGCCCAATCACTGTCTGTGAACCTAACAAGTTCAACTGGATCACTCGATGAATAAAGAATACCATCTCCTTGAGTACCTTTAATGTACCTCAAAATGTTCTTTGCAACTTGTAAATGTGACTGTCGTGGATTTTTCATAAACCTGCTAATCAAACCAACACTAAAAGTAATGTCTGGTCTTGTAGAAGTCAAATATCTCAAACTTCCAACTATACTCTTAAAGTATGTCGGATTTACATGTCCTCCTGTCCCTTCTTTTGTCAACTTCAAATTTTCCTCGCCTGAAGTCAATATTGGTTTAACTCCATCCATCTTGAATTTTTTCAAGACATCTCCTGCATATTTTTTCTGAGAGATAAATATGTCTTGTTCAGACTGTAAAACCTCAATTCCAAGGAAATAAGACATAAGACCCAAGTCTGTCATCTCAAACTGTTTAATCATGGCCTCCCTGAATCCAGCAATCATCTCCAGATTATTGCCTATAAAAATCAAATCATCTACATACAAGCATATCAAAAGAACATCACCCTCACTAGATGATTTCACATATAAAGTATGCTCATATGGACACCTTTGAAAACCATGATCCACAAAGAAAGAATCAATACGAGTATACCACGCCCTTGGAGATTGTTTTAAGCCATATAAAGCTCGTTTCAACCTATAAACCTTATTTTCCTAACCTTTTCTAACAAAACCAGCAGGTTGCTCAACATATACTTCTTCTTCAAGAACACTATTCAAAAATGCAGACTTAACATCCATTTGATAAATCCTCCAATTATTTTGTGCAGATAAAGAAATTATCAAACAAACTGTATCAAGTCTAGCAACAGGAGCAAATACCTCAAAATAGTCAATTCCAGGTTTCTGTTTGTAACCTTTAGCAACAAGTCTCGCTTTGTATCTCTCCACTTCTCCATCAGGTTTTTATTTTGTCTTATAAACCCACTTCACAGCAATTGCTTTCTTCCCACTTGGAAGGTTTTTAAGCTCCCAAGTATCATTCTTTTCAATGGCATGGATTTCTTCACCCATTGCTTATATCCAACAATCTTCTCGAGCAGCATCCTTAAAGTCAACTGAGTCACAATCTGCAAATAAAGTAAAATTCACAACATCTTCATCAGATAAATCATCATTAGTATTATCACCCACAACATAATCCTGCAATCGAGCTGGTAATTGTCGTTGCCGCTGTGGTCAACTAGACTGTGCAGAAGTTATTTGCACACTTGAAGATGAAGGATAACGAGGTGGTTGTTCAACTTGCACTGTCTGCTGTCTATCCTCCTCAATTAATAAAGGTACTGGTGGTTGACCAACTGATGTTGTTGGTTCTTTAGAAGACCAATTACATGCTCCTTGCTCATCAAAAGTAACATCTCTGCTCACAATTATCTTTCCTGTATCTGGATTAAACAATCTATAGCCTTTTGTCTGTAGACTATAGCCAACAAATATGCACTTCTCTGCTTTATCATCCAATTTCTTCCTCAAAGCATCAGGAACATGAGAATAGGCTAGACAACCAAATACCTTTAAGTGACTAATATTTGGTTTCTTACCAGACCAAAGCTCGTATGGAGTCATCCCATGATTACACCTCATGCCACATCTGTTCAAAATATAAACAGCACAAGACACAGCTTCTGCCCAAAATTCCTTTGGCATGTTTTTTGCCACCATCATGGATCTCACCAAATCCATCACTGTTCTATTTTTTCTCTCTGCCACACCATTTTGTTGAGGAGTATACCTGTTTGTCATCTGATGTTTAATACCATGATTCATCAAGAATTCATCACACACAATATATTCAGTGCCTCTGTCAATTCTCAAACCCTTTATGTAGAATCCAGTTTGTTTTTCTGCATATACCTTGAATCTCTTGAAAGTATCACAAGCTTCAGATTTATTTTTTAGAAAATAAACCCAACATTTTCTGCTAAAATCATCAATAAAAGTGATAAAATACTTATTACCACCATTAGAAGGTACCTCCATTGAGCACAAATCAGAATGAACAAGCTCCAATAGATGACTAGCCCTCCAAGCATTGCCTGTTTGGAAAGAATGTCTATGCTTCTTTCTCTTAATACAAGATTCACACTGTCTAGGAGAAAAATCAAGTGAATGCAGCCCCAAAACCATACTCTTCTTGGACAGAGAATTTAAACCACCAAAATTAAAGTGACCAAATCTCATATGCCACAACCATGCATCATTAGAAATAGTGGAACTAAAGCAAGATGAATCACCATAATTCAGAGTTATAGGGAACAGTCTACTATGATTCATATTCACTTTTACAATTAATCCCAATCGTGCATCACTGATCATACAAGTTCCATGTTTAAAATTCAAATCATACCCCTTTTCAAATAACGGTCTAAGACTCAACAGATTATGATATAGATTGGGTACATAGAACACATCACCAATAAAGCTTGTCGACCCATTTTTCAAAGTAATCGGTATACTCCCTTTTCCAAGAACAGGTACAACTGTATTGTTTCCAAATTTAACTGTGCTTTTAAATGATTCATCCAAATTAGAAAATAACTCCTTTTCTCCAGTCATGTGATTACTACAGCCAGAATCCAAATACCAATTACTATTCTTTGTTTGTTCACATTCAGCAGTAGAAAATAAAACAGCCTCTTGTTTATTCCCATCAGTTACAGCAATTTGGACATGCACTTCAGATTTTATACCCCAACAATCTTTTTTATAATGGCCAAATTTTCCACAATTATAGCATTGAATTTTACTCTTATGGAGAATTATTAGACTGTTGAAAATTAAATCCACTATTTTCTCTCTGTTGGAAAAATTTGTTACCTCTACCACGACCTCGGTAATTATTTCTACCGCGTCCTCTTCCTCTGAAATTCTGGCTATGAGCATTTGTCGCAGCAACATTTGAGTTGTTCTTTAATTTATCTGTTTGTGCCTGCAATGCCTTCTCCGGAGTCTCCTTTTCCACAGAATCATTCAATTTTCCATTAATGCGCTGTTCATGTGTAATTAATCTACCTTGCAATTCTTCAGCTGACAATGTAGATAAATCTTTGGTTTCTTGCGTTATAGCCACCACATAATCAAATTTCATAGGCAGTGTATTGAGAACTTTCTCAACAAAAACGTCATCTTTTAAAACGTGCCCATTTAATTCCATCTCGTCTCTGATCAGTGACAGACGAGAAAAATACTCCTCAATGGATTCAGTCTTTTACATTGTGCAAAGCTCAAACTTCCGTTTCAACACCATCAAATTACTCTGTTGAACCTTGTCAACACCTTTGTATGTCTTTTCCAAAATATCCCAAGCCTTTTTTGCAGTTTTGGCCGTTGAGATTTTTAGATAAACCATTCGATCAATAGATTGATGAATTTGAGACAACGCCATTTTTCCTTGCCTCTTTTTCTCAACAGGAGCATCTTCAGGTACTTCTTTTTGAATGTATTGAATCAAATCAAAAATTTCTAAATGAGTTTCCATCTGACCTCTCCAAAGATTATAATTTTGTTTTCCCGTAAGTTTGGGAACAAGACAAATTATATTCGTTGTTGCCATGACAACCAAAACAACCAAGCTCTGATACCAATTTGTAGGATCAAATTTATATAAACCAAAAACTCACAAATATAAACCAATTCGTATGGCTTAATTGATGTGAAGAAGAAAACAATGCACTTGATTAATTTTGTGAGAACAAGCACGAAAATCAATGATTCAATATTTGGAGACAGCAACAACAATATATTTATGATTCAAAGCCGAATGGCTTCTCAAGAGAATCACGCTCGGAACAACCGAGCAACAAAGGCGTCGGCCTTTCTTTATAATGTTTTGGTTTTTTTGTACCAAAACCAAAAACCCTACACTTGTATTTATAAAACAAAACTTCCTAATTCATGTCAACAAGAAATTAGGAAACAAACCAAATAGGAACTAAACCAGTTTAGGAAATATAGTTTAATTCTAACTAATTTCCTATTTGTTACAACAGATTGCAGTTGTAAAAGTGTTATTCTCCTTTGAAAACATATCTTAAAACTATTGGTACATGGCATGCAAAAAATGTTATTCTGCTACTGCAGCTGCTTATGATTATTTGTTTACATGTAATTAATGTAATGAAAAATAGAAGGCAGAACCAAGGTAAGGATTAATGTTTCAGTTATTGAACAAAAAATATATGGATCGGAAAAAAATTATTGTGTTTCAGTGACAAATACTTTGCTATTTGCTTATAGATGTCAAATTGAGATGGATTTAATTGATGCCAGTGGAATTATCACTGCAACTGTTTTTGGAGAGTTAGCTGAAAAATCTTATCTGTTACAGCTCATGAGGTCATGCAATGTACTAAAGATGTTAGATTGATTTTCTACTTTTCCTTGTGTGTATATTTATAGTTTTCTCTGTTTATGTATAGCTAGATTAATAAATGTTGCTTTTCAGAATAGAGAGCTTCCTTTGGGTGCTGTCAATGAGGATTTGAAAAACAAAAAGTTCTTTGCTCAGATTAAACAGCCAAAACGTAGGGATAATAACGGGGGTTATCGATACACAATTGTCTATTTCTTTAGAGATGATGAAAAAATGTCTTCTGAAGTGCAATCATGTGTTGAAGATGTTGGTAGTTCTCAAGGAGATTCTTTGAAAGTGCAGGCTTCAGGTGTTTTACTCCAAATCCATAATACTGCGGTATTAATTAATTTATTTAATCTAATTATAGTGTGCTCATGTCACAAACTGTGTAACATAAGAAATGTTTAGGATGACATTCATGCTTGTATTTGTGCAGAAAAAAAAATACATTATCGAAGGCTAGGCTTTCATTATTGGCTAGACTTGAAGATGATCATGTTGGCAACAATGAAGATGGTTTTCCTGATAATCAGAAGACCTCGGCTTCTGTGGGAAACGCTATAACTGGTGATATTAAAGCCACTGAAGCTGAGAAAATGCCTGTAAAGAGGGGCAAGACAAAGCATTAGTTTCTGTTATATAGAGCATGTTCGGAGTTCTGAAATTGTGCGTGATCAAATTTGTTCTTCAACTTCTTCTATAGATTTCTCTTTTGTTTTAACATGTGATGGTAAATATGTTTGAAAACTTGTAATTTTAGAATTCTTTCTGTAAGCGTTCTCAACATTCGTTTTTTTGTAATGATTGCTACAAATGCAAATTGGTGTATCGCCTAAAACAAAATGGAAGTAGGGCATTTTATCAAGTTGTGGCAAAATACTGCCTCTTATATTGTTATTGATGTGTCTATTTTTCAAAAGAATCCAACAAAAAAATTTCAAGTGGCCATTAATTTACTTATAATATCGTACTTTTAATCTGTCTATTCATTTTTTATAAATTCCAACAAAAATATTTGAAGTGACTGTTAATTTACTTAAGATCTGCTAATTTGTCTATTCAGCATGGTGTATGTATATATATATATATGGAGAAATGATACCATTGTAAAAATATAAATATTGGCTTCACGTCACCCACGTTAGCTTTAAGTTGTGCCCTAAAACAAAAAAATCTATACCTGGTTATTATTATATATTGTGAGCATCGGGTTGCGCCATTTATGTCAACGCACAACAGCTCCAGCCTTTACTCAAGATCATCTTATTGCAGGTTTTCGCAGTCCAAATCCAAAGGCATTTTTTTTCAAACGATTGAGCAGGAGTATGATTCTTCCGTATTTGTCGGCATACTGTTCACCACGCCATAAATCCGTCCCGTTAAGGCTCATTGCGGTAAACATAATTATTAAGGATTCGTTCAAAAAATTTTACAGCATCGACAGATTACTAACAAGGCTGTTGTCTCAGGTATTGATAGCTTTTGATTTGACATAAGAGTATTTTGTTCGATTTCACCGTTGTAATGTCTATCTTAATGAATTTGTAACTGTCTGTGCATAAGTGTTTGAACACAATCTATCGATAGTTCCTGTTTCGGATTATTGTTCTGTATATTATTCATTCAAAGTATTGAATTCTAAATCTGTTCAAATTTTTTAAATCTATCAAAGTCAGGTTTCATCTTTTATTATGACATCGTTTGTCATTTATCTCGTTTTTTCCTTAATATGCATTATGGCATCTTCTAATGCTTTATTCTTAAATGGAAGATATATTTACAATTCATTCATATGTATTATCTCTGTTGTTCTCCAAAATACAGGAAGACAAACTGGAATTGAATTTGGGGAGTATGGATGCTCTGCTCAATAAGCAAATCGATATTTATTGGGATCAGTTTGAGGAAGTGCAGTTTGCTTAGATGTACCAAGAATCATATTTAAAACAACTTGTAAGTTTGTAACTTGCAAATGTTATTTCAGTATTGCACTTTAATCTAATCATCGATGCTTCTATTAAAAAATCTTTTTGTTTACATATATATATATATATATAAAATACTACATACGTCTGTGGCATTCTTTTCACTATGCGTGTAAATGCACTACAGTATATAGATCATAATTTATTTAATTTAATTAAATTTATTCATTTTATCTTTAGTTGCAAATCTACGTTTCTTAATTTCAACTACTTTAAAATGTCATTTCTTGTAGCCTATCACGAAGCATTTTACTGAAAGAGTTAAAGATATATTACCTAACAGCATAACTGTGCGATGCCCTAAAATGCTATCTCGGAAATTTGATATTGTCCAGCATTCCCGAATGTTATGTTTCGAAGGACAATGGGAGGCTTTTGTAAAGGAACATTCTTTAAAAGGGGCAGACTTGATTGTGTTTTCTTACAGGAAAAAAACATGTGTTAGATGTTGAAATATACAGTGCAGTCACCGATTGGGAAAAAAACCTTCAGTGCAAAGCTTTACAATTAGGATCATCAAAGACAAAACAGCACACCAAAAAAAGAAGAAAAAAAAACAACACATGTTTCAGCTGATCATCAACAAAGTGAATGTCTATATTCTCATAATCCACTTGCTGTACGAGGACGGCTAAGCTCCAACATATTCCAGGATTATTTTGAGTGAGTCGTTCACATAATCTTCTGCTGGATACTATTTCTCACATTTATATTATTAATATTAATTTTAAATACTACAGAAAAATATGGAATAAAGTTCCAGAAATAAAGACAATCTCCTGTGCATATTTAGATTGCATGTCATTCTATCTATACATGAATAGCTCTAACAAGGAAAAGGTATTGGAATGGACAAAAAAGAAGAGACTATTCTCAAAAAGATATGTTTTTATTCCCATTGTAATATGGTATGCATGTTTGTTTTTATAAATTTTATATACACGGAATAATTTTGTCGTTAACTTATTGTATGAGTTTGATATGAAATATGTAGGTCTCATTGGAGTCTCTTAATCTTGTGTAATTTCAATGCAAGTCTGGAATCAACAAGTACAGCTCCTTCCATGTTGATATTGGATTCGCTTCATGACTTGGATCCTACTAGACTTGAACCTGGAATTAGAAAGTCTGCATAAAAAACATAGTTAAAAATGACTGTTATACCTCACAACCTCATGTGCTAATATTTGTTTTATTTTGTCTGACTCATCGTATTTTTGTACATGCATAGCTTTCTGTTTGACATGTATAGAATTGCTGGTACAGCACAGAGCAAGCAGGAGATTAAGAAAATTCCTCTTTGCATTCCCATGGTAACATAATTTTCATTATCCAATTTTTAAAATATGAATTATCCTTTACAGTCTAGAATGTAATTTATCACCTAATAGGTACCACAACAAACAAATGGAGACAATTGTGGAAGGTTTGTCCTTTATTACGTGAAGTTGTTCCTCGATAGAGCTCCTGAAACATTCTCCCTGTCTAATAGCTACCCTTACTTTGTGAGATTTTGATTGCCACCTATTCATATCAATAGTATATGTTTTCAGTCTTACTATTTATTAAAATTACTGAAATTTATTGTATTGTAAATCACAGATGCGTGAAGATTGGTTTAGCCTCGAGGAATTGTATCGCTTTTATGATGAACTTCAACTTTCCTGAATGACAAAGTGCAGATTACTTTGTACCGCAGTCATGATGTGGCCTAAGGATGTAATTTAAGGAAGTTTATTATATTCAAAGACAATAGATAATGTATTGGTATCTTAATTAACACAACTATTAATGTAAAGCTTTACTATTAGGATTATCAACTATCAAATCAAGGGTTCACTTACATCCGGTTAATTGTTTTCTATCAAATTCATTGCCAAATGATTATTTCCTACTGTGCTAAATGACAATATGTTAAAAAAATATTCGATACTATTTTTGTTATTATAGTTTATTTACTAACTAATACTAATTATTTATTTATTTTAGCTTTTAAATCATTATATATAGAGTATATTCGAATGAGTGCATATAGTATAAGCAAACCAAATTCAATACAAATATGAACAAAGCCCATGTAAAGTTGGATTTCAAAGATGCCAATCTTTCCTTATAATCCCACAAAAAAAAACTTCAGAAAAAGAAAGGCCCATACAAATAATGCATATGTAATTTGTAAATGGGCCGGCCAGTTAGCAATGCCATTCTTTGCCATATTTTTTTTATTATTACTATTAATATTGTTATATTATATAAACCTAATCAGTTTGCTGTAGCTAGATTGCAGCTCAATTTCTTACCCGCTTCATCGAAGTTGTCGGCACATGTACAGTGGAATTGCAGTAAAAAAAATTGCAAATCTTTTCTTCCAGCCGTTTCTGGTAAATTTCCCTTTCTATAATGTTGCTCTTCTTCTTCTGTTTTCTTTTTTTTATTATTATTGTGAATCACCCGCACGTGTGAAGAAGTAAGATCTGTTCTCACACAATATGGGTATTTTACGATTCTCTTTGAAAATGGACCTGAGATTCAAATCGAGCATGTGTTGGTAGGAGAAAATTTATCAATCATATACTTTATTTATACCTTTTTTTAAACCGGAAAGCATTTATTTATGAAAATTTTTTGAAGTGTCAATTATGGTAAAAAAATTGACTCGACCTAAGATTTACAATATCAGATAAAAAAAGGTCTACACAACATCATATTCTATAAATTCATGCAAACAGAAAAATTTTATTTTATGTCAATTGCATTTTATAACATGATTACGCTAACAAAAATCATGTAGTGTAATTTATTTGTTTTATTATGTGTTAAGGTAACCTTTTTTTTCCAGAGATGATAAAACTTTCCGAAGAGTATTTCGCGGATATCTACTGGACAAAATTTGGAAAAATGCGCTTTTATCAAGTTTATAAGAAAGATTACATCAAACACCTAGTAAGTTATTAAAAAAAATATTTGGACTTCATTTTTTATATTTCTATTATTATTATACATATACATATGAGATTTTACAACAAAAGTGTAATTATCCTGCTCCATCGCAACATATTATCAGTGTCAAAATATATATATACATATGAGATTTTAAAACAAAAAGATAATTGTTATTTGGACTTTGTTTTCTGACAATTCTATCGAAGTTCAACCAATGTCTTTAACTTGTCTGTAATTGCAGCCTATTGCTGAATGTTTTGCTAGATTTTTTAGGCATATTTTGCCAAAAAATGTAATAGTGCGACACCCAGGAATGTTATTATGGAAGTTTGATATTGTTCAGATTTCTGATGTCTTGTATTTTGATGGTCAATGGGAAGGGTTTGTCAAATACCATCAACTTCAAGAGGGTGATATAATTACTTTCAAATACAAAAAAGATCAAGGGATTAATGCATTAGTTTTTGCTGGTAAAATCTTATGTGAAAAAGAATCAAGTTATTTTATTGATCCGCGATACAGTACTGGTGTATACACCAAAAAGAATGTTGGTTGTTCTACAAATGAGGTTAAGAGCACGCCTGTCATGTTCAAAGCTTCGGAAACTGCTCAGTGCTGTGAAGGAAATACAGTTTTTGAAAATGTTACTGAACCACATATGGCCAGTAGAGTTGGCGAAAGCAAAAAATTCCCTGTGACGCCTTTGGGAAAGAAAGTTGTGCATTGCAAAGTTGCAGAAGACAAAATTCAGAATGTATCAGGGGGTAGTAAAGTCTCCAATAATCATGGTGTGCATGATTCATCTCCGACAATGTCGACCTCTATGCACAGTCAGGAGGTAACTCCAACACACTCATCTGGCTAAGCACAATTTGATCTGAGTACAAAGAAAGTACACTTTAAGGTCGATATAGAACCATCAAACTCCAAAAGAAAGAGAACTTGCAAAACAGCTTTGTATCGCAGTCAACAAGGTAATCATATTTCTTCCATTTATAATAGTTTTTGGTATATTCCATTTATATAAAAATGTGTTTTTTTTTTATTATATTCCATCAAACAAGGTGCGTTTTTGTATATTCCATTTATGATAGTTTTTCCAAGGCAAAATGTAGTGTAATATATAAGCACAAAACATAATCCAAAAAAAAAGACTTTGCTAAAAATTAACCTAAGTCCATCTCTAATATAACATTTTCTTCTTTTAATGTTTGCATATCTTCAAGCTTCTAATAAGGGAAAGGGTCTCCAAGCACCAAAAAATTCAAATTCCAAAAAAAAATTAAAGCTTTGCCGCATTATAAGGAAGTAAAGAGTTTGGCATCATAAAAAAGATTTAGTTATGCTGATGCGCAGCTCCTATGTGGAATATGGATTTGCAATGGTATATTTTATATTATGCTATGATATTTTGTTTTTTCCATTCATTTATTAGTGAATTGAAATGTTATTTGCATGAAAATATAAATTACTTATACATACTTTCTCAATTAACGGGAATTGATTAATATAATAACAATATCAGGTAATAACATTTATAATAAATTGTATATTGATTGAGGGCAATTGATAATTATTATTATTACTAATATAATGTGTTCACATTTTTACCATTGTAGACTATTAAATCTGAATGGGCACATAAGTACATGCCAAAAAATAGTCAGCAAATAATCCTTAGGATGAAGGGAGTGGAGTGGACTGTTAACTACCTTGTGAGAGAAAAAAGTTTCATTTTTACTGCTGGATGGAAGAAGTTTGTGGCTGATAGTGAGTTACAAACAAATGATGTCTGTCTGTTTCATATTGGTGATTGCGGCCTGAGAACTTTTACACTAGATGTCAAAAGGTTTCAAAACCAGAAAGGATAAGGATGACAATTTATTTCTGCGGTCTTCACCAAGCATTCTAGGAAAAAAAAAAGGGTTCATTGAGGCTTTCGGAACATGATCTTGTCGATCATTTGGTTTCTATTATATTTTGTTGGTATCTATTATGCAAGTACATTTCGAACTGCTGTTCTCTTATTTTTACAATATGTCATTTGTAGCTTAATTGTTTTTCCTGTGCTTAGTGAAACACTATAAATTATTTATTTTATTTTTTTAATTTATTTTATTTATGTTTATAAGTGATTGCTTTTTGTTTTGTAGTTGTGCATCATCTTCTACATTATATATATATATAATAATAATAATAATAATAATAAATATAACACATGAATTCCAGATCTAATCTAACTACTTAGTGTCTAGATAGCTTTACAATTAAATAAATTGGACAATTTACTTCAATGGGATTTTTTTAATGTAAGTTTGACATCCATTCGGTCTTGCAATTTCTTTTTGTATAGATTAATTAATAATAATAATAATAATAATGATAATGATTATATAATTTATCCGAAATCAGACATTTCGTTCGATATGATAAATGTGGACCCAAAAATCTTTTCATCAGTTTATGTGAATCGTTTTATAGTTTGTCTTAAATGTCTTCATTACTAAACATATTGAAGTTGAAACTTAAAATACTACAATATTTTATATATGATCTTACCAGCATTGTGTACTCACTGCTCATTATGTGATGTGCATTCAAAACTTCTGAAACAAATTATTCATGATCTTACCAGCATTGTGTACTCACTGCTCATTATGTAATGTGCATTCAAAACTTCTGAAACAAATTATTCTGAATTATCAAATCATGGGTGCTTTTATATCCAACTATAACCAATAGAAACTGTCTGTTGAATTATGTGCACGTAGTTTGCTTTACTCCGTTGTTCCATGCATGGTAATGGAATACAGTTGGAGTGTTATTTATAACAGATGAAAATTAATATATTTTTATATAATTATAATTATTAAAAATAACACTCCATTTAAAATATTACTGTTTTTCATTCTACACTCAATTCATAGAGATGCATGAGAGCCTGACGCCTTTATTGTTTGTTTTCCCTTTAGTATATGCATTCAATGTTAATATTTATTCCTTAGTACAGCATAGATCTAACTTTTGCATCTGTCATTGCCTCTATATAAATGATGCATTTTTCCAAAACATCTCAATATTCACATTATAAAGAGTTCACCTCCGGTTGGAAAAGAAGAAGTTTGGCGATATATTTTCTCAAAAAAGTGTGAGCATTATGCTTTTTCTTTTCTACTGTACAAATGTTCTCTTCATTCTTATTTTCTCAACTATTTTTATTAGATTTCTATGAGACCCCGCATCACATTATTATGGCGTAAGATATAGCAATAGACTTTCTTCATTTATAATTATTAAGATATATTGTGCAGTAATATTTTAACCATTTCTCTCTTTAATAGTTTTGTAAATTTATGTAGTTTTTTTTTTTTCTTGCAGAAACAAGACGGCAAAAAGTGGAGAAAATGCGTAATCCATTTCTAAAATGGAAGAAATTGGAAAAGCATAATAAAATAAAGTATTATATTAAAACAGTTTTGAGTGAAAATGTTCATGTTCTTTCCGCAAAATTCAGCCCAACTTACACATTCAATTATACATTTTCAGTTACATTTTTGGCCTCTTATCCAGGCTTGATTAATTATTTAGGTCATCCCAATTTTTATTCATTCAAATCTATAGAAGATTGGCTACAAATAGTTATCAAAGCAGATCCAATCGTTTTCGCAAATAGACAAGACAAGACAATTAACAATTATTATAATAAGTTCGAAAGCATTGAAAAACCATGGTGTTTTCTAATTGTCTGCGAAGATACAATCCAACAGGTAATTGTTAAATTTATATTTTTCTTCTTATAATCAATTTTATTTTATTATTATTTGTTTGATCTTTGTTTCCACGGAAAATTCCATCGAAAATCTGTCATGCTATTGGATTAAACAATGATTAAGAACAAATCGAAATTTGAAATGGTCAAAAGAAATGGTTATTGGTTGTACAAAACCAATATTTTCTTGAAGGATGGCATGAATATTGCAAGGACAATATCATCATACCACAAGATCGGATTTCTTGCGCCGTCGTGAACAGTTCCAGTTTGAGCAAATTCATTTAACAGACATGTACGTACAAAGTTTTATGGCATGGACATCGCTAAATATGCTTATAAAGTATAATAACATAGCAAGAAATGGTAAGATATATAATAAATATTCAAATATGTGGATTCTTTCAAAAACAATAATATCGTTTGTTACTTGTGTTTTTTAGGCAACCAACCTGGTGATAATAGCGAACAAATCATTTCATCTTCAATCCATCCAATGTTCGGTCATGATATTCATTTGAAGTGTTGTTTTTATGTGAAGTTTAAATCATCAAATCAAACTATGATGGTTAGTATTATTTTTTAAATTTAATATTTTTCATTCATATTTTTTAACAAAAAATTTGTATTTTTTAGGAATTGCCGCCTATTATGAAGTCAATACTTCCAGAAAATGAAATCCATAATATCGCTTTGGTTGTTGGAGAGAAGAATTATACCGTCGCAGTACAAAAAAATACTTTAATGGAAAATTGGAACTCTTTTGTACTTGACCATCAAATTCAACAGAAAGATGTGATTGTGTTTATTCCACAAATTGTTCCTACTTGCATCTATACCTATGCTGTTGTGATTTTTAACAAGCATGGTATTGAAAAATTGTACCCTTGGCATTTTAAATTTTTTGCAACTATATGAAACAATAGAATATTTTCATCTATTTCTCATTGTTAATATGCATAATTTATAACTACAAATTTATGAGCTTTTTCATCCCTCCTACTATTTATATATGGTCATCTATTCTTCTATCAATAAATTGTGTATATTAATATATAATAATAAAAACGTACACAATAATATTCCATTTTGATTTAATTACGATTTTCGGACATGTTACTTATAAAGATATAATCATCGATAACTATACATTTAAATTCAAAAAAAAATCAACTAATAATCATTAATAACTCTACATCTACACATTCAACATAATTTCCAAAAAAAATGCATTTTTATATTTTGTTTATATATACTACACAATTTCCTACCTATTACACCTACTTACATGCACTATTTATGCTTATTCATTCATGCTGCACAATTCTGACGTGCTCTAAATATGTATGCATACTTAAATTTACATTACATTTTTTTATATATAATAACGTGCATTCACATATACTTTACCTTACCCATTTAAGTATTGTACATACTTTGCATATTTTGCCACATTATATATATTTACGCATGTTTCGCAAATTTCTTATATACTTCACACATTAGCGATTACTACACACACGATACATTTTCGCAATACTATTTTTATTTCGCATACTACAAATTTAATAATTCATTACTAAATCATAATTTATTATCAATTTTTAGGTTGCTTACTATAACTTAATTATTTCTAATCATTCATGCAACATTTTTTCAGGGCAAATCACACCGCGCTTGTCGCGGTGTCATCTACTAGTATGTAATAAAAAGGCTCTTTTAGTAGTAAACTAACTAAGGGTAAGTTTGAAAATTAATTGATTCATACTTGAAGTAATTAATCTTGTTTGATAAACACACATTGCACATTTTAATGGACTAAGAGAAAATCCTCTTCGATCTTTCCAAGAAGTGAATCTGAAAATATAGGCAAAATGACGATAGATTTTTAAACTATAAAATATAACTTAATTTGCTTAATCTAATCATGATCAGTTATAGAGTTTTAAAATATTATTAATATGACATAATTATCATGATTTAATTCTTTTGTTTTCACATGTAATTGCACACACTACACACATTTTCACACGCTATACATATTTTCACATATTATATATATTTACACTTATTACAAACATTTTCATACATTACATATATATTTGCACATAGTATACATATTGTTATACACTATATATATTTATACACATTACAAATATTTTTACACTTTATATATTTTTACACACTACAAATATTTACACACACTACACGTATTTATACACACCACATAAATTTTTATACATTATATATATTTACACACACTACACGTATCTTTACACATTATATATATTTACACATACTATACATATTTTTACACACTACACATATTTACACATGTATATACACTACACAAATTATCACACACTACACATATTTATACACATTACACATATTTTCACATACTATAAATATTTACATTCATTACATGTATTTACACACACCATACATTTATACATACTATATAAATTCTTATACGATTACATGTTTTCAAATATTATATTTTTTTAAATGTGAAAATCAATTGAATTATCAAACAAATAAAATTAGTGAATTCAACAACTTATTATTTTTAAATTTTATATTTCACATTCAGTTAATTTTCAATTTTATCAAACGGATCCTAACCTCACATCTTTTCTTCATTAAAATCAATCTTGGAGAAGAACCTCTGACAAGATTTCATCTATCATTAGAGTGTTAAGATAATTGATAGAGGGAAAACAGAAACTAAACATTTATTCCATAATGTGAGATTTGACTTTATGAATTATATTTCACTATGGCATTCTATATACACATGTTTTATTTATATCTAAATAAGTGTAAATTGCAAAATACTATCTTAAACTATAGTTAAATTGTAATATATCCCCTAAATTTTTAATTTTGACATGTTACCTTATTAAACTATTATTTTTTACATGTTGCTCAATTTAATAACTTAAAATTAAAATTAAAATAAAAAAGACATAAATAATCTTTTCTATTGTACCTCTAAAACTTGCCATCACTAATCACTCTTTTCAAAATATTCAGCTATCTTATGCATTGTTTTCTTCACTTTAATTTTATCAAATTTCGCAAACAAAATCCTGGTTTTTTTTTTTTTGCTGACTTAGGATTTAAATAATGCAGTAGTAAGAAAAAAATAGATGTGAATAACTCATATTTAACCTCTTGAAGGGTATTTAAGAAATACAAAATATATAATAAGGGTAAATTGATCTAAAAATATTTATTTTTCATGAAATTATTGTACCTTACAAAAGAAAAAAATAGTTTAAAACCGTAAAGTGGCAAAATTGAAAGTTTAAAAAGTATATTACAATCTATAGTTGATTTAGTATTTTTTTATTACGCTTTAAATAATTGATAAGGTTGCTTGGTTCATATTTTGATTTGTATATAAACAATTGATTAAGATTTTTTTTGTTCAAATCAGGCCGAAATCGATCTCGTGGAATAAGGAAATTAGTCAATTCCCAAATGGATGATGGCGACTTTCCTCAGCAGGTAGATATTTGACGGTATTATACTTTTGCATTTTTGCCCATATCCATAATATATATATATATATTATGATAACATTTTTCTTCCTCTTTCTCATCACTTTTTCTAAAGTTATCTTACAGGAGTATATATGAAGAATTGCACTCTACATTATGCTTCATATCGAAATATTTTTCCAATATGGGCTGTCGGCGAATATCGGTGACGAATTCTTCTTGCATGATGACATGTTTAGACAAATATTACAGTAAAAATCTGCTCTAATTTGTAATCTATTAACACATTTAATGTAAAATTGTTGTCTATTTAAATTCGCTCAAAATCTTCTGTTTCATTCTCTATTTTAATTTCTATTTCAATTTATAAATATACGTAACGTATATTTAACTAAAATCCTATGGAATGATTAATGAACCTTAAGGAATAAAGATGGAAATAAGGATTGAAATATTACATGTAATAAAAAAATTCATTGGAATCTAAATTCCTCAAAAATTGATACACAATTCGAAGTTCAAATTTCAAATGTCAACTGTTATTAACTCAAGCAGAACAACAACCATAAGTAAATTTTTATCCAACAATATAAATTCTGAGGTATAGACTATATTTCATCATTATAATCTATCTTTCATTTATATTTAAATACACAGTTAAGGGTCCTATGAAGCAAATTCATATTGACAACGATTATTTTAATGGCGATTAAGTGTTTGTTTCATATATGAACTACGTCTTATATATCACAGTAATTTTTGTGTTAAATATATTATATTTTTTTTTTTATTTGTTCTTTCTTATTCTTTTGATGTCATTAACTCAAACAGGAAAAAAGAGAAAAAAGAAAAAAAAAAAGTAGACTACATGACTTCTCTAAGCATGCATCTTTCTTGGCCTTATTGGATTCTCTGATTAATTTATGAATTATAATAATATGGGTTAAAAGCAAGCCAAATGTTTTTTTTTTTAAAATTCGGTTAGATCCTCCCATTAGATTATATTAGAATAGGATAGAATAAAAATAAATTAAATGGTTGTTAACAGATTTTACTACGTGGTTATCTAAGTTTTAGGCATTTATCTTTGTTAGTGCTCTAAATTTCGGATGTTTATCTCTTGTTTTTCTCTACACGTTGTTTAGTAGTGTAGTGGTTTGTTAATCAGTTTAACTTTCCTAAATTTATGGTTTATAACATTGTGAAATTGCCTATATAAAGGCTTTGAAGTAATAAAGTTGATTATCAGTTTTTCTCTTAATCTACTCATTCATATTAGTTGTTATCCTTATCCTTATCTAACAGTGGTATCAGAGACAGCAGACAGCAGTTCTATCTTCCTATTTTATATTTTTCCATAGTGAGCAGAGAGCAGAGATGGCTTATGAAGCATTTGTTCAACCAGCTATTCCACGTTTTGATGGTCACTATGACCATTGGAGCATGTTGATGAAAAACTTCTTGAAATCAAAAGAGTATTGGCATATAGTCTCTGAAGGAATTTCAGAGCCAACAGCAACAACAACGGAGGCACAAAAAACAGAACTAGAAGGCCAGCGTTTGAAGGATCTCAAGGCGAAAAATTATCTTTTTCAAGCAATTGATCGCTCAATCTTGGAAACTATTCTTTGCAAGGACACCTCCAAGCATATTTGGGATTCAATGAAGAAGAAATATCAAGGTTCTGCAAGAGCAAAGAGGCAGCAGCTTCAAGCACTTCGTTCGCAGTTTGAAACACTACGAATGAAATCAGGAGAATCAGTTGCAGACTATTTTTCACGGACAATGGCAATTGTCAACAAGATGCGGATTCATGGTGACAAGGCAGAGGATGTCACCATAGTCGAGAAGATTCTTCGGTCCATGACACCAAAATTTAATTTTGTTGTTTGCTCTATAGAAGAAGCCAATGACGTGGATGAACTATCAATTGATGAATTACAAAGCTCTTTGCTAGTTCATGAGCAAAAAATTAACCAACAGGAGATCGAGGAGCAAGCATTGAAAACCTCGACAGAAAATCAATGGGCACCAAGAGAAGGAAGAGGACGAGGTAGAGCCAGAGGAAGGGGTAGAGAAAACACTGATCGTGGAAATCAACAACACCATCAATTTCAGCAAACTCAGTTTCAAGGTAGAGAAAGAGGACAAGGAGGCCATCACTCAACAACATATAAGCCAAAGTCAGCAGACAAGTCCAATATTGAATGCTACAAATGTCATCGGTATGGTCATTATCAAAATGAGTGTCGAACTAATTTGGAGAAACAAAATGGAGAAACGACCAATTTTGCAGAGAAGGAAGAAGAGGTATCTCTTTTAATGGTGTGTCATGTGGATGAAGAAACACAACAAAATATGTGGTATTTAGACACTGGCTGCAACAACCACATGTGTGGAGATAAGAAGGCATTCTCTGATTTGGATGAGTCTTTCCGCAACACTGTCAAATTTGGTGATAACTCCAAAATTTCTGTCATGGGAAAAGGAAAGGTTACTCTTCAAACCAAAGAAAACTCTACCCATACTATCTCTAATGTTCTTTTTGTTCCAGATTTAAAGACCAACTTACTTAGTGTTGGTCAATTACAAGAGAAGGGGTACGAGATTTCTATAAAAAATGGAGTATGCCGAATTCAAGATGGAAAGTTAATATGACAGCAAATCGTATGTTTCCATTTTATCTCTACAAGACCACTCATTCATGTTTCTAAGCAAGAATGGAGAATGAGGCATGGCTATGGCACTTTCGTTATGGTCACTTGAATTTTGGAGGATTGAAGACTTTACAGCAGAAAAATATGGTAACTTGTCTTCCTCATATTATTGCTCCATCTAAAATTTGTGAAGAATGTATTGTTAGCAAACAACATCGCAATCAATTTCCACAAGGAAAATCATAGAGAGCAAAGAAACCACTGGAAATGGTTCATTCTGATCTTTGCGGGCCAATAAACCCAACTTCCAATGGAGGTAAAAGATATATTATCACCTTCATTGATGACTTTAGTCAGAAAATGTGGGTATATTTTTTGCAGGAAAAATCTGAAGCTTTTGTTGCATTTAAAAATTACAAAGTGATTGTTGAAAAAGAAGTTGGCAGCACAATAAAAGTTCTTCGCACTGATCAGGGTGGAGAATACAACTCACTTGAATTTGCAAATTTTTGTGTGAGAACTATGGAATCAAAAGACAGCTTACTGCAGCTTATACGCCTCAACAAAATGGAGTTAGCGGAAAAATCGCACTATCTTGAATATGGTGCGAAGTCTTTTAACAAGGAGTGGCATTCCAAAAGTTTTCTGGCCTGAAGCAGTCAATTGGAGCATTCATATTTTGAACAGATGTCCAACACTTGCTGTTCAAAACATGACACCATAGGAAGCATGGAGCAGACAAAGAGCAGCAGTAGATCACTTCAAAATTTCTGGGTGTATTGCTTATGCCCATATTCCAGACCAAAAGAGAGCAAAGCTTGATAACAAGGGAGAAAGATGCATTTTTTTGGGTATTAGTGATCAATCAAAGGCTTATAAACTTTACAATCCCATCACAACAAAGATTGTTATAAGTCGTGATGTCATTTTTTATGAGGACAGGTTTTGGTCATGGAGTAACAGTATTGAACAAAAAATTCCTGTTAGCTTTGATGGAATCAATGAAGAGCAAAGGCAACAATCAATGGACGTTGATCAACAAATTTTGCAAGATGGTTCAACGAGTGTTCCAAACTCTCCAAACGCAACAATAAATGAAGAACGACCTCAACGTGTTAGAAAAAGACCTACATGGATGGCAGATTATGAGGTAACTGAAATTGAACAATCTGAGGATCCACTTGCATATTTTGCTCTATTTTCCGATTGTGATCCCACAACATTCGAAGAGGCTGTCAAAGATTCAAAATGGCGAAAGGCAATGGATGAAGAGATTGTGGCCATTGAAAAAAACAACACTTGGGAATTGATTGATCTTCCAAGAGGGCATAAAATAATAGGTGTCAAGTGGGTATACAAGACAAAGCTGAAGGAGAATGGAGCAGTTGACAAATTCAAAGCACGGTTAGTGGCCAAAGGCTATAAGCAAAAGTTTGGTGTGGATTATAGAGAAGTTTTTGCTCCTGTTGCAAGACACGATACAATCAGATTGGTGATTGCATTGGCAGCACAACATTCATGGCCTATCTTCCAATTGGACGTGAAATCAGCGTTCTTGCATGGTGAATTACAAGAACAGGTATTTATTGATCAACCTCCTGGTTATGTGAAACTTGGTAGTGAAAATAAGGTTTACAAACTCAGAAAGGCATTATATAGGTTAAAACAAGCTCCACGTGCTTGGTATAGTCGTATAGATGCTTATTTTTCTAAGGAGGGATTTAAGAAATGTCCTTATGAGCATACACTTTATACAAAGATTGGAAGTGATGGGAAATTGCTTATTGTTTGCTTATATGTGGATGATCTTATTTTCACTGGAGATGATAGTGTCATGTTTGATAGTTTTATAAAATCTATGATGGTTGAATTTGATATGTCTGATCTTGGAATGATGCATTATTTTTTGGGAATTGAAGTGGTGCAATATTCTGGGCAGATTTCAAATGAAGGATTGCAATGCTGTGAGTACTCCAAGTGAGTATGGTTTGAAACTTGTTAAAAATCCTCAAGGAAAGGAAGTTGACAGCAATCTTTACAAGCAAATTATGGGAAGTTTGATGTATTTGACAGCAACAAGACCTGATATAATGCATGCTGTAAGTCTTATTAGCATATACATGGAGCAGCCAAAACAAATGCATCTTCTTACTGCCAAGAGGATTCTTCGTTATTTGCAAGGAACCATGGATTTTGGATTGTTCTATAAGAAAGAAGAATTTTCATATTTGATTGGTTTTACTGACAGTGATTATGCAGGTGATCATGATTATAGAAAAAGTACTTCAGGTTTCTTGTTCATGATGGGTTCAGGAGCTATTTCATGGTCTTCAAAGAAACAACCTATTGTCAATTTATCAACAACTGAAACTGAGTTTGTAGCATCAACACCATGTGCTTGTCAAGCTATTTGGTTGAGAAGGATACTTGAAGAGCTTAATTTCAAGCAACAAGGACCTACTTCAATTTATTGTGACAATAATTCAGCAATTGAACTTTCAAAGAATCATGTTTTACATGGCAGAAGCAAGCATATTGATGTTAAGTATCATTTTTTGAGGGACTTAACGAAGGATGAAGTGATTAAGTTTATTTTCTGCAGAAGTGAAGATCAAGTTGCAGATATATTTACCAAACCCCTCAAAATATTTTTGTTTCAGAAGTTCAGAGAGTTGCTTGGAGTTTGCAGCTATTCTAAACTGAAAGATTGATAATTTTCAGTTTAAGGGAGGCATTGTTAACAGATTTTACTATGTGGTTATCTAAGTTTTAGGCATTTATCTTTGTTAGTGTTATAAATTTCGGATGTTTATCTCTTGTTTTTCTCTACAAGTTGTTTAGTTGTGTAGTGGTTTGTTAATCAGTTTAACTTTCTTAAATTTATGGTTTATACCATTGTGAAATTGCCTATATAAAGGCTTTGAAGTAATAAAGTTGATTATCAGTTTTTCTCTTAATCTCCTCATTCATATTAGTTGTTATCCTTATCCTTATCTAACAATGGTGTCTCTGATTTTTTTAAAAAAAACAAAAAGAAATTAAAACAAATACACACACAAACACAATTTATGTAAAAGTTATTTTTCTTCCTTTTAAAGTTTAGTGATTGCCCAATCAAAGAAAAGCAGAAACTTTGCTTATATAGTAATGCTCTAAATAATTACATTTCAGTGATGAATTTGGTAAGAAATTTATAACACGTTGATTATATATTACACAAAATGAATGATTAATCATTGTCCATTCCGATGCATGCCTTTGCTTTTGGAGCCTAATTATTTTCCTCTATATATTCAAATAATTCAATATGTCCATAATCACATCAAAGTTTTAACTGCGGCAAAATAAAACTTTCTTGAGTTTGTAGTGAGATTTTGCTCATATTTTCCCACCATATATGTGGAGATGAAGCATTGTGTTGTGATTTTCACATTCTTGCTGCTGATTCATGTTCACATCCTGTCAACTATGGCAATTCCTGTTTCAACTTTCAAGTAAGTTTGTTGTATAAGTTCTGACTTTTATTTTACAACTAATTAATGGCAAAACCATCCAATGAACTAGACATAGAATAAATCGGTGGATCTATAGGGAGTGGGAGGAGATGTTGCTCTCCCAAGATTTGAAATTTTATGTTTTTCTTATAAACAATTAAAAAATTTTAATTAAATTCCTAAAAAAAATTAGAAATTTACCCTTAAAAAATAAAAATATAATTTTTACTAGTAATGTTACATAAGTTCGCCCCCTGAAACTCTAGTCTTTAAATCCAACGTTTTGAAAACTGGATTGGACCAGTCGGTTTGACAGGTTAGAGTGGAGATCAATCTATGGTTCTGTTCAATTTTCTTCAAACAATTGAAAATGCAAAAAATCGGTCAAAAACTTGGTTTGATTGGCTAATTCGATTAAATCCCGAGTTTGACAAGTCTGACCGGTTGAACCTTTTTTTTTTCTTCTCCTTCCTTTTTCTTTTACTATTTGGGCCTTGAACCTTAGGTTTTATGTTAGATTTAAATTTGCTTTTCTTTACTTTGGGTTTGATTTTGTGTTGCCTTTAACTTTTTTTTTAATACTACAAATATATGCGCCTACTGTGTTTATAAATTATATTTTTTACTTTTAAATTCTAAATTCAATAACAATACATATATATAGCCCTATTACTATTTTGTATGAATAAATTTTATTCTATAAACTTTTTTCTTAACCCACCTAAAGTAAACAAATAAATAAATAATAGATATGTTGTTTGTTATATTTTGAATTGTTTGATGATAGAATAAATGCTCAAATAAAATAAAAGTTTGAAACATTTTTTATTTTTTTCTTTTATTTTAGAATTATTATGTTTGAGATTAAATAATATCTAATATTTAGATGAATTAAAGGTATTTTATTAATTTTATTTATTTTAGTTATAATTTAGAAAACGTTTTTAGTTGGGTATACAGATTTTTTCAATTATTTATGTAGTTATAGTTTAAATTTATTTATAACATCATGATGATGTCATTCAATTTTTTTGTCTTGTTGACCCAGTAACCCAATAGTTCGTCCGGTTTGTACTCTAGTACAATTTTCAAAACATTGTTTAAATCTCCTAAACTACTGGCTTTTAAAAAAATTATATTAGGGTTATAGATTTTAAAAAGGGTAAAATACACTAAACCCATTTATACTATTGCTCCGTTCCACATTCACCCCTTGTAGTTTTAATTACAACAATTAAAACCCTTAATTTTCTAATTTAAAACTAATTAATCTAATATATTAATTGCCGTGAATTACTAAACGGAATTGAACACCCTATTTTAATGCAAGATAATAAAATGACAAAATTAATCTTAAAATAAAAAATTATAAGCTCAACATAAATAAACAACTCAAATATCAATTTGGAAAGCAGTGTGAAAAAAAAAAGTTATAATTTACTGTCACACTAACGCATCTAATCTAATCAAATCTTAATAAAAGTTAAAAAATAAAACATCACAAATAATCTTTGAAATCATATTTTTAAATACCTAGAAACAATTCATATAATCAAGAAAGGCAATCTTTTCAGGATTAAAAAAATTAAAAAAAATAAAAACAAATATCAAACGCATTAGTTAAAAAAATTACAAAAAAAGCAAAATTCAATTATTAAACTTCATCTAAGATTAAAAAATAAAAAAAATTGCAAAATTAAAGTGATGTAAATATTTATTCTTCAAAACTTAAAGTACCTTGATTTTTGCATTTGAAATAATACTTTGTATTTAAAAAACCAAATTCCTACGAAAGAAGAGACAATAAATTTAATACTTTTGTAAAAAAAAAAAGGAGATGATCATAGCAGAGATGTAGCATATATCTTTAAAAAATTGTTTCATTACTAGCCAATCAATTCCATCCCTCTTTTTTTGGGGTTAATTGGATAAATATATATTGAGCAATTCTATCCCACCTTTTTAGGGGTTTATTGGGTATTATAGATATTTAGCCACGTTGAAATGATCATTGACTCTTTTAACGTCATTATTAATTTTTTTTAGTTTTAAAAAGTTTAGGAGGTTAACTGTTGTAATTAAAATTACAAGAGGTAAATGTGGGACGGAGCAATAATATAAGGGGGTTTAGTGTATTTTACCATTTTAAAAAATATATATATATAAACATGAGAAATGATAGGGGGAGTGAAATTCTGGAGTGAAAAATGGGAGTGACTGACGTGGCAGTGATAAAAAGACAACCTAATCCCTTATCCATTAGGGTTCACTCATCATTTGGTTAGAGTATTAGTTTGTCTTTTTATTACTGCCACGTCAGTCACTCCCATTTTTCACTCCCTCTATCATTGCTCTATAAACATTTATGGGCCAAAACTTTTAGCCCATATACTAATTATCATTCAACTTTGAGCAAAGTGCCAATTTTGTCGCTATAATGTAACAAATTATAAGTTTTAATCATTGAATTATTTTTTGAACTAAAAAAAGTCACTCAACTATTTTTTTCGACGCAAAATGTCCTTCCATCTATTCAGCCAGTATGAACTAACATAAATACGCGTGATCTGTACAAGCTTATTTTGATGATTACAGCAGTCCAACAACAATTTTGTCTGCCTGTGGTCCACATCATCACCTTCTCCCACAATTGCTGTTACACCTTTGCAAATATGTTGGGATTTAATTCAAATTTAAAGCATATGCATTTCTCATCAATCCAAGTAAGCAAAATCCTTAGTTCCCTCCTTCATGTAATAAGGTCAATACCAATTTAAGACGGAATGGAATGCAAAACATTGAACTTATTATTAACACAAACTATGTATGCCGATTGCCATTTTTTTGGCAGATGAATAAGAAAGAGGGGGAGAGAAAGAGAGAGAGTACGACGGCGAGGGTAGGAGGGGTGAGGACATGGACCATGTTCTTTAGCGTTTAGAGTGAGATAGGCAAACAAAATTATTGTTGGACAATTTAACTTCAAAATAAGTATGTGCTGATCACGTGAGTGTGTTTCCTTTTGCCCAAATGGCCTAAATTAATGGAATGACCTTTTTTGCGGAAAAAAAATTCGCAGAAAAAAAATAGTTGAGTGATTTTATTTTTCTGAAAAATAGTACAATAGTCAAAAGTCATAATTCGGGATAGTTTACTATCTAAATGGGCACTTTGCTCTTCAAATTTTATTAACAAATTCTTCTTAGTCCAATACCCTTATATCATTGTTTTTTTTTTTTTTGTCTAATTCTTATCTATAAATTCTTGTTAACCCAATACCTATATATATATATATATATATATTTATATATATATATTGTCTAATTCTTGTTTTTAAACTCTTCTAAATCCAATACCCATAACGTTCTTGGCCCATTTGTTTTTGTTCTTTTGTTGTTTATAAATTCTTTTTAACCTAGTAGTCTATATGTATATCACACCATTAAGTGAATAGAAATCAATAAATCATGAATTTACTAAATAACTTAGTAAAAACTCTAGTAAGACCGTTTCATATATGAGACGTGATACGTAAATTATACTTTAAAGATTAATACACTAATTGTTTATCCATTATACACTAATACGCTATCATATTAGTTCCCCGAGTCACTAGAAAGTGGGTAAAAGGCCCTCTACTTCTTTCATTCATGGCCTATTTTTTGATTGATCTCCCTTTCGTATTCATTCGACTTGAGGAAAAAGACCGAGTCAATACCAATAAAGCATGATCAGTATGAATTCATACAAAGCACAAAAACAATGTGACTCTTTGCAGATTCTGCCTCATAGCCGGCCTGCCCATGACTTGCTGGGTTGGGTGGCCAGGTTAGCACCCCTCGTCGCCTCTATACCCAAAACAGTTGCGCTTCGCTATCCTACACGTAACTTAGAGGATATCACAGTTAATGCACTCCTCGATTCCCGAGATACCTGTAAGCTCGCCTCAATCAACTACTTTTCCTTTACTCGAGCTTCTAACTCAAACTCCTAACTACTATCGTTTGTAACTTCTACTCAGGAGCTACTCTCTCGACCATTTACTCTCTTTGGGACTCCCTTGCCACTTTTAAGGAAGTTTACTCGACCCATTCCCCAGTCTCCCGCATTGCTCAAGTGCTAATTTTTTTATACTTTATATGTCAATATTTGATACTTTATACGCTAATTTTTAATACTTTATACGTTAAACTGAAATTCATACACAAGTCTCATATATGAGACGGTCTCATAATAGAATGGCCCAAATAACTTATTCGGACTCTTAAAAAGGTAACTACTCCAAATTAACTAAATAAAACTTATTAACTAAACTAAAAACTTCTAAATTTTATTTAATTTAGTTTAATATGCCAACCTAAACTATTTTCAAATTTTCCCTATTTATCGTAATTTTCTTTTTTCAAATTTCCAGCTCAATTAATGGGTTAATTAATTACATTTACTTTTAATTTCTTGAAATTTAGCTAAAATACAAATGTTTAACAAGTACCTTATACTTTGATTAGTTGATTAAAATACCAATAACAAGTTTTAACTACGAATGAAGTAAATATAATTTTTTTAAATTTCAACTCAAAACTTTTAATCATTTCGCTACCTTTGTCATTTGTCAATAGACGACATTTGGTCTAGGACAGACCGTAATATAGGAAATTAGGAAATTTCACAATTTTTTCTGTATATTAAAGAACCCTTGTGCATCCAATTCAAAATCAATTGACAATGGGTGGAATAACATAAGAATCTTATTAATTAGTTTAAGAGTTCTTATTTAACCGATGCGAGATATCATCGCTTAATACTGTACTCATGTGGTTGAACCATAGAGGAGAGGAGAGGAGAAGAGAAGAGAGGTAAATGTAATTAATCCTAACAAATTCATCATATTTCACACCGTTTGGTCAAAATATCGATCAACAACCGCTTTTGTAATAATGAAAATAAAAGACCTACAAAAGAATAATACGAAAGAATAATAGAGGAAAGGTAAATAACATACCGTTTTTGCAATAAATACAAAAAACAAATTCTTGAGAATTTGAAGTTTATTAAATAATAGGGTAAATTACAAAATACCTCCCTATGGTTAAGCGACTTTTTAAGTTACCTCCCTGACTTATAAAAACCTACAATCTACTTCCTTGTGGTTTAGACTAAAGTGAAAAATGGATGGAAATGGAAGAAGTAACAGAGTTTAAATGACACGCGCTGTCATAATTAAAAAAATTATTTTTAACTTTAAAAAATTGGTAAAAAGACAGAAATAACCATAGTTTATGATATTAAAAAGACAAAACTACCATCATCTTCTTCCTTAGAATCTGAAACTTTCATCATTTCTCATAGCTCCCAAAACAATTACAATAAAAAAAAATTCTCACGTCGAAAAAAAAACAATTGCCTTCACATAAAATTGCAAGAACAGCCAGCTTGATGTCCATGCCTCATAGACATAACCCCTTCTCTATATGAAAAACCACACTGCAACATCAATCTTTCCATCAAGTTCTTCAAATCTCGAATCCAGAAATTCACAACTAACCAATTACCTCCAGAATCGTTTTTAGCCATTTCCTCAGCTCCGATTGTCACGTTCAGCTGAAGCTTCAGTTTCCTCATGGTTCGGTTTGCATCATTAAACAAACAAGCTTCAGATTTCACACTAAAAGCACACTTCATCAGTATATGGACTGGAATCAGTTTTTATCATTAAACAAACCAAAATCCAAACAATCAAAATCCAGAGAGGTTAAATCCCACCAAAAATTCTGAAGCTTCAATCTAAACATAACCAATCAAGATTTTCGTTACCGCATTGCAGTTCAATCAAAGGAGCACACGACATCCGCCCATAACTTGAATGATCAAGCAAGAACAGAGAGTTCACTTTCAGCATTGAGTGAGAGTGTAGCATTGAAAATTCACATTCAGAATCTGGAGTTTTAAATGAAAGTGAACTTTACAGAATCTGAAGTTTTAAATCCTTTGTTTCAAAATCAAAAATTTCAAAATTCCTTATGAATTCCACATCAATCAGGGGAGCTCTCGGCATTTACTACAGTTGGATCTGGTTCTTCTAACTGATTTTCTTCCAGCAATGGCAAGTCGGCGGCAGTACAGCTGTGAGACGATCGGAGATCCGGCGATCCACGATGGCAGTAGACAGAGCTTCCGCATCTGGCGATTCCAGCAACAGCTGCTCGAGTTTCTAAAATAGATCTTCCAGCAAAACAGCCCTTCCGAAATGTCAGCAAGCAGCCCAGATCGAATTCGCTGGAGCACTCCCGATCTGTCATCAACAGCCCAGATCGGAGCTCTCTTCAGTAGGCCCTTCATCCGCAAATCAGGGTCCCGGTTCTGACCAAAAATTATCCCTTCGAGTTGGCCATGGATGCGATTATGATATTACTGGAGCACTCCCGATCTGTCATCAACAGCCCAGTTTTGCTGACAGAATCGGAACCCTCTTGAACCTTGGATCTCCTGCCGGACAAAGCCCAATCGCCGGACACTAATTTGATTATAAATAAAGTTTTTAACTGAAATAAGGCGCGTCACTACATTTTCCGTTAAATTATTCTATTTCCGTTACTTTTTAAAAAAATCCAAAGCACAAGGAGGAGAAGTATAGGTTTTAATATGTCAGGGAGGTAACTTAAAAAGTCGCTTAACCACAGGGAGGTATTTTGTAATTTACCCTAAATAATATGAAAGTCGTAATAATGAAAATAATACTTACAGTCGTTTGTAGAAAACATTAAATCAGAACAAAAATGAAAACAAAATAACTAGGAAAATTTAAATAGATTCACAAGTAACTTAAACAGATAAACTTTACCGAAAAATGGAATATATCATGGGGCAAAGCCCAATATATATATCTTGTAAATCTCGTCAAGAAATTCAAAACGCTATATTAGAAAGGCAATTTTGTCTCAAGTTAAAAAAGTTAAATCTGTTTTAAAGTTAATAGTGTGATTTAGATTTTTTTTTTCCCCTTCTTAGACTAATATTGTGTAGCCTAATACATATTTTCAATCCGTTCTACATCAATATAGGTAACTCATACTTAATAATTGAATGATAAAAACTACGTATTTTTTTCTCGTGAAGTGGAGTCAAATATCATAAAGTGTGGCAAATTTTACAATGTGTTTGCCACCTATTGTAACTCTCTCCATGTTTTTATAATATTCTTCCCAAGCATGAGTACCACCAAATCATTTATGATGCAAGTTGTAAACGAATCTAATCTAACAGATCAACATGTGTTTGAGTTTAGTTTGGTAGTTTTAGCAGGGTTGAAATTAATATTGTAGCTTTATATTTTAACTCAATCCTAGCTCAAATGAGTTTAATGTTATTCAGCCAGAGTAGAGTGGAGCTTGAGAAAGCTTGTATTAATTTCTTTTAAGAACTTGTTCTCAGCTTCTTAGATAACCTTGATTATTGTTTTTCATAAAACTAGAAGCTAGCAAGTTTAAAGGCGTTTTGGACTACATTTAACTTTTGCTTTTAGCTTACTTGAAACTATAAAAAAACCTATTTCTGAGAAGCTGCAGCAAATTTTCACCTCTTGGGGTTGAGCTAGAATGAGCTTAAAATTTTAACAAACACTAGTATTGTGTGGACATATATAGTGTGATTAGATGAAGGGCTAATCTTGAACAAGCAAAACCGGAGAGTTCCATTTGAGTATTGAGCAGTCTTTTGAGCCTTAATTGTTAATATTTGTCCATAATCCATACCAAAGAGAACTAATTAAATTAGTTGATTTAAATGTCAAATGCATGAAATCATGTTATTATTGTTTCGTAGAATATCAAGTTGGAAGAGTATTTTCCAACTCAAGTTAATTAAGACGTTAGGCACCAGTCCGTATCACAAATTAAATTTTAATTATTTATAGCATAATAAAACAAGAGAAAAACTCCCAGTTTAGGCCGCCATTAGGGTAATCTAGTTGACCGCCATAAAAGGGAATGAGCTAACCATTTTATTAATTTTTTGTTCATTTCATCTAGGCATGGCCACGGTTCCATGGCCAGTGGAACCAGAACCGGAACCGCCCATCGGCAGTTCCGGTTCCGGTTCCATCTCGATTTCGGTTGCTGTTTTGTTCCAATTTCAGTTTTTTTTCGATTTTTAGTTTCGAATTTCAATTGTAATACCACTTTTAAATTTGATTTCTATTGAAATAATGATTAAACTATTAATTGAAACTCAAATAATACAACATAATAATATAATTAAAATAATAATAGTTACAATTGAACTTAATTAATATATAGTTTTTAGATAATAGAACTAGGAAGAATTAGATAAGTGAGATTCAAAGATATAAAAATAATAAGAATATTGAAAGAATAATTGAATATTTGAATTATTAATTAGAATCCAACTAGTATAATTGTATAACATAATTAGAATAGTAGTTAAAATTAAACTAATATATGAATTTTTTAAAATAATAGAATTATGAAGATTAGATAAGTGAGAAAGAAAAATATAGAAAGAATAAGAGTATAGAGAGAATAATCGAACTATTAATTGGAATTCAAATAGTATATTAGCATAATATAATAATAGAATTAGCATAATATAAATTAAAAAATTAAGTTGATACATAATATAATTGGATTAGTAGTTGAAATTGAACTAATATATGGAGGTTTTAGAAAAATAAAATTATGAAGGATTAGATAAGTGAGAAAGAAAAATATATAAATGATAACAGTATTGAAAGAATGATTGAACTATTAATTGGAATTCAAATAGTATATTAGTGTAATATAATAATATAATTAGAATAATTAATTAACAAAATTGATACCCTAAACCTAAACCCTAAACCCTAAACCCTACTATAAACTATAAACTATAAACGCTAAAACTTACAGTATAAAGATTAGAAAACTAAGAAATAATATTAGAAAAAGAATTATGTGATGAAAATGAAGAGGTATAGAAATATTTATAGAATTATAAAAATGATTTTTTTTTTTTTTTTTTTTGCCGATTCCAAAAAATCAGGAACCTTTACTATTCCGGTTTTGTGGGGCCTCGGTTCTGGTTCTGGAACTGCCGGAATGGCCAACTCTAATTTCATCTTCTAAACGGCAACAAGTCTTTATTCCACTAAATGACCTCGGTTATATGAATCGATTTAAACTTATTTGTTTATTTATATTTAAATATAAGATATCTTTTATTAATTATGATTTCTTTATAATTTTTTTTTAATTTGAATTCCTCTACCCTTTTAATATAATATAATATTTCTCTCTTTTACTTTCTCTCTAATACATTCATTTCATTCTTCCAATGTAGTAATTAGGCTTGTAAACGAGTCGAGTCGAGCTCGAGTACCTCCATAATCGAGCTACTCGAGCTCTGAAATGGTGGTACTCGAGCTCGACTCGAGCTCGATCGAGTAGGCAATTTTCGAGCTCGAGCTCGACTTCGAGTACCGAGCTCGAGCTTGAGCTCGAGCTCGATTTTTAATTTTTTTTATATTTTTTAATTTTTTTTAAATATTATTTTTTAAAAATTGTAGGATATAATTGTAATTATTTAAAATTTAGTAAGGTAAAATGATAATTTAGTATAAAATTAAGGTCTAAAATATAAATATAAGTTGCTTAAAATACAATTTATCAAATTTTAGGGACTAAAAAATAAATATAAAAAAATTAATATATATATATATATATATATATGGGATGCGAGCTACTCGATCCTTTGAAAACTGAGCTCGAGCTCGAGTCGAGTAGTTGACCGAGCAGCTCGCTCGTTTTACACTCCTTGTACTAGTAATTATAAACCAACTCCAATCAAGACATTTATCCAAGAAACTTGTATTTTGTTCATGCAGAATGTGGAAGTTGAAGATTGCCGAAGGCAGAGGACCGTGGCTGACAACCACCAATGGTCATGTGGGACGGCAGCATTGGGAGTTTGATCCTGATGCTGGCACGCCTGAGGAACGGGCTCAAGTTGAAAAAATGCGCCAGGAATTCAAGAAGAATCGATTCCAGACGAAACAGAGTGCCGATCTTTTGATGCGTATGCAGGTTGGTTCACTTGAATTCCATTGATTCAACGAAGTTGCATCTTTTTTGTTCAGTGGAAAACCTCTCATAGAAACTTGCCACTCAGGAGAAAATTATGCAACATTGCAGAAAATCCAGTTTGGTGAATGCCACACACCAAACTGTAGTACTCTTAAACAATTTTTTCCCTCTGTTCTTTCCCTTTTGGATTTTTAATATTAATCCCATTCATTTTTATTTTGCTTTATGAAACGATACAGCTAAGAAAGGAGAATTCTTGTTGTCCTGCAATCCCGGCTGCAATTAAAGTTAAAGAAAATGAGGATGTAACAGACGTAGCAGTCGCAACAACATTAAGAAGGGCTATTAGTTTCTACTCAACAATTCAAGCTCATGATGGACACTGGCCTGCTGAATCTGCTGGCCCTTCTTTTTTCTTACCTCCATTAGTAAGTTTAATCCCAATATTTATGTTTCAAATTCTTAGAGAACAAAAAATGCCAAGGAGAAAATGGAGTACTTCTCTAGGAAAGAAATACAGAATTAAAAATGGCTGATCTCCATATTTAACTAGTTAACTCTTACTTGATACATAAACGGTATATGTACCTCGATCGGTTGCAAAGATAATACAAAGCATCATCGCTTATATAACTTGATCGCTGACTTTAATTTACACTATCTTGTATTTTTTTGACGATATTGACTAGAGATCGCTCAAAAATTGACAATGCGTGGTACATTTTGGATGAATTATGTTGAGCTAAGAATTGGAGAAACCTATAAATTGTACAGGTGATTGCCTTGTATGTCACAGGATCGCTCAATGCCATTCTCTCACCGGAACATCAAAAGGAGATAATTCGCTACGTTTACAATCATCAGGTTTCAATATGTTTCTTTCACTGATTAGATGCATGAAATTCTTGTCTATTGCATTGTTTAGAAAAGTCATGGCATTTGTAAGTATAAATCTCTGTTTTTATGCATGGATAGAATGAAGATGGAGGTTGGGGAATGCATATAGAGAGCCACAGCAGTATGTTTGGTTCAGCTCTATGCTACATTACATTGAGGTTGCTTGGAGAAGGACCTGAAGATGGAGAAGATATGGCCATGGCACAAGGCCGAAAATGGATCCTTGATCGCGGTGGTGCTGTTGGGATTCCATCATTGGGGAAGTTTTGGCTAACGGTATCATTCTAGTAGCCAAATATCATATATATACCACTATTTATTGTGCCATTTAATCATATTGTGATCATGATTTAAGTGGAAAACAACATTTGTTTTTGAATAGGTACTTGGAGTGTATGAGTGGGAAGGCTGCATTCCAATGCCACCTGAGCTTTGGCTGCTTCCGAAATTATTTCCTATTTCTCCAGGTGTTAATTACTCGAGATATAATTGAGTTGAAATTAAAACTTCATTTGCATAAATATTCAAAATGCTGAGAGACAGACTGAACTAAATTGCATTATTCATACAGGCAAGAGTTTCTGATTAAACTGATTTTGTAAATCTTCAAAATACAGGGAAGATATTGTGTTATGCTCGATTGGTTTACATGCCGATGTCTTATTTATACGGGAAAAGGTTTGTTGGAACCATCACTAGGTTGGTGCAATCCCTGAGACAGGAGCTATATACACAACCATATCATGAAATAAATTGGAATAAAGCACGAAACACTTGTGCAAAGGTCAGCTGAACTTTCATCATATAATTCTCTCTCTTTACGCCTCATTTGTTCTTTTCTTCAGTTGAAATTCACAGTTGTATTTATGGATTTCCCTCTGTGATTAACTATTAGGAGGATCTATATTACCCTCGTTCTTCCTTACAAGATATGTTATGGGGATTTCTACATCATTTCGCCGAACCTATTCTTACGCGATGGCCATTTTCTACACTAAGAGAAAAAGCTTTGCAAAAAGCTATGGAACATGTTCACTATGAGGACAATAGCAGTAGATACCTATGCATTGGATGCATAGAGAAGGTATTTGTCTATTTGAATGTGAGTGTAATAAAAGATCATTATAAAACATAATGTAAAGTGACAAAGTTGGCCTAATGCAGGTGCTTTGTATGATTGCTTGTTGGGTGGAAGATCCCAATTCAGATGCATATAAACGCCATCTTGCCCGGTTACCTGATTATTTCTGGATAGCTGAAGATGGCTTGAAAATGCAGGTCAGAAATGGTGCCTTATCCTTTTCTTATATGAAACTTGCCATAACCTTTTCATCAGCAAACTTATTTTCTTTTCTAGGTTATTTTCCTATATATTTTCAGTTGCTAAAATATAATTCAATACCTTTTGGCCAATTTTTTGAATGTAATGATCACATAACTGCAGACCTTTGGTTCTCAAACATGGGATGCAGCTTTATCGATTCAGGCAATCTTATCGAGTAATCTAGGTGAAGAATATGGACCAACACTACTTAAAAAAGCACATGAATTCATAAAAGCATCACAGGTATATACATTAATCATAAGCATAAACAAACTCATAGAACTGCCAACAGAGAAATATAACTTATTACTTCATATTCCAAACCTCTTTCAAGGTCCAAGATAATCCTCAAGGAAATTTCATCGAAATGTATCGCCACACTTCTAAAGGAGCTTGGACATTTGCGATTCAAGATCATGGTTGGCAAGTCTCAGATTGCACTGCCGAAGGACTCAAAGTACATCTACATTATATGTTTATTCAGCTGATGATATTGATCCTTGGTGAAACAGGTCCATTTTCATTCTCTTTAAATTTTTGTAGGCGGCACTATTACTCGCTCAAATGCCAGCAGAACTTGTTGGGGATAAAATTGAAACTGAACTTCTATGTGATGCTGTTAATGTTATTTTGTCCCTACAAGTAAGTAAAAATGCACATTAGCTGTAGTTGTCCCTCTTTTTCTTCCACAAAGCAACATCTTCTTGCTTTTATATGGTAGAGTCAAAATGGTGGTTTTACAGCATGGGAGCCTCTGCAAGCATACCGTTGGTTGGAGGTAATAACCTGTTTTATTAGTCCAACTGCTTGTTTATGTAGAGCTTTCAATACTTCTTTTGTTAATAATGTCCTAACAAGAATCATAACCATTTCAGAAATTCAATCCTCTAGAGTTTTTTGAAGATGCTCTAATCGAGCTAGAGTAAGAAGCTCTGTCATCATCCCTATTCCCCCCTCCAAAAGTTTATATACATGTTTTATAATCTGTCGGAAATGCATGTGTTTGAAATTTTGGTATGTAACTCTGGATGACTGAAATTAGCGTTATCCTAGATATGTGGAATGCACAAGTTCTGCAATTCAAGCTCTGACACTCTTTAAGAAGTTGCATCCTGAACATAGGAGAAATGAAATAGAGGACTGCGTCAATAGAGCAATTCAGTATATTGAAAATACACAAGAACCTGATGGTTCATGGTATGGTACCCTATCATTCTAATCTCAGACAATTTATGTATAGTTATTAGAAATGCATATCCTACTCAATCACTTGATTCAATGGGAGTCTCTGTAGACGTGTTTCATATAAGGTAAAGGGCTGTTAATGTTTATTAAAATCGTGATTCTAATCTCATATTACTTTTATTGTGCGATGAAATTGTGATCAACTCCCATTTCATATATGAATCTGTTTCACATTAGACCACATCTAAAATAAAAAATGTGCATAATGCAAGATACTGAATGGTTGACATATTCTTAACAGGTATGGTGGCTGGGGGATTTGTTATACCTATGGGACTTGGTTTGCTGTTCAAGGGTTGGTTTCATGCGGGAAAAACTATCAAAACTCTGCAACATTGCGCAAAGCTTGTTTATTTTTGCTATCAAAACAATTGCCTGATGGTGGATGGGGAGAGAGTTATATTTCATGCTCAAATAAGGTTTTGAAAATTTTCCCTTTTTTTATTTTTAGTTCCTCTTTTTCCAACTCTGAATTTACTTATATAATTGTGGTTTTGTGAACATAAATTTGACTTGTATTTTACTTTTTTTTTAAGGAAAATTTGTCAAAATAGTCACTTAGGATTGTTAAAAAAATATTATTTTGTCATTCACATTAAAAATGATGCATTTTAATTACTAATATTTAAAAAATATAACAAATTAGTCACCAACCAAACTCTATTAGCTTTTTTAACAACAAAAATGCACTTTGTTAGCATTTTTTGACATAAAAAATGCACGTATACATCATGTACCACTTAATAAAATGGTGAATTTGAAAATTTGATTTATTTTTCAAACAAAACCCTTTATGATTTATTCATACTCTACCTTTAATGGAGAAAGAGTAACCGATAAAAAGTGTTTTTACCTATTATATGGCCCGTGATGTGAACGTATTTTTCTCTAATTAAAAACTAACAGAGTTTGATCGAATGACTAATTTAGTGTATTTTTTAAACGTTAGTGACTAAAATACATCATTTTTTATGTGAATTACAAAATATTTTTTTTTTTTTGAAATAATGTGAGCGACAATTTTTTATTTATTTCTATCAAGTATTCATCAATTAATATGTTTTCAAAGGTATACACCAACCTTGATTGTAATCGCTCACATCTTGTACAAACTTCATGGGCTTTGATATCGCTGATTGTTGCTGGACAGGTGAGTTAATCAATCATTAAGAGCTTGTACAATTTTTTTTTTCTTTTGTAACTGAATTTCTTGATGCAATAAAGAGGGGCTCTTTTAGTAGTAAAATACTAAGCTCACATCTTTTCTTCATTAAAATTCTAATATATGACTCAATCTTGTATAAGAAACGTGCATTTGTGACAACATTTCATTTACGATCATCCAGAATATTAAGATAATTGATCAACATAGTTTTGTTCAAATTAGGCCGAGATCGATCCAACACCAATACACCGTGGAATTAGGAAATTAATCAATTCCCAAATGGATGATGGCGATTTTCCTCAGCAGGTATGTTTGAAAGGATACCTTCACATTTTTGTCCATCTACGTTATAAAATATTTCATTCTAGAAATATATAAATATTGTTGGAGAAAAACAAATTTCACGTTGTATCTGATAGCCCAAAATAATAATAAGAATAATAACAAGAAAAATAAATAATACAATAGACACAAAATTCAAGTGATTCAGTCAATATGACCTACATCTACAGTCGAAGTCGAAGGCAAATTTCACTAATATGTTGAGACAATTTACAAAATGTGAAAATACCAATTATACAAAGGCTTTTGAACAAAAGAATTAAAAGAAGAGCTGAAAGCTCGGGATTATGGTTTTTCAGAGCTTTGAAGGCATCCTTTTATAAGCAATTTTGAAAGAATAAATCACTGTAGTTTATTAACGTTAGCCGTAATATCTTTTAGCATGTGAGATTTGTTTGCGAATAAATTTGACTTCCTTGTTTAAGTTTCCAAAGCATGCACCAAAATCAACAAAAACACTTTTGAGGGTTATGGGCCATTTATTACGTATATATTTTTTAAAAAAATTACAAAAATCATCGTTCGCATTTATAGAAGAAAAGTTGCATTTTCATCACTCACATAAAAAAAATTGTACTGGATTTATTCTTTCATCTACTTCCTTGTAATGTTTTAATGAAAAGTATGTATGAGTACACATTTGATGATAACACGTCTATATTTTCCCTATATACTTTCTCAACTTTTTCTTTCTCCTCGGTTTTGTTCCTTTGATGATAAATTTGTCTTGCAGGAAGTCCCAGGAGTATACATGAGGCATTGCATCCTAAGTTATTTGTGTTATCGAAATGTTTTTCCCATTTTGGCTATGGGTCAATATCGCCAACGAGTTCTCCTTGCATAATGTGCGAGGACAAATACTGCGCATTATTATAACTAGAGGTGATAAACGATAGAGAGTTATGAATAAGCAAAGCAATATTGACGCCCTTAGGTTTTTTGTTATACACCTTATCAATTTTTTTATGAAGGCGTCGTCTGGATAATTAGCATTGTTGTTTGTAATAGCAGAAGTGGCATGTGGAGATTTGGATTGGTTGAGCATTTTGTTAAATAGGCAGTCAGTGTGGTTTTGGAAATTAATACACAATCTCTCTTATCAATAAATTGTCTCTTTCTACCTCTATCGTGTTCTTGATTTCTCAATTTATTTTTTGATCTAAATAAACTAAACTCCTTTAAGAAATTATGAGCAATTTCTTAATATTTGGTATCAAAGAGGTAAGATCACCGTGTTCTTGAAATCCAATGGCTGAAAATACGCGACATGAGAATCTGAAAGAACAAATTCGAATATATAAATCCGTTGCATAAAAGTTTTTTGGTTAAATTAAATTAAAAGAAAGTCTCATGTGAAACGGTCTCATATATGCGACGGACACGCGTTGCGTGATAAACATTTATAAGTTATACGTGAATATTTACACGTTATATGTGAATCAAATTAGTGTTAGAACTTGATAATTTATACATAAATATTTAGAGGTTATACGTGAATCAGAATAGTGTTAGAAATCTAACATTGATAATTTATATGCGAATATTTACACGTTATACGTGAATCAGAATTTAGAACTCTAATATTGATAATGTATACGTGATAATCAGAATTTATACGTGATAATTTATACGCGGATATTTACACGTTATACGTGAATCATAATAGTGTTAAAAGTCTAACATTGATAATTTATACATGAATATTTATACGTTATACATGAATAAGAATAGTATTAGAACTCTAACGTTGATAATGTATACGCGAATACATGAGAACTATTTACACGATTACACATAAATCCGAGTAGTGTTAAAACTCTAACATGGATAATATATACGCGAATACACAAATTGCAATACACGTGTAAGTGTGGGCACGTCATTGTCCAGTTACATATATGCGACGGTCGCATATGAGTTTTTGTGACGAAGTAAAGGACTTTCCTAAACCAATTAGGAAACCAATTACTTTTTAGGGCATCAATTCTCAAATAAATTCAATCAAAGACCTTTCTAACCTAATTGGAAAGCCAATTAATATTTAGAAGAAAGTGCCAATTTAGTCACCAAACTATTACTAATTATGAGCTTCAGTTACTCAACTATTTTTCAGTCAAAACGATTATTCAACTTTTTTTTTTGCGACAAAAATCATTCCATCCATTTCGACCGTTTGAACAAACGGAAAGATAGTCATGTGACTTGCACGCCTATATTTTAAATGGTAAATTTATCAAAAACAATATCAATTATGGATTTGAACGTATAATAAAAAAAATATTCATCAACGTTAAACAATAAAATAAACTAAAAGGGCTTAATAGAAAAATTCCATTTCTCCCCCATTTATTCATATTCCTGATTCCCTAAAATAACCCAATTTTTAAACAGTTATTTTCTTCTTGTTTGTTTTAATTTCCGTATTCATTTTTCTTTACGCAAGTTCTTATTGCGGGTCGTGTAACAGTTTCTTGATGTTGCGGATTCACCTAGGTACCTAACAATTACTATTTGTTTGTATATGTGTTTTATTTTGAGAATTGCAAAAAATGAGGTATCGGATTACATTTTACAAAAGAAATATTTTGTTTTGAAAATTGAGTGTTTGAATTGATAAGTTTTGTTTTTATTGGTTTTTGTGTAGAAGAATTATTTTATTAAATAAAGTTTAAATAAGAATTTTTATTTTATTGAATTGTTTGGGTTAACTGACGTCAGTCAAACTTTGATTGCCATCAATCAACTCAAACAAACACAAAATTGGAAAAAAAAAATTCAAAGATATTGAAAAGACTAAAATGCCTTCATTTTGTGGTTAGAGAAGTTGAAAATTTTTGTTTTGAAAATTGAATATAAACATACATGTTTATTTGAAATGAGATGAGAAATGAGTTAAAAACCTATATCCAAACATACCATAAAGTTTTCACCAAATCTCCATATTTCACAGATTATAACACGCGTATTTTGATCAAATATGGCAAAGTAAAAAAACGTGTTGATTTTGACTTTTTTTCCTATTATTTTTTTCATCCACCTCAATTGTGAATGCATACTTATGAACAGTGTAAAAAAAGTGAAATTTAATTTATTTTTTTTACCAAATTTCCAATTTTCATTGGTTATAACACCGTATTTTAACCGAAAATGACAAAATCTAAAAATGCATTGATTTTTATTTTTTGGTACCATTGTTTGCACCTACCCCAATTGTGAACATGTATTCTAATGAATATTGTCAAAAAAAAAAGTGAAAATTAAAATCTTCACTAAACCTCCATTTTTTATAGGTTAAGAGTCATGTATTTTGGTCAAAAATGGCAAAATAAAAAAATATGATGATTTTGACTTTTCATCTACTAATATTTACACACACCTTAATTGTGAACATGTATTCTAATGAACCGTGTAAAAAAAAAGTGAAATTTAGTATTTTCACAAAATTTTCAGTTTTCATAAGTTATATATAACACATGTATTTTAGCCAAAAATGGCAAAATAAAAAAATACATTGATTTTGACTTTTTCGTGATTTTTTTATGCTTGCATCGATTGTGGCTAGTGAACATTGTCAAGAAAAAATGAATTTTAAAATTTTTCACTAAACATCTACTTTTCATGAGTTATAACACACGTATTTTTGTTAAAAATGGCAAAATTTTAAAATGTGTTAATTTTTGCATTTTCTCTACTATTTTTCACCCACCTCAATTGTGACATGCATTCTTGTGAACGGTGTAAAAAAAATGTAATATTAAAATTTTTACTAAATTTTCATTTTTCATAGGTTATAACTCACATATTTTAGCAAAAAAATAACAAAATACAAAAATGGGTTGATTTTGATTTTTTTTTTACCATTTTTTGCGCCCACCCTCAATGTGAACATGCATTCTAGTGAATATTGTAAAAAAAAACTAAAAATTAAAATTTTCACTAAATCTATATTTTTCATGGATTCAAAAATGAATAAATAAATAAAAATGTGTTGATTTTACCTCTTCTCATACTATTTTCTACACACATCTCAATTGTGACCGTGCATTCTAATGAATGGTATCAAAAAACATAAAAATTAAATTTTCAAACAAATTTTCATTTTTCATAAGTTATGACCACTCGTATTTTAGCCAAAAATGACAATTTAAAAACGTGTTAATTTTGACTTTTTTGTAATGTTTTTTACACCCACCTCTATTGTAAATATGCATTCAAGTGAATATCGTTAGAAAGAAGTGAAATTTATAGTTTCTCAGGAACTCATTCATTTGCCGTAATTCTGTTTGGGAAGATAACAAGAGAAATTGGAATACAGTACACATTGTGTCTTTCTTGGTTTACAAGTAAGAAAAACCAAAATTCTGTTAACACTGATGATGAATGGAAACAAACAAAAAGACCACAAATTTCTGAAACCAACAAGAAATTACATTAAACAGACATGGACATTATCTGACGAGCAAGGCCGGGATCTTGTTGCAACAGCTCTCTTAGGTTGTTCTCCACCTCTGCTATCTGCTTTTCTAAGTACTGCTTTGATGTCTGTCAAATGGCCAACGAATAGTAATCAGTTAGGTTACCGACGAACAAGTTTGGAATGTGTTGATTCTTTGATGAAATATTCATGAAGATCTGATTACTACTTTCATCAGACCATGTAACTGGAAAACGGAATGTGTTGTTTCCTTGATGAAATATTCATTCAGATCTGATTACTACTTTCATCAGACCATGTAACTGGAAAACACAAGGATAATACTAACAAAATAAGCAACAGCAAACATGGATCTGAATTTGGAATTCTATGCACAGACATCCCAATGTAAGGAAACCTACAATGATGTATCTAAACATTGTCAATTCAACTGATGTGGGGAACAAACAAAATCTTTATGAAAGTAAAAGATATCATTAAGAATCACATCCTTCAGAACTCTTTACAGCTCGCCTCCATAATTATGATCCCACTGAAGCTCGTGTGCATGCTTAGTTAAGCTTTTCCCCCAGGTTTTTATCATCAAAACTATTTCTCCATAGTCAGATGAAGATGTGCATGCTTAGTTAAGCTTTTCCTCCAGGTTTTTATCATCAAAACTATTTCTCCATAGTCAGATGGAGATGCCAGTAGTGCAAATAGTTCAAGCAAGTGCTATATGTCTTAATTATGATTATAAAATTCTACCACTACACTCCAATTGGTTAGAGTGGTGTAGGAAAAAGAATATGTTCTCAGAACATATTCTTTTTCCTACACCACTCTAACCAATTGGAGTGTAGTGGTAGAACATTTTGGGGTCATCAGATATACTCTCATAGAATGATTCTTTCGCATGCTAAAAGAAATTGAACATGTATGAACATGCACATGAAAAACTAGCAGTAAAAGTCAACACGAATTCATTAGCAAGATAATCAGCAAAGGTCTGCATAGTCACAGAGTAAATTCTTTCCAATAAAAGTTTACGAACTATGATATATAGTTTTCAACCCTAATTAATACTACAATGACTCAACATACAAACAATCATATCAAATATTGTGAATGAAGGAAAAAGAAATCAGTTTCTGAAGCTTAAAACTTGTCAAGAAAAAAAATAAAGAAATCATTTGTAAAACAACTGTCTTGTATGGTTAATTAGAAACAAAGCAGAAGCAGAAATAAAAGAAAAAAAGTAAACCTCCAAAGTAGATATTGCAGCTTCACTATCCTTCAGCTTTTGCTCTTGTTCATCCATTAAAACTGATTTAGGCTCCAAAACAAACCTGATTAAATTAGAGCCAGATAAACAAATTTGTGAATATTAAAAAATCCAGAGGAGTAAATAAAGAAAATGAGAAAAAATAAGCTACTGAAGTTCAACAACAGAAACAGTAGAGATCCCTTGAAATGTATGAGCATTTGGGGTAAATGAACTCACATTCTCCCTGAAAAAATCACAAAGAATAAATATTAAGCAAAAACCAATAATAATTAGTTTGTATAGATAAAGTTAAACTATGAAACCTATTGATTTGTATGTATTTGAATCATCAGACATCTGCCGCAGTTCCTCCAACGTAAAATAAGCACGCTTCTTATCTGCTTCTTTATTCCGCATCTGGCTCTGAATCTGAGTGAGAAGACAACATATTTCCCTAAGGAGATAATTTCATGACATTCCCAAAAAACAGTCTATCACCCCATAAAATGTTGTAACAAAAGAATCTGGGAAATAAGTACTTAACTCGACGTTCCGAACAAGAAGAGAAGGAACAAGAAAGACCATAAAAATCCTATTTCAACCCCTTCATTATATCCACATTCCATACACTCTTGACACCATAAATACACATTCTGACTGATTTATTCCGTATGTTCCAAATTTCATACAAGCCATACCGATGAATCAGAAGCAAATGAACTGACTGTCATATTCTCATTCAAAGACAATAGGCATACTTCAGCATTGGATGGTGCTGCTAAAAAAAACCAGAATCTCCATAGGGTTTTGTTTGCTAAATTGTCTTACAAAATCACCGAATTATTCCAGCAATCACACTAAACATATGACTCTAACACACTCAAAAGTTGTACTCTTTATTGAAAAAAACAACTTTTATCACTCCAATCCACTAAATGACAGAAACCCAGAATTTTAATCAGCATAATTAGACAAACCCATGATCATTACACTCTAATACAGTAAAAATAGATTCCATGTGGAAAAAGTACAACCATTCTTGATTCTCCTATTCAGCTTCACAATTAATTTCCAAGTAAGGTAAAAAAAAAAATTAAATCTGAACCAATTTAACAAATATACTATTAACATCAAATAATTATTGTAAACTACCTGCTTCAATTTAGCTGTAGTTTCAATCATGCGGCCTTGAATCTCAAGAAAAGCCTATTTTTAAAAAAGAAAAATTAATAACAACCATCAATTTAGAGTAAAATATTTCAGAAAAATTCACAAAACACAGGGAAAAAAAAAACACTTTGTACAGTAACTCACAGTTCGGTTTGCTTCTTCAGCCATTTGCTTTGATTTCTTTATCTCACTTTTTCGGATGAAATTGGGAATTTTTCTTTCGGTGGTGAAAATTGGAATGACGAATCCCAATTGCGGGTGTCAATGGAGAATTTTAACAATTTTTATGTTTGAGGTTTTGGGCTGATGTTTTGGGCTTAAGATAGGCCTATTTAGTTCTGATTTATTTTGTAACTAGGAATGGGAAGAAGTGTTTGCAAAGGCTTGCTTCATTCTTTTTTTCTTTTTTTTCCTTTTTTTTTTCACTCTTAGCGATATATTCTATCATATTCCTATTATACCTACACTATTTAGGAGTTTACCTAACTGAGTCAAGAAACTAGGCGAGAAAAAAACTCATCTAAGATATCAGAGATTAGAAGGGTAGTTGACACCTTTTGAATTTAATGTCAAGATAAACTTGGCATTTAAACATATTCTAATTTTTCAATCAATACCCCAATATTGGTAGGCAACAAGTTGGTTAGGCATGTTTCATTCCTCACATCAACAACTTATAAAAATACTATCAATACTATTTTCATGTTTAATTTTTTTGTTTTTTTGACGCAATGATTCATGATATCTTATTACCAACTCATATACTTCTTATTTTGAAGTATTCATGTGGGAAATAAATTGTAACACTTTGTATTCTTTTTTATCTTGATACTATTATTATTAGTATATTGTTGTGAGTTGAGTTGCAGAATTAATTCATTTTATTTTATTTGATATTACAAATCTCTAAGACATAAGCCTATAAATCATTACTAAGGACAATGCAGAAGTTCTAGATTGAATTCATTTATAAAATATTTTTTAGATGGAAAAATGGTTTAGGAAGAGAGTAATCCACACTCATAGGATGCCTAAGGGGGGCAAAAGGCATAATCTCACCTAAAACAAATGTGAGAGTGACATGAAATTTATAAGTTTAACTTTAAAACAATCTGTGTATGTTTGGAGGTCAAAGATTCGAATTTCTTGATAGTATTTCTCCTCTCTTTCCTCCCAAATCGACATTTTCCTTCATATTTGATACTCCTTTATGCAATATTCAACGGAATCTAACAAAAGTTTCAAACCCTCTAACACTCAACACTCAACATTTAACACTCATTTCTCCATAAAAGTTTCAATCCCTCTTACACTCAACACTCATTCCTCTAGAAAAGTCTTGAACCCCATAACACTCAACATTCCTTCATACAGAAAAGCCTCAATCTCTCCAACACTCGACACTCTAGAAAAGTTCTGATTCCTCCAACACTTGACATTCCTTCCTCCAAAAAAGTTCCAATCTCTCTAACACTCGTCACTCATTTCTCTAATATTCAACAGAGTCCAACACATCTACAAAAGTTTTAATTATGCCAATAGTATTTTCCTCCTTCTCATTCGACACTTCTTCCGCTATTAGGTCCAACTAGACATTGATTGTATAACTTAAGTTTAGTCGCACCAAAGGTTTCAGGTAATAAGGTCTCAAGTAAAGAGTTCATTGTACAGTTCATTTGCAAAGTCCCAATCGAGCTTTCCAGACAAGTTCGGTGTATGAATAAATTATAATAGAATAGACGTTGATTGTAATAAAATACTTAAAAAAGAGATCAACAAGTTAGGTATATGATTAAATTATAATATAATAGAAATTGATTGTATTTTTGTTCTCAAGCGACATCTATGTTACTCTTATTCCTAATCTAATCTAATTTAACTTATGGGTTGGCCTAATTGGACCATAGGAGTTGGAGGGAGAGAATACATTTTACACACTAGAATGATGATGGGCACTTCATTTGAATTTTAAGCAAGCCGTAAGTTTCGAACTCACGGCCAACCCCAAAAGTATTAACTTTATATTAGTGGCCAACTTGGCAAGAGAGAAAAAAAAGAAATTGTTGCCCCCGGGCATAGCCTAGCTAGTAAATGGCAAGGAGATAAAGTGCGGAGAAAAAAAGAAATTGATTGACTAATGTCATCAAGAGGCCAATTAGTGTACTTATTAAATGTCAAACGAAGTTTTGAATGCTCGATCGGCCTGATGTTTCAAAAGGAATCTAAGGATTTTTTTTTCTCTTTGGCTAATCCGTCCAATATAGGTTGGTTAAACCTTGTGGAAGGTTAAATTAATATCCCATTCATGAGAGAGATATGTATAATATGTTGGATATAAGCTAATATTGTGAATAAGAAATTAGTTTCTCAAGTGGTCGGGAAAATGAACAAAACTTGCGGCCTGATCAACCCCATGTTTTGTTGGATTGACATTTATTCAGAATAGAACAGATTTAATGAACCGAATGAATTTATAAACTGAAGAGTTTATGAATGTAATTCATTATTAAAAACTGAAGAGTTTCCTTAAAATATGAAGAGTTTTCTTGAAATCTAAAGAGTTTTCTTGAAATCTAAAGAGTTTCCATGAAATTTGAAATTTTTTTTGAAAATATGAAGTGTTTCTTGTCAATCCAAAAATTTCTTTTCTCATATATAAATATAAGTTTCTCCAAAAACAAGAACCTAACTTTAAAAAGTTTCCTTCCTCATATAAATCTCTCTACACAGGGGTGATATCGAGCCGAGCCGAGCTCTAGCTTTAGAGTGTTCAGGCCCGGCTCGTTTATTAATCGAGCCTAAAAATCTGTTCGTGTTCGTTTATTTATTAAATGAACGAGGTCGAGCCAAGCTTTACGCGAACCGAGACGAGTCCGAGCTTTGTTCGTGAACACTTCCCGACTTGAATAAAAATGTATAATTTAGTTAAATTAATATATTTTGTCTCTTTACATAAATGTCCAAATTTAATTCAAACTCATATATAATGATTTGTGTGCTTATATGTATAAAAAATCGATTTTTTCTATTATTTAAGAGTTTTAGTTAGGGTATATATTATTTATATTGTATAATTTATACTTTAACTAAATTCTTAATAAGTTGTTGACCAACCTAAACGAATCTTTCACTTGCTTGTTGATTTATTATTCATTTATTAACCTAACGTAAAGTTTTGTTTGTGTTCACTTGTTTATTAAGTAGACTAGATTCAGTGGAACTTTAACCGAGTCGATCTCGGTCTTGTTCATAAAAGTTTATGTTCGTTCTCACCACCGTATAGTGTGATTTGTGTGTCAATAAATATATATATGAAAACCCAATTATATATTTCTATTGTTTAATAGTTTTATTTCGTGTATAAGTTCAATATATATATTATATAATTAATATTTTAACCGAGCTTTTAACGAGCTTTAACCGAGTTATGAACGAGCTTTTTAACGAGCTGTTCATGAACGTAAACGAGCTTTCACACATGTGTTCATTTATTGTTCATTTATTAATCGAGCCTAAAATCTTGTTCGTGTTCGTTCATTTATTAAATGAACGAGCTCGAGCCGAGCTTTTATCGAGTCGAGTCCGAGCTCGTTCGTGAACGTTCGTGTTCATTCTCAGCCCTATCTCTACATACTTATATTTTCGGTGTTCATCAAACCTTCAAGTCCTAGTTCGCTGTTGGAGCTGTTAGGTGCAAACAAGACTTCACGAATCCGTTGTATCCTGGGAAACAGATGCTCTTATAAGCTCATTCGGGAGGGGCAAATCTGTTTTAAGGAAATTGTTGTTAACACAAGCCTCGGATCTTCATCTTCTTTTCTACTGTCATTACGATTATATTTTTGTACCACGTCAACATAATATTGGCAAACTTTAATAAGGTTAGTGTAACTTACCTTATTGAGATTGGATTTTGAAAAATGTGCATATTTTCAAAAAAAATATTTGAGAAATATAAGGAAATGTATTAACAAAAAAAATAAAAAGGTTTTGAACATATATCATAGTATAATATTATTGTGAATCATCTAATTTACCCAAAAAAAATCCATGAAAATAAAATCAATTATATTTTATTATTTTAGCACTTTTTAAAAACACATTATGTCATAAGAAGTTCAATTAAGAATTTCATGGCTTAGTACGATCTAATTAGATTTGTAAGCTATAGTTAGATGTTCAATAAAACAATAAAATTGCCAATGTAAACGTCTAACATGGAGGCCATTATTTTTCTGGCTAAAATATCGACTCAAAATAGTATTCAAATTATTTAATTCTTCATATTCTTAATCAGAGAAAAACAGCTAAACAATATTTTAAATTGGGATAATTTGAGTTTCCACACATTAGATATATATATATATATATATATAAACATATAAATCTTTATCATATTTTTAGTCTATTAGTTATTGGACTTGACCATAGACTACAATGCAATTAATAATATAACATTCATGTCGCTATCAAACAGTATCATAACATTAATGTTCAAATTTGATTAGTCTTCGAAAAGAGTTGACTCTAAGATTTGTCAATAGGGTTGATTGAATTAAAGCATGCAATTTTGAATAGGATCTTGGCTTTTGAAAAACTAAATAAAAACAATATGAAATAAGTGGTTCAAAGTTGATAGTTTGATCCATTCAAGAACCCTTTAAAGAAACCGTGTTGTGTTTTCCCATCATATCATATTTTGCATTGAAAACAACATTCATATCATGGAAAAGAATAGCAATGGTGAAAGCAATTTCATTCTAGAAAAAAATGGACTTCAATTATAACTACAAAAATGTCATCATCTCTTACCTCTTTCATGGTTGTGCATCTAGATTCTAGACTACAAGAAACGTACAAGAACTTTAGCATGTAATAAGAATAACTAAAGATTATGAGACAAGAAATGTATGATATATTGCATGCTTTTAAGTCGACTTGTTGCATGATTGATTCTTTCTATATACTTTATTGTTAAATTTGAAGTTCCTAAATTTCCAAATGAGTTTGTTGCTTATGATTTTAGTCTCCAAACTTTGGATCCCATGCTGTTCAAAATACGAATATTTTATATCTAACATATCATTAGTATATTTGAATTAGTTTAATGATAAGAATCATTGTAGTCTTATCATTACTTATTCATTCGTTTATTTTAATGTTAATATTAATCGATAGAACGATAATATAACTTCATTGTACGTGGAGTTATCAAGTTGTGAAAAAAAAACTCAAAATTTATATCAAATTATATAAACAAATCACGTAATTTTTATTGTTACCATACAAAATATGGGTTTTACGAGAGATTTACAAATAACTTTCAATTATAACTTTCAATTATTGTACATTGATTGAAGTTATTTTTTTGCTTTAAATCGACAAAGATGCACAACATTAGTCAAACTAAAAAAATGGTTAGAGTTTGAAATTTTTTCAAAAGAAAAATTTAAATGAAAGATTAAAAAAAAAAGATGGGGGAAGGGGGGGAAGGGGGGGAGGGGGGGGGGGAGGAGTTGTGTGATGAGAAGAGGGTAAAGGAATAATAATAATTCGTGCGTTGAAGCGTGTGGTACTAATTTGAAGCGCGTGGGTTACGTTGATTCTACAAAATCTTAGCATTGGTCAAATAACACAGCCAAACAAGCCTACAGCCTGGAGTCCTGGAGATGTTCATTATTGAATCTTTTTTTTGGCTCCCCGAATTATCCCTACAACCTATTTTATTTTTCAAAACTACCATCAATGGCATCTTTTATTAAATTAGCATATTCCCCTTACATCTTTACTTTATTCACTCCGATTTTGACACCAACATTTATGCTTTTTTTCATTCATATAACTTCATTGATGCAGAATTTATTTACATATGAATGGATATTAACAAGTGTTTATAAAGAATTTAGAGTCATTGTTAGATAGAAGATAAGTATTTTTTTAAATATTACTTTTTTTTTTGTCAAAAGCACTAATCTTATTATAAACATGAAAATGTACAAACTAACTAGTTAGCTAAGTAAAAGTACACTATATAGGTAATTTACTTCTATAATTTTAGTGCATTCTAGAAAATTAAGTAAATAAACTAAAGTCATACATACTTAAATTGTACAAAAATCAAACACTAATAAGAAAAAGGAAATATATACTAAGTTTATAGCTAAAAATGGATTCAATTTCTTCTCCTATGAAGCATAATTGAAACTGAAGTTAAATAAATTGTTTTTTCTTCCCTAGTAGTAAAGTTGTAAAAGGAGTTGAATCTTAGTCCCTAGTAGTTCTTCTTTTTTCCTTTTTTTAAAATATTGTTTGGGTCTGTTTGGAATGCATTAAATTTGTGATTTATTTTAGCAAAATGAGTTGTTTGTTTTGTTCAACTTTTTCATCAAATTTTTTAAAACACAAAACAATGCTAAAGTAATTATTTTTGCTACAGTAATTTTTATAAATAAAATATTGAATTTGAATTTTAAAATTTAATAATAAGCAATTCTTCTTAACACTATTCTCACCAAAATAAACTAATAAAATACTAATTCAAATTTAAATTTCAAACTTTTATTAATAAATAAATCTTCAATACAAATCCCAACAAATAAAATCATTCATTCCAAACACTCTCAAAATATTCTTTTCTCATAACAAATCCCAAGAAAAAAAATTTCATGATATAATCCAAAAATAACTCATCCAAACGGAGCCAAGTTGACACTAAATCATGACACTAATACCACTAGTTTGGTGGCTTTGGTGAGCAATTATAAATTTGTTGTGCCAACTTTCATTTCTTCACTATAACAACATAAGATGGCATCCATAACAAAGGAATAAAAAGAAAGAGCAATTACTTTTTGATACAAAAGTGGTAAGATCAATGTTAACAAATCAATTGAGGAAATAATAAGAGTCATTTTTTTTAAAAAAAAAAGGTGAGTTGTCACATTAGTATAGATGTTAATAAATTACAAAACATTGAAGTTTTTTGAATCCTCTAAAATTAATTTTTTTCAATTAGTTGCTCCCAATAATGGAAATAATGATCATTATTTTTAATAATGCTTGTTGTAGTAATTAATTCTTAAATGCAACTCTAAGCTCCCTCGAGATAAAAAAAAAGTTTGGAGTAATTCTATTAACTTTCAAAATTTATACAAACAATGAGATTAGATCCTCAATATAAAATTATCCTATTTTATTATGTTCATTGTTCAAAACCGCTTCGTTTCACTAAAATTAGACACTAAAAAGCATAAATATTATCAAAATTAAATTTATAATTATTAAATCCTAAACCAGATTTGAGTCAAGTTTAAAACGAAACTTTAATATTAATTTTTGTACAAGAACATCGTTTTAAACATTTGATAAGATAACACGTGATAATGTTAAACAAATATCTCATCTTAAAGAGAATATGTTTGTCATATAAAACATAAATATGATGGTTTCTGATGCACAAAACCCTAAAAGTTAAAACAATTAATATTATTCTTTTTTTTGCTCCATCTAGTATTAAATTTAATTAAAAGACAAAAGTGATATATAATCCACAATAGTAGAACCAAAATCGCCAAAAACAATTATAGGTAATCTAGATATGGGAATAATCAATAATCCCATCATGGTTCATAACTATAACATGCGCCAATTTGGATGCTTTTTTTTTTTTTAATAAAAATTTTGTGCATTTCGAATCAAAATACTAATCCTTCAATGTGCTTCTAATTTGCCATTAATAGATTGGATAAAATTCCTTGAGTCCCCTTCAAACAATTACATATTATTCTAACAATTGAAAGTATAGATATTTGCAGAAGAGTTGGGATGAATTTAACCTCTTCATGATAAACTTAGACACTTTTTAAGAAAATCTTTTCAAAATCATACATATCAATCTTTATGCTGTTAAACCACTTATAATAATTCAGGAGCAAAACTAATCAATTAGCCCTTCCATCTAGATACATAAGTCTAATGCCCATTTTTTTCTTTAACAACTACTATACTTATTCATATTTATCCCTTTCTCAAGATGCATATTCTTTTTCATTTGGTCCAATAAAAGCAAAACATTGACAATTTTTTGAATGCTACAAAGTATTAGTTTGAGGGTCTTTTCTTGCCACCTCGGTATGATATTGACAAAGTGACAAACTTTTAGAGACACTAAAGCCAGTCATTTTTTTTTTCATAAGACAACAAAAGAAGGATATTTGTGTTGATTTTTTTTTTAGGGAAAATTGCAAAAATCACGCAATTTTGTCACTTACCGTGATAAATTGTATTAAATTTATACTTTTATTTAATTTCATTTGATTTTTTAACAAAAAATGTTCATTTCTACATTGTTCAAGGATGAGACACTTGTAATTTTTTAGTAAAAAATAGTATATTAAATTAGATAAAATGATTAATTTAGTTCGAATTTTTAGTATGAATAACAAAATTGCATCATTTTAAACATTTGGTGAAAACAACTTTTTCAATAAATTGTAAATGATGTTTACTTTCGCAATTTTTCCTTTTTTTTTTGTTATACAAAAACAAAAGAATGGTATTTGAGTTAATATAACAAAATAGTTGGACATTGTGTTTGAAGCATTTTAGCCAAAGCCAAGGCTTAAGGAGGTGGCTATTTGAATTTGGCATTTTGTTCCAAAACACTATTTGGACATGACTCATCATCAGAATAGACAAATACTCTAAAACCAATAAAAGTAAAAAATTAAAATAAAAAAACTCAAACTTTGAAAAGACCCTTCTGCAAAAAAGACTTTTGAGTCCTATCCTGCCTTTTTATTCTCTCATTATTGTCTTCCTCCGACTCTAATGAGCAGTGGTAAGTTATTTTCCTCTCTGGTGATGAACCCTTTATAAATTTCACCAATTGGAGTGACCCTATTCAGATTTTGGGACATTGAAGTGGTTTATGAGATCTTTTTGATGAGAGGAGATGATTTGATAATGAAGCATCAGTGCATTGTGGAGTGAAGTACAAAGAAGTGTTCTTTTTGCATAAAAATCTCGAATTTTTTGGGTTTTAAAGTGATTTATGATAGGGAGGAGTGAGGGGTGAAATGTGAATCTCTTCTTGAAATCATATCAATGGGGTCTTGTTTAAGTGTGGAAGAGGATATAAGACTGCCAGAGAATAAAGGTAGCACTATTTTTCTGTGATTGTTTCTGTTTTTGTTTTTTTTTTTCCCTCTTATTGTGGCAATTGTGTGGTACGTTTTGGTAGTATATGTTGGTTGTTGTTTTTGCTCCTCTTTTGGATGGAAATGTGTGTGGTTTAGTTCTTTGAATAATCTTGCTTCATTTTAGATATATCTGTAAGTAGGGGTCAGATGACTTTGAAATTTGTTCAAGATTGATGATTTGTTGTATTATTTGTGTGGAAGTGATGGCCTTTTCACTCGCACAACTATATTAATGTAAGAAGGCTGTCTTAGTCAAAGAGGAGTTAATGGTCCGAGATTTCATCGTCATGTATAAAATGCAGAAGCGACTCTGTAGACAGTTTGTGCATGAATTATTAGTATCAGACTACACTTAAGTTTTATGGTCATTTTGATTACATATTCTTGGTCCAACCTTTTGTTTATTTGATGCAACTGGACAAAGAGATAAGCGAAATAGCAACATGAATCTAGATTTCTTTCTCATGAAGAGAAAAATATTAAACATTATTTGAATCAAGGCTGGGGGAGTTGGAAACAATTCCTACTGAAATGTTGTATGTACATGTTGACATGCTTATGCTTGTTGCTTTGTGAGAAGAGTTTGATTAGTACCAGTTGGTAAGCTATTGTTTGACTTCTTTTGCTTAAAAATATTTCAGTTGCCCATCAGTTTACTGAATTACCTGCCAAAGCAAATGCTGCAGTCCCTAGAACGCTAAATGCACCACAAACATGTAGTGGTAATGGTGATAACAATGTTGTGATAATTTCGAAAAATGTGAAGGATCTGCGTCGAAATCCTGTAAGTGGTAATCTTGACATATTTACATATGAAGAAATGATGTTGGCTACCAAGCACTTTCGACCAAATCAGGTTCTTGGTGAGGGTGGATTTGGCATTGTTTATAAGGGAGTTATAGACGGGAATGTGAGGCCTGGTTACAAAACCACACGTGTAGCCATTAAAGAGCTTGATCCTGAAGGTCTGCAGGGAGACAGAGAATGGCTGGTAATTTGCTCTGCCTTGGCTTAGTAAGAAAATGAAATTCTATATTTGTATTTGGAATAAGCATGTGGGACAAACATAATCAATTATATGGTCATCTACAATTAGATTGTAGTAGTTTCATGCATCCTAAAGTGGATGGGTATGGTTGGCATATTAACTTGTGCTTGTACTGGGGCTGGAGTTTCTGGAGCAAACTCCCCTAGGCCCTCTCCCCTCCCCTTGGCATGAGATTCTGTTTGTTGACCAGTGAGTTATGACCATAGCAATGTCTTGTCTTGTCTTGTCTTATTAGAAAGCACAGGCTACTTTATACTACTTTTTACTATTATGCAAACTCTTGTTAGTGTAAAAGCTACTCCCTGAGAGTCCTAATTTTGCTGAAAGCTAGATTGAGTCAGCAGTCTTTGGAAAGTTTTCCATGTTTCTGCTATCTGGGAGTTTTCCTCACCATTCACCATTCAAAAATTTTACATTGATATTTGAATTTCTTGTTTATCTATGTTTGGTAATGTAATAATGATAGCCAGTGATACAATTGGCAGGCAGAAGTGAACTACTTGGGGCAACTTCGGCACTCTAACCTGGTCAAGCTCATTGGATATTGCTGTGATGACTACCATAGGCTGTTGGTATACGAATATATGGCTAGTGGAAGCTTGGAGAAACACCTATTTCCAAGTAAGTAGCAGTTATTGTCAATTTTATGAGCTTAGTGGAATGACCTCTCTATATGGTAACCCAAGTAGCCTCTAGATTGTTAATATTAATGTTTGAAGCTGCTTCTTCTGGAGCATTTGACTGAGAGACTTTGGGTTAATAGTATATCAAGCTTTTACGATGTACAATGAAATTATGTATTTGATACTTTTTTCTTGCTCATTTAAGAAGGGATCTTGTGATGGGAAAGATTTTTACCTAATTCATAAACATTAAGCGAAAGGATCCTGCAGAATACGACCATTCAAAAAATAAATTCTTTTTTCTTATCTTCTTATTTGTCTATTCTTGTTACTTAAAGAAATTAGTTTGTTTTCTTTTGAAACTCTTTTTTTCACCCAAAGAAGAAAAATCTCAGAATATAATCTTATTTCTTCTGATTGATCTGTAATTTTGAAGTAGTTGTGTTTACTCAATGTATTCATGCTCTACATTCTAGGAGTCTGTGCTACATTGACTTGGTCAAGAAGAATGAAGATTGCATTAGATGCCGCAAAGGGGCTTGCTTTTCTTCACAGTGCAGAAAGGCCAATTATATATCGAGATTTCAAGACTTCTAACATTTTGTTGGATGCGGTTAGTCATCGTTCTTTTCAGTTTATTATTTTACTTCCTGTTGCATCTTGTGTTTTTTATTCTTCTTTTAGGTACTAAGATTTTCCTGCAAATTGTGAAATTAATGAGGCGAAGAGTTGCCTTTCTTTTCAATAATAACCTTGTAATGGCATCTGTCATACGGTTGCAAGATTGAGCACATTGACCCCTTTCTTGAGCATTGAATACTGGTTATGTTTATTATTATTATTATTATTTTTACTCTTCTCTTTACAATCCTTTCCTTGTTTCTTACATGATTAACTTTCTTGGATCAAATTAAGTCTTGCTTGAGGAAATACATGCGCTGTCAAAAGCTTGCCATTTCTAGCTATTTCTGAAATTACTTTTAAAAGTGTTACCTAGCTAACACATCTAAAAGAAAAAGATTGTTATTGAAAATCTATTGTAGTTTTGATGGCTTTGTGATATTCTAGCTGAAGTTGCAATGTGAACATACAGGATTTCAATGCTAAGCTTTCTGACTTCGGACTTGCAAAGGATGGGCCTATGGGAGATCAAACACATGTGTCAACTCGAGTGATGGGTACTTATGGCTATGCTGCTCCTGAGTATGTCATGACAGGTGAGACTTATGATTTGAAAATTGCAGGAAAAATATTTTTAGGCAAATTTCCCTTTTTAAGATATGTTTAGAAGAAGAAATGTAACTTGCTTCGCATATCAAAAGTGGATCTTTGCTGTCAAGAATTCACACAAACTTGATAACTGTGGCTAGATTATTTGTAGAGTAAAGTTGATTGTAGTTTTTCATTCTTTTAAAGCCTGAGAATCTTTTGCAGCTTCCCTCCCCATCAAGCCTTTCCATTTTTTGTTGTAGTGATTGATATCCATTCTGGGGTCTGGATTTTTTTTGTTGCAATTTTAGTAGTCCTATTCTTCTAAATAGTTAGCCCGGTCTTGGCTCGTCTTGGCAAGGGCAGTCGGTGCTTTTCATTTGGGGATTCTCTTTATTCAGATGATAGAATTTTTGCCAAGGGAATTCTTGATGACTACTTGGGATAAGGAACAGTCTTAGTATGGCAGAACCCGTCTGGCATTCATTGATAAAAAAGGGGAAAGATATTACATTGATAATAGAATCAGTGTCTCTATAATGACGGCGGCAATTGACAATGACAATAACTACACTACAATGATAATTATTCTTCTAATTAACATAATAACACAGTAATGATGATTGTGAGCGCCAACCACCCCCCCCCCCCCCCCCCCCCCCCCCCAACCAATTTGTGGATAATAGGATAGAGCACCATTAGTTATTGAATTTTGTAGGCACCTTTCTATCTTCTTACCTTGATTGTTAACTTAAAAAGTTCTTCCTATATATATCCGTTTTGTAATACCGCCTTGTACTTTTATTATTTTTTTTATCTTTGTTGAAGCTATTAGCTTATTTTTTTTTTATGCCCATTGCTGAGATTTACAGGACATTTGACAGCAAGAAGTGATATTTATGGGTTTGGGGTTGTTTTGCTTGAAATGCTTATTGGGAGGAGAGCGATGGATAAGAGCAGGCCTAGCCGAGAGCATAACCTCGTTGAGTGGGCTCGCCCTCTCCTTAATCACAACAAGAAGCTTTTGAGAATTCTAGACCCCAGAATGGAAGGGCAGTACTCTACAAAAACTGCCATAAAGGTGGCCAATCTTGCATATCAATGTCTAAGCCAAAACCCAAAAGGAAGGCCTGTTATGACTCAAGTGGTCGAAATACTTGAAGCACTTCAAACAAAAGAAGGAAGCCAAGAAGAGGCAATGCTTCAAAGTGGAAATGGAAGTGTAACCCTTTATGAAGTCCCTAAAGGAGTGGCTGACACTTCGAGAAATGAGCAGAACTCGCTCAAGTGTGAGAGTGAAAGAGATGCCAAGTCTCAAAGGAGCAAACAAACAAATGGAAGGAGCAAAAGTGAGCCTCCGAAGGAGTGCGATCTTTACAGCCCATCTCCAGATGTTGGACTAGACGAGAAATGAGAATGAATCTACTTAAAATTGAAGTCAGAGTTGACACAAGGATGATCATCTTATAATCAATCGCCCAGTCCGTCATCGATGAAAGCTCCTTTTGTTTCTACTTTATTGTTTAAAGGAACTTTAGATGTTCAAGAAACATCAGATTTTTCCTGTATACAGCTAGAGTTCTGGTATCTTCCTTTTTACATACTATTTGGACTTCGTGGGCTGTTCAACCTCAACGTTCCCTGTGATTTTACTTGAAAACGGTTTGTACCAAGGAAAACCCAGAATCAGGTCTAAATTTGTATGCATTTCATATTAGTGTAGTTGAGCAGTTTGAATCCATCCTTTTCCAAGAGAAAATTTTCCTTTCTCTAAAGTAAGATTTCTTCTTGGATATTAGAAGTAAATTTGAATATTTCAAGAACTCAGCTTTGGGGGAATTGAGTATTTGGTGGTGAAATCTGAAGTTGAATGAGTAGGTGGATTTAGATAGAGATGAAAATGGTGAAATTTGGTGGGTTGCTCCTCTTGTAGAAAGATGTCAAGTAAGAAAAGCATAATCAATCTCAGTTAGTAAAATTTGCTAATAAAAGCATCTCATGTGCACCTCTGCCTTTCCTTCCATGGAATGGTGAATTTTTTTGTTTCCTTTCTTAAATAATCTCAAGAAATGAGTCTATGTGAAATCTCTCCTTCCAGAATCAGTCACATAAAAACATTCTACTGTTTCTCTTGAAGCACATTTTCTTCTACACAGAATGACAGAATTGCAATTCTTGATAAATTGTAATTCATAGCTAACAAAAGGAGAAAAAGAAAGAAGATATCAGAACCATTGCCCTGCCATCAATATGAAACTAAATTACAGGGCAATTCAACGTTTTGCCTTGTCATCTTCCTGAGATGGACTTTGAGCATTGCACACTAATATAAATACATGGGGTCGTAGTATCCAAACTATGCTTCTATTTGCTTGCTGTAATCAGGAGCATTTTCCTACAGGAATTGGAAAAGAAGAGAGAGTCAAATGAGATAGAAGCATCAACAAACTACCTGAGTGTTTTTGAACACTAGCCTACAGCATGATGCAAATCGACTGATTGATCATCATGACATGAAATGCAAACATCTGCTTCTGGTCTCCTAGTTACGAAGTTAGTTGGTAGGTGTACAACCTAACTTGAGGATCATTACCAAGGAAAGACGATTATTCCAAATATCTAATGTGTATATATTAGTATATGTATGTGTGTGTGTGTGTGTGTGTGTGTCTATAAAAGCCACCCTCCCAATGTACTTGATAATCAAAATGTAACTGAAATCGGTGGCAAAAGACAAACAGCTTGGCTAATCAAAATAGCTGCACTAGCATATAATAAATCAAGGCCAAATGAGAGCGAAAAAAAATGTAAAGATGTTCATGAATAAAAACTTACTAAAGTTCTAAGCTTAATATTTCTAGTTCAAGAAATTTAGCAAAATACTCTTCCTAGATGTGGAGGCCTTGGGCATTCTCTTTTATCCATCCCAGTTAAAAACAAAAATCTTACAGTTTTTTTTTTCAGCACACAGAAATTAAGGTTCATATTCATGGAAGATTTGGAAATTCGAAAGATACTTGATTATGTAGACACACGTTAAAGTGATTTTGATAAAAGGTAAGTGGACATAAAGGAGGTCTTACCCCATATTTGGTGCAATGCCTTTGCTAGTTCTGTAGCAAATCTCCTCTCTGCAGGATTCGAAAACTTCAACCCTGCAACTTGTTGAACGGATGACAGGAAAGCCCATCTTTGTTTTGGAGAAACAACAACATAATCTGGACCATGGATAGCAGTCAAGTCCACCACCTATGAAAAAAGAAATGCAGTATCTCCTTCAGGATTAACAGCACATCTAACAATTATGGAATTGTGATTTTGTTATGAATTGGTCAATTCACTACAAAATTCTTAAAAGATTTTCAGACAAGTAAAAAGACTTAAGTTGAATCTGCATTACTTCATAAACATGATAACAGCTTGAACTTGGGAAAAGCTCTACCTAACGAATCCTCATTATGGCACACAAGCAGACATACAGTTTAACTGCTAGATAAATGTCAGTCACTTACAAGCGAATAATATTATGGCTTGGAGTTCAAAAGTGAGCATTAACTTGAATAGATTGCACATTCTCGTGAATGAAACAGAGACAGTAAGTTGGTGAATTCCAAAACACTGCAGCTGTTTATAGAATCCTAGAAAGAAAAAAGAAGATGTCTGACTGTGCTAATGTTACTACCCTGAAAGAAGATAAAATAACTTTTTCATTCCCTAGTAAGCAAGTCTAAATGTACACCATAAAGTTCAGTAAAGTCTTCAGTCTATTGATGCAAGATTTGCCAAAAAAAAAAAAAAGAAATGTAATCCTGGCAACTTTGCAGCCGCATTATGTACCGTACTCTGCTTCAATGGAGCTATACAAAAAAAAGTGGCACTCTGTTGTAAAACAAGAACATATAACAAGGGACTTATTATAATGCCAAGGTAAAAGTATCTGATTTCAAAATTTGCCTCACTTGTATCTAATGCAGAATTCTAATCTTTCTAATGCTTAGTACAGTGGATCTTCTAATGCAACAAACAGATCCAAGGGTAAAAGGGGAAATGATAAATGAACTGAAGAATAAAGGCAATGCTAGGGCATAAAGCAACAAGAAGTGGAAACCAGTAGTAACTTGCCTGCTGCAACCACGGGAAAATGGAAGTTGTGAATTTTTGCTTTGACAAGTATGATGCCAAAGTATTTAGAAGGTCAAAGGCTGTCTTCTCTGACAAATGTTCCAGTACAGGACCTGTTCTATCCATTAGTTCAAACAAAACAAGTTCATCGCCAGAGCAAAGAGCTTGCACATAAGCAGAGTCTATATCACCTTCTAGATAACCTTTTACGACTCTCCACATATCATCTTTTCTTTCCGAATTGTTCTGTCTGGTGTTAACAACAGAAACATTACCAGTTTTTCTCATTTGGCTACCATAAGTTCCTTGCCCTCGGCTGCCCTTCCCAATAGAGCTATTAGTTAATGTTAGAGATGGACTTGTCCACATGTCTGTACCTTGCTTACTAATACTGCTTGATGAGCTCCTGGTGCATGTATTTTCTTCCCAAATATCTGCACCTTTTGGCGGCAATGATGTTGGCTGTCGATTACATCTATCCACAGATGGTCTTGGAGTGCACGTAGAGATTCTAGGAGAACAAGAATCTTGATTTCTCTTTAAAAGTTTAGCTGCAGCTATCTGAGTATATCTTCCACCATGGACAAGCTCTTGTGCCATACCATCAACCACATCTTCAAGACTTGACACCTTTAATTGGATCATTGACAAACTATCCATAATGTTTGATGCGAATATCTGAATGTTGTAAGCAACATGACATCCATCAGATTAATGTAAAAATTTCAAACATACAAGGGCTAACATCACGGAAACCTCTTAAATTTGTTCAGAGTAAAGAAAAATAGGAGGATAAATTAGGCTTAGCTTCTTTATGCAGGTTCTTTAGAACAAAACAAGCCTCGAGTTTCTATAGAAAGTAGCACTAGTAAACTCAATTATTCAAGGATATCAATTCAATTTATTGCCTAATCATTATTTGCTGAATAGCAGATCAGGATGGCTTTCTTTCTTGCTAGACTGTTTGTATGTAACATTTCTTTCAAGATTTTTTTATAAATAACATGTCCCGCTGGGATCACAAGTGTAGCAAGGGTGATGGGATGAACCATGTTTAAGTGTTTGCAAGACAGAACAGCTACCTTGAATAGATCCATCAGATTTGTTTGCTTATTTTCAATCTCGAGAAGATGCTTTTGAATGGATGCCATTTCATTTGCTGTTTTTGAACAACCACCATGTACCATGGGAGAACAAGATTCTGTAACTGTGGAATCTAAGCTTTGACGATCCTGGATTTTGGTCGTGTATCTTTTTTCTTCAGTACTAATTTCTTCAGCTGGACACATTGAACCTCTACCTGTTTTCTTCACAGGATTGATGTCATCAACATCTGGACAAACTGCTAATGCTTTACACTCAAAATTCTCAGGGAAAGGACTGAATGCAGAAGAGCGCTCAGGTTTGTCATCCACATGCATGTACTCATAGTCAATATCTTGAGTACTTCTCATGCCAGCACTTGTTCTTTCACATGTTTTGGTAACACAACTACCCTGGGATTCTTCATATGGAACATCTGGTAGGGCAGTGCTATTTCTCTTTGGAACTGCAATTTCTACATGCCAATCATTTGCTTTCGAATGATGAACCTTCTGAGCAAGGCTTTGCCCTGATTGTTTGAATGAGAGAGGAACCCTTTCTTTGACTGTATTAGTACTGATTTTCTTAAATGTGCCATCCCTAGGGGTAGAATCACACGCACTTGTTACATCGAGGTACTCATCTCTATAGAAATTTTCTGTAGAATGGACAAAATGAAACAACATCAAATTCAACTACAGCTTGGAAGAAGAAAGAAAGACCAGGAGGAGAAGCCATCAATTACAAGAGACCAAAAAAATTAATCACATACTAGTAGTAAAAAATTCAAAGCACAACAGCAAAAATGAAGGAGCATTTATTTAAACACGTGAAATTGATAATGTTGGTAACATGGCAACAAAAAAGTAAGTTTTAATTACACGACTATTGCATGTAAACGAGAGTATGTAACAATGAAAGAATAAGGCCTAAAATAGCAAGATAGGGATGAGGTTGATCTAATCCACTTCTTTGCTTAATGGTTGTTCTTCATGATTTCTGTGATATAAGTCATCTTCTAATTCTATCAACACTACAAAGAAGCCAGTTGTTTAACCCTTATTACACTAATCTACTGCAAATATTGATGTGGACATGTAAAATTATTCTCCTCGCTGACTAAGAGTCCAAAGTGACATATAAACCCTTTAGAAACGTCACGCAAGTCACCATGATCATTCAAGTTGATCTACCACTGTCTTTAACACTAATATTGGCTGATCCAAGATTGATCATCTTTAAGCTACTGCAAAGCATAAAGTATGCCAATGAGTCCCATTAATTTTGAAGATTCAACTACAAAAGAATGTCATACTTGAGTTTTTATCATTTCCTAACAATAGATGATATAAATAAAGTTACTATAATAGGACCAATTTCTACAGTTCTTAACTGCAGATTAACATGTCTGACTGGAATTGAAATGCTGCAAAATCATGGATATCTAATATAAAGAATTTGAATAAATTAATGCTAAATAACCACGCATTCAAACATCTTGATAATACTCCAATTCCCTATCATTGGAGTTACGTGTAAAAGAGTAGTGTCTGACATCAATCTGGAAGAAGCAAATACAGGATTTAATAAGTATTTGTGGCCCAAAACATATTGGTTTAAATTTTTAGGTTAACATTGAGTTTCAATGTTGAGGAAATAAATTATACATATGAGTTACATGGCAAAGAAGTACTATATTCTACTATTATTAAACCAGGGAAAAAAGGACCAAAGAAGAAAGAGAAAGGAAATAAGTGATACATGTGAGGCATTTGGACAATTATGAGAAAGAAGTTCAATATTCTACCGAAGAAGAAAGAGAAATGAAATAAGTGATACATATGAGGCATTTAGACAATTGCTTTACATGGGAAAGAAGCACGGCATTTTACTATGACTAAACCAGGAAAAAAGGGACCAAAGAAGAAACCAATCAGTATCTGGATATCTAAAACAGTCTGCCGTAAGTGGAAAACTAAATAGTGATAATAGCTTGAGAGAAGTTCATTATAATTTGAACTGCAGCTTCCACACATTCATCCCTTGAAACTGGGAATGAAGATGAGAAACAGCATTATAAAGGAAGAAAAGTTGCTGGTGTGCCCACACACAAATGTCTAGCTAAGCAAGCTTTCTAAGGTTATACTCAAAATACTCAAGTTGTATACTCGAAGAACAAATGAAAAGCCATGGGGTGGCAGAAATCCTTAAATTAACTCTAGTAAAGAGGCATGCAATAGAGGTAAACAACTGTCTCAAAAAAAAAAAACTGTCTCAAGCTACCCATAAGACTGAACATCACTAACTCACCCATGAAATTACAAACACTAGAGAGCAAACCTTTAACAGAAGAACCTGCTTCTGATGGTTCTGGTGTATCACTACCAGGAAGATTTCTCCAAATTTGTAATGCCTGGAGTGCTGTGTCCCTAACGGGTTTAACCTACATAACATTGAAGAATCACGTAAAGATCCTACTTTCACAAGATAGATTCTTGAAAACATTAACTAATAAATGCTAACTTCTTAATAACAAGAGGTTGTTGACCTTGTCAAAGCGACATGATTCAAGACATCGCAAGCAAGAAGACTTGAAAGAGATAAATAATGCTCCACCACTAGAAGCAATGTCCCCTAGCGCTGCAGAGGCAGCTTTGCGTGTTAGCCAGTCACTATTCTTGAGAGCTTCTTGAATGCTAGCAATAGCAGCAGACAAAGCACTATGTGTGGCAGCACCACCAGCCTGGAAAAGTTACAAAATAGACAAATGAATGAAGAACAAAATATTAGTTCACATGCTCCTATCATAATTAAATATAAAGAACCATTGGCATTGCTTCACATAAGGCTGCTTAGATGTTTGCTCCCCATTTTCTTTTCTTCCAGTTGGAGGGGACTCAAATTATTTCCCATGTTGATGGAAGGTTGCTTTTCAGGAAATAAAAGGTCACATATAACTGGAAACTTTTTCCTTTTCCAATCATTTGAATGTTGCAATTTTAGAAAGAAAGAACAAGTCCTCTTCCATTATTCTGTTGAATAACTCCAGATAAGCGCTATCATAAATCAGAAAAATAAATATAGTACAGTGATCATCAAAACCTGAATACTATCCTAATTGTATGCAAAAAAGAAACTAGACCTGAATAATACTTCTGTTCAATTCAATGATAGCTGGTTTTGCCATGAAATGTGGATTCTTGAGCAACTTAACAGTCCTGGCTAGCATCTTCTGCAGTATTAACACTGGGGGATCATGGATATTGTCAATGACCCGAGCCAAACATAATGCTGAACCAGACTGTATTTGCTTGCTTTGCTCACCCAAGGCTTCAAAAAGTGGCTTCACTAGTGCAACAAAAAATCCATCATTTTCACCCTCATTGCTACCCAACTTGGAAGCCAAAATACCCATGGTATCTACACAAGTATCTCTCACAGCCGTATCCGTATCCTTCAGCCGTTTAACAATACTAGCAACCATCTTTCCTAAGTAAGGTAGTACAAGGCTTTCGTGGTAAGTTGCCAGTGAAGCCATTGATCGGATACATTCCTTACGAACTGCACTCTTTTGCTCTGAATCAGTGTCCAATATGCAAGAGAAAAACAAGGCAAACCCATCTAAGGTTAAGCTTTCAATTATTTTCTCAAGCTCTTCAACCCCAATTTGGTAAGTATCCCTATCAGCAATCTTGTTTAAGGCAAGAACCACGCGTTGTTTGAGCTCAAAAGCCACTTGCTGACTATTCACCCTTGTAGTTCCTTTCCCCTTTCTCCCTCGAAACTCAGGCCCCATTTCTGTCTTTGTCAAGCCACAACATTAAGCTCCATAATCCCATTCCATGTTTGTCCTTCAAGAACCAACGTATGTGTCAAACAAAAATTTTCAATCTTTAATTATGAATGGAGTTTAAAAAAATTTCCTGCAATTATATAATCAAAAGTGAAATTCAAAAAAGCTAAAGTGAAACAACATTTTCCATGATAACAAGATTTAACAGAGAACCAAAAGATAATGCACTCTTTAGTGAGTAAAATGAAGATATAAACGCATTTGAGAATGAAGATACAAAGGCATGATAAGAGAAAAATAATAAAAATTCAAACTTTATTTTAGTAATCAACAGCATGCTCCAACTACAGGCTAAGTACACACATGAAGCAAATTTTGACCCAAAAGACACACACAAACACACAAGAAGCTTAAAAAATAACTCCCTTCTGCAAAGTTAAAACACAAATTAAACAAGAAATGGAGCCATTTCCCAAAATTATTCGACAAAAATCGCCACAACAAAATTTGATTAAATGAATAGCATACAACCAACCAGAAATTACAATAAAACAAAACAAAAATCCACAAAAAAAAAAAAACTTCTCTTTTCCGGTTAATGAGCAACCTTTTCAAACCTAAAAAACAAAATAATCAATTTGAAACTAAGTAGTACCCTAATTGAGCTCAAAATTCAAACGAAGATTGCACAAAGAAGCCTAAAGGTTGAAAATTGGAAACATCACAGTGCTCAAATTTTCTACTACACTATTGATTTTTATCGAAACTAACAATTACAATCACTAAAATACAAAATAAAGCAGCAAATTCAAAATTTTCTTAAAGAAAAAATAAAAAGCAGTAAAAAATAAAGTGTGATTAGTGATTTAATTAATTAATTTGAAATGGAACGCATATCAATGCTCTGAATAGAGAAAAAAAGATGTCCAACCCAAGTTCGAGAATATCTTTACCTGCTGCTTATACAAGTTACTAAGTAGTACAAGTTAGTGTGTGACTGTGTGTGCGAGACAGCCAGAGAAGAGTGAGTGACTGACTGAGAGAAGTTAGTGTGTGTGCGTGTTTTTTTTTTCGGGGTTTTTATTTTGTGTGGGTTTGAGTTTTTGGCGCTTTGGGATGGGTTTTCGAATTTAGTGGAGCGTTGAATGGTGGGACCTAAGAATTTATAATTTATTTGGAAATTAGTGTTCCTGTGCTGCATTTGAGTTGGCCTTTTCTGGGTTTTTTTTTTTTAACCAAAGTGATAATTTTATATCGTAAAAAGAAAAATTTAAGAGAATCACTTTATTCACTGGTTCAACAATCATAATGTACAGTTGGATATTCCAAATTTTGGAATATTGTAAATTCACAAATCACAAAATATCTCCTTTTCGTAATTTTTAGTTACTTTTCTCACGATTTGAAACATGAAACATTCATTTACCTTATTGTATTTTGGTATTTTATAAAGAGTAATGATAGTGGGAGTGAAAACGTAAAGTGACTGACATGGCAGTTATAAAAAGACAAACTAATATGCTAACCAAATGATAAGTGAACCCTAATGGATAATGGATAATGGATAATTTTGTCTTTTTATAACTGTCACATCAATCACTTTACGTTTTCACTCTAATTTTTCACTATATCATTACTCTTTTATAAAATAGTTAATCTACTATGAATTATGTTCATATATGTCATAACAAATTAATTAAAATTTCAATTCACGATAAAAATAATAAAAAATTAGAATTACAATTTCAACACGATTAATTGTCCGTTTCATATATGTAGAGATGGCCACTTTCACGGTTCCGGAACCGGAATCGTGGCCCCACAAAACCGGAACCGGAACCAAACCGCCCCTCGGCGGTTCGGTTCCGGTTCCTGATTTTGTGGAACCGGAACCGGCAAGAAAAAAAAAACTATAAATATTTATATACTACTTCATTTTCATCACATAATTTCTTAGTTTTCTAATCTTTATATTGTAATTTTTAACATAATTTCTTAGTTTTCTAATCTTTATATTATAATTTTTAACGTTTATAGTTTAGGGTATCAATTTTTTTAATTAATTATTCTAATTATATTATTATATTGTTTAATCATTCTTTCAATACTCTTATCATTTATATACTTTACTTTCTCACTTATCTAATTCTTCATAATTCTATTTTTCTAAAACTTCCATATATGAGTTCAATTTCAACTATTAATCCAATTATACTATGTATCAACTTAATTTTCTAATTTATATTATCCTAATTCTCTTTTTATATTATGCTAATATACTATTTGAATTCCAATTAATAGTTCGATCATTCTCTCAATACTCTTATCCTTTCTATATCTTTCTTTCTCACTTATCTAATATTCATAATTCCATTATTCTAAAAAATTCATATATTAGTTTAATTTTAACAACTATTTTAATTATGTTATTCTATTATACTAGTTGAATTCTAATTAATAATTCAAATATTCAAATATTCTTTCAATATTCTTATTATTTTTATATTCTTGAATCTCACTTATCTAATTTTTCCTACTTTCTAGTTCTATTATCTAAAAACTATATATTAATTAAGTTCAATTGTAACTATTATTATTCTAATTATGTTATTATGTTGTATTATTTGAGTTTTAATTAATAGTTTAATCATTATTTCAATAGAAATCAAATTTAAAAGTGGGATTACAATCGAAATTCGAAACTAAATCGAAAAAAATCGAAATTGGAACAAAACCGGAATCGGAACCGGACGGAACCGGAACCGGAACAGCCGGTTCCGGAACCGGCCCTTGGCGGTTCGGTGACCGTGAACCGGTGGTTCCGGAATCGGAACCGCCGGTTCTGGAACCGTGGCCATGACTACATATATGAATCGTGTCTTATATATAAACAAGTTTCATATGAGTTTCTGTGCTATATCAATTTTTAGAATAGTCAATTTCAGATGCGGTTAAACAACATGAATAATACAAAAATTTCAGTGAAATTAGTTCATACATGAGACATACATCATATATATAAAATGGGCAATCTTGAACTCAATTCACAATAGAGAATATGTTGATATAATAATAGAGCAATGGTATGGAGTATGAAATATTATTTTACTTTGATCTGCAATATTAAATCTAAGACATTTCCAAGTCCTAAAGTCTCACAACTGGATTTCTGTACACCCTTTCTTGAACCTGTAGATGGAGAACTCTAAAGAGGAACTGAAGGATAAGTGCATTAAACTTCTGCCACCATTTTGGACTGAAAAAATTCAGACAGGAAATGATTCCTAGTCCTACACTAAATCCAAAGGCAGCAGTTATATATCCCCACTCAATTCCATTCTTGGCAGTGTGCACATCAAAGAGACTTGTTGGTGATAATTCACTGGAGTTCGAGTTATTGCAGCTTAAGTTCAAAGGAAAGCCACACAGCCCCGTGTTTCCTAAAAAAGAAGTCTCAGGAAATGTTTGAAATTGGCGGCCATCTGGGATTTTTCCAATCAGTTGATTATATGATAGGTTCAGCACTGAAAGAAATGTAAGATCTCCAAGCTTTGGTGGGATCGTTCCTGTTAATTGGTTCATTGAAAGGTCTAGTGATCCAAGCTGTGTCAAGTTTCCCATTGATGGTGGAATTGTGCCTGTGAGAGCATTATGAGACAAGTTGAGAATGTAGAGTGCTTTTAGTCCTCCAACTGCATCGGGTATCATTCCCCGGAACTTATTGCACGAGAAATCCACGATTTTATACATGTTTAGAATCTTAGCAAGCTCAAGCTCCGCCCCTTTGATGGTGACCTTCACCCTGTCCAGATAGTACGATATAGATAGTACTAGGATTACATATTGCAAGGGCAGTGCTTTACTATCATCATCAATCCTCATTCCTCCCCAATTTAAGAAAAGTCCTGGTGGAAGAGCACCGCTGAAGTTGTTGTAAGCAATATCCATGATCTGAAGACTTGGCCAACTGTATTTGTCCCAAGAACAATTGATTTCACCTTGGAACCTGTTGGATCGCAAAATAAGGATGCGCAAGTTTGGTCCCTTTGCCAATGCGCAAGGGAATTTGTCTTGTAAGTTGTTGTTTCCAACATTCAGAACTTGCAACAATTTGCAATTGGCCAAGGATGTTGGAATCTTCCCTTCCAACGCATTCCAGCTGAGGTCTAAGGTTCTTAGCTGAGAGTTGTTTTGGAATGTATCTGGTATCAGGCCGTGAAGTTTATTTCCCCTTAGATTAAATATCCCAAGAGTCTCCACCATTGCAAATAGGCAAGTTGGTATTCTACCAATCAAGGCATTGTTAGATAAATCAAGAACCTGGAGATAGCTTGCATTGCATATGGATTCAGGGATATTTCCTGGGATGTTATTATTTGAAAGAGAGAGGAAACGGGTGGTGCGGGTAATGTAGTCACCAATGTTGGGTGGAATGGAAATGCTAAAATTATTGCTCGAGTAGTCTAGATACATAACGCCCAAGCCCTGTGGTGGAATGGGTATCTCACCCTTGAGCTGATTAGCATGCAGGTCGAGTGCAAATAAGAGAGGAGGAAAGGTATAAGGCTTTTGGAGGTCTTCTAAAAGATTAGAAGAAAGATTTAGATCACGTAATCCATCTTTCCAAATCCAATTTGGTATCTCCCCCGTAATATTGTTTAGTGAAAGATCTAATTGGAACATTTCTGTTTGATTCTTCAGATCAGGGAACATTTTCAGATTGCAAGAGGCAAGTTTCAGTATGCGGAGTTGTGGAAATGTGGATAAACATGTACTAGTACTGCAACTTGCATCTATTGACAAATTGTTGTAAGAAAGCTCAAGTTCATGTAGATTTTGGAGAGCATTAAACATGTCTAGTCTTATAGTTCCAGTAAAAAAGTTGAAAGAAACAGAGAGGACATTAAGCCTTTGGAGATCAAAAATGAACTTTGGAATGAATCCACTTAGATGATTACTACTCAGATCGAGTACTCGGAGTAAAGAAGAGGAAGCGTTGGGAAACTCTCCAATCTGACCACTAAATCGGTTACTGGAAAGTTTTAGATTCTGCAAGGATGGGAGAGCAAACAAAGATGATGGAAAGCTCCCAGACAGAGAATTATAACTCAAGTCAATAAATTCAAGGTTTGTAAGGCCTTTAAAATGATCAGAAGAAATAGGACCAGCAAAAGCATTTCTTGACAGGTCCAAATAAACCAGTTCTGGGAGATTTGCTATTGTGGTAGGAAGTGGTCCACTGAAATTGCAATTACGCAGGTCTATCTTTGAAAATGCTCCAAGATTCCCAATGGAGTCTGGCAATGAACTTGAAAAGTTTTTATAGCTATGCACAATCTCTCTAAAGGATCCATTCTCAGGAAACTGTGGCAAACTACCCCCAAGTAAGAAATTATTTGACAACACTAAACTCTCTAGTGTTGTTGCCTGGAATATTTTCTCTGGCACTTGTCCATACAAATCACAAGAGCCGAGACTTAAGGCCATCAAATTTGTGAAGTTTGCAAAGAACTCTGGAACTATGGTCGAGAGTTTGTTATTGTCAAGTGCGATATTTGTTAGTGAACGAAGCTTGAGAAGAGAAGAGTTTATAGGACCCGAAAGGTAACAATTTCTTAGACTCAATATTTGTAATTTAGACAAAGATGAGAAAGCATTGCACCAGGCGCTGCCTTGAGCTGAAATATTGACACCATCAAGATGAAGTTCTCTTAGCTGTGTGAGATTTTGAAAGAGTGCTTTTAAACCTCCTGGATTCTTTAATTGCAGCGGCTCATCTGGAAAATAGATGGAGAGATCAAGAGTAACCAAGCTCGTCATTCTGGACAACCCAATTGGGATTTGCCCCGTGAAATAAGATTCCGAAAAATTCAGGTACTTGAGGCTGGTGAGATTATAGAGCTCTATTGGAAATTTGACAGAATGGAAATTGTTCCAAGCCAGATTCAGCTTCTCAAGATGCTGGAGACTGAAAATACTTTTCCAATCTTCATTCCGAACGGAAATTGATTCATTATCAAGTTCCAGGCTGATAACATGGCCAAAATTATCGCATCCTACTCCACCCCAATTGCAGCAGTTCCTACTCTGGTTCCAGAGCACAAGCTTCTTTGAGTGGGTGGAGTCGAGCTGCAAAGCATCCCTGAATTGAACCAAATGCGATCTTTGATCATTGAGACAATTGCCAGAAACATGAAGAGTTTGGATGCAGGAAAAGAGTTGGAAAACAGATGTGAACCAAAGCAACGAGAAAGGGAAACTTCCCATTTTAGAAATTTGTCAAGTTGATCATCACAATTCAGAGAACTATAAAGCTTTAAATTGAAGAAGTTTAGAACTGGAGAACAAGAGGCATGGCCACTAGTATTTGATTTGTTTTCAAAGTCAGCCAATGCCTTGACTTCCACTTTGTTGTAAAAAAATTTGCTAGAAAATGACTGATGGAACTCTTTTATTTATAAAAATTTAAAGGATGAAAAACAGATATTCGTATGAAAATGACTTCTGGTCTCTCATTTGCTCCCTCCCCAAAAATTGCCACTTGACCACGGCACATTGTCTATTCGCTTTGCTGGCAAGAAGGCGTCAAACTTCAGTTCATGAGACCATAGCGCAATGGAGGAGTTGCGACACGTATCTCAATTGTTAAGCATCAAGTTTTCAATACACACTATTAATATCTTTCATTTCATTCCTTATTTTAATTTATAAATACATTAGACAAATATTTAACTAAAATTTTATCACGTAATTAATGAAATATAAAAGATAAGTATTAAATACTATATTTATAGATTGAAACAGAGATTAATACCGTAAATGTAATACAAGGTCAGCCACCAAAATAAGTTCTTTGTTTGATTTAAATCACCATATAATTAAAAATTGAATGCACCTAAAAGGTATTGACCCTTGATTTAATAATTTAAAAAAAGTCCACGTTAATAAAGTTATGAAAAGGATCCGTTCTCTTTTTTATTATTCTTAATCTTAATCTGACATAATTATTAAATCTTAAATAACATCATCTTGTGGTTTTCTTTTATGTTTTATGTCAGCCGCTATCGTGCCATTCCAGACTACGTCAACTCTGACCGTGCCTTTCCAAATGTTATTATTACTTGTTTAACTTAAATTTGATTTGAGTTTCCATTTTCTTTTTCCATTTAATTTTCTTGCTAATTTAGTTTGCTTCATTTATAATTCTTGAGAAAAACTCTCCTGAGATCGTCACGGGAGTAAATCTCAATTTTAACATATCATAAAATATAAAAAATTAGAATTACAATTTCAATCGTCATTAATTGCGTCTCATATATAACAGTGTCTTACACGAATTTTTCTCACAATTCTTACCCTTTATCGACTAATAATAATATTAATTAATTATTATAATTATTATGTTACGTCCTCTAGGTTACCTTATATTGCCCTTTTGACTAGGGCAATGTTTCCTTCCCGTACGTTAAAATAAGAAGAAAAAAAAAACTTTTTCCCGTCCCATTTCTCGATTGGTATTAAGTAATGAAACTACTTCCTCACATTATTGAACAGAAGAAATTGAACCGTTTGAGTCTGCTTTTACTTTTTAAAAGACACTTAAAACATCCATAAAAAATGACAAAATTCAATTCATCTCTCTAGAAGGGGATGCATGTTATGGGCTGCTATTAATTAACTTGTAGGATTTTTTTTATTGTATCATCAAAATTTCAGCAGTTTTACTTGCTATACAAATAATTAAAGAATGGAACTAAGAAATCATTTTCAGCATAAATGAAAAGAAAATAGACTAATGATCAATTATGTTTCATATAGTTTAGGTAGGCAAGTGTAGCTAATCACAAAGTTCAGAGTAACAATGTGTAATTAACTCTATTTTTTTAATATTATTATATACTCTGTTTTGCATATATTTTATTTCTGAAAAAAATTTAATCAAAATGCTACCAAAGTTATATGTTTTAAGGGTAGCATAATAAAATTTAATGTTTTAAATTAGGGGCTCAATTCTTATACTAATGAGTTACGAAAAACAACCAAAAGAATTGCTCGATCATTTATCCTACAAATGCATAATAAATTGATTTCCAATTGTAAACTTCTACACATGATTTAGCGGGAGGATTGGGAAAATTAGAAGAGAAATATGGAGCAAACAATACTATATTTATACCTTCTTTTCTTTAATAAATTTGATTTTCTCTTTTTTTTTTCCTTTTTGTTTGTTCATCATCTCCAGAACTTTCAAACCAGGCCTTAATAGTTAAGAAGGTTGGCAAAAGCACCCAAACTCCAATGTTCAAGCCATGGGCTTCTCAATTGTGTCCACAACAATTCTTTAGTTGAGTTATCCATGCTAAACTTGGGCACATCCAATACTTCAAGTTCCTTCGATTCAGTACATACTACCAAATTTAACTGAGGGTTTGATAGACACAAATTATATTATTTATCTTGTGTTATTTTGGGGGATAAACTTGAATGGAATCTATACTTAATTAAGAATATCTTGCAGATTTGGATGAATTGATGATGTGGAGCAATAGAAAAGGAAGAAGATTAATTTGGAAGCTTTTGGACTCGTTTTGGAACGTGAAAGAGCAATTATTGGAAGGAGAAATTTCCTTAATCTAATTTGAAAATAATGGAGAGCTTTCTAGAAGATTAAATGTTGGAGATAAAGATGAAGAAATTTGGCAGCACAAGGGTTCTAGGCAGTTAACAAATGGGTAGCCGCATGTGGTTTATTTGAATTTGAAAACAAGAGGAGTCATTCTTTTAGTTAGATTAGGAAGTTTTATTTTCTCTCCTAAGGGAGTAGATTAATTAGGGTTGAGAGACCTGATAGAGGAGCGCAGCTTTTTGGAGAGTTCTGCAGTTTTGCAGAGCTCCAGATTTACACAAGAACGCCCGTCGTTTGCCCAAACGACGGGCGGCTCAGTTTGATTTTCTTAATTCAGCTTTATTTCTTTTAATTCTTGTTTTGTTTTAATTATGTTTAGTGAGTAGTTTCTTTTCTGGCTGTAAGTAATGAATCACTAATCATGCGTGAATTGTGAGACCTAATTGTTTTAATTAAACGTTCTCTTATTTAATTCCAAGAGTTTTCTGAGCCCAAACGACGGGCGGCTCAGTTTGATTTTCTTAATTCAGCTTTATTTCTTTTAATTCTTGTTTTGTTTTAATTATGTTTAGTGAGTAGTTTCTTTTCTGGCTGTAAGTAATGAATCACTAATCATGCGTGAATTGTGAGACCTAATTGTTTTAATTAAACGTTCTCTTATTTAATTCCAAGAGTTTTCTGAGCCTAAAGTTAATTATCTAATTTAATTAAAGCTTGATCACCTTTAATCGAATTAGGTAGAGCCAATTAATCCCTTATTAAGTCACTGAATTTAATAGGTAAGATTAATTAGTGGCGAAGCTACTGTCTCGGTAGATGGAAATAATTTGTTAACAAATTGTTGCATGCTGATCATGGTATGATTTGTTAGAGTTAGGTTCTTCACTACTTAATGCTTTTGTAACATTGAATCTGGTGTTCGTCTGATTCCGGCCAGGTTATGTTATGAATAGGGAATTACTTGATTAAGCTGATACTTGTCAATTAACGAATAATTAAGGAAGGATTGGGTTATGTCAGAGCCGATTCTCGGTAACCTATAACTAACTGGTTAATGAGAGATTGTTATCTTTGAGTCGATGAACAATTAAGAATTGATTAGTGTGGAATTACTTATTGCTGGATCTTTCCCCTTTAATTAATTAATTTCTGAATTTTGTTATTTATTAATTTCATCATTGATTTCTTTTGATTTAATTGTTTTTAATCATTAATTAAATTGTTGTTACTATTTGGCAAATTAACGAATTTAAAAGGTAGTGTTGTTCCTCGTGGGATCGACCTTACTCGCACTATATTTAGTTTATATTTTAGAGTAAGTAAATTAATTTGGTACAAAACGACATACCAGGATTGAGCCATTGTGGCTAGCTCAGTGATCAAGATAGCATATAAAATTTAGGGTTTTAAATGATTCAATTCTTATTGATGTGGTTTCATGTGAAATGGGTTCATATAGAAATCTGGGAGTTAATTACGATTTCAACGCACAATAAAAGTCACATAAATTTAGAATTACGATTTCAATGACCATTAATTGTCCATTTCGAATCGATTTCACATGAGTCTTTTGTCATTCTTATTCTAACGAGTTACAAAAAACAACCGAAAGAATTGCTTGATCATTCATGCAACATACGCATAATAAATTCATTTCCAATTGTAAACTTCTACACTTGGTTTAGCTGGAGGATTGGGAAGATTATTAGAAGAAAAAGACAGAGCAAGAAATAATTTTTTTTCCCCTTCTTTTCTTTTCTTTAATAATTTTGATTTTCTCTTCTTTTGTTTTTATCATCACCCAAACTCCAAAACCAGGCCTTAATTAATAGTTAAGAAGGTTGGCAAAAGTACCCGTACTCCAATTTCCAAGCCATGGGCTTCTCAATTGAGTCCACAACAATTCATTAGTTGAATCCATGCTAAACTTGGGCACATCCAAAACTCCAAGTTCCTTCAAGTCAGTACTGTATTTCAGACAACCAAATTTAAGTGAGGAAGGAGGGCTAATGATGTCGTGCTCTTCTTCCTTTGCTGTCGGAAAACTCATAATACTTTCACTTTGGGCCAATGATTCTCCCAAATGTTCTTATGGGCTTTCTTGTGAGTGAACAGATGATAAAGCTGGGCCGATCGGCTTACTCAGATCCTCCATTGCAGCCCTTGGCTCTAGAATCTTGAATGATGTTGCCTTCCTATATATTTTGCATACCACTACATCCTCCTCCATTTTATAAAAGAGTAATGACAGGGGGAGTGAAATTCTGGAGTGAAATTCTGGAGTGACTGACGTGACAGTGATAAAAAGACAAACTAATACCCTAACCAAATGATGAGTGAACCCTAATGGGTAAGGGATAAGTTTGTCATTTTATCACTGCCACGTCAGTCGAATTTCACTCCCCCTATCATTTCTCTCTATAAATCAAACCACCAATAGAACTCAAAATAGCAAGGAAGTCATTAAAAATTTAGAAACATAGACAGCTGTACCATAAGATTTCTTTAGCATTTTAGAATTTTCAAGCTTGCCACTATACCCCCATGCCTAAAATTTTCAAGCTTGCCACTATACCCCCATGCCTCCTTTGGGGGGAGAGGGTAAGTGGAAAAGATAAACTGATTAGAACATCCAGTGATTCTATCAACATATACGGGGAAAGTGAGCAAAAGTAGCAGTGGCACTAACCAAGAGCCATCTGCCGCTTGTATCTTTTCAATAAACAATGCAGCTCGCTCTATACAACGTTCCACTTCTTCCCTTCGGTGCCAAGGGTATAATCTTTTAAATGCAGTCAAAGCTTGAATTGCAGCCGAGGAACATTCAACATAACTGTATAGCCACCAAAATTTTTGTCAATAATCATAAATCAGCATCACTCACCAGCTCAAAAAAACAAAAAATCGAAAATTGAACTTCACACTACAATTCCTATTCTACCACTTGTCTAAGTAATCTATGCGGAAAAATGTCAGTGTTTGTGGCCCAGAATACACTGTTACAGAGAGATGCATAAAAATTTTAAACACATTGGTGTAGATATCTTACGGATAGTCAATAACTATGTCACCAAAAGTTTCAGCAGGGTTGATCAGCTGCATAAATAATAGATAATCAAGTACAAAAAGAAAAAAAAAACTTCATAATCTTTATCATTTGAGAAGTGTAATGGCAATAAAGAGAAAAAATATTACCTCTAGCCAAGCATAGGATCTTGTGAGTTCATATGTTGCAAAGCCACCATAAGAATTCTGAAAGATTACCAGGAAAACCCCTTTTAGATGCTCTGAGACAATGCAACTATGGATAGAAGCCCATAAACATGTTAAGATACTTTATGCAGAACACAGGAAAGCGAAGAAGAAGCCAATTATTTGCTTACTGTTTATGTCACTTTGAAAGAAACCACAATTTTAAAAGATTTCCAAGTGATGAAACTTTGAAATTTTGTCTTTTACGATAAATCCAAATTTATTTTGTTTCACAATTTTTACAATTCATTATATTACCATATGATCAAATGAATAAATGATTTTCACCCCTCAAATTCTTCTTTCTTTGTGTACTCTCTCATTCTATTTCTGGTAGTCATTTAATCTAATGGTCTTTGTTGCTAAAAGTTTCGTCATTTAATGTTCTTTAGCTTCCAACAGAGCCAAAAGGTATCATAATGCTCCATCCTTTATAAGAAATTCTAAAGACTTTCAAGCATGTTTGGACTGGAAGATTCAACTCCAAGCCCCAAGTGCAACACCCTTGGGATATTCTAGGATCAAATGCTAATTTTCTGTGCATACATAAGAAAACATGATTTATCATTAAAAACCTTTTACAAGCTCAATTAATTTCTGAACCCCAAACCAAAGAATTCAAGAAATGATCAAAGCCAGTTAAAAATCATAAACTGCAGTGAAAACCCCCCACACTAATTTTGGACAATGAAATAGCTACACAAATAAAATAAGAAACATGATTCATTGAATTCAAAGACAGATCTTAAACGGGTATACATTACAATTGTAAGCAACTGCAGTCAGAATACACTTAAACCATGAACCTCTAAAAGTGTGGACAAACAAGTCTTTGAACATTATCCTGTCCATTATCTCAAACAACAGTAGTTCTATTATTCATTGATCAACCTTTCATTCCCCCGCAATACCAAACTTATTGGTGCAGAAACTATGCAAATTTGAGGACAACTTCATCTTTCAACATGGGGGATCTTTTTTCTACCTATATAAGCTTTTTGATGAGGTAAAGAAATTCAGCCAATACTTAATGGTACCAGAAGTGTATTGCTGTGTCAATCAACAAAACCAAAACGATTCAACAAAAACAACATTGAGGGATACCTGTAATGAAAGTATAACATTTACAGCATCATATAACCTCTTTGCATCCACTGGTTCACCCACAAGCTCTGCTGGTAATTTCGACAACAATATAACTGCCTGACATATGAAAGGAGAATAAGCCAACAAAGAGAAAAATATATCAATGGGATGTTTTATCTCAAAGCAATTTTTACTTTTAGTCCCTCTGCTGTGCAGTCTGAAATAGGCCAACCATGGCCTGCGGTTGAGAACGGCCAAGCACCCTTTGAAATGTGATGATACCAAAAATCAAGATCTCCTGGGCAGTCATCTAACACCTTTAAAGACAAAAAAAGAAAGGAAGGGGGAACCAGTTGAAAGAGAATGGGAATGTATAAAACAGTATAGCATCAGAACAATCATCAGAGATGTTTAAACTAAAGATAAAAGACTGCACCTGTGAGTTTTTAATGTATGTATGTGCTTTCTTTAAAGTGGGGCCATATTCTTCATTAAGATTTGCAGAAATAATTGCTTGAGCAGCGAATGCAGTGTCCCACAATTGACTTCCGTTATATCCCTGCTGCAGTACAGTACCACAATTCATGATATATCGTCCCTTTCTTAAAAGAAAAGAAGCTGTCTTCAGAAAGCCATGATGGAAAAATTACAAGTGTAAAGTAATCTTGAAGATGGTGTGCAAAAGCAATTCTATAAGCTATGCAACTGAACAAAAACGTAGAAGAATACTTAAATTTTAATCCAAGATAGCCAAATTAAATCTTTACAAGACCTGCATTTTCATGCCATCTTCAGCAAGCCAAAGATTCAGCATTCTCCTTTGTCTGAGTCTGAATACGAGGAGTTTCACCTATTGGTCTTCATGGGATAATGAGAACTGATTACATTGTAATTATGAGAACTTCTTTTCTGGTTTCGTAGTGTGATAATTTGAGCACTACGTTATAGCTAGATTTTGTGCTCATATAAAGTGTATCAAGGTTAGACCTTCTAGTTTTTCGCAAGTGCAGGTGATGGATAGGATATATATATACCTTAAGATATGATGATTAGTTCTTATTCATTTGTCCATATTGATTTCAAGTTCTGTGGAGCAATCAAAGGAATGGTCATATATATGCAGTTATAACCAGTTGTATTTAGATACTCAAATATAGATGGGCATGGGGAATGGCGAGTTAGACCTAGGAAGATGACAGGAGATGGCGAGAATGATTGTGTTTAATATTGGTCCTCTGAGTGATTGTGTTTACGGTTGCTGTAGGTTTCTGCGGCAAATATAGTATATCTTGTTTTAATTTGTTGCATATGGTAGTTTAATGAGTTGAATTTATGATGATTCCCTGGGGATTGTTTGGGTATGGCCATGTTGGTCTTCAGGCACTTGGTTGACAGGGGTTTTATAGACTAAAATAAGTTAAAAGGTAGCAGCTGCAACAATGCAATTAATCTAAGAGATGAGGAAATGAGAAACCTTGCATATATACCTAGTTCACAGGACCTATGCAGATATCATATAGCGAGTATTTTCATCCTCATACTGTATCTGTTCTATTGCAGTGTGAATACCTTTTTCTCTCACCTTTTTCCCAGGTCAATGCATCAAAATTGGTTCCAAAAGAAATAACAGAGCACATTGAGAATGAATTAATTTTAGAATGCACGAGCTTCTTTGATAGCCATAGGAGTTAGTATGTGCTGTGCAGCATGTTCACTTCCATAACTATGCAGTATGTACCAACCAAATCATACAAAAGAAAAACAACACACATAATTTGTCTACTATATCTGCTCCTAGATACAGCCAAGTATTTTGCGCATACTCAACTTTATGAGCAGATTTATCTTTGACATATACAAAATTAAATGCCTAATAAACAAATACTATTATTGCCCAACATCTCACACTATGTCAACGGAATGGAATGTGTGAATTACATAATGAAATTCTTGGAACATTAATGTCTTCCACTACTAAATGCCAAAACGCATTCACCACTCCACGTCTTTGCCCATGCCCACTTCCATTACCATGGGCGGATTGAGAACAAAATTTTTGTGGGTTTGATTTTAAAATATGTTTTTTATGTGATTAAATAAATTATTTAATAATTAAAATTTTAAATTTACAGTTATAAAAATGATAAACTAAGGTTAATTTATAATTACATTCAATTTTATGTGATTAAATAAATATATTTAATAATTAAAATTTTAAGTCCACAATTATAAAAATGATAAAGTAGAGTTAATTTATAATTAAAATCAATTGAATAAATTAGAGTTGTTTAAACTAAGGTTCATATCCAAAATTTTTAATATAAATTCAAAATCCCTAGTATTAGTTCATATCCAAAATCCTTAATCTAAATTTAAAATCCTTAATTTTCCTATTTAATCCATAAAATCCCTAATAAAATTACTCAAACACCTAAATTGATTTAGTAATTAACAAAATCTAAATAACAAAAATTGTAAATTGTCAAAAGAGCAAATAGAGCAAGAGTAAAAATGGAAAGAGAGAGAAATGGAATCAGAGAGAAATTGAGAGAGTGAAAGAATGGAAGGAAAGAAGAAAAAGAGATATTTTAAAGGTGACTGGTGAATGAGAATATGGAAAGAAAAAAAAAAACTTTGGACACACGCTCTGGAATTGGGAAGGGAAAATAGGTAGAGTGTTGAGCACATGTTTTTTGATTTTTTTTTTTAAATTAATCAAAACTACATGGTTTTGTTATCACTTAACAAAACGATGCTATTTTCTAAAAAAAATTGTTTTCTTCTTGCCACTACTGTGACTCACGTAAGGACTGGAGGTTGGCGATCACCGTCAGTGGGGCTGAATCCCTCATCCTCTAGAGATCTGGCGAACTTGGTGGGGGCTGAAGTCGCCCCCACCTAGTTCCGCCCCTGTCACCATTACTTTCCCGACATATTAAAAACAATTTTTTTTGGGTTGGAATCTCAGCTTCAGTATGATATTAAAAACAATTTCTAATGGGTTTTCACTTTTTAGCCGCATTGTTCCTGACATTCCATATTTCCTGGCTTCTTTGTGATGGATCTCTTTTGTTGTTATTTGACGAGCATTAATAAATAGTGCTTTATAAAATGAACCAAAATAGGACTTACGCTCAGAAAGGACACAATGAATGAAGCAGTTTGCGTATTTGATTCACACTAAAACCCTTGGGGTTTTTACCCTTAGTATTTACAAGAGGATTCTACTATACATCATAAGCATTTATACAACCTTTCTTCTTAAACATCATTTTATTGATGAAATCGAGGTTACAAAGATAGTACGCTATACTCATTTACACTTTTACTTGCATCAATATACAAATATACAGGAAAAAAAATACACTGTTACCTCGATTTCACTATAATACGTAAGAAATTACCGTGTTACACGTGACAAATGACTGCCAGTGTCAATAGTTACGAAGGAAATAGCTACAGTGGTTCTCTTATTTCTCCAAGGATATCTGCGGAACAAAATTAAAACCATTCCAATCTTCATTACAGTGTTGGCTAAACAGGCACCAATTCTCTCATCAAATATAAGACACACATGAAACAGGGCCCTCTGCTTTAATTCTTTTGTAGGTAATAAACAGGGCCCAAGAGGAGGTCAAAGCATAAAGTTTGCCAATGAGTGCCGTTAAGTTTGAAGATTCAACTACAAAAGAATGTCATACTTGTACAAATCAAGAGAGAGTTTTTATCATTTCCTAACAATAGATGATATAAATAAAGTTACTATAATAGGACCAATTTCTACAGTTCTTAACTGCATATTAACACGTCTGACTGGAATTGAAATGCTGCAAAATTAAAAGAGTAGTGTCCGACATCAATCTGGAAGAATCAAATACAGGATTTAATAAGTATTTGTGGCCCAAAACATATTGGTTTAAATTTTAAGGTTAACATTGAGTTCCAATGTTGAGGAAATAAATTATACATATGAGGCACTCAGACAATTACTTTACATGGGAAATAAGTACTATATTCTACTATTATTAAACCAGGGAAAAAAGGACCAAAGAAGAAATAGAAAGGAAATAAGTGATTCATGTGAGGCATTTAGACAATTACTTTGCATGAGAAACAAGTTCGATATTCTACCGAAGAAGAAAGAAAAAGGAAATAAGTGATACATATGAGGCATTTAGACAATTGCTTTACATGGGAAAGAAGTACGACATTTTACTATGACTATTGACTAAACCAGGAAAAAAGGGACCAACCAAGAAACCAATCAGCATCTGGATATCCTAAGTGGAAAACTAAATAGTAATAATAACTTGAGAGAAGTTCATTATAATTGTTTGAAGTGCAGCTTCCACACATTCATCCCTTGAAACTGGGAATGAAGATGAGAAACTGTTGAAAAGATTTGGGCCTGGTACAAAAATATAATCGTAATGACAGTAGAAAAGATGATGAAGATCCGAGGCTTGTGTTAACCACAATTTCCTTAAAACAGATTCGCCTCCCTCCCGTATGAGTGCTGGAGCTTATACGAGCGTCTGTTTCCCAGGATACAATGGATTCGTAAAGTCTGTTTGCACCTAACAGCTTTACCAGCGAACTAGAATTTGAAGGTATGATGAACACCGAAAAATAGGAAGGAGTTTTCAAAAGATAGTTCAATGTCCTTTTTTGAAAACAAGTCATCTGAAGAAAGAAGTTGAAGCTAATATATATAGATGAGAAAAGAAACCTTTGAATTGACAAGAAACTTTTCAGTTTTTCAAGAAAACTCTTCAGTTTTTAATAATGAATTAAATTCATAAACCCTTCAGATTTCTAGAAAACTCTTCAGTTTTTAATAATGAATTAAATTCATAAACTCTTCAGATTTCTAGAAAACTCTTCAGTTTTCAATAATGAATTAAATTCATAAATCCTTCAGTTTATTGAATTTAATTCGGTACATCGAATCTGTACCATTCTTAAGAAATGTCAATCCAACAAAACATGGGGTTGATAAGGCCCGCAAGTTTTATTCATTTTCTCAAACACTTGAGAAACTAATTTCTCATTCACAATAATAGCATTTTCTCCAACAATCCCCCACATGAATGAAAAATTATTTTGACTCGACGTTGGTGTTCGTCAATAGATTCCTGCATAGGAAAAATAGGTGTTCCCTTTGAACTTCTCCCTTGTAAAGTATGTTTGCTTTACCAGCTGTCCAGTAGACACGATGTCCTTGAACTGTCCTGCTATTAACAGTAAAGAGTCCACATAAATTACACAGAAATCTTTTTCCTTCGTTCAGTTCTCATGATTTTGTTCATTTTGGCCATGAACACTTCCTGGTTCTGCGGGAGTTTCTGAAGAATTGAGTCTGAACAATTCTACTTAGAAGCGGCCCCACTTCTCTCCAACATAGGTGATTCCTTAAGTCCATAGTAATAAAAATTACTTCCTTAAGTATCATTAAAGCAATAAATTGCTAACCTTATCCATTACGTCACTGTTTCATGACAGGAATGAGTTGAGGTTACCCCCACAGTGACAAACTAAGTCTTATAAGTAGGTTGTCCCTTTGAACCTAGATCTTGGGATCTCCAGTCAACTAGGTTGGGTTTTCCTTCATAAGACTTGTATTTTCCACAGACTTTACTCCCATTCCTTTTGTCAATTTCTCAACTGCATCTTTATTTAACCCTTTGGTTAGCGGATCCGCAATGTTATCCTTTGACCTTACATATTCAATTGAGATAACTCCAGTTGAGAGCAATTGTTTAATGGTATTATGTCTACGACGAATATGTCTAGACTTACCATATATACATTGGCCACTCTGTGCTCTTCCTATTGCTGATTGACTATCACAATGAATGCCAAAATAGGTGGCACAGGTTTACGGCCCCTATCAGGAATATTCCTCCAAGACAATGGCGTCAGCCAGCACTCTTCTCCACATTATCAAATGCAATAAACTCGCGATTCCATTGTGGATCTTGGCTATTACAGTTTGTTTTAGAGGGAATTTTCCAACGTTATAGCAGCTCCGGGCAAAGTGTGAACACATAGCCACTAGTGGATTTTGAATCCTTTTACCATCCAGATATCCAATTTGCATGCTGTGTAACCTTCTATCACAGCCCGGATACGGAGAAAATAAATGTAATCCAATAATTACGCAGTATACACTGAAGATACACGTAATACCTTTCAGTAATATTACAGCCCAGTGCTCAACTACTGAGGATTACTGTATATCCAGTCAACTTGTTTTATCGCATAAGCCAATATCGTGGTTCTAGGTTACAACTTACATTAGATAACATAAGACTCCCCAATATTCCTTAGAGTCACTCCTACTTGAGAAATACCCTCTTCCGTGATTCTTGGATAAATGGAGACTATTATCTAATGGTGTTCTGGCAATCCCAGAATCATTCTTGATAAATTATCAAGAATCTTGTCTATATAATGAGTCTGACTCAAATTAGACCATCTGCTGTTCTAATGATTTTAATTCCCAAAATCACATCAGCAAGTCCCATATCTTTCATGTCAAACTTTGAATTCAACATACTTTTGGTAGATTTGACAATCTTATCATTACTACCAACAATAAGTATGTCATCCACATAGAGACATAAAATGACATAACCATCTCCTGTCTCTTTGACATATATACACTTATCACATTCATTAATTTTGAATCCATTGGTAATCATTGTATGGTCAAACTTCTCATGCCACTTCTTAGGTGCTTGTTTCAAACCATACAAATATTTAACCAATTTACAGACCTTTTTGTCTGTACCTGGAGCCACAAAACCCTCGGGTTGCTCCATATAGATTTCTTCATCTAAATCCCCATTTAGAAAGGCTGTTTTGACATCCATCTGATGTGCTTCTAATTTTCTTAAGGTTGCAATAGCAAGTATCAACCTTATAGAAGTTATTCTCGTCACAGGAGAATATGTATCAAAGTAATCTAAGCCTTCTTTTTGCTTGTAACCTTTAATCACAAGTCTGGCTTTATACTTGTCAATAGAACCATCACCCTTCATTTTCCTTTTAAAAATCCACTTGGATTCTAAAGGTTTACGTCCAGGTGGGAGATCCACTAACTCCCAAGTATGATTCTGCAAAATAGAATCAATTTCACTCTTTATGGCTTCTTTCCATAAAGGTCCTTCTGAGGAACTCACAGCCTCAGCAAAAGTTTGTGGTTCTTTTTCCAATAAGTAAGTTATAAAATCATCACCAAATGATTTTTCCACTCTAGCTCTTTTGCTACGTCTTGGTTCAACTTCTTGAACCTCATGTTGATCATTAGTTCGTTTTGATGAACTAGATCCAGTAATACTTTTACAAGGAAATAAATTTTCAAAGAAAAATGCATTTCTTTATTCCATAATCATGTTCTTGTGTATATCTGAAATCTGAGAGTTATACACAAGGAACCGATACGCATTACTGTTGTGTGCATAGCTAATAAAAATACAATCCACCGTTTTAGGACCTATTTTTATTGCCTTTGGCGGTGGTACAACCACCTTTGCCAAACACCCCCACACTCGCAAGTGTTTGTAGGATGGTCTTTTACCTTTCCATAATTCATATGAAGTTTTGTCCTTTTCCTTTCCAGGTATCTTATTTAAAAGATAATTGCTGGACAAAATAGCTTCACCCCACATGGTTGCAGGTAGTCCTGAACTTATCAACATTGAATTCATCATTTCCTTCAATGTTCGATTTTTGCGGTCAGCAACCCCATTAGATTGAGGTGAATATGGTGCGGTGATATCATGGACAATTCCATGCTTTGCACAGAAGTCACCAAAAGGTGCCTCATACTCGCCACCTCTATCACTCCTCAATCTTTTGATTTTCCTACCAAGTTGTCTTCTTTCAATTGTATTAAAAGATGACCTTGTAAGTTTTGCTTCAACGCAAATTCCACATTTATACTTTGAATCAATCTGGAATGTTGGTATATGGTCAAAATTAATTAATCGACGCATTGAATCATAATTAACATGACCTAGTCTACCATGCCATACATTAGAAGACTCAAGAATGTAAACAGAAGAAATATCTTTATTGACGATATTCATTACATTCAATTTAAACAACCCATTAGTTACATATCCCTTTCCTACAAACATTCCAGATTTACTCAAAGTAAATGTATCAGATTCGAACACCATGCGAAACCCATGTTAGTTCAAAAGGAATCCAGATTCATTTCTTCCACATCTTTATTGATGTTATCAATCATGTTCATTTCATGATCTTTTTCCGGAGCTCGACATTCAGTCGACTTGTGACCTTGTTTGCCACAATTGAAGCATTTTTCTTTGAATTTATACTTCTGCTTTGAGACACCTCCAGTTGTCCCAAGCTTCCCCTTGAACTTGTTATAGTTCTTGGTTTTGTTTTTGGAACCTTGACTTTTGCCATGTTCCACAACATTTACCTTTGCATCCGTAGGATTCAATGCCTTAAGTTCAGAAGTCTTGTTGTCTTCTTCAATTCGAAGTCTAACAACAAGATCATCTAAGGTCATTTCCTTACGCTAATGCTTGAGGTAGTTTTTTAAATCCTTCCAACCAGGAGGTAGCTTCTCAATAATAGCAGCTACTTGGAAGGTCTCACTCAAACTCATCCCCTCAGCATGGATTTCGTGCAGAATCACTTGAAGTTCTTGCACTTGACTGATCACAGTCTTGGAATCTAACATTATATAATCAAGGAAACGCCCGACAACAAATTTCTTTGTGCCAGCATCTTCCGTTTTATATTTCCGTTCCAGAGATTCCCATAATTCTTTAGCCATTTTGCATGCACAATGAACATTATACAATGAATCAAGCAAGCAATTTAATATATAATTACGACACAAATGCTCAAAGTGATTCTATGCTTCAATAGTAGTTTGAATTTGTGTATCAACATTACCTTCAGGTAGTTTGGGAGCATCCTCCATCAAGTATTTGGCCACATTTAAAACGGTCAAATAGAACATCATCTTTTGTTGCCACCTTTTAAAATTCATACCATTGAATTTTTCTGGTCTCTCCACATGACCCGTTGGAATTGTGGGAAGTATGGCAGTTGCAGTTGGAACTACGTTCCCTATAGTATTCACATTAGCAGTCTCTGATCCAGTTGCCATCACGATTACAAAAAGCAAAATCTGTTTTAAGATTGTTGAAAAGATTTGGGCCTGGTACAAAAATATAATCGTAATGACAGTAGAAAAGATGATGAAGATCCGAGGCTTGTGTTAACCACAATTTCCTTAAAACAGATTCGCTCCCTCCCGTATGAGTGCTGGAGCTTATACGAGCGTCTATTTCCCAGGATACAACGGATTCGTAAAGTCTGTTTGCACCTAACAGCTTTACTAGCGAACTAGAATTTGAAGGTATGATGAACACCGAAAAATAGGAAGGAGTTTTCAAAAGATAGTTCAATGTCCTTTTTTGAAAACAAGTCATCTGAAGAAAGAAGTTGAAGCTAATATATATAGATGAGAAAAGAAACCTTTGGATTGACAAGAAACTTTTCAGTTTTTCAAGAAAACTCTTCAGTTTTCAATAATGAATTAAATTCATAAACCCTTCAGATTTCTAGAAAACTCTTCAGTTTTCAATAATGAATTAAATTCATAAACTCTTCAGATTTCTAGAAAACTCTTCAGTTTTCAATAATGAATTAAATTCATAAACCCTTCAGTTTATTGAATTTAATTCGGTACATCAAATCTGTACCATTCTGAAGAAATGTCAATCCAACAAAACATGGGGTTGATCAGGCCCGCAAGTTTTATTCATTTTCTCAACCACTTGAGAAACTAATTTCTCATTCACAATAATAGCATTTTCTCCAACAGAAACAGCATTATAAAGAAAGAAAAGTTGCTGGTGTGCCTACACACAAATGTCTAGCTAAGCAAGCTTTCTAAGGTTATACTCAAAATACTCAAGTTGTATAATCAAAGAACAAATCAAAAGCCATGGGGTGACAAAAATCCTTAAATTAACTCTAGTAAAAAGGCATGCAATAGAGGTAAACAACTGTCTCAATCTACCCATTAGACTTAACATCACTAACTCACCCATGAAATTACAAAGGCACAAGAGAGCAAACATTTAACAGAAAAACCTGCTTCTGATGGTTCTGGTGTATCACTACCAGGAAGATTTCTCCAAATTTGTAATGCCTGGAGTGCTGTGTCCCTAACGGGTTTAACCTACATAACATTGAAGAATCATGTAAAGATCCTACTTTCACAAGATAAGAGTCTTGAAAACATTAACTAATAAATGCTAACTTCTAAATAACAAGAGGTTGTTGACCTTGTCAAAGCGACATGATTCAAGACATCACAAGCAAGAAGACTTGAAAGAGCTAAATAATGCTCCACCACTAGAAGCAATGTCCCCTAGCGCTGCAGAGGCAGCTTTGCATGTTAGCCAGTCACTATTCTTGAGAGCTTCTTGAATGCTAGCAATAGCAGCAGACAAAGCACTATGTGTGGCAGCACCACCAGCCTGGAAAAGTTACAAAGTAGACAAATGAATGAAGAACAAAATATTAGTTCACTTGCTCCTATCATAATTAAATATAAAGAAGCATTGACATTGCTTCACATAAGGCTGCTTTGATGTTTGCTCCCCTTTTTCTTTTCTTTCAGTTGGAGGGGACTCATATTATTTCCCATGTTGATGGAAGGTTGCTTTTCAGGAAATAAAAGGTCACATATAATTGGAAACTTTTTCCTTTTCCAATCATTTGAATGTTGCAATTTTAGAAAGAAAGAACAAGTCCTCTTCCATTATTCTGTTGAATAACTCCAGATAAGCGCTATTATAAATCAGAAAAATAAATATAGTACAGCAATCATCAAAACCTGAATACTATCCTAATTGTATGCAAAAAAAAAACTAGACCTGAATAATGCTTCTGTTCAATTCAATGACAGCTGGTTTTGCCATGAAATGTGGATTCTTGAGCAACTTAACAGTCCTTGCTAGCATCTTCTGCAGTATTAACACTGGGGGATCATTGATATTGTTAATGACCCGAGCCAAACATAATGCTGAACCAGACTCTATTTGCTTGCTTTGCTCACCCAAGGCTTCAAAAAGTGGCTTCACTAGTGCAACAAAAAATCCATCATTGTCACCCTCATTGCTACCCAACTTGGAAGCCAAAATACCCATGGTATCTACACAATTATCTCTCACAGCTGTATCTGTATCCTTCAGCCGTTTAACAATACTAGCAACCATCTTTCCTAAGTAAGGTAATACAAGGCCTTCATGGTAAGTTGCAAGTGAACCCATTGATCGGATACATTCCTTACGAACTGCGCTCTTTTGCTCTGAATCAGTGTCCAATATGCAAGAGAAAAACAAGGCAAACCCATCTGAGGTTAAGCTTTCAATTATTTTCTCAAGCTCTTCAACCCCAATTTGGTAAGTATCCCTATCAGCAATCTTGTTTAAGGCAAGAACCACGCGTTGTTTGAGCTCAAAAGCCACTTGCTGACTATTCACCCTTGTAGTTCCTTTCCCCTTTCTCCCTCGAAACTCAGACCCCATTTCTGTCTTTGTCAAACCACAACATTAAGCTCCATAATCCCATTCCATGTTTGTCCTTCAAGAACCAACGTGTGTGTCAAACAAAAATTTCCAATCTTTAATTATGAATGGAGTTTAAAAAAATTTACTGCAATTATATACTCAAAACTGAAATTCAAAAAAGCTGAAGTGAAACAACATTTTCCATGATAACAAGATTTAACAGAGAACCAAAAGATAATGCACTCTTTAGTATGTAAAATGAAGATATAAACGCATTTGAGAATGAAGATACAAAGGCATGATAAGAGAAAAATAATAAAAATTCAAACTTTATTTTAGTAATCACCAGCATGCTCCAACTACAGGCTAAGTACACACATGAAGCAAATTTTGACCCAAAAGACACACACAAACACACAAGAAGCTTAAAAAATAACTCCCTTCTGCAAAGTTAAAACACAAATTAAACAAAAAATGGAGCCATTTCCCAAAATTATTCGACAAAAATCGCCACAACAAAATTTGATTTAAATGAATAGCATACAACCAACCAGAAATTACAATAAAACAAAACAAAAATCCACAAAAAAAAACTCTTTTCCGGTTAAAGAGCAACCTTTTCAAACCTAAAAAACAAAATAATCAATTTGAAACTAAGTAGTACCCTAATTGAGCTCAAAATTCAAATGAAGATTGCACAAAGAAGCCTAAAGGTTGAAAATTGGAAACATCACAGTGCTCAAATTTTCTACTACATTATTGATTTTTATCAAAACTAGCAATTACAATCACTAAAATACAAAATAAAGCAGCAAATTCAAAATTTTCTGTTAAAGAAAAAATAAAAAGCAGTAAAAAATAAAGTGTGATTAGTGATTTAATTAATTAATTTGAAATGGAACGCATATCAATGCTCTGAAAAGAGAAAAAAAGATGTCCAACCCAAGTTCGAGAACATCTTTACCTGCTGCTTATACAAGTTACTAGTAGTTCAAGTTAGTGTGTGACTGTGTGTGTGAGAGATCCAGAGAAGAGTGAGTGTGTGAGTGTGTATGAGTATGTGTGAGTGTGTGTGACTGTGACTGAGAGAAGTTAGTGTGTGTGTGTGCGTGTTTTTTTTTGGGGTTTTTATTTTGTGTGGGTTTGAGTTTTTGGCGCTTTGGGACGGGTTTTCGAATTTAGTGGAGCGTTGAATGGTGGGACCTAAGAATTTATAATTTATTTGGAAATTAATGTTCCTGTGCTGCATTTGAGTTGGCCTTTTCTTGGTTTTTTTTTTAACCAAAGTGATAATTTTATATCGTAAAAATAAAAATTTAAGAGAATCACTTATTCACTGGTTCAACAATCATAATGTACAGTTGGATATTCCAAATTTTGGAATATTGTAAATTCACAAATAACAAAATATCTCCTTATCGTAATTTTTAGTTACTTTTTCTAACGTTTTGAAACATTCATTTACCTTCTTGTATTTTGGTGTTTTATAAAATAGCTATGCTCCGTTTGGACAAGCTATTTTTGGATTATATCATGATATTTTTTTTCTGGGATTTGTTATGAGAAAAGAATATTTTGAGAGTGTTTGGAATGAATGATTTTATTTTGTTGGTATTTGTATTGAAGATTTTTTTATTAATAAAAGTTTGAAATTTAAATTTGAATTAGTATTTTATTAGTTTATTTTGGTGGGAAGTGTGTTAAGAAGAATTGTTTATTATTAAAATTTAAAATTCAAATTCAAATTCAATATTTTATTTATAAAAATACTATAGCAAAAATAATTACTGTAGCATTGTTTTGTATTTTAAAAATTTTGATGAAAAAGTTGAACAAAACAAAACGCCTCATTTTGCAATTGTGAAATAAATCGCAAATTGGTGGGTGTCCAAACAGACCCAATGTACTATGAATAAGATTCATATATGTCATAACGAATTATTTTGGTATTTTATAAAATAGCTAATCTACTATGAATCAGGGTTATATATATGTCATAACGAATTAATCGAAATTTAAATGTACGATAAAAATGACAAAACATTATAATCACAATTTCAACGCAATTAATTGTCCGTTACATATATGAATCGTGTCTTATATATGAACATATGTCATATGAGTTTTTGTGTTATATCAATTTTTACAATGGTCAATTTAAGATGTGGTCAAACAACATGAATAATACAAAAATTTCATTGAAACTGGTTCATATATGAGACGTGCTCCATATATAAAACAGACAATCCTAATTTCTTGTAACTTTTATTGTTTTTTAAAATTGTGATTTATTCATATTTCATATATAAACTCGCTCCACATGAGACCATATGTTGATATAATAATGGAGCAATGGTATGGAGTATGAAGTATTATTTTACTTTTGATCTACAATATTAAATCGAAGACATTTCCAAGTCCTAAAGTCTCACAATTGGATTTCTGTACAACCTTTCTTGAACCTGTAGATGGAGAACTCTTAAGAGGAACTGAAGGATAAGTGCATTGAACTTCTGCCACCATTTTGGACTGAAAAAATTCAGACAAGAAATGATTTTAGTCCTACACTAAATCCAAAGGCAGCAGTTATGTATCCCCACTCAATTCCATTCTTGGCAGTGTGCACATCAGGGAGACTTGTTGGTGATAATCCACTGGAGTTCGCGTTATTGCAGCTTAAGTTCAAAGGAAAGCCACACAGCCCCGTGTTTCCTAAAAAAGAAGTCTCAGGAAATGTTTGAAATTGGCAGCCATCTGGGATTTTTCCAATCAATTGATTATATGATAGGTTCAGCACTGAAAGAAATGTAAGACCTTTAAGCTTTGATGGGATCATTCCTGTTAATTGGTTCATTGAAAGGTCTAGTGATCCAAGCTGTGTCAAGTTTCCCATTGATGGTGGAATTGTGCCCGTGAGAGCATTATGAGACAAGTTGAGAATGTAGAGTGCTTTTAGTCCTCCAACTGCATCGGGTATCATTCCCCAGAACTTATTACACGAGAAATCCACGATTTTATACATGTTTAGAATCTTAACAAGCTCTAGTTCCGCCCCTTTGATGATGACCTTTACACTGTCCAGATAGTACAAGTCAGATAGTATTAATTCATATTGCAAGGGTGGTGCTTTACTATCATCATCAATCCTCATTCCTCTCCAATTTAAGAAAATTCATGGTGGAAGAGCACCGCTAAAGTTGTTGTAAGCAATATCCATGATCTGAAAACTTGGCCAACTGTATTTGTCCCAAGAACAACTGATTTCACCTTGGAACCTATTGGATCGCAAAATAAGGATGCGCAAGTAGTTTGGTCCCTTTGCCAATGCGCAAGGGAATTTGTCTTCTAAGTTGTTGTTTCCAACATTTAGAACTTGCAAGAATTTGCAATTGGCCAAGGATGTTGGAATCTTCCCTTCCAACGCATTCCAGCTGAGGTCTAAGGTTCTTAGCTTACAGTTGTTTTGGAAAGTATCAGGTATCAGGCCGTGAAGTTTATTTCCCCTTAGATTAAATATCCCAAGAGTCTCCACCATTGCAAATAGGCAAGTTGGTATGCTACCAATCAAGGTATTGTTAGACAAATCAAGAACCTCGAGAGAGCTTGCACTGTATATGGATTCAGGGATATTTCCTGGGATGTTATTATTTGAAAGAGAGAGGAACCTAGTCCAGGTAATGTAACCACCTATGTTGGGTGGAATAGAAATGCTAAAATTATTGCTCGAGTAGTCTAGATATGCAACATCCTGTGGGGGAATAGGTATCTCACCCTTAAGCAGATTAGCATGCAGGTCGAGTGCAAATAAGTGAGGAGGAAAAGTATAAGGCTTTTGGAGGTCTTGTAAAAGATTAGAAGAAAGATTTAGATCAAGTAATCCATCTTTCAAAATCCAATTTGGTATCTCCCCCGTAATATTGTTTAGTGACAGGTCTAATTGGAACATTCTTGTTTGATTCTTCTGTTGGATATTTTCAATAATTGAAAGTAGTTATGTTGGTTGGGTTGTGTGTGTATCAAGACACAACTCTTGGATAGATTTGGACACAACTCTTGGATAGATTTGGACACAAATCTTGGATAGATTTGGACACAACTCTTGGATAGAGACACTATTCTTGGATAGATGTGGACACAACTCTTGGATAGATTTGAAACAACACCAACTAATAACTACTCTCTATAAATAGAATCGTTCTTGAAGGAAAAAGACTATAGAATTTTTCCTTTGAGAAAATACAACTTTTGCAAACATACTTTTGTCTTAAGTGTAGAAGTCTTGTTAGTGCAAACAATTCTTCTTTTCTTCATCTTATCCTAAGGATTTATTTGCTAGAACTTTTGCACAATAAAGAGCAAATAAAAGTCTAAAGGAAAGTGCATTTGCACAATTTGAAGTTTCCTTTGTGCAATAGTTAGTCATTTTCAGACTTGTAATAGTTAGTCATTGTTGTACTTTGAAGAATTTTACCAACAATCTTTAGACTTTTAGTCTCTTGAAACAATGGCTGATGGAAAAGACTTGACATCCAACATCACAAAGTTGGAAAGGTTTGATGGAGGCCAATTCAATAGATGGCAAAAGAGGGTGCATTGCCTCATTGTTGCACTCAAGGTGGCTTATGTTCTTACCACTCCAAAGCCAATACTTCCTGTTGGGGTGGAGGAAAGTCTTGAAGACATGAGGAGAAGGCAAAAATGGGAGAATGATGATGAGATATGTAGAGGACACATACTTAATGCAATGAGTGATTGACTTTTTGACACTTACCACACCATTCTTACTGCAAAGGAACTTTGGGACAAAGTGGAAGCAAGATACATGCTAGAGGATGCTTCAAGTAAGAAGTTTCTTGTCTCAAATTTTCTGAATTACAAAATGGTAGATGGTAAATCTGTTATGAATCAATTTTCTGAAATTGAAATCTTATTGAATAAGTTTACACAACATAACTTGAACATGGATGAGACTATTATAGTTAGTGCTATAATAGAAAAACTTCATTCTACTTGGAAAGACTTCAAGAAGAAGTTGAAACACAAGAAAGAGGAAATGAGTATTGACAATCTTGCTAAGTCTCTTCGTATAGAAGAGGAATGTTGATTGCAGGAAAACAAAAATCCTCAAGTGAAGCAAGATGACAAGGACAATGAGCCTTCCAACAAAGTACACATGGTGGAAGAAGGCCAACAAAGCAAGCCAAACAAAGGCAAGAGGTCATTCCAAAGCAAGGATCAATCCATTAACAAGAAGAAGAAGAAAGGAAAGTGATTTCATTGCAACAAAGAAGGACACTATAAATATGAGTATCTGTTCTTGAAGAAAAAATCTTTCAACAAGGGCGAGTCTTCTAAAAATGAGACTCAAAGTTTTGTTGCTATGATTTCAGAAATCAACATGGTTAAAAAAGACTTTCCTTGGTGGATTGATACTGGTGCAACAAAACATGTGTGCAAGAACAAAAGTTTCTTCAAGAACTTGAAGCCCATGGATGATGCAAAAGCTGTGGTGTACATGGGAAATGCTTCAAAAACTCCTATTGAAGGCATAGGAGAGATTGATCTGAAGTTCACTTCTGGACACATTGTAACTTTGACAAATGTGTTGTATGTACCAGAAGTTAGGAAGAACTTAGTTAGTGGAAGTTTGTTGAACAAATTTGGTTTCAAATTAGTATTTGAGGCTGATAAGTTTGTACTCACTAAGGGTGGAATGTTTGTTGGAAAGGGTTACCATTGTAATGGGATGTTCAAGTTGAATGTATTACCTACTAATAAGATGAATGAAATTTCAGTTGTGTATTTGATTGAGTCTTCTTTTACTTTATGGCATAATAGATTAGGTCATGTAAATTATAAAAGGATGATTGAAATGATGAAAAATGATCTTGTGCCATACTCTAAAGAAGATGATAGGAAATGTAGAACTTGCATGCTCACAAAGATTACAAGACAATCATTTCCTAAAATTGAAAGAAAATCAAATAAATTGGAATTAATTCATAGTGATGTATGTGATTTACACAGCACTCCTACTTTAGGAGGTAAAAAGTATTTTGCTACTTTTATTGATGACTACACTAGATTAAGCTATGTTTATTTGTTACATTCTAAAGATGAAGTAATTGATAAATTCAAAGTTTATAAAGCTGAAGTTGAGTTACAATGTGGTACTCAAATTAAGTGCCTAAGAACCGATAGAGGTGGTGAATACTACCAAAAAGAGTTCTTTGAGCAATGTGGTATAAAATATGAAGTTACAGCTCCTTACACACCACAACAAAATGGTGTAGCTGAAAGGAAGAATAGAGTATTAACTGAAATGGTTAATGCTATGTTGTCAAACTCAGGTTTGAACCAAGGATTTTGGAGAGAAGCGGTACTTACTGCTTGTTATGTATTGAATAGAGTTCCTAACAAAAGGAGCTCTACTACCCTTATGAATTTTGGTTCAATAAAAAGCCTAATCTCAAACATTTAAAAGTTTGTGGTTGTAGGGCTATTATGAGACTTCCAGAACCAACGAAAAGGAAGTTAGAAGAAAGAGGTGTTGAGTGCATTTTCTTGGGATATGCACAAAATAGTAAGACCTATAGATTCATGGTTATAGAGCCTAATGATTCAATATCAATTAATACAATTATTGAATCAAGAGATATTATCTTTGATGAAAGTAGATTCACCTCAATAGCTAAAGAGTTGGATAATGTTTCCAAAAAGGATTTGACAACTAATGAAACTTCAAATGACCAAGAAAAGGTTATTGAAGTTAGAAGGAGTAAAAGAACTAAAAAGGCTAAGACTTTTGGTTCTGATTTTGTTACTTATCTTGTTGAAAGAACAAGAGATGAATTAAGTAACAAAGTGGCATTTTGTTTTAATACCGAAGCTGATCCTAAAACTTTTGAGGAAGCTATGAAATCTCAAGATTCCTCATTTTGGGAAGAAGCTATAAATGAAGAAATAAGCTCAATAAGAACTAATGGAACTTAGGAATTGGTGGATCTTCCACCAGGTTCTAAACCTATAGCATGTAAATGGATCTTCAAAAAGAAGATGAAGGTTGATGGAACTATTGATAAGTTCAAAGCAAGGTTAGTAGCTAAGGGTTTTACTCAAAAGTATGGTTTAGACTACTTTGATACCTATTCACTGGTAGCTAAAATAGCTACTATTCGGGTACTACTTGCAATTGCTTCAATCCAAAAATGGATAATTCATCAAATGGATGTTAAAACAGCATTCTTGAATGGTGATTTGGATGAAGAAGTGTATATGAATCAACCTGAAGGATTTGTTGTACAAGGGCAAGAAAGTAAGATGTGTAAACTTGTTAAGTCTTTATATGGACTAAAACAAGCGCCAAAACAATGGCACCAAAAGTTTGATCAAGTCATACTTGCTAGTGGATTTTCAATAAATGAATCCGATAAATGCATATATAGTAAGTATGATAATGGTCAAGGGGTGATAATATGTCTCTATGTAGATGACATGTTAATCTTTGGAACTAACTTGGAACAAGTTGTTAAAACCAAAGAATTTCTTTCAAGCAAATTTGAAATGAAAGATATGGGAGAGGCGGATGTTATTCTTGGAATAAGAATTAAAAAAGAACAAGATTCAATCTTGCTATCTCAGTCTCATTATGTTGAGAAGATCTTTAAAAGGTTCAATCATTTTGATTGTAAACCTGCCTTAACTCCATTAGACCCTAAAATTGATTTTGTCAAAAATAAGGGTGATTCAATATCTCAGTTGGAGTATGCTCAAGTGATTGGATGTTTAATGTATGCAATGACATGCACAAGACCTGATATAGCTTATGCTGTAGGGGTTTTGAGTAGGTATACAAGTAATCCTAGTAAACGTCATTAGATGGGCATAACTAGAATATTGAGGTATCTTAAAGGAACTAAAGAATATGACATTTGTTATAGTGGATTTCCTTCAGTTTTAGAAGGTTATTCGGATGCTAGTTGGATAACCAACAAAGATGATCATTCATCTACAAGTGGTTGGATATTCTTGTTAAGTGGAGGTGCAATTTCTTGGGGTTCCAAGAAACAAACTTGCATAACTGATTCCAAAATGGCATCTGAATTTGTGGCTTTAGCTTCAACTAGTAAAGAAGCTGAATGGCTTAGAAATCTTCTCATTGAAGTTCCTATGTGGCAAAAATTTCACTGTGATTGTGCATCTATGCTAGCTAAAGCATATAGTCAAGTGTAAAATGGTAATTCTAGACATATTGGTCTAAGACATAGCATAGTGGGGAGCTTGATCACTAGTGGAGTGATTGCTTTAGATTTTGTATCATCTAAAGGCAATTTAGCTGATCCTTTAACAAAAGGATTAAGTAGAGATGTGGTTTTATACACATCTAAAGGGAAGGGGTTAAAGTCCATTTTATAAAGTCACTAATAGTGGAAACCTCAATCTAACGCTAGTTACAACTTCTAGTCTTAGATTCAATGAGTGAGAGTACACTATTATAGTGATTTGAACATTACATTATATCATCCCAAAGTGAAGTAATGTTGTGTTATCCACCAAGGGAAATTAGGTTGAACAAAGGGTTTTTAACAAGTCTTGAAAATGCCAAAAATGGTGGAGGCATCAAGAGCTTGCCTATGTGAGTGTATGATTTGTGGCATCAACGAAATTTGGACTTTAATTTTGTAAACACTCATGAAGGATAAGTGCAAAAGACCTTGCATATTCAAGGACATTTAGTGAAGTTGAATCTATGTGTACTTTTTAAAGTGGCTAGTCAAATATATGGTTGGTTCAAAGCTTGTCTACCAATTCATATGACTAGTTGTTGAATTTTGTACATAGATAATGGTTCAATCGAAAGACACCATTATTGAATTTATAGATTATCAAGAGTTGAATATGATTCTTTAAAGACTTTTCAAAATATTGAAAATGGCAGGGGATTGTTGGATATTTTCAATAATTGAAATTAGTTATGTTGGTTGGGTTGTGTGTGTATCAAGACACAACTCTTGGATAGAGACACAACTCTTGAATAGATTTGGACACAACTCTTGGATAGATTTGGACACAAATCTTGGATAGATTTGGACACAACTCTTGGATAGAGACACAATTCTTGGATAGATGTGGACACAACTCTTGGATAGATTTGAAACAACACTAACTAACAACTACTCTCTATAAATAGAATCGTTCTTGAAGAAAAAAGACTGCAGAATTTTTCCTTTGAGAAAATACAACTTTTGCAAACATACTTTTGTCTTAAGTGTAGAAGTCTTGTTATTGCAAACAATTCTTCTTTTCTTCATCTTATCCTAAGGATTTATTTGCTAGAACTTTTGCACAATAAAGAGCAAAAAAAAGTCTAAAGGAAAGTGCATTTGCACAATTTGAAGTTTCCTTTGTGCAATAGTTAGTCATTTTCAAACTTGTAATAGTTAGTCATTGTTGTACTTTGAAGAATTTTACCAACATCTTCAGATCAGGGAACATTTTCAGTTTGCAAGAAGCAAGTTTCAGTATGCCGAGTTTTGGAAATGAGGATAAACATTTACTAGTACTGCAACTTGCATCTATTGACAAATTGTTGTAAGAAAGCTCAAGTACATATAGACTTTGGAGCCCTTTAAACATGTCTAGTCTTAAAGTTCCATTAAAGAAGTTGAAAGAAAGTGAGAGGATATGAAGCCTTTGGAGATCAAAGAAGAACTCTGGAATGAATCCACTGAGATGATTACTACTCAGATCGAGTACTTGGAGTAAAGAAGATGAAGCGTTGGGAAACTCTTCAATCTGACCACTAAATCGATTACGGGAAAGTTGTAGATTCTGCAAGGATGGAAGAGCAAACAAAGATGATGGAAAGCTCCCAGAAAGAGAATTATACCCCAAGTCAATAAATTCAAGGTTTGTAAGACCTTCAAAATGATCAGAAGAAATAGGACCTGCTAAAGCATTTCCAGACAGGTCAATGTGTACAAGTTTTTTGGACATTTGGAATGATGGAATTGAACCATTGAACTTATTTTCTGACAGGTCCAAATAAACCAGTTCTGGGAGATTTGCTATTGTGGTAGGAAGTGGTCCGTTGAAATTGCAATTACTCAGGTCTATCCTTGACAATGCTCCAAGGTTCCCAATGGATTCTGGTAATGAACCTGAAAATTTTGTATTGCTAAGCACAATTTCTCTAAAGGATCCATTCTCGGGAAACTGTGGCAAACTACCCCCAAGTAAGTAATAGTTAGTCATGGTTAATGCTATGTTGTCAAACTCAGGTTTGAACCAAGGATTTTGGGGAGAAGCGGTACTTACTGCTTGTTATATATTGAATAAAGTTCCTAACAAAAGGAGCTCTACTACCCCTTATGAATTTTGGTTCAATAAAAAGCTTAATCTCAAACACCTAAAAGTTTGGGGTTGTAGGTAGTCATGGCCACGGTTCCGGTTTTAACCGGAACCGGCCCGGTGGGCCGGGCCCGAAACCGAAACCGGCCCATGCCGGGCCCAACCCGTGAACCGGAACCGGCCCAGGCGGGCCGGTTCTGGTTCACAGTTTTTGTGAACCGTGAACCGGCGGTTCAAACCGCCGGTTTTTGAAAAAAAAAAAAAAACCTATTGGGCCTGATCTGGAAAGACACCTTGTCATGGGCTAACCAAAAGTCCATGATGTAGCCCTCCCATTGCTTTAGACTTAATTGTTTGGATCACCTTGTATAATTGATAAAGCCCATGTTACAATTGAATTATTAAACTTTCTCATTATCTAATATTATTAATGGATGATTATTAAACTATAAGTATATTAAAATAAAAGATTACTTATAATTAACCATATTAACTTGACTTATTGCGTGTTCTTGTGTGTAATGAATGGATAAATTCATATAAATACATAATTAAACTCATAGTTTAATATTCAAATAATATCAATTATTATTCATATTCATTATGGTACAACTATTAGTAACATGTTAATGGTAATTAATATTTAACTAATAACAAATATAGAGTATTTTTCATTTTATTATATTTTGTTTATACATCATTACATCTACATATTAATTTAAGTTACTTTTCAATTATATTAAATTTGTATATATTGTATTTATTTTTTTCAAATTTAATGTTAAAAAATTCGAACCGTAAAAAACCGTTAACAAACCGGAACCGGAACCGTGACGAACCGGAACCGTGACGGAACCGTGAACCGGCGGTTCACGAACCGTAACCGTAACCGTGAGGCCAAGGGTCGGTTCAGGTTCCACCCTTCGTGGAACCGTGAACCGGCGGTTCACGAACCGTAACCGGCGGTTCGTGAACCGTGGTCATGTCTAGTTGTAGGGCTATTGTGAGACTTCCATAACCAAAGAAAAGGAAGTTAGGAGAAAGAGGTGTTGAGTGCATTTTCTTGAGATATGCACAAATGGTTATAGAGCCTAATGATTCAATATCAATTAATACAATTATTGAATCAAGAGATGTTATCTTTGATGAAAGTAGATTCACCTCAATAGCTAAAGAGTTGGATAATGTTTCCAAAAAGGATTTGACAACTAATAAAACTTCAAATGACCAAGAAAAGGTTATTGAAGTTAGAAGGAGTAAAAGAACTAAAAAGGCTAAGACTTTTGGTTCTGATTTTGTTACTTATCTTGTTGAGGGAACAAGAGATGAATTAAGTAACAAAGTGGCATTTTGTTTTAATACCGAAGCTGATCTTAAAACTTTTGAGGAAGCTATGAAATCTCAAGATTCCTCATTTTGGGAAGAAGCTATAAATGAAGAAATAAGCTCAATAAGAACTAATGGAACTTGGGAATTGGTGGATCTTCCACCAGGTTCTAAACCTATAGCATGTAAATGGATCTTCAAAAAGAAGATCAAGGTTGATGGAACTATTGATAAGTTCAAAGCAAGGTTAGTAGCTAAGGGTTTTACTCAAAAGTATGGCTTAGACTACTTTGATACCTATTCACCGTTAGCTAGAATAGCTACTATACGGTTACTACTTGCAATTGCTTCAATCCAAAAATGGATAATTCATCAAATGGATGTTAAAACAGCATTCTTGAATGGTGATTTGGATGAAGAAGTGTACATGAATCAACCTGAAGGATTTGTTGTACAAGGGCAAGAAAGTAAGGTGTGTAAACTTGTTAAGTCTTTATATGGACTAAAACAAGCGCCAAAACAATGGCACCAAAAGTTTGATCAAGTCATACTTGCTAGTGGATTTTCAATAAATGAATTCGATAAATGCATATATAGTAAGTATGATAATGGTCAAGGGGTGATAATATGTCTCTATGTAGATGACATGTTAATCTTTGGAACTAACTTGGAACAAGTTGTTAAAACCAAAGAATTTCTTTCAAGCAAATTTGAAATGAAAGATATGGGAGAGGCGGATGTTATTATTGGAATAAGAATTAAAAAAGAACAAGATTCAATCTTGCTATCTCAGTCTCATTATGTTGAGAAGATCTTTAAAAGGTTCAATCATTTTGATTGTAAACCTGCCTTAACTCCATTGGACCCTAAAATTGATTTTGTCAAAAATAAGGGTGATCCAATATCTCAGTTGGAGTATGCTCAAGTGATTGGATGTTTAATGTATGCAATGACATGCATAAGACCTGATATAGCTTATGCTGTAGGGGTTTTGAGTAGGTATACAAGTAATCCTAGTAAACGTCATTAGATGGGCATAACTAGAATATTGAGGTATCTTAAAGGAACTAAAGAATATGACATTTGTTATAGTGGATTTCCTTCAGTTTTAGAAGGTTATTCGGATGCTAGTTGGATAACCAACAAAGATGATCATTCATCTACAAGTGGTTGGATATTCTTGTTAGGTGAAGGTGCAATTTCTTGAGTTCCAAGAAACAAACTTGCATAACTAATTCCACAATGGCATCTGAATTTGTGGCTTTAGCTTTAACTAGTAAAGAAGCTGAATGGCTTAGAAATCTTCTCATTGAAGTTCCTATGTGGCAAAAACCGGTTCCACCGATCCTAATTCACTGTGATTGTGCATCTATGCTAACTAAAGCATATAGTCAAGTGTACAATGGTAAGTCTAAACATATTGGTCTAAGACATAGCATAGTGGGGAGCTTGATCACTAGTGGAGTGATTGCTTTAGATTTTGTATCATCTAAAGGCAATTTAGCTGATCCTTTAACAAAAGGATTAAGTAGAGATGTGGTTTTATACACATCTAACGGGATGGGGTTAAAGTCCATTCTATAAAGTCACTAATAGTGGAAACCTCAATCTAACGCTAGTTACAACTTCTAGTCTTAGATTCAATGAGTGAGAGTACACTATTATAGTGATTTGAACATTACATTATATCATCCCAAAGTGAAGTAATGTTGTGTTATCCACCAAGGGAAATTAGGTTGAACAAAGGGTTCTTAACAAGTCTTGGAAATGCCAAAAATGGTTGAGGCATCAAGAGCTTGCCTATGTGAGTGTATGATTTGTGGCATCAACAAAATTTGGACTTTAATTTTGTAAACACTCATGAAGGATAAGTGAAAAAGACCTTGCATATTCAAGGACATTTAGTGATGTTGAATCTATGTATACTTTTTAAAGTGGCTAGTCAAATATATGGTTGGTTCAAAGCTTGTCTACCAATTCATATGACTAGTTATTAAATTTTGTACATAGATAATGGTTCAATCGAAAGACACCATTATTGAATTTATAGATTATCAAGAGTTGTATATGATTCTTTAAAGACTTTTCAAAATATTGAAAATGGCGGGGGATTGTTGGATATTTTCAATAATTGAAAGTAGTTATGTTGGTTGGGTTGTGTGTGTATCAAGACACAACTCTTGGATATTGAAAGTAGTTATGTTGGTTGGGTTGTGTGTGTATCAAGACACAACTCTTGGATATTGAAAGTAGTTATGTTGGTTGGGTTGTGTGTGTATCAAGACACAACTCTTGGATAGAGACACAACTCTTGGATAGATTTGGACACAAATCTTGGATAGATTTGGACACAACTCTTGGATAGAGACACAATTCTTGGATAGATGTGGACACAACTCTTGGATAGATTTGAAACAACACCAACTAACAACTACTCTCTATAAATTGAATCGTTCTTGAAGGAAAAAGACTGCAAAATTTTTCCTTTGAGAAAATACAACTTTTGCAAACATACTTTTGTCTTAAGTGTAGAAGTCTTGTTAGTGCAAACAATTCTTCTTTTCTTCATCTTATCCTAAGGATTTATTTGCTAGAATTTTTGCACAACAAAGAGCAAATAAAAGTCTAAAGGAAAGTACATTTGCACAATTTGTAGTTTCCTTTGTGCAATAGTTAGTCATTTTCAAACTTGTAATAGTTAGTCATTGTTGTACTTTGAAGAATTTTACCAACAAAAACTACTCTCAATATTTGTAATTTAGACAAAGATGAGAAAGCATTGCACCAGGCGCTGCCTTGAGCTGAAATATTGACACCATCAAGATGAAGTTCTCTTAGCTGTGTGAGATTTTGAAAGAGTGCTTTTAAACCTCCTGGATTCTTTAATTGCAGCGGCTCATCTGGAAAATAGATGGAGAGATCAAGAGTAACCAAGCTCGTCATTCTGGACAACCCAATTGGGATTTGCCCCGTGAAATAAGATTCCGAAAAATTCAGGTACTTGAGACTGGTGAGATTATAAAGCTCTATTGGAAATTTGACAGAATGGAAATTGTTCCAAGCCAGATTCAGCTTCTCAAGATGCTGGAGACTGAAATACTTTTCCAATCTTCATTCCGAACGGAAATTGATTCATTATCAAGTTCCAAGCTGATAACATGGCCGATACCATCGCATCCTACTCCACCCCAATTGCAGCAGTCCTTACTCAGGTTCCAGTGCACAAGCTTGCTTGAGTAGGTGGAGTCGAGCTGCAAATGCAAACCATCCCTGAATTGAAGCAAATGCGATCTTTGATCATTGAGACATTTGCCAGAAACATGAAGAATTAGGATGCAAGATAAAAGCAACGAGAATGGGGCGCTACCCATTGTAGAAATTTGTCGAGTTGATCTTGCATGACAAGTGAGAGAACTATAAAGCTTTAAACTGCAAACGCGTGAACTTGACAACACTGAGGTATGGCCGCTACTATTTGATCTGTTCTTACTTCTTAGTGTGTTTCCCATGGTGTCAAAGTCAGCCAATGCCTTGACTTCCAATTACTTTGTTTTAAGGACTGGATGAGTATTTAGTTGACAAGTTTTCATGAAAAGAAGTTTATGCTAGAACATGACTCATGAAGTATTCAAGTCTTCTTCATGAAAATTGTCAGGATGAAAAACAGATGCGCATATGAAAAATGACCAAGATTATCGAATTTTTTTTAGCCCTTAGCGATATATTCTAACCCCCATCCGCCATTAGCGATATATTTTAACTCCTACTCTTAGTCTATCATTTATCTATAAATTGACTCATATGCATGGCACTTATCAATAAGGTCATAGAATCAACGGAGTTTTAACTTTTTAGTGGTGGCCAATGCTAACTTGGACAAGCCAAGTTGGTTATAGATTATCAAGTTCTCAATGCACACTTTATTGTAAAATTCCCAATTATAAACTTCGTACAATGTTAGGCAGATGGAGGGCCATGGAAACCCTTAAGTCATCTAGTCAAGTCAAGCTACCTTCATTGATTGTTTCCGACAACATTCTTCTCGTTTGGCCCTCTGTTGAAGATCAAAAGTATATTAAGTCCCTGGACTACTAATAAAAAATACTATGGTGACTCAGAAAAAAGTTTTTAACTTTTCTTTTCTAACTCTTATTTCGGGTCAAAAATTAGAAATACTCATTTATCTTTTTTTTAAACTTATATTTTAGGTAAAAATAATTTATATTTAAATCTAAAAAATGTATAGATGGTATCATATAAGTGTCAAGACCATATTTGAAGATATCTTAATGCTCTATTCATTGACCTGGAAGATTTGTTTTCCAACCCGTATTGTAACAGCAGTGCATAATGTTCCACAGCTAGTTTGCTTAACTGTAATCCTATTATTAATATAATATCGCTCTTGACTAAACAAAAATTTGTATAAATGACCGTGAAAAGAATCGAGAAATAATACATAAGGAAACAGATTAAACCGCTGCAACTTGGGTTTGTCCAAGGAAAAGAAAAGAAAAAAAAAATCTCTGCTAAGGCAATTCATCAAACAGCGTTTCTATGGGAATAAACATTGACATACGTAACTGACTAAGGCAATTCATGCCTGAATTCAACAATTTTTACTTACTACTCATTTATTCTGAAAAATTTATTTCTTCATGTTTTTCTTGAAAACTACATTTATAAAAATGGTTTTCTCAAAATTTCATTTCTTTTCCTCTCAAAATTCGTATGTTTTGCAAACAAAACAGGCCATACTCATGCCGGATCAGCTACCAAAAAAGGATTTTCTATTCTGATGAGTGGAATTTTGTTGTTTTATTTTTTTTAGTTCAAGAAATTTTGCCCTGATTTATGCAGCTATAGCCTATATGTGCTCGAGTAACATGCGAGTGTGTGTGTGTGTGTTTTTTTTCTGACAACTTAACTTGAAGCGAAAAGGAAAAGAAGAATCAAAGCCTATTCAAAAACAACATTACAATACAAACATACCAGAAAACTTTAATGGAAATACGATCGTGGGAAAGACTAACCAATTAGATAATATCATCACTGCTTTGTAAAATCTTTTCCAGAGGCAATGCCTAACTGCTGCCAATGTAATTTATACAACAACGCAAATCCTCATCAATGAAGAACTACAAGCCAACAAGTTAGAGAAAATTATCTTAAGATGCTTTTGTTTACTAATACCAATCACTGGTTGATAGTGTATCTTTCATGAGGCAAAACCTAACTGCCAAAGGAATTTTATACAACACTGCAAATCCCCGTCAATGATAGACAACAACTCAACAAGTTAGAGAAAATTGACTTGAAGATGCTTGCAGAGGAGAATTCATGGGGATTTCAGCACCAGATTTCGATACTCACCCAATGCCCAGATTGGGAAAATATTTCTATATGCAGCGTATGTGATCATGCAGTTCTTGTTAAAGACCCCCATGATTTCCTGGGATTTCAAAATGACAACACAATAAAATAAGTTAGGGAGGTAACACAAATCTTCTCACAAACACAAGATTAAAATGCTCTTTCAACAATTTTCTGTTGGACTAGTACTAATTAAGTTCTCATCTTTCCCTATCCTGCTGAACTAGCATTGATAAAACATTTAGAAGAAATCCCAAATGCACGAATTAGTGAAGAGCAATAATCAAGGATTGCACTCAAAATTTTAAATAAGGATCCTCTAAAATTTTTGACAACCAAATTATGGTTCAAAAGTTTGACTGCTAGACCTAGTTCTACTAGTCCTGAAACATTACCTATATGTTTTGGACTAATTAAAAGCCGGTAATACAACAATAACAACTAAGCCTTTAAATCCCAATATGTAGGTTCGGATATATAGATCATATTTTACTATCATGTTCTATCCACACTCATTTATATTAAAGTATATCATGTCTTTTTTAATAGTTTCTTTCCAATTCTCTTTAGATCTTCCCCTCCCCCTTTTTAATTTAAGTCAATGATTCTTTATTTCTTACATGCCACAGTGTTCAAAACATCTTAAGTGTGTTTCTCTTATTTTCACATCTATTGGAACTACCCCCACTTTCTTTCTAATGCGTTCATTACTGATTCTATTTAGTTTAGTGTGTCTATATATCTATCTCAACATTCTCATTTCTGCTATTCTTATTTTCGTTCATGTCCATATTAAGTCACCCAACACTCTGATCCATAATGCTCGTCCTATAGATGTTTTATAAAATTTACCCTTCAATTTCAGCAGTACTTTACAATCACATAGTATAAAGGCACATTTTTCCATTTGTTTCAGTCTACTTGAATCTTATGTGTAAAACAAGATAATTTTGCTAATGATCTCGTTAGATTATCAAAAACTTAATTATTTGTCAAATGGAGAGACAGACAAGAGACTCAAAGTATACATCCACGGGTATTGAGGCATATAAATGTTTAGGTTTATGTTTTTAAATCATATACAGGACAAATGTATATAAACCAATATATTCTGACATCTCGAAAAATAAATATGCATAATTGCATATAAATGTTTTCATGCATGTAACAGTTTTCATGGCTAAAAGACATTAAAAAAGACGTGTGTTATGAAGATGTTTATGATAATTACCTTCTCTCTACTAAGAAGGTAATTAAAAAGGAAAGTTGCAAGATAGTCAAACCTGTCAGCATGTTCTTATTTTAAGCTTGATACAGAAGAAGCTTCAGTAATAATGTTTTAAGAGTTCATTTGACAAAACTAAGAGTGTAAGCAGTAATTGACACTGAGAAATGAGCATACAGATCACTTGATTCATACATATGACGGATGTAAATGAACGACTAATTTTCTAACAAGCCATTTGGGTTGAGTACAGGTTGGATCCCTATGCAAATTAGTATAATTGACCAAATAATCATCACTCAGATTAAAAAAATAATTACGGTTCTGTGCAATTTTGTGTAAACAAGCCAAGTGACGGCAGCATCTGGATACAAACATTTTTTCTGACTCTGAACCATCCAAACCAGTCATTGCACAATGAAGATACAAAGGAAAGAAGCAAATGTAATGCTGCTGATAGCAGATTAACAGAATTACCTCTTGTGGAAAATCTCCATTTTCAAATTGAGCATTTATCAGAAGTTTTGCTGCAAGATGCAATGGTGTTGGATCTCTCTCAGTCTGCAATATTAGCAAGGTGTTAGGCAGAGAAAAATATGTTAAAACTCAAGTAACTTATAGGTATATAACTCAATGTTTGCAACAGCATATGTTGTTTTATGTACATAAAGAGAAACTTCACATTTTGTTCGAGCAGAAAAGAAAACCAAGTACAATGTAAACACCCTAAGATCACAACCTTAAACTGATGCAGTCATTCTAATGTTACCAAAAATGCTTTAGAAGTATTTCCCTTGTAAATACACCAAAGGCAACATACAATATTTTGTGACTACAAAAGCTGATGGCATAACATATTAGCACAAAGAGGCACTTTCTGCAAAACTAAGGATATAACTAAATGCACCAGAATGCAAACATGAGGATATTCTAATATAGTGAAATTAAAACTCAATTTTAACAATATGTGTGAATAGAGCCTGAAAAGGGGATCCTAGAACCTATGTTATTATATTCTAGATACTAAATATTCTTGTTGCAAAAGCTTTTAAAGTTAGGAAACTAAGGGCGCAATAAAATACCTAAGAACTCTCAACACAACTTGACCTAATGACTAGAACATCTGACAAGAAGCACATCTGATTTAATAAGCCAAGATTTTTTGAAATACAAAACAATTGGTCATACAGACCCTGTCACTGTTTGTTTATCGCATACACCCATAACGGTGGTCTAAGATTTTAGTTATCCTAAGTATGTTTTATCAATAGTAGTTAGGCTGAAATTGTTTTTATAACAGCAGGATTCATTAGCCATACAATCCATATCATTTCATGCAACAAAATGTAATGACAAAAGACAAACAACCCCAGGAAGCCCGTATAAGCAACAAAAACTCATCAGTTGAAATAGGTTAAAATAAGTCACTTAAGTCAGCCAACCACTTAAACTATATATGGTCTCATTCAATTCTCACATGCTAAATGATACTAATCTCCATGATCAGAAAGGGAAAAGAACCAAGTTAATGAACATTATCATCCAGCATTTCTGAAAGTCTTGCTTTAAAAGAAAATGAATGAATTAATTCCATGCTAAATATCAATTTGAGTCTACCAAACTCATTTTACCTGCCCAGCATCAATAAGAGCCAGCATGGCCCATGCAGTATTTACCACATGAGACCTGTTGCCTTGAAGATTTGAATACACCTACAAAGAAAATCATCCAATTAATTGTCTTCCAGGGAATGTTTGGAGGTTAAATTCACTTTCAAGACAAATTAGGTAGCATCAAGAACAATATGCATGGTTAAAGAGATTCTTCCTCATTACCCTGCAGCAGGCAATGGAGCTTCAATATGGAAAGATGCAGTAAACTAAAGGACGCTCTGTGCGCATTGCTAACACAGAAGACTTAAGTTGTAAAGATGGAAAAGTTGTACTGCATGCTAAATATGTATCCTCCTACTCGCTTAATTAGGTGAATTTCAGTAGCTAGTAGTGAGTCCTCACCTCCATATGCAACATCTTATGAACATCCAGCCAGCTCGTTAAGATTTATTTCTTTTTCAGAAGAATGAAAGGCGAAATGGTCAATCTCACAACTAATGTTTCCCAGTTACAAATTCGCATATTTATTAAAAATCTCAAGGAAGAAACTATTCCTATGTTTCAAAGTTGGTAACATTTTGTCATCCAATAAACATAGTTATGAAAAATCTTGCAGTATTATTGAGAAGGTATTCATCATTGTTCTAGTCTTCTTCTATGTTTTGGATGATTTTACTGTTCGTCCTCTTTCAGAACAGATCAACGTAAAAAGAGCATTTTCCTTTCAGAAAACATATGCAGAAACTTCATGATTAATAACTTTACATGACTACTGCTTTCTCATTTTCCACAATAAAATGTTAAATTGGCATGGTCCCACAAATCTTAAGAAATCTAAATAAAAGTAACCTTGTTTTGACACGAAAGATAACTCTCCCCCCAACCACCACAAGGGAGCTGTTTGGACAAAAGGAAATCACAGGCCTTGCTGATGCCAGGACAAGTGTTGTAATTCCTTCCAGCAGCAACCAGACCTTTTACACCAAACCACAATCCATAAGTGAAGCAGACTCCCCATGAGCCATACCTAAAACAGACAACAACAGGAGATAGTATGAATCCTGAAGAAGATAAAATCAAACCACCAAGAGAACTCAAAATAGCAAGGAAGTCATTGAAAATCCAGAAACATAGACAGCTGTACCACAAGATTTCTTTAGCATTTTAGAATTTTCAAGCTTGCCACTATACCCCCATGCTCCCTTGGGGAAGAGGGTAAGTGGAAAAGATAAACTGATTAGAACATCCAGTGATTCTATCAACACATACGGGGAAAGTGAACAAAAGTAGCAGCGTCACTAACCAAGAGCCATCTGCTGCTTGTATCTTTTCAATAAACAATGCAGCTCGCTCTATACAACGTTCCACTTCTTCTCTTCGGTGCCCAGGGTATAATCTTTTAAATGCAGTCAAAGCTTGAATTGCAGCCGAGGAACATTCAACATAACTGTATAGCCACCAAAATTTTTGTCAATAATCATAAATCAGCATCACTCACCAGCTCAAAAAAACAAAAAATCGAAAATTGAACTTCACACTACAATTCCTATTCTACCACTTGTCTAAGTAATCTATGCGGAAAAATGTCAGTGTTTGTGGCCCAGAATACACTGTTACAGAGAGATGCATAAAAATTTTAAACACATTGGTGTAGATATCTTACGGATAGTCAATAACTATGTCACCAAAAGTTTCAGCAGGGTTGATCAGCTGCATAAATAATAGATAATCAAGTACAAAAAGAAAAAAAAAACTTCATAATCTTTATCATTTGAGAAGTGTAATGGCAATAAAGAGAACAAATATTACCTCTAGCCAAGCATAGGATCTTGTGAGTTCATATGTTGCAAAGCCACCATCAGAATTCTGAAAGATTACCAGGAAACCCCCTTTTAGATGCTTTGAGACAATGCAACTATGGATAGAAGCCCATAAACATGTTAAGATACTTTATGCAGCCCAAAGGAAAGCGAAGAAGAAGCCAATTATTTGCTTACTGTTTATCTCACTTTGAAAGAAACCACAATTTTAAAAGATTTCGAAGTGATGAAACTTTGAAATTTTGTCTTTTTCGATAAATCCAAATTTATTTTGTTTCACAATTTTTACAATTCATTATGTTGCCATATGATCAAATGAATAAATGATTTTCACCCCTCAAATTTTTCTTTCTTTGTGTGAACTCATTATATTTTTGGTAGTCGTTTAATCTAATGGGCTTTGTTGCTAAAAGTTGCGTCATTTAATGTTCTTTAGCTTCCAACTGAGCCAAAAGGCATCATAATGCTCCATCCTTTATAAGAAATTCTAAAGACTTTCAAGCAGGTTTGGACCGGAAGATTCAACTCCAAGCCCCGAGTGCAACACCCTTTGGACATTCTAGGGTCAAATGCTAATTTTCTGTGCATACATAAGAAAACAGGATTTATCATTAAAAAACTTTTACAAGCTCAATTAATTTCTGAACGCCACAGAATTCAAGAAATGATCAAAGCCAGTTAAAAATCATAAACAGCAGTGAAAATCCACCACACTAATTTTGGCCAATGAAATAGCTAAACAAATAAAATAAGAAACATGATTCCTTGAATTCAAAGACAGATCTTAACCGGTATACATTACAATTGTAAGCAAATGCAGTCAGAATATTTTTAAACCATGAAGCTCTAAAAGGGTAGACAAACAAGTCTTTGAACATTATCCTGTCTATTATCTCAAACAACAGTAGTTCTATTATTCATTGATCAACCTTTCATTCCCCAGCAATACCAAACTTACTGGTACAGAAACTATGCAAATTTGAGGACAACTTCATCTTTCAACCTCCAGGGAGGGAGGGGGGATCTTTTCTCTACCTATATAAGCTTTTTGATGAGGTAAAGAAATTCAGCCAATACTTAATGGTACCAGAAGTGTATTGCTGTGTCAATCAACAAAACCAAAACGATTCAACAAAAACAACAGTGAGGAATACCTGTAATGAGAGTATAACATTTACAGCATCATATAACCTCTTTGCATCCACTGGTTCACCCACAAGCTCTGCTGGTAATTTCGACAACAATATAACTGTCTGACATATGAAAGGAGAATCAGCCAACAAAGAGAAAAATATATCAATGGGATGTTTAATCTCAAAGCAATTTTTACTTTTAATCCCTCTGCTGTGCAGTCTGAAATAGGCCAACCATGGTCTGCGGTTGAGAACGGCCAAGCACCTTTTGAAATGTGACGATACCAAAAATTAAGATCTCCTGGGCAGTCATCTAACACCTTTAAAGACAAAAAAAAGAAAGGGGGAACCAGTTGAAAGAGAATGGGAATGTATAAAACAGTATAGCATCAGAACAATCATCAGAGATGTTTTAACTAAAGAGAAAAGACTGCACCTGTGAGTTTTTAATGTATGTATGTGCTTTCTTTAAAGTGGGGCCATATTCTTCATTAAGATTTGCAGAAATAATCGCTTGAGCAGCGAACGCAGTGTCCCACGATTGACTTCCGTTATATCCCTGCAGTACAGTACCACAATTCATGATATATCATCCCTTTCTTAAAAAAAAAAGAAGGTAGTTTCAGAGATCCAGGATGGAAATATTACAAGTGTAAAGTAATCTTGAAGATGGTGTGCAAAAGCAATTCTATAAGCTATGCAACTGAACAAAAACGTAGAAGAATACTTAAATTTTAATCCAAGATAGCCAAATTAAATCTTTACAAGACCTGCATTTTCATGCCATCTTCAGCAAGCCACAGATAATCGTAGACTCTTGGAAGGTGCAACTTGAAAGCTTCTGAGTTTTGATCTTCTACCCAACAGCAAAGCATGTTTAAGACCTACCACCGAAAAGGTTCAGACTCAAATAAGAAAAACCAACGTTTTTTTGAAGCCTCAATCTATAAGTTACTTGAACGAGGAAATAATTCTCATTTTAACTTCATTTCTCAGACAATGAAGAACAAAGGAGAGCAATTAAGAAAACTAAGAAGAGAAACAGCCAAAAAAAAAAATGATTCTGAGTAGGTGGCCAAATGAATAAGAGCAAAATAATCGTTCATATACTAACAATTCAGGAGGGTGCTTCTTCATCACTAAAATAAGTTAAAAGGTAGCATCTGAAACAATGCAATTTGTCTAAGAGATGAGGAAATGAGAAACCTTGCATACCTTGTTCACAGGACCTATGCATATATAGCGAGTATTTTCATCCTCATAGTGTATGTGTTCTATTGCAGTGCAAATAGCTTTTTCTCTCAGCTTTTTGCCAGGCCAATGCATCAAAATTGGTTCCAAAAGATTATGAAGAGATGTCCAAAGTATATCTTGTACAAGAGGGTGAGGGTAGTAGAGGTCTTCCTGCAGAAGGCACATGGAGGAAGATAGATTAAAACAAGGCTATGATGGTCCAATGCAGATGGTAGTTTAGCAATGATTGCATACTTTCTCCTATTTTCATATCCTTAATCCTATTACTGTGGAGACAAATCATGTTCCAAAGTGACAAGGCATAGTTTAAGAACAAGCTCATGTATTAAAGTTAACTTAAATTTCACCTAAGGCAGAAAGGGTAAGAAATGAAAGTGCAGTTTCTTTTTTTTTTAAATGCTTATCTACAGATGGTGATATTTTGTTGAAACAAATCCGAAAGGATGCAAACTGAATCTGGCCAAGGATATCATAACTCAGTTGCTTTTAAAGTCTTGGGGTTAAGCACCATCACAGTATTCATATTGCTGCTACATCTGCTTGAACAAAGTTCCTAAATGCTTATCTACAGACGGTGACATTTTGTTGAAACAAATCCGAAGGACGCAAACTGAATCTGGCCAAGGATATCATAACTCAGTTGCTTTTAAAGGCTGGGGTTAAGCACCATCACAGTATTCATATTGATACTACATCTGCTTGAACAAAGTTCCTAGATGTGAAGCCATTAGGCACATGACAGAGAATAAAAAATTGGCATACCAACTGTCCAAAGAATTAACAGAGCACATTGAGAATGAATTAATTTTAGAATACACGAGCTTCTTTGATAGCCATAGGAGTTAGTATGTGCTGTGCAGCATGTTCACTTCCACAATTATGCAGTATATACCAACCAAATCATACAAAAGAAAAACAACATACATAATTTGTCTACTATATCTGCTCCTAGATACAGCCAAGTATTTTGCGCATACTGAACTTTATGAGCAGATTTATCTTTGACATAAACAAAATTAAATGCCTAATAAACAAATAATATTATTGCCCAACATCTCACACTATGTCAACGGAAGCTCCAGAATCCATTAGATTAAATTGCCGATAATGCCTACAAATTAGTTCACTAGTTTCCCACCAGAGGCTGCAGAACATTAATCAGAACTCCTGAAACATTGATATTGATCAAATGTGGTAAATGTCCTAATGAAACCTTCAAGAATCTGTCACTATTACCAATAGAAATTGTTCCAGATTTTCTCTAGAATATCTCAACCAGAAGAATGTATCTTTAATGGCCATTACCGACCTTTGCACATTGGTTGCGTGCCAGATTCCAGTCTATTTCATGGTAGGGAACTGTATAGATCTCCTTTCTCAAAGATAGAACTGTTGGTGTTATTGGACCGACAAACCTCTTCCCATACAAATAGGACATAGGCAAATAAACCATTCTACAGTGGCACCACATCCTTCCTGCAACATTTTTTGTTATTTTGTGTTAGAGAATAAATTGTTGCAAAGCAAGTTTCCATGGGAAGGGGAGAAACATCCATTAACTAATCAAAATAGTATTTTTTGTTACATTAAAATATTGCCAAGGACATTGGGAAGAATCTGACATTAAAGCAGGAGGGAGCTTTTGGTGTAACCAGAAGATGTCCCCTTTTTGATTTGTCAAAATCACCCCCAAGTCATTATTCAAAGGATAAAATTAAAGTTCACAAGTATAAAAGTGTAAACAAATTACATCCTCCCTCTTTCATTACTGAATTTGACACCATCATTACCATTCTTTCTACAATATTTAATACAGTAATTTTGTTGTAATGCAAGCACCAAGTACTAGTATTTAATTCAAGTTACGCATTCCAATGAAGCCTCCTTACTCCTTACTCCTTACTCATCATGATTCATCTTCATCCATGAAGCCAAACTTTTTTATTAAAGGAAGATGAAAACTTGTCTTCTTACCAACTCAAGACAGCAAAAACCATGCAACAGAAACCAAATCAATTTAAATTCCTTAAAGCATCTTCAGTTTTATTTCTGTTTATACCAGAAAAGAATCCAATAAGAAGCATTGATAAAATCTATGACCCAAGTACACTCTCATGTCACTTAATTGTCTAATAAATGTAAGATTGTCTTTGCTTGAAAACAGAATGCAATGCCCTATGTGTTATGACAACATTCATACCATAACTCAGGGGGCAGAGGTTAAAAAAGTGTGCACCTGGATGGAATGGAAGAACATAAGGCAAAAGCCATATCTCAGGGGGCAGAGGATTATTTCCAGACCACTCATATGCCCCAAGTACCTAAATAACATCAAAGAGAATCAAGAAAATGGAGATGAAAGATAAAGAGTAGAAAGCAAGCATAAGGCCAAAATACAAAGATTGCAAAGAAAATCCATTATGGAAGATGAGTTTTGAATGTTAATGAAGTGGTACCGAAAGCCACATTTTGCCCCAGGAAGTAATTGCAGTAGCACCGCCATGGTCCAAAATCCATTTTCGCCCTTTCTCCATTGCACCATCTCCATCATTAGGTCCTTCACCAAGCAATCTCAGACTAATGTAATTCAAGACTGAACCAAACATGGTACTTGGTCCCTCAATATGCAAACCCCATCCACCGTCAGTGTTCTACATTAACATTATAACATAGTTTTAGACATCCTATCACCAGAGAATTCAAAAAAGAGAAACTCCTAACAGTGTAAGAAATTGAAATTGAAACAGCAGTTTGAGATGCATGCTCCATGTATGGATCATGTTTAAGTGTTACCTGCTAAAGCAAAGCTATCCTTACCTGGTGATTGTAAATGTAACGACACATCTCAAACTTATGTTCTTTGGATAAAACCGCATTCAATGCTCCAGTAATGGATAGAGTAATGATCTGTGCCACAATTGAGAGAAGAGTAACAAGACAAAATAAGAACTCAAGAAACATATGGGTTTTAATGTTTTTGGCAACAATGTAAGTAATTGCTAGCTTCCGTCGACACACAGGGTCCACAGATTTGAAGAAGGAAATCAAAATATGACTTTCACAAAATCCATGACTTGGGCAGGTTCCTGAAAGCATAAAATTGACAAGACCAAAATTAACTTACCAAGCCCGGCATGAGAAACATTGGACCTCCATAATCTCCCGCCCAATGTCCATCACGACTCTGTAGAGTTGAATAGAAACTAATGGCCCTTCTCAATGTTCTGGCAACTTTATCTTCTGTGAGGTCTTCTAGGTCTTTTACTTTAACTTGGGGCAAAACTGCAATGCCTGGATTCTCCTTTGAAAACTAGAATTAAAGAGGAAATATGGATGAATGACAAACGGAAACTGAAAAAAAAAAGGACATACTAATTAACAATGTGCAAGTATGACTCCCTCAATCATCATTGTCAGTTTCAAAGAATTTCCAAAACAAAAGTAATTACAGTACTGAGCTCAAGGCTATGATAATATCATCCACCAACCAAAAACCAAGCAACATTACAAAGAAATTTCGATTACATCTCAAGAGTAAGCTGAGTCAGGTTACTCTACATGTCCTTTCCTCCCTTACTATGAAAGCTTATTTATCTTGAAAAAGTAAATTGAAGGCCAAAAAGTAGCTAATCAGTACTCGAGAACCTAAGTTTGTTCTCATTTTATTTACTCTTGGAAAGATTTTCCTAGAATTGTTGCATGACCAAAATGTGTCGACTGAACGTGATGGCGGAATAGAATCCATATATCCAACCCCACACAGTGAGTAAAAGGCTTAGTTGTTGTTGTTGTTGTTGTATGACCAAAAGGTGATGATGCTTGAATGTTGTACCCTTTTCGATACTTTTGGAAATATCAGATGAATTTCACTTTAATGTCCAAAACATAAATCCATAAAACTCAAATGCAAAAAAGAAAAGTGGGTTGATACAAAAACTTCTTCCCGGCAATGAGGTAGAAGGAAAAAGAGTTGTTATTGAATGGAAGGAAAATAAGAGCATTTGAAATTTATTCCTAGGAGGAAAACGAGCAGTTGCCTTCAAGAAGTTAAATTTTTTACTCTCTTCAACTCAAGGGAACTAAGTATTTTTGATACCAAAAGAATATCTGGGCAGATTTACTTTTCTACATGTCAGATAATAGTACAACTACTATCACAGACGGATAGTTACCTTGATGGTTGACTACTGTGGGTTCAAAAAACATTTTAGGGGTGTTACAGGGTAATCGAACTTTCTAAAAATAATAGAGCTCAGACGGCTCACAAATGCAACAAAATTTTGAAACTTGCAAACCCCTAAAGACCAGTTTATGTGCACCTTTTAAATTTCCAACTTGTGATGAAGAGGAGATCCACTACATTTACTTCCAAGTAAATATGGTAAGGTAACCAAAGCAATGACATAAACACTAGTCCAATTATTTGTAAGGTACATGAGAAACTCTAAAGACTTCATACTGCAACCCACCCATAGCCATTGAGCTAAAATAATTAAAAAAGATTTTAATAACCCATGCTGAAATTTGTGTCTCTTCGTCAAAAGTTACCATTCAAACCCTATTTGCTACAAAAGATTCTTATTCTGCTTATCTTTAAATGGTTCTAACTTTTACTTGTGTGTGTGTGTGTGTGTGTGTGTGTGTGTGTGTGTGGGGGGGGGGGGGGGGGGGGGGGGTTCTGGATCTTGTGTTTCTGCCACACAGCAAATAATTTTCTGCAAGATTGCTAGTCCTGTCATTCTTTTGGTTTCTTTCTTCTTTGTTTTCTTTCTTCTTTGTTTTTTTTTTTTTTTTGCGGAGGGGGAGTGGGTGTTAAGAGAAAATTGAGCTTTCATCTGTTATAAGTTAAAGCCAAACACAGCTCAGATGAGATTAATTGGAGCTGTTCTCCTAAAATGATATGCATGCCTAAGTCTGCTCACTCAAGTCTCCAAAGTCTTGTTAAGAATTCCATGAAACTATTTTGTGGAAGCAACAACCAAAACTTTTGAACACATAACAAGGGCACCTTGAAGAAAAAACAATCAATCAGCCAATATTTTGGAAAACCAATTCTAATAATTAGTATGTAGGAATTATCTGTACTGACAAGAGCCAGTGTCCATCAGCTTTAACTTCTATCGTGAAGATGTTCTGATTCCTACTGATTCAAAAAAATAAACTAATACTGAATAAGCCAGCTTTACAATAGACAGACCAATAGAACAATGGCAGTTACAACCAATGATTTACTGTAATTTTTTTTTTTTTTTTTTTGGACCCACATACATTGTCATTGTCTACTAGTCTAACAACTGAACCATTATAAATGTTGGAAATGACACTGTATATTGTGATCTCATTTATCTCGTTCCAATTCTCAGTCCAGTTTAATTAAATTCTAATTTCTTCTAGAAATTTGCATGAAACAATTCATGAAAGCTCCAAAAGAAGCAAGGATACATCACTTTGCACCAAATAAAAATATTAACATTATGGGCCATGAAAAGACAAGCATATACTCATACAGATAGATCCAGCAAAAAGAGTAAAGCCTTTCACCAATTTAGCCTGCTTTATGCTTCCTCAACAATATTTTATTTGTGTTCTTTTCAGATTACCTTCACAGGACCACATAATATACAATTGCAATTCGTATATTGCACATTTCCCATATATTAAGGTGTTTATATATTAAATTTGCATAAATTTCATTTCATGTATATAACCACACCCTCAGCCAATGCTAAAAAGATTTTTTAAACACTATGTTAGCACTCACAAAGATCTGCCTATATAAGTTGTACAAATTCTTGCAGAAATGTTCTTCAAATAACATTGACTCAATGAACAGAGGCAATTCACAAACAAATAAAAGGACAAATCCAAACTGCCAAGAAAAAAGCTTGACAGCTTCACCTTGTTGTACTAAGATACAAAGATATCCTGTAGTTTCTGAGATTGTGGCAACTAGATTTGCACCTTAATAAACAATTACAAATACCACCCTTCAACCATTACATCGAAAACATTTTTTTTTCACATACTCAATCTTTAAAACCGGCCATATCTCATGAGCCAACCTTTCATGCCTCATATAGTCTTTTATCAACTCACCGCCTCTAGTTCAACCAAACAACTATCCTTCTCTAATTCCCAAAGTTTTCATCTTGAACCTATCACATTCCTCCTCTGTTTTGACCGGTTTGTTAATTTCAGTCTTGAATGAATGAGACGTTACTATCACTCGTCAATTAGTTATTAATTGATCAAAAAATTAGAACCTTTCAAAAAACACAATTATTTAGAAACGACAAACAAAATATAACCTCTTAAAAACAGCAATAAACTAGATTGAAGAAGAAAATTGTAATTATCCAATGTAGAATAACATACAATTTTAACCAAACAAAATAGAAACTTCCTTTCCGGCAAAAGCTGGAGACAGCAAAATTCACAAGCATGTCAAACACAAAAGAAACAACAATTTATAATTCATAAAACATTAAATTTAAAATAGAAAAAAAAAATTGAAACTGAAAAAGTTTTCTTAGTGCCTGACACTTATAGTGCATTATGCTTCTAAATTTCTACTTAATTTTAACAAGATCGTATCAGTGCATCATTAATTCATCATGCATGATAAAATAAACAAATAATCACTTTTAAAAAAAACGTAAAAATAAGATAATGAGAAAATAAACCTGAATGCGCATGAGAAGATCGTCGCTGTGCTTCTTCTCAAACCGATTAATGCGAAAATTCTCACGCGCCTTATCTATCGCGGATATCTCTTCGGGTGACCCGACCTCGTTCGGGTCAAACTCCCAGAACTGCCTGCCAACATGACCGTTAGTCGTCCGCAACCACGGACTTCCTCCCTCGGCGATCTTCAGCTTCCACATTTTTCTTTGTTTTCCTTTACTTTACTCACTTTATTCACTAAATTAAGCACAATTCCGACCAAAACAAAAATAATCAAATCAAACCTCCACAAAATTTCCTTAAACACTAAGATTCAACAATGCTCGATTAATCCGTACATGCAATGAGAAAGAAATTTGAACACGTATGCGCGTAAACAAACAACTGTATGAAATGCGTGTTAATTATTCCTTCTTTTTTTTTCTTGTGGAATTCGATTATCGGCGATGAAACTTGAAAGTACGAGTAGAATAGAAACGGAGGTGAGAGAGAAATACCGGAATGCCAAAGTACAGAGAAGCAGGGGGAGACAGGAGACTGGACGGAGAGAGGGAGAGGAGGGAGTGGGGAAGAAAAGAAAACTGAAAAGGATGTGAACGTGACTGTGTGTGTGCGTGTTTATTTATTTAGAGTTTTTGTTTTTTGTTTCTTTCTTCTTTTATTATTGAGTGAGGGAGATTTGTGTCAGTTGTGGGTTGGGTTTATAAGTTGGCAATGTTTTTGTTGTTATTACTTGTCTGCCGCTTGGGTTGGGAATTGTGTTATGCTGCGGGTTCGTTCAGGTTTGCCACTTGGAAATATTCTGTAGCGATTTATTACGTAGAAGAGAGTGTCTAGTTTTAAAATAAATTTAAAAAACGTGTTTTTTTAGAGTATCAAAATTCATTCTTGATAAAACAATACTATATTGTGGGATATTTAGAGAATAATATAAATTTACACCCTCAAAATTGCCTGTTTCTCACATTACCTCCCCCAAATTATTTTATTATGTCAATCATGACTACCCTCATCCCCCTCTCTCTTGAGACCAGATCCTTTGTCAAATATTATCATTCATATTCAAAATGACGTAGTTTTACTAAAATTAGGGGCTTAAAGTATAAATATCACTAAAATTACTTTAAAATTATTATACCCTAACCAATATATGAGTGAACCCTACAAAATAGTTTTAATCTAAGACATGATACTCTTAGACAGAGGATCTCATCTCCTCTCCCTTTTCCTAATTCTCAATTTTCAATGGAACTCAAATTTCAATATGATTTATTAACATACTATAGAAAAATATATTCGTAATTTCATATAGCTGAGATCTTCTGTCCAAAATTATCTCTATCTTATCATGTCTAAGATTAAACTACGTTCACTCATTCTTTGGTTAGGGTCTAATAATTGTAAAATGATTTTAGTGATATTTATGCTTTTAGTCCCTAGTTTTAGTTAAACTAAGTAGTTTGGACATTGAACAGAATATGATAGAGATAATCTTAGACAGAGGATCTAATCTCAATTTCATCATAATGAATGGTATTAACCCTATTAAAATATGTTAATGGCATTGCTTATCATTCAAAATGACGTTATTTTATACCATATGAATAATGATGTTACTTGTCAGATAGATAAAAAATGAGTTGAAAACCATTTGTACAACAAAATTCAAGTTAAGTGATTAAAATATAACTTTTTCAATATTGAGAATCAAAATAATACTTACCCCTAAATTGAGGGGTTATTGGAGTCATTTATCCGAAAAATAATGACCAAGTTTGGTTAGCATTGATTTTTAAATCTAAAACTCTAATTAAAACATGAAACTAAAACTTTAAAATTAGGACGGAAAACTTTTTAGGAAAGACTAGAGATGTAGTTATTTAGGCGCCATTTGGATGAGGTATTTTGGGTTTTATGAGAGAATTTATTTTCTTGGGATTTGTTATAAGAAATGAATATTTTGGGAGTGTTTGGATTGAAGATTTTGTTTTGTTGGGATTCGTATTGAAAAATTTTTTATTAATAAAAGTTTAAAATTTAAATTTGAATTAATATTTTATAAGTTTGTTTTGGTGGAATTGTGTTAGAAAAAATTATTTATTATTAAAATTTTAAAATTTAAATTCAAATTTAATATTTTATTTATAAAAAATACTGTAGCAAAAATAATTACTGTAACATTATTTTTTATTTTAAAATTTTTGATAGAAAAAATGAGTAAAACAAACATGGCATTTTGGTTTTACGAAATAAATCATAAAAATTTACACAACCAAACAGAGCCTAATTTTTATCATAGGTGAGATTTTGGTAAATAAGAGTTAAAACAAACAAGAACATTGAGTAAAAAATTATTAGCATGACACAATTATTTAAGATGGTACAACTTGCACACCTAAGCAAGGAACTTAGGGATGCAAATTGGCCAAGCAAAATCACAGCTCAAGCCAAAATTTGAAACCTATTAGGTGGCAAACTAAACCTTATCTTGTCACTTTATTAGCTAGAGATTAGATAATAAGTTGAAAGGTAACATTTTTGGGTCGGTTCTTGCAGCTATTTGATAAGTTATTGCCATGCTAGTTTTAGGGTTAAAGGAGAAGAAATGTGGCATCACTTGGCGTTAGAGCTCTAAGTGCAAGGAATTACTAAGGTCTAAAAAGAATGAGCTAAAAGTTAGCTGAAATGTAGCTATACATTAGAACTAGTGGCAATTTTGAGGGCTGCCAATTACCCAATCTTGTGACCTACTCTATATATAGTTAAATTGAGGTGTGTGAGGATACAAAATGTGGCAACGTTTTAGGGTTAGAGTTGCCAACTAATAGGGATGATTAAGACTAAAAAATGGTGAGTCAAAAGTCAGTTGAAATTAAAATATACCTAGGTTAGGGTTGATTAGTGGTAGATTTGGGTAGCTAATGAAGAGGATAATTTTGGTTGACAAGGGGCTGAGCTAAATTTCTATAAGTACCATCTTTGTGGGAGTGAACATGCACAAATTTAGCTATGGAATCTATACTAAAAACTTTACCTACTAATCTAAAGAAATAGCAAATGAGAGGTTGTGAACTCCAATGAGTTAGGGAAGTAGTAAACTTGCAAACTTTACAAGAATAAGAGAGGCTATAACGATACTTTATGAAAAGATGATACAGATATTTTTTTAGTTAGTTATTTAATTTTTAAAATTAAATTAAAACTCTAACTAAGTGATGAGTGAACTTTAAGGAAAATGATTGTATACGTGTCATTTTCTCATAAAGTGGCCCACAAAAGTGACACAGAAGACCCAAAGCCAGCTATAACTCATGGATTCATCACATTATTTTTATTTAAAAAAAAAACTCCCTTGTGTTAAAATGTTAATGTATAGCCAAGTATCTGATAAAGCAAGTGAAAATTGAATGTTTATAGTTAAAAATGCCATATGTTGAATACTTTAGGCAAGTTTAGTTATACTAGATGCAAGTAATCTCTTTCTGAGTTAAAAAAAATCACGCACCCTAGTTAAGAAATAAATAATTTAAACAATAAAAAAATAATATTCAAAAGATATAAAAAAATTATTTAACTCCTAATATACTTTTGTACATAACTAAACAATCATTTTCTGTTAGTGTTTGTATATTTTTCAAAATAAAAAAAATATATAACTATAATTTCTATTTCTTCACTAGGAAAAGATAGCTAGTCTCTCTATATTTTGTTTTCGAATTCAATTACTTTTGTTTCTTGGCTAGGAAAATATTGATTAACTGTGAAATTAAATTAGTCTATTTTATTGAGATATAATCTTTTTATATCTTTGGAATATTAATTTGTTTATTTTGATCTACATAAGTTGGCTAAGGCATTTAGCAATTAGGGCAATTCTCGACCTCATGCACACTCAGCAAACTGTTGGTACAACTTCGCAGGGCCGCCAGCCCTAAAATCAAAGAGGAGATAGATGTTATTTCCACCACTTTCATCACTATGACCTTGGACTTAGTAGAAACTGAACTTTTCTTGGTGAGAATAAGCCCTGCCCTAATTGAAGACCATAAATGTATATTTTATTATTTTCATCTTTCTGACCTTATTTACTTATATTAAAACTCCCATTTCTTTTGCAGGTATCTTCAAGAGATTTGGCTTCATGGACGCTGATCCAGAAGGCGTTGGGGAATTGGACACCATTCCCGTCCATGAAATTTCTTCTTCCTCTTCTAGAACCACCCTGGATGACATCCGCCTTCTGAAGCATCTATGTGAGTCAAACATCGTGCCAAATCCAAAGATCGGAAACCAGAATAACTTGCCATACAAAGACCTGCACTTGCCATGGATTCATTAAGTTGCTCAAGAAGCACTAGTTGTGCAAATGGGGCCTACCCTCAATATTTTTGTGGAGAGATTTGAGTTTATAAATTTCACAGGACCTCTTCCCTTTCTTTTATTAGGTAATTTTACTGCTATAAATTTCCTCCTCCCCTTAGGAAAATTTATCGACAAGAAACAGTTAAAACCTTGTCATTCACACCTCATCGGCTTTTCAGGAGAAACGTCAATGCCTATTGGCACGATAAACCTGCCAGTGATATTGGGAGAATATCCCAAGGAAAGGCTCATATATATTGAGTTCACAGTCCTTAATGTCAGCTCTCCATATAATGTTATTCTAGGACGACCTGCCATGGTGCAACTTAAGGCTATCTGGTCATGAAATTCCCTACCGAAGCTAGAATTGCTACTATCCGAGGTGATCAGAAGTTGGCCAGAGAATGTCATATGATTGCTTTAAAAGGAAGTAAAAAGCAACAAATTGAAAACGTTAATTATGTTGAAAAAGAAAATCGAACCGAACCAGTGACGTTGACAGATCAGGTGGAAACTGTACACCTAGACGAATCTGTGTCAGAAAAAACTGTTCTTATCAGATCATCATTGCCTCTGAAGATCAAAAGGTCATTGGTAAACCTCTTGTCAGATTTCAAAGACGTTTTTGCTTGGAGTTCAGGAGATATGAAAGGAGTCTCTTCCGACCTGATGGTTCATAAGTTGAACGTTGATAAGTCTGCTAAAGTAATCAAGCAGAGCAATTTTTCTTACATGAGTATATTTTGGTTACTAAATGGGATTAGGGAGGTACAATGCTACATTTTAAACGGTATGCTAGTCATATGGTTAAAATACAAAGGGTGTGGATGTAATTAACCCTAAATTTTAAGGTGCTAATTGCAATTCACTATAAGAGAGTTCTATGTTATCAAAACAATCACACTTACAAAAGAATGTCCCTTGAAAACAACTTAAATTTTTTTATAAAAACTTACCAAAGAGAAGACATATAAAATTTTTTCTAAACATGACATTGAATCAAAACAAAATAAATGTAAAACTTTTACCTAAAGAGCATTTGCATTGATTTATATGCAAAATGGTAAATGACCCCAATATTTTCTTAACTTGGGGTAAATATCATTTTGATTTCTAATATTGAAAAAGTTAGCCTCAACTTGGATTTTGTTACACAAATATGATACGAATAATAAACTACATCGGTTTCGTAAAAGTTTATAAACTAATTAATAAGATCATTGGGCTACTCCACTCATTACCAATTGATTTTGAATTGGATGCACAAGAATTTTGTAACATGGTATTAGAGTTAGGTTTGGATTTGAGACTTTTTCAAACCTGACTTGGATCTCTCTTCTCCTTCTTCTTTCAAGCACTAGCATTGAGTAATATTCACATTTGAGAGGGGGTGTCATCACTAGTATTGAGTCTTAGTAATATTTGAGAGGGGTATTAAGAATAATATCCCACATCAGTTTCGTAAGAGCTCATAAACTAATTAATAAGATCATTGGGTTACTCCATTCATTGCCAATTGGTTTTGAATTAGATGCACAAAGATTATCTAACACAAATAGCCCCCTACTCATTTTCTGCTCACTTAACAAGGCTCCATTTGGATGGAGTGTTTTTGGATTTTTTTTTCTTGAGATTTGTTATGAGAAAGGAATATTTTGGGAGTGTTTGAATTAATGATTTTGTTTTGCTGGGATTTGTCTAAGAGATTATTTTATTGATAAAAAGTTTGAAATTTAAATTTGAATTAATATTTTATTAGTTTGTTTTGGTAGGAATTGTGTTAGAAAGAATTGTTTATTATTAAAATTTAAAATTTAAAATTCAAATTTAATATTTTATTTATAAAAATACTATAGCAAAAATAATTACTGTAGCATCATTTTTAGTTTTAAAAAGTTTTGTAGAAAAATTAAAGAAAACAAATATATTATTTTATAATTGTGAAATAAATCAAAAAAAAATGCAACAACTAAACAGAGCCCAAGTAATGCCGTAATCATGTGACACATTACTTATTGAATGGATATAAAATGAATTAAGGACCATTTGTGAAACAAAATTCCAGTCGAAGAACCAAAATCGGCTCCTCAGAGGTCACAAATAAATCTTAAGGGTATTTCGCTATTATTTATCTTGATATTTTGTAGGATAGTTATTCTAAGGTTAAAGTACCGAATTATACCAACGGAATTCTGTTTGCTATATTTTATATTTAATATATTTTGAAAATCTAATATATTAAAAAACCTGTTCTGTGGATAAATAAGGTTGTTAATTCCACTCAAAGATAGATCATCGCAACGAGAACCTTATCATTTATAATTATAGATTTTCGGCCAACTTAGATTAAAAGTCATTATAAGAAATATATCCAGTTTCCCGTAACGTTGTACCAAACTCATAACAGCTATATATCTTGTATGCATGTCTCTAGGACCACCAACAAAAGAAGTAGGTAATATAACTCGTTTTTCAATATTAGCACCTGAATCATGTCCTTTTATAATACTATCCATTACACCTTTATAAATTTCTGTTCTCATAAGATTTTGTATTTTTGCTGATTTTAAAAATTCAAGTATTGATGTTTTGATTTTAATATATATAACAATGACAAGTAGGTAGAAGAAACGATATATCCTCAGGTCTTATTGTAACTTGCAGTAATAATATTCTCTACATGATAGAATACATTTTTTTTCTATTTCTTGATATACTTGCAAAATCATACATAAAAAAATAAGATATTATAAAGGCAAGATTAATTAATATATATGTCAAAAGTTCAAAATAATCAAATTTCTATATATGAATACCTTCTTTTTTAGTCTTTATAGAAATTTTTGCATTCGAGAACTTTCTAGCATCGAATTCTCTTTCACTCTTGCATGTTTTAGAAAGATTCTATTTATCTATTTTTACGATCAACCTTTCTATTTCAGGGTGCCAACTAGGTTCGTCATTTTTAAAAATTAGTGGGTATTATATTGGATTATAACAACCAAAATAGCGTCTTACAATTTGAGTAGGACCATGTTTTGGATAAACTTGTATGTGTTTGGTTGTGTTTTTATTTAATATTATAGTTTTACTGGCTTGAAGTTGTATTATTACTTCATTAAAAATATTTACTGTGTGTAAATAAGTGAACAAATAATGAGTTACAATATATATATATATATATATATATAAATATAACTCAATAATCCCTAATATTATTCTCATTAAGGGGAATAATGATATTGGAGCTATATCAAATTGGTCATCACACACTAAGATTTTTAAATTTTTACTTTTCTCATTTATCAACATTATTATTAAAACAAATATATCATTAAAAAAAATTAACTAATATATTGACTCTTTTTATCTTTTTTTTACCAAATCTTTCATCTTCAATTGGACTATGGATCACTTGGGTGTATTATACATTTGTTTGACCTTTGATTGACTCTTAAAATACTAATTAACATCACGATAATTCATATAAATATATTTTTATTTTTTTTCTTTTTTAAACCATCAAATTTTAAATCTAGACATTGCCATAATGAATGCTTTGTACCTTTTGCCAAATTCACTATCGTTTTTTTTTTAAATCCTATACTATTACAAATGTAAATTTCATTTTACTATAAGTAAATCTAACTCTAACCCTAAAGGATTTTAAAGTCATTTATCATACCAGTGAACTTTTTCTTTTAGTCAAAAGCAATATTTCATTAAAATTAAAAAAAATAATTTACAAATACTCAGGTAGCTAACTGAAATTGAGTGTAATGAGCTAAGAGTTAACTTGTAACTCATTGCAATACATACAGACACGTCATCTAATGACCATAAGGTCATATCTATTTTAATGGTACCAAAAGGAAAAAAAATAAAATCTCCGGCAAACATTCAATTGATCGATAGCTAAAACTGAATTATGTTTTCCTTCCTAACACAACTAAAACTAGAGTAATTTCTTCTTTCTAGTAGAAGAGAAGGTTCAGAAATGTGCATCATCCCTAGTAACTAACCGAAATCAAGTTTTTAACTTTTTCTGTAACTTCTACTATTACACCAGATCTGTCCAAAATCAATGGTTCCTACACAACCAAAGCCAAGATCTGAAGGAAAACATTAAAGAGAAGAAGTTTTAATCAGAAATGAATGCAACACCTTGCCCACACACCATTTAACCAGCTGATTTCCTCATTTTTCTTTTGCAATTAAGGATAAAAACTCCAAAGAAATGAGACATTTTCTGTCAAAAGAAAGAAGAAAAATTCCATTGAGAGAGACAAACAACTCCCATAGAAGGAGACAAACAACTCCCATAAAAGGAGAAAAAATAGACGTTAAGTAAATTTAGATTTAGAAGAGAAAGGGCGGGGAACCGGCCGCCTCCCTTAGGGTGTGAAAAGGGTTTTTTTTTAAGCAGAAGGGACAATATGGAGTGATAGATCCAAATATTAGAATTTGATGGGATGAGATTGTATAATATTACTAGTATAAGTTATATTTTTATTTTTGAGAGCTTAAAATTCTATCTTTGTAAGAACTTAATTACAAATTTTTAATTTTTATTAAAAAAATATAAATTTTCAAATTTTGAACGCCACTATAAGATCTGCGAGTGATTGGGGGGATCTAACAATGGAATTAATAATAATAAAAAAAAAACTAGAGTAATAATTGATGCAAAAATGGTACAGCAAAATTAAAACTTGCATAACCTAAGTAGAAATGCAGTCAAAATTGGAGGCTAGCTTGGACCACCGAAAAATGGATGAATGGTTGAGGTAATGAGAAAGGGACATATATCTCATCATCATTAATTAATTAAATAATTGATGTTGAGAGATTTTGTTTCATACATAGATTTGGATTTTACCCATACCCAAATGGCTGGGCTAGGCTGTGTTTGTGGTGTGTTGATTATGTCCTCGTGATCTCACAAAGTTGCTTTTAAATCAGCCAGGATCTCATAATAAAAGAATATTTAATCCAAGCTCTATTACTCTTATACTCTTGTATTTATTGGTCTCCTACAAAACATATCTATATGTACATCAGCGACTTAATAACTCTTTTAATTAGCTATAAAAGCAATACAAAAGTACAACTATGATTTCAACAGTTAATAATTATTTATTTTATATATGAAATACGTTTTATATATATATATATATATATATGAATTTGGTTTTCACAAAAGTTTGTTTGCTATTTCTTAATTAATAAATAAAAGTTACATTTTAATTTAGGAAAATTGGAAAAATCATCGTTTATATTTGTTGGGAAAAACCATTTTTTATCATTTACATTTAAACTAACAAAATTTCGTCACTCACATTAAAAAATTATATTAAATTTATCTTTCCATCTAATTTTGTTTGAATTTTTAACGAAAAATGTACACGTGTATAGTATCCGACGACAACACATATATGTATATCTTTTATTAAAAAATAGATAAAATTAAATAAAAAAAGACCAATCTAATACGTATTTTTAGTGTGAGATTTATCTTTCCATCCAAATCCTTATGATTTTTCAACGTAAAATATGCTAGCGTACATCGTCCGACAATGACAAACACTTGTATATTTTTCGTTAAAAAAGTAGATAAAATTAATTTTTTTTAAAAAAACCAATCTGGTGCATATTTTTAGTGTAAATGACTAAATTATATCATTTTAAATGTAAATAATGAAAAAAGTTTTTCAAAAAATGTTGAGAAAGTTTTATGCAATTTTCTCTTTTTTGACACACTTTTTCTTAATACCATTCAAAAAAGTACTTTTTTATTGACACTACTACATTTCTAAAAGGTTATATATCAGTGCTAGATTATAAATTCATCTAAATCTATCTTATTTAAACCCAATTATTACATGTCTTTATAAAAAAAACTAGATCTAATTCTGAGACAAAAGAATTACAAAATCTCAGGTTTTCGAGATCCAAAAATTTCAAATTTTGTAATAAGAACCTAAATTAATTTTAATTAAAAACCCTTTCCATGTACCTACTATGCAAGTTGCATGTGCTTATGTCGTTTTAATTTTGTCCCTCTTGTTTTATTCCTACCTTTAGTGAGATGACAAAAGGATTGGAATGCCTATGCACACTGTCGGTTTCTTCTGTGCTCAACTGCTCATCAATGGAAGCCATGATCAGGGGCGGATCTGTTGGATATTTAATATAATTCAATAATATGTTCTAATATAAGCCTAACAGATAATGAACCTTTGTAATGGGCCTGACTGGGCAAGAGTCTATTAACTGGTTTTTAACCCTAGTGTATTCCTATATATATGCTAGTTGGAGGCAGCATGCTAAGATATTCCAAACTAGATGCCTAGGGTGTAATGCTTCAAGCAATTGCATATTGAATTGCTTGACCTAAAACTCTAACAATCTTGAAGTATTAGAAAAGTTAGGGTACTGTAGCGACGGCACTTAGTGGTGGCGTCACTGTAGCGACATGGTACTGTAGTGACTCGTCACTGTAGCTACACGGACTGTAGCGGCTCGGTACTGTTTCGACCATTAGTAGTACTGTAGCACACTGTTCACCGGCACTGTAGCAGTTACTGTTCACCGGCACTGTAGCAGTTACTGTTCACCGACACTGTAGCAGTCACTATTTATCAGGTGCACTCTTTCCAATTTTCATTTAGAAAAAAATGGTTAAACTATATGTGCCAATTGATATGGTTAAACTATATGTGCCAATTGATATAGTTAAACTTTATGTGCCAATTGATATGGTTAAACTTCAGTCTTTCTGTGGGTCTGATTTTAATTTCTGGAAACGAAAGACTCAGTTTAGTTTAAAATTTTGAAAATAATTTCTATACTGTTATGGGTACTTTTGTTGATACCACTGAGAATGTTGATGAATCTGACTACTAAAGAAATATGGGACAATTTAGATACTCAGTTTAAGAAGGAGGAGGAATTGTCAAAAACAAATCTCGTTGACAAATTCATGGATTTCAAATTCAAGGAAGATATGGAAATCACTCCTCAAGTCACTGATCTAGAAAACTTGAGATCTAAATTGACTACTGAAAACATCAATATTTGTGACCCTTTTATCGTTGGTGCCATTATCTATAAATTACTATCTGCACGACTTTCTTTCAAAACTAAGATGTACAGGAAGAACGTTCAGGTGAGACTGGATTATCTTAAACGATTCATTAGAATCGAGGATGAGAATCGGGTTAGGAATACATTGGAGATGGTTAGACAGCAACAGTCAGCAACAGTCAGCTGCTAACGTGGTGTGATATATCCCAATAAATTTCCTAAGAAATCCAAGTCTCCTAAAAGTGAGTCTCAACAATTAGAGGCCAAAAAGCCTATCTTTAAGAAAAAGAAGGGCAAGTACCATAATTGTGGGAAATGGGGCCACTTTATAGCAGATTGTAGGCTACCAAAGAAGGACAAATCTGACACACCATTGGAAGCACATATGTTGCTGCAAAAGACTGAGCCTCAAAACTTTGTTGCTATGGTAGGCAATCATGGAAAGGTCAGTACTTTTTCAGAATGGTGGTTAGATTCTGGGGCAACATGCCATGTTTGCCAAACTAAAAAGTTACTTGATGATGTTGTTGAGGCCAATGAAACTATTGTTGTGGCTAGTGGGGCGACGAAGGTCGTGACTCACACTGGTACTGCAAATATCAACCCCTCTTCAAGTAAACTTTTAACTTTAAAGTATGAATTGAGTACTGGAACTGAAACGGTCAGCCAATTTAGTTCAACTCTAATTGATCCTATAATATTGCATAATCGGTTAGAACATGTGAACTACAAGAAAATAGTTAGACTAGTTAAAAGTCATAATATACATATCGATACTTCGATCAGATTTAACAGATGTGAAGTTTGTGCTCAAACTAAAATTACTAGAAGACCTTTTCGTCCGGTCTCTAGGAGTACACAACTTCTTGACTTAATACACTCTGACCTCTGTGACTTTAAAAGTTCTCCCACTAGAGGTGGTCGGAAGTATTTGCTCATTTTTATAGACGATTTTTCTCGATATTGTCATATCTATCTGTTAAAATCAAAAGATGAAGTTTTTGATAAATTTAAAATTTTCAAGAATCGTGTTGAAAACCAATTTATTTTGAAAATCAAAAAGTTGAGGAGTGACAGAGGAGGAGAATATACATTGATAGGGTTCAAGGAATTTTGTGCTTCAGAGGGCATAATCCTTGAAACTACTGCTCCTTACTCACGTCAATCAAATGGCTTAGCTGAATGTAAGAACAGAACGTTAACAGAAATGTTAAACTCTATGTTATTGACAGCTGGCATGCCTTCCTGTTATTGGGGAGAGACAGCTTTGACTGCTAATCATATCCTCAATAGGTTGTCGCACACTAAGTTGTCTTCAACACTTTATGAGATATGGCATAAACATCCTTGTAAATATGATACTTTTAAGACTTGGGGCTGTATTGCTTATGTAAGGATACCAGACCCTAGAATACTTAAGGTGGGGCCTAGGACCAACACTTGTGTGTACCTAGGTAGTGCAAAGGATAGTGCTACTGATCGGTTCTTGGATCTATCAACCAATGTGGTTATAAAATATAGAGATACTGTTTTCTTTGAAGATAAATTTCTTCGAGATAAAGGGTTTACAGTATCAGGTACTGTCGAAATCATTTCAGATACACTTATTGAACCTGAATTGACTTCCCCTGACACTCGGATCCCTTCTGAATCTGTACCTTTAAGAGTATCTACAAGACACCGAGTTCCCAATACGTTTGGTGAGGATTTTGTCACTTACCATTTAGAAGATGATCCATCTACCTATAATGAGGCGATGAGTGGTGTGTCGTTTTGTACCAAATTAAATTACTTACTCTCAAACAATAAATCAAGTAAAGTGTGAGTAAGGTCGATCCCACGAGGAACAACACTATTTTCCAATTCAATTAATTTGCCACAAGTAACCACAATTTAATCAATGATTTAAAACAATTAAATTAAAGAAATCAATTACGGAACAAGCAAATAACAAAATAATAAAATGCAGAAATTAATTAATCAAAAGAAAGATCCAGCTGTAAATAAATCCACACTAATCAATTCTTAATTGTTCATCGACTCAAAGATAACAATCTCTATTTAACCAGTTAGTTATAGATTACCGAGAATCGGCTCTGACATAATCCAATTCTTCCTTAATTATTCGTTAATTGACAAGTATCGGCTTGACTCAATTAATTCCCTATTTATAACACAACCAGGCCAGAATCAGCCGAACACCAGATTTAATGTTATAAAAGCATTACGAAGTGAAGAACCTAACTCTAACAAATCATATCATGAATCAGAATGCAACAATTTGTTAACCAATTATTTCCGTCTACCGAGACAGTAGCTTCGCCACTAATTAATCTTACTTATCAAATCCAGTGACTTGACAAGGGATTAATTGGCTCTACCTAATTAGATTAAAGGTGGCCAATCTTTAATTAAATTAGATAATTAACTTTAGGCTTAGAAAACTTTTGGAACTAAATATGAGAAAGTTTATGAAGAACAATGAGGTCTCACAATTCTTGCATCGATTAGTGCTTCATTACCTACAGCCAGATAAGAAAACTACTCACTAAACATAATTAAAAACAAAACAAAATAAATATTAAGAGAAAATTAAATTAATACTGAAAGTAGCAATTCAGAACGGCCGTCGTATGGGCATACGACGGGTTTTGATTTCTGGAAACAAGAAGTCTGCAAACCCTGCAACAAAGTTGCGCCAGGAAATCCAAAACTAAAACTGAACCTCTAATCGAGAAAAAAGTGTCCTTAACCTAATTAATCTACTCCTTATATAGTAGAGAAAAACAATAATCTTCCTAAACCAAATCAAACAAAGAATTTTCATTGTTTCCAAACCATTACACCACAAGCGGCATTAAAGGGTAAACTTCCTAATTGCTTCAAACACCAAGTTTGGTAAGTGCCTAGAGTCATTCTTCCACCATCTCTCCTCAGATTCGCCTTCACTTCCTTATACGCTCTAAAGATCTCCAAATCTGCCTCTTTCCTTACAAAACGATCCAACTCTTCAAGCTTCCCAAATCTGCACATATTCACACCATTAAGTACATGTTTTCACCCCACAAAGCACTCAAAACAAAGATAGTAACTGAACATTTATGTGCTTATCAATGAGATCTAGGGACTCCCTATTATGGACAGAAGCCATTGATGATGAAATGAGCACTCTGTTACAAAATCAAACTTGAGACTTAGTCGATTTGCCGAAAGGGGCTAAGACTATAGGTTGCAAGTGGATTTTGAAGAAGAAACTTAATTCTGACGGATCTATAGCTCGGTATAAAGCACGTTTAGTAGCTAAGGGCTATACCCAAGTATATAGGATAGATTATTTTGAAGTCTACTCCCCGGTTTGTCATTTGACTACGATAAGAATTCTTCTTGTTTTGGCATCTATTGAGCACTATGTTGTGCATCAAATAGATGTAAAGATAGCTTTCCTATATGGAAATCTGACTGAGAAGATCTACATGAACCAACCTGAAGGGTTTGTCATGAAAAGTTTCGAGAACAAAGTTTGTAAGTTAAACAAATCTTTGTATGGTATGAAAGTACATTTTATAGAGCAAGGCATTACTCTTTAGCTCATTACATTGACAAATGGCTTTCTACATGGGGATACAGTGAATATGCCGTGGTTGAGACACCGTATGATTCTCATATATGGCTGAGCCCCAATAAGGGAGCTAGCATGAATCAATTGTCTTATTCTAAATGGATTGGTAGTCTCATGTATGCAATGACATGCACTAGACCAGACATAGCCTTTTCTATAGGCATGCTGAGTCATTTCACTAGTAATCCCGGACATGAACATTGGCATACCCTTACGCGACTTATGCAATATTTGAAGGGTACCTCTAACCATGCACTATGTTATAGTGGTCGTCCTCTTATATTAGAAGCATTTTCTGATGCTTCGTGGTGCTCATCCTTTGGGGATAGTAAGTGAACCAGTGGTTATATTTTCACACTGGGTGGTGCAGCTATTGCGTGGAAATCCAAAAGGCAGAATTACATTGCTTTATCGTCTATGGAATCGGTACTTTCTACTCTAGCTTCCGCAGAAGGAGAAGCAGAGTGGATAAGAGAACTTATCCTGGATATTTCACTAATCTGCTTAAAGATTATGTCTTTAAGTATGTTTTGTGATAATCAGGCTACAGTTTCAGTAGTACAAAACTCACTCTTTAATGGTAAAAGGAGACATATTAGACTGAGACATGCCTTGCTGATGTATCTCATAGAACATGGTATTATTACTTTGGTCGATGTGAGATAGAAGGATAATCTGGCTGATGCTCTAACAAAGGGACTGAACAAAGCTCGAATCTTCAAAATTGTGGGGGGATATGGGGTTAAAGACTATATAGATATGTCTTAACCTACATTCCTGGGGTTAAAGACTATATAGATATGTCTTAACCTACATTCATGTTAATTTTGAAATTTTTGAATCTCCCTTTGATAGATAAGATAAGCACTTGATAATATTTCGCCGATTCCTGGGGTTAAAGACTATATAGATATGTCTTAACCTACATTCATATTAATTTTGAAATTTTCGAATCTCCCTTTGATAGATAAGATAAGCACTTGATAATATTTCGCCGATGATTATAGTTGTTAATATATCATTCCACATCTGATGATATCCTTTTTGGGTGCGTTGTCTCATTCCACATATGATGAGGTGATTTTACTCATTCTGGATGTTCTGTTTAGAGCGGTAGTATTATTCCATATTTGATGATGCTGCTTAACTAAACTTGGACTTGAGAGCTGTAACATTCCACATAGAAATATTGAAAATGGCTCTTTTGAAAAAGAAACTGTTAGGTTTTGTTCTTATAAAGAAACTGGACATTAATGCTTATTGGAAATGGTTCTTTTGGAAAAGAAACTGTTAGGTCTTGTTCTTATAAAGAAACTGGACATTGATGCTTATTGGAATATGGTATTGATGCATTTTGACATTGATATATATTTATTTTCAATCATTGAGATATTGTGCTAAGTTCTTCTGCTTGAACTAGACACTTTATTTTGTTACACAAATGATTAAGTTCATATTTGATAACTTATAGAAAATGATGGAAATGGAGGAGCTTATTCCAACTGGAATCCTGAAGAGGATGATCTACTTGATGGATAATTCCTCTAGAGCTATGAACTGTGGGGGACTATTATTTGAATAATTGATTCACTTACATATACTTTGCCCATTTAGTTTGAGTTTAGAATATTTCTAAAACTCTTGTGTTCGAAGTTTAGAGATTTCTAAAACTTTGATCTTGGTAACACTTTTGTTTGTGTTTGGTTTGAGTTTAGATTGTTTTTCTAAAACTCGTAACTGTGTTTAAAGAATTCATATTTTCAGTAATGAATCTTTTGTGCTATGAATGATTCAATCATCTGTTTTGAACATTACATTATCTATCTATTGGATTGTGCTATATGTAGAACATAGGAGGAGATTGTTGGATATTTAATATAATCCAATAATATGTTCTAATATAAGCCCAATAGATAATGAACCTTTGTAATGGGCCTGACTGGGCAAGAGTCCATTAACTGGTTTTTAACCCTAGTGTATTCCTATATATATGCTAGCTGGAGGCAGCATGCTAGGTATTCCAAACTAGATACCTAGGGTGTAATGCTTCAAGCAATTGCATATTGAATTGCTTGACCTAAAACTCTAACAGGATCTAGAAATTATTTTTATAGGGGGCTCATTTAAAAATAAATTTTTTACGCGATTAAATAAATTATTTAATAATTACTAAATTAAACTAAATTAATAGAATTTTTAATTTTTTATAGATAAAATAGAATTTTTTAAATTTTGGGTATCATAAATGTTACAAGTGTCATTCTCCTATGAGATCGTCTCATATAAGAGACTTGCATATAAATTTCACTTTAGCGTATAAAGTATCAAAACTTAGTATGTAAAGTATAAAAAATTAGCGTATTAGCATATAAAGTATCAAATATTAGCATATAACGTATAAAAAATTAGCATATTAGCATACTTTTGTAATTCACATATCACGTCTCATATATGAGACAGTTTCACAAGAGTTTTTGTAATATTACAATTTGCATGTCACTTATGTAAAAATTTTAAAAATATGAATTTTAGAGTGTAGATGAGTTTTTTAAGGATATAATTTTTATAACAACAATGATAAAACAAATAATTATTCAAACCGCTAAAATCCATATGAAATCATATCCTTTTTCAACAAGGAAAATAAACAATAACAAGAAAACAAAAATCAAAATCAAATTATGCCCAACAACTTAAAGAACTAAACTATATTTTTGGACTAAAAAATCTCATGAAAAACATCTGAATTTTTTTAGCTTGGAATGGTTTTTAATTTGTTAAATGTTGAAAAACTTGGTGGGGGCTAAATTAAGTTATTTGGCAAAATTTGAGTTGAATTTTAATTTTTCTAACCTAGTAAATATTAATTTATTGAACTTTGGGGGGCTGGTGGATCCGCCAGTGGCCATGATCTATATTGATATAATTCTTGACTCTTCTTTTTCAAGAAAAAAAAAATAATTATTGTACTGTTGTTTTAGTAGTAATACTAGTTGTTGGGGTGCCACACAATGTGTGGCAGCCCAGGGTTATAATTTGGGCTTTAGTTTGGTTAGTTTTGTTCTTGGACCTGTAGTGTTGGTTAGACATATGAACGGGCTTTTTTATTTCAGATTAAATCTGAATTAGGGCATCATTTTTTCCTATGGAAATGGTTAAATTCTTTCTATACGTATTTTAAGATAAGACGGCCAGAATATTTTGCAATTCGCCGAGGGTTAGAATTCGATATGTGCCGGAAATGTCTTATCATTAAATCATTTTGTAGTTTTTTATATTGAAAACCTTTCAATATTGGTTCATTTTTTTGATATGTTTGCTGATAAGTCGAAGGATTCAAATTGTTTATGTTGTTATGAAAGGCATATTTTTTGAATGCAGGTTTGTATTTATTTTTTGACTGCCTGTGTTAGGACCTTTCCCATTCTTTTATGGGTTTTTTTGGCCTGTTTTCGGCGAATAATTTTTGTTCAAAGAAAAGGAGAATAGATCTTGGTTCTTCTTTTATTTTTAAAAAGTTAAAATGATGTTTAGTATTAATTGGTTTTTTTTACAAAGGAAATGGTTATAACTATTATTTTATTATGACAGGAAGGCGGAAGTTTTTAAAAATTATGTATAGATAATTGGTTTTTTTTGTTATCAAATATAGATAGGAGGGAGTAAGGATGATTAGAATTGAATTATTATTTGATAATGAAGTAAAAAAAGTTGTAATCACTATATTGGGTAGAAAATAGCAAAGATGTGCTTTTGGTTTTTTTTATGCAAAATATTTTTTCCCTTGTTTCTATAAACGTAGTAATTGTTTTTTATTTTGTAGTGTTTTATATGGAAAGGGTGTAAGCAAGTTTCTGGGAAGGCTGGCTCACTGGGAATGAATATTCATATTTAGCCTATTAATATTTTCAGGCTGGAAATACATGTTCGGAAGGGCTTTGAGCGCGAATTATCACCCTGTGAGTTAAAATTTAGCATGTATAAATAGATATATAATTCGTTGTTTCATGTGTAGATTGGCATGTCAGTTTCTAATTCTGTGGATTAAAAGAAGAGGAAATTTTGTGTATATGGTTGGAAAGTATGTTTGTCCAAAGAAAAGAAGATTTTATTTCTGTTAGCTTAGCGTAATAATGGTAGATATTAATATTGTATAAATAGATTTTGTAGAGTTGGTCATTTATAGTATGAATTTTAATATATTATTTGATGAGGAGATTAGTATATCGGCTGGAAACCATGTCTGTCAAACGAAAAGGAAATTTTATTTCTGTAGACTTGGTGTAAACAATGCCACGTATTAATCTTCTTTATATAAGCTTTCTAAGTTTGCTAATCTATCGCTGGAATTGTTATTAATAGTTGAATTATAATGTTTAAAGGAATTGGCTTAATAATATTCTAGAGTTTGGTTTAGGATTTTTTTTGCTATAATGCTTGTAGCTTGAATGCTTTATTCTATTTTCCTTTTGGTTGTTATAATTTCATACATTGGAATATGTGTAATATCTGTTTGCAAGGCATATAATGTTTTTTTATGCGTTTTGTAGCTGACACTATGAATATTTTCATTCATAGTACTTGGCAAAGTTTTTTTTTTTTTGTAATGTTATTGAAGTTTTGTTAGGATGTTCTTGCTAGAGGCAATAAAATTATCTATGATGTTAGTTAAGAGGTAATCATGGTAATAGTTTTATGTATTTGATAGTAGTTTTTTGGATAGTTAAAAAAACAATATACCAAAATACAAAAGTGCATCTATTATGTGATTAAATATCAAAAAACAAGTGTGTAAAATTCAAGCCAGTATCTGGTACAACAAAAAAAGAGGTTGAGATTCAAAATAGCCATTTATTATATAAACGCTTATTTTTTGTCTTTACTTTGCTTACCTGGTTTGTGTAAGAGCTGTTCTAAGCTTGTTTTTGTTGTCATAGTAATAGCTTTAGCTATCTAATAGTACTTTTTTCGATATTTACAAAAACAGCATACCAAAATACAAAAGTGTAGCTGTTATGTTACTAAATATGAAAAAAAGAGTATGTAAAACCCAAGCAGCTATCTGGTGGCAATAAAAAAAGAGCCTACAATTCAAAACAGTCATTTATTATATAAAGGCTTATTTTTTAGCTTTACTTTGTTTACCTGCTTTGTCTAAGACCTGTTCTAAGCCTCACTTTGCTGTCATACCCGAAATAGTAGTTGTGGCTTCTGGCTTTTTTTGTTCAGCTATACTTTCATGGGGTGGGGTCTTTGTGCTCTCTGTTTCCAAAGCATAGCTTGGCTTTTGATATTTTTCTGAGGCTTCTGCCGATGTCCCTGCTTCTATGCTTTGTAATCTTTTGGCAGACTCGTCTTCTATGGGTAGATATGTTATGACATTATACCGCGTAACTTGTCATGTTCTTGTCATAAAACTGTTGATCCTTAAGTGGAAAAGCAATTTAAGACCTTCAAACTTGGCATTGAAGACAGTATGGTCAATTTCTTCATGCTTCATATAAAAAGATTTCATCAATAATATATGTTTGTATAATTTTAAACAAATAAATAGTATATAGGTATACTGATTTTACTCACCCTTTTTTCTATATCTATGACTTCATCAATTGTTAATCCAAGTAACATCTCAACACTTTTTTTGTCTATTGATGCTTGCAAATTTGCTGAGCCATCTGATAGTTCAACATAGAATCGGAGCCTGACAAATGTTTGATTAAATATGTTTGAAATGTATGTTAAATTCATAAATGAATCTAATTTAGTTTTTTATGCAACTTACTGTGCCTGAGGCGCTGGAGATGTGGCAGCACAATATAAGCAAGTGAATTCTACGTCAAGGCCTGCACCAGTAGCTTTCATACAATTTGGGCAGATAAGATAGTAAAATTTTTTGCCTGGATTTTTGATTTTCACTTCAGCTTTTATCCAGCATGATTTGATCTGCAGGTTAGCTAGTTTTAATTTCAAGTGTTTAAATAGATTTGAAGATGTGCAAATATATACATATATATATATCTATCTACATATATATAAAGATCTAATAATTTAATTATAAAAAAAATAAAGAATGGTGGCTTGGAAAATTACTGTTTCAGTTAGGGCTAGTAATTGGCTTATCTTGCGCACTTGAGTGTCTGCAGGAGTGCTAATAACTTGGTGCTGCTTTTCGTATAGTTTTTCAACAACAATCTTTTCGACATGTTTTGTGTTTGTCTCTAACCTATATAAACATTAAATTAGAATGTTAAAATTGTTAAAAGGATAATATCTATAAATATGCAAATATGTAATCTTATTTAAAAGTAAGCTTACCATTTTCTAAGCTGTGCTGCTTCTACTAAAGGTGGATCAAATAAAATTGTGCTATTTGACAATGTGCGTACAGATATTCCTGCAATATAATGAAGCCTTCATATTAAGGTCTTTTTAGGAATTTAATCTAAATTTGAAATAAGGGTTACCATGAAATGATGTAATTCCCAAGCGCATGCCCAGTATGATTGGCATTTCATGAACAGTGTTAACAATAGATGGGCCTTCTATGTGTAGGAAATCTTCCCAAAAAGTTAATATTAATGGTCTGCACCTGCACAATAAAAATAGATTAGTTTTCTGATTTGATTCATATTGGTGTATAATATATAAATATGTAAAGAAATAATATTTATTACTCTTCATTAAGGATGATGAACTCTTGGATAGGTACACTTCTTCCTTTTACTGGGACAGTTCTTGGTGAAAGAACATGGATTATAGAACATAAAACATCTATGACAGAGTATCAAGATGAGTTAACATTAGTTACCAATATGGTATAAATATTATAAATCGAAAATAGAGATGTTATAAGTATATGGTATTATAGATGCAGAAAAAGAAATAAAAAAAAGATACATAACTGATTTTTTGTTCAGGATCGTCCATTTTAGTGTCGAAATCCATAAACTTGGTCAGGCTATAATAATCACTTAATGCCAATTCTTCTGGCCCTCTGACCTGCCTGATGAAAGCGCTCTTTTTTAGTATTAATTGGTAACCAGAAGAGGCATACCGTGGAAAAGTTCCCAGTATCGGCCTTATCATTGCATTGCCGACATAAAATGTTTTATATAGCTGTAGAACTTTATCAAGTTGGTGCACATCTTCACTATAGGCAATACCTTGGATGCTATTTTTCTACATAAATGGGATAAAATTATATAAGTTTACATATAATAAGTTAAACAATAATAAGTTTGTAAAGTTATTTGTTAATACCTGGCTGTCATTAAAAACAAATCTTTGGTATGGTGCTCCTCTTTCTTTTCCAATGCGAATTGGAGTCTTCTCTGTTAAAATTAGCTTTGAGACCCAATCCTTAGTCATATCTGTTAATGCTGAAATCTCAACACACCTCTTCTCCATTTTCCTATAAAACAATATAAGATGAATTTTGACGTAAAGACTAACCAAAAATTTGAATAATAGTCTACATTATACAATTATTAAAGTTGTTGTCAAATATCAAGATGAATAGCTAGCTTATAGAATGAAACAAATTACTCGATGCTATAAACTATGTTTCATAATCTAAAAACATAGTAGTATATATAGAGAATTCTTATGAGAATATATAATTATCCAGTTAATGTTTATAAATTAAAGATGTAATACTAATTAGGGTCAATGATCTTAAATAAAACAATATAAATGTCTAAACAAAAATAGTACTAATAGTTATACATATATATGTTAGACACTATTACTATGGATAATTCTATCTGTAATAATTGTTGATAAGACCTCAGTATAAACTTCATTCCTAGTTAAATTGTTGTAGCTATCAACCGTAGTTATAGGTCGTATGAGAACTTTCACTTGAGCTGCAGTTTTTGCACGTGATAAAGCAACATATAATTGGCCATGTGGAAAAACAGGTTCTTTAAGATAGATACCTACAAAATCTAAAGTCTGTCCTTGTGCCTTGTTAATAGTCATTGCAAAGCATAATCGAACTGGGAATTGTGTTCTTTTAAAAGGTATAGACATCAAATCAGAATTTGAACATTCAACTGTAATACATGGAATAAAAACAGTTGTGCCAAGAAATGAGCCACTTGAAATTTCAGCCTGAATAATATTTGGTTTGAATGCTTTGCAAATGAGGCGAGTCCCATTAGATAGACCCTTACCTGGATTGATGTTACGCAATAGCATAATAGGACAATTGATTTTGAGAATAAGTTCATGAGATGGAAAACCTTGAGGAGTGAATGAGTGTAATAAATCTTGTTGGTCCAATTGGTCCAAAGAATTAGTAGCTTCGTCGCTGCTATAATAGGTCATTTCCTCTCCTGGAAACCTGCCTATCAACATAGTGCTCATTTCATGAACAAAATCATTTCTTGTTGTGAGAATAGCTCTGTTAATAACCATCTGTCTATTAGTGCTAAAAAGATTTAGATCCGGGAACACTGCGTCAATGAGAGTATGCAAAGATGTCTCTTCATCAATAAAAGGAATATTCATACTGGTTGGAATTTGATTTTGATTCTCTTCATTTATTTCTTCAAGACCGTTTCCAATCCGGAGCAAATACTCACAAAACACAGGATCTGTTTGTACTCTCATATTTTGGTGTAATTGTAGCTTCTCAAACTTGTTCCAGAGTGGTGAAATAACAATGCTTGCATTTATAATATCTTCTTTCGAACATTTAGGTATTACTGGTAGAGTTTGTCTAAAATCGCCACCCAAAACTATAACTTTACCACCAAATAGCTGATTAGTGTCTTGTCAGATCTTGTAAAGCTTCATCAAACTGCTCAATGATTGTTCTTTTTATCATCGTAGCCTCATCCCAAATAATCAGCTTTGCAACTCTTAGTAAATGAGCTAATGTGCTCTGTTTGCTTATGTTGCATGATCTATTTATATCTTCGTCAATTGGAATTTTAAATCTTGAATGTGCTTTTCTTCCTCCTGAAAAGATTGAGGCAGCCACTCCTGAGCTAGCTGTAGCAAGTGCTATATGACCATTTGATCTAATTGTCGCTAATAAACACTTGTAAAGAAATGCTTTGCCTATTCCTGCTGGTCCATCTATGAAAAATGCCTTTGGCAGACCTTGATTTATATGATAGATTATCACATCATAAGCCTTTCTTTGATCCTCATTCAATTGGCTGATTGCTCGTATTTCTTCTGGCGAGACAAAAATATTGGTCTCTGCTTCCAATTCTTTGGTTAGATTGTCAAGCTGTTGTAGTTCCTTTGGATCTTCAAGAATAACAAAATCTTGTAAGCCTTTGTTCATAGAATATAAGCAAATATCTAGTGCATGTAGTGCCTTTTGTCTGACCAAACTCTTGTGCATTGCTTTCTGTCGAGCAAAATCTTCACAAAGATATTCTTTGAAATCAGTCCACAGTTGTTTGGTATTTTTAGGATTTGAATAGACAAGAAGTGTTGCAAATAGTTGTCTCAAAGCAGATGGCATCATATAGCCGATTTCTTCTTGCATACAGAGATATGCAATGTTATCATCTTGAAGCAAACCCAAGAGCTGAACAGCTTCCTTATATGTCGTTGTAGTTCGGCCTTTGATTGTTTTTAAATCTGTAAACGAAGTAATTCCACGTCGATGTAACAAAAGTAACCGTAAATAATATTTTTCACCTTGTGATGGGTGTATACTATGTACTCTTCCAATAGCACGTATTTGTTTACGTTGTAGCCATTCTTTGGACTTTCCATCCCAAATGAAATATTCAGGAAACTCACTATATAAACAATTCAACTTTTGAGCATACGAATCTGACCTGTTCATCCAAAAAAATTGAGTTAGCATATTTTTTTTAGAGCCTGGATTATTAGCAATATTATAAAGACTTTTATAAAGACTTTGTGATGGTCTAAATATGATGGTTTGTTCATTTTCCAAATGAATTGGGAGACTGATTACTGCCGGATATATTTCATGTAAATCAAAACCAAATATCCTTCAAACAGCTTCTGGTGGAGAAATCCATCGTGCTATTTGAAAGTTTTTAATTTCATCAATTATTCCATCAGGCTGTTCAAATGCTATATTATACGAAATCTTATCACGTCCTTTATAAATGTATTTGAAAATATATTTGATTGCTCATCGATTATCTAAGTAATGGCCTCGAATCTTAACTGAAACATGATTATTTATGCGACAATAAATAGGATATGCATTTTCTCCATGCATTGTTACATCTGAAAACTTCTTGGGATATTGATACTTACAACCAGAGTTTTTTTTCATGCATAAACATGTTGGATCAAGACTGCCACAAGGGCCATGCATCATATGCTTTTTAAAATCAGGTAATTCTGCACTTACAATTTTGTCATAAGCTTCAGGTGAATAAAGCTTTGATCTAGAATCAAGTATAATCAAAAAATGAGCATGTGGCAATCCTCTTTTTTGAAATTCAATCACATATGTATATGCAGTAACCTTTCCAAATATTTTTTTTTTAAATAGTTCTTTTTTGACAAGTTCAAGTTTTGCTCTAAATATTCTTGCTATTAAATCTGGCCTATTATGTACTTCATCAGAAGGCAGTTTGTAAGTCAAAATTTTAGGCCAGCTAGGATTAGCAGTCATCGTAAGAAATATATCTGGTTTTCCATAATGTTGTACTAAACTCATAGCATCTATATATCTTTTATGCATATCTCTAGGACCACCAATAAATATCTTTTATGCAAAATATTGATATACCAATAGAGTTGTATAATTAATATTTTAAAAAGATAAAATAGCTAATTAAATACCTTGCTTTCTTGAGCATGAGTCATTAACGACAACATCTGTTCCTTTAGATTGGATTAGTTGCTTCGAAGATGAAGCATGATCAGTTGAAATAGCAACTCTTAATAACAGCTCCTGTGTTGTGGTTAGATCCAGCTTGCTTGTCACCTGATATTTGTTAACAGGCTGTGATGCAGGTCATTCTATTTGTTTATCTCTTTTATATTGACGAGCCTCATGTTGTTTATCCCGCCGGGCTTTAGCGCAATTATATTTCCGTTTTGGTGGCATAATATATGTCTAAACTATTGGGGTATCTACTGACAAAATAAGAGTATACCTTACTATCGTAAAAGCTCTAAACACTAAAATCTCTTTTTTTTTAAAAAAAAAAAAAGAGATGGAGTTCTCTATGTCTTTAGGATTAGTTAGTATGTTAGTAAACAAGCATAGCTTAGAATTTTTAAAAAAGGATAAACCTGTGAGTGCATAACCTGTCCCCTTTCTATAGAACCTGACATTCCAGCTTTCCCCTTTTGTCCGAAGTCTTATGTCTTGGCTATGCGCAGGCAAATATTGCTTTGCCCACTTAGTAGCCAAAGTCTACAGCACAGACATGAAAATTAGAAGCAGCATCCACTATTTAAAGACCAAGCATATAAAGATCTTTGATAGAACCATTATAGATAAATAAACTGTCTTTAAAAAACAAGAAAATTCTAAATTATCACCATTGAAAAGCCTTGGCTAATATACGACAGGCGCATCGTATAAACAGACCAAATTCCTCGTGCAGATGCATAGGCCAATTGAAGAGCTCTTTGTTTCTGAAGTTCTGTGACTAAAGCCTCTTGCTGGAACTGCTTGGACTTCACCGAAACACCAACAGAAGGTGATGCCATTGGTTCTTTCAAATAAATAGAACGAGCCAAAATCAATTTTGGAACCAAAAATAGATATTTCTATGTAACATGCAAATATCGCCTAATAAAGTAAATAATAGTAAAAACAAAATAAGCACATAATTATGGGGATAACAGCCTGACCTGTAGACTGGCTCGAGGGCTTAACATTATCCAAAAAAGGAAAATGTTCACTGTCCTTAGCAAATGCCTTTTCACTTGAAATGCCGGAAGTCTTGATGGAAGGCAATTTTAAAGGCTCTACAAAATTTAGACACAATAGTACGTGTGAGCCTGAACAAATGCTTTTAAAAATAAAGGAAATTATTTACACAGTTTGAGTGGTCTCACAACCCACCTAGCATTTTGGGTATTATGTCAATTCGTGCTAACAAATCCTGATTAGCTGAGGCAGAAGCTTTCACGGCTACAAAAAATGCAAAATATAGCCGGCTTAGAATTCACAAAACCAACAGGCCATAATATAGCATAAAATAATTTGACCGAATAAAAAATATACAGCATAAAAAGGGGGCAAAAAATGTATAGTCAAACACATAAAAATTACCACTTTCCTTTGGCCTCTTGCTTGCCCGACCCAAATGGCTTCGGTGCTGGCCAGCAGTTCCAGTATGATGCTTCTCTCCATGCTTTTTAAGACTTGAACATCCCCAAGTACGAACCGGTGGTTCATCATCAGATAGTGTAACATGTTCAGAACTGCTGGAGTTGGCAGCCACATTCTCTTCATTATCAATACCCAGGCCATCAAGAAAATACGAGGCAACTCTTTCACATGATGTTTGGTTTTCAAAAATTAAAACATCAAAATACATATGGCTAATATAAGTAAAAACAAGCATATCATTCTCCTGCAGAGAATGAGCACAAACAAATTTGTTCCACCCACGGTCAAAATAAAATACATTCGATCGCCTAGTCACTCCAAAGTCCCACACGATCTTACTGGGATCCCGCACTTTAACAACAGCCTCAAAGCTACTGCTAAGACAACCGACAAATTTCTGTGGAAGCAACTTAAGAAATAGCGGAAAAATATATAAATATTCTCAGTTCTAAAATAATAAGCATAAAACATAAATAAGCTAAAAAAAACTTTGTGTAAAGTTTTCAAACAATAACAAAATACACTTACCAGTCGATGCTGATATTCAGATTTGAATATCTTCACAAATTTCTGGTCCTTCAAATGGGTTCAATACGTTTTTTCTTGACAACGTTGAGATTCAGTTAACATCTTTTCCATTATTTGAAACTGTAAAATACAAGCAATGAATTCATTTGGCCAAGCAAAAGAAGCAGCATAAAACTGGAAAATACAACAAGGATAGGCTGGAAGAAAAAACAAAACAGCTTAACACACAAAAATGCAAAGGGGCTAGTTTTATAAAACAGAAAAAATGTAGAGAGGTATTAGGCCTGTTAAGCGCTAAAAATTGAAAGGGCAATTTTTAAAAAAAGAAAAGCATTGTAGGCCAACAATCGGCGACCAGTAGTACAACCAAACAAGTTACAAATCTAATTTTTATAAAACACGGAGCTTCTTACAAAACAACTAAAAGAGAAAGAACAAACGAAGCGGAAAAAATCAAACAATCAAAAGCAAAGCAATAAAGATGCATAAAACAAAAAGGCAGAGCATAAAAGATGGCTAACAAAACAGCGGCAGAAAACTAAAGTCTAAAATATAGCGAAGAAATAAGGAACAACATAGGAAAAAACGTAATCCACAATAAAAAGACAAGGAGCATAAATACCAAAAAAAAAAAAGCACAGCCAAAGCAATAAACGGCGTAACGAAAGGGAAAAAAATATTTATGTTTATAAAAAGCTATTCCCTGAGACGACTAAACAAGTGCGAGGCAATCCGAAAAAATAGCTAAAAAAAAGAACATAAGCAACGAGATCCACATAGTTGCACCGTTTATTTCCTAAGCCAAGTAACGGCACAGCAGGGAGGAGGGGTGGTCGAAAAAACCCGGCAGCTAGCCATAAAAAAACCCCTCTCAACAGGCATATACAAAAGCCCTAATCCCCACTCCCCCTCCTAAGCAAAAGCATCGGGCTTACAAATAGAATCAAAAATTAAAGCAAATAAGAACTTAAGCAAGCAAGAATCAAAAAAGTTTTAAAAAAAACAAAAGAGGCAACAGACATGGTAACAAGGCAGAAGCGAGAGGCACGACAGTGATGGAAAGGGGCGCGGCCAAATAAAGAACCAAAGCTTTATATATGTGGCAAAGTCTGTTCTCCCACAACCCTAAAGCACTCCCGGTCAAAAGCAGCCCAAACCCCACAAAAAGCAGTAAGAAGGGTACCCGTGAAATAAAGCCCATGCGAAAAGTCACAGACACAAAAGGGAACAGAACCGGGAGGCTACCGGCATTTGATACTGAGCCACAGGGACAGCAAAAGTCACAACTCCCGCTTTATAGTATAGAAGATATATATGTATATATATATATATATACATGTATGTATGTTATGCATGCACCACAGAAAAAATGTATTGTTGTCACGTATTTTTGCAACTTTATTGGGATGCATGAGATGATGATTTACACTTAATTTGAAACACGTTTTCAAGTGCATTGTATTTTCACTCTTAAGATTAATTAAGATGATTTGCAATTGAAACATTTTGAAATGAGTATTCCTAGCTCTATCAACACGTTTTTCAGAACACATTTGTGTTTCATTGTATATAACATTTGTGTTTCATTGTATGGATATACACTTGTCTTTAACACTTATCCCTTAAAATTCAGCAATCATATAGTTTTAATAATAAAACAAAAGATCCATAAATAATTAAATTTACAATTATTAAATACTAACTCAAATGTGAGTTAACCCAGATGTGGCATCGATATGTAAATTAGATCTTCGATCCATTATTTCTCTGGTCTATTCTGTTCAACATATCAAAACGGACTAATTTTACTAAAATCATGATTAAAAGCATAAATATCACAAAAATATAATTCACGGTTATTAAAAATTTGTCCAAATCTAACTCAACTTTACTACAATTATTTAATCTATTTCTTTCCCCTATTCTATCTAATATAACAAAACGGTCTAACTTTAGTAAAATTATGATTAAAAATATAAATATCACCATAATCAAATTCACAATTATTACAAACTTGTCCAAATCTAACTCAACCCTACTACAATTATTTAATCATAAATTTAGCAAAATTATATCGTTTTTATGTATTGAATAGAATAAGACTGAGAAATATTGAACAAAATATTTGATTTATCTTTATGAAGCCCACTCCAATGAATAACTTTTCAAAATTTCAGCCCCATTAAACTATAAAGTAAGTTAAAAGTTAAAAAAAAAAAAACATATTATACGTGGCAAAATTATAATTTAAAAAGTCTTCAACTTCATGCACTTTAAACTTGGACTTGTGCATCAAAACCAGAAAACCTTGCTATATTCCCTGGCTCATCTGTTGTCTAAATTTGCATTATCTATTTGATCATTCTATTATTATATTAAGATGTTCCTGAATTGGTCAGGCCAATAGTGCCTGCAGACAAATTGCCAACTGTATCTTCACAAAAACAAACAAAACATGTGCACGGCAGAAGTGCACTAATTAATCACGAAATTGCGGAATTTGTGTTTTAGTTTTGGGAGTTGGATGCTCTTGGAATTTGTTTAAATATTAAGCAGTCACTATTTTGACATTTACGTGCATCAAACTTTTCAAATGATTAGAGTTTTCAAATGTTGAGCGCACTTGAGAGGATGCTTATTGTAATTTTCTATTGCATTTGGTTTTTAGGTCAAAGATGGAATTATAGGACTTTATATTTAGGTTTAGGGGGGTAAAAGTATAAATGTTTGAAAATTCTTGAATTTGAATTCATAAAGAATGTACGACTATAAATTGTTTATTATAAAAGATATTTTTGCATAAAACGGTTTGATTTAAATACGATATATATGTTTTTCACACAAAATACTGAAATAGTACAATTTGTATAGGGTAAATGACTTCTATAGTGTGTCAAGGTAAATATGGTTTTGATCCTTAATATTAAAAAGCTCCTATTTCTTGTTATTATTCTCTCAATAATAGCCCAATGGATTTTTTATTATATTTCTTAAACCATCACCAACCCTGTGTTATTTTGACGCAGGGAGGAGCTAAAAGATATAAAAAAAAGCAAAATGGCACAGATACAACCCTGCACCAATTTTGCGATAAAATTTAGCGTTTGAATCTAGCGCAACACTATTCATGCGCTATTCTTTTTTTTATTCATTTTTAAATTTTAGTTTATTTGCAATTTGGTCCTTTTTTGTTATTAACAATTAATTCTAGTAATTAATTAGATAAACAAATTATTTAAAATGTTAATTAAATTTAAAACATTAAAAATTTCAAATATTATAATTTAAAACCGTTAATATTTATACCAACACAAATATTACATAGTATTTAAAACAACCTTATCATAATTGGTATTCTTATTTTTGTGGATTCTTATAATTAATAATTTTGATTTACAGGTATTACTTGCTATCTTTTTATATTACTGTATAATTATATTTATTGTACTAGGTTAAATACAAACAAAATAAATATTGATAAAGATGTTTTGTATAATAATGAAATAGTATGAAAGTAATAAAAATGAATTATAAGAAGGAATCTATATATAATATTCTTTTTAGGGTAAGTGATAGAGTTATGATTGGTGTAAATGTACTGTAGCTACTCTAAAATAGAGTTAAAAGTTGCTGCAAAATAGAGATGGTGGAGATGGCCTTATTTTAATCTCTATTTTAATCTATAAATACATATCACATGTATTTTAATAGTTATTCCTAATGTTCACTAATTATTTGATATAGTTTTAGTAAAATATATGTAACATTTATTTATAAATTGAAATAGATATTGAAATAGGGAATAAACAAGAAGATTGGGAATGCAATAATAGTGTCCCTTTCACATTATTATGCAAGCACACTCTTATCTGTCCATTTTGGCTAACTTGTATTGAATTCGCATTTAATGGATGGAATAATAAACAAATTCTCTAGATATTACATGTAAAAAATGTAGGTTAAGATGAAAGAAATCCAAAGAGCCAATATATTCGTTAATTCTATCACCACCAATTTAGAGGATGAGTAATAAAACTTTCTCAGAGTGTAATGGTTTCAAGGTTCGAGAAAATTTTTTATTTTTTTCTTACGAAAATAAATTCTTTTTAAAGTTCTTACAAAATTATATATATATATATATATAACATCGATTAATAATATTATATAATTTTAGCCGGTCAAAATATAATTCTTGAATCCGCCATGTTGACATAAAATTTCTATATATCAGCTATGATTTTCTTTCCAAATGTGAGGTAAGGAATCTTTTAAACTAGTGGAACATAAATTTTAATCAATTCATTGATGTTATTTATCAAATTATCTCTTTGAACCAAAAGAAAAATGTACATTGAGATTGATTCTACCAAAAGCATTGATGAGGGTTTAGACACAATTACTAGAGAATAAATAATAGGGATATCCCTTAAAACTATACAAATCCCTTTCAAGATCTCTAAGTTGGGATTTTTGAAATGATCTCTGAGTTTAGACACAATTACTTGAGAATAATGAAATACGTAGCATTTAAGCCCACCCAACTTCAGCTTTCATGTAGCCCAAGGCATTTATTGTTGGTTTGGGAGAAAAATGCCCAACATTGAAATATTATTTTAATTTTTTTTTATAATTTAAAAGATTAATTATGGGAAATTAAATGAGTTGATATTAATAATTGAGCATATTATGACCCAATAGATTATAGATCTTAACTTTATTTCATTTTATGAAGATACGAAGTAATATTCTATATAAAAAACGTTTATAAAAATGCCAAGAAGCTGCTAATATCTCACCCCAACAACCGAATTTGCAACATTCACTTATGTATAGTTCCTACAGGCTACAGCTATACCAATTGGAGTAATTGAATAACAACATCAGCATAAAACTTTACAACAACATCATCAATAATATCATCAACAACTTAGAATGCATTATTTACAACAACATCAATTAAACTAGCTATATCCACTTAGCCGAGTGGAGCATGCATCAAGTAGTCAAATGTTTCTTCTATTTTTTTTCTTTGCGCAACTGGGCCATTTTGAGCTTGAACCAAAGACATCGTTCGGGAAATAAAACATCGCACTTCTTTTCGAACGTAACATAAAACTCTCCGTTAAACTGAATAGAAAAAAGGCTCCAGTATGAAGGTGTTCATTAGTGCGTAACTTAATTGTATACCACCACTAATAAACACTACAATAGGCGATCAATAGTCACTGATCCAAGAGCGAGCACCCGCTCGAGTAAAAGCTTTCACTGCCACTGCCACTATACCAAAATGAGGGTTCCAAATTGTATGACCGATATGTCTAACGTGTAAAGTGTCCTGTATCCATGATTCAAAATTTTCTTGCATGTATTTTTTTTAATATTTAAGCATCGCATGTGTTTTTTTAACAGGGTCTTTTTAATTCTAATGGAAGAGTTCATTTTAAAAATAAGCATACACAGTCCCCTAAAAAGGTGAAGATATATACTTTCCAGTTATGAAGCAAATTCCATTGATCTTGAAAAGAGGAGTATGGACTATGGAGTACTCATAGTACACATAGAACCATGAATAATAAATTTCATGTTGAACATTTTAATTCTATTTAACTTAAATATTAAATACCAAGCATAGTTCTTTTCATTGGTATTCTGCTCCCATAAGATTGAATAAGAGCTTAATTAGAAAATCCCTGAAAAAGTTACAGATTAATTTTCTAGATTTGAAGAAAACTCCATTGAATTGAAAAGTTATATTAAACAGTTTGGATAGAGTATTTTTTTTAAAATTTTATATTAGAACTTTTTTTTTTGGGTTTTGTTAGCAGAAATGAATATTTTGAGGATACTTGAATTGATAAATTTATTTTGACGAGAAATTATGTTAGAGAGAGAGAGAGAGTTATTTATTATTAAATTAAATTAAAAATTTTAATATTTTGTTAATAAAAAAATTTAAAATATAAAAAATACTGTGGCAAAAAACAAGGTATAAAAGTGTGGCATCTATGTTCCTCTACAAATTGTTGCATAAATATATTACTTGTCCATTACTTAATTTAGTGCTGTTTATAATAACAGATGTTTAGACCAGTTAATACATAGGGGTAAGCTCAAATTAGCCACAGAAATTAGCTCAAAACGAGTAATCTTTCTCAAGTTAATTAGTACTGATGGTATAGATTTAAAATAGATTCACTTGAACCCAATCTTTATTGGAAAAAACTTTGATACAATAACATCTAAGTGAGTTCGGCAACATTATATTGATCATACTTTGCTATCGTATTCTATCTATACTTTTATGAATTTTAATATAACCCATGTCATTTGAGTGGTCAAATTAAATTTTACGTCGATCGACTGCTAGCCTGACGCAACATTTTCTCGAATTTAAAATCGACTACTTATAGTTAGGCAAGAGATGACTATAGCAAGTCTTATCATGCTACTCATTTGTGGATTTCAGGTATATACAAAACTTGAGGGGAACAAATTAATCACACAATGTAAGCACATCATGGGCTCTGTTAAACCTTATGGAAGCTGAGCAGGTATTTTACCAAATGAAGTATATATAAACTGACATGCAAACAATTTTAAACCTACAGCAGCCAATTTTACTATTGTCATTGACAATATTGTAAACTGGATTAATTAAGCAAAAAGAGATCCTATTCCCTTGCATGGTGCTGCAAAACTAGTACTGATAAATTCACAAATGGAAACTGGAGACTTTCCACAACAGATATTGCTTATGACAAATTTATATGTCAGCATTTGCATAGAGAGAACACTTTGCACAACATGTGCAACAACACAAACACCCACAACACAAATACTCATATGAAATGAGTTTATATATGAAACGGTCAATTCATGACCATTTGAAATCGTAATTTCAATTTTTTAACATTTTTATTATTCATTAAAATTGCGATTAAATCTCGTTTAAATTTATATATGAACCCACTAAATAGAAGATCAATTAAATACACAAAGAGGGTTTGAATTTGGATTTAAATTTAGTTTTGAGTTACAACAACATTCCTTAATTTGAAATTTGTTTACTGCAGGAAATCATTGGAATATTCAACAAAAACTGCATGATAAGCTGCTCAGCCTACACAAACATTTTTCCTATATGGGCACTTGGAGTATACCTCAACAAAGTATTGTTACAATGAAAGGAACATCCTTGTTGAAACTATTAGTGTTACACTGCATATCCATGCATGCATGCGTGCATGAGATTGGAAACGTCTAAGAAAGGTAGAATAAATTAAATCAAATTTAAATTGTACACTATAAGCAGCATAGCATAGCTTAAAGATCACTGCTTCCACTACTACAGAATATATAATTTAAAACGGTCTATTTAAAACGGTTATTAATAACCCGTTTTAGATAATTGGGGCGGTGGCATTTTTGTAATAAGAATTAGGAAAACGCAAACTTTCTAAAACGGTTACATTATAACCGCGTTAGAAAGTCTCTTGATGTCAGTTTCTAAAACGGTTCGGGAGACAACCGTTTTAGAAACTGTTATCATCTCCGTTTTAAGAACGGTTTCTAACTAACCGTTTTAGAAAATGTACCGATAAAAATCTCCCCCAGCATTTTCTTTTCCTATAGAACAGATCTATAGATCGATGTGCAACTCTGAAGAAGTAAAAACCGAGCGGCGCAGTCCAAAGGGCTTATGTAGAAAGATACAACTACTTGCATTTTGTGCAAACCCAACTTTGAGAGGTTATATATTCTTTACATTCTTTGATATTGCTTCTCATTTGATAAAAAGCATGTGGTCATGACTTTTGTATTTTAGATTTTTTTGGTGGGATTAAAAATTTTGTGTTGATTTAAATCGAAGCCCCAGATTTGGACGCTTTCTTTCAGCTCGTCACCATCTCGCTAGAACGCCGTCGTGTCCGATCGATGGCTACAGCTGACGCGGGAGCTTGGATGTCAGCTAGCAATGGGAGCTTCAATTCAGCTGGGAAGACCACTAGCTACAGCCACTCAAGGAAGACCACTCCAGTTGGGAATCTTCACTTTCAGAGATCTGAGCCAAAATCGGTGGCGCAAGACCAGTCAAAACTCCAACAAAACCTCTCCAAATGATAATGCTACCCTTACTCTATAAGGATCAAATCGTGATCGGGCAGCAAGGAAATTCCAGATTTGGACTGAGAGGTAAGGTCGGCTTCGATAAGGCAGCCGACGATTTTGGAAAATCTGATCATGTGCTTTGAGGATGAAACGTGAATTTGTTTATGCGTTTGAATTTTTCATATATTGCTGATCTTCTGCTTGGCTACTATTGCTTCTTTCTTTATTTTTTTAAGTTGCACATATTTAGACTTTATGTTTTAGACTTGCCTGACTAATTTCAACAATAATCGTGTTTGTGTATTTTGTTGTGTAATTGTTGTTTATAGGATTTTAGTTTATTTTTTTGACATGATTAGCTGCATGAAATACCAAATTTCATTTAAGAAATTTTATAAAAACAGTATTTTTGGTGACTCACATGTCTGTTTTGTCAAACAATTGTTCCAGTCATTTTATGGGCTTCATGACTTTTGTATTTTAGGCTTTTAAGAACGGTTCATCAACCGTGTTAGAAAACAGACTTTTAAGAACGGTTCATCAACCGTTTTAAAAAATGTAGGACTTTCTAGTCCGCCCACATCTAAAACGGTTTGGAAAATCTAAAACCCGTTTTAAATAACTACTTTTAACCGTTTTAGAAAGTGAATTCTGTAGTAGTGTTCGGTGGGTGAATGATTGGCGGATGCATTGGATGCATATACAGTCGCTCAAGATTTGAAAAATTATATTAAGTTCTTTCGAAGAAAAAAAAAGAATTTCACATTTTAAAAATTAAAATATAAATGTTATTAATTATCTTGTACAATTTCACCCTCCAAATTTGACTTTCTGAATCTGCCACGGATAAAAAGTGAAATTTTTCTTTCACTAGAGTGACAAGATAAAACTCATGCATATGTGAATGAATCATGTTCGTGATTCTACGTACTTAAATCAATCAATACATGCATGCATGCAAGCATATCATATTTGTTCTATTTGTTTTTTATTTTTTTGTACTTAATAGACAGATACATATGAATTTGTTGACTGGTTGGTTGCATCTAATTAAGTTTGATTCTATTATTGTCTCTAGCAATATAAATGCAATTAACTTAATCAATTTGTATTTTTTTAATTTGAAAAAGTTAGACTTAGATCATTTGTCCATGGCAGATACCCTTTTTTTTTAAAAAAAAAAATTCCACATTATTCTAAACAGATGTTTATCTATATTCTGTGAGCCCAAAATGAAATAAAAAAAAAAAAAGGTAAAGAAAGAAAGATGTTCTTTTGTATCCAATTGTGAAAATGATATGATTCTAACTAACCGATATTGCTCGAATTTAAAATTGATGAGGATGATGTTGATTTTAGACCTTTTTAAGGATTCAGTCAATAATAACACTGATTTGAGTCTTTTTTAAACACCTAATCGGACAATAATACTTATATTTTTAAAAACTTTCCACTGCAATTACGACACACCTTCCCTTAAATATAACTAAATCAAAGAGCAATAAGTTGAAATTAAAAAGGAAAAGAAAAACCCAAAAGATAATAAATAAATAAACACAACAATTTTAGTGAAATCGGTTCATATAAATTAATCGTCCTTGAAATCATGGATCTAATTTCTTGCCACTTTTATTGCGTGTTGAAATCGTAATTAACTCGCCATTGCATATATGTATTTGTTTAATAGGATACCAATTGATAAATAAAAGAATTCAACAACAATTTCGTTCTTTTAGTATTTCTCATTTCATACGAAAAACCCTGGTTTGGAAAATTTTCAAATTACCATGATTTAGGAACCTATAAGCTACTCTATTGTAGGTAGCGTTTAAAAGAAAAAGATAAAAAATCGATTATCTTGATAAAAATTCACTTAAGTTAGATAGATCAAAACAAATTTAGAAATTAAACTAATGAAATTGTGTGTATTTAAAAAAAACAAGAAAGTAATTCATAGGTTTTCAAATCATAGGAATTGAATTGAAAATCTCTTAAATTATATAGAAGTTTTTTTTTGGTAATTTATCCATCTAAATATGATTTGGTTTGCAAGAGTTTATACTTCAAATAAATTCACGAACTGGCTTCTTCTTGACTATAGAAGAAAGAAATTTTAAAAGTTTCAATCGGGCGAAGAAGGAAACAATTGAAGATGAGGGAGAAGAGAAGAAGGTCAAAGATAGAACAAATATTACAAATTCACTATGACTAACTCAACAGCATTAAAAAAAAAAGTTCTACATAATTCATGAAGCGATTATTTATATAGGGTTCCTTTATTTTAAGTCGTTGATACAATGATTTTTTCTTTTTAAAAAATTAAGGTTATTTTATATTTGTATTATGAGTTTTTCACTTGTTTCTTGCATTTGTATGAGACGATACTAAAGCTTCTTTCATTTTATTTTGCTCTAAAACAATAAATTCATTAATATTAATTAATAAAGTACAATTCATATCAATAGAAGTCAACTAATTAAGTGAGAATTAATCAAATTACACTTCTAGTATATTTATATACAAGTTTGAATTGTTTACCTAACAAAATGATTCATCAATAGCGAATCACTTTTCTGAATACAAAGTTGCTCCAAAATCACTTTAGTTTTTTCTGTATATTTCTCTCTAGTGGAATACTTAAACAATAGGATGAAAATTAGCGTGACGTGAGGACCATAACCACTATTTATCGATAACTAAACTTGGTATTTTGGGCAATTTTATTTTAATCTATCATCAAAATAGAAAATATCATAAAATCTCTATACCTAAAGGTTATTTTATAAACATACAAAATCTAGCTCTTGTGAAACCGTGGTTCATATATGAAACAGATAATTAATAACAGTTAACATCATAATTTTAATTTTTCATCTCTTTTATTGTACGTTGAATATCTCATTGCATATATAAACTCGTTTCATAGGAGACCAACTGTTATACACATTATATATTATTTTACATATGACCCTAACATTAGATTAATTTATCCAATATTAAAACCTTCACAAATGAATGCAAGTTATGATTGTTCTTGTATTGACAGGAGGAAACCTACATAAATATTATGAAAGATTCTTCACTCATTCAGTATACCTCAAGCACTAGTTTTGCAATTATTTTGCCAATCATTCTCATCAATTTTACTTTAATTTTCCTTTTCTTTTACTTTTATAATTAAAGGGTTTTATCATGATCGCATCTCTGCTCTCCCAGTAGGACAAAATTCTCTCCCTTTGTTATGGACATGAGTACAAAAACATCTAAAAAAAAATACTGAATTTTCAGTTTGGCTGCTATATGATATTCCTACGAAAGAAAATATAATATCCCTTCTTCCAAATATTTATTGGTTCAGTGTTGTTTGTTAATTTCTACCCATCAATTTGGTATGTTTTGTTTTGGGTTTTGTCTGGATTGTCTTGGAACCTTTATCAAGACATAAACATGTCACCAAATTATGGATATCGATCTTGAATTTGTCCATTCCTAGATGACATGCACAAATAATTGGGTTCGAAAAGCACAGTCGAATTAATAATGTAGCATAATTCAGATAAATAATGTGAAATTTCATGCAAACGACATATACAATAATAGGGATTAATTGCATGCTGTCGAATATATTTTCAATAACTTTAATTCCATTAATCAATCGGAATGCGACACGCATGCACTGAAATTTTGGTACGAAATTGAAAGTGCGAATAGCACATGATATAACTAATGTGATTAACCAAGACAATAACTGACCTATTTTGATGAAGCAACTCTAATAAATAAATCTCATTGACATTGGAAAAATATTAAACGAAGGTATAAGTTCAATATTTATACATATCAGCTCTTTTTATTCATCTTTTATTAATTTGCTTCTCGAGTTTAATTACACTGAAAGTCAGAACTCGGCAGAAGTGATGTTTCAACCTTCAACATATGCCACTATTGGTAATATCAGCTGAAAATGAAGTTCATGAGTTCGGACCACTTTATAATTTAAAGGGACGTTTTATATCTTAAACATGAATTAAAGCAAATCATAACAAGCCTTCAATTTGAACATGAATTAACAAATACATATGTTAAATCAATCCAGCATTTCATTAAATGTTAATCTTGTACACTCAATTCTTAACAGAACCAATACTCAAGTCACATCAAGTCGTCAACGTTAAGATGGTCCTTAAAAATGTCGTCCTCCCATCCACATAATGTTCATTTTTGTTTTTTGTTTTTAATCCAAGGGACGGAATATATTGGTGTTGGGTAAATTACTTTAATCGTCTCTCAATTTGGAGGTTCATTTCATTTTTGTTCCTAATTTTTAAAATGTTTCATTTTCATCCCCCATGTTACAATTTGATTTAAAATTATCATTCCTCGATTTTTTTTTCCACTTAAAATTCAACTTAAATAATATTTAACATGTATATAATAAATAGAAATGTATACAAATTGATAGAATTAGACATATGTATGTTAAATGGTCATCGAAATTGAATTTTTCTAACTTGAAAAATAAATAAAGAACCATCGAAAACTATGAATGCAACATGAGGCACGAAAATAAAATATTTTAAATATTAGAGATAAAACAAAATGAAACCCAAATTGAGGTCCTATGATTGAAATAATTTAGCCTATTGGTGCTGTCCAAATGACTCTGGTTGAATGCTAAGGGAAGATGCCAATTGCAAAATTCTCCAAATCCATTGTTGTGATCATGGCCAATCATTTACCGGAAGTTTTAGGTAATATTTGGACAATTGTGGCCATGCAATTAAACATATGTTTTCATGTCTTCAGAATTTTAATGGTTTCATGATCTTGATGGGACAAAGATAATGTGACAAATGGATGGTAGTTAGATGCATATTAATATAGAATCTCTTCATTTTTAAAACTTCTTGTTTTAATGGTCCATAATACTCTCCTCTGATTTGATGTTTTGATGCTGAATTTGCTGATGTAAATGTTACTGATTTTCTATATCTTGCTAATCTAACTTTATAAGAATATTTTGTCATCTCAACTATTTTTCTAATTTAAATACTCTTCATCATCACTAGCTTGTCATGTTTCAAAGTTTCTTTTATCATCCATCCTTGATTGTCTATAATATAATTTCTACTAATAATATTATATAATTTTATCCTTTAAATTTGACGTTTTAGATCTTTCACTCTTACGAATTAGTAAAAGTAGCACGTCTAAATTTATTTTTTTTTTTGACACTAGTTGCAATATTAAACTCACTATTACCCAATCTTATACTAATTTATTCTAAATTAAGAATCTAATTAATTACGTTATAAAGAGTTGGAGAGAATTGTACCACATATATTAAAAAATAGGTTAAAATCACATATTCTTCAACAATAGGAGTATGCATGGAGTATTAATTCTTAGGTGCCAAAATATTCAGTTTATTGAATGAGGATTAATTCAATTCGCAGCCACTCCATTTTGGCATTTCCCTTCTCCATTTCGTTTGTCCCTTTCGTTGAAACAAAAGGGTTTTCCGTTTTAAAGTAAGAGCAAGCTAATGTGGTAGATGTCTCGTAATGAGTAAAATACAAGGACTAACACTTTATAGCTACTTTAATTGAATTTAGAGTTAGATGCTTATTGATCCTAAATACCCAACGCGCATTTAAAGCAAATCGGAGAAATTATTCCTCTATAATGGACAAAATAGTTTTATTTCATACATTAGTTTCATTAGCAAATTGGATGTTCTATCTTAAATTCTTTGTTTATTTTGTACCATATTCAAAACGAGAACCGTATTGAACAGAATAGAACATGGTTTTAGTGAAGCAATGTGTGATTTTAATATGTTTAAGAGAATATGAATGATTTTCATTAGTGTCATGTTCAATTATCAGATTCCATTGAAGAGTTAACGTTCAATTATAATTGTGCTACATAATCCAATCCGTATTTGGCAGGTTGTCAGGAAGGGGTGAAGAAAAACTTGTAGTTTATTAATTGGTCTTATCGTTATGCCACCAAAATTAAAACCTGCTCTTCACTAGTATAGCAATGGAGTAAGGTCGTCTCCCAAGGGAACGGCTGTATCTTTCCTTCAAACTTGTCACAAACAGATATTAGAAACAAATAAATGAAATGAATTCTTAGAGAATTTAATCAACAAGAAAGAAAATTCAGTTAAATCATTGAATCCACCCTAATTAATAACTTGATCCTTGATGCAAATATTAAACATGTAATTCAAATAAACCAGTTATAATTACCGAAAATGCCACTGACATAACCTCATTTTTCCTTACTTGTCGGTAATTAAAAGGAGGCCTTATTAACTACTCTCTAATTAATAAAAAATCTAAGAGAACGCCTCATTAAATTTAATTCATTAACAACATTAAAATGAGAAAAACCTGATTATGATATGCTCATATGAACGCCATATGTCCATACCATCCCCTTATGTCCACTGTCGATGAATGACAGTCTTACCACCTATTAAAACTAAATGGATAATTACGAATTCACCGTTTTAATTGGTATTAGAATTTCCTACAATAAATTAAATACTGCGCAATATTCAACAATCATAGAAAATTCATAAACCTCCTATCACAGAACATAAAAAGGTACTTATTTTACATATTTATTTAAATCTAATTAGATCTCACAAGAATTAATTAGTGTTTCATCAATAATTTAACTGGAAAACTAATTTAGAATGAAGACATAATTAAACAAGTCATAAAAGAATTGAATAAAACTAGATTCATAATATACTAAAAGGATAACCTGTAGTTGACAATCTCTTGGTAGTAGTTATGGTTGAAGATAATCCAATCCAAATAGCAAAGGAAATAGATAATGTTTGTCCAAAAACTTATCCACTCAATTGTCTTAACTAAGATTACTGAAATTTGAATGTTTGAATTAAATAATAAAAATCCAATTAAATTCAAAAAGATGACTTGAATAAAATATTACGTGAAAGCAAATAAATTCCCTACTTCTTAAGAAAAACTAAGCTGCCCCTAAACTTTAAAAACCCACTTATTTATAGACTTTTCCCAACAAACAATACTAAAATTCCTAACAGAAGATAACTCTTAACAACTCCAAAATCTCAACCTCCAAAATATTAGGAGATTTGGTTACAAAAAATATTCATAACCACACCTTCCAATAAACTCTCTTCCCTTTAGTAAAAATCCTTCTAGTGAAATCTTCTCCTTCTAGTAAAAATCATTCCAGTAAAATCTTCTCAACTTCTTCTCAACTTCTTCTCAACTTCTTGCATCATTTTAGCTATTTTTTTTACCATTCCATTTATTTTCCAAATAAACCTGAAAACATAACAAAACCATGAATTCCAACATATGAATGCTAATAAAAAAGCATGAAATTATTACAAATAAATATAACATATTAACTCTATCAAATCCCCCATACTTGAACCATGCTTGCCCCAAGTATGGTTTATTCCAATAAGACACTAAAAATACAAAACACTTGAACTCAATATCATAATGCCCTTAACTAAATAACCAACAAGATATAAATTGAAGCTCAACTATTTTACCACTAACCAATTCTTGTACCAGATAATGCAAACATGCCCCCTTAATTTAAGTTAAAAATTGCAAGAATAAATTTAACCTCACAGTTTTCACTCAATAAAGGCACAGTAATTAGTAGGGCAATACACACCATTCAAGCAAGGTACTATCATAAACTTGCAAATCAGTCACATCTCCACCATAATTCAATAACCATATACATAAATCAAAAAGGTCTTTTTGGGTTGTAATGGGGCTAAGGTGAGAGGTAGGACAAATAGATAAATATGGGCTAAAAAATTTATCAAAGAAAAAATGTTAAAGTACAGCTTATTTTCATAAAATACTTCTTACATAGCCACACTTTCAACAACTTTTTCAATCAACAATACTCAAGCTTGCAAAATAATGCTTCACTTTCTTTTTCTAAGCATTTTCTCTTCTTTTTTTTTTCTTTCTCTTCTCTTTTTTTTAATGAAATAATGAAGTCTAAAATTTAACAAGCAAAAAATTCTGCACAAATATCAGCAGTGTGGCTATATTTTCTTCAAGAAGTATTTAACTATCCTAAAAATATAATTAACATATCTTTGATAAATAGGTTGAAAAAGAAAGCTAAAAGCAAGTTTTAATGGCTAATGTTTTCTTGGATGTTTAACAAAGAAAAGGTCCAGGCTAAAAAATGGTAGAAAGTGTTTTAAAAAGCTGAAAATATTTGTTCCTAATTTGCCTTTATCATTTTTATGCATATAATCATTTATCATCTCAACATGAACTTCAAAGTAGGCTTTATATGCATTTTAATCAAACTCTTACAAAAAAAAATAAAAAAATTCAAAAGTACCAAGAAAGTGGTTCTTGTGTACCTTAAACTCAAAAACTCAATTTAGTAGGTAAAGAAAGGAATTCTAGCAATTTCATAATTCTAAAACACATATGGGGCAATTACATTAATCAAAACAAAGATATCCCCCAAACTACCCAAACATGCTTCAATCTATATCAAAGTTGTTAATGAAGTTTAAGGGCATTATGATTTATTTAAAAAAATCAAGACCAACATGAGCTAACTAAATGAACTATCCTAAACATGCAAAAACAAAAAGTAAAATAAAGCAAAACTTAAAATGAAATAAAAACTTTAAACTTAAGCTCCCCCATACTGACACAATACATGATCCTTCATGTATAAAAGAAGATAATTAAAGCACAACATAAAAGGATAACATAAGTGAAAGAAAAAAAATGAGAGAAGTGTAAACAGAAAAATCATGGCTTTGGGTGGTTAAACCCTTGAGATTGGAAATATGCTTGAATGGATTGCTCCAAAATTGTCATTCGTTCATGCATGCTATTCATAGATTCTTGGAGCGTAGCAATTTGAGCAGATGAAGCTGGAGAAGATGGTGAGAAATCAGGAACATCACATCCAGTACCTGTGGAAGGAGAAATAGAACGATTTTGCTGACCCGGTTCCTTGAAATTTCGTTCTGGTGGAGTTACCTTGACTGAGGATTTTTGGCGTTTTGAAATGCGTTCATCTTGAAATTTTTCATCTTGCTTTGATGGATGTTGCGACTCTGATTGGGATGTTGGCGGAGAAGATTGAACCCGATCTTGCTGAGGTGGAGATGATACCCTTTCTTGATCATGTTGGGTTGTAGACTTAAAGAGCTTCCTCAATTCCTCAAACAAATACATTTTGGGATATGGAACTGATTTGGTTGCCATCTGTTTAATACGCCCTAGTTGTGGCTTATCGGCAGGTCGAGGTTTGAGATTAGAGTAATGGGGCCTTGGACCATGGTAAATTGAAGTTGAAGTTGTGGTGGTGGGTGGAGGCATATCAGATTTAATTGGAGAACTTGACTGTGAGTTTTTACTCTCTGAGTCGATGTCTTCTTCATCTGAAACAACAATCCGAGTACCATGAGGAATTTTGTTTCGAAGTTTAGCCTATGTTCTTACGATGATGAGAAAGGAGAAAATCAATGTTCTTGAAAAACACAAGAGATTGCCGCACGATTTTCTGTCAGAAGACAAAGAGTGAAATATAAGAGAACAATCAACAGATATGAAACTAGATATAAAACTAACCCTACTTATTTACCGTATGTAAAGACACTAAGAATTCTTTTTGAGTAAATAAAGACTCTTTTTTTAAAATTAGATTTGTATGCAATTACCGACGTCGCGACTTTCACCCACGTCGCGACGTGGGAGGGGTCCCGACGTCGCGACGTGGCTCACTGAAACTTTTCAAAAATTCAACAAAAAGTCGACAAAAAAAATCACTTTTAAATTATATTTTCCACGTCGCGACTTGCATGAGTCGCACGTCGCGACGTGGAAGTCCCTGACGTCGCGACATCGGAAAATTTATTCCCTTTTTATCACGAACTTTCTTCAAAGTCAACAAGCAAATTAAAACAACATAAAAACCAATCTTAACTTCTTTCTTACCTGAAAAAGATAAAAGAATGAAGTCAGTTATTATTAGAAACCAGAAATTTCAAAATGAATGCAAAATAAAATAACATGGGGTGCCTCCCATAAGTGCCTAGATTTAACGTCTTAGGCCAGACCAAATTTCTTGGATTTTAAGAATTTGGTGGAGACCCCAAATGAATTTCCTCCATTGCACCTTGATTGACATTCTAATAAAATGGTTTCAATTAGTGTCCATTCACTTTAAATAATTTTCCTATTGTTGGACTCACTATTTCAATCATACCAAAAGGGTATATGAATTTAATTTCAAATGGTCCAATCCACTTTGATTTCAATTTTCCTAACATAATTTTTAAACCAGAATTGAACAATAATACCTTTTGTCCCACAAAGAATTCTTTGCACCTTAATTGCTTGTCATGAAGGTATTTTGTTCGCTATTTGTAATTCATGGATTTATCATATGCCTCCAGTCGAATTTCTTCCAACTCTTGAAGTTGGAGTTTCCTCTCATGTCCTGCCAAAGTGTTATCCATATTACATGCTCTCACTGCCCAATATGCCTTGTGTTGAAGTTCTACAGGTAAATGACAAAATTTTCCAAAGACTAATCTGTATGGTGAAATTCCAATGGGTGTTTTGTAGGCAGTTCGTTATGCCCATAATGCATCCTCTAAGTGCAAACTCCAATATTTTCTCCTTGGATTCACCGTTTTCTCCAAAATACCTTTTATTTCTCTATTAGAAACTTCCGCCTGACCATTGGTTTGTGGGTGGTATGCAGTAGCTATGCGGTGGTGCACACTATACTTCTTCATAAGTGCTTGTATAGTCTTATCGTAGAAGTGTGTGCCTTGATCAATAATGATAGCACGCGGAACACCAAACTTACTAAAAATGTTAGATTTAAGAAATCATGCAACAATTTTAGCATCGTTAGTATGAGTAGCTTTTGCTTCTACCAATTTAGAAACATAATCAACTGCAAGTAAAATATAAAGATTGCTACAAGAGTTTGGGAAAAGGCCCAAAAAATCCATGCCCTATACATCAAATATTTCACAAAATATTATGGGAAATTGGGGCATTTCATCTCGTCTTGATAAATTCCCAACCTGTTGACAACGAGAACAATTCTGACAAAGCATATAAGAATCTTTAAACAGAGTTGGCTAATAAAACCTACAATCTAATATTTTTCTTGCTGTTCGCTTAGGTCTAAAATGTCCACCACAAGCATAAGAGTGACAATAAGATATGATTGAATACATTTCATTATCAGGGATACATCTCCTTATGACCTAGTCAGAACAAATTTTCCATAAATATGGTTTATCCCAAATAAAATACTTGCAATAATTTCTAATCTTATTTTTTTGGTGAGTGCTGAAACCTTTTGAAAATATTCCCATAGCTAAATAATAAACTATACCTGCATACCATGGTTCATTTAGCATTAAAGAATATAAATTCTCATCTGGGAATGTCTCTGTGATAGGCAATTCGTCAGTTCCTTCATTGATAATACGACTCAAATGATCTGCAACATAGTTCTCAGCTCCTTTTTTATCTTTGATTTCCCAATCAAATTCCTGGAGCAAAAGTATCCATATAATGAGTCATGGTTTTGATTCCTTCTTTGCCAATAAATACCACAATACTGTATGGTCAGAAAATACAACTACTTTAGAACCAAGTAAATATGAACGGAATTTTTCAAAAGTAAATACTATAGAAAGAAATTTTTTTCTGTTGTGGTGTAGTTGCATTGAGCTGTGTTGAGTGTTTTTGAGGCATAATAAATGACATGACTTTCTCTTCCAATTCTCTGTCTAAGTACCGCACCCAACGCATATTGACTAGCGTCACACATTAGCTCAAAAGGTAAACTCCAATCTGGCGGTTGAATGATATGAGCGCTTATCAATTTCTTTTTAAGCAAATCAAATGCCGCCTTGAATTTGTCTTCAAATTCAAATGGCATATCATTCTGCAATAATCTAGTGATAGGCTGAGCAATCTTCGCAAAATCCTTGATAAACTGCCTGTAAATACCTGCATAGCCAAGAAAGCTATGAATTTGTTTAACAGTTGAAGGATATGACAATTTATCAATAATATCTATTTTCGCTTTATCAACTTCTATGCCCCTTTCAGAAATTACATGCCCTAAAACAATTCCTTCTTTAACTATGAAATGATACTTTTCATAATTAAGAACAAAATTATGTTCAATGCGACGTTTTAAAACAATTTCTAAATGACAAATGCATTGATCAAATGAATTCCCATAAACTGTAAAATCGTTCATGAATATCTCAATGAATTGTTCAACATGATCTGTAAAAATGCTCATCATGCATTGCTGGAATGTCCCGAGGGCATTGCAAAGTCCAAATGGCATACGACGATATGCGAAAGTTCCGAATGGACATGTGAAAGTTGTCTTCTCCTGGTCTTTCTGTGCAACAAAAATCTGAAAATATTCTGAGTATCCATCAAGAAAACAAAAGAATAATTTCCCAGCTAAATGCTCCAGTATTTGATTTATAAAAGGCAAGGGGAAATGATCTTTTCTAGTGACAGAATTTAATTTTCTATAATCAATGCATACTCGCCAACCTGTTTGGAGTCTCATGGGCATAAGCTCATTTTTTTCATTTTTAACAACTTGGATACCAGATTTCTTTGGCACAACATGAATGGGACTAATCCATTTACTATTAGATATTGGGTAAATAATTTCAAGTTCTAGTAATTTTAAAATTTCTTTCAAAACTACTTCCTTCATTGGTGGATTTAATTTTCTTTGGGGATCACGAACAGGCATTGAATCATTTTCAAGCAAAATGCGATGCATACACACCGTTGGGCTTATGCCTTTAATGTCTGCTAAAGTCCATCCAATTGCTAATTTATTTAATTTTAACAAACTTACCAATCTTTCTTCTTGTGCCAATGTAAGATCCTTATTGATAATAACTGGAAGTGTTTCTCCATCACTTAGGTAGGCATATTTCAAGTGATCCGGAAGGAGTTTCAACTCCACTTTGGTGCCTGCAAAACAGAAGGTAGAAATGTTCTCAATATTTGTAGAATCAGGAATATGAAATGTTTTTGTATCTTTTGAAATTTCTTCCAAAGAATAAAAACTCATTATCGTTTCTCTTAATTCTTTATTGTCTTCTTCTTGAGCATCTCTATCTGTTTTTCCTTCTTTCAAAACCCAATCAAAGGAATCCTGCAAAAAGTTCTTTCAATAAACTCATTAACCATGGGTTCAAAAATGTCTAAAGTACAAACAGATTCTGGATCGTATGGACATTTCATTGCATAAAAAATGTTAAATGTAACAATTTCTCCATCAAATTCACATGTTAAAGTTCTTTTGTCCACATCTATTTTTGTTTTTGCTGTTTTCATAAAGGACCTGCCTAATAAAACAACAGAATTAGAAGTAGATATGCCCATATCAAGAATATAGAAATTTGTAGGAAAAATGAGTTCATTAACTTTAACCAACACGTCTTCCAGTATTCCTGTGGGATAAGCAATTGATCGATCAGCCAATTGAATTAAAACTCGAGTTTCTTTAAGAGGTCCCAAATTTAATTCTTTGTAAATCGACATTGGCATAACATTAATTGACGCCCCTAAATCAAGTATTGCTTTCTCAATTTTTCTGTTTCCAATTAAGCAAGGAATAGAGAACATACTAGGATCTTTGCATTTCTCAGGCAATTTTTTCTATATTATGGCAGAAATATTTTCGCCCACAATTACCTTCGCATCTTGTTCATGTCTTACCTTTTTTGTGCAAAGTTCTTTCAACAACTTAGCATATTTAGGTACTTGACGAATGGTATCGATGAGTGGTATGTTAGTTTTCATCTTTCGAAAAATATTTAAAAGGTCTTGCGTCTCCTTCTCCTTCTTCTTCTTTGCAAACCTGCCAGGAAAAGGTGGTGTCAATACAACTGCAGGTTTACTAACTTTATGTTCAATACTTACCTCAGAATTTTCCTTTGAGTCTGATATAGGCACATGGTTGGATTCTTGCTTTTCAAAGTTTGACAAGGGAACATATTTGTTATGTTTTTCTGGCTCTTTTATTTCCTTGCCACTACGGAGAGTCATAGAACTTACATTTTCTTTAGGATTCACCTCTACTTGGGAAGGTAATTTTCCTTGGTTTGCTTCTAACCTTGCTATTGCATTGACCATTTGAGTGATTTGTGTTCCCACATTGGTAAAACCTTCCCTCGTCTCTTGTTGGAATTTGAGATGATCTTAGGCCATTATTTTGACAATTTTTTCTAGACTTGGGCCAGTCTTTGGAGGTGGTGGTGGTGAAAAAGTCATATTAGACTGCTGTTGATAATCGTTGGGTCGAAATTAGTTAGGTTGAGCATTTTGGAATCTAGGAGATTGTTTATACTACCAGCCCGAATTTTGTTGATTATTGTATTGTCTTGTGGCTAGCCTATAGCATTTGCTTGTTCTGGTTCTTCTTCTTGCATGGTTGGGCATAAATCAGTGGTATGCCAATTTTTGCATATTCCACAAGTTTTAACTTGTTAAACTTGCACCAAACCTAAAACAAGTTTTTCAACAGATTTAATTAAATCATCAACACTAGGATCCTTAACCATTTCTACCTCAATCATGCGACGAGATTCATCAACACCAAATTGTTGACCGTTAACGGCCATATTGGAAATTAAAGTCTCAGCTTCCGTGGCCGTTTTGTTCATCAAACTTCCTCCACTTGCTGCATCAATTGTGTCTCTTGCTGTGGGTAGAAGACCTTCATAAAAGTATTGAATTAGTAACTGTTGAGAAATTTGATGTTGTGGGCATTTAGCACACAATTTTTTAAATCTCCCCCAATACTTATGAAAAGTTTACCCAACATGTTGCTTAATCCATCATATTTCTTTCCTTAAATTAGCGGCTTTTGATGCAGGGAAAAAATTTTCTAAAAATTTTCTTTTAAATTCATTCGAAGTGGTTATTGATCCAGCTGGTAAGTTAAACAACCAATTTCTAGCATCATCATGCAGTGAAAAAGGAAATGCCAATAACTTAACATATTCAGCAATAGTTCTAGTATGACTCACAGTTGAACAAACAAGTTGAAAATCTTGCAAATGTTTATGGGGATCATCTCCAGGTAAATCATGAAATTTAAGGAGAATTTGAATCAAACTAGATTTTAATTCAAATTGTTCAGTTATGGTGGGAAGTATTATGCCCAAAGGTTGCACATTAATATCAGGATTAGCCAACTCCCTGAGGGTGCGTTCAGGTTCTGCCATGATTTCTTCTTGATGTGTTTAAAGAACTTGTTTTGCTCTTTTGGTTTCCTTCTTTCTTCTCCTTGCAGATTTTTCGATTTCATGGTCGAATAACAATGAACCTGCAGGATTAAAATGGGTCATACACCAAAAAAACAAAAGAATATTTATGAAGGAAACAATAATAATTAAAACCGCTCCCTGACAGCGGCACTAAAATTTGGTCTTGTCGTTATACCACCAAAATTAAAACGTGCTCTTCACTAGTATAGCAATAGAGTAAGATCATATCCCAAGGGAACAACTGTATCTTTCCTTCAAACTTGTCACAAACAGATATTAGAAACAAATAAATGAAATGAATTACTAGAGAATTTAATCAACAAGAAAGAAAATCCAGTTAAATCATTGAATCCACACTAATTAATAACTTGATCCTTGATGCAAATATTAAACATGTAATTCAAATTAACCAGTTATGATTATCGGGAACGCCAATAACATAACCTCATTTCTCCTTACTTGTCGGTAATTAAAAGAACGCCTTATTAACTACTCTCTAATTAATAAATAATCTAAGAGGACGCCTCATTAGATTTAATTCATTAACAACATTAAGATGAGAGAAACCTGATTATGATATGCTCATATAGACGCCATATGTCCATACCATCCCCTTATGCCCACTGTCGATGAATGACAGTCTGACCACTTATAAACTAAATGGATAATTAAGGATCCACCGTTTTAATTGGTATTAGAATTTCCTACAATAAATTAAATACTGCGCAATATTCAACAATCATAGAAAATTCATAAACCCTCTATCACAGAACATAAAAAGGTAATTATTTTACATATTTATTTAAATCTAATTAGATCTCACAAGAATTAATTAGTGTTTCATCAATAATTTAATTGAAAAACTAATTTAGAATGAAGACATAATTAAACAAGTCATAAAAGAATTGAATAAAACTAGATTCATAATATACTAAAAGGATAACCTGTAGTTGACAATCTCTTGGTAGTAGTTATGATTGAAGATAATCCAATCCAAATATTAAAAGAAATAGATAATGCTTGTCCAAAAACTTATCCACTCAATTATCTTAACTGAGATTGCTGAAATTTGAATGTTTGAATTAAATAATGAAAATCCAATTAAATTCAAAACGATGATTTGAATAAAATATTACTTGAAAGCAAATAAATTCACCAGTTCTTAAGAAAAACTAAGCTGCCCCTAAACTCTAAAAACCCACTTATTCATAGACTTTTCCCAACAAACAATACTAAAATTGCTAACTGAAGATAACTCTTACCAACTCCAAAATCTCAACCTCCAAAATATTAGGAGATTTGATTATGTTAATGCACATGTGAGTTGGCATTTATTTTAATTGGCATGGATTTTTTGGCATGATAAGGAAATATCTTATTGGAAGCATAAATCAAATTAAATCAATCTATGCAAGGAAGATTGATTTGGAGATTAATGCTATCTTGGTATTTTTGGGCTTATCTTGGTATTCTTGGAAGTTATCTTTGAAGAGCTATCTTTGGAAAAGATAAGCATTGAAGTCACATGGTTTTCCATCTTTTCATTTGAATTATTTAGAAATAATCTTGGAGATAAACATGGGAAGGTTTTGGCGTGCCTATTTGAGCTTTCCAACCACACGTATTTTCTGTGTGGAGAGTTGATTATTCTTTCGGTCTATTCTAAGACTGTGAACACACTTCTTTGTTGGAGGTCTTTGATCAAAGTGTGTTGGCTGAAGCATCTTAATGCAATATTATTGAAGATGCAATCCTTGTTTTGTTTGATATGATTCAGCCAGGGACGGATCCAGAAAGAAATTTTAGCGAGGGCTTACTTAAATTTTTTTTTGCGATTAAATAAAAATTCAGTCCATAAATTTTTTTTGCGATTCAATCACAATTCACTATTAATCTATAAAGAAAATTAATTAAACAAACTAGAGTTTCTAAATTATGATTTATATCTAAAATATCTTGTCTAAATTCAAAATTCATAATATTAGTTCATATTCAAAAACCCTAATCTAAATTCCAAATCACTAAATATTTAGTCCATAAAATTCCCCAAATTAACTTAATAATTAAAATTAACTACAATTAACAACATTTAAATAACAAAACTCTAAATAAAAAAAGAAGAAGTAAAACTAACAAACTAGAGTTTCTAAACTATGATTTATATCTAAAATATATTGTTTAAATTCAAAATTCCTAATATTAGTTCATATTCTTCCCACAACGTAAGTTTCCTCACATGATACTTCATGCATTCTTAACTCCTTTTACTCAATTTAAATTCCAAATCACTAAATATTTAGTCCATAAAATTCTTAATAAAATTACCTAAATTAATTTAATAATTAAAACTAACTTACAATTAACAACATTTAAATAACAAAACTCTAAATAAAAAAAAAGAAGAAGTAAAACTAACTTTTATTGAATCTTGAATACAAAAAATAGAGATAAAAAAAAGAGATAATGAGGGAAGAAAAAAAAAGTTTCTTTACTAGTGAATTTGAAACTTGAGTTTGGAAATTTGGGAGATAGCTAAATTGAAAGGGTTTAGATTTGGAAATTTGGGAGAAATAGGAAGGGTTTGAAATTTGAAAAGGAAATTTGAAAGGAGAGGTTTGCTCCAGCAAGGAAAGGAAAGGAAATGAGTTTTTTTGCTTGCTCCTGCAGTCCAGCCCCGATTCTGTTAAGTAATTTGGAATTTTTTTTTTTGAAACCACTTAACAAAACGACGTCGTTTTGTTAAGTGATATTTTTTTTTAATTAAAACAGACTAAACTGTCTGTCTTCACTCTTCAGCAACACCAACAAAGGAGCGCTGCAGCGGCCGGCGATTTCTTTTACTACTACTACTAATCCATTTTTCCCGGTGACTATGGCGGGGGCTTCAGCCTCCTCCAGCCCCCGCCTGGATCCGTCCCTGGATTCAGCCTCGGGAGGAGGTTGTTAAAGAGCTCGGGAGGAGTTCAAACGTGGGCAAGGGGATCTTGCATTAACCACGGATTCCGGGAGGAATCGCCATTGACTAGGGGATCTTGTCTTTATTGTGGGCAAGGGGATCTTGCATTAACTACAGATTCCGGGAGGAATCACACAAGTCGAGGGGAGCTCGCACAATCACGTTCACTGTGGAGTTAGGAAGAGGCGACGACAAAGATAAGAGGGAGTCTTACTTTGTGTCTGACCGAGTGTCTTGTAACTTTGTAAACTTAGTGAATTGTTTTTCTGGGCGTGGCCCCGCAGACGTAGGCAATTGCCGAACTGCGTTACCAATCTCCTGTCTCTTTACTTTCCGCATTTTATTATTGTCCATTACTATTTTTATTAACGGTGTCACATCTAGTGTTCCACCTCACTAGGACACTACATATCTAACCATGATCTTTCAGATTACAAAAAATATTTATAACCACACCTTCCAATAAACTCTCTTCCTCTTAGTAAAAATCCTTCTAGTAAAAATCCTTCCAGTAAAATCTTCTCAACTTCTTGCATCATTTTAGCTCTTTTTTTTACCATTCCATTCATTTTTCAAATAAACCTGAAAATATAACAAAACCATCAATTCCAACATATGAATGCTAATAAAAAAGCATGAAATTATTACAAATAAATGTAAAATACTAACTCTATCATTAATGTATAAATATCCACAACCTGTTACTTTCATGGGGTTTAAAATATAAACAATGCTTGTGCCTACCCGGAAATAAAGATGTACACGCAGCAGACTAATATATATATATGTACCAAAAAAAGCATATATAGGAGTGTGAATATTTTTGAAACAAGTTATTAAAGTCGACATATATATAGCCTGAGGAAGAAATTATCAAAGAAACAAAGAAGAAGATGTGGAAGCTTAAACTGTCTGAAAAGGATCATGATGATGATCAATGGAATATTATAAGCTCAAACAATCATATTGGAAGAGAGTTTTGGGAGTTTAGAATAAACAATGGGGTTTAAAATATAAACAATGCTTGTGCCTACCCGGAAATAAAGATGTACACGCAGCCATTTGGTAAACTAATATATATATATCTATATGTGTGTGTGTGTGCCAAAAGAAGCATATATATATATAGGAGTGTGAATATTTTTGAAACAAGTTATTAAAGTCGACATATATAGCCTGAGGAAGAAATCATCAAAGAAACAAAGAAGAAGATGTGGAAGCTTAAACTGTCTGAAAAGGATCATGATGATGATGATCAATGGAATATTACAAGCTCAAACAATCATATTGGAAGAGAGTTTTGGGAGTTTGATCCAAATCTTGGAAGCCCTGAAGAAAGAACTCTCATTGAAAAGGTTCAAAAGAAGTTTCATATGAATCGTTTTGAGATCAAACATAGTTCTGATCTTATCATGCGAATCCAGGTAAATATAACTCAAATTTAGTTAGCCATTGAAGAATTCTTCATCATCAGTTCATGGGTTTTTTTTTTCCTTGGAACTTTTCATCTCAAAACTTTAAGAGATACCACCATATGTAAGTATAAATATTCTTCCTAGACTTCTTGTTTCATATGTTAATCTCCTTCTTTCTTTTGGTATCATATGTAATTCCAAATTCTTCCTTGTTTCTGCCATGTCTTCATATGTACAATGTTGTAGTTGCGGTAATGAATTTCCTTATCAGTTTGCAAATAAATAAACTACGAAACTGATTTATATATAACACCTGTTTCATATATATATATATATGAAACGGGTAATTAATCATGACGTTAGAATCATGATTTTAATTTTTTGCTATTTTTATTGTGTGTTGAAATCTTTTTTAATTCTCATTTCATATATAAACACGCTTTACATGAGACTAGCTGAATATACTGTATGTTGATTGTTATTGAACTACTTCAATCATATCCTACTATATTTGTAGTTGGCAAAGGAAAATCCATGCAAAGTGAATTTGCCACAAATGAAAGTAGGGAGTGATGAAGAAGCAATAAGTGAAAAAGCAGTGATAACAACCTTGAGAAGGGCTCTAAGGTTTTACTCAACACTCCAAGCTGAAGATGGACATTGGCCTGGTGATTATGGTGGTCCTTTATTTCTTTTGCCTGGATTGGTATGCAATTCATTTCTCTAAGTTATTCACGTTTTAATTTTTCAAAATATTAATGGTTAACAAGATTACAAGATCTTTCATCTCACTTTCTCCTATAATAATTATTATTTTTTGTATATTGTTCTAGTATTTTTTTTCATAAAATTTATACTAATATTTAAACAATTGTTTGTCCACTGTCATATAATTCATTTTTATTGCTGGCGAATCCAAGAGGGCGGGTTGCAGCTGTCTCAAGATTTGAAAAAATATATATTTTTTTTAGTGAAAAACTCATTAAACAATTCGAATTTTGTCATTTTCCCTCTTTCTAATTAAATATAGGTTCTATTAGTAATGTTATATAATTTTCTTCTCCAAATTTTACTTTCTAGATCTACCATTATTTTTAATATTAATGTCTCTTTTTTCTATTTTAATTTTTTTTTTGGAAAGCAATAGCAAGTCCTGAAAATTTATGTGAACCAGATTTCTCATAACTAACTTTTTCAACTTAATAATAATTAACTGAAAGCCAATAAACAGCTTAATTAAATAGGTTTTGTATTAAAAAAAATAATTTAAAAATAATCAATAACTATGAACTACTTATATCTCATTTAAGAAAATTTTATTTTTTTGGTTTTACAGATTATAGGCTTGTATGTGATGGGAGCCATTGAAACAGTTTTATCTCAAGAACATCAAAAAGAAATACGTCGATATCTCTATAATCATCAGGTTTGGTACAACTTCACTTTTCAATCTATTTTGAATCATTGCAAGTCAATAAATTAGAATCTTAATTATATCTCATTTTTAATAAAACAAAAAAAAAAAGTAAAATGACCGATAAAAGTATCATTAATTTATTATATCCCAGCTGAACTATCTTTTTCCATTTTTCGATATTTCGTGAGAAGTCTTCTCTAGCTCAAGTTTCAAAGTCATGATTTTGTTTTTTATTATATATAAAAGAAAATTTCTGTTTTCTTATTAGAAAAGAATAGTAGAAAATTGATCACTAAGGTACATGTGTTCACAACTTCTGTCACAGAAAAAAACCTATCAATTGTTTTTGTTAGGGAAAAACGAATCTCACATTGAATTTGATAGTCCAAAAATAATAATAAGGATTGTAACAAAAAAATAAATAAGACAACAGACACAATGATTTATGTGGTTCGATAAAAAGTGTCACTGCTTGAACTTCCAAACCCAAAATGGAATTCCAAATAGTTGGAGACAAAATATTTTAATGAGAAAACAATAAGCAAATGTACATGCATTTTAAGACTACAATTCCAAAAAAAGATTTGAAAAATATTTAAAAATAAGAAATGAACTATTAAATATTATTGTTGTTTTTGCAATCAAATTAAGGATGGATACCTCTATGATTAAATCTCACATACAGAAAATGTTAAAGCATCAGCTACTTCATACTTTTAAGTACAATACAATAAAATTTCAGTATTAATTCTTGTTTGATGGACATATATAGTGATGATGTACATGTTTCCATTTTGGTGTCCTAGTTAAGGAGATTTGGAAACTAATGTTGGGTTCACTTCAAGTTAGTTTTTGATTTGTCCCAGAAACATTAATTTGTTGAGTTATGTTCTAACTGTGTGTGGTTTTTTAACCGTTTCCAAACAATAAAAGTTGATCTTCCATAAAAAAGATCCAGCATACAACCAACAATGTGAAGCCAGTACCAACGATTATGATTTGGCTAAATTGAAACATCATTGATTTGGGGTGCAGAATGCAGATGGAGGGTGGGGTTTGCATATAGAAGACAGAAGCATCATGTTTTGTACAGCCCTTATTTATGTCTCTCTAAGGCTGCTTGGAGAATCAGTAGATGGCAAAGATGGAGCAATGGAGAAAGCAAGAAACTGGATTCTTGATCATGGTGGCTGCACTTTCATACCATCATGGGGAAAATTCTGGCTTTCTGTAAGAATTCTTGTTTATATACCATATCAATGTAAAATAATTTATTCCATTAAAGTTAAATCTTTTGCAAAAGTGTAGAATGCTTATAGTTTTCTTTTTCCTGCAAGTTTTGTTAACAAGTTATTGTTAATTTACAATTTTCATGCATTTCTAGGTACTTGGGGTTTATGATTGGAGTGGCAACAATCCTCTTCCACCTGAGTTATGGCTTCTTCCTTACTTTCTTCCTATACATCCAGGTCTGTTATTTGCTGCCTTCTCATGGATTTCGTTGTTTTATAGTTGCAGTTTCATTGAGTTAATATTTTGTTAACAACCGTAAAGGCCCCTGATTAAACAGTCATGGAAGTCATGAATTTCTTAAGAAGCCAATGTGTCATATTTAATGAACTCATATTACTGGAAAATTATATGGTAACTTATCAGAATGTGGGAATGAGAAGATGTATCGCGGCTTAGATAAGTTGCAGCTAGCAAGAAAATCAAATGGTAACTAATGCACTTGCAGGTCGAATGTGGTGCCACTCTCGGATGGTGTACCTGCCTATGTCGTACTTGTATGGAAAGAGATATGTGGCGCCGATTAATGGCTTGGTTTTATCACTTAGAAGAGAGCTCTATGCACAACCTTACCACCAGATTGATTGGAACTTGGCCAGAAATCAATGCGCAAAGGTTTGATTTCATGCTACTATTTGAATGTTTTGAGTTTTGTATTTCTCCTTATTGACCCTTTGTATTGCTCCTACCATTGGAATGATTGGAGCTTGGTCAGAAATGTTATATCCTTAATTTGGTCACAAATATCTGTACTTTACTTTACATCAAGATTGTTTTGTGCAGCTGATAAAAGGGTAACTACCAAAACCAATTTAAGTACAATAAGTACACTCAATATGTTTACATGCCTAAGGAAGAATTGCAGATTTTGTGTTAGTTCAGCTTGCATTGATCTTAGCATATGCCACTTAAGGTTAGCTACACGGTACAGCATGTTGTTATGGTCCATTTGGAGGTCATTGGATCAACATATACTGGGATCATTTTGATCATTCGGTTTGATTTTAACTTAAAATCTAACTTGGAAGTGTATAATAATCATTCTTCTAGGAACTAAGTTTAAGAAACTTTTGATTCTTTTGTGGTTCTTTCTTTTTGGTGGGTGGGGGTTAAATTAGCCCCTGATATGGATGGTTTCTAACCATGCTGATTCATAATCACCGACGCAATGTAGGAAGATTTGTACTACCCACATCCACAAGTACAAGACATTCTATGGGCTGGTCTGCACAAGGTTGCAGAACCCCTCCTCATGCAGTGGCCTTTCTCTAAATTGAGGCAAAGAGCTCTGAGCACTGTTATGGAACATATTCATTATGATGATGAAAACACTCATTATGTCTGTCTTGGACCTGTTAGTAAGGTACTTTGCTTGCATGACAGCCTGCAAAGATTTAAAAATTTTTAAACTCATCTGTAGTACTATGACTCCTCAATATTTTGACATGCTGGGAAGGTATCTAAAAATCTCCTTATGCAGGTACTAAACATGCTCTGCTGTTGGGTGGAGAATCCAAATTCAGTAGCAATTAAATCACACCTTTCAAGAGTAAAGGATTACCTGTGGTTGGCAGAAGATGGCATGAAAATGAAGGTGGTGATTCCATATTCCTTCATGGATAAAATTTTACACTTGGCTGATTTCATAAAACATGGATGTCAACACTGCAATAGCTCTCTCCTGTTACAATATTTTTATGCTACATCGACAATTGAATGACAGGGATACAATGGATCTCAGTTGTGGGATGCTGCTTTTGCAGTTCAAGCAATACTGGCAACCAACCTCCAAGACGAATATGGCTTGATGCTTGAGAAAGCACACAAATTTATTAAATTTTCTCAGGTAATTGACTCAAGACATGAGGTCCTTTCGACTTCCATGTTACATTATTTTTTTCATTTTGTTTTCTAATTTGTATACTAAATCAGTGTGCTACACAAATTTGTTAAAGATTACTGAAGACAGTTCAGGAGACCTTAATTCCTGGTATCGCCACATTTCAAAAGGTGCGTGGCCATTCTCCACAACGGACAATGGCTGGCCAGTATCGGATACCACTTCAGAAGGCCTGAAGGTTAGGCTAACTGTAACGACAGAATTTTGTGAAGTTCTTGCATGTATGTTAGGCGATTGCAAGGACAGCTAGCTTGCTTGATTTGGTTTTACATCGACTTCTACTCATCTTCTTATTAATTTTAACATCTTTCTGAAACTTAACAATGTAGCAAAAAGTGAATTCTATTGTTCATTTCTTTTTGTACAAGCTGTAAAGTAATGTTCCTTCAAGAACTGAGACATTCTCTTGCTACTTCTGCTCTTGTAGGCAGCACTATTGCTGTCGAGAATGTCGTTTCATGTTGCTGGACAGGCTATAGAAAAAGAAAAGCTTTATGATGCTGTTGATGTGGTTCTTTCCTATCAGGTATTATCTCCATCTAAGAATGTCCCCTTTACATCACTTAGCATTTAGCTTTAATATGATTTGTTAAAACAATTGGAAACTCAACTCATCTTTACTTGGAGGAGGAACACTGCTTATTTCTAAAGTTCATAAGCCATCCTAAAGACTGAAATGATTGTTTTTTGTTCAGTGGAGTTCTTAGAATATTGATGAAATAGGACTAAAGTCATTTTAATGTGGTGTGTCGTTTTTGCACCAAAATTAATTCTTACTCTAAGGATTAAAAATAGTCTAATGGGAGTAAGATCGATTCCACGAGGAACAACAAATTCTCTAAATTAGTTAATTTGCAATCGTCACAACAATGAAAATTACAAATAGCAATTATGAAACCAAATAAATTAATAATCAAATATAACCAATAATCCAAAATACCAAATTAAATTACTTAAGATAAAATTCTGGCAAATAAGCAATCCACATTAATCTTTATCAGTTGTTCATTGACGCAAAAATAATAATTTCCATTTTCAATCAGTCAATTATAAGACACCGAGAATCGGCTCTGACGTGTCCCAATCCTTCCTTACTTATTCGATAGTGGACAAGTATCAGCTTAATCCACTATTTCCCTATTTCTAACATAACCAGGCCGGAATCAGCCGATCACACAATTTAACAAAAAGACAAAGTATCAGCTTGGCTCAAATCCTCACTTTAAAGTAGGCAAAATAAACTCAGAATATGCATTCGTCATCCTTGGAATCATTCAAGATCATGCAAGAACCAACACATTAAACTAAGCAAGTTTTAATAATATTTGGTTCGGTCAGATGACGTTTATAAAGGTGAAACAGTTCAAAAACATCCTACAAACCATTAACAAACTGTAAGCAAAACTAATTGTTTTTGTGAAAAATTTTAAATTTCTGATTTTTTTGAATTTTTGGTATTTGAAAACAAAATTACACATAACATAGAACACCTCTCACACTTAAACAATAACATGTCCTCATGTGAAGAAGGAAAACAAACTAAAACAGAATTGAAAACAAAAATACAGAAAATAAAGAGAAAAGGGACAGCCTGAATTGTGAGAGTTGCTGCGTGGGCGAACGACGACTGCAGAAATTGGAGAATGACAGAATTTAAAATCTGAATGGCTGCAAGGATAATTTGAAGAGAAACTGGTTGTTTTCAGCAAGTCTAGAAGCCATAGCATTCACCAAGAAACACGATCAATCACCTCCTCTGAAAGATCAAAAACATTTGGTCAAATCGTCTAAAATCAGCCCATTACTGAAGACAATCGTTAGAATCACTACGGGAGAGCTTGTAATGGAACCTTATTCAGCCACAAGTGCATAATAACCTGGAGAAAAAAAACAAATTTATTAAAAATACTAAAAGAAAATTAAAAGCAAAACTTAAAAGAAGAAAATTAAAAAGAAAATAGGGTAGTTGGTTGTTGGTATGAAGTCTCCTCCGCCGACGTAGATTGTGTGGTCGATGAAGTTGGAAGCACGTATGGCAGCCAGTTGGAATGAAGAAGATGATGGCCATGGCTATTGAAGGAAGAAAGAAAAGAAGATGGTAATGGCAAGTCTAATTTGGGAAGGAAGATGAAGGTGACGGTTGTGGGGTTTAGCAAAAAGACAAATGTGTGAATTGGGTTATGGGACCACTTTGACTTGGTAATATAAAAGTAGTGGGCCTTTGCATTATCATAAGTGAAAGAATGTACTGGGCCTGAATCCCATGGAAAAGAGAAAAAATATGTCTCCACTTATTTTAATCAACGAACTCCATGTCTGCAACAAATTTTAAACTACGAGTGCCAATATTCCTGGAACAATAAGAAGATTTATTAACTGTCAAGAAAAGCTAATAAAATAAATAATACAAGAAAGAAAAAGTGCAAAAATAATTTAAAATTGGGTTGCCTCCCAACAAGCTCCTTTGTTTAAAGTCTTTGGCTAGACCAAGCATGTGTCGAACTCAGTAAACCAGTGGAGGAGGCTATGGAGGTGGTCTTGGAGAAGGTACATCTTGTGTGCAAGTCAAAGTTTTTCCTACAATTTCCTTGTAGCTTCTTTGGTTCCAAATCAATTTGATCCATGAGCTTTGAGTAAGATTCTTGTTGTTGACAGTGGGCTGCATCTTTTCCTCACTCAAAAACACAACTTTCAGAGGTTTAATCAATGATAAAAATTGCAGAACTGGAACTTGCAAAATATAAGAAAAACTTGTATCAGCCGGGTCTCGTTTGGGCAAACAGGAACTTTCTGGGTTACTTGAAAACAATTGTATCAGATTCAATGACATTGTTTCATCTCCAATCTCTACATCCTTCAATTCTTTAATGTCAGAATCTGGTTCTTTACATTCATGTGACAGTGTATCCTCAAGAACAACCGGCATGTCATTACATTCCACCACCATCTCCTCTTTTGGATGTTGGATTCTCTTGGCAAGAAAATCTTTTTCAAACTTTGCAATCTTTGGCATTTTTCTAATTGCTTCAAGGAATGTGTCGGTAATCTCCACCTTGTCGAAGATGGTCAATATGTCATCCAAATCCTCATCCTTGGCGTTCTTTTTCAACCTGTTTGGAAAAGGTGGAGGTATTTTAATTTCAGAGTTGGAAAAATTCAATTTAGGACTTACCTCTAATTTTTGCCCAGTCGTCGTATGGTCAAACGACGCCTCCATTTCTTGGCTGATTGGTTGTTCAATTTTGATCTCTGCCTCTGGTTCCTCAATCTTTTGTCCACTTATCAATGTGATTTGGCTAACATATTCCATGGGGTTTACCTCCACCTGTGAGGGTAGTTTTCCTTAATATCCTCTCAATAAATTGATAGATCTTGCCAAGTAAGTGACTTGAGTGCTCAAATAATCAATGTCTCCCTTAGTTTCTTGTTGAAATTTTTGAAAATCCTCTTGATTCTGAGTTTGCCCATGTTGCATCAACGTCACCGAAGTTGCCAAATTCATTATCAAATGTTCAAGAGGTACTCCTAATTTTGTGGTGGCTATGAAATTAGAATTGGTTTAGGCAGACTGTGCTGCTAATTTCTGCTTTTCTGTCTGAATTACGCCCCTTCTTGTTACCAAATTCTCCACACATGCTGTCAAAACTTCCAATTTGTTTTCAAGAGAGGAACTAGAAATTTCACCAACTTGCTTTGTCGCACGACAAATGGGTTGATATTGTTGGCGAGACTCACAAGTCTTGACAATCAAATTCGTGGCTTGAGTTGTATTATTGTCCATGAATGCACCTCCACTTGCAGTGTCAAGTATCCTCTTTTCCTCAGATTGCAACCCTTCATAAAAATATTGAATTAGTAAATCATCGGGTATTTGTTGAGGACAATTTTCACATAAGTTGCTAAATCTTTCCCAATATACAAACAAAGATTCATCACAATTTTGTTCAATTCTAACAATTTCTTTTCTAATTGATGCAATCTTAGATGTAGGGAAAATTTTTTGAAGAAATACTTGTTGCATGTTATTCCAAGAGGTGATAGAATTATGAGTCAAGCTGTTAAACCATTTATTAGCTGTTCCAGATTGAGAAAAAGGAAAACTAGCCAATGCAATATATTCTTGTGATACCCCTATTTTATTTATTGTCCCACATACTCTAAGAAATTCATGCAAAAAATTATATGATCTAAACCATGAAACTTGGGCAAGAAATTCAAATATGATGCTTTTAATTCAAAATCAACATTGAGTTTAGGCAAAACTATGCAAGAATATCTAAAATTGATCAAATGATAAGTCAACTCCCTTAAAGTGCGTCCTCCTTGCTGGCCCTGGTTCTGAACACAAGTCAAATCACCATATTTAGCATTTTTGTGGCTGTGTAAAATTCTGTTTTTGTTCTGATATGGGTTTCGTTTAGGCAAACGGCGAATGTTCAGAACAGAAATTATTCCTTGGTGTCTTTCCTTCAATTCTTTCTTCAATCTGTGCGATTCTTTTCAGTATCTAAAGATAAACATATTGGAGTTAGAAAATCTGGAATTAAACCAAAGAGAAAAAGAAAAAAAAAACAAATTAAGTAAAAAGAAAAAAAAAACAAATTAAGTAAAAAGAAAATAATGTCGTTCCCCGGCAACGGCGCCAAAATTTGGTGTGTCGTTTTTGCACCAAAATTAATTCTTACTTTAAGGATTAAAAATAGTCTAATGGGAGTAAGGTCGATTCCACGAGGAACAACAAATTCTCTAAATTAGTTAATTTGCAATCGTCACAACAATGAAAATTATAAATAGCAATTATGAAACCAAATAAATTAATAATCAAATATAACCAATAATCCAAAATACCAAATTAAATTACTTAAGATAAAATTCTGGCAAATAAGCAATCCACACTAATCTTTATCAGTTGTTCATTGACGCAAAAATAATAATTTCCATTTTCAACCAGTCAGTTATAAGACACCGAGAATCGGCTCTGACGTGTCCCAATCCTTCCTTACTTATTCGATAGTGGACAAGTATCAACTTAATCCACTATTTCCCTATTTCTAACATAACCAGGCCGGAATCAGCCGATCACCCAATTCAACGTTAGAAAAGCATTAATTCTTAAAAGGACCAAACTTTAACAAATTAAGTTATGATCAGCATACAATAATTTGTTAACCAATTGTCTCCATCTACCGAGACAGCAGCTTTGTCACTAATTAATCCTACTAATTCAATCCAGTGATTTAATTAGAGATTAATTGACTCTACCCAATTTTATTAAAGTTGATCAAGCTTTAATCCAATTAAATAATTAGCGTTCTACTCAGAAAACTCTTGAAATTGAATACAAAATTATTGATTAAAGCAATTTGATCTCACAACGTGTTCATGATTAGTGCTTATTACTTACTTACCAGATAAAGAACTACTCACTAAACATAATTAAAACAACAAAACTGTAATCAATTAATGAAATAAAACTGAATTAAATAAAAGAAATCAAACCATCCAGACTGTCGTCTGGGCAAACGGCCGAACTTCAGAATTGCTGCTTCAGCTTTGAACTTCTGCAGCGACTATTGTTTGGGCAAACGGCTGTACTGCTGCCCAATTAAAACTGGGCAGCAGCAACTGCTGAAAAACTACGAGGAAGAAAAACTGCCTAAAAATATATGTTCCAAAAGATAAAGATCAAAAAGACCCCTCTCTCTACTTATTCTCTTCTCTTATATAGAAGAGAACAAACAACTTTTCCTAACTTTACTTAAACAAGAAATCTTTTTTTTTCCAAATCCAATTATGAAATCAGCCATAACGGCTCAATAATACAATAAAGATACATGTCCTAATTTGCTTCTTCCACGATTTTGGCAACTTCCTAGAGTCTTCTCCTCTTCCAACTCTTTACTCCTATCTTAAGCCCATTTGATCCTCCACAATTTTCTTCAATTAGTTTTTATCTCTTTCGCACGCACCACAAAGCTCTCTTGCTGTCCCAAATCATTCCATGCTATATTTAATCCGTTGAATCTCCCCATGAATTCTCTGTAAATTATCCTTCTCTCATCATCATCCTTAAAGCTAGAAACGTCCAATTCTGCAATAAACATATCAATTTAGTAAAGATTTCAACCCACCAACCATATTAAAATATGCATAAAAAAACATGACGTATTTTATGTTCATCATCCTGTAAGAGCACATGTGATGTTACTACTCATGATTTGGTTGTTTTTTTCATCTTTGATCATTCTTTGTAGAGGAGAAATGTGTAAGGACTAGTTTGTTTCATATTGAATGTGAGGAACATAAACAAAATTTTGTTCTAACCTGAAGGATTGCTACTGCATTTGCCCAAAAGACTAAATCTTTTCTGAAAGTTATATATCTTCAGCATTTTGTTGAAACATTACTTATTAGCCAACTAAAATCAGCTAATTCTTCTAAATATCTCTTCTTCTGATATGGCAGAATAGCAATGGAGGTTTTGCTTCTTATGAGCTCACGAGATCATATGCATGGTTGGAGGTGATGAAGATGCATACTCTAACTCAGTTTCACTTTACAATTGGTTGCACTAGATTAAGGTTCTAATCAACATTGTTTTTCGTTACAGATGATTAATCCATCAGAAACATTCGGAGATATAATGATCGATTATCAGTAAGATTAATTAGCCACATACTCTTTGCATTTAGTCCATTTATGATAAAATATACATATAGATTGATTAGCCACATAGTTTTTGCATTTAGTTCATTTGTCATGAAACACATAAAGACTGTCCTTCTTTACTGAAATCGAACTTGTTCATATAGGTACGTGGAATGTACTTCTGCAGCAATTCAAGCTCTCAAATTATTCAGCAAATTACATCCAGGATATCGAAAAAAAGAAATCGAAACGTGCATTGAGAAAGCCCTGAACTTCATTGAAAGCATACAACTTCCTGATGGCTCATGGTAATCATTTCTAAGCACATACTCTCTAGCTTCTTTGAATATAGGTATGGACATTGAGTTCATATTAGCAAATTGTTTCATGGACATCAATTGCTCAAACGCATGATTGGAATGAATATAGGTATGGATCTTGGGGAATCTGCTACATCTATGGAACATGGTTTGGCATCACAGGTTTGGTGGCAGGAGGAAAGACCTATCAGAATAGCAAGAGCATTAGAAAGGCTTGCGATTTTTTACTATCCAAGCAACTTTTATCCGGTGGATGGGGAGAAAGCTATCTTTCTAGTCAAAACAAGGTAAAAGAGCATTGTGGCATCTACTTTACTGAACAAATGATTGAAATGTAGGAGTAAGGAATTAGCACAAAGTACGGTGTAGTGTAGTGATGGCATCGGCTTAAAATGGATCCGTTTGAGCTCAATCTTTGTTGAAAAACCTTTGATATCTTAGATATTTTGGATTTCAGACGAAGATAGCAAGACCTGTTTTACTATAGTACTTAACATCTGTGGATCTCAGGTATACACAAAACTTGAGGAGAACAAATCACACAATGTAAGCACAGCATGGGCACTGTTAGGCCTTATTGAAGCTGAACAGGTAGTTATCAATTATAGGATAAAGTGAAATGTAAGCCAAGTTTTGCTATATATGCCATTAACATTGTAAAAATGGATTAGGCAATGAGAGATCCTGTTCCCCTTCATCAAGCTGCAAAAGTGCTGATAAATTCACAAATGGAAACTGGAGACTTTCCACAACAGGTATTGAAACACTTGAAGAGGGTTTGGATTTAAATTCTGAGTGGAACATTCATTCATTCATTTTCTGAAATCTTTGACAGGAAATCATTGGAGTATTCAACAAAAGTTGCATGATAAGCTACTCAGCATACAGAAACATTTTCCCTATATGGGCACTTGGAGTATACCTCAACAAAGTGTTGCTACATGGAAAGGAACATGTTTGTGAAAACTTGTATTAGTGTTACACTTACACTACACCATCCATGAAATTGGAAAGGTTGTGGGAAGAGAACGAGAAAATCAAATGTAAATTATGCATTAAAAATAGCAAAGTATAGCAGTCCAATTAGACAATTATGTGCAGTTTTTTAAATGAATTCTAGATTATATATAGACCTGGCTTTTCATGTCTTCTACGAGTGAATGATTAACCAACTGGCAAAAAAAAAAACTTCTTATGTTGTATATTACAGCAAAGACTGGCAAAAAAAAAAGCTTCGTATGCTGGATATTACAGCAACGACAGAAATAAAATCCCAAGATATTACAAGTTCGACACCAAATCTTCTGTCCAAGATTTTGTCTGTCTTATTCTGTCTTAATTAAAACTACCTCATAGGGTTCACTAATCTGGGAATGGGATCTTCTGTCCAAAATTTTGTGTGTCTTATTTTGTCTTAATTAAAATTACGTCGTTGGGTTCACTAATCTCTTGGTTAAGGTCTAATAATTGTAAAGTAATTTTAGTGATATTTATGCATATAGTCCCTAGTTTTAATGAAACTACATCGTTTTGAATGTTAAACAGAATAAGATATGATAAATATTGGACAGAAGATCTGGTCTCCACTAATCTGTTAGTTAGGGTCTAATAATTGTAAAGTAATTTTAGTGATATTTATGCATTTAGTCCCTAGTTTTAATGAAATTACGTCGTTTTAAATGTTAAACATGATAAGACATGATAAATATTGGACAGAGGATCTGGAGTCCATTGCTACAAATTGGGTACCAAACAAAGTAATTAATTTTTTTAAAAAAAGAAATTAACCCAATAGAGCATTCAAACGGCTATCAAATCAATTAGTCAAAACTTGGGCACTAATAATCTCGTACATATACAAATTGGGCACTTGCTTTTGTGATCCACCAAATTGCCCGCGTTGCTATGACTGCCAAGAAATGAAATTTGGCCTAAATAACCCATCATCACTGTTGTCTATACGGGCAACGATGCAGCAATGATTGAACTAATTAGTCAAAGTTAATAAAAAATTAACGTACAGGCTTGCTTCAATCTTTTTCTTTTATTTTTTTGTTACAAATATATGCATTTTTCACGTAGTAGTTATTGAATTGTTGTAAAATTTTGTTAACATTGTTCCAGCTCCCCTTATTGATGTATAAAACTATAAATTTGGCAAATGCATGAGAGTCATGGAACTGTGGCAGCAACAAAAAAAGACAATAGCGGCAACCATATTAATTCAGTTTGGTCAAAAGACATCAATCCAATAACATTGACGAAAGTAAATTCATATCAATACAAATCATTAAATCAACTAACTAAATTACATTGAATATTTCAAACATTTCAGATATGTTACCTTTAATGTTTCATTTCCTATTTTATTTTATAGATTTATCTGACATTTATTTAACTAATACTCTATTAAGTGATTATTAAACCGTAAAAGATAAGTGTATGAAATACTGAATATAACAAAAGATTCGTTGAGGTATTATGGTAGATTACAAGCAATGGATGCTTAATAGTCTAAAATCGATGCAAATTAAATCGAATTGTTTGCACAACAAAAAATTCGTTCCACATAGGAAAGAAAAATATTTACCTTTTGTCTATGCAAATCAATTAGTCAAAACTTGAGCACATCTTTCTTATCTAATAACTTATAATAAAAAAATGAGTGTTTTTTTTTAATCTCTAAATAACCCATTAACGAGTTAATTGAAAAGGTAATGATAGGCACAGTAAAATTTTTTAATAAAAATATAGAGTGAATAATGTGGACCAATTATTGATAAAAAACTAGTGAATAACGCGGATCAATATACGATAAACAACAGGAGTAAATGAAGTGAACTAATTGCCCACCAATTGATCCACATAATTCATTCTATATTTTTACTCTGCATATCATTACTATAAGTGAAATACCACTCAATTTAAATTGCTCCAAAACGTTGTTCCCTTAATTCCTTTGTTTTGTTTTACTTTCCTCAACTCTTTTTTTTAGGGTAAAATACACTAAACCCTCTTTATACTATTATTCTGTTCCACCTTTATCCCCTATGGTTTTAATTACAACAATTAACTCCCTTAACTTTTCAAATTAAAGAAAATCAATAACAACATTAAATATAGCCAATGAAAAGATAATTTTAATCCGACTAAAACTCTTTAATAAAACCAATTAATTTATGAAAAAAATAAATAGAGCCAATATAAATATAGTTTTAACTTTATTAGAATTATTCAATACCTAAAACACTAATTGTATTTCTATAAGAATTGTTCAATATTTAAAACACCCAATTAAACTTTAAAAAATAATAAATATAATAAATTGATATGAAACCAACCATCAATGAAAGAAATTTTTCAAGATATATCCTACAATATTTGTCATGATTTCTTCCTTAGAAAAGCATAAAAGGATTCTTTCTTATTCTTTTGTTAGAATTTTAGAATTTCAGTTATTGATTACTTTTATTAAATAATTCTTTATTTTGAAGTTAATCTTGTCATTTTATTATTTTATAATAAAGTCATGTGTTCAATTTTATTTAATTATTTAAGTACAATTAATATATTAGACTAATTATTCTAAAATTCAAAAATGAAGAGGGTTAAATATTTCAATTAAAACTATAAAAGGTGATTGTGGAACGAAGCAACAGTACAAGAGAATTTAGTGTATTTTACTATTTTTTTTTTATTCAAACCGATAACAAGAATAAACTATGAAAGTATATATCAAACAAGAAATTATTGGACGACATTCCAATCCCGTTCTAGAAAATTAGAACATAACAAAAAACAAAACAAAACTAGAAATAGATAAACTATTAAAATACTACTGTTTGCTTCTCCAACAAATTACAAGCCAGTACTCCAAAAGGCAACCTCTAGACTCAAGAGAATATATAGGTAAGTAACCCTATCAAAACAACCACAGAGAATAAATTGTATTTCTTTCATCGGTTTCTCATCAACATCTCTGGTTCCCAACTGTGGTCCTGTCTAGATTATAAAGCAAAATTATCACTCCGTTCGGATGAGTATTTTTAGATTTTATGATAAAAAAAATTTTGTTCGAATTTATTATAAAAAATGAATAAATATTTTCAAAGTGTTTGGATGAATGATTTTGTTTTGTTGAGATTTGTATTTGAGAATTTTTTATTAAGAAAATTTTAAAATTTAAATTTGCATTAATATTTTATAAGTTTATTTTGGTAAGAATTATGTTAGAAAAAATTATTTATTATTAAAATTTTAATATTTTATTTATAAAAAATACCATAACAAAAATTATTACTATAAAATTATTTTATGTTTTAAAAATTTTGGTAGAAAAAATAACAATATAAACAAGTCATTTTGAATTTGTGAATAAATCATGAAATGACATATAATCAAATATCATACCTACAACATGCAAGTCTTATATAGGTGTCACAGCGAGATATACAAACAACAAAAATCACAAAACACACCATGATCCATCCACTTTAAATCACTTTGACCTCAAAAGAACTTAGACTTTAATTATATCTCAGTCTACAAATTAATGTCCCCATTGTGGGCATATTTATGACTGATACGGTCGAGCGTATGTTTTTTTGAAACAAATTAATTACAAAAGACATTGCCTGATCAAGAAATATTCATCAAACAACAAAAGATACAGTATGTGGAAGCTTAGAGTGTCTGAAAAGGACGGTGACGATGATGGTGATGATGAATGGAATATTATTACGAGCTCAAACAATCATATTGGGAGAGAGTTTTGGGAGTTTGATCCAAATCTTGGAAGCCCTGAAGAAAGATTTCTCATTGAAAATGTTCAAAAGGAGTTTCATATGAACCGTTTTGAGATCAAACATAGCTCTGATCTCATCATGCGAATCCAGGTAAATAAATAATTCAAAACTAGTCTAACAAAATATATATGGAGAAGAAATCTTCATCTCCGGAGCCGTTCATTCATGGGTCATTGTTTAAATGAATCATCTCTATCAAATTCTACTATTTTTTGCAGTTTGCAAAGGAAAATCCATGCAGAGTGATCAATTTGCCACAAGTGAAAGTAGGAATTGATCATGATGAAGAAGAAGCAGTGGTAGCAACCTTGAGGAGGGCACTAAGGTTCTTCTCAACACTCCAGGCTGAAGATGGACATTGGCCTGGTGATTATGGTGGTCCTTTATTTCTCTTGCCTGGATTGGTATGTCATTCATTTCTCTAGTCCTTAATATTTCCATAAGGGATCACAAAGATAAAAAGATGATTTAATTCTTTTTTTTTTTTACTCAGCATACCCCGATTTTTAATTTATAGGCTCAATTTTATTTATAAAAAGAAAGTTTAAATTACACCGCAATTCAAAAATGAATCGTACATATGTCACGAGATAATAGCACCTTGTCAAAATATATATATATATATATATATATATATATATCCACAGTGAAAAGACATTAATAAATTTAATTAAATATCATTTACATCTTTTAAAATATCATCATTCTAATCTATCTATTCTCGTGACACCCCTTAATTCAATTTGGTAGTTCTACTTCAGTAGTAGTATGTTACCTTCTCTCAAACATTGAAAACATTTCAAATTAATTAGCCAATAACTGTTGTATTATATTTTTATGTCTGTAATAATATTATTCTATGAATGTTTAATTTTAGCTATATATAGAGATTATATCAAAACAAGCAAATCCATTTCAATCAAAAAATCATGAATACCTTGAGATCGATAAAAAAAAAAAGTTTAATCCAAAATATATATACTTGAGCATGCAAGCTTAACCACCAAGATTAATTGCATGCAAAAACTAAATGCATGACTCCCTTATCATCATGCAATATACCCTGACCTCCCCTCGTATTCGGATTTTTTTCTTTATAGCTAGCATCAGTACTGTTAAGCTTCAAACATTTCACCTTAGGGAATACCCTTTTACCATTTTGAATCTTACAATACATCTAGCATTTGATATTTGATAAACATGATTGAAGCAACAAAATCATCGATCTTAAATGGAGCAGCATTGTCACATCTGGCCCTAACACATTGGAAAGCAGATTTTAAAGAGAAAGACCCACACTTAGTTGGTTTCCATATCATTTTATCACTTTGTTTCTTTATTTGGGACTCTATGTTTGATATATAATTTGTTGCTCTGCCTCTAAGTTGAGAGACACTTTTACCAGGTTTTGTGTCTCCTGTGTACAATCATTTATCCTTTATGGTTCACTCATCACTTTGTTAGAGTTTTAATTTAATTAATTTTAAAAATTAAATAACTAACTAAAAAGAACATTATCCTCTTTTTATGAAGTGGCACACAAAATTGACACAGGAGACACAAAGCACTTTTACCTTTAGTAGGCAAATGTTCCAATAACCATGTTGGATGAAATCTTTCAAAACGTTTTTACTTAAAAGTAGGCGAATGTTTCAATAACCGGATGAAATCTTTCAAAACATTTTTATTTAAAAGTAGGCGAATGTTCCAATAATCATGTTGGATCGATGAAATCTTTCACAACATGTTTACCCGGACATGCACAATTAACCAATGCAATCGGACCTTTCCCCAACCAATGAAATCTTTCATCTAAGGGGTCATTAATTTTAATGTTAAGTTTTTTTTTCTGTTTAATTTTTTTTTTTTTTTGGTAGAAAAGAAGTTGGGAAGAAAGAGTTTTCTTGTGCCTGACAATAGTGGAAAGTTGTAAAGAAAAAAAAAAAAGTTGCCCATGTTTGATTAGAGTTACTATATAGTAGTCACAGACTGTTTTTCATTTTTTGATAATGTCTTCTTGGTTTCTGTTGTTTTTTACTACATTAAAGCTCCATTTGTTATGTTTCTTTGGAAAAGTTTCCTTCACTTATTTACTCAACATAGGAAGCTTGAATTGAAGAAATAAAAACTGAGTACCATTTGATTTGAATGGTATAGAATGTTATCCATAATTTATTTTTTTATTAAAATCATTTTTTTAAAAGTAAAATTTAGGCACAAACTTATTAGATGTTTATATACTATTTTAAATCTTAAACCCTATCAATTAACTTCATTTTTATACTTTTTTTAAAAAAAATTCAAAGTTTTTTTTAATTTAAGAAAACCAAAAAAAGAAAATAATAACCAAAAGTATAACATTCATGCCAAAATAGTCCTCTCAAAATTTTATAGCCCCATGGAAATGCAACCTTAATTTATGGGGCCATAGGCATAGCCGCATAGGGAAACTATAAACTAATGCTTTAATTGACTTGCATTTCCTTCAACACACTAGTGGGGTTTGGGTTAAATTTGACGTTTTAAAAACAAACTCTTAATCAATTAGCTAACTCGATAAATTTTTCTTTCTACAATAATAGGCAATAGTTCCTCGTCAAGTAGGGCATGACTTTGGGTACTTTGTATCACTTGGTGTATAACTCTGGATATAAATATGACACATGTTCTTTTAGTTAATTATTTAATTTTTAAAATTAAACTAAAATCCTATCAAATGATTATTGAACTCTAACGGACAACTGATTATTTACATGTCAAAATTTTTTAAAGTATTATAAGAAGTGATACAAAAAGTTAGAAAAAGTATTGGCTGGTTAATAACTACTATCTCATCAACGGTGGTAAAGTAGAAGTATTTTTTTGTCATGTACAATATGAACCACTATAATAACACATTATGTGAACCCGTATATTAGATAAAGAGTTAATGCCATATTATGGTGAGACATGTTGCACACATGATGAAAAAGTATTAGCACTTAATCACCCAATACCTTATCCCATTCGAGAAGTAAAACTTTAAAGACAACATTTAATGGATATTGAATGACAAAGTAGTGGCGAAATTAATGTTATCTCACTAGGACATTTTAATCAAAGGTTGTCTAGTTGTCCATTCCGTTTTTGTTTTCAAATGACATTCTTAAACAATTCTATATTTGGAATAGATATCTTTTTTTTTTATAATAAAATCTCTTTCTTTAGATTTATTATAAAGTGGGAATACATTTGAGTCTGTTTATATTAGTCCATGTTATTAAAATCATACCAGATCGGTTGGTCCCACTAGTTGGACCAAGAGTCGATCTATTGTTCGTTTCGATTTTTTTTTACAAAATTCGATTGTGAAAAAATTGGTCAAATGCGGTCAACTTGGATTTAATTTTTTTTTTTTTGGCAATTAGGCTTATTTACTTTTCTTTAACTTGGGCATATTTGCTTTTCCTTTATTTGGGTTACAATTACAATTGGATTTGACTTTCTTTTCTTTGAACTTTAGATTTTGTGTCACTTTTACATCTACTACGAATACATGTGCATGTTGTGTTTACAAATTTTATCACTTTTGAATTTTGAATCTAATATAAAAATAAACTATAGATCCATTTGCTAATATGTAGGAATACTTTATTCTATAAATTTTTAGTTGACCCATCTAAATTAAATAAATAGATAAATAATAAATATGTGGTTTATTATCATTTTGAGTTGATTGTTAATAGAATAAATACTCAAATAAAATAAAACTTCACAAATTTTGGGATATTTTATACTTTTTTTCTTTTTATTTTAGAATTATTATGTTTGATATTAAATAATCTTTAATATTTAGGTGAATTAATGGTATTTTATTAATTTTATATATTTTAGTTATTGCTTAATAAACATTTATACTTGGATATAAGAATTTTTTAATTATTAATATATTTTAAATTTAAATTTATTTATGACGTTATGATGACATAATCCAATTTTCTTGTCCGATTCGATTGGGTTGACCCAGTGACCTAATGATCCATTAGCTCGTTCACTTCGTACTTCGATCCGATTTTCAAAACATTGAAATTAATGAGTTTGTTTCCGAGAAATTTATATTTGAGAATTTTTTATTAATAAAATTATAAAAAAATCAAAATTGAATTAATATTTTATGAGTCAAGAAGAATTGTTTATTATTAAAAAGTTTAAATTTAATTTATAAAAAAATAAGAAACATAGTAAAAATAATTATTGTAGCATTATTTTTTTTCTTTTAAATTTTGGCAAAAAAAAAAAAAGTCAATTTCGATTTGCAAAAAAAAAAAACACACACACTAAAACACGTATAACTAAACACAGATTACTTTTGATTTTTTTTTTAAATTCCATTATTCAACAATATTAACTCCAGAATTACTTTAAAATAACTTCACTTTTTCGGTTTTACAGATTATAGGCTTGTATGTGATGGGAGAAATTGAAATAGTTTTATCTCAACAACATCAAAAAGAAATACGTCGATATTTCTATAATCATCAGGTTTGGTAGAATTTTAATTTCTGATCTATTTTGAGTAATATATATATACATATATAGCCATTGAGCTTTTTTTTCCATTTGTTTGATTTTGTGAGATATTGATAAATAAATTTTTTGTTGGGTATTAATTCATTAAACGCCACATTTAAATTCTTGATCTAAATTTCTTTTAAAAAAAAAAAAATACGACCTTAGGAAGGTGTTGGATATCTTCTTTAGATACCATAATAATAATGGAAAATTATAGGCTTATTTAACCCATATTTAATGGGTTGGGTTGTGAGTAACTCGCGAGTCAATTTGTTTCATAGATTAAACATATTACATTAACACTATACTTACATTTTTGCAAACTACACCTATTTTACACATACTATATATTTTCAAACACTGCACATATTTTTCAACACAATATATATATATATATATACACACACATATACACATTTTCACATTTATACACAAATTACACATACTAACACTATACTCACAGTTTTACAAACTACATATACTACACATATTTTTCACACACTACACATATTTGTCACACAGTATATATATTTTACACACACTATACACATTTTTACGTAATACACACAATTTACACATATTAACACTATACCCTTATTTTTACAAATTACACATATTTTACACATACTACACATATTTTAACAATATATATATATATATATATATATTTTAACACAATATATATATATATATATATATTTCACACACTATACATATTTTCACATAGTACATATAATTTACGAGAAAGTATTGGGTGGTTAATGCACACCAACTCATCAGTTGAGTTGGTAGGTAACTACAAATACTTTCTCCCCACGTGTACACTATGACCCACTATTATATGGGTCCGTGCATTGAGTAAAAAGTCAGAATCATTTAATATGAGTCATATTGTATACGTGGACGAAGTAGTTGACCACCAACTCAGTTGATAAGTTGTACAAGGAGAAATGAAGGAGTTGAAATGATGATAAGAATTGAACACATTTTAAGAGGAAGAACATTCATCAAAAAGAATAAATAAATAAACTTAAATTTTGAAGGTGAACCATATGGCTTTTAAGTGTTATTATTGTTGTACACAAAAATAGTGCATCAATCAACAATGTGAAGCCAGTAGTACCATGATCTAGAGCTACATTGAAGCCAACTGTGGAAGAGGATGAAACAGGAAAAAGAGAAAACATGTGTGCACAATGATTATGAATAGTAGTATATATGATTTGGCTAAATTGAAACATCATTGATTTGGGGTGCAGAATGCAGATGGAGGGTGGGGTTTGCATATAGAAGACAGAAGCATCATGTTTTGTACAGCCCTTATTTATGTCTCTATAAGGCTGCTTGGAGAATCAGTAGATGGCAAAGATGGAGCAATGGAGAAAGCAAGAAACTGGATTCTTGATCATGGTGGCTGCACTTTCATACCTTCATGGGGAAAACTCTGGCTTTCTGTAAGAATTCTTGTACATTCACCATATCAATGTAAACTATTTTATTTCACTAGAGTTTTAAGTATTTTGCAAAAGTATAGAATGCTTATGGTTTTCTTTTTTCCTGTAAGTTTTTGTTAACAAGATATTGTTAATTAACCATTTGCATGCATTTCCAGATACTTGGGGTTTATGATTGGAGTGGCAATAATCCTGTTCCACCTGAATTATGGCTTCTTCCATACTTTCTTCCGATACATCCAGGTCTATTATTAGCTGTCTTCTCATGGGTTTTGTTGTTCTTTAGTTGCAGTTTCATTGAAATTAATACTCAAAAGTCAAAACAGGATCAAGGGCCTCTACGTGTGATTGGTATTGGTACATTGGAATACCAATTCATTGGGGAGTTTACACCATAATGTAGATGATATGTATACTATTACTGCAGTCGTAAGATTCAGTGTTGTATACAATTTTTGTGTAAAAAATATCAGAGCTACAGTAAATGGAAGTACAGCTTTAATTGTACATTCTAGGTAACTTAATCATCACTTAGTGTACTAATAACTGTAGCAACCGTGCCAAACCACAACGTAAAGGCAAAAGTATAAACTGCCATGGAAGTCAAGAAATTCTCAAGCAGCCAATGTGTCACATTTCATGAACTCATATTACTGCCTTACTGCTGAACTAAATGGTAATTAACGCACTTGCAGGTCGAATGTGGTGCCACTCTCGGATGGTGTACCTGCCTATGTCGTACTTGTATGGAAAGAGATATGTGGCGCCGATTAATGGCTTGGTTTTATCACTTAGAAGAGAGCTCTATGCACAACCTTACCACCAGATTGATTGGAACTTGGCCAGAAATCAATGCGCAAAGGTTTGATTTCATGCTACTATTTGAATGTTTTGAGTTTTGTATTGCTCCTACTATTGGAATGATTGGAGCTTGGTCAGAAATGTTATATCCTTATTTTGGTCACAAATATCTGTAGTTTACTTTACATCAAGATTGTTTTGTGCAGCTGATAAAAGGGTAACTACCAAAACCAATTTAAGTATTATTACTACACTCAATATGTTTACATGCCTAAGGAAGAATTGCAGATTTTGTGTTAGTTCAGCTTGCGTTGATCTTAACATATGCCACTTAAGGTTAGCTACATGTGGTACGGCAGGGTTTTGTATGGTCGAATGCAAGGTCATTGGCTAAATGCATATCGGCATCATTTCGATCATTCAGTTTGATTTTTAAGTTAAAAATCTAACTTAATTAGAAGTGTATAAGTGGATTCTAATTATGAAGTTCATGATTGCCGAGGAAATGCAGGAAGATTTGTACTGTCCACATCCAAAAGTACAAGAAATTCTCTGGTCATGTCTGCACAAGGTTGCAGAACCCCTCCTCATGCAGTGGCCTTTCTCTAAATTGAGGCAAAGAGCTCTGAGTACTGTTATGGAACATATTCATTATGACGATGAAAACACTTATTATGTCTGTCTTGGACCTCTAAGTAAGGTATATATATACTTTTGCTTGCATGAAGCCTGTAATGCTTTAAAGAATTTTATGCTCATCTATAGTACTATGGCTCCTCAATATTTTGAAAATAATGGGAGGGTATCTAAAAGATCTCCTTATGCAGGTACTAAACATGCTTTGCTGTTGGGTAGAGAATCCAAATTCAGTAGCAATCAAATCACACCTTTCAAGAGTAAAGGATTACCTGTGGCTAGCAGAAGATGGCATGAAAATGAAGGTGGGGATTCCATATTCCTTGACAGTTAAAATTTTACTCTCATTGAATCGATTTCATAGCATTTGGATGTAAACACTGCATGGGTAATTGAATGACAGGGAAAGAATGGATCTCAGTTGTGGGATGCTGCTTTAGCAGTTCAAGCCATACTCGCAACCAACCTCCAAGATGAATATGGTTTGATGCTTGAGAAAGCACAGAAATTTATTAAATTTTCTCAGGTAATCGACTCAAGACATGATCAGCTTCTTTTGACTGCCGCGTAACATTTTCATCTTGTACTGTGATTTGTTCACTAATGATCTGTGTGCTACACAAATTTGTTAAAGTTTAGGAAAGACAGTTCAGGAGACCTTAATTCCTGGTATCGCCATATTTCGAAAGGTGGGTGGCCTTTCTCCACCTTGGACAATGGTTGGCCAGTTTCAGATACCACTTCAGAAGGTTTGAAGGTTAGCCTTACTGTAACCACAGAATTCTGTGAAGTTCTTGCATGAACCATCTATGTTAAGCAACTGCAAGGCGGACAACTAGCTTGCTTGATTTGGATTTACATCTACTTCTACTTATCTTCGTATTTTTAACGTCTTTCTGAAACTTACAATGTAGCAAAAAGTGACTTCTATTTGTTCATTTCTTTTTGTACAAGTTGTAAATTAGTGTTCCTTCGAGAACTGAAACATTCTCTTGCTACTTCTGCTTTTGTAGGCAGCACTATTGCTGTCGAGAATGTCATCTAATGTTGCTGGAAAGGCTATGGAAAAAGAAAAGCTTTATGATGCTGTTCATGTGATTCTTTCCTATCAGGTATTATCATCCTATATAAGTCATCTAAGGATGTCCTCTTTACATCACTTCGCTTTGAGTTTTAATATGATTTGTTTAAACATTTGGAAACTCAGCTCAACTTTATTTGGAGGAGCAACATTGTCTATTCAGTGAAGTTCATATGGTTACTACTCATGCTTTGGTTCATTGGTTGTTTTCATCATCTTTGGGTATTCTTGATACAAGAGAAATGTGCAACAACTAGTTTGTTTCATACTGAATGTAGGGAAAATAAACAAAATTTTGTTCAAACTTCGAGGACTGCTACTGCATTTGCTCAAAAGACTAAAATTTACCATCTTTTCTGAAAATTCTCTTCAGCACTTTGTTGAAACATGATTCATTAGCCAACTAAAATCAGCTAATTCATCTCAAAATCACTTCTTCTAATATGGCAGAATAGCAATGGAGGTTTTGCTTCTTATGAGCTCACGAGATCATATGCATGGTTGGAGGTGATGAAGATGCATCTAACTCAGTTTCACTTTGCAATTGGTTTGCAGAAGATTTAAGGTTCTAGTCAATATTGTCTTTGTTGCAGATGATTAATCCATCAGAAACATTTGAAGATATCATGATTGATTATCAGTAAGATTAATCAGCTACATACTCTTTGCATTTAGTTCATTTGTGATGAAACATATATAGATTTAATTAGCCACATACTCTTTGCATTTAGTCCATTTGTCATGAAACATATACAGATTGTCCTCTACTGAAACCAAACTTGTTTATATAGGTATGTTGAATGTACTTCTTCAGCAATTCAGGCTCTCCAATTGTTCGGAAAATTATATCCGGGATATCGAGAACAAGAAATCGAAACGTGTATCAAGAAAGCACTGAACTTCATCGAAAGCATACAACTTCCTGATGGATCATGGTAATCATCTCTTAGCTCATATTATCGCTTCTTTGAAAGGTTCAGAAGGCCATGATCGTTAACAGACATAAATTTCATCTTAGCAAATTGTTTCATGTACAACAATACAATTGCTTAAGTGTATGATTGAAATGAATATAGGTATGGATCTTGGGGAATCTGCTACATCTATGGAACATGGTTTGGCATAACAGGTTTGGTGGCAGGAGGAAGGACCTATGAGAATAGCAAGAACATTAGAAAAGCTTGTGAATTTTTACTGTCCAAGCAACTTGTATCAGGTGGATGGGGAGAAAGCTACCTTTCTAGTCAAAACAAGGTAAGAAGCACTGCAGCTCCTAATTTACTATGCAAATTGTTGGAAAGTAGGAGTAAGGAATTAGCACAATGTACAGTATAAGTTACTCATCCATTACTTTCATTAATCTATTATGATATATGGTAAGGTAAAGGGTTCTTGATTTAACTTAAAATCACTAGATAAATTTGTCTAAAACTAGTGAATTTTCTGAATTTAGAAGTGATGGTATTAAACTCTGCCTGTTTATAAGTAGCTTGTCTAACTATGAGCAGTCAGTCCCAAAATCGAAAAAAAGTAGGAGGACTGCAGTTAGGTTAACAGCGAGCATAAAATTTTGCCATTCAAATGAAATAGATCATATTAGAAATTGTATAAAGGTTAAGATAAAATACGATGACAAAGTATGATCCATATAGCCAACTCCACATAGTGGAATAAACGCTTAGTTGTTATAGTGATGGTATCGATTTTAAATAGATTCATTTGAGCTCAATCTTTATTGAAAATTTTTTTATACCTCATATATTTTGGAACAGACAAAGATAGCAAGTCTTATTATACTACACATTTGTGGATCTCAGGTTTACACAAAGCTTGCGGAGGACAAATCACACAATGTAAGCACTGCATGGGCTCTGTTAGGCCTCATTGAAGCTAAGCAGGTAGATAGTTATCAATTATGGGATAAAGTGAGATGTGAACAATTTAAAACTTAATCCTGCAAGTTTTGCTATGTCATTAACATTGTAAAAATGGATTAGGCAATGAGAGATCCTCTTCCCCTGCATAGAGCTGCAAAAGTGCTGATAAATTCACAAATGGAAACTGGAGACTTTCCACAACAGGTATTGAAACAAGCACAACACAAACACTTGAAGAGGGTTTAGAATTAAATTCTGAGTGGAACATACATTTTCTGAAATCTTTTACAGGAAATCATTGGAGTATTCAACAAAAACTGCATGATAAGCTACTCAGCCTACAGAAACATTTTTCCTATATGGGCACTTGGAGTATACCTCAACAAAGTCTTGCTACATTGAAAAAAAATACTTGTCAAAACTTAAAAAGTGTTATGTTTACACTACACATCCATGAAATTGCAAAGGGTGTAGAAAGAAAGAAGAAAATCAAATGTAAATTCTAAACTGCAAGTAACAAAGTTTAGCAGCCAATTAGATAATTATGTGCACTTATTAATGAATTCTTCATTATATGAAGACCTGGATTTTCTTGTCTTCCATTAATGAATGATTAGTACATATACAAATTGGGCAACAACATTTGTGCCCCTAACAAATTGCTGGTCGTAGTGTAGGTGAGTTTGTATTCTAAAAGTAGAGTGTTTGAATGAGGGAAGAGAAAATGTTAGCTCCAAAAAAAACTTTAAGATTCTTCAAGTGTCTAATGGGACAATCCCTAGTGGTTGTAAGATACATTTTGATGTATGTTGAGATTTTATAAATTTACCATGGAACAAGTGCCCCTCATAGAGAGAGTGCAAAAGTAATAAATTTCTGCAAGATGCACATTTCTTAAAGTCCTAAATCAATGATATCAAACTTGTTGCAACTTGCAACTGATTCATCTTTGACTTGTAGGGATAACATATATGGTTAGTTTAATCAAATTATGATAAGTATTTTGGGCCCTTTTACCTCATGAAACTATAGGTGTGCTTCAATTTTTTCTATGTTGGTATAAACATTCATCACATTAGTTCTTGTTAGCCTATTCTCTGTGTATGAATGAGCAATTGTGCTGGCTTGGAAATTTTTAAAAATGATAGCATTGGGCCATTATTATCTCTAGTCTCTACCATCATCAAAATGATACAGCAGAGGCCATTCTCTTGAAACAAAGTTTCCATTACAAGAAAATAACTTTGGAAGTCATATTTTGGAATTGTATAGCGACAGACACTTTGGATTTTGCTGACTAACAAAGAGGTCTTGAACTTTTGGAGTGCGCAATGTAAAGGCTCTGCTGTAAATATGTTCCAACAATGGTACTGGACAAACTTGATTTCTGCTTTATGAATTGCAGCTGCAAAGTTAGAGGAACCCAGCGAAAGAAATTGAAACTTTAAACTTCTAATTCGGCTTATATGCAACAAATAAAGAGTACCTTTCATCAATTACCCTTGAAGCACATAAAATTTGAAGTACACAACCCAGATAAGAAGTCCATTAATTTGTGTATATAAAATAAGAATGTATAGCTCTTTCAAAGTTCTCCACACGAACAAACAGTACGTAAAGATTTGAAATGAATCTCCCTTTTCTGGTAAAATATAAAAGGACAATGATTCTTGCCGCTTGACCAACTGTACCAATCATGAATGTACCGAACGTTATTGACCATTATTGACCCTCATCCATTGGTTCACTTTGGTTATGCATTTGAGAAGCCAATTCATTGCTGTCTCGCCTTGATTCTTCGGAAGTAACAGAATCTTCAAGTGCCTCCAAGAAAGATGGAACGGTGAAGTTGTCTGCAACAAAAGACCATGGATGAAATTCAAATGATACATAGAAACCGGTAAGGCATATGCACCATTATGTTAGCTCTAAACCAATCTGCCAACAGTACATGGATCAATAAATTTAACATGATACACGATTTCCAAAGCTACAGATAAGAACCAAGTTTCACGCTCACGGTGCAAAGCCAACATTAGATAGCAGTTAAATGCCAAAAAGAAAAACCACTTGGGCAACAATGTCCTCAGATAAATGGAAATGTTATTCTGTAAAGGACAAACATCATAGCGAAGTTGCTACAATGTTTAAGATCACAGTTTTCTTCTCCCCAAAGAGAGTGAGAAAACAAAATAGTACTGAAACTTCACTAAAGTCATCATCATTTCACAATCTGTTTTGGACATTATCACTAAATAAATTCTAAGTTAGTGGTAATTATGCAACAACAACAACTAAGCCTTTATCCCACTAAGCGGGTTTGGCTATATGGATCACACTTCGCCACTCTGCTCTGTCGAAACTCATTTTCTCACGGGGAGCTTCTTAACATTTACCCGATTTCTAATGTGATTCATATCATAAGATGTGACAAAATTTAACGTTGACTTTCAGCCTATCGCAACCTTCTTCCTTGTTTCGGGCTTAGGACCAGCTACTTATAAACAAAAAGACTACTTATAACTAAGCAAACAGACTACTTATAACTAAGCAGAGTTCGTAAATATGCAATTTTCTAAAAAGTTTTTTAAAAAAAAGTGCCATTTCAATTTCATGACTTAATTGGCTAGTTCAGCGCCAAGATTATGGAGAGAAAAAAACTGTCAGAATTTTCATTAGATTACTTACATTTACTTGGGTCAATGCCAAATTGAGAAAGGTCCACCTGCCCAGTTCGAAGCACCTAATTGTAATCAGGGAAAAGGATCTAAGTTAGTCAAAATGTGCAGAAGTTATCAAGGGGATGAAAGAGGAAGGGAGGGAGATAATCACAAACTGAATGAAAGTGAAAGAATAAGAAACTGAGAAAGTTTCTTACATAAGTAAATGAATCTACTTGTTGCCGGAAAGGAGCACTCTGCAGCAACTCCATTAAATCCTCGGTTGTCCAGGGGCCCTGCAGTAACACATTTAGTGTCAAAGATGAAGTAAAGATTCAACTAATAATTGAATGACTATCATATTTAGATACCTCAGGTAAATAAGATGAAAGTTGTTGGTCCACCGGTAGGTCATTAATCAGCGGAAATATATACTCTGGCTTCAAAATGTCTCCCAATCCCAGGCCTAGAATTAGCAAGAAAAAGTTCAGTGAAATAGGTGAAGAGGCCAATTTACCACCAAAGAAAAATTCATTGAATAGACTAGAAGAAAAATTCATACTATTTTCTCCATATGCAACTATAATTTCTTAAATCTAAAGAGTTCAACATGACCAGTCCAAAACAAGAATAAAAGGAAAACTGTTAATGTCTTCTGTAGATTTTAGAATGCTAAAAGAAAAAGGCTGTTTTGATATTTTAATGTGTACTACTCTCCTTAACTTCTTTTTTTTCCTTTCGGGGTTTGGTTGGAAGCGAAGAGCAAGGCTCACTCAAGCAATGAGAAAGAAAAAATATTTCATACAAGCCCATTGTCAATATGCTTTTGTCATAATTCAGTTCAACAACCCTTGGAACTAGAAATCATATGTATCTATATCAAAACCAAGTAAATGCTTAAGATAATGATAATATTTAGGTATGGAAGAAGTTACAAATGCAGAAAAAACATAAAATATATTCATCACCAACACTAAGCACGTGACAAGAGTGCAGCTTTATGTCTAATAGATTACCAACAGACATTTGGAATGATTATATGCATTCAGAAAAGATTGTTAAAACTGTACTGTTACAATCAAGCTATAACAGTGCAGCAAAATAATCTATTACATGAACAAGAAAAATCTTACCAGCATCTGGGTCTCCCACTTGATCTATATCAACCATCAGAATTAAGTCATTAAGTCAGTTAATTCTGATTCAAAACAAAAAGTTTAAAACAAGTGAACCATATCTGAGGAATAATACCTGCAGAACCTATGTTACTCAATATTCTTTGTAAATCAGCCAGCTTCACGGGCCCTGATGAGGTTACATCACCAGTAACATCTGCACCCACGCTTGTCCCAACCAGATTTCCAGCCCTACCAAGAATGTGAAACTAGGTAAAATCAGAACAAGTTGCTTCAGACAAAGGAAGCGCAATAAGCATTAACTTATGCAACAAAGAGAAAGAGCCCATTAACAGGGTCCAACCTTACTATCTGTGTTGGAACTTATAATGAACCATTTCAAGTTCAGTTCTCATGGATAGAAAATGTCAAAAAACATCTTGATATAATTTACTTCAACTGTGTTCTGGAACACTTCACACAACATAGATTTAAGATATTAGTACTCACCTAAATATTATCCTTCAACGACTAAATAGCACATTCTCTAACTTCAAAACTTAACGTTATGCTAGCAGAACTTAAATGGTTTCTTAGAAAGCAAATTCTCAATAGTCAAGACAATGTGACATTTTCAAATAGTGGAACTAAAAGATGATGCACCTATCTTCACACTCCATTGAAACCTCTAAACCAGTTGTATCTCTTTATCCTTTTCCTTCTCTTTTTGCCTTTAGGTATGAAATAAAAATAAAAATTTCCCTTAAATCAAAAGTTCATAGGGCTTCTTCAAATGCTAACACATTCTAAAATTTGCCTTCTTTATATGCACAAGGAAAGAAGTAACAAATGTATCCTGCTATACCAACTATAACACCCAATTTTTCAGCTTCCAAGTCACCTAGAGCCCAAACAGTCAACTAATGAAATGAAGAGGATAATCAGCATTGACTAAAAAAAAAATGGCAAAGTGCAAACATGTCAACAATATTATATATACAACAGCATGTGATGTTCCATTTTGTGTCAACTTCTTACCACCTTTCTATTTCTATCAAGATTAATCATACTTGAACTCAGAGATATTCTGCAAGCTGAACCCAAACTTATAAGCTTCTCTAACACCAGAATTACCTTGACGAAATTTCGTCTTCTGCCGTGTCATCAGATTGTTGGGGAACTGAAGCTTCAGGTTCCTCGTCATCTGAAAAAAAATCAATTTCAAATCAACACCCAAGTAATGGAATAATGTCAATACAACAACCATAATTCATTCCAATCATGTAAAAAACCAACTTGAGGAAACAGAGATTCACGAGACAAAAGCACTCTAAGCTTTGAAATCAAATATGTAATCTAGACGCATTTGAATCCTAAAGACTAAGTTAAACTTCTGCATGAAGAAGTTAAAGAAGCTATAAGTAGGAAGAAAAAAAGCACTTCAATTTTATCAGCCCATCTATGAGATAGAGCAATCATGTACATATATGAAGGAAATATGCCTAGTTGCTGTCAAGAGAAAAAAATTGACGAAGGAGAAAGTTCCAGCAGAAAAGATGTTTCAAAAATTAAAATAAAATGTCAACCCATGTATTGTGGACCAAACAAGATCATATTACGAGAATTTGATTTTGATAATAAAGTCGGAACTGATGAATTATCTAGACAAGAGGTGTAACAGAAACGAGAGTGAAGTCAAATGCAACAGACGTGCTGGCTGGAGAAGTGCCAGATTACTGATTCTGAACATGGAAACGTAGAGGAGCCTTGGGCTATTCTATAATTTTGAAAATAAAAAGGGTCCTGGGTCCCAGAGAACAACTAATTTTGTAATCACAAAAAGAGCAAAATAACTTCAGTACCTAGCGGTTGATTGAGGTAGAAGTTGACTGAGCTACATAGCTGTGCATCATCATCAGCTATTGGCTCCTGTAACCAACAATAATCAAAAAATTGCTAGGACCTAAAAAAAACAAAATCTACCAGACAACAGTCGCATGAAATAAAACTTTACCTGCATCCAGAAGAATAACTTCCTATCGTCTGTAAGAAATTTCAAAATGTAAACCCTTCCTGACGATTGATTAACCTATTCAGTCAAAGAAAAAATGAAATAATATAATCAAGAAACCATCTCACAATAATCTCACTTAACAAAACAGTAACAATGTTTAAAGCATATACCTTCTCAAAAATAGCCTCATCTGGGAAGATAATCTGATCCTGTAGTTGACTCCAGTTAAGGACAAGTTCAGCAATTAAGAATATAGACAACAGCGGTGAAAGCAACCAGTGAAGAGTGTTCATTCTTCAAGCTCATCAGCCAACTTTTCCAGACTTATGGTAAATCGGCTTGAAGTGATGTCAAAAGACTAGATCCAAAGGGATGGGTGGTACAATAAGAGTTAAGTGTTTGTTCAGCCAACATAACGTTTCATCAATTGCACTAACCAAATTTTCTATGCCTAAGCAGGAAAATGTGTAACTTGCATTCGTTTCTAAAGATATAGCTAATTCCCAAATGTCCTCACTACAAAGTAAAAGTAATGAGTAAGCACCCCATGTCTCAAAAACTATACCAAATCAAGCTCAAACCTGCCATTTTCCGTCTGTAATTTATAGAGCCATATAACAACATCAAACCCAATCCTGACACTTTACAAGTTGAGACCAAGCCATGAAAGAGCGATCCACAAGCTGTCATTGACAATGCAATAAAGGTAATTTAAATCACACCTCCTGACATTCTAATCAATAGAGCCAATTAAAAACACAATTCTGATCATAGAAAATGTTGACGAGCCATAACGAAGACTAGCTAGCAAAAATATTCTTTACTATAAGAAAATCAACAAATTCAAGATACATCTTCAACAACATTGGTGGATCTATCAATCCATTGCAAGTGAATGAGTCCCTCATCGCCCTGTCGTTAAACATATAAAGAACAAGTTACAGTAACAGAAGGATCTTCACAAGTTACAACTCTTACCAATGTAACTAAAATCAGCTCAATATCAAAGCCGGAATAAATACAAATGCTATTCAACCAGTAATTTGAAGTTCAATAAGACATAAGAAAATTACCAAAAGCACTTTGTAGTAAACAAGTATTCATATGCATACCCTTCCTATGGAAACAAGACCTTTACGCGTGTCAGGAACAACCCGTGTTCCCTCCATATGCATTTTTCCAGCACGAAATTGCATAACAACTTCCTGCCCAACAAATTTCATGTATCACTAAAACAAAATTTTCTTGAAATCCCACATTATCTAAATCTTAAAAATCTGAGAAACAAACAAACATCGAAGTTCTTTGCATTAAAACTAAAATAAAAAATTCCAATCCCAACAACTCAGTGACCTAATATCACTCAACCAAAATACCAAATTACTTTATATTCATACATACCGTGAGGTGAGGAAAAGTCTCTGTATCCGAAGAACCCATGATTCTGCAATCCCACTATTATTTTCTTATTATAAAACTGCCCACCAATAAAAACAAGGAAAAAGGCAAAACTTGTTATAAATGTGACCAAATTTAGAAATTAAAAAAGCAAAGATTGAAAACCTTTTTGAGCAAAGAAACGAAAAGGGTCAATAATACAACAACTTAATGACGCTGCCATGGGCTTATTGAGCTGGGATGATGGAGGATTGTACCTGGGAATGAAGAGCTTTGGTTGATGTTGACTCTGCGAGGGTTAATCTGAAAAAGCTAAACCAGGTAAAGAAGAGAGTATCTTGGTTAAACCTTAATAAGATTTTGTAAAATAATAAAAAGGAATTTCTTTTTATTAATTAATTAATAAACAACTAAATATAAATAAACTAAATAAATTTGACTCGTGGTTTTAGGAAAATTAACAAAATATCTGCAATCTATTTTTGTTAAAGATTTATTTGGTCAAGATTTTTTTTCTTGCAAAAATGAATCTTGATTTGCCTTATAATTATAGAGGATGAATATTTTTTTTGAGAAATATATATTTATATAAATATATATATATATTTGGATTGATGAATATTGAGAAATGTTGAGTTGGAGATTTTTTATTATTATAATTTAAAATTTTCAATTTTTAAAATTTCAACCCTTTTAAAAAAAATACCCAGCAAAGACTCATTTGCTAGTTTGTTAATTAAAAAAAAAGGAAAGAGAAAATAAAAATATAGGAATATGTCTTTTCTCCAAATTGAGAAAATATGTGTTTGTTTTCTCCTAAAAATTGCTTGTCCAAACAAAAACAATAAAAAAATAGTCTAACCAAACAACATCTTTTCCTATATAAAACCTGCTATATTCAAAACTCAATTTAATATAAACTATAACTTATTATTTCAAATAATTTGTCCTTTAATTTTAGGGTAAAATACACTAAATATCCTTATATTATTGCTTTGTTCCACTATCATCCCTTATAGTTTTAATTAAAATATTTAACCCTCTTAATTTTCTAATTTTAGAATAATTAGTCTAATACGCTAATTGTCCTTAAGTAATTAAACGGAATTGAGCATATGACTTTATTATGAAATAATAAATGACAAGATTAACCTTAAAATAAATAATTATTTAATAAAAGTAATCATTAACTAAAAATTAAAAATTCTGACAGAAGAATAAGAAGGAATCCTTTTAAACTTTTCTAAGGAAGAAATTATAACAAAAATCGATATATCTTGAAAAATCTCTTTCATTATTAGTGAGTTTCATGTCAATTAATTATATGTTGTATTTTTTAGAGTTTAATTGGGTGTCGTAAATATTGAACAATTCTAATGAGAATAAATTAGTGTTGTAGGTATTGAACAATTTTAAAATAGTTAAAATTAGTATGGTAGATATTGAACAATTCTGATAAGGTTAAAATTATATTTATATTGACTCTATTCATTTTTTTTTCATAAATTAATTGGTTGTGGTAAGTATCGAAGAGTTTTAATAGTGTTAAAATTATTTTTTTGTTGACTATATTTAATGTCATTATTGATTTTCTTTAACTTGAAAAGTTAAGGGGGTTAATTGTTGTAATTAAAAATATAAAGGATAAAGGTGGAACAGAGCAATAGTGTAGGGGAGTTTAGTGTATTTTACCCTAATTTTTATTTTTAATCAAAATTAATTTTTACACAATGTACTTTCTTAATTAGAAAAACTATTTCTACAACCATTGATTTTTTTTAAAGGATAATTATATATAAAATTATAGGAAAAAACAGTGCCGGCTATACCCGTCGCACCGATACAAAAGGAGTAAATGAAAGTAGGAGTACTACTCCATTACAAATGGTTCCAAATTTAAAGAAAAAGATTTAGAGGATCACTACTAGAAGCCTACCCCAGTAGCAACGCTCTTTATCCCATTCGTACTAGTCCTAAACAAAAGAATAATAGGCAACGCTCTCAATATCCTGTCTACATGTACAAAGCCCTCAAAATACAAGCAAAAGGCAATAGAGCGAAAAGGCCAATAATTTGTTTAATTCTAGAATCTGAATATAGTGAATTATCATCATATGTGTATGACCCCATCAACCAAGCAAGCCTCAGCAACAGTAATGTAACCAAAGGATCTGTTAAGCAATCAGCCATTCAGGCAGCAACGTAGTCCAGGCGGCAAAGCCTCTACTAGTCCACTTAAATCCAGATCCAATAAAATTAAAAACTCCTTTCCAACATCTGCTTGAATCAACAATCATCATACCCATGGTCCCCACCTCCCCAAACTAGCAGAGGATATTTCTTTAAGTTCAAGCAAAATCATAGGCCAAGCTGCTGTGATTACAGCCAGGCCTCACTCGATCAAATAGCTCACAGCACCAGAAAATTCCAACAGCACAAAAAAATTCCAACATCACAATTTAATTGAGTTAACAAGCTAAAGTGTCAACTGGCCAAATGATCTAAACATTAGTAATCATGGGCCTTCAGAAGAAACAAACCAGGATTACCTTTGATTCCAATTTTTGCCTTCGGAGTAGCAAATGCGAGGGTTCCGATCCCTGAGTTTTCTCCCCGAAAAAGTGTCGGCTTTGGGGCTAACAAGTGCTTCTATATACTTGGTTTGCTTGGGCTGCTTCCGGCAGTTTTCCATTTTTTCGAGAAACTTACCGAACACATCTTCGAGTTCTTCCTCATAACTATTTTCTGTCCATTGGTCCTCGCCATCATCCTCGCCTTCTGAATCTGTTGGGATAGATTGGTGGATCGCTAACTCCGATGTTGAACTAACTTTGTGTAATGTCGAAGGTTCCCCTTCTTCTCACATAACCCTGACATTGATAGTCCCTTTACTCAACTCCTTGCTAGGCATATTTAGTGGTTTCAACCCTTCATGAGGAAGCTCCTTGGTAGAATTGATTGTGTGCACGTTCGACGATTCCCCTTCGTCCCATTCGTCCCACCTAATCGTTGGGATGGCTTGTAGGATTTCTAACTCCGACATGGAACTAAATTTGCTCATGTGCAGCGATTCCCCTTCATCCCTACTGCTCAACCCATTTATAGGCACCGCATTCAGCCTTTTGCTAGTCACTAATTCAGAGACATTCTGACATTCTTGTGAAAGCTCGATGGCTGCTAAAGGAGGCTCTTCAGATTTATCTAATTCATCAGCTACCTCTTCTTGCCTGTTAATGAGTTCCAAAAATTGGCCAAGATTGTTCTATTCTCGGTTCAATTGTAGCCCTGGACCAGAGGAGCTAGCCATAAGAGCCATTTTGTCATCTGAAGGAGCTGTTGGGTGTTGTCCCTCCATTTCATCCTTACTTGGTTCATGTTTCTTGGGTACCTGGTTTGCATTATTGTCTTTAACTATGGGAATCCATACTTTTTTCTTTCCTTTTCTGATTCTCTCTAAGTTTGCAGTCTTCCTGGAGTGTTGTGGATTACATTGATTGTGTAAATACCCCATCTTTCGATAGTTCATGCAATAAGGAGGAATGACCTCCATTTCAATTGGCTGCCACTATCCCTTATCCTGGCTTCCAATCCACACACGGTTAGGTCTTTCCTTTTAAGACATCTAGCTCCTCTAAGTTTGCAGTCTACAACCATTGATTGCTAGATTTTAAAAGGTCATAATTGAGATATTTTAATCTATATATAGTTTGTAAATCAAAAGTTTATTCAATTGTTAGGAAAATTAATAATTAAGATTGTGATTAGTTTATAGTTTTTAGAAATTAGGTTGTTTTTAGAGTGTAAAATTTATTTTTATATGAAAAGGCAAAAAAGAGTGAGGGTAAGTAGGCATTCTGAAAGCGTGGTTTTATAAGCAATATTAGTAATTTGTTAAGAATAGAAGGATTACTTGAAATCCTAAAAATAGTTTGGATTTGGATACCTAGATTTAGGTTCTATAGAAATTGTTTTTAAAGTGCAAAATTTATTTTTATGGGAAGAAAAAAAGTGTTTTATAATCCATAAAAATTTAGGTTTGGTGAAAATTTTAATTTTTACTTTTTTTGACATTATTGACTAGAATGCATGTTCACAATTGGGGTGGGTGCAAAAATCGGTAAAAAAAATCAAAATCAACGCATTTTTATATTTTGCCATTTTTGGCTAAAATACGTGTGTTATAACTATGAAAAATGAAGATTTTGTGAAATTTTTAATTTTTACATTTTTTGACATTATTTACTAGAATGCATATTCATAATTAGAGTGTATGCAAAAGACGGTAAAAAAAAGTCAAAACTAACGAATTTTTGGATTTTGCCATTTTTAGCTAAAATGTGAATGTTATAACTCATAAAAAATGAATGTTTGGTGAAAATTTTAATTTTTACTTTTTTTTGACAATATTCACTCGGCTAAAGGGTCCAAATTGCTCTTCATACACGACAATGTAAGGATGGAAACCTCCACTGCTTCAATAAGGGGGCTTCGTATCTTACCGTAACTCTCCTTAGAGAGCTGGCAATTTTTCATCTCAACTAACGATGAAGCAAAGCTGGTGGAGATTTCAAGAACCGGCTTATTGGATAATTTTACAGAGGAAATCCGAGCCTCGAGGCCATAAGAAAATTCTTCAATTCCAACAGATTCAAAGATGCGGTTCAAGTGGGTATGTTACGCCCAAACCTTGCTCTCATCAGATTTTCCTCAAGAGTGGGTATGTTGGGCTAGAGGTTCTTGGCTCATCGATGGATTTGGCATACGAGTTACCAAGTGATATTCGAACTCTGATCTAGCGGCGGATCCAACAACAGTCCCAATTTGGATACGGCTGCCTAACCTTACGTTTTAACTATTCAAAAAGGAACTCATCTTCACCATCGCTAATTTAGTTGGAGAACCAATTTGGATTGATAATGCTAATGCTACACCTTCTAGACCTAAGTGCACTGATGTTGACTTGCGAAAGCCTCTACCCATGCAGATTTGGATTGAGAAGGGAAATAAGGGCTTCTGGCAGTATTTTCAGTATGAAAACCTACCCCATTTTTGCAATTGTTGTAATAAACTAGGACACCTAACCATCAATTGTCGAAAGAACTCAAATTTGGGATTGAAGGTACTGAGCTCATCGGGAAGACATGTTGATAAGCCAACACAATCCAGCCGTGAAAATGACACAGAATTTCCAAGCCTCCCTGAGATGAAGAAAACAACCTCAATGGATTTATCTCAACGAAATTCTGATTCAACTAGCTCCCAAGGTGAAACGACAACTGATCTGCAGATCTTTTTTGGAGAATTTGCTACCTCATCTACGAGTAACAAGCTCACTCATGATTTTGAGATGGCAAAAGACAGAGAACTACAACCAATGTTGATTGGGCAATCGAGCTCTGAGGATCCGCTACTGCAACTAAACAAGTTATTCAAGAAATTAGTAACAAAGTGGAAATGGCTCTGACTCCAGTACCTAATAATCTAGCCCTTGGACAGAAGAAATTGATACTCGAGAAAGACAAATCCAAGAAGCATCCAAAAGCACAATCAAACTCTTAAAATATAGAGGTGTCTGCAGAGGAGGCACAAGAAAAAATAGCTTCACTTTCTGTAGAATTTCATTTTGAATGAGCAGATCATGCCGTCGAAAATAATTTTTCAGAGATAACAACCACTGAGGACACTCCAGATAGTTTATCAGTGCCTTGTACAATTGACTCAAATGAAGGATTGAGCGGAAAAGAAAAAAGAAGAAGTGGTGGAGTCAAGTCAAGGAAAAAGAACAGAAGAGCAAAGATTGAGGAGTCTGGGAATGTCAGAGGATCGAATGAGGATCAAACTTGAAGAAATGAACTTTGTGATTGCGATTGAGGATCGACACTCAAAGGTAAATGTGAGAAGAACAAAAAACAATATAGAAAATAGATTCAACAAGTTAAGCAAGAAAGGAAAAAAAACAAAAATTCAAAGATTGTTGGAGCCCTTGCACTTTTCCTCTAGCTGCAAAAGACGTACTGCGTAAATTTTTTTTTGTGATGTCTAAAAACAAACTTGAACTTGTTCGTAAGGTTTCTGTGGCTATCTTAGGTGTGTCTAGTAATTTGAATGCTAATATATGCCTAGTAGTGGAAAGAGTGATCGTTTAACATGCTTCCTGGTGCGGTTTTGGCCTTTGTCGGTTTTAAGCTGCTGATGTTAGGCCTTGTTCAACTTGGTTTTTCATTGATAGTCTGTTTTTCGGCTGCCGATGTTAGGCCCTTAGTTCTTTGGCTGAAGTTCTGTGTATAAGGTTTATGAATTTCTGTGTATGAAGTCTTGCGTATGAGATTTGTAACGCCCCGATTTTTTAGGATCGAAACACGCCTGACTCTAAAACTTTGTCCTCAAAATCTTAAAGTCATAAGGCAGATCTTACTATTACTTTTCAATAATAAAATACGGAAATTTCAATGATTGTCATTACAAAGAAAACAATTTAATAAATATCCATTCCTAATAACTAAAGCCTAGTCATGGGGCAATAGTCCATAAATTATTCAAAAGTTCCTATATTAAACGCTTGATCCAATCTTCCTTTACTATTACCAGACCCTGGTCTCGTCCTTATCTACTCTATCAATTTCATCTATAAAATATTATATATATATATATATATAGAAAATGAGCGAATCACCCAACAAATAAACCCTAGATTGTCCTTATCTACTCTATCAATTTCATCTATAAAATATTATATATATATATATATATATATATAGAAAATGAGCGAATCACCCTACAAATAAACCCTAGATCATTTAAACTAGTCATACTTCACAAAATAATATCTTTTCAAGAATAAACATGGAATAAAAAAGAACAAATATATTAACTCCAATAATCGACTTAAGCAATAACGTTATCTTATTCTTTACTTATGTTTTCATATAATTCGTATATTCATACACACACATATACATATAAAGACAACATGTTCATGTGAGATATCTTAATAAATGGGTAACCATGACATAACATATGTTCACGGCTTACTGAGTACTCAACCTAGCTGTATTCCCGCTAGGTCGGCCATTAGGCCCTTCGGCCACATAAGTGACATACATAAATCCCCCTTGAGTCGAGAATCTTTATTACATAATTAAACCCCCCCTCGGGTTGATGATTAATTATGCCATGACATACAACAAAAAAATATCATTTGTCCTTTAATATTTTTTCTCCAAATATCATTTGAAGATTAATCAAATATAAGAAACTCATATTAATTTCTGACCATCATTTCTACAAAGGCTTATAACATGGGATGCAACTCATATTATAAATAAATAAATTAGTCAATAATAATTTAAAAAAATTGTACCAAATTAGTGCTAATTTCATAAACTACTTTAAACACGAATCCACATCACAACACCATTTTTCCACTCCAATATTAATATATATTAATATTTTAACTTTATTTATGTTCATCACTTGGATAGACTTAAATTCTATATGCAATTCATGTTCATCATTTGGATAGACTTTATCCACTCCAAAATTAATACATAATTCTAGACATGAAGATAAATCAAATATAAGAAACTCATATTAATTTCTGACCATCATTTCTACAAAGGCTCATAACATGGGATTTAACTCACATTATAAATGATATAAATTAGTCAATAATACTAAAAAACAATTGTACCAAATGAGTCCGATTTTCACAAACTACTTTAAACACAAATCCACATCACAACACCATTTTTAGAGTTAGAATTGAGATGAAAATTTATTTCCTCTCCAACAAAAATCAGGATTAAAAAAATTAAATCTTATAATTCTAAACCAATATTAGAACTAAAATTAGTATTTGGGATAAATAGACTCTATCCAAACATTAAGATTAATGAAATATAAGAAAGTCATATATCTGACTCTGACTATCATTTCCACAAAGGCTCAAAACATGGGATGAAAGTGGTAGCAATAGTAGAAGTGATTGTCTTATGAAGAAACAGAGAATCATTTCAGCATACGCACTCGAGTCATTTAGTGTATATAGCAACAAATTGATATTATAAATCCTACAAATTCAGTTCACCTAGGCATATTTTAATAGTAAGTAAAGGTGTAGTGTGATATTAACAACTGAATAGAATTTAATCAGTAATGACATAGCCAAATCCAGTCACTTTATTTGTTCAGCAGACAATCAAAAAGGAAAAAAAGAATCACTAAGCTAACAATTTTCTGTACTTGGGCAAAATTATTAATTATAGTGCTATATCAAGAAATTGACTCAAAAATCATAAAAACACATCTGCACCCCCAAAAAAACAAATGGTAAATCGTTATTCCATGATTTTTTTCCATCCTCTTCCTATTCTCTGTCTCCCCAATCTTCTTCATGTTTGTTAAACTCATCAGTCATCATGCACTCTTTCAAAACCTCGCTTATTTCACCTTTACTTTGAGTACTATATCATATAATAATTATATCAAGAAAATAGGACAACCCACAAACAGAATCAACAAACAACAAAGTCTTACCCTTCAGTTAAATCAGCAAAAACCCATGACCACTTTGCTTTAAGCATGAATGCAAAGTAGGAAAACCAAAAGATAAACAACCCATAAATTTTTGGGCGAATTCCCTTTTACCCCCCTTTGGTTAGGCATAATCACCCTTTCACTACCTCGTGGTTTCAAAATACTCACATAACCCCCTCGTGTTTTGGATTTAAGTGGAAAGCGGACGGAAACCGTCTAAACTGGCAGATGTGCGTGAAATTACAATAACACCCCTACTTAATTAATTTTTCTCCACCTTCTCTCTAGGATTTTGAAAAATTTTCGGGCCTTTCAGTTGAAAAGTTGAAAGGCCCGACCCAACTTTTTCTCTTTTTGTTTTTCGTAGACAAGATCTTTGTTATAGTGCATCTACAGTACAATCGTGTTGTTTATTCATTTGATTGGAAACCATCTCCCATTATATCGTCAGATCTCTGCCCCTCCTTTGATTCAGCTGAAGAGGTCCAGCAATCGGCTATTCGAAACACATCGGCCGCTGTAGGACGTCATCGATTAAAAGATCCCGTCGAATATCTAACTTCAACCCGGCTGGAACGAACGTAGAGGACGCTTGGGACGAACCGGCTGAACGAAGAGGAAGCTCAGATCTTCCACCTTACTCAGTCATCCGCTGCTGTAAAGACTAGATCTACGCCAGAAATTGGAGCCTCAAATCACATATGCAGAAACAAATTGGCAACCGGGACTCTCAAGATGAAATCTAGGATGCTGACCGATAGAATAGTGACTCCTTCCGGAAGCAGATTTGCGCAGTCCATGGAAGATCTGCCAAGAACTTACATAAGAAGCTCCAAGCTTTCCACTCACTCCTTTGATGTTCACCGCCTCCGATGGCAATATCTCACAATGGAAGCTCTGAGCTTTCCGAGATCCTCTGGAAGACGATCTTCCATACAACTCTTCGATGACTCAACCGGGTGTGCTGAGAGGAAGCCAGATTTGTCTGGAGCTTCATTGGTCCGACTGATGACAAGATGAATCCGATTTTTCCTATTAGCTGAAGATGAAAGCTGGAAGATGTCAGACCCCCATTCTCCCACTTTAATATCAGATTCAATTGCGAAAGCTGTACTTCCCTCTTCAGCAGATATCAAATGCACAGCAATTGCTCCTAAAGAGAAAGATCTGTGCAAAAGGCTCAAGAATCAGAGGAAGGGCGTCCACAGATTCTGCAAGTGATTCTGAGGAATTTGGAATCTAGGTCTCAATAGATTTCTGGTAAAGCGGCTCGACAAATTTTGTTGACAATTGCTATCACTATTGCGTAGATTCAAAATCCTTGAAGTATTACAATGATAACCTGCTTGGGATTTTTGAATTTTCCATAAGCTTAAACACTGGATAGTTACTTTCAAATTTGGATAATTTAACACCATGCTCATGAACTTAGGGTGGACTTTGATAGCTTCTTTTGATTTGGGGACTGTGATTCATTTTGACATATGAATGGAACTGTGGTTTTATGAAATTGATTTTGGTGTTCCTTATGGTGGATTTCGACATTAACCATTCACTCTTATGAACATAAAGGCTAAATTTTTGGTAGCACTTTCACGGCAAGAGATCGAGATTTCATTGCTATTGCCGGTAGGAAAGCCCCTCGCAGACCCCAGAAGAGTCTGAAGTATGTTCAGAAATCTTTCTGGGTGGAAGAAGAAAGGAAAGAGAAAAGAAAAGAAAGGAAAGGAAGAAGAAAGGAAAGAGAAAAGAAAATAAAAGAAAAGAAAGAAAAGGAAAAGGAAAGAAAAAAAAAACATGTTAATAAACTATTTAAGAAAGGGTAATTTTGGAATAAAAATAAAAAATTTAAGTTTTACTCGCAGATTACTGCGCATGTAGCACACATCCATCAGTTTAGACGGTTTCCGTCTGCTTTCCGCTTAAATCCAAAACACGAGGGGGTTATGTGGGTATTTTGAAACCACGAGGTAGTAAAAGGGTGATTATGCCTAACCACAGGTGGGTAAAAGGGAATTCGCCCTAAATTTTTTTTTTTTAAAAAAAGACAACCCATAAAAATAAAGCATTTTTACAATATCCTAAACTGTAATAAGTTGGAAATAGATCACACTTAAAGCATCAAGCTCGAGAGAATCAACATTATCCCCACAAAAGTAAAAGAAAAAAAAAGGGAACCATTTACAAAATAAAAGCATGAATATAGTTAGAATATTAATATATATTAATATTGGAGTGGATAAAGTCTATCCAAATGATGAACATGAATTGCATATAGAATTCAAGTCTATCCAAATGATGAACTTGAATTGCATATAGAATTCAAGTCTATCAATGATAAACATGAATAGAGTTAGACTATTAATATATAAATCTAAACATGAAGATTAATCAAATATAAGAAACTCATATTAATTTCTGACCATCATTTCTACAAAGGCTCATAACATGGATGCAACTCACATTATAAATGATATAAATTAGTCAATAATACTAAAAAAAATTGTACCAAATTAGTCCTAATTTCATAAACTACTTTAAACACAAATCCACATCATATCACCATTTTTAGAGTTAGAATTGAGATGAAAATTTATTTTCACTCCAACAAAAATCAGGATTAAAAAAAATGAATCTTATAATTCTAAACCAATATTAGAACTAAAATTAGTATTTGGGATGAATAAAATCTATCCAAACATTAAGATTAATGAAATATAAGAAAGTCATATATCTGACTCTGACTATCATTTCCACAAAGGCTCAAAACATGGGATGAAAGTGGTAGCAATAAAAGAAGTGATTGTCTCATCAAGAAACAGAGAATCATTTCAGCATACGCACTCGAGTCATTTAGTGTATATAGCAACAAATTGATATTATAAATCCTACAAATTCAGTTCACCTAGGCATATTTTAACAGTGAGTAAAGGTGTAGTGTGATATCTTTTTGGGGTATCACCCAAAGTATTAACTTTCCACCTTTCAGGACGAAACAAACAGATACTTCATAATATGTGACAGAACCCTGTTTTTGCTTTGTTTAATCTTAAGAATGTGTTGCTTTTTCAGTTCTTTACAACATATATTCCCACCAATACTTCGCGACCCCTCATGGTACAAACCTTTGAATTTATTCATTGACCAACTGTTAAAACCGAAAAAGCTACCAACTATTAAAACTGAAAAAGCTACCAACTGTTAAAACCTCGTGGTGCAAACCTTCGATTTTGCTGGATTATATGAATAACAAGATTGTAAAAGAATTTCCCGGGATTCCCGGCCAGAAATAATCGTATTCCTCCATGTTGCAGCTTCTAAGACATGCAGGAGACTGCGGATTGCGGTGGTGGGCTACGAAAAAAATGCTGATGAATCGGGTCACGCTCGATATGTTATTTTTTACCTATTGGGATGGGTGATGTCATTATGTTGAATGGTGCGGGTAGAGGATTTAATCAGTAATGACATATTATGAAGTATCTGTTTGTAGTGTGATATTAACAACTGAGTAGAATTTAATCAGTAATGACATAGCCAAATCTAGTCACCTTATTTGTTCAGCAAACAATCAAAAAGGAAAAAAAAGAATCACTAAGCTAAAAATTTTCTGTATTTGAGCAAAATTATTAATTATAGTGCTATATCAAGAAATTGACTCAAAAATCATAAAAACACATCCGCACCCCTAAAAAAGCAGATGGTAAATCCTCATTCCATGATTTTTTTTCGTCCCCCTCCTATTCTCTGTCTCCCCAATCTTCTTCACGGTTTTTAAACTCATCAGTCATCATGCACTCTTTCAAAACCTCTCTTATTTAACTTTTCCTTTGAGTACTATATTATATAATAATTATATCAAGAAAATAAGACAACCCACAAACAGAATCAACAGACAACAAAGTCTTACCATTCAGTTAAATCAGCAAAAACCCATGACCACTTTGCTTTAAGCATGAATGCAAAGTAGGAAAACCAAAAGATAAACAACCCATAAATTTTTTTTTTTAAAAAAGACAACCCATAAAAATAAAGCATTTTTACAATATCCTAAACTGTAATAAGTTGGAAATACGTCACACTTAAAGCATCAAGCTCGTGAGAATCCACATCATCCCCACAAAAGTAAAAGAAAAAAAACGGAACCATTTACAAAATAAAAGCATGAATAGAGTTAGAATATTAATATATATTAATTTTGGAGTGGATAAAGTCTATCCAAATGATGAACATGAATTGCATATAGAATTCAAGTCTATTCAAATGATGAACTTGAATTGCATATAGAATTCAAGTCTATCAAAATGATGAATATGAATAGAGTTAGAATATTAATATATAAATCTAAACATGAAGATTAATCAAATATAAGAAACTCATATTAATTTCTGACCATCATTTCTACAAAGGCTCATAACATGGATGCAACTCACATTATAAATGATATAAATTAGTCAATAATACTAAAAAACAATTGTACCAAATTAGTCCTATTTTCGTAAACTACTTTAAAAACAAATCCACATCACAACACCATTTTTAGAGTTAGAATTGAGATAAAAATTTATTCATCTCCAACAAAAATCAGGATTAAAAAAATGAATCTTATAATTCTAAACCAATATTAGAACTAAAATTAGTATTTGGGATGAATAGAATCTATCCAAACATTAAGATTAATGAAATATAAGAAAGTCATATATCTGACTCTGACTATCATTTCCACAAAGGCTCAAAACATGGGATGAAAGTGGTAGCAATAGTAGAAGTGATTGTCTCATCAAGAAACAGAGAATCATTTCAGCATACGCACTCGAGTCATTTAGTGTATATAGCAACAAATTGATATTATAAATCCTACAAATTCAGTTCACCTGGGCATATTTTAACACTGAGTAAAAGTGCTGAGTAGAACTTAATCAGTAATGACATAGCCAAATCCATTCACCTCATTTGTTCAGCAGACAATCAAGAAAGAAAAAAAGAATCATTAAGCTAACAATTTTCTGTATTTGAGCAAAATTATTAATTATAGTGCTATATCAAGAAATTGACTAAAAAATAATAAAAACACATATGCACCCCCAAAAAACAGATGGTAAATCCTCATTCCATGATTTTTTTTCATCCTCCTCCCATTCTCTGTCTCCCTAATCTTCTTCATGTTTTTTAAACTCATCAGTCATCATGCACTCTTTCAAAACCTCTCTTATTTCACTTTTCCTTTGAGTACTACATCATATAATAATTATATCAAGAAAATAGGACAATCCACAAACAGAATCAACAAACAACAAAGCCTTACCCTTCAGTTAAATCAGCAAAAACCCATAACCACTTTGCTTTAAGCATGAATGCAAAGTAGGAAAACCAAAAGACAAACAAACCATAATTTTTTTTTTAAAAAAAGATAACCCATAAAAAGAAAGCATTTTTACAATATCCTAGACTGTAATAAGTTGGAAATACATCACACATAAAGCATCAAGCTCGAGAGAATCAACATCATCCCCACAAAAGTAAAAAAACAAAAACGAAACCATTTACAAAATAAAACCATGAATAGAGTTAGAATATTAATATATATTAATATTGGAGTGGATAAACTCTATCCAAATGATGAAGATGAATTGCATATAGAATTCAAGTCTATCCAAATGATGAACATGAGAGTTAGAATATTAATATATTTTAATATTGGAGTGGATAAAGTCTATCCAAATTATAAACATGAATTGCATATAGAATTCAAGTCCATCCAAATGATGAACATGAATAGAGTTAGAATATTAATATATAATTCTAAACATGAAGATTAATCAAATATAAGAAACTTATATTAATTTCTGACCATCATTTCTACATAGGCTCATAACATGGGATGCAACTCATATTATAAATGATATAAATTAGTCAATAATACTAAAAAAAATTGTACCAAATTAGTCCTAATTTCATAAACTACTTTAAACACAAATCAACATCACAACACCATTTTTAGAGTTAGAATTGAGATGAAAATTTATTTCCTCTCCAACAAAAATCAGGATTAAAAAAGTGAATCTTATAATTCTAAACCAATATTAGAACTAAAATTAGGATTTGGGATAAATAAACTCTATCCAAACATGAAGATTAATGAAATATAAGAAAGTCATATATCTGACTCTAACTATCATTTCCACAAAGGCTCAAAACATGGGATGAAAGTGGTATCAATAGTAGAAGTGATTGTCTAATGAAGAAACAGAGAATCATTTCAGCATAAGCACTCGAGTCATTTAGTATATATAGCAACAAATTGATATTATAAAGCGTTAATTACCGATAACCCCCATGTGGTTTGCCGATTTCTAGGATAATCCCCATGTGGTTTGCCGATTTCTAGGATAACCCCCATGTGTTGTTAAAATATACCAAAAATCCCCATGTGTTGTTAAAATATACCAAAAACCCCATGTGCTTCGGTTTTAATAGTAAAGTGGACGAAAAACGTGGATGTCAACGGAAATTGAGTTACACGCGCCTAATTCTGCATGTATGATTATCACAAATTCATTAATTGGTTGTACATTTTCTAAATTACCCTTATTTGACCTTTTAAAGGTATACTACATTTTCTTCCTTTGTACTTATCTTTTTTTTTTCTCTTGCCAATCATTACTCTCTTTTTCCTTTTTTTTCCTTTCTTTAACGTTTTAGTTTTTATTCTTCATTTTAATTAAATTAAATTCAATAAATCTACACTTTAATTCTAATAATAAATTAAGCTCAATCTAAATAAGGATAATTATTCATAATTATTTAGATTAAAGCAAACTTATTACCTTGAATTTTAGATTAAAACAAACTTTTTTTTCTTATTTGTTGCATTTGATTTTTTTCTCTTTCGAGGCCTTCTTTTTAATTTTTTTTCCTTGTAAATGATGATTTTTCTCTTTCTTTTCTTTATTATTTCTTTTTCTCTTTTCCTCTTTTCTTTTCTCTTTCCTCCCCCATCGGCTTCTTCCATTGTCATCTTCTTTCCAAAATTAGTTTTCCTGTAAAACTAGTATTCCAACAAAATTAAACTTCCCACACAAAACAATTTCTATTCAAACACTAACTATGGATTCAATTTCAAAAATAATCCATTTAAAATACCACAAACCAATTTCAATTTAAACACCACAAAAAGGATAAGAACTAAAAATCATAACCCAAAAATCAATCAAGATTGGTTTATTGTATTTTCACAAACCTCCGTAACCTACCAACTATATCCACCACGCCCACCCGACCGTGCAATTCATCATCACTAGTTTGTACAACCCCAAACTCCAACCATCACCACCACTTTTACCACCATCGTCATCTCTTCCATGGAGTTGTCACCATTAGATTTCATACTACCAACAAGAACCAACAAGAATCTCGTGACTCATCAAATGCCTACCCCAATAGAACATCAAAGAGAATGAAAATTGAAATTGACAAGATGGGTTCTCTAATCATGAATCGCTTCAATTTCTTCATCAATAACAAGAATAATATGATAGAGAGGCCCACATCCAATATGTGTTCAAAAAATGGAATCCCAATCCTATTCTCAGCTACTCCATTACCATCAAAATTCACCTTCACAAACACATTAGTCTCTTTTGTCACCCTCTTGACATCCCCAACTCTACCTAAATTTGATTCAACAAGAAAATAAAAGAAGTTCAGAACAAAGAAAGATACTAAAACAGCCAAGAAGTTGAAATAAAAGAACAAATGAATTATTAACAAAAACCCATTTCATATGAACTTGTGAGGGATCCATTTTCAGTGGCCTGGGGGTTCTCCTTGGCGGGTTGATTGAAAGAGGAGTAAAAATAAAGGAGAAGGGAAAAATTGAATGTCGAAATATGGTTGTTGGCAAAAATAAAGGAGGGAAATTGTAATGAATCGGTGAAGATGAAAGAAAAGAGGAAAGAGAAACAAAAAGGAAATAAAAGAATAAAAAGAAGGAAGGCAAAAGATAAAAAGGGTGAAATTATTATTATTATTATTATTTTACCTTAAGATTTTAATAATTTATAATTTAACCCCAAAATTTTAATTATTTGAAGGTTTAATCCTTGATTTTAAAAACTAAAGGAGGGTATGATTGGAAGTAAAAATGGTGCCGTTAGGGCACATGATTTCCGTCCACTTTACCATTGAAACCGAAGCACATGGGGGTTGTTGGTATATTTTAACAACACATGGGCATTATAAGAAAAATTGGCAAACTACATGGGGGTTATCGGTAATTAACCCTATTATAAATCCTACAAATTCAGTTCACCTAGGCATATTTTAATAGTGAGTAAAAGTGTAGTGTGATATTAACAACTGAGTAGAACTTAATCAGTAATGACATAGCCAAATCCAGTCACCTTATTTGTTCAGCAGACAATCAAGAAGGAAAAAAAGAATCACTAAGCTAACAATTTTCTGTATTTGGGCAAAATTATTAATTATAGTGCTATATCAAGAAATTGACTCAAAAATCATAAAAACATATATGCACCCCCAAAAAAAAACAGATGGTAAATCCTTATTCCAAGTCTATCCAAATGATGAACATGAATAGAGTTAGAATATTAATATATAATTCTAAACATGAAGATTAATCAAATATAAGAAATTCATATTAATTTCTGACCATCATTTCTACATAGGCTCATAACATGGGATGTAACTCACATTATAAATTATATAAATTAGTTAATAATGCTAAAACAAATTGTACCAAATTAGTCCTAATTTCATAAACTACTTTAAACACAAATCCACATCACAACACCATTTTTAGAGTTAGAATTGAGATGAAAATTTATTTTCTCTCCAGCAAAAATTAGGATTAAAAAAGTGAATCTTATAATTCTAAACCAATATTAGAACTAAAATTAGGATTTGGGATAAATAGACTCTATCCAAACATGAAGATTAATGAAATATAAGAAAGTCATATATCTGACTCTGACTATCATTTCCACAAAGGCTCAAAACATGGGATGAAAGTGGTATCAATAGTAGAAGTGATTGTCTAATGAAGAAACAGAGAATCATTTCAGCATACGCACTAGAGTCATTTAGTGTATATAGCAACAAATTGATATTATAAATTCTACAAATTCAGTTCACCTAGGCATATTTTAATAGTGAGTAAAGGTGTAGTGTGATATTAACAACTGAGTAAAACTTAATCAGTATTGACATAGCCAAATCCAGTCACCTTATTTGTTCAGCAGACAATCAAGAGGGAAAAAAAGAATCACTAAGCTAACAATTTTTTGTATTTGAGCAAAATTATTAATTATAGTGCTATATTAAGAAATTGACTCAAAAATAATAAAAACACATTTGCACCCCCAAAAAATAGATGGTAAATTCTCATTCCATGATTTTTTTTTATCCTCCTCCTACTCTCTGTCTCCCCAATCTTCTTTATGTTTTTTGAATTCATCAGTCATCATGAGTCTATCCAAATGATGAACATGAATTGCATATAGAATTCAAGTCTATCCAAATGATGAACATGAATAGAGTTATAATATTAATATATAGGTTGTTGTTATTGCCAGAGCAATAATTAGCTTCCAGAGCAATAAATCACACATCTTCCAAATTTACCCTTAATTAATCAATTCTTTTATTTTTCTCCATTTATCATTACAACTTATCTTTATCTTTTTTCTACCTTATCATTAAAACTTATCAATTCTTTATAACATACTTCTGTTTTCTTCTCCTTTACACTAATTTTTCTCCCAAATTTTTATTAATATAATATTTATTTTTACCCTCAAATTATAAGAAAAATTTATATAAAAATAATATGACACTTATTTCTATTAATAACTTTTATTTTTCTCTCAATTAAATTATAAAATATTTACAATATATATTTAAAAAATTTAGGCTCCATTTGTTTACCGTTGTCTTAGTGTTTTATTTCACAAATTCAATTTGATTTATTTGTATTGTCCATTTTTTCTATCAAAATTTGTAAAACAAAAAAATAATAATGTTACAATAATTATTTTTTTTATAATATTTTTTTATTTTTATAAATAAATTATTAAATTTAAATTTGACTTTTAGATTTTTAATAATAAAAAATTATTCCTAAGACATTTTTTTACCAAAATAAACTCATAAAATATTAATTCAAATTTGAATTTTAAATTTTTAATAATTATAAATTCTTCCCAACTTAATTATATTATGAGCAAATTAACATTTCAAAATGTTAGTAGATCACAAGGAAAAAAATTGCTGGGAGTATAAATGGAAGTAAATTAATGCATCGAAATTATAAAGTAAAATTTGTTACCTTTTTATTATTTAAAATTTATGAATTAAATTGTAGCATAAAAAAATACATGAAATTGAGATTTCTATTATATATATAGTGGTGGTCTTCCTTTTAAGTTTTAATTTATGGGAATTATTTTGATAAAATATTAGTATGAGCAGTAGTATTAGAAACAAAAATAATAATTTATAGCTGCCATATGTTTATATGTTAGTATTTTAACAAAAAAATATAACTCGCTTTGGATAGAGTATTTTTTTAGGTTTATAGTAGGATTTTTTTCTTGAGATTTGTTATAAAAAAAATATTTTGGAGGTGTTTGGATTGATGAGTTTGTTTTGGTGGGCATTTATATTCGATAATTTTTTATTAATAAAATTTAAAATTTAAATTTGAGTTAATATTTTATGAGTTTATTTTAGTATAAAAATGTCGTAGGAAGAATTTTTTATTATTAAAAATTTAAAAGTCAAATTTAAATTTAATATTTTATTTATTAAAATATAAAAAACGTTGTATAAAAAATAATTACTGTAATATTATTTTTTTATTTTAAAATTTTGATAAAAAAATGGACAAAACAAATAAATCAAATTGAATTTGTGAAATAAAACACTAAAACAACGGTAAACAAATGGAGCCTAAATTTTTTGAAGTATATATTGGTAAATATTTTATAATTTAACTGAGAGAACAATAAAAGCTATTAATAGAAATAAGTGTCCTATTATTTTATATAAGTTCTTTCTTATAATTTGAGGGTGAAAATAAATGTTAGGAAAGTAGAAGTTACGAAAAGATGTTATAAGTTGTAATGATAAGGTAGAAAGAAGATAAAGATAAGTTGTAATGATAAATTGATAAAAGATAAAAGAGTTGATTGATTAAGGATAAATTTGGAAGATGTGTAATTTATTGCTCTGGAAGCTAATTGTTGCTCTGGCAATAACAGCAGCCTAATATATATTAATATTGGAGTGGATAAAGTTTATCCAAATAATGAACATAAATTGTGTATAGAATTCAAGTCTATCCAAATGATAAACATGAATAGAGTTAGAATATAATATATAATTCTAAATATGAAGATTAATCAAATATAAGAAACTCATATTAATTTCTGACCATCATTTCTACAAAGGCTCATAACATGAGATGCAACTCACATTATAAATTATATAAATTAGTCAATAATACTAAAAACAATTGTACCAAATTAGTCCTAATTTCATAAACTACTTTAAATACAAATCCACATCACAACAAAATATAGACATATGTCTTTTCTCCAAATTGAGAAAATATGTATTTGTTTTCTCTTAAAAATTGCTTGTCCAAACAAAAACAACAAAAAAATAGTCTAACCAAACAACATCTTTTCCTATATAAAACTTGCGTTATATTCAAAACTCAATTTAAAATAAACTATAACTTATTCTTTCAAATAATTGGTCCTTTAATTTTTAGGGTAAAATACACTAAATTCCCTTATACTATTACTTTGTACCACAATCATCCCTTATAGTTTTAATTAAAATATTTAACCCCCTTTAATTTTTTAATTTTAGAATAATTAGTCTAATATGTTAATTGTCCATATGTAATTAAACGGAATTGAGAATATGACTTTATTATAAAATAATAAATGACAAGACTAACCTTAAAATAAATAATTATTTAATAAAAGTAATCAATAACTAAAAATTAAAAATTCTAACAAAAGAATAAGAAGGAATCCTTTTATACTTTTCTAAGGAAGAAATCATGACAAAAATCGTAGGATATATCTTGAAAAATCTTTTTTATTATTAGTGAGTTTCATGTCAATTAATTATATATTATATTTTTTAGAGTTTAATTGAGTGTCGTAAATATTTAACAATTCTGATGGGAATAAAATTAGTGTTGTATGTATTAAACAATTCTAATATAATTAAAATTAGTATGGTATGTATTGAACAAACTTCTTATAAGGTTAAAATTATATTTATATTGACTCTATTCATTTTTTTCATAAATTAATTGGTTGTGGTAAGTATCGAAGAGTTTTAATAGGGTTAAAATTATCTTTTTGTTGACTATAATTTATCAGTGCCTTGTACAATTGAATCAAAGGAAGGATTGAGTGGAAAAGAAAAAAGAAGAAGTGGTGGAGTCAAGTCAAGAAAAAAGAACAGAAGAGCAAAGATTGAGGAGTCTGGAAATGTCAGAGGATCGAATGAGGATCGAACTTGAAGAAATGCACTCTGTAATTGCGATTGAGGATCGACACTCAAAGGTAAATATGAGAAGAACAAAAAACAATATAGAAAATAGATTCAACAAGTTAAGCAAGAAAGGAAAAAAAACAAAAATTCAGAGATTGTTGGAGCCCTTGTACTTTTCCTCTAGCTGCAAAAGACGTACTGCGTAATTTTTTTTTTTGTGATGTCTAAAAATAAACTTGAACTTGTTCGTAGGGTTTCTGTGGCTATCTTAGGTGTGTCTAGTAATTTGAATGCTAATATATGCCTAGTAGTGGATGAGGTAGTGGAAAGAGTGATCATTTAACATGCTTCTTAGTGCGGTTTTGGCCTTTATCGCTTTTAGGCTACCTTGTTCAACTTGGTTTTACATTGATAGTCTATTTTTGGGCTGCCGATGTTAGGCCATTAGTTCTTTGGCTGAAGTTCTGTGTATAAGGTTTATGAATTTTTGTGTATTAAGTCTTTAATATGAGAATTGTAACGCCCCGATTTTCAAGGATCGAAACACGCCTAACTCTAAAAATTTGTCCTCAAAATCTTAAAGTCATAAGGCAGCTCTTACTATTACTTTTCAATAATAAAATGCGGAAATTTCAATGATTGTCATTACAATGTAAACAATTTAATAAATATCCATTCCTAATAACTAAAGCCTAGTCATGGGGCAACAGCCCATAAATTATTCAAAAGTTACTATATTAAACGCTTGATCCATTCCTCCTTTACCATTCCCAGACCCTGGTCTCGTCCTTATCTACTCCATCAATTTCATCTATAAAATATTATATATATATATATATATATATATATAGAAAATGAGCGAATCAGCCAACAATTAAACCCTAGATCGTTTAAACTAGTCATACTTCACAAAATAATATCTTTTTAAGAATAAGCATGGAATAGAAAAGAACAAATATATTAACTCCAATAATCGACCTTAGCAATAACGTTATCTTATTCTTTACTTATGTTTTCATATAATTCGTATATGCATACACACATATACATATAAAGACAACATGTTCACGTGATATATTTTAATGAATGGGTAACCATGACACAACATGCATTCACACCTTATTGATCAGATCAAAAATTTGGGAACGATTTCGAAACCCTAACAAAAAAAAAAAATCTCTCCTGTTCAATTGGTAATTCTCCCTTTCTATTTATTTAACTCATTATTTTTGTAATCATTTTTGTTTTTCGTTTTTTTTTTTGGATCTTGACGCTGTCATTATCTAATTTAATTCTCAAAAAAAAAAAAATCGCACGATTCACAGTAGTGTTGAGTCGTAAAATTTTGTTTTTTCCAGCTGTTTCGGCAGAAACAACGGCGAGAAATGGCTTTTTCTGCTGGAAAGATGATCACTTGGGAAGAAATTGAACGGTCGGAAAGGTGGTTTTTTTTTTTTTTTTTTTGTAATTTTAGTTTTGCTTCAGATAATGGGGCATACTGGCATGCTTTTTTTAGTAATTTTTTTTCTGTATTGTTTTATTTTTTTGGATTTGTTTGATTAATAATCATGTTGCAGTTATCTGGTGAGTTGTATGTTTGAGGAAGCAACGACGTTGGCTTCCTCAATTATCAAGGATTTGGCTGAGAATCATCGGAATGGAAGTGTTGAAAATTGTAGTGAAAATGGATTGGATGTAATGTTGGAGTCAGCTGGTATGGTCTTGGTTCAGTCTATGAAGGAACTTGGAAGGTGATCCACTAGATAAAGTTGTAATTTATGTTTTTGCTGAATCAGTTTTCTTGTTTGTTCTTGTTACATTTTTTTTTTTTTGGATGTGATGAGTAATTCAAAGATATCTTAACTAAATTAACATGTGAAAGAAAAGAGAATGATGGTTTGAAGTCTTCCATGAAACTTGATATGGACATTGGGCTTCTATAGAGGTAGAGAATGTAGATATGTAATTTTTGTTTCAAGGAACTGTAAGAATTTCCCTGATCATAGTTTGTTTGTTTTATGGAGATTTGCCAATTGAATCCCATTTATGCTTAATTTCATTGTGCAAATATAGCTGTGTGGATGCTTGTTAAAACGGCACATGACTCATTTGTTAATATTTGATTTTGCTTTATTCCACCTTCTTGATGGCTTACACCTTTCGGAAAAATGCAAGAAGAGAATTTGACTTGACTACTTCTTTGTTGTTTTATCCTTCTTGTTTAACTTGTTTGATGTGTGTTAGTTGCTGTCTTATGATTAGGTACTGAGCTTGTGCTTGAGAATTGCTTCTTTGCAGGGCATTAGATATTCTGAAGGAGCTCAAACTATTGTTTGGTGCACTAATTGCCATTCCTGTTCTAGTTTTTGTCACAGGGTAACTCTCTTACCTGAAGATGTCAGTTCCTTCTTATGTGATACCCAGTACCAGTTATGTCTTATATGTAATGTTAATGACTACTTGTTGATACAATTTTCTCTTTAATGTTTTAGTACATGCTGTATGTGTCTCGGGGTTTTGAAGGTTATTCTTACATATTTTTCGCATTATCCTCTTAAGTTGATTTTTCATTCCTTCTGGGTTACTTTTATTGCACAATTATTATAAGGCAACAAGCATGGAAAGTCTTTGTCTCTTAAAATTCTGATTTTCCTGCAAATAAACTTTGGGGCCTCTGCATGGCGAATTGCATATGGTAATGAGTCTTGATACTCCACTTTATTCTGAAATGAATATGTGGTCCTTTGCAAGTCCTTTTTGTGATGGTCTTGGATCTGGTTGCTATTAAGCTATTTAAATATGGGGTGAATTTTTTGGTACTGCATTTTACAATTTTGCTTATATCTTGAGGAAAAATTCTTGGAAATGCAATTATATCAATTTGCCTACTTGAAACTGGGAGACTGTTCTGAAAATGCCAGGTTGTGTCTATCTGTATTGTATCCAAAATGTCTTTAACATTAGCTAACTAGAGCCAACTTTATCTGGTACAGGGTTTAGAATGGTTATTTAGTTTGCCAATCATGAAGTGAACAACATTCAGTCTTCGTTGTCTGAATTTTGTTCCTCTAGATTTTCATCATGCTTTTAGTCTTTTGCGTTCCAGTTCTGATGTCTTGACATACATATTTCAAGAAAAGTGGGTTGCAAACTTGAGAGATTTGAAAGCCTTACTATTTTGCTTTTTAGAGCTTGTCTTCAGATGTCCGAAGGTCCATCTTCCTGTGTTGACGGATATCTTGAAGAATTCCTCAGCAAATGGATTTACAAGGATGAGGGTTGTTATTTTTCTGCAGAAGCTCAGATGGTCAATGGTGAAGGGCTTGCCAAACAGTTTTCTCTTGGTGTTAATGAGTACCTGGAAGTTGTTGAGCTCTACGTGATAACATGTCTTGGGAGTGTTATGAGGAAAATTGATTCTGCAATCTCGTGGGTTGAGAAAGCTGCAATACCTGAGGAAAAGCGACAGGTAAAGAAATATTTGATGTCTTACTCTGTCATGACATAATTAGCTTGGTTATGTGACTTCTAGGCTTCTTCTTGTGGTCAGTGTTTCCATATATCATGATCATTCTTTTTGAGTTGTCCATGCTATTATTGATCATCCTTATCCAGCCTTGATAAATGATTTTTAAATGTTAACTCCTTAGCCTGTCTGTATCCATATCGACTTGGTTAGAAATAGAAAATTTTAACTTGAGAAACTTGCTGCTGCTTGTCAATCTATTAATTTCTTGTTGTTCATGGACAGATCTCAGAAAAAAATGGGTTTGGATCTCCTGCGGGAATGATTTTGGAAGATCCACAACCATATGACAATGTTGGATTGTTAATTTGTGATAAATTTTTCTTCCTTTCTCAAAGCTTGATGTAATTTTCGATTTAACGTATGCTTCATTGATTACTTTTTGCTTGTCATTTTAGCAATTTCTAGTCTACCTTTTTCTCATTGGTGCCACATTATAAAAATGTACTATTTAACTATGCTTGTAATCCTTGAATTTCATAATGTTTAATTGTGTTCACAGGAACTTTTGAGGCGATTAAACTCTATGAATGCTCCAAGCACCACCAGCTCATCACAGGCTTGTGTTACATCTTTGCATGTGGATAGTCATGGCATTGACTCTGCTTTTGTAGAAAAACAGAAAACATCCAAGAACTTGGAATCTGGATGTCTAGCGAATAAAGAGAACTCGGTAAATGAAACAATTCAGAAATTGTCCAAACGGCGAGCTCCATGCTTCTGGTGGTTCCGAAATATCACTCTGAAATTTGGAAATCATAAGTTAGTCGTATCAAATGGAAAGGTCTTCATGGGCTGTTTTTTGTTACTGATATGCTATTTTGTGAGGAGGAAACGAGCTTCTTTACAGAGGTATGGCATTTTTTCAGAATAATTGTGGACCTGTATCTTATGATGTTAAAGGTAAAACGGTTTATTTCCATTTTTACAGGGTTGTTAGGAAACAAGCTGTGTCTATGAAAAAGGCTTTGGTGGACTTGTGGCAACTTGCCTTTTCTTATCAGGTGAATCCTCTTGCTGCTGTTCAACCTCTACCTGCTGCAACTCGCGGAAGTCGGTAATGGTAAACTACACCAGGATGGAAGAACAAGTATGATAAAACCAAAACAAACTTCAGTGATAAAATTCAGGAGTTGAATTTTGTCAATGAACTTCAAGGTATACTTATATGTCTGTTTTTGTATCATATTCAAAAATGTAATATGTTAGGGACTATTTCTTTTTTACTTTCATAATTGGGGAAAAAAAAGATTAAAATGTAATATGTGAGGAACTTTTTTTTTCACATAATTTGAGGAAAAAAAAATTAACGCTAAAAAGGATCAAAACGTTATATATGAGAAATTGCTTTTTGTTTTTTCACATTTAGTATTTGAGGAAGGAAAAATTAACACATGATATGTAAGGGTTATTTTTTAATTAATTCTCCCTCAAAAATAAAGACTTTTCACAATTTTTATTTATTTATTCTTCTATCATAATCTTTTAGTTTAGAAGTTTTTTATTGAATTGTGAAGAAAAATATATTAGTTAAAAGCAAGTTTACAACTTACTAGTATTTTAAAAATTATAATTTTCTTCCAAAAATTCAAGGTTATAACTTAAGTGGATTTTTTTAAAAAATTTTATTTTTTTATTTTTCAATTATAATTTTCAAGTTTATGTTTTTTTTCTTATTGAATTGGACGCAAAAATAAATGGATAAAAATGTGTACATAGTTTTTTTTTTAGAAAATTGCATATTTTCTTTTTAAAATTTAAAATTTCACTTTTTTTATAATATTTTTTGAAATGCATGTTCACAATCAATGTGGGTGTAAAAAACATCAACAAAAAGTCAAAAGCAACACATTTTTGGATTGTCATTTTTTTGCTAAAATACATGTGTTATAAATCATGAAAAATAGAAATTTGGTGAAAAAAATAAAAAAATTTCACTTATTTTACACTATTTATTAGAATGCATGTTCACAATTGAGGTATGTGTAAAAAATAGTAGGGAAAAAAATAGTCAAAATTAACATTTTTTTTAATTTGAAATTTCTTACCATCTCCATCTTATTACCACTACCTCTAAACGTACTCACCTATACACACTCTTATGCTCCTCCATTGACCGCTGCCAAAACCGACAAACCACCCAATCCACCTCCACCACTACCATTAGGGGTGTATATGGTGCGGTTTGGACGATTTTACATTATATTTTCAACCGCACCATGACTTACTGTTTGTGAAAAATACAAAACATAACCAACCATTAAATTATAAAAATCATGATTTGTAATGTGTGTTTCTTCGGTGCAATGTGGTGCATTTTATGCGGTTTAAACTTTAAGTATACCATACTCAATTAACAAATAGAAGAATGCTTATACCGTCATATAATGTTAATATGAAAGTATGGATAAGAAAGAATTTGGATAATAAAAAATATAAATGATGTTACCTTCAAATTTTGAAATTTATAGTATATGTATATTCTTTTTCTATAATATAAAAAACAAAAAATAATAATATAAGGTAATAGTAAGCAATTAAGGGCAATTATCAATACTTTCTATGTTGAATGATTTTATATATAATTATTTTACTATTATAATATATACCGTGGAGTTTTATTGCGATTTTACTTTTACAAAATAAAATCACACCACACTATACAGTTTTAAAATATTGAAAACAAAACCAACTGCTGAAAACAATAAAACCATAGTTTGTGCAATGTGGATTGATTGGTGTAGGCGACTTTTGAATTTTGTTGAACACGCCTATGTATGAACAAAAGTGAGCATTCTTTGTACAAAACCGCTATACGAAATGTATCCTTCTCGCTAAGAACAGCAGCTAGATAAACTGTACTTTAAACATAAAAGAATGTTTTTGCTGTATTTTGCGCATTTAGATCATCAAACATCTCGTGCCTTGACCGTGTAGCATCAAGCACCGCACTTCATAGATCAGAAACTCAATATCTTTCATAAATGCATCAGGCATATACTTTAGAGCAAACTGCCCAGATGGTCACTAAACTTTCTGGAAATCCGCCTTTTGGTCATTAAACTTTTAAAGTGGCCTAAAAGGTCACCAAACTATTCAAACCCGCAACTTTTGGTCCTTCCGTCCAATAGCGCCGTGAGAGGTAACAGAAATCAACTTTTTTAGGGGCATTTTTGACTTCTTCTTCTTTTCTTCTTCTTTTCTTCTTCTTCTTATGAACATTCCATTGTAAATCAAAGTATTAAAGCTACATCCAAAACCCATTCATGATAATGGGTCTCTGTGTTTCTTCTCACATCACTAGACGAGGTGGCAATGGCATCTTCCTGAATATGCCGTCAGCAGTTCAGGTAATTCACTGGAATGGGAGGTTGCAAGAGTTATGGCAACCCACAAAAGTTGGGGAAATTCTATTCCAAAACCCAAATTTCTTCCTCTGCAGCTCAGAAACCATGAATGTCAATCCAGATAAGAAACTCTTTTTGGACAAAATTTGAGAAAGTATGGATTTTCAGGCTGAGTGATGAAGAGTGAAACAAATCATTTTGCGCTGAGAAGAGAGGACCCAATTGGAGAATAGGCCTCTTTGCAATCAAGATATTCATTTTGGGGCAAATTCAATGTTCATGAATGAATTGATTATGAAGAGTTTCTTGTTCTTGTTACAGCAATGAAATAGGATACCCAATTCATATTAACAACTCCTTCCAGCTCGCAATCACAATCTCATAACTAAAAAGACTGCACTTTCAACCAAGATTTTCCTTGGACTTAAATCTTTTCCTACGTTTCTTATTTCTGTTGTCATTATTTTGCCTTGAAGTGATGCTTTGAATGACAAAGATTATTTAGTCTGCTTTAGAAGATGAGTTTCTTGGGCCTTTTCCATTAAACTGTGATATGATCATTGTATCAACAAATCAGAAATCAGATGAAAGAGGAAGAAGCCACCATTGTTTCTATCAATAAGAAATTCGAATCAGATCTGATAAAAGAAAAAGAAGTTGGAAATTAGCAAGTCATATAGGTCTGTGAAGAAGACGAGAACATTTTGTCGAGTTTATTTCTTTTCAAAGTATTGAATGGATCTAATGAATTTGTTAAAGGAATGAAAAACTGACGAGTTTAGTTTAGGTACAAATTTTTCCTGTAGAAGATTGGTGGCAAGCGAAAGAACGGGACGGAGAAGAAAGAGTTTGCAGGAGAGGAAAGAGAAAAGGACAGTGGTGAGTGAGAGAGATGGGAGTTAAATTGACATAAATATCCTTCAAGTTAACAAATTAAAAGAAAGATAACGGAGAGATAGGACGGAATGACTCAAAAACGACAGTTTCAAGAGTTCGGTGACTTTTTAGGCTAACTTAAAAGTTTGATGACCAAAACACGGATTGCGAAAAAGTTCAATGACCATTCGGGCAGTTTGCTCTATACTTTATAATCATTACTCTTCTGCCCTCTAACAATCTATACCCTATTATATACCGCATTTCAACAACAATTAGCATATAATCAGCCGCAAGCACTTTAACTTGTAAACCTTTCAACAGTGAGTTACATACTAGGCCTAACTTCTTGCATGTCCATTAGATTCTTTTGGAATGACTGAGATGTAGCACTTTACCTTTAACTGATTGATCTGATTACATAAGGGCAGCAACTTCCAATTCATATCCTCCTTACCATTTATCTAATATGCTAATGCAGGATCTGAGGATTCTACCACAATAGTTGAGATACCTCTTGAAGCACATAAACTTAAACCTTTCAACAAAGTTAGCAAAATTATCTGAACATTCAGAGATATGGGGCTAGCAAATGTACTATCAATTTTTTACTATCATTTTTTTTAAACCGTTCACTCGATATCATACCGGCAAGTGAGACTGGTGCAAAAAAACGTTCATAAAACGGCCAAGTTAAGCACCTTTTTTAAATTTGTTATTTTTGCCCAAAGTGCGTGTGTTATATCCCATCAAAATTGCCATTTTTTTCACACGGTTTACTAGATATCATGTTGGGAAGTGAGATGGTTTCAAGAAAACGGCCAACTTTACACGTTTCTTATACTTTTTATTTTTGACCAAAACGCGTATGTTATAACCCATTAAAATTGCTAATTTTTTAAAAAAATTTACTATCTATTTTTTCACAACGTTCACAAGAATCATGTTGGCAAGTGAGATGGGTGCAAAAAATAACACGAAAACGGCAACCCTTAGCACGTTTTTGGAAAAAAATAATTGCACAAAACACGTGTGTTATAACCCATCAAAATTGTCAATTTTTAAAAATTTATTATTATCCATTTTTTCACACAGTTCATTAGATATCATGTTGGCAAGTGAGACGGGTGCAAAAACGTCACAAAAACAGCCAACATAGGCACGTTTTTTAAACTTTTTATTTTTCTCTCAAAACGTGTATGTTATACCCCTTCAAAATTGCTAATTTTTTAAAATTTCTTATTATCTATATTTTTATACCGTTCACTAGGTATCGTGTAGGCAACAGATGGGTGCAAAAAATAGTACGAAAATGACTTAGCCACATTTTTTAGAGTTTTTATTTATGCCCAAATCACGTGTGTTATAACCCCATCAAAATTGCCACTTTTTTAAAATTTCTCACTATCCATTTTTTTTAAAAACCAATCACTAGATATCATGTTGATAAGTGAAATTGGTGAAAAATGGCACAAAAACGGCCAACTTAGTCATGTGTTTGAGTCGTTTTTTGTCCAAAACGTGTGTGTTATACCCTATCAAAATTGCCAATTTTAAAAAGTTTCTTACTATTCATTTTTTGCACCGCTCACAAGATATCATGTTTGTAAGTGAGACGGATTCAAAAAAATGACACGAAAACAACCAACTTAAGCACGTTTTCTAAACTTTTTATTTTTGCCCAAAACATATGTGCTATAGCCCATCTAAATTACCATTTTTTGAAAATTTTTTACTATCCATTTTTTAAAATCGTTCACTAGATATCATAATTGCAAGTGAGACGGTTGCAGAAAAATGGCACGAATACGGCAATCATTGGCACATTATTGAGACTTTTTATTGTTGCCCAAAATGCGTGTGTTATAGCCCATCAAAATTGCCAATTTTTGAAAATTTCTTACTTTCCATTTTTTACATCGTTCACAAGATATCATGTTTGCAAGTGAGATGGGTGCAAAAACTGGCATGAAAATGGCAAACTTAGACAAGTTTTTATACTTTAATTTTTTCTCAAAACGCGTATTTTATTCCATCAAAATTGTCAATTTTTTAAAATTTCTTACTATCTATTTTTGTCACACCATTTACTAGATATCATATTGGCAAGTGAGACAGGTGCAAAAAATGGTCAACTTAGCCACATTTTTAAAACTTTTTATTTTTGCCCAAACCGCATGTGTTATATCCAATCAAAATTACCAATTTTTGAAAATTTCTTACTATCTATTTTTTCACGCTATTAACTAGATATCATATTAACAAGCGAGATGGGTGCAAAAAATCACCAAAACAACTAACTTAGACATGTTTTTAAGACTATTTATTTTTGCCCAAAATGTGTGTGTTATAGCCAATCAAAATATTCAATTTTTGAAAATTTCTCACTATCTTTTTTTTTTACTCCGTTCACTAGATACCATATTGAAAAAAGTGAGATGAGTGCAAAAAAATGCCAACTTAGACACATTTTTTAAGACTTTTATTTTTATCCAAAACGCGTGTAATAACCCATAAAAAATGTCGATTTTTGAAATTTTCTTACAATGCATTTTTTTCACATCGTTCACTAAATATTATGTCAGCAAGTGAGAAGATTGCAAAAAAACAACACAAAAACAGCAACCTTAGGCACATTTTTTAGACTTTATTTTTGCCCAAAACGCGTGTATAATAGCCCATTAAAATTACCAATTTTTGAAAATTTCTTACTATCCATTTTTCCACACCATTCGCAAGTTATAATGTTGGCAAGTTAGATAGTGCAAAAAAATGGCACAAAAACAGAAACCTTAGGAACGTTTTTTAGGTTTTATATTTTTTTTTTCAAAACGCGTGTGTTATAACTTATCAAAGTTGGCAATTTTTGAAAATTTGTTACTGTCCATATTTTCATACCGTTCACTAGATATCATATTGACAAGTGAGACGAGTGTTAAAACAGTACAAAATGGCCAACTTACACACGTTTTTTAAACTTTTCATTTTTGTCCAAAATGCATGTGTTATAGCCGAAAATTTGTTACTGTCCATATTTTCACACCATTCACTAGATATCATATTGGCAAGTGAGACGAGTGCAAAAAAAGTACAAAAAGGCCAACTTACACACGTTTTTTAGACTTTTCATTTTTGCCCAAAATGTATGTGTTATAGCCTATCAAAATTGTCAATTTTTGAAAATTTCTTACTATCCATTTTTTCACACTGTTCACTGGATATCATGTTTCAAGTGAGACGAGTGCAAAAAAGGCACAAAAATGGCTAACTTAGACATATTTTTTGAGACTTTTTATTTTTGCCAAAACGAGTGTGTTATAGTCCATCAAAATTGCCACTTTTTGAAAATTTCTTACTATCCATTTTTTTTAAACAGTTCACTAGATATCATGTAGGCAAGTAAGACAGGTGAAAAAAATGCCACGAAAATGACTAAGGCACGCATTTGAGACTTTTTATTTTTGCCTAAAACACATATGTTATAACTCATTAAAATTACCAATTTTTAATTTGGTGAAAATTTTGATCGATGGAGGTCAAAGGTTGACTGCCGCTGGCCGACCAGTTGTGGTCGCGACGGTCAATAGCGATTGACCAGCAGCAGTCAACATTTGACTGCCATCGTCATCCTAAACAATTTAATACAAAAAAAATTATTTTAAACTTTATTTAATAAAATAATTATTTTACAAAAAAAATAATTAAAACAAAACTTATCAATCCAAACACTCAATTATCAAGACCAAAATATTACTTTTGTAAAATGCAACTTAAGATCTCGTTTTTTCTAATTTTCAAAACAAAACACATATTCAAACAAAACCTAAGGTTTAGTGTATGAAAATTAAGATTTTTTTTTATAATTTTTACTTTTTCAAAATCAACTAGTTAACTTGCTTCTCATTTAGTTGGGAATAGAAATTGAAAAGTTTGAAAACCTTAAATATTTGGAAAACATTGTGATTTTCTATGCAAGATACAAATATTTTCTATAAAATCACAATTTCTTTTCAAAAATTCAAGGTAAAACTTTTCCTATAAAATAAGCACTAGAAATAGGCGGATAATCATTTGCAAACTTTTCAAAATGTGAATCAAATAAAAAAGCCAAAATATAGCACAAGAAAGACTTTAATCTGGGAGGGATTGGGATGCAAACTTCTATGCTTTGAAAAAAGAAGTTTCTAAAAAAAGAAAATTAGTCAGAAAACAAAGACAAAAATATGTTAAAAAAAACTAAAAAAAAGACTTTTAAAATGTTTCTGCAACTTTATTTTATTTAATATTGTTCAAAAAGAAAAAAAAAAGGAATTTAAAATGGCCTAATCATTTTTGGCAAAAGGGGCATAAGTTAAATAAATTTAACTTATGTGGGTTTGGAAAAATATAACCATTTTACAAGGACTGGAAATTCCATAATAAAAGTAATTGTTGGGGCGATTATTAATAAAATGAAATAAGACGATTCTCGTTTTCTGTTATATTCCAGTTCAAAACAAGCACGTCTAATCCTCCTTCCAGCTGCGGCGCATCCGACGGCATAAATACGTCACTTCCCGGCGGTGATGGAGTCGTTGTAAAACTGTTGATATGAGAAGTTTGAGTACAACAATAAGGCTAGGACATATTCCGACGAGAGTTCTAACAATGGAAGCCCAGCTTCAGGAAAACAAAAAGGCTCATTATGTGCATTATGAACACACTGATAACTGCAAATTCTCAAGATGGACTGCTAGGCAAGTAAATAAATCAATAAACAGAGGCCCTTTTTGTATTAATTTTTGGGATTTCGTAATTTTGGACGGTTGTGAATTTCAGCAACTGTTTAGCAGTTGTAGGGATGGTTTGCCGAGTTAAGTCAGTTGAATGAATGGCAATGGCATCATGGCTTGATTCTAATTATACTTGTTTGATAGCTTACTGGGTATTTTTTTAATTTATCTTGTAATGGGATGAGTTGGATTTTTTTTGTAGCGATCATTCTTTAGATTGGATGAGTTGAAATGGCTCAAAGATTGGTGCTTTCAGTACTTAAGAGAATGCTTTTGCATTTCATTATTCATTTATTTGCATTCGTTTCTTTGCTAATTAATTAATAGTATGAATAAATGTGTTTTTTTAGGGAATGTTATCAGTATATGTATGCTAGGCCATGGCAAAAGGTCAATGATTTCTATTCAGAAATGGTACAGGGACGGTTGTCATTGTCAAATTTGTTCAAGAAGGAGGTGGGTTTTTTGCAAGTTTTAATTTTTAGGCATTACGCCAAACTTGCTTGAGAATTGATAGAATTCATATTCAAGTTATACAAATCCAAGCCGTATGTTTTGTTCTGCAAGTACCATTTGTTTGGTGTCTTCCTTCTATTCCATCTGTCTTCTCTTTTTAGAAGAAACAATCATGTAGCGTTTTTTTAGGTCCAAAGGAGAATCTAAGCCGAATAAGGGGGAAATGCGTAGGGGAGAGCTTGAGAGTCAAACTTGGGACTAGATGTCACAACCATTTGAGCTAGGTTTTGGTGACATGTTGCCTTTTCGTTTCCATATGAGTGTCTTAATTTCAGAACTGTAAGGATGTTTGGTTTGCTTCAATTGCTATAGTGCTTTTACAAATTTGCCTGTTCTGGAATATGTCCTATTGCTCTTTGTTGTACTTATCACAAATAATTTGACCACAGACCTGTGCTACTCATGATAGTACCGTAATCTTAGAGGATTGCCAAGAATGTCACTTGGAGAGTGTTCGAGCAAAAGATAGGACTGGAAGATGGGCAAGAGTAACATTTAAAATATTGTTGTCATACCATGGTGGTTCCTTTGATGGCTGGCAGAAGCAGCCTGGTTTGAATACTGTGCAAGGGTACATTTTTTCCATTCCCATCTAAATTTTGTATTACAAGTTTATGCCAATTATTATAGCTTTGACATGTAGTTGGTGAGCAGATTGTAAGTATGCATCAGTGCACATGATAATATCTATCCATTCCCGTATTTGCTTGTGCATGTCCATTCCTGTATTACACACCTGTCTGTTGATGCACTGGCTGCATGGGTTCTGAAATCTATGTTGGATGTGACTCTCAAAGTATGTCTAGCCAACTTCATTGAACCCAAAAAGCAAATTAAGAAAATGAGACGTTCATAAAAAGAAAGCGATTTAGAGTGGGAAATGATTGACCCTGCACAGCTTTGGCCCTTTTCCATCTTTAAAGGTTTGATTAGATGTCTTGGCATATTTATGTGATCAGAGAGCATATGACTATCACTACCAGAAAAACAATAAATGATGAAGATTACCAAGTGAAAGGCAAATAGTGTTATTTGATAGTATTTAAAAGTGGGTTTGTGAACTGAATCCATATCTACGATGGACCTGTTATTATTATTGAAATCATAGGATTGAGGAATTAGCATCTAGTTATTGTTCTTAATTTGGTCCTTTCCATTCTCTTCTTCTTTTGATTGATTTAGTTTTATTTCTCTGCGTATTTTTGTTTGTCATGTTCATTGTCCGGTTTCATGCACATCAAATTGAATTATCCCTAGTGGATGACCTCACTCATATAGACACACAAACACAACTCACCTGATACACTTAGTGGTAATGGACAATGGTTCTAATCGTCTCTGAATCTAATCTGACATTACTCAGTTTGACATGATTTATGCTATATTTTGACCTTTGCTGTATATAGAATAGTTGAAAGATCTCTCGGTAAATTTGTTGATGAGAAGAAAACCCAACTGCTAAAAGAGAAGAACTTACCAATAGAAGGCTGTGCTGTAGTTGCTGGGCGCACGGACAAAGGAGTTACAGCTTTTCAACAAGTCTGTTCTTTCTGTATGTGATGTGCCTGAACACTTTTTCCTCTGTTCTTCTTTCTTGAATATTTATGTCTGCACACTTCTCTCAATCTTTTGTTTACTTTTGTTCTATGCTGTGATTTATTTCTGAAAAAGACATTTTTCCCTTTTTTTGTGTTTTGTCTGTTTGAAACTATATGGTTCTGTGGTTGGTTATGTGCTCAAATGAATATTATTGCTACTTTTTTTTTTTTCATTTTTTAACAACATGATGGTGAGTTGAACATTAGGATTACAAGTTCCAAAAAATGGTTCAGTTTGTTCCTTTATTTTTTGAATGACTAGATACTTGGCGAAAGGATGTTAAACCTCAAGACATTGAAGATGCCATCAACACTGCAGCATCAGGGAAGATGACAGTCATTTCAGTTACTAAGGTAATACAATCTTGTTTATTTTGTATTTTGATGACACATGGTTCTAATGATTAAATTGAATATGTAAGTAAACTGTTTTAATATTTAATAAACACTTTCAGCTACTTTTTGGATTCTAAGCTCCAATTTTCTGTGTTTGGTTAGCCATTTTCAAGCCAATATTCATCTCAAACCAAATGGCATGTTTGTTTACCTTGTTCTCCAACAAAAATTTCCAACTTATTTCAAAATAGGAATCAAGAGCATTTTGGTCTTTTATTATTATTATTTTTAATTTTTGTTGACCACAAGTGGTCAAAAGTTGACCGGCCCGGATTCCGGTCAACTTGCTGGAATCCGGAGCTGGCCAGCGATCAACCAGTCAACTTTAAAAGGAAAAATAATTTTTTAACTTTAAAATTTAAAATTTATTTAATAAGAAATTCTCCCACACATCGCTTGTAAAAACAAAACTTATCAATCCAAACACCCACTTTTCAACTCAAAATATTCCTTCTCTAAAAGGCAACCCAAGATTTACTATTTCTCAATTCTCAAACCAAAATGTGTGACCTAATAAGTAGGAAATTTAAGAGAAATAACCTTCTTTATATTTGAAGGACAAATTTTATAAGATACTGATGAGAAACTTGTCATATAGCCGACCCCGTCTAGTGGGAAAAAGGCTTAGTTATTGTTGTTGTACTAATGAGAAACTTTTCATAGGTATCACGTGAATTTCATCCAAATTTCTCAGCCAAATGGAGGCGCTACTTTTATATCTTTCCTTTCAATGATGGAGAAGAAGCTGAACTTGGCGGTCAGGTTGAGAAGGACGTCGATGAATCTAGAGATGTTTATACTCAAAGTCTTTGTGGTAATTTTACCTGTGTAAAAGATGATGGGCTTGATGATGACAAAGATGAAACAGAAACTGGAAATAAGCCTACTAGGTTTCAAGTAAGCAAGGTTAACCAACTTTTGAGGCAACTAGAAGGGAAGTTGCTATCTTATAAGATGTTTGCACGGGACACTAAAGCCTCAAGGAACATGTAAGACTTAAAATACTATACCGTTTAGTTTGTAAAGTAATTACTGAAAAGTACATCTTGGCTGCAAAGTCAACAAATATCTGGATGAATAAGATTGGAAGTTATATGGATGTTTTGAGGATTCTGATATGAATTACTAATGTTATCAGTCTTGGCTTGTTTCATCACTTCCTCCATTACATTATTAGGTGGCACTAAACTTTAATAATTGAAGATGAGATTGACAAACATTCAGACTGTTATGGGGTTTTGTCTCAAGTTATTTTCATTTCACGTTGGGGTTTATGTTATGTGATCCTGACTTCATCTGGTGGCTTAACTACTTGCTTGATCTTTTTCTGGTTGTTTTTTCTTGATGTTGCAGTGGTCCGCCGACTGAATGTTTTGTTTTTCATGCCCGAGCTGCAGAATCAATCTTACCATGTACACAGGTCAACAGTGAACTGTTAATTTGCTCCATTTTCATTGTAACTTCCATCATGTTTGATTCCAAACTCTAACAAGATCTATCTCATGTAAGATTACATGCTTCTGCATGTGAATGGTTTTTGACAAACCAATGAAATCATATTGACTTAGGAGAGTTGAAAAATCTATGAATCACTAGGTAGAAATGTAAAAAACTGATGGTGGGTATAGAAGAAAGATAATTTACTTCTTTTTTCCTTTGGAGAAGAGTACATAAAATTTTTATATTACATTATCTGAGGCTGTACTGTATGATCCTCTTCTTCCATCATGTCTTGTCTCGTTCATAATTTGTGCTAGGTGACTTGGATCTATATTTTTGGAATTTCTTCATACAGTATCTTATATGCTTTACCACTTTTTCAAACAACTTTTAACATATTTCCTCTTTCTTATCACAGTTGGTACATATACTCTGAAGGTTTTGTCCAAATTACAATAATCATTTGTCTAATTTTTTTCGGGGATCTGCCTTTATCACAGTCCTGTTTGATCACGTATTAGTCTTTCTTGAATGAAATCGAAATGTTTTCTCTGAGAAACTAGCATTCTATAAGTACAAAACTATTATTGAAGAAAAATTTCGATTTCTGAGAAGTTAAGAAAATGTTAATCAAGGCACCAAGGGAGTGCCACTCAAATCTAGAGCACAAAGCTGCTTATTGGTTTATACAGCATTGAGATTTGTCAAGAAAACAAGCACAGGATGGCAACAAGTTGGGTAAATCCTGCTTAGGCAAAAATAACTGGTATATTATAGTGCAGTCTGCAGGTGTTCTAATGTTGTTTAAGTTCCTCCAAAAGCTCTCTTGTTCCTCCCCCTCCATCAGTTTCAACCCAAAACGGCTTTCTTTTTAATTTGTTTTACCTTCAAGTTTTACATGGTACACCTTACATTCCCACTTTTGTGCGACTTTTCCAGCAACCAAAGATCTGTTTGGGGAAAATGGGGACAAGTTGGATGCAATTTCTATTTAGTGTAATGGCTGAACATTTTATGCTAAAGCAATCTGAGTTTGATTATTAGAATAGTGAAAAGTTCATTAATCTATGGTAAAGCAATCTTTGCTGTTGAAGGAATTGTGTAATGACGTGGCTAGCAAAGAAATGAGTATGTTTGATAAAGAGTTATTTTGTTTGTCTTCATTCCACATTTTGAAATTTGCTTGGCTCACTATTTTTTGTGGTAGGTTGACTGTTGATTATGATAATTTCAGATATTCTGTGTATTTCATAGTGTTATCTTGAATGAGTGAGTCTCAATGCAGTGTTCATGTTACTCTATATTTTTGTTTCTTTTTCTTCTCTTTCTAAATTTTTCTTTCATTGAATTAAAGGATGGGATTGGCACAAAGATTATGTGCATAGAGTTGGTCGCTAATCGCTTCTTACGGAAGGTAGCTGCTTTTTCTTTCTCATATGTTCAGAAATCTGACATCCATATTGCAACTCTTTGAATTTAGTTGCAGGATCCTTTTTATAGGCACTTTCTTAAAGCTCACATATTCATCAATACTCTGTCAAGGGATTTGTAAATTTTGCAACAAAAACTGTTATGGTATCTCTGTGTAGGAAGGCATAATTGAGGATTACATACTTTAAGGATTCTACCAACAAAACCATAAAACTCTTAATAAGTTCTTTAGGAATGTATAACTGGGGACTAAATACTTTTCCGGATTCTATCAACAAAGTGCTCAGTGCATATTAAGATGGGAAGAATGTATGAGTGCTATTCTTTGGGGGTTGGTATTCATGAACTGATGGTACTAAGTGGACCAAGCCAAAGCAGTGAACCGTAATTTATACTGTTTTGGGAAGTTTCTGATACTCTTTTATCTAAGAATTATGATATTGTGGCCTTGGCATTGATCGGCAGATGGTTCGAGTTCTTGTGGCGACAGCAGTAAGGGAGGCAGCTGCCGGTGCTGAAGATGATGCATTGCTGAAACTCACGGATGCCTCATGCAGACGAGCCACTGCTCCACCTTCACCCCCAGATGGCCTTTGCCTTGTTGATGTTGGGTATACAGATTTTAATCAAAATATTTGTTTTATATCTTGAATTAGTTTATTGTTAGAATGTATACGATGGCGCAACTTTTTATTGTTGCAACTCTATTACCTCATCCATTACATACAATGGAGTTAGCATTATTCTTGGTGTTGCAAAAATTCATTTGCTTCCAGTGATTTACATGTACCTAGGTAAGCATTGGTGTCCTAACTATTTGCATTGTATTTCTGGAAGAGCATTTCTTTTTATTATTGTATGGAGCCAGAAGATTTTGAGTTATAAGTTGTGGGCTAGTTTTGATCATTGCACTTCCAAGTTAATCTGCACAGTTATGTGCATGGAACCCTGTTCTCAACTGAAACAAATATAGAACTTGTAATTTATTAAGGGCCATTTGCGCTGCCACTCTGAGGGAATTTGTGTTTGGTTAAATTCATCATTGAACAACGTGATGCATGGAATATGGCAATTGGCAAAACTCACAGGTGCCATTAGTGTGGAAGCCAAGAAAGGGAAAAGGTTACATCAGGCAATGAACTTTAAATGAGCATAACTTTTCATATGGAAATATAACATTTTAAAACTCTCACAAAATTTACAAGATTCATGGGTGAAATATAGCGTAGCTATAATAAAGCGTTTCAAAACTTTCAATAAAATTTACTAGATTCATACGTATAATATAGCATATCAAAACTCTTGACAAAATCTACAAGATTCGTGGGTTTGAGTTTCGCCTTGTAATGCGTGTTGTTTATTAGCAAAATTCATTTGTCTATGTCGCTTTCGGGACTATTTAAGTTTTTTGAATTATTTTCGTTTTCTTTTCTAATTTGGTTTACATTTTCTATAACTATATGAACGGTTGAAGACCTTTATTTTCGTTATTATGATTTCGTAATTATTCAATATAACTTTCAAATTCTGTCAAAAGTGTGTCTTTTGCATATATAGGTGTCCCTTGTTAAATCCAATAAACATTTTAGAAAATACAAATTTTTAGAATGTTTGAAAGAAAATCGAAAAAAGAAGTGTTAAACCTTCTTTTACATTCGACTTTGGATCTTTTGTGCCACTTGGTTTAACACTCTATGTAACACTCTCTATAAATGTGATAAATGTCTCTTTAGTTATTATCTAATTTTTAAAAATTAAACTAAAATCTTGATTAGTGAACCTAAGGATAATTGACTATAAACTTTGTCAAAATTTTATAAAATATTACAAGAGTGATACAAAATATCCATTTACCTTAGAACCTTTGATCCAATATTAAAATCTTCCAATTTCCCATTGCAAATTTACTCACTTTTTCTTCGATTATTATTATTTCGATGAAAATTTTCTTGAATTTGGCAGGAAAAAGTGTCCATGTTGTGTAGATTCTATGCGAGAATTAATCTAAAAACACTTTTGAATTATATATATATATACAAGTTTGGGGAAACAAAGAAATCTTGGAGAACAAAAATGACAAACAAAAGTTGGTTAAAAGAAAATTCAAAGGCAAACCGGAAAATTCTCATGCAAGAACTCTCACATTGCAAACATGCAAGAAAAAGAAGCAGAGGACACAGTCAATTTCAAACAACCACAACAAATTAACTTCCATTCCCTTGTTTCCATTTTTGTCCATCCATGCAATTGTAGCATCATCATTGCCTTTCACTATTCTTGGCTCCTATCTCTTCCTCCCTTTTCTCCATCTTCCTATGCCAATACATTTTTTGCATGTCAGCCTTCATTCCATTTCAAGCTCCTTGTGTCCACAAAGAAACATTCTTTTCGAAAGGAGCCCTCCCTAATTAAGGGCGCGCTCATGTAAGTGTGCGCGCCAGTGCTGCTGCCGCTGCTGCTGCTGCTCTCGCCATGGCTAGAACTGATAAGCTTTCATGGTGGTTCTTCGTGATAGTAATTGTTCTACATCAAGTTGTTATAGTTACATGTTTATCAGAAGCCGAATTGCTTATGCAATTCAAGGATTCCCTGAAAAATAATGCTGCATTGTCCAATTGGAACCCGTCAGTGTCTCCATGCAATGGTGATAAGGCGAATTGGTCCGGTGTTTTGTGTGATTCAGGCAACCTGTGGGGATTAAAACTTGAAAATATGGGATTGAAGGGCGATATCAATGTTGATGCTCTTAGTCAGTTAAAAAATTTGAGGACTATTAGCTTCATGAACAATGATTTTGATGGAACTTTCCCTGAAGTGGGCAAACTCGGTGCCTTGAAATCAATGTATTTTTCTCATAATAAATTTTCAGGGGAAATTCCAGCCAATGCTTTTGAAGGCATGCAGTCAATCAAGAAAATTCATTTGTCTAATAATCAGTTTTCAGGTCCAATTCCATTGTCCTTGACAGCATTGCCAAAGTTGATTGAGTTGATGCTTGATGGCAACCAGTTTTCTGGACAAATTCCAAATTTTAAACAAGACAGATTGAGTTCTGTTAATTTCTCTAACAATCATCTCGAAGGTCCTATTCCTGCTGCCCTCAGCAAAGTTAAAAAAGATTCATTTTCTGGTAAGTTTTTTTGTTTGTCTCTCATGTTATGCTTGCCTTTATTTTGATGCAAAATGATTATCTTTCATATTTGAATGATGCTAAATCTTACTTAAAAAGGGAAAAAAAATGATTGATCTCAATAAGTTGTTCTTTCTTTTTCCCTTCTTCTGGGAAGCTATTCCTCATGAATCTGGGTAGTGACAATCTTTTGTGAGCTAGAAAAGTTTCTTCAAATGAGAAGCAATATGATTAATGAATTACAGATGAGCTTAGATCGAGAACGGTGGCAGAATGTGATCCATATAGCATTGAGTGAGATAAACGCTTAATTGTTATTGTTGTTGTTGTATGATTAATGAATTACAAGTACTTCTTCAATGTTATTACAAGATTATTATGTTCAATGTGCATTTTATCTGTTCCATTGCTCTGAATTTCGACGAAGTTGTCTTCCTAATTAAGAGTTTTCATTATACATTTATTGATAACTTGATAAGAGTTCATATGTTCTCCGGATACACAGGCAATGCAGATCTTTGTGGTGCACCATTGGCAGAATGTCCTACTGCTAATAAACCCTCAGCCTCAGGGCCAAAGCTCTCTGTTGCCACTATTGTCATAGTTGTAATAGCCATTGTGGTAGCTGTAGGTTCAATTTTTGCAGTTATAATCATCCTCCGCAAGCGAAGGAGTGAACCTCAACAGGAAGCAATGCTAGGAGGAGCAGCATCTCCACAAGGTCACAATAAAGCTCCCTCTGAAGATTTGGACAAAATGGAACGTGGGATCTCACCGGATCGTGGATCAGAAGGCAAGAAGGGTGATCAGACTATCAAGCTTTCATTCTTGAGGGATGATGTTGGAAATTTTGACATGTCTGATTTGCTCAGAGCGTCTGCTGAGGTACTCGGCAGTGGAACGTTTGGATCTACCTATAAAGCTGCCCTGAATACAGGTCCAGTGATGGTTGTGAAGAGATATAGACATATGAACAATGTTGGCAAGGAAGAATTCCATGAGCACATGAGAAGGCTAGGCAGATTGAGTCATCCAAATGTGCTTCCAATTGTTGCTTTCTACTATAGAAAAGAAGAGAAACTTATAGTTTCTACCTATGTTCAAAACGTCAGCCTGGCTGTTCATCTTCATGGTAAGCATCTTTCAAATTCAGCACACATACATACATACATTTTCATTTGTGTAAAATGAACATCATCATTGCTTTTATCTGTGGCTTTAGGCCATAAGTAACAACCAATTCTTGCATGTTCAAGGGTGTTTTGGTTTGATATGAGATAGTTTTTCATGCACATCCAATTAATGTACAAAGTATTTTGTTCATGTTTGTCTCTCTAATCATACAATAAGGCCTAAATTGTGGGAATTGTTCTCTCCAGGTAACAAATCTCGCGGCCATCCAAGTCCTGATTGGCCTACAAGATTGAAGGTTATCAAAGGAGTATCAAGAGGCCTCCTCTATCTCTACAATTCGCTGCCAAGTCTAATTGCACCCCATGGCCATCTTAAATCTTCCAATGTTATTCTTAATGAATCAAATGAGCCATTGCTCACTGACTATGGATTACTTCCAGTAGTCAACCTAGAACAAGCTCAGGAGCAGATGATAGCATACAAGTCACCTGAGTTCAAACAAAACGGACGTATAACGAAGAAAACTGATGTTTGGAGTCTAGGAGTGTTGATTCTTGAGATTCTCACTGGAAAATTCCCATCAAACTTCTTGCAACAAGGCAAGGGAAGCGATACGGATTTGGCAACTTGGGTGCATTCTATTTTCAATGATGAATGGACATTGGAGGTTTTCGACAAAGAAATGAGAGGAACTAAGAACTGTGAAGGTGAAATGGTGAAGATGTTAAAGATAGGATTGAATCTTTGTGAGGCTGAGATTGACAAAAGGTGGGATATTAAGGAGGCAGTGGACAGAATTGAAGAAATAAAGGAAAGAGATGATGGTGTTGAGGATTTCATGTCTTCTTATACAAGTGAAACAGACATGCGCTCTTCAAGAGGATTATCAGAAGATTTCACTAATGTTCCAATGAATGGTTAAAAGTAGGGAGCAAATTGTTGTTTTGTTGTTTTTTCCTATCACAAAATGGAAGTTTTGGAAACAATTTGAATGATGTTCTTGGAGGCAGAATGGGAATGGGAATGGGAATGGAAATGGAAAAGTTTTGGCTTCACAAAATGTTGTTGTTTCAAAGAAGAATTTTGTATTGAGGTGAAGTTCAAAATTTTGAAGGCCTAAATCAAGATGAGAAATGGGCACCAAAGTAAAGTGCACAAGTTTTTCATGAATGTATATAGATTGTCTAAAGCATCTTGATAAATTGGAATTTTATGTAGAGAAAAATGGTTAACAAATTAATGCTTGTGAACTAATAAGATTTTGTTGGTTTGTATATTAGAGTTGATAGACAATATTTTGTTAACTTGAAAAACTCTTTTTGTTTTTTAGTACTTGATGTATAATGAGAGCTTGGGCAATCCAATTTTCATATATATATATATATATATTTTGGCTTCTTTATATATAGATATTTTTAGAAAATAGTCACAACTCAAGAAAATTCTATATGCTAGTCTTTCATATATTTTCTTTTTTTTTTAGTTTGTCTTAGGATGTTTTCTTTTCTTCTTTTTTTTCACACCACAAGAAAAAATGGAACAAAATATGCAATAAGAAGAAATTAGAAAACACTTTTAGTGTATTTTTCCCTTAAACTTTTAGAAAGGTAATTTATTTATTAACCTAAGAAATAAGAACAAATACTTGTGATTTTATCTAAATTTAAGCTCAAAAAGAAGTAACATATAATATCTATTTTTCCGAAACTTGCTTGCCCAACTAATTATTTAGTTGGTAAAACTTATGAAAACAGCAGTTATCAATCTTTTTGTCCTAGTAATTTGTGAATTTTCTTAGAGATGTTTTGGCATCATTAAAATTTTCAAAACTTAATTAGGAACATTAACACTAAAGATAACTAAATTTGAGATTACTGATGTTGGAAATTATATATATATATATATATATATATATATATATAATGAAAAAAGCAAATTTTTCACTCCTATATATACATGCATACATAGTTACATACTTATATGTTAGTTTCCTATTAAACGGAATCATCTACACGTTAATCACGATTTTAATATGCGATAAAAACACTGTAGACTATATGATAAAAATAGTAATATAATAAAAAGTATCACAAAGAGTAAGGCAAAAGTAACAATATGATACGTATAATTATCACTCTCAACTATAAAAGTAACACACCGATTAATTTGAAAAAATATTACTTGATAGTATAAAGATAACACTTCGATGACAAAAGGTAGTACTATGACATGGAAAAGTATCACCATCACCCACAAAAATAACACAATAATTTGAAAAATTATAACTTGACAGTTTAAAAGTAACACTCATGTAATAAAAAGTAGCGATATGATATGAAAAAGTATCACTCTTAACTATAAAAGTAACATATTGGATGATTTGGAAAATTATAACTTGACAATTTAAAGGTAACACTCCTCTCACAAGTCACGACAAATAGCAATATTACATGGAAATGCATTACTCTCGATTGTAAAAGTATGACCATCGGCTAAAAAAGTATCACATACAAAAGTATCAATATTGGATAAAAAAGTATCACTATTTGCAACAAAAAATTTATCCGTGACTTCAACAAGTATTACTTAACTGTTTAAAAGTAAGAATCTCATGAGAATAAATAGTAGTATGACATTTAAAAGTATCACTCTCGACTATAATACACTGGATGATTGGAAAGTATTACTATCACATTAAAAAAATATACCAAATAGGTTTAATTGTAAGAATACAATGACGTTTGAAAGTATCAACATTGAGATTAAAAATATTACTATCACATTAAAAACTATATACAATTGGGTCAAAAAGTAGACAATCATATCCACAAAAATAGGCAAAACACAAAAAAAAAACAAAAAAAGGCTAAAAAATAAGAAAATATTTTTATAAAGAAAAAAATTCAATTAGATTGCTCATTTGTGAACGAATTTGTAAATTGTCCATTTTTTATTAAAACTACAAATATTGAGAACCATCGGGCTAGTTTTGTATATATAGTTAATTGCAAAAGGCACCCTTGATATATGGCTCAATTGTAAAATAACCGCTAAAATTTAAATTTTAGCACTTTACCGCCCTTAACATTTAACTTTTTTTGCAATGAACTACATTTGATAGAAGTTGTGTTGTGAACTTGAATTTTTTTTTTTTTAAGAAAACCGAACATATATATACATAGTTGGCAAAATACGATGCTTAACATAGCCAAAACGTATCGTTACAGAGCGAAAGCAAAAAATATGGAGTACTACTCCATTAGATGATAGATAAATTAAATGATTACGGTGGAATATAGAAAATGTCTATTCTAGAACAACTAGAGTATAACTTTCTATCTCCAATCCACAATTCGATGGCGCCGCGCCGTACATGAATATAGTGATTGCGGTTTATGTTACGGTAGTAAGATCTCCGCAAGCATCAAATAATGACATAATTTCAAGCAATTGCAACAGATTCCCAAGTTCATGAATGAATTACCAAATGCATGACAAACATTGCCAAGTGCAAGAATCCAGTTTACTCATCAATATCAACCAAAATGACTGGATTACAAAGTACATGATTCAACTGTAAGTTGAGCAATTCTACAACACATGCGAACTCCAAATTCCGATAACCGGGAACCCTCAGACTTTAAAATGTTCACGATTCAATCCCATTCGAAGCAAATGTCCACGATTCAACACAGCATCAACACTTTCACCAAGCAAATGTTCAACCAAAATTCAATCCCAGTTAGATTCCAAAAAAAAAAAAAAAATACAAAACAACAGTTTACCAATCGGGAGCAAGCCATTGTCACGATTAAATGGAGCAGAATGAGGAATTGCAGTCTTCCCCTATCAAATCTCCCTCAAACACTAGTAGGTTCAAAATATAGCAACTGATGGCAAAAAAAATTATGAATCGGCCAATCCACTGAATCACCACTAAATCATTTTGAAGCGACCAAGTCAACACCAACCATAGCAAATCTCCATTAAACAATTGAAAGTTCCAAAATACCAGAAAATACGAGTATGGTCAAACCACTGAATCCCCAATAACAATTTACGCAAATGGTAGCAAAAACAAGTGCATTTCCACAATCAGTTCAAATCAGCACAGCTTCATTTGAAGTTGGGAGTCGGATTATACCTATTTGTAGCTTAAATCAGCCTTAAGCTTCAGTGTCCAAGCTTACCCAGCTGGAAGACTTCGATGCCATCCACCTTTGTGAACTTGAATTTGAGTTTGCAGTTTGCACACACGTTGAGTTTGAGTTTGCATGCATTAACTCACCGTAAAGATTCACCATTGCCAAACACGCAAAAAGGTTCGCTTGCGAATCACTGTTAAGTTTTTCCTATTCTCCAATTTTTGTATTTTTTTTTTAATGTTTTATAATCTTTGCATATAACGAGCATACGACTTGTGTTGCTGTTGGTAAAGAATGAATGAATTGCGTACTCTCTCTTTGTGGGATTATTGATTTTTGAAATTTCAGTTTTTACTTTTATTGATTGGAAACGTGTAGTGGTTTTTTTTTTTTTTTCAAATTTCTTGGTCATGTATATATATAAGGTGTGTGTTTGTGAAATTTCCCAAATGAAAATTTTGGTTTCCCTTTTTCTGTTGTTTTTTACCTCAATTTTCTTGTGGGTTTGAATAATTAGCAAAGTTGCTGACAAAAACCTTATGGAAGGGATCTTAATATTTTGAAATTTTTGAAAGTTTTTTATGGTTAAATGACCACTCAGTTTCTTCGTTTCATTCTAGACAGGCACAGCAAATGTCATTGACAGGGAGTTCAATTTTGCTGCAGAGGCAAAATGCACTTAAACGAAAACAAAATGTCCAATCTTTTTTTGGGAAGCCTTATATATAGCAGTGAAAAAAAAAAAGTTTCTTTGTACTTCAGTTAAGATAGACAGGGTGAATAATGCTTGAATTGGGTATTATTATGAATATTTGATGTTGTCATCCAATCTTGTAGTTCCAGTCTGAGTTTTTAAAACATTGCATAAAACTAATACTATTCATTATTCAGGTGAAGTGTCAATGAAATTGAAATGAGGATGGAGAACTCTGCGTCAGTGGAGATAATAGAGCCTTTGCTGCTGGATGAAGCTCATAGGAAGATAAGCCGCACTTATTTGGATCAGATTCCCCCATGGAAAGATCAGATCACCATTCGTGGGCTGCTGGTTAGCACCTTGCTAGGGACCCTCTTCTGTATCATCGCTCACAAGCTCATTCTCACCGTCGGGATCTTGCCAAATTTCAATGTTGCTGCTGGATTGCTGGGTTTCTTCTCTATCAAGACCTGGACCGCCTTCTTGTCTAAATTAGGGATTTCCTTTCAGCCCTTTACCCGACAAGAGAACACCGTTATTCAGACCTGTGTTGTTGCTTGTTGTGGCCTTGTTGGTAGTGGGGGTTTTGGTTCTTACATGCTTTCAATGGATGAGAAAACGTACCAACTCATTGGCAAGGATGATCCCGGTAACCTGGCTGAAGATGTTAAGAATCCAGGATTGTTGTGGATGATGGGTTTCATGTTTGTTGTCAGCTTCCTTGGGCTTTTTAGCCTTGTCCCACTTCGTAAGGTTATGGTCATGGATTATGGGTTGATATATCCCAGTGGAACTGCCACAGCAACGTTGATCAACAACATCCACACAAATACTTTTGGAGCTGAACTTGCAAGGAAACAATTGGCCTCTCTTGGAAAATATTTGAGCATTAGCTTCTGCTGGAGCTTCTTCAAATGGTTTTTCAGTGGTATTGGGGATTCGTGTGGATTTGACAATTTTCCTAGTTTTGGGTTGACATTGTTCAAGAACACGTTCTATTTTGACTTTAGTCTTACATATGTTGGATGTGGTCTTATCTGCCCTCATATTGTCAACTGTTCAGCACTTCTTGGAGCTATTATTTCATGGGGTTTCCTTTGGCCCTTCATTTCACAACATGCTGGTGATTGGTATCCAGTGGATCTTGGTAGCAATGACTTTAAAGGTCTCTATGGATATAAGATATTCATAGCTATTTCACTTATTTTAGGTGATGGGCTCTACAATCTGGTTAAGATAATGGCAATCACTCTTAAGGACATGTGCAAAGTTAACACCAGGGAGAAGGATCTTCCCATTGTCAAAGAGGTTTTAGATGGTGAGAGTTGGAAATTACAACTGGAGAGGAAAAAGCGGGATGAAGTATTCCTGAAAGACAGGATCCCATTCTGGTTTGCTGCCTCTGGATATGTGTGTCTGGCCGCAATATCCACTGCTACTATGCCGATTATCTTTCCACCCCTCAAATGGTACTTGGTCCTTTTCTCATATGTAATTGCTCCTCTCCTTGCCTTCTGCAATTCCTATGGAACTGGGCTCACGGACTTTAACATGTCTTCCACGTATGGCAAGATTGGCCTTTTCATAGTTTCTTCATTGGTTGGAAGCAATGGTGGCATTATAGCTGGGCTGGCAGCTTGTGGGGCAATGATGTCCATAGTCTCAACTGCTGCTGATTTGATGCAAGATTTTAAGACGGGTTATCTCACCTTGTCCTCGGCGAAATCTATGTTTGTTAGTCAGTTGATTGGAACGGCTATGGGTTGTGTCGTTGCTCCCTTGACATTTTGGCTGTACTGGAGTGCTTTTGATATTGGTTCTCCTGATAGTCCTTACAAAGCACCATTTGCTGCCATGTATAGGGAAATGGCTATTTTGGGAATTCAGGGCTTGTCTATACTTCCCAAACATTGCCTGGAACTCTGTATGGTTTTCTTTGCAGCAGCTCTTGTTGTTAACTTTTTGAGAGATGTGACTCCTAAATATGTGTCACAGTTCATTCCTATTCCAATGGTAATGGCAATACCATTTTACATTGGAGCTTACTTCGCAATTGGCATGTTTGTTGGAACTGTGATACTTTTTGTCTGGGAGAGACTAAATAAGAAGGATGCTGAAGATTATGCTGGTTCCATTGCATCCGGTTTGATTTGTGGTGATGGTATTTGGTCAATACCATCGGCATTCCTTTCAATCTTTGGGATCAATCCACCCATTTGCATGTATTTTAGCCCATCATCAAGTAGTTGACTATGTAAACTTGGTTTCCTATCAAGTATAGTGCCTTGTATTTTTCCGTTTAATAATCCTTGTTTACATTTTAAGAGAAAAAGGGAGACTATATGGTCTTTCATTTAATAAGGCTTCTTGTAAAAAAATAAGCCTTTTTCTTTTATTATTATTATAAAAATAAAAAAAATTCAAAAAAAAAAAAGCCTCATGGTCAAGGAGAAAAAGAGGATTCCCGAGAATGTAGGATGACTTTCAAAGGTCTCTGCTGTTATTTATAAAAAGAAAACAAACAATGAAACACAGTTTTTAATTCTCCTTTCACCCGAGAGTCAAAAGGGCTCTAAGGTTTCCTGCCATTCTTGATCCTCTCTCCAAGGTATAAGAAAGTTTTCAATGCCTCAAGTTTGATCTTTTTGCAGGAGAGAAAAGAAAGAGGGAATTCTAGGATTTCAATTGGGATAAACCAATAGTAATACCAAAAGAAAGAGGGAATTCTAGGATTTCAATTGGGATAAACCAATAATAATACCTAGAAAATTTTGAAGGTGTTAACACCAAAGGCAAAAATGCCAATCCAAAAAGGAAATGGAGAAACGGTTTGTGTTGCCATAGACAAAGACAAAGGGAGCCAATATGCATTGAAATGGGCTGTTGATAATCTTGTTGGAAAGGGCAAATGTGTTACATTGCTTCATGTCAAACAAAGGCCATCTTCTGTTTCTGCTCCATGTAATTCTCTATTCATCTCTTCTGAAATATTGAGAAAATACAATGAGAAAGAATTTTGTTTAGTCCATTCTTAACTTGTATGATTTTTTGTCAAATATCTCCATCGACACAATTTGCATGCTTTAGGAGAAGCAATCCATGATGCACAAGCATTCAGCCTGCATATTTGGAATGAGCATGAGATGGTGATCATGAATGTTGCCCCCAAAAAAAAACAATCATTATCTGAGTGAATTTGGTGAACAAAACATATGCAGATTTCTTATAGATTCTTCATTTCATGGGAAATGGCTCAGCATCCAACAGAAATAAAGGAAATAGCTATAAAAAGCTAACATTGTAATTGACATTCTAAGAAAATTTTCCAAACATTTGGGAATTCGTGACACTCATAGAACAAGAACTATCCTGTTGGAAAGGATCTTCACAACTCAAACATGCCCTGCTTGGCATGTATTAGTAATATTTGCAGCATGGCATAGAACATTTTTCGTCAGATTTGTGGATAATAACAATGAAATGCCTTTTTTTCCTGGTCATTGCAGCGGGAAGCCACATTTCTCTCGCTGATGCAAGTGATCCTGTTTCAAGATCATATAAAAGTGACCCTGATAGCCAAGCCAAGGAGTTGTTCCTTCCGTTTCGTTGCTTCTGCACTCGAAAGGATGTAAGATCTTCTACACTTACACTTCAAATTCTCCATTTTGCTGGCTTTTCTCCTTTCAAAGAAAAAAATCCTCCTGTTTCAAAGTAAGATAGTTCTCTTCGAAAAATAGAAAGCTAGATGCTTTCCTACTCTTTAGAAAAAAAAGCTGAAAAGTAAGATTTCTTTACATACTGCAAGAAGATGAAGTTTATAACACCTAAGAATAGTTAGAGATGAACTAGTAACTGAACCAAAGAGATGAAAGAGATATTATTATGCATTCTCCAGAATCAGCTATTTAAGTCATTTATTAAAATCATAGATATATTTTCTTGATTTCACCAAGTAAAGATAGCTTTACAAGTACCACTCGTCTTTGATTTTAACTCCTATGTGGAATTTCTTTGGCTCATTGATAGCCCTATGTAATCTGACTAGCTATTTTGTAACAGATAAAAGTTAATGAAATCTTACTTGAGGATTTGGATATAGCAAGAGCCCTGTGTGACTATGTTAGGGCAAACTTCATCGAGAATCTGGTGGTTGGTGGTCCAGCAAAGAGTGGCTTTGTTCGGTATTTACCTATTCTCCTGCTTATCTACATTGTTACCATCTAAATACTTCACCATCAGAGATAAATACAGCTGTATAAACAAGTAAATCTATAAGATGATAACACTTGAATTCACAAAACTTTATGCCAAACATTTATTCTTCTTTGCTCTTTTTCTTCAACTTTTCTTGTGAGATGAAGAGGAAAACAAGTAAAACATTCACTAGGAGCTTTGGACATGGTGACGAGGATCAGCTATTAAAGAATATCTAGAAATAACTCTTTTCTGTCAGACAAGTACATTGGTAGCACTTAATTACCGCATACAGTTCGTCAGCATTTAGTAACCATATAGCCAACCCCACTTAGTTCGATAAAGGCTTTGTTGTTGTTGTTATACAGTTCTTCAGCTTCATCAACAAAACTGACACCTATATATCACAGATAATTGAAAACTTGTTGCAACTAAGCCGACTTCAAGAACCTTTGTAAGAGAAAGATGGTTGGGCAAACTTGTTGAATGAATGCCCTCTAATTTGTTGTCTTCCTCAATTAAACATGCCTTCATCTAGGCTTCATTAGAATATAAAACTTCATCTATTAGTTACTAGAATCAATGTAAGAACAAGTACCTAGATTGATCTGGGTAGATTTCTCATTTCTTCATAAACTCATTATTGACAAATCATTTGGCACAGTAGATTCAAAGCCACAGATGTTGCTGTCAATGCCACAAAAGGAGCTCCAGAGTTTTGCAATGTCTACACCATCAATAAAGGAAAAGTTTCATCAGTAAGGACTGCCTCAAGTCCCCTTCCAAATCAAACCCCTCACCAGTTGCAAAATCATAACACACAAAATCCTGGTCTGCCTGATGCACTTCTCATGCAAAGCAATGGAGTAAGAGGTCTGCTTTTGCAATTTCCTTCTGTGTGCACCATAGGATTTATGCTGCTAAAAGAGAATTAATTGCATCATTTAACTTGAACAGGTGCTATTCTTGATAAATCAGCAAATGGAAATCGATACCTGACTGAAGAAATAGACTCAATCAAGTGAGTTTTGCATACACCAAAGAGAACAAGTCAATAATTGAGTGCTTCAGTATGACTCATAAAAGGAAAGAAGGATATTATTAGTATATTCAGGAATTCTACATTTCTAATCAATAAGAAATTTTCCCTTCATCAGAAACTCTGAAAGAAGAAAGATTTGGGTAATCGTCCTGTAGCCGTGCAAAGCTACAATTTAACTGGTATCCATAGAAGAAAGACTATGACAATAATGGAATAGGCATTTTATTCTCTTCCAGAAAATTAAAGCTAAAACATAAAATGACTATATTTATCTACTTAAACAGGTCACCATTTACTAGAGGTAAAACTCAAAATAGGTCATATGGAGAACTCTCACTGCCAGAAAGTGACATATCATTTATCAGCTCGGGGAGGCCAAGCACCGATCGTTCCTTCCCTGATAGTTTGACGGACATGGTTTTTGCCCCTCGCCTTTCGAATGGCTCAGAGACAGAGGGTAGATTAAGTTTTGGTTCAGCATTCTCAGGCTCTAGGACATCTGAGACAAATAACAGTCTTGGCTTCTTTACATCCAGCACACAGGACAGTGGTGGCATGTCATGGTCATCGTCTGGGCAGAGTCAGGTATGCGCATTGGGATACCAATGAAGCTAAATAACTTGTTTCATCAACCAATATTAAACTAGTCATCCAAGAATAAGTTATTCAGGATAGTGGCGGCATGTCATGGTCGTTGTCTGGCCAGAGTAAGGTATGCACATTGAGATTCCCATTAAGCTAAATAACTTGTTTCATCAACCACTATTAAAGTAGTCATCCAGAATAAGTTATTCCTACATCATATGCTCAGGAATACAATAGAGTTGGACAAAAAAATATATACACATAAAGTAATAGTTATGTTATATTTAAATATAAATAAGAAAATGAGTTTAGACCGAGCACGGAGGCGAAGGTGATCCATATAGCCGACCCCACTCAGTAGGATAAAGGCTTAGTTGTTGTTGTATACAGTAATGGAATGATATCCAACTGTATACTTCACTTATTTTTAGAAAAAGCACCGGTTATCTGACTGACTTGAAATTGAAAATCTTAAAACCATAAGACAATCTTATGCTAAAATAACTCGAGCCAATGCTAAAATAACTCGAGAAATAAATTTATTAGAAATGCTACATTTGTTTCCAATTTTCACTTTCACAATAAAGCAAAAATATTAGATTCTAATTCCAAAATTATTTAATCCATAGAACAATACAACTGTAATTGCCTTATATGTATGTTTGTGCATGAGTGGAGTATATAAGGTCTCATATCAATTCATTCATAAAAACATAATCACCCTCGGTTCCTATAAGCTTTGCTCCACTATAGCTAAACAGACAACAAAGGTTAGGCTGTAATCCTTGCTACCCATCCTTCAGTATTCTATGTTTAAAACACATTGTTTCCTCCTGCTCCTCCTCCCTTCCCCACTGTTTTCCCCTCTTTTCTCCTGTTTGGAGACTTAGGCGCCTTCACCCAATTTCTTTCCTTCACAACATAGCATAAGAACCTATTTTTATCGATACTAAGAGATTTGAATCATGACAAACTACCTACTTGAGACATCTGTCAAAAGATAATATGAAGCAGCATTCTTCAAACAACCTTACAATCAGAAAGATAGACTCTGTTCAAAAAAAAGACAATATGAAGGGATATTTACAAAGCAAAGACTCAAGATGTCTTTTTATGTACAGGATGATATGGAAGCTGAGATGAGAAGGCTCAAGTATGAACTAAAACAGACAATGGACATGTATAGCACGGCTTGCAAAGAAGCACTCGTAGCAAAACAGAAGGTTAGCAGTGGGGAATTTAAGTATTCAAACTTCCTACATGAGAATATCTCTGTTTGTCTATTATCAAATTTCAATATGTAAAAGATGGCAAATTTTTTATTACTCAATGTGGGCTGTGGCTTAAGTAAATATGAAATCGTAATTCTGCTAGGCATTAGAACTACAGCGTTGGAAAGTGGAGGAACAGCAGAAGCTAGAAGAGGCTCGATTATCTGAGGAAGCAGCACTAGCCATTGCAGAGAAAGAAAAGATCAAGTGTAAGGCAGCCATCGAGGCAGCTGAAGCAGCTCAAAGAATTGCTGAACTAGAAGCACAGAAAAGAAAGAATGCAGAAATGAAAGCACTCAAAGAAGCTGAGGAGAGGAGAAGGGTAATGGACGCGATAGCACAAAATGATGTTAGATATCGGAAGTACACAATAGATGAGATTGAAACAGCAACAGAGAACTTCTCAGTGTCTCGAAAAATTGGGGAAGGTGGATATGGGCCAGTCTACAAGTGTAACTTGGATCATACACCTGTTGCAATAAAGGTGCTTCGTCCTGATGCATCTCAAGGAAGGTCACAGTTTCAGCAAGAGGTAAGGGGCTTGTATATACTTTGAATGTTTGACTAACCTTGGAATATCAATCATCCTAAGACATGAAATATGCGATAAACAATACAAGAAGGAAAGATGGAAATACTAATATATGGGTATGACCAATAGGAATATTGTACATAGAAGTGAAAAAATCAACTCAAGCAATTTCTGTGACTGAATTTGCAGAACCTAGTGAAAGGATGATACATTCAGTTAAATGCATGAGAGCAATGGTTTGAGCTCCAATAGGATCAGAGACTAAAATGCCTAACAAGATCCAATCAATACAACTACTTATAGTCAAACAATCTATTTATATGTGCTTCTCACATTCTTTTTTATACCTTGATATAGGTTGAGGTTCTCAGTTGTATACGACATCCAAACATGGTTCTGCTTCTTGGAGCATGCCCGGAGAATGGTTGCCTCGTGTATGAATATATGGCAAATGGGAGCTTAGATGATTGTCTTTTCCGGCGAGGAAACACGCCAGTGATTCCTTGGCAATTAAGGTTCCGAATAGCATCAGAGATTGGCACTGGCCTTCTTTTCCTGCACCAGACGAAGCCAGAACCACTTGTACACCGTGATCTGAAACCAGCCAACATTTTGCTTGACCGTAACTATGTAAGCAAAATTGGCGATGTTGGTTTAGCAAGGCTTGTCCCTCCTTCTGTAGTTGATTCTGTAACTCAGTATCTTATGACATCTGCAGCTGGAACTTTCTGTTATATAGATCCGGAATACCAGCAAACGGGTATGCTTGGAATAAAATCAGATATTTATTCATTAGGAGTCATGCTTCTACAACTAATTACAGCAAAATCTCCAATGGGTTTGAGTCACCATGTGGAGAGGGCCATTGAGAAGGGGAAATTCGCTGATATGCTTGATCCAGCAGTTCCAGACTGGCCAGTCGAGGAAGCCTTGGAATTTGCCAAGCTAGCACTTAAATGCACAGAACTGAGGCGAAAAGATAGACCAGATCTTGCTACTGTGATCTTACCTGAACTCAAGAGGTTGAGAGAAATAGCTGAAGAAACAATGCCAAGCATCGCAAGTATTATAACATCTGGCATTTAACAAAACTCAGCAAGTCAAAGCAAAATCTCTTGCTCTCGGGTAAGTCACTAGACCAGAAAGTCGAAACAATGGTTAAACCTCAATAAACAAGGAGGGTAGACATTATTTGGAAGGAGTATGAACAAGATATGCTGAAATAGTTATCTATCTCTAAATACCAATGACTTGGGGAAGCATAAGATCCTTGGCCCCTGTATAAACTAGTTTATCTTGATGAAAAAAAGAAACTATAGCTAACTGACTTCAAAGTTAATATGTTGTTGCAAATATTATTGCAGGTGAGTGGCACTCAGCTGCAACCATCTGGTTGTGAAAGTGAAACAACTAGGTCAAGTGCTCCAACCTCTTCAGACAGAGATCAAGCGTAGATTGATAAGAATTACATTTAAAGAGGTTTTTTTTCAAAAAAAAAAAAAGATGTGAGATCAATAACTGAAATCCATTTTGGGGCTGTCCCTTTAGACTGCAAGACTGATGTTTGACAAGCCAACATTTCTATGTGCAACAGTCCATATTCCTTTTATGGAAATAGTAGATAACCAGGCTGCCTTCTGGGCCAAGCTTGCCACTATTTCCCTTTTCTTTTGTATTAGTATGGTGCGTGTAATATCGCCATATGTGTCTTTGAAATCTATGAATTCATCTCTCGTTCCACTGAGGTTGAAAATCTAAGATCACCAATCTATTATATTCTAATATTGGACTGTAAAGCATTAACTTTCCGCTGAAGTCAACTGTCAAAATCAACAACCTTTATATTCAATTCTCAACCTATAAACCATAGAATTTGCTTTGTTTTTTCATATTAGCTAACTTTTTAAACTAAGGAGAGAAGTATAAAATGTTGAAACGGAGAGCAAGAGAGGTACTGATAAGGTGAATTTATTCATCTTTTATTTAGGTTTTATACTTAATTCTTTGGTCGTTCTTGTTCTTTTTTATTCGTTTTAGTGTTTTATTTGTAGGTTTGTCGACCATGGTGTATACTTGGAAGAGGAAAATCATACGAGAGTCGAATCGGATGCAAAGTGGAGGAAAAATTGAAGAAAGTTAGTGAATATAGTGAAGATCTTCTCCACGTCGCGATGTGGGTGGACGTCGCGACGTCAAAAATGCGAATTAAAATTGATTTTTGGTGGATTTTTTTGGCGATTTTTGGAGAAAATGGCAGTGAGCCAAGTCGCGACGTCGGGACCCCTCCCACTTCGCGACGTGGGTGGGCGTCGCGAGTAATTTTTGGAAATTTGCAATTTTTGCCCCCTTTGAGATTTCTTATCCGACATGGTTTTCGTGAAGGACTTATTTGCATATATTTTTATAGCATCACTATAAATAGGGCTAGGTTTTACAGATTATAGGGTGTGACAACTTGGAGAGATTTTAAGTAATGGTTTTTCTCTTTGTAATAGCTAGAGTTTTCATCTTCAGTTATTGCTCGGAGAATTGTAGCTGTACGGATTCGGGAACATCAATTATTATTGAATTCATTCTTTTAGGAGTAAAAGATTTCATCTACGGATTCACAATTCAAGGTGTTGTCTTTCTTTTTAAAGATTTTGTTTTTAATATAAATACTATGATGTTCAATTTAGCCATGCTCAGCTAAATTAATTGTGCTCCTGGGATTATGAATAAGGGTTTTTGTGCTTAAATTACATGCTAAATTCTATCTTATTGTCTATATGGAATGAGTTTTGCTATGTTCTTCATAATTATGCATGATTTAGCGTTGATTATGTATGATGAATATTTGCTTAAAGTGTAGTAAATTATTTAGAGATAACTTGCTTTAATCTTGCCTCTCGCAACAAAGGAGGAGTTAGGGGGCTTAGTTTAGCATTAGCGTGACTGGTTCGGGCGTTGCCTCTGCCATAAAAGAGAAGTTGAACTTGAGGGTTTGGTTGAGTTGGTAGTTGCATTAGATTCCGAGTTAACTAAGGAAGTAAACCTTGCCTCTTACCACATAGGAGGGTTTAATGAATTCGTTAATATCTAAATAGGTAAGTGTCTAAATCATACCTTGCCTCTTGCCACAAAGGAGGGTGTGAATTATGTTATTTACCCTTGTTTTGCATGACCATAGATATAATGTATGTGTGTGCTTTTTATGTAACCATAAAATATAATTTTGGGAGTACACCTGCTTAATTAAAAGTTCAAATCAAATCACCATCTTTGTTTTAGTTTTTTGCTATTTATTTTCTTGCTTTAGTTTAAGAGTAACATTAATAAAAAAAATTCAAAAATATTTTCTTTGGAATTTCAACATAACTCTCTCCCACGAACTCGCTATACTATCACCTTTACGCGGGTTGTTTAGCTTATTTTTTATTAGGGGTGAATAGCAACCACGATCACATTCGCCAAAATTTGATAGGTGGCAAATTATGTGTGTAAAAGTGCTCGTGGTTGCTATTCACCCTTAATAATCTTGCAGTAAATTATTTAGAGATAACTTGCTTTAATTATTTAGAGATAAACTATCACCTTTACGGGGGTTGTTTAGCTTATTTTTTATTAGGGGTGAATAGCAACCACGAGCACATTTACACACATAATTTGCCACCTATCAAATTTTGGCGAATAGCGAGAGACAAGATTAAAGCAAGTTATCTCTAAATAATTTATTGCACTTTAAGCAAATATTCATCATACATAATCAGCGCTAAATCATGCATAATTATGAAGAACACAACAAAACTCATTCCACACAGACCATAAGATAGAATTTAGCATGTAATTTAAGCACAAAAACCCTTATTCATAATCCCGGGAGCACAATTAATTTAAAAAACATTATTCCTAAAAGAATGAATTCATAATCTTTAATATAAATTGAACATCATAATATTTATATTAAAGAACATTATTGAAAACATCATCTTTAAAAAGAAAGACAACACCTTGAATTGTGAATCCGTAGATGAAATCTTTTACTCCTAAAAGAACGAATTCAATAATAATTGATGTTCTCGAATCTGTACAGCTACAATTCTCCATGCAATAACTGAAGATGAAAACCCTAGTTATTACAAAGAAAAAACCCCTTGCTTAAAATCTCTCAGTTGTTACACCCTAAAATCTGTAAAACCTAGCCCTGTTTATAATGATTCTATAAAAAAATTCGCAAATAAGTCCTTCACGAAAACCATGTCGGATAAGAAATCTCAAAGTGGGCCAAAATCGCAAATTTCCAAAAATTACTCGAAAAATCACGCGATTCCCGACGTCACGACGTGCAAGGTCGCACGTCGCAACGTCCACTGCCATTTTCTCCAAAAATCGCCAAAAAAATCCACCAAAAATCAATTTTAATTCGCATTTTTGACGTCGTGACGTGGAGAAGATCTCACTATATTCACGAACTTTCTTCAATTTTTCCTCCACTTTGCATCCGATTCGACTCTCATATGATTTTCCTCTTCCAAGCATACACAATGGTTGACAAACCTACAAATAAAACACTAAAACGAATCAAAAAGAACAAGAACGACCAAAGAATTTAGTATAAAACACTAAATAAAAGGTGAATAAATTCACCTTATCAATTTCCCCCACACTTAACATTTGTTCGTCCCCGAACAAACTAAACTAAAAATAACAAACCTAAACAAAAAAACCTAACATAAAGGCCCTAACAAAATACTAACACATAACAGCAAAACGCATCCAACTTTATCAATTCGATCTAAGGACAAATGCCATATAAATACATCATAATCTCAAGTATTCAAATGTCAAGTACACATAATATACGTCCCCAAAAGTTATCAAAGTACAATAATGTACTCATTTAAAAACGTTGAGCCAACCATATGTGTGTGCGATAGTTTCCACCTCAGTTCATAACTCATCTACAAACACGCCATAAGTCAGGGCTCCAACAACTAAGTTTTAGTCTCAACTTTTCCTCACTAACATATTAAAGTTCATTATTCAACTCATATTAATGAGGATCCGCTCGGCAAACCTTTAGGTACATAAATAACACTCGTTCCCCCAGACTGTCACACTTAATTAGGGTATTTTTCATTGGAAATCCCGTGACATCCACCTGGAGTACTGTCTCACCTTCGGATTTTAGACCCATTCCCACTCATGCAAGTTCTCCATTAACTTTTCGTTTAAGAGCAGTCTCGCAATATGAAGCCAGAGTCTTATGGCTTCTAATCTCCGTTACCATCCATATGAATTTCTCTTAGGGTTATTGTTAAAAGCAGTCTAATAGAGGGATGATAGAATGAGCAAAACAAGATATAAAATGAAAAAGCATTAAGTGCAAACATTTATGCAAGCATATTTATTAAAGAACACAATTTAAGCGAGTTATATAAGTTTCAACTAAACAAAGCGTTAAAAACACACCAACATATTTAATGATTACAAACTCATCAATCCCCTCAGTAGTTCCCTTAAGTGCATAAAATGGTTGACTCAAAATGCTAAACTTTCCATCAAAGACCCGACTCTCTCTAGATAGCATATCATCGGCAACATGACACTTATCACAACAAGATCAAAATTTTCAAAAATTGGATATAACACAAAAATACCTAAAACCATAGTTTCACTATGAAAAGAATTATCATTACCGAATCACTTATTTATGAGCTAAGGTTAACTCAAGGGAATAACTAATACGAATGGTACACAATAGAAGTTAAATTAAAATCCTAATTCCATTAACTTTAATTGTCTTCATAATGCGCAAATTGACAAAGAAAATAACAAAATAACGAAAGAAAAATAATATCCAAAACAAAAAACAACAGAAAAACAGGACTACTCTCATAACTCTCCCCCACGCTTAAAATCCACATTGTCCTCAATGTGGGAAAGGAAAAACACCACATAATCTTGCTGCATATCATCACATAGAAGAGACTGCGAACTGGATCCTTCTCCTATAGAAATCTACCACTGACGACTCATCTGCTGAACCATGTCTGATATCTGAGTCATCTGATGGTTGGCATATGCCATCTCCATCTGATCAAATCTTTCATTGAAGTGAGTCGACTGGTGCGTCAACTGATCCTCCAACTCGTCCATGCGGGTGTGCACTCCAGCAAATGTAAGTAGGCGGTGTGGTGGGGGAGGTGGTGGTGGAATCGGCTCCTCGTCCTGTTCATGCTCCTGCTGTTGCCCTTACTTTTGCTGGGGCGGTGGCAGTGGATGGTGTCCGAACCTCTCAAATGAACTCAGCTTGTAGGAGTCGAATATGGCATTGGTAATGGCATCACGCACTCCATAAAGCTCGTCGATGTCCAAAGCTTGCACTCCAACTGCATAACACATGGCCGTGATCGCATATGGATAATACAATCCTGTCCTGATAAAGCGACGTGCCTTCTTGATCTCTATGTCCATTATCTCCCCGACATCGATTGTGAGGCCCGTCTGAATTGCATAATTGAGCACGGCCTTGTCGTTGTCACAGGACGACTGATGGATGCTTGGGATGAGCTTCCCGATGATGAAGTAATGTCATGCCTTGGTAATCTTGGTCATCTGAGCTAGCTTAACTCCGCAATCCGGAATGAAACTGAAATGGATACGAGGGCCCTAGCGGTAATGGAGGAATAAACTTGTGGAATGGAGAATTGACCTCCCACCAATACGCAGTACCCACTATCTTCTATGTCACGCAATCCATAGTACTCATTGAACCGAGTACGGCTGCCCGACACATTAACTCCACGAATGCGCAAGACAACTTGCTGTGCAAAAGGATAGTTGGCATAGAACTCTCTCACCATGGTAGCATTGCCGCCGATCGGTTGTTGGCACATTTGTTGCCAACGACGATTCCTAATCTAATTTGCAATCGGCGTAGCTGTGACTTCTATACCTCGCTCCTCTACCATTGCTTTATGTGCAAGCCTATCATTATGAAACTTTTCCGCTTTTAGGCACATGAAGTGGAAATCATCGAATCCTGCGGGATTGGGCTGTGGCGTTGGTGGAGGAGGTGGTGTGGTGGTGGATTATTAGAAGTGCGTAATCTCTTTAGTGTCATATCTGTCAATATTAGAAATATTACAAACAAACCACAACTAACAATAATAAGCTAAACAACCCCACCCCTTCTAATAATCCACCACCACACCACCTCCTCCACCACTGCCACTGCCCAATCTTGCAAGATTCGATGATTTCCGCTTCATGTGCCTAGAAGCGGAAAATTTTCATAATGATAGGCTTGCACATAAAGCAATGGTAGAGGAGCGAGGTGTAGAAGTCACAGCTACGCCGATTGCAAATCGGATTAGGAATCGTCGTTGGCAACAAATGTGCCAACAACTGATCGGCAACAATGCTACCTTGGTGAGAGAGTTCTATGCCAACTATCCTTTTGCACAGCAAGGTGTCTTGCGCATTCGTGGAGTTAATGTACCGGGCAGCCGTACTCGGTTCAATGAGTACTATGGATTGTGTGACATAGAAGATAGTGGGTACTGCATATTGGTGGGAGGTCAATTCTCCATTCCACAAGTTTATTCCTCCATTACCGCCAGGGCCCTCGTATCCATTTCCGTTTCATTCCGGATTGCTGAGCTTAAGCTAGCTCAGATGACCAAGATTACCAAGCCGTTACAATACTTCATCATCAGGAAGCTCATCCCAAGCATCCATCAGTCATCCTGTAACAGCGACAAGGCCGTGCTCAATTATGCAATTCAGACGGGCCTCACAATCGATGTCGGGGAGATAATGGACATAGACATCAAGAAGGCACGTCGCTTTATCAAGACAGGATTGTATTATCCATCTGCGATCACGGCCATGTGTTATGCAGCTGGAGTGCAAGCTTTGGACACTGACGAGCTTTGTGGAATGCGTGATGCCATTACCAATGCCATATTCGACTCCTACAAGCTGAGTTCATTTGAGAGGTTAGGACACCATCAACTGCCACCGCCCCAGCAAGAGCAAGGGCAACAGCAGGAGCATGAACAGGACGAGGAGCCAATTCCACCACCACCTCGCCTACTTACATTTGCTGGAGTGTACACCCGCATGGACGAGCTGGAGGATCAGTTGACGCACCAGACGACTCACTTCGATGAGAGATTTGATCAGATGGAGATGGCATATGCCAACTTGTCCCATCAGATGACTCAGATATTAAACATGGTTCAGCAGATGAGTCGTCAGTGGCAGATTTATAGAGGAGAAGGATCCAGTTCGCAGTCTCCTCCACGTGATGATATGCAGCAAGATTAGGTGGTGTTTTTCCTTTCCCACATTGAGGACAATGTGGATTTTAAGTGTGGGGGGAGTTATAAGAGTAGTCCTGTTTTTCTGTTTTTCCTTTTTTCTGTTGTTTTTTGTTTTGGATATTATTTTTCTTTCATTATTTTGTTATTTTCTTTGTCAATTTGCGCATTATGAAGACAATTAAAGTTAATGGAATTAGGATTTTATTTTAACTTCTATTGTGTCCCATTCGTATTAGTTATTCCCTTGATTTAATCTTAGCTCGTAAATAAGTGATTCGGTAATGATAATTCTTTACATAGTGAAACTATGGTTTTAGGTATTTTTGTGTTATATTCAATTTTTGAAAATTTTGATCTTATTGTGATAAGTGTCATGTTGCCGATGATTGTATTTTTATCGAAAGATTCGATGTGGGATAGAAAAATAATATGCTATCTAGAGCGAGTCGGGTCTTTGATGGAAAGTTTAGCATTTTTGAGTCAACCATTTTATGCACTTAGGGGAACTACTGAGGGGATTGATGAGTTTGTAATCATTAAGTATGTTGGTGTGTTTTTAACGCTTTGTTTAGTTGAAACTTATATAACTCGCTTAAATTGTGTTCTTTAATAACTGTGCTTGCATAAATGTTTGCACTTAATGCTTTTGCATTTTATATCTTGTTTTGCTCATTCTATCATCCCTCTATTAGACTGCTTTTAATAATAACCCTAAGAGAAACTCATATGGATGGTAACGGAGATTAGAAGCCACAAGACTCTGGCTTCACATATTGCCACTCCTCCGTGAAACTGCTCTTAAACGAAAAGTTAATGGAGAACTTGCATGAGTGGGAATGGGTCTAAAACCCGAAGGTGAGACAGTACTCCAGGTGGATGTCACGGGATTTCCAATGAAAAATACCCTAATTAAGTATGACAGTCTGGGGGAACGAGTGTTATTTATGTACCTAAAGGTTTGCCGAGCGGATCCTCAATAATATGAGTTGAATAATGAACTTTTAATATTTTAGTGAGGAAAAGTTGAGACGAAAACTTAGTTGTTGGAGCCCTGACTTATGGCGTGGTTGTAGATGAGTTATGAACTAAGGTGGAAACTATCGCACACACACACATGGTTGGCTCAACGTGTCTAAATGAGTACATTATTGTACTTTGATAACTTTTGGAGACGTATATTATGTGTACTTGACATTTGAATACTTGAGATTATGAGGTATTTATATGGCATTTGTCCTTAGATCGAATTGATAAAGTTGGATGTGTTTTGATGTTATGTGTTAGTATTTTGTTAGGGCCTTTATGTTAGGTTTTTTTTTTTAGGTTTGTTATTTTTAGTTTAGTTTGTTCGGGGACGAACAAATGTTAAGTGTGGGTTAGGTTTTATTTAGTTTATGTTAGGTTTTATTTAGTGATTTATACTTAATTCTTTGGTCGTTCTTGTCCTTTTTGATTCGTTTTAGTGTTTTATTTGTAGGTTTGTCGACCATGGTGTATGCTTGGAAGAGGAAAATCATACGAGAGTCGAATCGGATGCAAAGTGGAGGAAAAATTAAAGAAAGTTCATGAATATAGTGAGATCTTCTCCACGTCGTGACGTCAAAAATGCGAATTAAAATTGATTTTTGGTGGATTTTTTTGGCGATTTTTGGAGAAAATGGCAGTGGACGTGGCGACGTGCGACCTTGCACGTCGCGGCCTCGGGAATCGCGTGATTTTCTTAGTAATTTTTGGAAATTTGCGATTTTGGCCCACTTTGAGATTTCTTAATATTTTTATAGAATCACTATAAATAGGGCTAGGTAATACAGATTTTAGGGTGTGACAACTTTGAGAGATTTTAAGCAAGGGTTTTTCTCTTTATAATAGCTAGGGTTTTTATCTTCAGTTATTGCACGGAGAATTTTAGCTGTATGGATTCGGGAACATCAATTGTTATTGAATTCATTCTTTTAGGAGTAAAAGATTTCATCTATAGATTCACAATTCAAGGTGTTGTCTTTCTTTTTAAAGATTATGTTTTTAATAATGTTCTTTAATATAAATATTATGATGTTCAATTTATATTAAAGATTATGAATTCATTCTTTTAGGAATAATGTTTTTTAAATTAATTGTGCTCCCGAGATTATGAATAAGGGTTTTTGTGCTTAAATTACATGCTAAATTCTATCTTATGGTCTGTGTGGAATGAGTTTTGCTGTGTTCTTCATAATTATGCATGATTTAGCGCTGATTATGTATGATGAATATTTGCTTAAAGTGCAGTAAATTATTTAGAGATAACTTGCTTTAATCTTGCCTCTCGCCACATAGGAGGATTAGAGTGGGTTGTTTGGAATCTTTTGTAGGTTAGGTCTGAATTTATTAGATTAATATTACCTTAGCTCTTGCCTCTCGTCAAAAAGGAGGAGTTAGGGGGCTTAGTTTAGCATTAGCATGACTGGTTCAGGCGTTGCCTCTGCTATAAAGGAGCGGTTGAACTTGATGGTTTGGTTGAGTTGGTAGTTGCATTAGATTCCGGGTTAATTAAGGAAGTAAACCTTGCCTCTTACCACATAGGAGAGTTTAATGAATTAGTTAATATCTACATAAGTGTCTAAATCATACCTTGCCTCTTGCCACAAAGGAGGGTGTGTGAGTTATGTTATTTACCCTTGTTTTGCATGACCATAGATAGGATGTATGTGTGTGCTTTTTATGTAACCAAATATAATTTCGGGAGTACACTTGCTTAATTAAAAGTTCAAATCAAATCACCATCTTTATTTTAGTTCTTTGCTATTTATTTTCTTGCTTTAGTTTAAGAGTAACATTAATAAAAAAAATCCAAAAATATTTTCTTTAGAATTTCAACATAGCCCTCTCCTTGAAAGAACGAACTCGCTATACTATCACCTTTACGGGGGTTGTTTAGCTTATTTTTTATTAGAGGTGAATAGCAACCACGAGCACATTTACATACATAATTTGCCACCTATCAGGTACATAGGACAAAGTCAGAAAAGATAAAAGGGGCAAGGGCCCCAAATTTTGCTCTCTCAAAGGCACTTGTCAAATGCTAGTAGCAAAGCAAAAGTAAATCTGATGCTCTTACCACCAAATCCATGGTAGTTGTTAAAATACAATGACAAGTAAATGGACATAACAATGATAGGCTTGATCAAGAAAACTCAAGAAAAACATACATATATATTTCTCTCCCTCCAGCCCCTAGATCCACCAGGGTCCATTCCCTCTAGATTAGGATAGAGTAGGTAATATATGCATACAAAAAGTTGCCTCTTCATAGAAAAAAAAAATTGCCAAGTCAGAATTTGACTTTGAGCTAGAAAAACCAATGTCCAAGATAGACTTGATCAGGTTTCAGAAACTAAACTACCACAACCCTGAATTCAACTCCTAAAATTCAACCATAAATATTATTCCCTAAAGAACTTATCTCAAAATATCAGTTAAGTAAAGATTGTGTGACCAAAAGTCAACAAATTAAAAATAAAAACATGAATTTTGCAAGAGTTTTCACTTAAAAAGTTAGTCCTGAAAAGGTGGAAGATTTCAGCACTTAAAGTTTCTTTCTTCAATAAGATAATTAGCCTCGTGCAGAACAAAAAAAATCGGGAATTCTACATGATAGTGGACTGTGGCACCGACTCTTCCATTAGCAAGGGATGAAATTCAGAAAAAAACTGCTCTGACACTACTGAGGAATGAGATTGTTACTTGAAGGTGAGGAAGTAAGAAGGGGAGAGAGAGAGAGAAAGAGAGAGAGAGACCAATTAGCTTAGCAGTTCATGAAGAGACTTCACGCTAAGAGGGTTCGTTTTGAAGAGACTTCACGCTATGAAGAGACTTTTGGAAGACAGTTAGGACATTTTGTTTGGGTTCGTTTTACATTCCTTTAAAGAGGATTTATCTTAGAAACTACAAAAAAAAGACAAAAGAAATACTTGCATGTTCATTAAGTAAATCAACATCACAAATTTACAAATTCAAGAAAGGACAAACATGAACTTAACTAAGTTCGAGTTAAGAACTTGAACCAATCATTTTAGGCCTCAAAGTACTAACTCAACCTACTGAATCTCCAGCTAAAGCTAACGGAAAGCTCCCATTTGCAGAGAAAATAGACTCGTTAATAAATGGATATCTAACTGTCTTCCAAGACTTTTTGCAGAATTTTATTTGCCAGAGAAAAGAGACTCGTAAATAAATGGATATCTAACTGCCTTCCAAGATTTTTTGCAGAATTTGAGGATTGAGAAGGAATGAAAAAGGCGAGAAGTAAGAAAAAATATCATACAAGGGAACTACAAAAGATGTATGCAAGAATTCCTCCCTTTATCCCTTTTTCCTATTTGATGAGCATGCCATCTTTGCTTATGTCTATTTTGCTTTATTTCACAATAAGTAAGAGAAATCACAATAACCACTTACACTTTCTAGAAACCATACGCAATTAAAAACTCTTTCATGTCAATGCATATGAAACAATTGAAGGCAAGTTGACGCATTAAATGGAGCACCAGAACTTAGAAGATTCAGTTGAGAACCAATTCATCCGTTCTTTCACAGTTATCATTAATGACCAAAAACATGTTGCATCTTTGTTGGGAGATACAGCAGAGAGGGAACATTACGTCATAACATCAAAGAAGTAATAGGAGAAATATCTCAGAGGGCAAAGAGTACAAAGCAAAAAGTAAAAGGACAAATGGAAAAGAGTAGAATAAGGGAGAGATAATGGAAACGAAAAAGCATATAGTTGAAGCAAAAAGTACAACCTACCAAATGACATGGCAGTATAGTAGTCTTCTCGAGCATTCTAACATTTAACCAGTGGATGATGAATTCATTCCAATAGATATGCCCTCTCCAATATCCCAGCCACTGTCTTTGACATCCTAAAGATGGAAATATGGACACATATTAGGACTTTCATCTAGAGATATGCGGAAAAAGGACTATAAAGCATAACTGTACCCGATTATCCTTTGCAGGATCTCAACTTAATTCAGTTTGTTGTATTATGGTAACTGAAGGTATTTTCTTTACTTAAAGTGCATCATTAGTCTGAGTCAATGCTTGGGAGGATAGCATTCTTGCATGAGCTGCTTGTTAATCTCAAAGGACAGTCATCCTGATTCACCGACTTCAGTAGTTCCAGAACACTTGGTTACTTCGAAATTTCTTCTTTAGATATATTTCAATGAGCTGCTTGTATGTCCACTTTCTTTTGCTGTTGAACTCCAAAACTGCCTCTGAGCTTGAGTGAAAATCCCCTTTTCCCATCACCTCAAACACAGCTGCATCTGTCAATAACTGAACAGAATTAGTTGTGTTCATTTTGCTCAAGGCAAAGTCCAAATTCCTTCCAAGCCTTTTTTCCAAGTATGCATCAATGACACAACCAAAAGTGACCAGATCAGGAACAACTGCTTCATGCTGCATGTGTTCAAGGCTCAAATGCAGGTCCCAAAACAGCAACATTTTTGAAAAAGCCAGAGCTCTAATGTTAAAAGTAGTCAGATCAGGACAGAATCCACTTTCCACCATTCTCACAAAAGATCTCTGCAAGCTTTTCATTTTGAAATTAGCCGCATAAGATAATAGCAAAAGGTTCCATAAAAGGTTTCCTACATTTCTCCTTCCAAGACCCACATCCTCTACAAACATTCCTAAATTGTAGAACTTCCTTTCCCTAATATAAGCAGATGAAACGGCCCTAATTGCTTCTTCCTCTATGAGAATCCTTAAACTTTTAAGATGGGCATATGCACCTTCCATCTGAGCCAACGTACCAAAAATGCTGTAATAGATTACAAAAGCATTTCCAGTGACAGAACTTATTGGAAAACCCATAGAAATCATCTCCCTTAGCGTAACATCCATCAACTCAAGTTCTCCATTCTTCCCAAAACAAAAGATAGCCAGTGAATAAATCTCAGGTAACATGTTTAAATTTTTCAACCGCAACTGATGCAGAATTCCAGTCACCAAATCAAATCGTCCACTTTTCGCATAAACATCAATTAACTTTGAAACCATATGAACACCAGGTGAAAAACAACTGTAAAACATCTCATCCCACAGTCCTTGAGCTTGCGAGAATAAACCACTATTGGCATAGTATAGTATCATAGAAGACAAATCAGGGAGACCAGACGGAGAACCTTCAGATGCCATCTCAAGTAAAAGCTCTTCAGGAACGTGAATTGATTCTTTACTGATTATGCTTGGATTTAATGGAGAATCCACATAAGCATCATCTTGATCAGTATTGCCTTCTTGTTTCGCTTGCAAATGTTTCTGTTAAATGCATAATCATTCTTCTTTAAAAACCAGAAGAAAAAAACAATCAAATTCCATGAGTTTTTTTTTTTTTTTTTTTTTTGTGATATAAGCTTTTTGAAGCAAGATAAAAGTCGATACCTTGACCAAAAGCTTTTCCTCTACAGTTCAAGATTTTGCTGCTTATCATCTATGCAATTATAGTTTGTTTTAAGAAAAGAGACCAAGCCATTATAATCGGACAAGGAAAAATTAAAAATTGAAAAAAAGTTATCAATAAAACAGAAAATAAGCAAGAACTGAAACAAATGAACTAATAAAGCATAGTTATACTATGATTCCACTCTGTAGGGTAAAAAAAATCACAAATCAGAAGTCAATATTGCTTTGTGTGAGTTTGTAGATGGGTATTAATATAAACTATGGTACAACGGTTTAAACAAGTATGAATGCAGGAAGCATTAATCAATACTGGCCATGAGCCATCTGAAGTCTGGTATTTTTTATTTTTAATATTTGAAGTTGTTGTCTAATATGAAAGAATCTTTCGAATGGAACATAAAATGATATTATTTATCCCTCGCTTTGAGGTACCATGAACAGAAGGTTTCTTGCGCAGGATAGAAAGGGCTTTAGTTTTCTTGACAAATGATAAGAACAACAATCACTCTGCTACCTTTTCTTACGTCATTTACTAATTATCAGTATTAAATAGACTAGCATTTTTAGAACATCTAAAATATACTTCATGTAAAGAGAATGCATCCAATTAACAAAATATTCGAGTATGTACACAGTTGCTAGATACACAAGGTACACCAAGATGCTAAAGTCCCTACTAGCAGAAGAAGCAAGATGAGGCAGTCATTTCATTGAGGAGAAGCAAATAGCGCATTTCAAGATAGAGAAATTTCATGATCTAATAACCAATACAAACATTCGTAAAATAAAAAACACACTTGAAATTGAAAAAGAATAAAGATAGCAAATGATATCTTGGTACGATAAGCATTGAAAAATCTCAATATATTAATGTCAATTTCCCATTTTCCTCTGTATAAATGTGGATTTTCAAGGAAACAAGTATTTTTCCCTGCTTCAGAAGCAGAAACATGTGGTCTTAATATCTCTTTTAGACCAAATTCATCCATACATTTTGCTACTTTTCCTCCCCCTCCTCCTTTCCCCAAAATTACCCTTTGTATAACCTTGGTTTTTCCTGTGACTTCAAACTTCCAACTTCCATCCCCTTTCTTTTAACTGCACCCAAACTTGCACCCCCTAAAATACTACTCTGATGCAATGTATAGCAAGTGTAAACAAGTTTAATAAAGAAAAATACACACAGAAGAAGTTCTGGCATCTTTGACAATTTGTTGTAACCTTAAGGTAATTCAGCCTAGTCTTTTACACTCCTTTTACCCACCCTCTTCAATAACAAGAGGGGGCAATCCTTTATTCCACAACATGATCCTTCACAACAAAATTTCTCCCAAAATTACCTACTTAAAGATGAGCCTAAATCCCATAAAAAAAAACAATCTTTTCCAAGAGGGTCTCTACATCAATCCCAACTCTCATTTTCATACCCATTTTTCTATACAAAATATAATAATAATTTCAACCGAAAACCCAGGATAATTCAACTGAAAACACACATATAAAGCTTATGAATGAAAACCCATCAAAATTTGGACTTAAAACAAGAACATGGTTATACCTTTACAGGCAAAGATTTATAGCAAGTTTTATGCAAAAGAGAATGGAAACGGAGATTATGGAGTGTATTAACACGAGGGGTCATAGAAAGAGGCAGTAGAGTTTCCATGGTTTCCTATGATGGATTCTTGCTTGGAGACTTTTTAAGTTGTTTGGAAATTGAGGCAGTTTGCGACCGTTTAGAAAGGGATTAGAATCCTTTTTTTTTTTTCTTTTTTGTGAAAAAATTGCAAAAATCATTCCCATATTTTTTTAAAAACTCTTTTTTCATCATTCACATATTAAGAAGTTTTATATACATAATTTTTGTTTTTGTTAATTAATTTTTTTAATATGAGAATTGATTGTATTGTGTATTAAAAAGGGATGAAAATGTAAAAGATTTAATAACTCAACTTATAAATTATTAAATTCATCTACACTTTATATTAATGTGTTGTGTTGTTTTTTTTTTTTTATGCAAATCATGTACAAAATATTGTTTTACATTCTAACATGTGAAAACTTTGTTGTAAATTATTCGATATTTTAAAACTTTTTAAAGATGTTATTGAAATTTCATTTAATGTATATTATCATACTTCTCATTTATTTATTCATATTATATGTTGGTAATTTACAACACTATAAAGATAGACCACATTTTATCAATTTCCATACATGATATGTTATCAAAATACCTTAATTTTCATCTAAAAATTTCACCTCTATATTTAATTGCATCTGTTTTTTATCCACGCCAAAAAATTCAAATTTCATAGGAATATTTAGTAGCATAAAATACTTGTATGGATTTATTTTTTGTTCATGATCCAATTTATGATGGTAAAAGTATTAAGGTGGTTAAAAATGATGTCAAGTATCTTGTTCGATTATTCAATAAATTTTGTTTTATTTATAATTTTTTTCTTAATGTCAAATCTAATATTGGTAGTTCTACTAATAATCCAACAAGGCAAAGTACTACTACTAGTATATTAATGTTTTCTGTAACACTACATAAATTTGATAAACCTTTGTAATCTTTACACAAAAATACCAAGATCTGATATTGAGACAAAAGTTGATATGTATCCAACAAATAGTTTTGAATTTTGTGATGAAAATAAAAATTTTCACTAGTGATCCGTGTTAGAATGGTTCCAGAAAAGAGAGAAGAATTATCCAATCTTTTCTATTATCGTAAAATATATTCTCTTATTGTAGTAGTGACAACTATCGATGGAGCAAACTTTTAGTACAGGAGGGACTATTTTAGACAAGCATCAATTCCATTTATTGCCCACATAGTTAGAAATCTAAAATATTAGTAGATGGATTGGTAGAAGACAATTTTGAGAAAGCAAGAAATGGATAAGATAGATGACATAGCTAATACACATATATGGAAACAAATATTGAAGACTTAAATGATTAAAATCTAGGTCAATTAATATTTTATACACATGTAGTCCTGTAGATGACAAATTTTTTCATTTTATTATATGTTGTAGGTAAACGATTAATTAATATTTACACCAATTTTTTCTATTTTTATAATAAGGTGAAATATTTTTCATTTTTTTATTTCTATAATAAGATGAGATATTTTTCAAGTATATCAAACTTGTATATACTGTCATTTTTTTTTAAAGAATTCAAACCAAAAACCCTACAGAAATTAAAATTCGAATCAGAATCAGCCTTCGACCTCTAATGAAATCGTGACGCGCGAGTTTGTGAACTGTGTTGCCATGTCTAACATCTATTTTTCAATAACCCTTGAATTAAAACGTCTTCCTATACAAAAAGGGGAGCCAAATAAAAGACCTTTAATCATCCTTTAACATTGTGAAATTAGCTTACTATAAACTTTCATGATTAATTATAGATTTTTGTTTTGATTCAACGCGGTGGCCTTGCTTGATATTTTAGTTGAATCGAATCGTTGACCAATTGAAACATTTCGACCCAAAAACGAAACCAGGCCGCTGTTTTGGTTTAGGCCCAAAGTGAATTAGTTGTAAGCTTCAGATACTTTCATCTCTTAAGTTTGGCCCTCGGGTTATCAAGGCCAGTGACCATAATTCCTAAATCCCCATGTACATTGGTTGTACAATGCAGAAGGAGAAAAAAACAAAAATAGAAAATATAAGGCCATTTAAAATTATTTATAAAATACGTAATGATAGATCATAAATAGTGACTTTATTAATTAGAAGTTCTATTATCGACAACGAAGTGTAGATCAACTGGTTTACATCTTCACCTGTGAATCAATAGATCACGGGTTCGAGTCACCAAGGGGGAGATGGGGTACCATTGTTGATCCTCTTTGAAATAAAAAAGAAGAAAAAAAAAAGTTCTATCATCACTTTAATAAGCTACATTAACTGCGGATGAATGAGGTAACAAATGGTGATATAGAGTTAAAAGATTTTTTCAATTAATTTAAATTCTTATAAATATTGATTAAGTTCTCTCTCTTGATTGATCAAACCACTAGTTGGGATCTTCTATTGAAGATTATCTCTATCTTGTTATGTCCAAGATTAAACTACGTCAAGTGATTTTAGTGATATTTCTGCTTTTAGTCACTAATTATAGTTAAACTACGTTATTTTAAACATTTGACAGAATAGGACAAAGATAATTTTGGATTGAGGATCTGATCTCCCAAACCACATTTTCATTTATTCAACCAAATCGATTCTATTTTAAATCAACAAAAGAATAAATGGACATGCCCATTGAATCATTCTCATATATGCTACTCTTATAGTAAAATTCGATAGAGATGAAATTGGAAGCGGTAATCTTTTTTTTTAAAATTTCTTTAACTCCACAAGAAGTTATCGATATTTTCGATTAAATCTTCTTGTTTTTATATTCTCTATGAGCAGGGTGTGGCCGCCATCAAGATTTAAAAAATTTCAATTGAATCTTTAAAAAAAAAATTAAATTTTTTTCCCTCCTAAAAGATAAAATATAACTTTTACCTATAGAACTATCTAATTCTGTCCCCAAAACAATAATTTTTAGGTCTGACACTAACTTCATGTAAATGGAATTATCAAGTTTTGCAAAAGTATTCGTAATCTCTATAATTTACTCTTTGCGAAAATATATAGCAATGTAATATATACTTAAATTCGATTCTTTCTCATTCTCCCTCCTTTGCAACCCGAATCAGAAATTAGCCAATAAATACATTTCAATTTAAAGTTTAAACCTGCGATAAAAGTTTGCATTTACCACTAAACAAGATTCATCATTAGGAGTTGGTCCAAACCCTACTCAAATCTACCTTTTTGTTTTCCTCTCTTGGTTTCATGCTTAATTAATCTTTTTCCTTTTTCTCAGTTTCAACAACATGTACAATCTTAAAAATATCGACTTTGATTTCCTTCCTCCTCTTTCATTACACCAAAACAATGCATGAGAGTATGAGACTATTCTTAGTTAATGTTCATTATTTGCAGCTCATTAATTATTTTTTCAGTTTTAAACAATAAAAGCCAACAATTCAATTGAGCAAGATTCATCATTCATGATCATTCATGCTTAATCTTTTTCCCTTTTCTTTAGCTTTAACCATATATACATTCTTCATTGGTTTCTTTCCTCTTTCATTACATCAAAACAATGGCACTATTCTTACTAAAGTTTATTAACCATTCGTTTGTTCGCAGCCCATTAATCATTTGTTCATTTTTCCAAAAGGGATGCAAAGTTCTTTGAATTTTGAAGCATGATAAAAGTATCCAGTTGGTTTGGAGGCCAATGGTAGCACTTTTCTGTAACACTTCCTATAATACTTTTTTAAATTTTGACAAGTGTGTAATTGATCATTTATTTTTAGCGTTCATTAATTACTTGATAAAATTTTAATTTAATTCTTAAAAATTAGACAATTAACTAAAAATACTTGTGACACATTTATTAATAATGTTATACAGAGTGTTATACTAAAAGTGTTACGAAAAATCCAAAATCGTTTGGAATTTGTAGTCCCTTCTAGAACATTTTTTTTTTCTCAAAGTGAAGATGAGTAATTGAAGAAGTCTAGGAGATATTACAGGCAAAGCAAAGCAAGGCTTTGATTTTTGATTTTTGATTTTTGATTTTTGATTTTTTTTTTTTTTTTTGTCATTCTCACCAACTTGAACAGAATAAATGAGCTAGCCCTCATCTTGTTCTCAAGAAAGCAAACAGTATAATGGAGATATGAATTCTTTTGACCAAAATGAGCTTAATACATAATACATGTCTCCTTTTCTGAAAGGAATACCAATGGCAATGGCTACAATTTCATAATGAATTTTGGACCACTTTACAAAAGTGGCCATGCTTGCATTAAGGATGCCAACATTTTTGTTTTATATCATTGTCTTAATTCTTCTGCCCATTCACTCAATACTCACACATTGTTCAGTTCATCTCATCAAAATAGTGATTGATTTCTTTATTTTAATGGGATGGTTCCCTGAAATTTTAATAGCATTTTACAAATAGAAGTTTCTAGAATTATTATGTACTTTAGGATTTAAAATTTTCTAATTTCATCAATTTGAATTGTGTTTTAATTCAACAAATTCTAATTATATATCAATTACTTATATATGCAATAAGATCTTATAGACGTTAATCATTTACTTATATAATAAGAATATGTTAAAAGATTTATGCCTGACTTTTATGAAAATTATTTAAAGTGTTTAAAAGAAAAGAGAAAAAGATTTGAAAAGTCAATTTTAAAAGATATTATGACCATATGTTACTTGGAATATTATCTAATCATCAAACCTTTATTCATGTTGTGAATTTTTTTGACAATTGTGGGCTAAGGAGAAGTTTAGAAACACAAAGTACAAAATTGAAGGAAAAGATTTGAGAACCCAATAAATAATTAATGGAGTGGGAATGGCATTGGCATTTTGTTGAATAGCATCACTTTAATTATTCACTTCACAAGTACACTTTAATCAGAAAACTGTTCCAATTTTAAAAAAAAGATGTTCACTAATAAAGTGAGGAACAAAAGACATGAAATCATAGTTTAAAACATCTGCAAATGCAGTGTATGTTTGGGGTCCAAAGTTTGTTGTTTTTATTTTGTTTGTTTTTAGGGTTAATCAAATACAAACCAAGAAAACTTTCATAAAGGTGACAGTTTGATTGAAGCTAAAATAGTCACAAAAGAATCTTCCTTTGGTGGTGCATTATATAAGCAAAAAGAATCATACTTTGTTCCTTAGTTACTTGGATTTCCACTATAATTAAATTAGCTATATTATCCAACTTTTTCTAATTTTTTTTCATTGATTTATATATTCGATATGTTTATTTTAAAGTGAACATGTAGTTTTATGTAATCAAATTAATGGTGTTATATAATATATATATATATATATATGAATAATGATAGGGAATATAAAACTTTTGGTACGACTTAGTAACTTTATTTATGAAAGTTCTAGCGTCAATCATATATTAACATTGTTGTAACGCAAAAACTCTTATGAGATCGTCTCATATATGAAACTTGATATACAAATTATACTTTATATGCTAATATGCTAATTTTGTATACGTTATACGCTAATACCCTAATTTTGTATACTTTATAAGCTAATCTTTGATACGTTATAGGCTAATTTTTTATACTTTATATGCAAAGTGAACTTCATACATAAGTCTCATATATGAGATGGTATCACAGGAGAATGACCCTTATTGTAAATATATGAGTGTAAGATTTTACATGAGTGAAGTTAGGCAAAAAAAAATCATATTCCTAACCATAAACATATAAGTATATAAACCCTAAACCCTTACTCTATATGAGCCATGTCAATCTTAGCTTATGAATTTATATATTGGGTTAGTTACAATTATTATTCTTGAGATTTATTTAAACTACCGATCAAATTTTGTAGATTTATAAAATTACTGTCAAACTCTTAAATCATCTAAAAATTTAACAAATACCCTTTATCTTTAGTCAACTGATGATTGACTAACTAGGTTATTTGAATTTTTTTTTTGAAAATTCTAAAATACCCATCAGATTCTTTTAAAAAATTTAGATTAATTAAATTTACCTCTTTTTTAATAAAACTATATTATTAAACAAACCGAGGTATTTCAAAATGTTATAGTCACTCTGTTTGACAAGACCAAAATACATTATTGATTTTTCTAAACTCATGAGTAGGGTTCTTACATGGTCAAAATCAAGTTGGATGTTATTACTACTATTAATGACATTAACTTAATTCTCATTGTTTGAGTTTTGTTTCACAAAATTTTAGAACCCAATTGCTTCTCTGTTGTCGAGCTAATGATTATATTATTTTTAAATTTATTACTACTACTAATGCTTATTGACTTTATTCTCATTCTTTGTATTTTATTTTACAAAATTTTGGAACCCCGATTTTTTTTATAGTTAGATTGATGATTGTATTAGTTCTAAAGTTTTTAAATTACAGAGCTTAATTTGTAATTTGATCAAACGTAAAGGGTATAAATGTTATGGACAAACTATGAGATGACCATTTTAATTTTTTTCATCAATTTCATATATTCAACATAAACAGACATTTTGTTTAAGGGTTTAAAGATAGTTTTGTGAAACTAAAGAATTCAACAAACTTTAATAGTAATAAATATAATTAACCTGAAAATAAACTTAATCAAATTTGAATTTGAAAGGCTAGTTGTAAAAGGGATATATACTTAAAATATTAACATGATAGATAGAAGAACTTATCATTAGTTGTTCAAAAACCTTGTGGTTTGTGGTTGGTTTATGTTTTTAGCCCAGTTATTAAATTATCGTATTGTATTGCTAGAATTTGTTCAATACTAGTTAATTTGTTTGTAATGCACATAGTCATAGGTTTGGAAAATTTATTTTCCTATTTTGTTTATCGACTATTTGTGCAATCAGATGTACAGCTATTTAGCTGAATTGTAACATCATTTTGTATAGAATGAAAATATCGATTTTGGCAAAAAAAAAAAAATAAAATTAAAGGGGGATTTTGTAATGAATTGTAAAATAATAATAATAATAATAATGTCACGTGACAACTCGAAAAAGGCACGTGCACCCAAGGAATTAACCGCCCTTGGATGTCCGAATTCCTCCTCCAATTCAGCCAGTCTCAGGTGAAAAAACTGACACGTCGTCAGGGGCTTTGATACGGTCACCGGCGAAATATCAGGAACAGAGAATGACGTCATATATGGACACGTGTAAAGCTCAGATCTCCTCAAAAGTCACGTCATGATTGTGCGGTAAAGGGGCAGACAGCTTTATAGGAGTTGCCAAATCAATGATTATCATTGTGGTGGCCCACCATCCCATTTGCCATGCGTGTGGGGTCCATCACCCATTTTTTAATTACTAATATTAATTTTTTTTTTGTTTTATTCTTTATTTATTATTGCTTGGATAATTTATTTAAAAGGACAAAGCATAATTATTTGTTAGGTCACTTTAAAAGTTAACTTTTACCTTTAGTGCTAATTTCTTCCCTTATTAAAAGCACATTTGGAAGAAAAGAATACTCTAATTTTCTTGAAAAGTTCCAATCTTCTTTTTATTATTATATTTTTGGGCATGATTATGAAGTGAAACTTAAGTAGAAAAATTTCCACGAATTTTTTTATTGATAATTATAGACAATATTGTAAAAGACGTATTTTATATTTTTTTGAAAAACTTTTTTCGTCACTCATATTTTAAATGACATAATTTTGTCACTCATATTAAAACTATGTAGTAAATTTATCTTTTTATCTAACTTCATATATTTTTTTTAACGAAAAAATGTACATTTGTCATCATTGGATGATGTACATGTACATACTTTTTATTAAAAAATCAAACAATATTGGATAAAAGCATAACATTGGTTTAATTTTGTAATGCGAAGACGAAATTGCATCATTTTCGATATGAATAATGAAAAACTTTTTGTAACAAATATGGAGAATAATTTTTACAATTTTTTTCACAATTGTGTATTCACCTCAATATCTTATTTCTTTTGTTTTGATTAGCAAAACAAAATCTTCACAATAATCTATGTTATGTATGTGAATTTTGAAACTACCAAATATTTTACGGGTGGGTTTCTCCTTTCAAGTTTCTCGGTCTCAAAAGAAAAAGTTGTTGCCTAAGTAAAAGAAAAAAGTAAAATAAGTTTTTGCAAGAAAATGTCCAATTGATTAATAGTCAAAGATGACATTACAATTAGGGACATTGTAATATTTACATACAACTTTTGGTGAGTAAATAATGAATGTGAGAAAAACTTCTTGTATATTGCTAAATAGAGATCACTTTAGGGGTGCTTGCTTCATGAGAGGGATGATAATGAGAGGGATGATAATGGTAATGGTAATGATAATGATAATAGTGATTAATGATAATGATAATCACATCCATTTTTCTTAAAATATAGAGGTATAAAGTATTATTCAAAACATGAGATATAAAAATAATTTTAAGAGCATTCTTTTTTTTTTTTTTTTATTCTCATTTCTTTATCTTAAACCCACTAACTAGTTGGATCCCTCACAACACCAAATTTGAAATTCAACATTAGCTTGTATTGTAAGGCTGGGCGGGAAGGACAAGGGATCTTTTGTTTAAAATTTTATCTGTCTTAATTAAAACTATGTCGATTCACTAATATCTTGGTTAGGGTCTAATAATTGTAAAGTAATTTTAGTGATATTTATGCATTTAATCCATACTTTTAATAAAACTACGTCGTTTTGAACGTTAGACAGAATAAAATAGGATAAATATTAGACAGATAATCTGGTCACGGCTGGAAGTGGGGTTATTTACTTAAATAATGCTAAAAAAAACTAAAATTAAAGAAATAATGCTACTTTTTAAAATCTTCCCAAAATAAGGAAGACGCAATTTCAAATTGCGACTTCAAACAGTGCAGTTTGAAATTGCGACTTCAGAAGTTGCAATCCCAAATTGCGACTTTAGAAGTCGCAATCTCAAACTGTGACTTCTTTGTTTGTTTGATTTTTTTCAAAAAAAAAATCAATTAAAATATGAATTGATATTTAAACTACAAATTTTATTATTAAAATGTTGACAACTTCCTTTAATAAAAGTTTCAATGCAAACCCGCTATATTAAAATGTTAACAACTTAATTATATTTTACTGTTGATAAGAAAATTTTTCTTGCTACACAAATATATAAATTTTATTAATTCGATAATATTCATATTTTTTTTCGATCGATACATAATGAATATATAAGGTTTTCAAAAAAATTCAAAATATTTCTAGATCCAATTAAAATATAAATTGACATTTTGAATTATAAATTTAATTATTACAATGTTAACTACTTTCTTTAGATAAAATTTCAATTCAAACACTATATTATTACCGACTTAATTATATTTCATTGTTGTCACGAAGCAATTGTTTTACTACAAAAATATATAAAATTTGATATAATTAAGTCGCTAAAATTTTAATTAAGTCACTGTTTTTGTAACAGTGGTTAGCTGCTGGTTTGTGATCGTTTTGATTGGATAAGGCAATTTTTATGCAATGCGGTCAAAATTATACGTAAGCTTATGAGTGAGTTATTATGAAAAAAATAACATTTTAATATAGCATTTGAATTGAAATTTTGTCTAAATGAAGTCGTCTACATTTTAATAATAAAATTTATAATTCAAATGTCAATTTATAGTGTAATTGGATTTAGAACAATTTTGAATTTTTTTTTTTTGAAAAACTTATATATTCATTATGTATCGATTAAAAAAATATGAATATTATAAAATTATAAAATTTATATATTTGTGTGGTAAAAAAAATGTTCCAATATAAATTTTGCATTGAAATTTTTTTTAAAAGAAGTTGTCATCAACTTAATAATAAAATTTATAGTTTAAATATTTATTCATATTTTAATTGATTTTTTTTGAAAAAAATCAAACAAATAAAGAAGTCGCAGTATGAGATTGCGACTTTTGAAGTCACAATTTCAAACTGCAATGTTTGAAATCGCAATTCTTTATTTTGGGAAGATTTTTAAAAGTAGCATTATTTCTTTAATTTTAGTTTTTTTTAGCATTATTTAAGTAAATAACCCCTAGAAGTGTGTAAAAAAAAACTACATGTATATAGTTTACATTATTTTGTTCACTAAAACTTGCAAATACAAGTGTTCTTATACATTCACTACAACCTCATGGCTAACTTTTACACCATAAAAACCACACACTTCTAAGTGCAAGTCATTAATCAAATTGTAAGCCTTAGAAAATTAACTATTCAGTTATTTGTTGGTAAATCTCTAGAACTAAAGTAGAAGGATTTTAAAACTTAGGCAACCTTAATCAATCGTTTTATGACGATGCATCATTAATCTAAATGGTGAAGAAAATCTCTTCATTTTCATTTCGAATTTTCACAACATTTATTATAAATTTCAAGTGTAACAAATACATGGCCATTATTTTATAGAACAAAAGCAGCTTAATCCCGAATAAAAATTGAATGTACAAATTATTCTTAATTACTTCTAATTTTGGATGATATTAAAGCAAATTAGGGATGACAAATCACAAATCGATCTATGAATATGTCGATCTATGAATATGTGGAGCTGTTTATGATGTTTTAATTTAAAAGCTAAGATAATCTATTACTTGATTACTTGCCTTCGCAAATTAATATTAATTCTACCCTACCTATCTATTTTAGCTTCATATAAACATTTATTTCCTTATATTACCATTTCTATTGCCTAATACCAATTACATTATTCAATATGTAATACAAATCAACCACTTTTGTTGATTGAAATAAATTTAAGATGCTTACAGTAACAATTAATCCTTTATATAAATGAAATTGGCTATACATATCACATTATGCCACTGTACTCGATCTAAAGTCTAATGTAGGATATACTATTATTTGTTTTATTCTATTTTGGTAATATCACTTTTTTTAAAAAATCAAATTCTCAACTTCACAACCAGAAGCCAGTTACAACAACATATTATATATTCTCTAAGTATTTATTTATATAAAAACTTGTGGATTTATATAAAAACTTGTGGAACAAATTTTAAAGTAAAATTTGATATACATATTTAAAAAATATGTTAATTAGTTAATAATCTCTAACTCATCAATCTAGTTAGTCAATAATTACCAATATCAATGAATAACTTGTTTAGTGATTATTAATCATATAATACATTCTCAAATACTTGTGTGATGTATACTACAATACTCAACTATTTGAGTGAATTATACCTCAAAGTAATTCAGAGTTGATTATTAACCACCCAATTAACTTCTAACATATTTGAATGTAAGAATCAATATTAGAAGAGTGCAAACATAATCCTAGATATTTAAGAAAGCAAAAACTCTTGTACCACTGTTTCATATACACGATCTGGTATGCAAATTTTTTATAAATTTTTTTTATACTTGATATGTTAATATTATTTTTTATTATGCTAATGTTTGTATACTTGATATGAAAATATTAATACTTAATACGCTAAAATTTGATATTTGATACGTTAATATGTTAATTTTTTATACTAATACACTAATCTTTGATATTTGATACTTGATAAGTTAATTTTTTTATACTTGATGTGCTAATCTTTTATATTTGATATGCTAATCTTTAATTTGATATGCAATATTTCATACGCTAATTTTTTATATTTGATATTTTAAAGTAAAAATTAATACGTTAATTTTTGAATTTGATACATAAGTTGCATATATGAATCCGAGTCACAAGAGGATTACCCTTTAAGAAAAAATTTATATATATACTAACAGAGAGGTTTTTTTCTTTTCTTTTGTATTTTGTTACTAGTAGTATAATGATGCACTAGTATTTTCCTTTTTTTTTTTTTGGTGTGGGCCCTGTGGGGGACTGGGTTGAAGGGAATGGACAGAGTGGTGGGGACATGAAAATCACAAAGTTTTAAGGAGAGAGAGAAGGGGAAGTGAAGAAAATTGGTGGTGGTTTTGCTCACATTAAGCCCATTACAAACTTTTCTTTTTCCTCTTTTCTCACCCTTCCACCATCCCCCTCCTCCCCTACCTTCCAGCCCATCACCACCACCCACCACCCCCCATCACTACCAGTGCCACCATCCATTTTATTGTATGTTGTATACAGATATCATCTGCACCTAAACTTTCCTTTGCCCATCTTTCTTGCTGGTAAAAATCCAATCTTGCTTACATAAAAACCCAATATTTGGAAGAAGAAAAATAAATAACAAGAGAGCAAACTGGTAAAATTCTTACTGTGTGAATCTGTGACGGGGAGAAAGAGAGATTTAGCAAAAGCCCAGAAATTAAAAATCTCTCTCTCTCCCTCTGTGTGACTGTGTGTGTGGCCAAGAAAGTAGTGGTATTTTGATGGCTGAGGTGAATTCCAAAACTAGGAAACTATCTGTAAACCTTTCCCTTTTCACTTTCACTGAAACCTCCGCAAAATCATCCATCAAATCCCCAAAGAATTTTGAAGAGCCAAATGGGGTCGTTGGACTTGGAATTCTTGCAGCCATGAATAGCAGCAGCAATGATGAATATTGTTCCCAAGATCCCTTTTTTAAGAGAGCTGCCTTACTTGCAATCTCACCAAGATCATTATCAAACCCAATCTCAATTCTTAGCAACAAAAAGTTCACTTCTTTGTCATCAGCTAAGACTGATAAAAATGCCACTGATATTAAGGGGAGGATAAATGTTGAGGAAATGGAATTGTGTGAGGAGTATACTTGTGTGATATCACATATTGGGGACAATCAAATTACGAAAAAAGAGTACTTTGACAATGGTGGGTTCTTGGGAAGTACTAATATTTTTATTACTGGAACTGAGAAAATCAGTGATAATAATAATAGTAATGGTCATTGGGTGAGTTCTGGACTGGTTTCTGCTTCCTTTGCAGAATCAGTGAGTCATGTTGGTCATACGGCACCATTTCCTGTTGCGGATTTTCTGAATTCTTGCTTTCTTTGCAAGAAGCAGCTTCATGGGCTGGACATTTTCATGTACAGGTACAAAATTTGATTGAATCCTTTAGTATTTATATGAATAATCTTTTTTCATCTTTCTTTTGGGTATAACTGGATTGGTATGTGTGTTTCTGTTTTTTACTTTTTCCTTTGGGATGTATTTGTTCTGGGATTGATTAGTTATGGTGATTCTGAAATCAGGGAGCTTCTTTAATGATTTGATTGGATGGCTTTATTTATTTATTTTTTTGGGTTGGTGGATTGGTTTTGAGATCTGCTGTTTGAGGACTTGAGCTGCTGAACTGGGAAGTATTTTTGATTGTTTTCTGTCTTTTAATTGTTGATTCCCTCGCAAATTTTGGTAGATTAGGAGATCTCCTAAATGATTAAATTTTGGTGCTTTTTCTTTCTCCTTTTTTATTTGCTAAAAGGAATTATAACTTTTTAAAGCTTGGTGATTGTGTTCGTGACCCAGTACTAATCATTTTCCAATACAAAGTTCAGGTTTAACTGTGATATGATCTGGAAACTTCTGTTAGTTTTCAGAGAAACTCAGTTAATTCTTTTATTCAAGAAATAAAAGAGTTTGACGTTTTCATGCAAGTGCGGAATCAAAAACCAATACCCTCAGATCATTGATTGGTTTGTCAAGAATTATTGTAGTATGAGTTGACTAATCATGCAATTTATTGCCCAGCTTGGGTCATCATTAGTTATTCTTCAATTCTGGCCCTGATATCTTATCAATAATACATTCACTTTACAGTATGAGGTGGGTTTTCTATATATGTTGCTGAGTGCATGCTGTCCCACTTTCAATATGACCTCTTACTGACTCTTTTGATCTTTCTGTTTTAATACTTGTTGTGAGTTGGAACAGATTCTAGCATTTTTTTTTTTGGTATCATTTCTGGTATCTAATCGTAAACTTGTGGATGATAAGAATATGAAATCTTCCCTCTGTTAGGCTATGTTAATTGGTAATATGTCGGTTGAACAATGAATGCTTTTTCTTCATTTCAAAATCGGTAGCTAGGGTCACAAATTCATATAGGAATTTTGATAATGAATGCTAAGTTGATATAGATGTAATATGAATGATTCTTTTCACATCCCATCTATAGCTGTAAAAAATTCTTTTATGACCTCCTTTTGTTACCTATTCCATCATATAGGTTTAAATTTTAACTGCATTTTTTGTCTACTTGGTAGATGCAGCGAAAATGGCAATTGGCCTAATTTCTTGATCTTAATTAGCTCTATTGCTTATCGCATCCTCGTTTGTGTAATTTCTGTTTATTTCGAGAAGTATTAGTGTCTCTGTGTACACGGTTGATATCCTTGTGATAATGGTTATTGTTTGGGTTATCTTGCTACTGAGCCATGTAATATATAGGAGTCTCATACCTGCCATTTTATTTCCTATCTGCTTCCGGAACTCAATGTTAAAGATCTTAACTGATGTTTCTTATGTGCTTACTCGTCATGGTCAAACTATTGGTTGTGGCTTCTAAATTTACGTTCATCGCATGCTTTACCTTGCAAAAATGAATAACGATCTTTATCATTCTTATGCCTTGTTGTATTTGCAAGTCAATGCTAGAGTTGAATTTCTTATGCAAGGAAGGGAATCAAATGACTTAAATTTTTTTTATGCAGCAGCTTACTTCATTAAGTCATTGCCTTATCCAGATAATTGTTTGTCTAGCTGTTAGTTTCTCTAATCTTACTCAACTAGATTGATGATGTCAGTTCTTTCATCAATATTATTGTTTAAACTCTTAAATGAAGGTGGAGTAATACTTGGATTACAGGCTAATAAGATTGATTTTAGTGTGTCCGTTGAAGGAAACTGTTGCAACTGGATTTGATGAAAGATTCTGGAGTGAATTTTACTTCACTTCAGCTTTCTGGAAAATCAAGAGGGCAGTGTTTTTTATTGGTATCAAGTTACTCAATTAATAAATATAGCAGATGCAATTTGCCTTTTACAATTTCTGTGTATTTTCACATCGTTGTCGGTGCCCCTAATTTCTCTTAGATTCTCCTTTTATGAATTTTGGTGTATTCATCAGAGTTATATATGTATTTACTTTTTTCACTGATTTATGTAGCCATCAGATATTTGTAGGGTATTGGTTAAATGTCTCAACATTTTGGAAGCTGGCATTAAATTGTCTCACATTCCCCTCCTCTTTCTTTTGCATGGCCTTTCATGTTTGTGTCCTACCCATCTTCAATTAAATTGTCCTAACTTTTTGTCTTCTCATATAATTCATATTGTCCTCATCCAGAGCTAGCCTTGCTGGAAGAATCTTATTTAGATGATTTAGAAATTCCAAATTTTTTATGGTAAATGCCATAAACTGGAAAGCTTCTACTAGCTTTTACATGTTCTGTAAATCTCAGTTTTCTATCCAACTTGTCAAATTGTTTGCATGTAGGAAACTCTTGTTTCATCTGTACGCATTATGGATTCTTTCTTAGGTCATCTTTAGGAAGACATTTCATACTGCGCGACGAAAATGATTTTCATCTATTTCCGTCATCGCTAATATCCTATGTTGTGTTTTGTTGCTATGCAGAGGAGAAAAGGCTTTTTGCAGTGCAGAGTGTCGATGCAAGCAAATCTCCATCGACGAACACAAAGAAAAGTGTGTTTCAGGAACGATGAAACCCCTCGAGTACTCTGCCTCTCCATGCTCTGGTCCAATGCAGTTTTTTGCTGGTGTAGCTGCAGCATAATTAGTCCTATGGTACCTAAACATACATAGATACATAAATAAACCTAATAGTAATGGTGGCCGGAAACTTACGCAAAATAAATTTGTTATTACCAAAAAGAAAGGCTCTATTTGCTGGGGTTTAAAAGTGATTTGTATCTGCCTCTGTGAGCACAAAATGGATGAAGTTCTTGTAAAGTGGGAGGATATTTTGTAAGGTAATATGATTAAATTTTTGGATTCTAATTAGGGAGAGAATGTATAACCTATAGATGAAAGGACATTGATAATTCCAATCCTATATATTAAGGATGCTTTTTGATGAAATTGTATGATTGCTTTGTTTGGATAGTTGTGCTCAAATGTTGGCAAATTATACTGTTTGTTTGGTACATGTAATTTATAGCTTTTTGGGCTTCAGCTTGTCCCTATCTTCTTGTGTGTGGACCAATTTCTTGTGTGGCTATTCTACAAACATATGTCTTTAGTCCATATTCTAGTTTTGAGGCTTTTGACCAACAGCAGTTTACACAACTACACGTATTTTTGTCATTTGGAATCAAATGGTTATAACTTAAAAACTGATTTGGTCCACAACCAAATACTGGATAGGTGTTTTTTTTTTTTAATACTGGATAGGGGTTAGCATGTGCATATTGACAAGAACAACAAATAGTTTATGGGATTAAATTTTATGTTTGTTTTATAAAATTAGGGACTAAAAATATAAATATTATTATAATTATTTTATAATTATTATATTTTAATTATGTTCAAAACGACGTAGTTTAATTAAAACTAGAAATTAAAAATATAAATATTATTAAAATCGATTTACAATTATTACATCTTAACTATAAATATCACTGAAATCAATTTTCAATTATTACACTCTAACCAAGGAATGAGTGAACCTTACGACGTAGTTTAATTTTGAACATAATAAGATAGAGATAGTTTTGGACAGAAGATCTTAACTCAATAGACTCATAGTTTATTTCATAAAACCAACTGTCTTGGATACAAACGATTTTTTTTTTTTTAGTTTGTAGAGTTCGTAATTAGCTTTGCTTAGTTATCAATAGTTTGTCTATTTATAAATAACTGGTTTTAAGGCCAGAAAAAGAAGGAAGGTTGTGATAAGTTGAGAATTAGCGTAAAATTTTGTCAAACTCTATGATATTAATTACATTAGAAATCGTGTAAAGTTCATGTTCATTACATTAGAAATTGTGTAACGTTCATGTTCATTACATTAAAAATTGTCTAAAGATCGAGTATGATAGTGAAATGTGATTCGTATAGCTAATCCCACTGTGTATAACATTAAAAATCATATAAAGATCAAACAACATAAGAAAATATAATATATACATATATATATTATATAAAAATTTATATATTAGTGAAATGTAATAATATATAGCGGGATCTCACATGTCACACACTAGTTGTTGTTGTTTGCAGAGTCATTAATTACAAGACAAAGTACTGCAATGAAATTTACACTACAAACTTTGTACATATTTGATTAGACAAATATAAATTTGCAAATCTCTCAAGTGCAATTGCGCCGCCCATGATTCCCAAATACCAGTACTTATTGGAACCTCATCTACCCACTCAAAAGGCTGCACACTTGTGTAACAAAATATTCAATGTCATTTCTTACCAGTGTTTGGACGGCAAGTTGAATCATTCCAACAACACTCATTCCCTGATGTAGGTAAAAACAATGCAACACAAGAGGCAATCTTTGGTTATTTTTTCTTATTAGAAGAAACCTTTGGCATGCTGGATTCTATACCAAATTTCCAATGATAAGGCATTACCTACTCAACCACCAAATTTGACTTATGAGTAACATTCTTTTTCATTCTCCTACCTAGTTTCACTATAAAACCAATGGATTTTCCCAAAACCATTGGACATTAGTCCATTCAAAACCTCTTCTATGTAAGCTTTATATAAGCTCAAGTTTCCTTTGTTTCCCTCCTCATACTAACCATTTTCCTCTGCCTCTTCCACCATGACCAAACCTATCATGAAGTCTGTCTTTTGCACTCTTTTAACAGTAGCAGTTGTCTCATTCATCAACCTATTTTGCACCCATTTTTCCACTCCTTTCCCTCTTAAATCCCTTTTTCTTACCATCCCATTACTTGCCTTGATCAATCACTTTCTCCACCTGAAGAAATCAACTGATCAACTCCCACCAGGACCATCTTCCATTCCCATTTTTGGCAATTGGCTTCAAGTAGGCAATGACTTGAACCACAGACTCCTAGCTAAAATGTCACAAAAATATGGTCCTGTTTTTTTACTCAAACTCGGCTCGAAAAACTTAGTTGTAGTATCCAATCCTGAGCTTGCGAACCAAGTTCTACATGCACAAGGTGTAGAATTCGGCTCTCGCCCGCGAAATGTTGTCTTTGATATCTTTACAGGGAATGGACAAGACATGGTTTTCACAATCTATGGTGAACATTGGCGAAAAATGAGACGTATAATGACTCTTCCATTTTTTACCAACAAGGTTGTTCATCAGTATAGTGATATGTGGGAAGATGAAATGGATTTAGTCATTCATGACTTGAGAAATGATGAAAAAGTGAGAACAAAAGGGATTGTTGTTAGGAAAAGATTACAGTTGATGCTTTATAACATCCTGTATAGAATGATGTTTGATGCAAAATTTGAGTCCCAAAATGATCCCAAGTTCATTGAAGCAGCTAAGTTCAACTCAGAAAGAAGTCGTTTGGCACAGAGTTTTGAGTATAATTATGGCGATTTTATTCCTTTGCTTAGGCCATTCTTGAAAGGCTACCTGAATAGGTGCAAGGATTTGCAAAGGAGAAGACTTGCATTTTTCAACAATCATTATGTTGAGAAAAGAAGGTAAAATGATGTTTTTTTTGGATTGCAATTTCTTATTTCTTGTTGAATTTTACAAATGAGAAAAGATAAATCTCTAGGATGGCAAGAACTTTTAATTTCAGGATTCCAAATTTTGCAAATAGTAGGATAGATGATCAAAGAATGAGATCCCATTTTGCAAGTAGTTCTCCTTTTATGATTGCAGCATTTTTTGGTATGATTAAATAGCCTATCTCTGACTCCAGTCACTTTGATATTAGGAAAATAATGGCAGAAAATGGAGAGAAGCACAAGATAAGCTGTGCAATTGATCACATAATAGATGCTGAAAAGAAAGGAGAAATCAATGAAGAAAATGTTCTCTACATTGTGGAAAACATCAATGTTGCAGCAATTGAAACAACTCTATGGTCCATGGAATGGATCATTGCTGAATTAGTCAATCATCCAAATGTGCAAAACAAGATCAGAGATGAAATCTCCAAAACCTTCAAAGGAAAACCAGTGACAGAATCTAACCTTCATGAATTACCATATTTACAAGCCACAGTAAATGAAGCACTAAGACTTCACACACCAATACCTTTGCTTGTACCCCACATGAACCTTGAAGAAGCTAAGCTACAAAAGTATACTATTCCTAAAGAATCAAAGGTGGTTGTCAATGCTTGGTGGCTGGCTAATAATCCTGCATTGTGGAAGAATCCTGATGAATTTCGACCGGAACGATTTTTGGAGGAAGAAAATGGTACTGAAGCTGCCATTGCTGGTGGGAAAGTTGATTTTAGATTCTTACCATTTGGGATGGGGAGAAGAAGCTGTCCTGGGATCATTCTTGCATTGCCAATTCTAGGATTAATAGTAGCTAAATTGGTGACAGAGTTTGAATTGCAGGCTCCTCCAGGATTGGACAAGATTGATGTGAGTGAAAAAGGAGGGCAATTCAGCTTGCATATTGCAAAACATTCCACTGTTGTATTTAAGCCAATCAATGCATAGAACAATACTACTTTCTTTAATGTGTATTGTGGGGATTGAATTGAATTCTAGAGAATACTGTATTTTGGAAATTAATTTCTGCCCATTTGGCTGCTTAAACTGATTTGTATCACAATTAGGAGTGTTAAGAGTATGTACACTGTTTGCATGAGTAAATTGCTTATAAGTTGATGTATTCAAAAATTGGAAAATCTCAGTTTACAAGGATCAGAGTTAGCACTAATTGAGTTACTTTTGTTTGTTTTATAATGGAACTTTTTATTGAATTGGTGAAATGGTGGTGTTACTAATGTTGAATAAGGAGAATTCTGGCCGTTGAATGGCCATTTGACCTATTTTTCCGAAAATTTTTAAGGAAAAAATTTAACCGTTCAACAATTTTCTTTTCTGAACTATCTGTTAGACTGTTACGGTTTTCAAAGAGGTCTAGACACAGTTCACAGTTTAGACCCGACGAGTGCCAATTCCGGTGGCCACGACGAGTGCCAATTCCGGTGACCACGGTTAGACAATGCCGGTTCCGAGCTGGACTCATAACCATAGCCATGACTACACCAACCTGCTGTCCCTTAACATGTAGAACAATACTCCTAGAAGCAATAGCAAATTCTCCATGCAAAAGTGGTCTAATTCTTTTGTTTAATATGAAGCTTGGCTATATAGCCAAAGCAAACAGGGAAACCACTCCGGGTGAGTGCAAAAAGGGAGAAAAAGTAACCTCTTCGATCCACCCAATTCAAATATCAAATGTCATGTAAAATCCTGCAACTATTCATTTAAGTTTTTAAGATTCAATCGACTTCGATCTTTTTTGTAAAATTTTACAAGGGAAAAAAAACATTTAAATAAACAATTCAAAAAACTAAAGACTCTGCAGGAGTAAAAGGAAGGAAATCTCCAGCTTTGTTAAAAATAATTATCCTTTTCTTCTTCAGTACAGCTATAAAATACTTCTATTTTACAGTCACATATTTGAGATTAAATGGTCATCTACAGTGACTACATATTTTAATTGGTTCCCGCACTTGCAAAATGGGAGATAGATTTTGAAGGTAAAAGAAAAACTCTCTAAACTATACAGCATACCTCTGTGTTCAAGAAATTCAAGTATACAGAGAATTTGCAAACATGATACCACGACGAAGGCTTTCACTGGCTGCAGCAAACTTCTTCTCCAAGTCAACTTCTCCCACAGCAACAGCGGCAGCTTTCAACTGTAGCAGCAAACCAATAAATCAATTATTCATACAAAAAGATGCAGCCAAATCCACTTCGACCTCAGAAGAGAATGAGATAGGACATAAAAGAATCAACATAGATGACAAAGATGATCAGATCACAGAGTTCCTGATCCTATCCTCTGATTCAATTTATTGATATCTTAATGCTTGGTACATTCTGTCCCTCTATGCTACTTCTACTTCTATTTCTATTGATTTATATGAAACCGCCAACATTTAAAAATATCTACATCTCTGGAAGTACATTGAATGGTCAATTTTCCGTTTCAATGTTTTGTTAGAATATCATACTACAAAATGAAATATACCTGGTTCAGGAACTCATCAAGCCGTCTTGCCAGCCGTATAATGCTACCCTCAAAAATATCAGTCATTTGTATGACTTCAGCAAAAGATGCTCCCTGAATGAAAGAAAATAGAACTTTAAAAAAAAAAAAAAAAATCTATATGCCTCTAGAAAAACACTATATAGAGTTCAGAAAGAGGGGGACAACAATCGTGTCTTTGACCAGCTTCCAATTCAATGTAGTGAATCTTGACCTGAAAATGGAGCTACAATCTAAAAGACAAACAAATAATTGGTATTTTTCCACCAGTTTCATATATTCTACCTTTGACACAGTACATAGGGGATGAGAAAACTATGAACAAATCACTGAGTTACTCAACACATTATAACCATAGTCCATCTTAGTTAAAGCTCAACTATATAAAGGGTACTGTACACCACTTGCAAAGATATGCATGAATTTTCCCCATACTGTGGCCCTGCTAAAGAAAAACTAAATTCACCAAAAAAATCCAGAATCACACAAAAAATTACTATTTATAACAATTTATAATTACCAAAACTAGTGGATATAAATTGAAATCAATGTACTAGAACTTAGAAGTAGCATGGAGAGTCACAGAGTAAAATTCTCACAATTTCATTCACTAAAAGGATGGATTATGAAAGTGAGTAACAAGTACAAAGTACACAAAATTAATTCACTAGTGATTTTCTAAAGAATACTTAGTTGAAACAAAAGTAGCCGACAGAAAAGTTTTGTTCAGTTCAATGATGAGGTGACAGACCGCTAGCATCAACCAAAACCCCATTCTTTCGAACATGAGTTTAAAACTGAACAATACTCAACAACGATACCAATTATAACAATCTTTGCAGGCCCGGTCAACCTCTGCATGCTAATGCACTCAAAATAATAACAAATGCAGAACTAAAGAAGAATAACAAATGCAGTCAAAGATGAACTTCATTGTAACATCAAAGCTACTGAACCATAAATCCATAAGCAAATCATCTTGACAAGTTAACCGAGTGTGAGAAAGACTAACATGCTAAAGTTTGACCAGTTCATCCACGATAAGCATCATTTCACAAAGCAAATTTCAAAAGAACTAACCTTTGACCAGCAGTAAATTACATCCATCAGGTACGGTCTAATGGATGCCTCCACATACTCATCCACATTTATTTCCAATTTGCATTCGTGTTGTATCTGTATTATACGGGATCAGCTCAATGTAGCACGTTACATCAAAGATGGCATACGAATATATACAGGAAATAGATTAGTTCAAAGAAGACCAAGACATGCAACAATGAAGATGAGGTTCTAGTGAAATAGAAGCAAAAAACTAGAAAACATATAAAGCAAAAATATTTAAGTGATGCAAGAGGTAAAAGTACGAGAGTATATTCACTTAAGATTTAGTATGTCCCTGAATACAACAACCGGAAGAAGAGATTCAACTTAGAAAACTCAGATAACATTGGTAAGCTGTATTTTGAAATTAGTTTAGTTGAGAATTCAGAAACATGATTAAAGGACTAAAATGAAAACGAATCATACCTCTGCTATTCTTCTTGCACTATCCTGGAGCTGCTGTAATGGTTTAGCAAGTTCTGCTCTCAAATGTATTTGTTCAGATGATTTATCTCCTGGAATAAAGCAACTCACCAGAGCCGCAATCTGGTGATGATCAAGATCATTGAATGTTCCTGCCAAAATAGTTAGAACATTATTCTCAAAATATCCTGAAAACTAAATCAAACTGACATTTACAGCAAAATAATGGAAAACAAAATTTTCATAATTTCAAGATCAATGTGTTAATGCATAACTATACATTTCATTAGCATGTTCTCAAGATACTTTACTAGAATTTAAGGTAGCCAAGGCACGCTCGCACAAACATAAATAGTTGTCATGTTGAAGTAAGCCCTCGTTATAAGTATAAACTCAAAGTTAAATGTACAAAAAAAGTATCTAACCAGGTTTAAGAAACATAGAAAAAGAGATTCACCATTGAACATCAATTCAGTTACTAGGAGTTCATCTCCAGTGTCTATTAAGCAGGCTGCACGTCCTTTCAGCTGGACAACACCATCAGCATCAATATGACCCAGTTTTCTCAAAACCCGGGATCGATTCTTGAGTTCATCACGAAATTTTTGAAGCTGAAACCCGAGGAAGCAAGATAAATCACATTACAAGGTTAGTAAATATGTCAAACTGCAAATCCCAATTTGAAAGTGATCCGGAGCTTTCAACCACAATCTAAGTCTTTATCCCACTATATGGGATCGGCATCCAGAGCTTTCAAGCAGTAAAATGATAATACCATAACTGTAAAGTACAGTTCTTAGATTAAATGAAATAAAAATGAAGCTTCAAGCAACCAACATGACCAAATTCTGACCCTATTCAATTTCAAATACTTTTACCCTGCATATCAACCATCAGCTCCAATACTAAGTGGCACCAATGAATATGTTTCAATCATAAAACAAAGTATCAAAAATACAAAAAGCAAAGTGACAGGTCCCGGCTACAAAATGTACTTATACTGGTGATGACAATTATCACCAAACCTCACAATGTGTGGTAATCAAAATTTTAGATGGATGAAATTAGAAGTCTCTAATGCACCTTGGCATCCAAAATCATTCTCAATTAATTCTTGTATCAACTCTTATGAGATATAACAAAATCTGGCCTTCCAGCCTCCCAAACTGGCCTAAACCATGCAAGTAATTGAATATCAAATAAAGTTGAAAGCATCTAACACATATTCCCCATATAAATGTATTTTCCCTCGCAAGTATTTTTTCATAAATCATACAGAGCGGATTAGAGTCTATTTCTAACCTATAGAGCTTCTCTACTGATCATTTTTCTCATACCTCATTTCCACTATCCTTACTATCTTTTGGAAGGGAGAACAGAAAAGAAAGGTTGGTGGAAGGTAAAGAAAAAAAATTGTAGAAGTATGAGGATATCACCAAAAAGGAGATATGCTGAACCATGCTAATCAAAATGGGTAAATTTTTGTTGGAAATATAGGAAGGAAATATATTATTGTAAATATAGTAGGTGAATATTTTTAATATTCTTACTATAGTTGTGATTGATTGTAGAATATATAATCTTGGTTGATTGTAGGGATATATGTTCTTCACTGAATGATTAATTGTAGGGATTGATTAGCTTAGATTAGGCATATACTTGTTCCAAACAAGTATACTTCTATAAATATTGCCTTATGTATTTTTGTGCAGTGGAATAAACTTGATACTATTCCCAACTAACAGTTATGTACATCTACTCTATTGACATATATAGAAGCCTCTTCAACAAAGCTATTGCAACTATTCATGATTGCAATAGTTCAGTTATGTACATCTACTCTATTGACATATATAGAAGCCTCTTCAACAAAGCTATTGCAACTATTCATGATTGCAATAGTTCTGCTCGTTACTTTTTGTGCTAGAAGTGAATTTTTATTAAAAGTTACAATGTACTTAACAAGTCCAAGAACCCATATGACATGCAATAACAAGCAACCAAGTGTCAGATGCGTACACCTAACCACATTAATTTTAAGACTGTAAAAAAAGTCATCTTGTCACTTCACGTAAAATTTTAGCATTCAACTAACAGTAATATTGCCTCTCCCATTGATATAGCAATATTGGTCATATTTCTTCAATATGTATAGCCTCAGCACAAAAAATCCGCCCCGTTCAATTAATGCCCATAACAATGTGTCCAAACAATCTCTTGAGAAGTCTAAAAGCCATACCACATATACAAGCACTTAAATACACTTTGTCACTTCAAACAAACTATTTTCTGGATAAAAAATGAACAGGATTTTTCACATGTGAGAAATACTACACTACATGGTATGCAGAGAATATATTGCCACCGTCTCAAAACAAACAGTGGTATACAACAAAATGATATGAGACTTCCACAAAGCAAAAGGACCAGTGAAACGGGATCAATTCTGATATTGGAAGTACCTGAGAATCACGCATTTTTGACTTTAACTGTTGAATTTCATGGTCTACTTCGGCTTTTCTCTGAAAACTTTTCAGTTGCTGCTCATCTTGGGACTGCACAATGTCAAGGCATCAGAATTAAGTAGGCCATAAACGTCTCTTAAGTATGGAAATTCATGCGAATGAAGGGCACATTCTAACCACTTTCGCAAATAACACAAACAAAAGAGAAGTTCATAACAAAGGCAGAATGCTTCCACACCTTGTTCAGCGGGTGAGCAAACAGTTTCTGCTCAAGTTGCTCAATTTGATTCACCAACTCAACAATTTCAGGATCGTCAATGCTCATGTCCTGCCAAAAACATGGAAAAGCTGGATATATCACATAATCTTATCAAAGTTAATGGATGCCAAAGGACTATAACTTGAAATAGAAAAGTAAATCCATGAAGAAAATGAATAGCCAAATATTTAGCTAAAAGTACAACACAGGCATTAGATGTTAAAAGAGTGTTTATGAAGAGAATTTAGTGACAAAAAGTAATTTAAGTACTTCTACCAACACAAAGATGTGCCCTCTTATGTGAGTAAGATCTTCTATAACATGGCACAGAAAAAAAAAACATGCTCTGGAAGCAGCCAGAAAGTATACCGTCACAATAACAACCTGTATTTTTGTAAACATCACCAGTCTGCAATAAAATCATTCAGTAAAAACTGAAATTTTTGTAAACATTACCAGTCTATAAGGAATAATGTACAACAACAATTCTTGACAAAAGAAACTTGTGGCAATTGAAGGCACTCACTTGGTTAATGCACATCACCAAATCAATATTGCCATGCAAATGAGGGAAAAATGACACTCCCATACCCCATACCCCCCCTTCCCCCCAAAAGGAAAAAAGAAAGACCACTTTATCAGACAAAAAGTCATAATTATCATGGTAGAATTTTATGCCCCTAAGAATTATTTTGCTCTAAAGATTCTACATACAAATATTAGATACAGAAAATCATAGTCAAGCACTTGTTCTTAATTTGCACATACCTTCACAGGATTAAGCTTTGGCAGGCCTTGGGAGAAACGATTTCCTAGCTCTTGAACTGCAAGCAGAATACTTTGCCTTGCTTCTAATGGCCGGAGGTCAGAAGGGATAGATATTCTAATTTTGCTGATTGTGGAAATGAGGGCCAGCTGAACAGGAACCTAAAGGATGAATTGGATAAGCTACACGCTGCATTTTAAATTTGACAAAATTTGTTCCAAAACACCATAAACATTGATTGAAACCATTCTACAGATTATTCAAAGATTCAAAGTATTGCAATATTATTAACTCACCACGTGCATTTCCCCCTTTTCCCCAGGACGAGGAGGACATGGCTTGGGACGTGTACCATTTTCACTTGATCCAAGAGAGCAATGAAGCAAAGTATCCACTATGTAGTTATTACCACGCGCTGAAGCCAGTGCAGCAGGCAAAGAGCCCAATGGTGCAGGAGCCTTTTTCACCACATTGACTACAACTCCCCAACCCCAATCTGTTCCTCCTTCCCGAATCTTCACCTGCAACTCAAGAAAGTACGCATGATGTTGAAGCAAACTGAGGAGAATGAAAAACCAAAATACAAAATGAATCAAAACTGATGGAGTAGAGAGTATGAGGAATAAATCAGTAATATCAGATCGATAATGAACAGGAAGAATTTTGATGATACTAAATCACAAGAATCCCATATCCTCCTCACCCTCCGCACTTCAAAGAAACAAGAGGATAACACTTTGGCAACCACCATAATCCACAAAAGATGAATACAATGACACCGTAAGGATTGAAAATCAAAATGTTAATCAGTTTCAGACATAGAATTTGCATCTCTAAGTCAATACAATAAAAAGTAAATATAGAGCTTTGAACCCAACAACAATTGAATTGCTAGAGAACTCATAATCCATCTCTACGGGCCACACATGGGTAGCAATGAGACCCACCAATGTGTCTCCGTTACCAGTTCTGGAGGTAGAAGTTGGTAGTCTAAATCTAGTAACATCCTATGGCCTAAGTTTCATGTCTAGGAAATTATGGTTCAGCAATTTAGGGAAGTCATCCAGCTACTGAAATAGTGAAGTAGAATCATATCTTGCTGTTGCTGAATTTGATGCAATGGCGAAACTAGATGAGGAAAATGGACCACAGTCCTGGAAACCTTAAAGAAAAATGTAACAGGTTTTATCATAAACAAGAAACCCTTTTATGTAACTATCAGTGTCTTCAACCTAATTATTCAACTTAATTTGTTGCTGTTTAGTTGGATGTATTTAGTTCACATGATTATTTGAACTTTTACGTAATTGAAAAGTAGGAATTCTGATAGATAGTTGTGTGTCTTTGCATTTAAATTGGAGTCCAATGAGATCTAGGGTAATCATCAAGTCATTTTCTAAAGTAAAAGTTCTAATCTCTGTTGTGATAAACTGTTGCGATTGCTACGTCTAATAATGGCTTTAAAACATGCCCACCTCAATTTTTAATTTCCCTGCCTAGTGTTGTGCCCCAAAATCACTGGTACATAGATATTTGACAGTTCCAAAAGGATTAGTCTCGGTAACCCATTAAAAAGTCTCTTAGACCTCAAGATATCAGTAGCTAGATTTCTGTCCCACCAAGGTGTTAAAAGTGCATCACATGATTCTGAACACTCCTTTAAACCACTCTGGTAATCAACATTTGTACAACAATCAAAACTTACAGAGATGCATCAAATCTTATTTAAGTTACCCAAGGAAAGAAACAAGACAAAGACTTTCTATCTTCTTTAGCAACACTTCTTCCTCACCCCAGACTCAATAGCTTTGTTATTCATTACAAAGTTTTATATTCTGCACAGGAAAGGACAACTAGGCTGCCTCTTGCATCCTGTTTCCTAGTTTTTCCCATTTTCTCTTCATGACGGCAGTTTACCTAAGCTATCAATGGTGACTGCCAAAAACCTCCAACACCACAATTAGTTTTCCATATCAGGTAATTCTACTGCTTGGTTCTTAATCCATTGTTCTAATACACACCTTAATTGCACAAAAAGTACTATGAGAATCAAAACAAAGTGTCTTGAGATCTCCTAAGGTTTTAATTTACACTTCACCAATCCTACATATGTACACTTTGGATATGTCATCATCTCATCATAATTACAATCTACACCAAATATCTAAATTAACAGCAGCAGAAGACTTCAAGCTAGTTACTATAGAGAGCTAGGTAGACCACCTTCATGAAGAAAGAGGAGAAAACCTGGAAAAAATGGGAAGTTGACATAACCACCCTTTCTGCACTACAGTAAGCAAAAAGAATACACGATCATGAGGACACCGCATTAGGGGAAAGGCTAGTTGCATCGCAAGAAGAGATTGCAACCAATATTAGCTAACTGTATCCAAGATCAAGAAGCACAACCACTTTCTAATGGAGAAGCTTGATTTACCATTCAACAGGCGAAAATTCAAAAAAGCACATCAAGGATGAAACGTTGAAAATGTGATGCTCTTTACTTAAACTACCATTGAACCTTTTACATCAAGAATGGCTTGTTTTCCACTAGAATTGCTGTAAGTTTGAGGTAAGAGTCATAACTTGAATTCAAATTTCTGTCACAACCCATTCAAACTAAAATTCATAAGCTATATTCACATTTCAGCTTTGAAAAAAAAGATAGGGCGCAACCATGAAATATGATAAAATATAATGTACAAACTCCTACATAAAAACATAAGATTGACATGAAGAGAAATAAATAGAACTATTAGATATAGGGCTCAGAAGGACCACTTCCACAACATACCAGCCTACCAGGCTGAAGGAAATAAAGAACTCTTTCCGGTCGTATTATTTCTGCCATCAATTTTTTCTCAAGCTGTGCCATTTCAAGCTTCAGTTTATGATATTCAGCAACTTCAGCCTACAAAGGTGACAAAAATGTTTCAGGAGCCCAAGTGCATCAAAAAAGCACAGGAAAGTACTAACTGAATAGGAATATTTTATACCTCTCCTGAGGCATCAAGCTTTGCCGCTTCTTCTTCCAAGTTGGAAACCTTTCTTCCTATATCAGGTAAAGCCTATGACGAGAAATATGTGTTTAGCCATTGAATACAGAGGGCTAAAATAGATTGCTAACAATATTTTCCTTTCTTTCAACTCTTTATAATGCAGTATCAGGATGGAACCTTTTCGTGCTGAAATTGGTGAAATGAATTCTTGATCACGTGCTCAGCTGAGAATTGGCCCTCAGCTCGGCTCATCAAGTTCAAGATCGAGTAGTAACTCAGCCTGAAAGTACTGACCAATGGGGCCGGTTTGCCTAAAACCATGTCCTTAAGGCTATCCATCTCCATCTAGAATCAAAATGAGGTGCAAGAGTCAGAAAAAGTAAATTAGGTTATCCAAATACAACATATTCTGGAAATCCTTAGGGAAAAGAGCAAAATAAATGGCAAATGAATATTGACTGCTCTAAATTTCAAATGAAACAAAGATTAGGAAATAACTAATCTTTGGCCCCTAAAAAAGTGAAAACATAGTTTGAGAAGCAGGACACAAAATTATAGTTTGGAATGCATACCCAGAATTAAAAATGCAGTCATACAGAATAAGTTCATAGTAAAAGTATCATGTAATTAGTTAACCACCTTCTCATCAATCATTATAATACAAATTCCTCGCGAATCCTTCCCACGGCGACCAGCTCTTCCACTCATCTGAAAGAACCCAAAAATATCATAAATAAGATGCCAAAAGCAAACATCGTAATAGGATCATTTTAGTAAAACAATACGACTCTCACCTGGATATACTCACCGGAACCAATGTACCGATGACTGTCACCATCCCATTTTTTGACACTTGTAAAAACAACAGTTTTTGCTGGCATGTTTAATCCCATTGCAAACTATAACATAGCAACCACTAGTTACTAATATTGTATGACATTCACACCTGCATTTGACTAAAGTTAACTAATTCCAGATACTATAAAGTGGTTCCATTTGCTTTTAGCTCATGGTTTAGTTTATTTTGTTCTGAAAAGAACATCTAAAGTTGCTTTTGGAAAAAGTTTTCATTTTTCAAAATTTTTAAAACAAAGTTCTTTCAATATCTTGAAGTGTCTTTTCCAAGAATTTTTTCCCTAGCAGCTTTAAAAGAGATGAAGAAAATGAGAATAGGCTCTCAGCTGAAAGTCTACCACCTTATGCTCTAGGTTTTTGGCATATGGGTGTGGCACTAAGTACAAAGCATATATTTGAGAAAACACATGCAAAGCATAGACAACAATACCGTTTCTGTAGCAAAGAGGGCCTTAACAAGTCCTTCTTGAAAGAGGATTTCTACCAGTTCTTTTATAATAGGAAGTAGACCAGAATGGTGAACAGCAATGCCTCGTTGAAGCAATGGCAACATAAGCTCAATTGCTGGCAAGCTTCTATCCTCCTCATTCAAGCAGAGCATTGCACGGTGGAAAACCTCCTCAACATTATCTTTCTCGTCTTGTGTGTTAAAATCAAGTTTGGCCATTGACATTGCATGTTGTTCACATTCTCTTCTACTGAAACTGAAAATGATGACTGGCTGAAATTTACGCTCCATGATCATCTGAAACACAATCGAACATTCAAGTTAAGTGCTGTGAGAACACCATTACTAAGAACAGAAAGACACTTGTTAAAAGCATAGGATGATATTGAATGCTCAACAAACTAAATCCCAAATAAAATAACATGGAATAACTAAAATCAACATGTAGAACTTAAGAAAGTTCTATTTCAACATTTGATTACACAAAAGCTAAAAGTAGCTTTCCGCATGAGTTCTAGTTCAAAAAGCATACAAGAACCCAAAATTACAATTTCAAGAAAGAGATAAACTTAAAAAACCAAGTAAAAGCTAAGACTGGATCGGTCACCTTGACAATCTTGTAAATGTCAGAAACACCAGAAGCATTTCCACCTTTTGCAATTCTTCCATTTCCCTTAGAATTCAAACTCCTGTTGCCATTGCCCAGCTTCTGCTTCGAAAAAGTATCTTGCAAATGCAAGAAGTTATCCTCCCTGAACTGCTCATTCTCATCCACCACAAGATACAGGCCGGATCCGCCAATAGGGAACATATAATGCTGCAAAGGAGTGGGTCGAAAATCTGTGTAAACCACGTGACAGGGTTGTTTATGTATGTTACATATCCACTCAGCAAACTCCGTTGCATTTGACATTGTAGCAGATAAGAAAACCATCTTAATAGCAGGAGGTAGGAATATTATACTTTCCTCCCAAACAACTCCTCTTTCACGATCCTTCATGTAATGTATCTCATCAAATATAACCCAGGCAACTTCTTTTAAAACCTCAGAACCCCTATAAAGCATTCCCCTGAGGATCTCAGTAGTCATCACCAGACAATTCGCATTTGGAGAGATAGTTACATCACCAGTCATCAATCCAACATCTTTAAACTCCTGTTCCAACTCTCTATACTTCTGATTGCTAAGGGCTTTCAAAGGAGAAGTATATATAACCTTCTGCGAGTTCCTAAAAGCCATCGCAATTGCGTACTCAGCAACAGCAGTTTTCCCTGCAGATGTATGTGCTGACACCAAAAGTGACTCATACCGTTCCAAGCAAGCTACCGACACTTCCTGAAACGGATCAAGCTTAAAAGGGTACTGCTTCGCTCTCTCCCCAGTATAAACAGGATTTGAAAGTGTCCCATAAACCGAGTCATCCTTACTCGAACTGTACCCACTTGGGACCGCCACCTCATGAATACATGTCCGAGCTAAATTTCGCCTTTTCCCCGGATTCAAATTTTCCTGACTATCCAATTCTTCTTCAGGTTCTTTACGTTTACCACCATTCGAAGACTCTTCCATTCCTAACTGCTACAGCTTCCAATTACAACCCTAATTTGCTATTCCTAAATAAATGCTAACCCCAACCCTGCATCCAAAAACCACCAACAGAAAAAAGCCTTTAAAACACAAACAATCAAATTTTCATCTCCCTTATCTCCATCCCAATTTCTTCATTCATTCCCAAATAAAAAGCTAGGGTTTTTAAACAAACATGAAACGAACTATGAAGAGCAAAAATCCTTTCAATAATTAAAGAATTTGAATTTCCATTCCACAATTAACGAACTGCCTGCATACAAATGTACACTGTTGTAGTGGCAATAACACAACAGTATTTATCAAGTGAGAACTTTCAACGTACCTACAAAAACTTAACCAAAACACACACTCACGCACTCGAAAGTGGAATTACAGTTTTATTTACCTAGCAGCTAAAAGCCTAAAACCATGCCTCTTTTTCTTAACTTCAAAATAATATTCCAATTTTACGTCCATGCATGTATATATAGCAAAATGAAAACAAAAAAAAAAAAAAAAAACTCCAATGTAGTAAAATTAAAGGAAAAAAAAGAGAAGAAAATAAGAAAATGCTTCCGTAATTCCATGAATTAAATTTACCGAAATTCAGTGGAGAGGGAGAAACATAGCTCTGAGCCAACGAGAGTCGCTGCTCCGTCGCGGAGGAGGATGGTGGTGGATTTTTTGAAATTAGGGGTTAAGATTAGAGCTACCGATTTGGGCTTGGAATTCGGATTTGGATTTGGATTGTTTTCAATTGGGCGGTCCAATATAAATTGTTAGGACACTTACATTGGACATTTGGACTCCAAACAAGAATTCCATGGCTCTCCCCAGTGACAACTAATGTTATATATTAATAAGAATAAGAATAGTTAAGCATTTGATTTTTGGGTAAATTAAAAAAAAAAAAAAAACTCCCTTATAATTTGGAAAATTTTTAAACCACGGTCTATAATTTAAAAACTTATACAAATTACCTTCATGTTGTTTGATTTTTTGAAATAAAAAATAAAAAATTGATGATTTTGAAAAAAAAAGACATAATATAATTTATTTCAAATGACGTTTTTACAAAAATTAAATTCCTATATTTTGATTGTTTTCCAAAATTAACAAAATAACAAGAAAATAAAGTATAGATTTTTAAACTATTAAGGAGATAATTTAATAGAGAGTAGTTTTTATTTTGTGAAGAAACTAGCAATTTCGAAAAATTATGTACATATATTTTTTAAAATGTTTATCTTTTGTTATTGACTCAATACAAAACATGTATAATGGAAAATTATTGCAAAACAAAAATAAAATGTTTAAAATTTCACACAGTATTTTTTTTTATTTTCTCCCTAAAATATATTGTTTAGAGAAAAGTTTTGGGAAAATATTTTGTAATAAGAAAAGGTAGTTTTGGCTTTTTTTTAAAAAAAAATTGAGTATTTGTTTTTATTTCTTTTTTTTTAAATAGTGACAAGCTATAGCTTTACAATGATTCGACCATGTGCCTTTTTATTAAAAAAATATTTTTTTAAATTTCTAAATTGAATGTAACTGGCTAAAAAAAATCAAAAGGACCAAAAAAAAACTCATTAATCCAAACATCACTTTTCAATTAAAAAATTTGCTTTTAAAATATAAATTGAAATTCACTTTTTCTTTCCAAAATTAAAAATACTTTGTCTAAATGAACCTCTACTAAAGTTTTGGATGAAAATAGACCTAATTAAACAATGAAATAACTACGTGAATAATTAAAATATTGATTACCTAGTCACTAAAATAATAAAAAACTAGAAAAATATATCCTTAATTTAGCAAATATATATATATATATATATGAAGTAAATATTTTTAAACAATTATTAAATCATATAAATTTATCTAAAATAAATCAAATCCGATATATAATTGGCTTTTATGAATCCAAATTCAATTTAGGCTTTGGAAGATATCTAGCAATTAGCGGGCAAATGTGAGAAATAGACATAGTTTAAGGGGTTAATATGATAAACAGATATAACTTGAGGGATATAGTTTGCAATTTAACCTTTCTATTTATAAACAACATTAATAGTTTTATTAACATTTTGCTGCAATCTTTTTACAGTTCTGAAGCGGAAGAATTCTCTACTGTCTACCCTATCAAACACTAACATGGACGCGAGCTTAGGCGATCTCAGCTTACCCCTCTCCACCGGAACCACCATCATCGGCGTTACTTACAACGGTGGCGTCGTTCTCGGCGCCGACTCTCGCACCAGCACAGGTATTGCTTCACAAGTTTTTGCTCTATATCACTCCAATTTAATAAAAATATAATCTTTCATTGAAATTTTGAATTTCAGCTGTTTTTTTTTCTTGAATAATAATTATGAAACCACTACGATTTATTGTGGGAAATTTTTGTGTAGGAATGTATGTGGCTAATAGGGCATCTGATAAGATCACGCAGTTGACTGATAATGTCTACTTGTGCCGCTCTGGATCGGTAATAAATTTTCTGTCTTGATTTTTTTTTTAAATATTTATTAGTTTGAAAATTATGTTGCTTGTTTAGGTTGGTTATATTTCGATTTTGAGATATAACTAATTATGGGTTTTGCTTTTTCTAGGGTTTATAGATTATATTTTTGAGTATTGAACGTTGTAATTTTTCAAAGTTATAGAAAGTTATAAGCATTACTGTTTGGGTGTTCCCCTTGTTTTTGTTGACATTCTTGGTGGAATTTAATTTGCTTTTTAATGTTTGCAAGTGCGATTTTCGTAATGTTGAATCACAAAAGAAGGACTTGGTGAATAGCTCGTTGTTGCTTTATAAAGCTAAGCTTTTACGTTAATTGTCGGCAATAAGTTTATGGAATACAAGTGTACTTTACCTTTGTGTTTTCTTTCTAATGAGAATGAATTGTGAATGTAAAGCCTGAGTTCATTGTAATGGTTTCTGATGGAGTATTTCGTGCTATCATAAAAAGAATGAGAGGCAATACCAAGGGAAGGAAAGAAAATTAGACAAAAGAAACTTTGAATTGGTTACTTTCTAGGTTGATTTTTGAATTGGTAGATGATGATATAAATTCTATTTTATAATGTTTGGTTTGCTATTTTTTCTTGATGTGATGTTAGGCTATTTGGTTACAGATTTAATGTGTCAAATGAGTTTTTTGGACATTAGCTGCTAGTGGAAATTCTGAACCTTGTTGCACTGGGATATGAGTTCAGTTTGTTAACTTTGTGGGGTGGATTGAGTGAAGCACATATACATCTAGAACATAGGAGCTTAGCTCAAATAGAATATGCACTATATGAGCCAAGAGCAAAAAGACCTGAACTCCAATTAACTCACGCCGTTTGAGATGCTCTAGATGGATGCTGACTTTGTATTTCTTCTTTTATGGTCCTCACTGGGCATTTGACTGACTTGAATCTTCTTGTAATACAAAGTTTCCTTTTGTAGATTTTAGTTAATGTTATTGGATTTATTTATTTTCAACTCTTCATTATCAGGCAGCAGATACCCAAACTGTTTCGGACTATGTTCGCTACTTTCTCCATCAGCACACGTAAGTGAGGATTATATTTACCACGAAATAAGTATGAGATAAAATATATCAATCTGTATGCTTGGATTTTATTTTATAAGAGATTACTATCATTTTTTTTGGTAGTACCTGTAGCTGTTATAACTTCTACCCTTATGGCTTCGCTTCTGATACAGTGCACTAATGCAATTTCTGTCTTAGATTTCAATTTTTAAGTCTTCAATGTACTAAATACTTAAGTAGGCTATCATGTCAGTGGAATTGCATATGCATTCTACATTCTAGATGTTCAAACATGAATTAGGTTATTTTTCTCCAGAATCATCTAACTTTCCAGTTATTTTTTCTTCTAGAGAGTTAATGTGTGTGTTCACAGTGGATGTTGACCTCATAGAGGCACTAATGTGGGGTAGGGGAAATGGGGACAAAATACCTCAGGTAAAACCTTTTGTTTGTCACTGTAAAAAGCTTTAACTTCTCAAATAAGGCAACCTCTGGTGTAGTAGATAAACATGCTGTTTTTTTTTTTTAAGTTTAGGTCAGGGCGTTTAGGGTTTAGGCAGCTCATTTGCTGCTTAGTTTCAAATATATGAGAAAGGGAAGCATTTCCTGTGTGCTTTCCCAACTCAAAAAGTTTAGCCCTTTCATGTCTTTCATCTCAAGATATCCTTATACTGCTAGTCTCTTATTTCATTCCTTTGTAACTGTTGAATTCTCTTTCTAAATATCTTGTAGATTTGGAAGTCATTCCCATTATTTCTACTCGTTCCCATTTATTTATACTAGCAAATATGTGATATTTTTTTGGTTCCATTGATAATTAGAAGAGAATATTTGCATGTCTTTACAAAAACTCTGGAGCTAGCTAATATCCTTCTAAATTGGTTTGACTTTTTTGGAGCTTTACTACTTTGAGTCGAAGGAATATGCGATGGACTTACTTAAATGTGCTCATACCTTGGAAACTATAGTATTGTTATTTACTTTCTGCTTATTTTTTCGGGATATAACCTGACCTCTTTCTACTTAAAATGTAAAAGCTACTTGATTCTGAAGGCATTCATATTGATGCAGGATACAACAGGGGCAACCTGCAACTGTCAAAGTTGCAGCAAACCTCGTGAGATTGATATCTTACAATAATAAGGTTCTGTTTCTAGCTTTTTCTGTTTTTTCACATTTCTGGGAGACTTTGGATTGGTTTCAATTTTATGATACACAATGATCTCAAACCCAATGTTAATTGCATTGCCATTTGAAATTTCTGATGAACCATCAAGAAATAAGCTAAATTCTACTTCATGAAGTGCAGAATGTTTAATTTATGGATTCAATGATTGATTTTCCTAGAACTTGACGGTATTAAACTCAAGAGGACAGTGTAGGGCCCCTTCCTCATGGGTTTTCCGAAATTCCTTTTTTTCAAATTTTGCGCTGGATGTTGTATTTAGATAAAGCACTTTTTCCTGTAGAATAATTTTGATTCTGCTTGTAATTCCTTTGTTTGACTTCTTCAGCTAAGTTGTTCATGTTTATTAAGTATGTGCATGTGGAAAGATAATTAATTGTCTACCTCTTTTTATGTTTTTTAATCAAGTCCTTTTCTTTTCTTCAATAAATATGTACATGGGGAATATTATATCTTGCAAGCTATGTAATTATTCTGGCTAGCTTGCTGTATTGTTGAGAATTGAGATGGGAGCATCTACCTATAAATTCATGTTCTTCAAGTATGTGCATGTGGAAAGATAATTAATTGTCTACCTCTTTTTATGTTTTTTAATTAAGTCTTTTTCTTCTCTTCAATAAATATGTAAATTGGGAATGCTATATCTTGCAAACTATGTAATTATTTTGGCTAGTGTGCTGTATGCTGTATAGTTGAGAATTGAGATGGGAGCAGCAGTTTTACTGCTTTGCTGTATGATTGGTACATTTTGATCTTGGAAAAGTTTTGAAGAAGGTTTTGGTTGTGATGATGAATAGCTACTGTAAATCTTATTTGACATATCGAAACCGCAGACATGTTCCCTTCTGTTTGCAATGCTGAATAGATTCTATGATATTGGATCTTTTCAGATTTGGGTGGGAATTCATTCAGTTTACTGTTGTAGTCATGTGATTTATTTCATCTGTATTTTTTACATAATATTAGGTTATTTTATCCTATTAGATGATGTTACAGCATAATGATGTATTTTGGTTCATTCGTTCATTTATTGCATTCTAAATTTACAGAATATGTTACAAGCTGGAATGATAGTGGGTGGATGGGACAAATATGAAGGAGGTAAAATTTACGGAATTCCTCTGGGAGGGACCCTTATTGAACAGCCTTTCACTATTGGAGGTTTGCTTCCAAATCTTTCTCTTTTTCTTCTGCTCGTGCTGAATTCTTTTGTATTATTTTTACCTTGCTGGCCTGTGGTTGTATCTCCTGTCAGTTTACTGTTACAATAGCAGTGTCTCTGTTGGCCATTGCCTTAGCTTGTAACTCAATCCTGCTCTGCAATTGCATAATCCCATTTGTCCAAATCTTATTTCTTTAGAATCCCAATTAAAATTACATTACAAACCTTAAAATGCACCCAGGGTATTCATCGCGTATGTATTAATAAATGATATCTTACGAACAATTTGCATAGCCAGTTCTTTGGGTGGGAATATGGTTGAAAAGAAAAATAGCTTTTGGCCCAATGTAACCATTACTTTATCTTTGAATCTTAGTGACTTATAATTTACCACTTATGCTATTTGTTGATAAGTTGTACCATGTAAATGTTGTGATGAAGTTTACAAAGTGGGAATAACTATATTGGATTGTTTGACAAATTATCTTTCAGTTTAAATATCAGAAGATAGAATTATTTTATTGATCTTAGGTGGTTCAGCTATATGATACACAGCGGAAATGAGAGTGTTGAGGTCACACTAGATTAGATTAATTCAGCTATATGATACACAGCGGAAATGAGAGTGTTGAGGTCACACTAGATTAGATTAAGTAATGTATGCATTAAAAAAAAAAGATGAGAAAAAAAAAAGAGAGAAACATATTTAACATGGTTTGAATGTGTGCATAAGAATCATCAACTCAAATTAAAAGAGGAAGGGGGAAGACCAAAAAAGAATTGGATTGAAACTATTAATAAAGACTTGTTATTATGCTTAAATATAAATGAGTGATGGCTACATATGAACCATATAGCAGATCTGACATAGTGGGATAAAGGCTTAGTTGTTGTTGATATTAGGTGTTTCAGTTCAATAAAGACCTGGCATGGTTTGGTGTAGTCCTTGTTGCAAATGTTACAGGCATTGTTTCACATATCTTTTCGATAATTGCAGCCGATGCCATCGTTTACTTGATAGTTGATGCAAATAATATCAACTTTCTTTTGGACAATTGTAATTAGGATGCCATGAAATATCTAATTGTTTGATACACCCTCTATTGCCATTGAATCACTTTTTTCTTTCCCCTCAAGACTTAGTTATCTCCAATGAAAAGACAGAATGTAGTTGGATTTTTTTGCTATCATTGTTAAATCTTGCCTTAACTGAGAAACACTTTCAAAATCTACCTTTCCCTGAACAGGATTTGATGTAGCTTCAAAACTATTCTTAATTGCCTTTATTATTCTTTCCATATTGAGTAGGAACTTGAAACTGTAAACTATGGCTTTTAATAATTGGGATATTGGCTTGATTGTTGCTTTCTTATGTGTTCAGGATCGGGTTCCTCATATTTGTATGGTTTCTTTGACCAAGCATGGAAGGAAGGGATGACCCAAGAAGAGGCTGAGGTTTGTACTAGTTTCAATAGGTTTCTTAATTTATGAAGAAGTTAACAGCATTATCACCAAAAGAATCCTGATATGAAGTTCAGGTTTTAGGTAGTTAACAGATTGGAAAATTGTGACATTGCTGAAGTGCTTTTTTCCTTCTTTTCTTGCATGGAAAGATTCAATTTTCTCTGACATTTTCCAAAGATTTAACTAAACTTGGTCATTAAAAGAGCTCTATTTTTCTTCATCAGCATCTTTTCCTTGTTTTTGGGCCAAAATCTTTTCCGGGTTGAGAAATTTACTGAAAATTTTGTTGACATATACATCTTACAACATGCTATTATTAGTCTAGCATACAATTATACCTTCCTTATTGTGGTTTCTTGTCTTGAAAATGATACATGTCAAGTCTAATTTTACCAGCTTCATTACTTTTGAATGTCTTTTGCAATAAGTTAGGCCTTATACATGTACTCTACCGTTGTATGCAGCAATTGGTGGTCAAAGCAGTCTCTCTTGCCATTGCTCGAGATGGTGCCAGCGGTGGTGTTGTTCGTACCGTGACTGTGAGTTAAATTTTTGACTCCATTTCTTTGTACCAAATCGATGTAAACATAACGGTCTTCAAATTTGGATTCTTTACAAGTATCTGATCATGGATTTTGTTATTTTGTTATAATATGGGCAAATTAAAGATTAATAATCTTTACTTCCTTTATGATGATGCACTCTATACATTTTTGATATCTTAAAATCTATTTACTGCAGATTAACTCCGAAGGAGTGACTAGAAAGTTCTACCCCGGTGACTCGCTCCCCCTGTGGCATGAAGAAGTGGAACCCAAAAACTCACTATTGGATATTCTGTCAACTTCTACAGCACAGCCAATGGATAGTTGAAATTAGGATGTGAGCGAGCAAAGAAACATTATATTGTGTGTAGGATTGTACTCTTGTAGCTTCCCGAAATGATTTATGGGACTTTGCTTAAAATTATTCCAAGATAAAAGCAAATTTACTGGATTTTGCTTTTGCTTTTAGTTTATTTTAATCCGACTAAGCTAATTCTTGTTTTTCCAATTCATTATCAATGTTGTTGTTCATTCATGAGAGTGAAGTTGATGCATCTTTTAAAGTGAAGCAAAAATAAGATAGTTGAGCACCTAGCAATGGCTACAAAATGAGGTCAAAACTTCCTATTTGTACTTGTTAGCCCCTTCATCCAACTGCGGATATTATTAACTCAATGCAAACATTAGAATTGAGTCTCTTAAAAAACTTTACCTCTTAGTGGAATTTCGACAGTTTGTGTGCCAACACTGAACATCTAAAGAAGAGAGCACTGCCAAAGAATTTCTGAAATTCATTTTGAGAAATTTCTTTAATTGGGTTAAAAGGAGAAATCTACATATCTATACACTCGTGAACTAAATCATATAGCTTTCACGCTTTTACTCTCTAAGATACAATCTTGTGGGAGGATTGAGTTTCAACCTAGGAGAAAGAAAGAAAGAAAATTTTGATGATTGATCTCTCAGCATCATCATATTTGGAAACCTTTGCACCAGAAAGTTTTCTCAGAAGTGCAACTCTTTTGACTCTGAGCTTTGCATTCTTCAAAGTTTTAGCAGAATTTCATCTAAAGGGAGATCAAACTCAGCCACTTCATCATGTAAACTACTACTAGCCATTCAGCCCAAAGTTCAAAGACAAAGCATCAATCTTCAAGGGGGCAGAGTTTCTTTCCTTTTAGACCCTTAAAAATAGCTGCACTTAGACCGTGGCATCAGCATCGTAACTTCTACCAATTATATAGTAAGCTTCAACGCGCCTATATCTAGCTGGCTAATTTACACATTTCCACCATCAGAGCTGCTACAAGCTTGATTTGGGAGGACACTGTTCCCAAAATCTCCATCTAAGCTCATCTGCTGGACTTCTTGCGGTGAAAGGATCTTTATGCAACGTACACAGTTGACGAACTCCCTAAAGGCATAAAGATATGCACAAAGATTACACAAAGACATCTTGAATGCATAATTTAGTTAAGGTTATTACAGAGCGCAAACTGAGGAAAAGGACTAGCCATGGTTGCCAAATTGACTTAATTGTAACTAGAGAAGTGATAAACATGCACACAATGTGATGTCAGGAATCATGAGAAAATGACAACTCAAAGGATGAAGTTTGTGAACTTACTCCCAGGGGTCGTCACCAACTAGCAAAACATCATTCTCATGATCCACATACACGAGTTTCCAACCTATTCTTTGTCTATCCTCCAGTTGGCCCTCTATGCCAAACCTTCGAGCTAGATCTTGTTTAAGCTCTTCGTAACCTGAGTAACGAGCAATATCTATTGATCTTCCAACAGCTCCACGTTTATAAACCTGCACATGAACTTGCTAAGTCAGCAATGAAAAAGATAAACAAAATTTGAAGGAAGAAACTATGCACTCAAAATCTTGAAAGCAAATGCCAAACAAAACAGACCTTGGTATATGTTCGCATGCGTGGTAATTGTGGTGCAGCCCATGCACCTCTATTCATGAAGCTGTTATCATTTATGGTGGAATCAATTGAATTAAATGTCATGTCTGGAACTCCAAATGACTGAGAAACCATTGATGACGAAAGTTCAGGCTGAGTTTCCTTAGGGTTTTCATAGCTGGAAATCATTCCGCCTCCAGTATCAAGATTATTTGAGAAGTCTTTTCCAGATCCCAACATCCCCTTCGTAGTTACAGATTCAGGCATCATTGGCATTCCAAACTGGTTGTCAATGTTAGCCCCAAATGAAACGTTATGTCTTGGATCAGCCTGAACTTCTTGACTCGTGTCTCTAAACAACACTGGCTGAGAATTGAAAGACATTTGGTGGGTACCATGTGGTAACTGAGCATCATTTTGAGAAAGACAGACTGAAGTTGCTGAAGATGAACTATCCAAATACTCCATCTGTGCTCCAGAAGCATTGAGGTATGGATGGTGACCAAAAAACCCTTGGTTCTGACTCTTGGAGACATTCAGTGATGGCTTAACATCAGATTTCTGTAGCAAATCTTTAACTAAGTTCCCACTAGCAGACATGTTTTCTAAACCACTAGGGCTTAAGAGGGTTGCAGAAGGATGAGCAATCTCATCACCCATTGCTGCACTTCGATGAGTCCTGCCATTCATGATTTGCTGAACTCCATTTGGGCAATTGTTCGTGGATGGAGAAGTAGAACAAGATGGAACATCATCAGTAATCCCTGACTGACCTCCACCAGCAGCCCCTGTCAGTAAACTGCTGCCAGATGCAGAGAACTGATTCGTTGTTGGGGTAAGAGAGTGTCCCACTTGTCCATGAAGTTCGGGAAGTACACCAGATTGATGATGCTGAAGCTTCGGTTGCTGGGATGGTTGACTAAAGCGAAGATTATTTTGACTATTGGTTCTTGTTATCTGCTGCGGGATGGAATGGGACTGTGGTAGAGAGGTAGAGGTTGTTTGAGATGCATCTTGTGTTTGACTGGATGCCACAGACCTGGAAAAGCTCTGAGGTGCATCCAAGAGCTGCTTCTGTGGATCACTAAGTTGCGGAAGTTGAGAAGTCTGCTGCAGTGCAGATTGCTGTGCCAAAAGTGATTGCTGTTGCTGATGGAGCTTCTGTAGAAGTTGAAGCTGAATTGGGTTCTCTGGAAAACTCAACTGCTGACTAATAAGTTCAGGGGACTGGGATGCCACTAAATTTTGTTGTTGATTCTGACACAGACTTTGTGGCTGCTGTGGCTGTGATGACTGCAGGTTCTGAGGAAGGTTTCTTTGAAGCTGATGGCTAGATTGTTGCTGCTGAAGAGCATTTTGATTTTGAACCAGACTTTGTGCCTGGAGAAGTTGAGCTTGCACTTGGCTTGCAGGCAAAGATTGACCAATAAAAGTTTGTCTTGGCTGCTGAGTAAGATCAGTTAACTGCTGCTGCGGCTGAATTATGGAGCCCAATGGATTCAGTGTAGCAGCTGCAGGCAGCTTTTGAAGCTGATCAAGTTGTTGCACTTGCTGCTGGGGAGGCCTCTGTGCATTAAACTGCAAGGTGTTCTGCTGAGGACCTTGTGGTGCTGGCAAACCTAACTGACGTGAAATGTCTCCTCCGGAAAGGTTTTGTAGAACAGAACCAGATAATGAATGCAAGTAATTTGGCTGCGTCGTGTTAGCCAAGGAAGGACTCTGCTGCATGTTCATCCATTGAACTAAGCTCAGACCAGGGAGTGCTTGTGGATCCTTCATCCCAAAGTCATCACCAAGCCAGGGCATTGTTCTCTTGAGTAGATTATCTAGGTCGGACAAGTCGTCATCTGCAAGAAGCAACAGAGAGGATATAGGTTAGAAATTCTTCAAGGCCAAAAGTCTTCGAAAAAACTTCAGAGGAAAGTTAATCAATGTTTCAATCAAGCCTGAGTTCACCAGAGGCCATGCACTATTCATAGGCCAGAGGTGAAGATACCTTTACAGGTCAAAGATTTGACAAGGCAGGACAAAGAAAGCATCCAGCTTAGTCCATAATACCTTGACATGTTTTTGTCATGTCATTCTTTTCTGAACAGATAAAAGGATCAGCTGATGCCATCCATTTCTCCAAGTTCACAAAAATTATCAACTTTTCATAAGGATAGCAAGTAATGGGTACAGAGAGTGGAAAGATCAACCACTATATTCTGTATCCTAAGGAGAGTATCTAACAGAGCAAAAGAATTTAAGTGTGAAATAACATACAATTCCGCCACTCATGTTGATATAAACTACAAGAAGACTATATTGACACGTGCCGGGGTGAATAGAAACAAAAAAGGGATTGAAAAAGATGAAGAAAATTGCATTGGGAGTAAAAGCAGGATTGTCATTTTACCTGGCATTCCAGGTTGTCTAGGACGCTTTGGTCTAAAGAATGAGGGAGTTGGGCAGATGAAAAATGGGGCTGTTACTGGTTCAATTTCCCAAATTGAGACCCGATTACGCCTTTCTCCTGCAGTTGACTCATCCCAACCAACCTAATCAGGAGTGTGAATCACAAATCTTTTAGCAGAATATATTTATAGGGTGTTTTGACGAGTTAAAAATTTCCAGTCTTGTACCTGCAAATTACGCCATTGTGAATTCTTCCACCTTACAGGATCCAGATCACTGATGCCTGTAATTGTACCCATGTATCTGCAGTAGTGTACAAAACGAATTGCTTATTTGAGAATGTAACCAGAACATAGTATGCAATAGAAAGGCAGAAGCTTAGTACTGAGCAGCAGATGTTTCCCTGCTCTACATACATCACTAGAACATATCATGGCAAATTAGAGGGAAGATTGCTACCTTCTTGTTCCTGATTCTTCAGTTTCAAACATCATTCGGAACCGCATGCCAAGAGATATTTGGTTACTGCAAACTGCTTTGTAGTACTTGGCTAAAGGGATTACAAATTCTGATGGACTGGCCCTGCTCATATTAGGTACAATAAACAAGAAATTTTTACAAAGCGGCATTGTTTAGATTTCCAGGGAAAAATAAATCAACATAGTCAACTTGTATAGACAATGCAGATGACAGGTTAAGTAGAGAATGCGTAATTAGGTATCGCAATAAATAATTCACCGTGGATTATAAAAGACTGTGAACGGGCTAGTGTTTGCAGCTGCATGTGCTGCTGCAGCCAGGATCCCTATGTGCATGCTATCACTTGACAGAACTGACGATGACAAGTTGGTTGGTTGCCTGTTAGCTCGTCTAATTCCCAGCAATAGCTGTTGCTTTTCATCCCTATTCACAAGCATTGAGAAATTAAAGTCAGAAACGGCAGAATTCAGATAGGAGAAAAGGGAATCCATTTCAAATGTTGGTATCTCTGAAATCCAAATGTTAATTTGAAACTGTTACCAGTAATACTGAACAAGTACAATACGGAGTTCACAAGAAAAAGTTGTAGAGAAGAACATTCACAAAGAATCAAGAACAAAAAATCACCGTGCTTAATCTCATTACCTAATGAACAAGACTGAATCACCTGCAAAGAGCCTCTTCCCACTAACAAAAAGACTCCAGCCAGTAGTAAGCAAGTGACGTTTTGGTTGCCCTGCATTATAAGATAATGGAAGTTGGAAAAATTAGAAAAAAAAGAAGTAAAGCGTTAAGCAACTGCAAACTTTCTCTTCCTTTTTCCCTCTTCACATAAGTATATGAATGACAATGAGGTACTTGAGGTCAGAAGTAATGAGTATATAAATCAGAAAGAAGATACCAAATGAAACCTACCTCGATAGATATGGCGAAACGTCCATACATTGTCATGGAGATCCCTGGCCATAAGTTCTTGGGCAGGCGGTTGCATCGTGAAGTCCTAAGAATGTATGAGTATGGGGTATCTCAGAATTAGATATAATTGTAATAATCAAATGAAAATTTAAAGCAAATCAACAGAAAAAAAAAAAAAGGAAAGAGAAGAAGCCAGGAGGATTTGTTCCAATTACCAGAGCGGGGAAAATCTTCTCTGCTGCACGGCGTGGAACTGAGAAACCTCCATGGGTGCTTGTATCACTAGCTGTCAAAGTCTTACAGAAAAATTCTGTTTGAGGTTTATTAGCCTTCGTTGACAAATCTGACCTCAGCAATGCATCCTTGTCAAACTGCCAATTAAGAGGACAAGAATTAGTTTTTTACTGCTAATCTGAAACAACATGAACAAGTATTTCTTAAAGTTTTTCACTTGCTTCATTAAATTTCTCTCATGTCCCAACTCTAAAACTAGTAATGATTATGATTCTGTCTAAACCAGCCAGAAGGGGAAAACAAACCCAAAGAGATGTCCTTACCGAAGGAACTGGTTGTAGAGTCATCTGGGCATACACTTCATCAGTTTCTGGATCTGCCTGAAACAAAAATAGATGTAAAGGTAAGCTTTAAGCAACTGAGGACATCCAAATTCAGTAAAGTAAAATGGCACTGAAATGCTAGGCAGGCTGTACATGCAGGGTAACGTTGTGGAGGAGACATAAGAGCTTTGAGGGAAGATTAGGGTAGTTTGGTATTTGACCATCCACATCCTTCTTCATAGATGCTGCAACCTGGAATTTACAACATAACATCAGTAAAGAGATGCTTTTCTCAAAAGCATAGAAGAGAGGCTTCATCTTACCCTCTAAAAATGCAGTTACCATGTAGTCAAAACTTCAAAGATGCATTTTGTTCTAAAATCTTAGCTAATCTTTTGAGCTTCATTACAACCAATTGATTCACAAAAACATGTCAAACATAAACAACGTTGCAAAGCCATTATCATGATCTCACTACCACTTGCTGCTCCATTTTCCTGACAAGAATCTTACACAAATGTACTACACATTTTTCAGAAGACAACCGAAGCACCTATACGTTATTGATAAAATACTCACCAAGAGGGAAACTTTATTAAGCCAGCAATAATTCTGAAATTGCCACCAATTGAACTTAAATAAGGATATAAACATCATTCAAGCTTGAATCAGAAAACTATTAAACCTACATTCCATTGCTCCATGACTAAACGCAAGATCGAACCAATTACCCAAGTGACTCTTAATACGACGCAAACATTTTCTTACATTTGCAACTAGTGTTCATTTCAGGCAAAATTCAACACAATAAAATTAGAAACAAACCAATCACACTTAGAAATTCCAGTCCATGTCCACAGAATGCCATATTATGTATCAATTATAAATATGGGATACAAACAGAAAACATGTTTCCTTGTATTGAGTCATTTTAGGGTAATGATCTCCTATATCAATAATGATAAATACTACACTTGTGCATGGTTATATTGTTCAAAACTTACCTCTTAAAATGGGTTCCCTTGCATGCACTTTTCAAGGAATGCAATTGTAAATTTCTTCTTCTCTCAATAGCATTAGGGTACAGAGTATTATCACACATCATTTTGCTTAACTCAATTTCTACTGGGCTAATTCAACTCTCTTTTGGTTTAAATCTTTTCTTGTTCTCCACATATGCCCTCATACCACTTCCTAGTATAATATACTACGAGTTAGCTAATTCCCCACTTGCAGTAACTGTTAGTCTCCTACTTTTAATTCCAACATATTCCTAAACTCTATTTATCCTCTACCAATTTTCCAACTTCTTTTCATTTTATTATTGTTGAGTCCTTCCCACTATTTCAACAAGCTCAAGGAGCCTTTATGATGTAATGATAATTTTTTTCCCCTGAAAATTGCCATAGCCAAAAGGTACATAAGCTTGTGGAACTGAATCACGCATTCATTTAAAGTCTAAACAACTTTAATTTCGCTTTTTATCCTCACATATCATCAGCAAAGTTTCTATCTTACCTATATCAACATAAAGACAATACCAACACAGACATAGTTAAAGTAGTTAAAGTTGCACAAAGGTAGGATATGGATCTTTCCTTGGTAAGAATAAAACCAAACATGGGACTCAACCATTCCATAACAACAACACATGATGCAGCAGCACCTCAATAGGTGACATGTTAAACACAAAAGGCGCACACAATAACAACCACCAACCATATGCTGACATAAATCCATTAAGACAAATATTTAGAATACATACTAGTACACAACAAAAGCACACATAAATACACAAAAACATAGGAAAACAACGTTAATCACTAAACCATACATTGATTTACATCTATGTCTATGCATAAATATATAAACGGGATACAAGAAACACACAAAAAAATAGTATTGCTAAGAAAGGAACAGCAAGTCCAAAGTCTAGACCTGTTCACTATGGCCTTGAGGGAAGTAGACAACGTGGGTCCCAGCGGCCGGCAAGTTCACCAGAGGACCAGCACAAGCTTGCCATAGCTCAGGGTTAATACTCTTTTTATTATCACCTGTTAAATAACATTCCCGTTTATCAACTCCCACGTGTCAACACTATTAAATCTTCCGACAAAAAAATCACACACAAAATTGAAGAAGAAAAAAACGAACTTTTAACTGAAAGTGAGCTAAATGTAAAAATTATCCCTGGATTAATACTCAGTTTCTTGGTTTAGGTAAATCTAAAAAAGAGATTTTTAAGCAAAAAGAATTTAAAAATTAAAGCCAGCCCACAAAATATTTTGCTTAGAAGCGGAAATTTTAACTCAAATCTTCCAATATTATGTGATCTCCGATTATTTCAATGTCTAAGATATTCCTAAACTTAGAAAAATAAGCTAAAACACATATATAACAGAAAAATACATAAATACAAACCTTCAGAGGGATTGGTCATGGCCGTAGCTGAATTAGCTCCGGCGCCAGTAGCCGGGGACTTCATTTTACTTCTTTTCAGATGACCCTTTACCTCTTTAAGTTCAAAGAACAATGGTTGTAGACTTTTACCGGAGACCCATTTCTTCTGAGACTAATCGGAGCTCCGATGACAACTCCGGCGACCCAAAAGCAGCTAAACTTTAACAAGCTTAAAAAGCTATAAAAAAATGGATATCAAAATAAATAAAAATCTATCTCACAATGGATCAATCTCAAAACAACAACTTTTCCTATCCTTCTCAGCTGGAATAAAGAAAAGAAATATCAAAAAAAGTCTTTTTTCTCAAAGAAAAAGGAAAAAGGAGTAGACTTTATCGTCAAATATCAAAAAAGAAACAAAAGGGTCTCTGTTAATCTTGATGTAGAAAGGTCTTAGCCGGTCCCGGAGAAATATTCCCGGCCAGTGGCCGGTGCCCGCCCGGAAAATGGGACGAGAGAGAAAAGCAAGAATATATTGAAAAAATAAAAAAGGTACAACTAAGAGAGAAGAGGAAAGAGGAAGAAAGGAAGGAAGGAAGGAAGGAAGGAAAGAGGGGGGAGACAAGAGAAGCTTTGGAAAAGGAAGGGATGTTGAGGATTGCAGAGACCAAATTGCAAAATGCTGCTGCTCTTACTTTTTAATTGCCCCCTGTTCTACACTACACTCCCCAGACACAACACGCACAACACACAAAAACACTCTATAGCTCTCTCACACACACAGTCACACAGTAATACTACTAATACTAACAGTAACAGAGACCCTTTCTCCCTCTCTGTCTCTCTGTCTATCTCTCTCTCTCCCCCTTTCTTTATATTGACACACACACACACACACACTCTTTTTCTTCTTGTTCTTCACAGCAGCACAACAACAACAGTAACAATAAAAATAATAATAATAATGAGTTAGAGCATTCTCTCTTGTTTGTTGATTCTTTCTTTCTTTAATTTGGGCTTCATAAAGTTTTCACTTTCTTTGCATTCTTCTCTCTCTTTCACTATTTTCAGGGAGGAAACAATATAAACAAAGGCAAAAAAAAAAATTCATTTTGGGATTTTGGAAAGAAAATTGATTGTTTATTCATATTTCAGTGTTTTGTCTTTTTGTCTCATAACTCAAGAATGGGTTGATGGGACTGATGACAAAGGTGGCCTCACAAAGTTGACCCATTGAGAGATTAGATTAATTAAGGTTATAACTTACAAGGAAGATTATTATTATTTACCTCTAATTATGATTATTGTCTCTTACTGTTCATTATGTCAACTTCTTTTGCTTTCTCTAAATTAGCCCTTCAAAAATTCTTTTTTTTTTTTTTTTGAAAAAAAAAATGTATTATTTCCGTCGGTCTATAAGTAAACGATATCAAATTCAGAAGAAGAAAGACAGTCCAAAATTCTTTTTTTTTTTTGAATAAAAATGTATTAATTCCACCTGCTTATAAGTGAAAGATCTCAAATTCAGAAGAAAAAAAGAGAATAGTGTAAACTTAAATAATAGAGTAAAATTTCGCAACACCCGTATTATAATTGTATAAGAAATGATTGCTGATGTTGTGAAAAAGAAACATTTATTCGTTCAACTTGCTTAAATATGTATACTTTGTTAGAAAAGGAAATCATCCCACAATATTTTGATATCTTTTAACTTAAATAATATAGAAATGGCATTAAAATTCTAAAATAAGATAAAAACTCATATGAAACGGGTTCATATATAAGACATGTTTTATATATAAAATGGGCAATTAATGACCGTTATTTTTATTTTAATTTCTTATCACTTTTAGTGTGCAATGAAACTATGATTAACTCTGTTTAATAAATGAATTTGTTTTACATGAGACTAACTACTAAAATAAGAATGGGGTTTATACATCAATGAGCCAGTGAATCCAAGAAGTCGAGTTTGGAATAAAAATTGCATAAAAATATTAATAGAAGTTATATTTTAATTTTTTATGTAGAAATTTTGATTTTTTTTAAAGGATTTAATTGAAATTTTTTATTTTTTATAGGCTTTAGGAAATAAATGACTATTAATTGTTTTCCTTCTCAATTAATTAATTTTCAATATTTACATATTTAATGGTTGTTTCATATTTTAATTTGAGAATTTATTTACTTTTACTCTTGTGAAAAAATAATGTGCACTATTCTATGACTTATTTTGTTCTATATTATTTGTTTCTTAATTGCATAATTTCCTAATCTTCAATATTGACAAATGAATGTCAATTAAAACTTAAAAAACCACCAATTTGTCATATGCATAAACCAATTTGGCCCTTTTTATGAATGTTAGGAAAATTAAAAATAGTAACGGATACAAAAAATAGAAATTTTCATACAAATGTTTTCGAAATGGTACAAAAAAAAATTCCAATTTAATGAGAGCGACTGCACATGTCAAAAGCATCAACTTAAGGGATTAGAGGGTAACAGACAAAAATGTTTTTGCTAATTTCTCATTTGCTCAATTTATGAATTTTATTCTATGTTCTTTTTTTTTCTTAAATTCTTTTAACTACCCTATTTTGCATATTCTTTGTGCATGCTTAGTTTATTTTGTTTTTCCAAAAAAGAACAATGAAGTGTTGGCTGTATTATGACTTTCCCTGTTCCTAGTATATCCCATTTTTTCTTTGTGACTACAAAACATAAAATTCTACTATATTTGGAATATGGAAAGTAGATTTGAGCAAAATTAATTTTCTTGTTATATTTTATATATTACAAAATTTTAGAATAAAAAATATAGTATTTGTAGTCACTAACACAATCTCGAGAATTTAAAATTTTCTAACAAAATCATCAAGTTGAGTTTGAAGAGTCATTTTTTTCTTGTTTTTATTTTCAAACGAGAATCAAATATTTGCCGGTTTAATAGATTCAACTCAGTGCTCAACGCAAAAATATTCTTTTTTTAAAACGCGAAACGTAGAACTATACAAGAAAGTGAAGCAAGTTGTAAAGCATTTGTATATGCCAATCACACAAAAGAGAACGTAACAATATATTTTCTTCATTTTGGCTTTCAATCTCTTGTAACTCAAACATTCAACCTAACCCTTCCCCAAATCCCTTTGTCCCTCTCCAAGAAATAGTTGTTGGATTGTAATTAATACTCTTACCAAAAAAAAATTCAGCATTTATCCACTCCCTTTATCCTTCCAAAATCATAACTAAACCACAAGCTCATGAAGCAAAGTAGATATGGAGATGGTGTTGGCATGGCATTGACCATCTTTTTCACACTCTTTTTCCCACCTTATTGCCCTCATTTATCAAGACAACGACCAAAGAATTGTGCAAAGTTTTAACCCCATTTTTCCTCTACATTATTTACTTTTTCGATTGATTTCCTATAAAACACGTACATATATACAACGACGAATTAATCGTAATTTTAATACACAATAAAAGCGGCGGTAAAAAATTAGAACTAAGATTTCAATAATGATTAAATAATTATCTGTTTCATATATGAACCACGTCTTATATACGAATCGATTTTACAGGAATTTTCGTATTACTTTTTTTTATCTATTTCTCTCTATGAGTACTATTTTGATGTTTTGGTAGATTAAGATTTGGAAGTTCCTTTCCATAAAGGTGATAGTTGAAACAGTTGATTTTATACAAAAACACTCATTTCTTAGGAATTCCTACAAAAATGAATTAGTTGTACATTGTACAAATTTATACAGCTCAACCTATTTTGTCCAACATTAAACATGCACAGTGAGGTAAATATTGGATTGGATGTAGAAATGATTGTTTATACTCTGTGTGATTAATTTCTGCACTAAATTATTTGTCTTAATTAGCAAAGCTTTGCAGTTGAAAAGTACGGTAAATAAATTATCTTCTGCAAGTTATGATGTCATGCAATATTAATTATGACTCAATGCAAATGCTATTCATTCATATCTGAATTTATATTATGCAGTTTGTTTTTTTTGTTTTGATCACTGCCACATTCTCATGGCACTGCTAGATAAAGCTTTAGAGTGGTCCTTTTTTTCATGAAAAAAAAAACCTTAGAGAATGGAACAATCTTCTCTGTGTCCATGTGATCTTAGAGATCTAAATTCCTTAAATTAATTAATTAAATAAAGGCTAGTGATTAAATAATGATCTATCCACTCCATCCCACTTTCTTTTATTCAATTCAATTCAATTTTCTTTTAAAATAACAAAATCAATTTTATTAATTTTCCTTTTCCTTCACAAAATCCAAGAGCAAGAAACCAGGGCTAAACAATTATAACCCTAAAAATAAGAAGCAACAATATTAGGAAAATTTTCAAGTAAATAGTTATCGATTAATTTTATATATATATATATATATATATATATATATATATTCTCCAATTTCCTCAAACAAAATTAATGCTATAATTAAGATAAACATATTCTTTATAGTCCAAGCTATCGCAACTGCAGTTTCTTTCCAATGGATTATTTTCAAACAAAAAAATTTAACTATTAGCCGCTTTTTCTTTTTCTTTTTTTTTTGAAATATTAAGATGATTTAAATAACACATAGGAGATCTTTAAACGAGACATGTAGAAAACAAAAATTTATTAATTTAACTGAAAAGGTAAAAGAAATATAAAAATAAATTGAAAATAAATCATGAGAAAAAATATGTTATATTTAAGTATAAATTAAAAAATGAGTTTAAACGGTGCCAAAATGTAATTTATATAACCAACCCTAATGAGATAAAGTCTTTAATTGTTCTTGTGCTTGTATTATATAACCTTCACAAAGATGGCTCTTGAAGCATAGAGCCAATTATGTTTGATATTCATTTGTTTTCAATGCTAAGAGAAAAATGTAAAAGTTTATGTTAAAGCACATTTGACTAATTTATTATATGTTGGCATTAATGTGCTTGAGTAGTGTAATAATCCAAGCTCACGAGTAATCATGGACTAAATAAGATCATGTCCACATTGTGCATTAATGAGTAAAGGCAGAATTTCAATGATGGTTAAGCCACTCCATTTTTTGGGTTTTTTTTCTATAAATTAATAGATTCAAATAAAATATACATGATAATAAGATCATGTACACATGTTATTTATTAGAAAAATTTCCAAACTAACCTTATAAAGTCCTTAAAAGTTAAAAATAGCATAGAGGAAAGAAAATGGAAAAAAAAAATTTATAACGATAATGAAAAGAAACGTGGAAGAGAGAGACTTACAAAGATTTAGAAAAAAAAAATGATATATTTACATATAAATGAAAATATGTGTTAGTACAATTGAAGTTTGTCCATATAACCTACCTCGTAGAGTAGGATAAAGGCATTTATTATTGTTGTAACGACAAATAGTAAATTAATAAAAAAGCATAAATTTAACCTATTTATCATAAAAAGTATTTATATTATTTACATACAAAATGTCAAATTTTTGTATATACTCATTATAATACATTCTTCACAAAAATTAGTACAAATAATTTTTATAATAAATAATTTAAAGTTTTAAACTTGGGTTTGTCCTTTCAATTAAAATTTTACAAAGAAAATATTTTATAAGACCGGTGATATTGTAATTAGAAAAAATTTCTTTAATGCAGGCATGAATTATACTTTATATGTTAATACCTTAATTTTGTATACGTTATATGCTAATATTTGATACTTTATACGCTAATACGTTAATTTGTTATACTTTATAAGCTAATCTTTTATACTTAATTTATACTCTAATTTTTTATGTTTTATAGGTTAAAACTTAAAACGAATCTTTCTTTAAAAATGGAAAAAAGGATTGCGGGTTTACTTAGAAGCCGGGGGCTCACACATGCGCCGTGTACGGACAACACCATTAAGATTGGGAATGACGATTAAATAACTAATTAAGTCGATATTAAGAAACTCTTAATTACTCATTCTTTCCATTAGTTCTTTAATCATCTTTCTGCGCCCGCTCCTCCTGTGACGTGGCTTATAACTTTTGGGGCCCAATTAGCATTATGCGATGTTGACAGCTCTACTTATTATTATTATTATATTTTTTTTAAATGATACTTTTTTTTTTTTGACATTTTGCACAATATTTAAAGGAAAAATTACAAAAATCATTCTTAATATTTATTGAAGTTTTTTTCATCATTCACAATAATACAATTTTTTTGTTCACCTTAACAAATTGTCTTTCTTTCCACTCTCGTTTAATTTTTTAAACTAAATCCACCGATGATGTTTGTGTATTTTTTACTAAAAAACACAAACATTAGTAACAACAAGTAAGACTTTATAGTTTATTCCACTATGTAAGATTAGTTATATAGATCATATTTCGTCATCATATTTTATCAATACAAATATTTTTATTTATATTTAAGTATAAATTTTTTTTATCATTTATTTTCAATTTTTTTTATGTAACCCTCCTTCTTTTAGTTTGAGTTAATGTTTCTCTATTTTTTTACTAAAAATCAGATATAATTATATAAAATAATCAATTTAACATGTATTTTAGTATAAATGACATAATTGTATAATTTTACATGTAAGTGATGAACAAAATTTCAAGTTTTTTTTTTTTTTTTTGCAATTTTTCCTATCCCAAATTACTCCAAAATTTGACAAAGACATCCACTCATGAATAAAACGAATCACAATGGATGATGTTGGAAACAAACAATGAGTTTAGGATTGGGATATGGGTGTCATGCTAGTAAAACATTTTCTGATTCTGTCTTATGTAATACAAATTCTAATTGTCTTAAGGTAACAAAAAAGAAATAATTATTCTATTTACTACTGCTTAACAAGATTTCATTAATTTATATATTTTACTCGATTCATGATTGTCAAGGCTGCCATAAGTATGCGTTACATTACACTAAATTGAAAAAACAAAATTTTAGACCTACAAAATTCTAATTATTTTGCATGGATGTTTTTGCATGAAAAAGTCTTTTGCCGGTAATGTGCTAAAAAAATCTACAATTATGTCTTGTAGGTTTGTATTTTTTTCAGATTCCAATGAACATATGTTCATGTTTTTTTTTTTAACTAAAATTTATATTAAAGAACGTGAAATCAATCCTTGCAATTCATGGAATATTTTACTTGGTCCTTGCAATTCAAATTTTATTAAAGAATGTGAAATCCATGCAAAAAAAATGGAGGGATTTTTTATTTTTTATTTTTTGGGATTTTGGATGTCATCTAGTTTGTCCATGGATTGTGATCAAAATATTCCGAAGCTAAGGTTAAAACTAATTGAAGACAGTACAACTCTTCTTTCAAATTAAGAAAAGAGCTAGGCACTAAAGCAATTTTCTTGGTCAATTATGTTATTTTCAATGGCCAACTTCTTTCTTAGCATTGAAAACATTAATTTGTGGAATACTATTATTATTATTATTATTATAAAGATTAACAACCAAGAATGTTTTGACAATTTTGAAATAGTCAATATATATATATATATATGGTCTACAAATTCTAAATGATAATTACTACGTTTATAAATATTAAAAAGCTCACGTTTCGATTATGTTTTACGTAAATCAGTTGAACAGGCTAGGATTCCCTAATTTTATAGCTACCCTTGTCTATATCTCCATTTATTTTTTGTATTTCCATGTAATATTCCAATCATACATAGGCAGAGTAAAAGATTGGGATTTGATTGACTCGAACATAAGTTATAGTCTAATCGTATAAGTTTAATTTAAAATATTAACTTTTTTGACATATTCAGTAGAGGCTACATTCTAATTTACTTTTCACTTACTTTTTTAGAGATGGAGGACTTGCATCGATAAATTATTTCTTACTTACTTAACTTTTTTAAGGGGAGAACTTGGATCAAACTTTTCTTTTTTTTAGTGGGAGGGTTTGGATCAAGAGGGTTGGAGGGAGAAAATCCTTACTTATTGCTAACTTTTCTATCTATATACTATTTTTGGTGAATTTCTACCTATTTCTAATTTACTTACCTTTTTACAAGGGGGAGGACTCGAATCAACAAAGTAGGAGCGAGAGAACCACAACTTATTCTTAACTTACCTATATATTGCCACCTATATAGACGAGACGACGCCACCAGATCAAGGGAGTTGGAAGAAGAGAACCTTAACTTATTCCTAATTTACTTACCTCTGTCTACCTATATACTATTTTAAGGAAGGATCCAACCGGTTAAAAAAGGTTGGAAGGAAAGAACCCAAACTTATTACTAACTTATGTACTTATATCCTATTTTAGGGAAAGGCCTCAACAAGAGCAAGAAGATTGGAGAAAGAAAACCCTACTTCTCATACCAAAATTCTTACGACAATTTTGAAACATGACATTTTTGAAAGGCGTTCATTTTTCCACAAAAGTACTAAAAGTCTAAAACGATGGAATTTGTAGCAAGTATAAAATTGTGTAGAAAGGCATTTATTTTGTCGTAATACTAAAAGGGATGATTGGAATTGGTAGCAAATAGAAAATTGTGTTTTGAGTGTGATTAAAGCTCACGGAAAGGGCAACAAATGCAAGGCAATCAAGTTGTATTTTCTGTTTTTATGTCGTATTAAGAAGGTATTCTAGGAAAAAACATGTGGATATGAACATGATCTGCATACATATTCATATCAAATTTCTTGACTTGAACACTATCGATAATTACTTCCTTCACAAGTAACCTAAAAATGACCTAAGATGACCAATTTATTGTTTAGGTTAGTTGTTTAGCTTTAGTATAGGACACCTACATAAACTATATACATGTGTGTAAATTATATTTTTAATACAAATATATTTTGGATGATTATTTTCCATATAACTTGTTCATATATAATTAATTCACTAATTGACTCAAATCACACAATCTAACACGAATTAGGTGATTTGCATATCCCTTAATTACTTGGTTCAAGTTTAATGCAAACTAAAATGAATATTCAATTGAATATACAAAATATATTTTTTGGATCTATTGTTTCATTTTCTATTTCATTCTACGAATACATGTCACATATTTTTAATTAAAACCCTATCAAGTGATTATTGAACTTTAAGGAACAAGTGTCAAAGACATGTAACGTATATCCATATAATAGAACAAAAAATGAAACACTAAATGTAGAAGATCTATTGGGTAAAATATAATATCTAAACATAAAAATTAATCGAGAGCAACCAAAATTAAACCCCTCACAACCAATATGCAAATCAGCATTTAAAAGTCATAACATAAATACGTAAAATTGATAGTTTATTACTTTAGATTAAAGCCTAGATAAATATTCCAATTTACAAGTTTGAACCTTGATTAGTAATTTATTGATGGCTAAACTCTACACATATGACTTAGTAACATAAATTCATATTAAAAAGTTGAATTAATAAAATACATATGACTCTTTTGTTATTAATTATTATCTACTAACTCAACTGATGATTTGTTGAGTTCATAATTCCCTAGCCCTAATACTTTGTCTTTGCAACTTTGTTCCAACTGCTAAGAATTAGTGCATTTACAACTTGTAAAGTGTACAACTTTTATTTTCAACTTGGGAAAATAAATCATTCAGACTTGGTGAATTTTTTTTTTCATCACTTATATTTAAAATGATGCAATTTAGTCAATTATACTAAAAAGTTGTACCAAATTTATCTTCTCATTCAATTCTATTTGATTTTCTAACAAAAAGTATATATATGTGAAAATCGTCTGATAATGATATGTGTATATTTTTTGTTAAAAAAATAGATGAGATTAAATAAATAAACCAATCTAATGTGTATTGTTAGTGTAAGTGATCAAACTTTATCATTTACATGTAGGTAATGAAAAAAAATTCAAAAAAATGTGAAGGCCTTTTTTTTTTTTTTTTTGCAATTTTTCCAATCAAATCCAAATTCCAAAGTGTAATTAAAAAACTAATTCTACTTCATTTATAGACTTTATTTTTATAATTTGAATAGAAAATTCTCACCCATCCTCTCATTTGTGGATTCTTGTAGGTCCCACAAGCCGTGTTTCCTGGATCGTGCGTGGTAGGGTCCATGGATTTGACCAAATGTGAATTAAAAAAAATTCTGCCCTTGATTGGATGTTCATGGCTGACGTGGGATCATCTGCAGCCTCGTAAATCCTGATGGCTTCGTCGCAAAATCGAATCTTAGCCGTCAATATTCCGGTCGGCGTGAAGTGGGTTTGGTTTGCGTCTCCTAAGCCTCTCTCGTCTGATTGGCCCGGCTTTCAATTCAAAAAGATGAGCCGAGCCGGCATATGAAAATCGGGTATGGCCCATTTCAGATTCTTTATGTACAACCTCATCACTCGTGCTTCACGAGCGTTTTTTTTTTCATTTCTTTTCTTTTCTTTCCCCAATTTCACTTTTAGGTTGTATTTGGCAATAGAATTTTTTCACATTGCAAAATTGCAAAGGTAAAATTGTAAAAATCAACCTTTATATTTGTTAAAAAAAAACTTTTTTCGCCACTTACACCTAGAATGATACAATTTCCCTAGTTATATTAAAAATTATACTAAATTTATCACTTTATCCAATTCCGTTTTAATTTTCAAAAGGAAAGTATCTATACATCACATCTTTTGATGATGATCGGCGTATATTTTTAGTTAAAATAATAGATGAATCAGATAAAAGTACAAATTTAGATGTGAGTGATGAAAAAAATTTCAAAACGTTAACAAAAGACATTTTTTCTTTTTGCAATTTTTTCCAATTACAAAATTGTAAAAGTGTCTACAAAGTGATTTTTAAAATGTTCGGCGTATATTTTTAGTTAAAATAATAGATGAATCAGATAAAAGTACAAATTTAGATGTGAGTGATGAAAAAAATTTCAAAACGTTAACAAAAGACATTTTTTCTTTTTGCAATTTTTTCCAATTACAAAATTGTAAAAGTGTCTACAAAGTGATTTTTAAAATGTTGGAATTACAGTATAAATTTTATTAAAATCATCTTGATAAACTCTCTATTAGGCACAAATCATTGAATGTTATGTAAGTCTTTTTCTGATATTGTTTCACCCTAATAATAATGCACCTCACTTATACTATATCATTAGTTAAAACTGTTAAAACACTAAATTGATTGTAAAAAATAATTAAAGATATAGATCGTGAACATCTTTGATCATTTCTTAAATTTCAAGAAGCCAAGAATTTTCTTACTTTTTCATCGAAATCTACTTTATTTCAATAAGATAATGAAAGTATTTTTTATTCTTGATTGACTGATACTCATACAATGAATTGATGGAGTAGCAATTTCTTTGTATTCAAAGATTTTATGACAATATGCAATATGTGCAATTGCAGCAATACTTAGAACTGTAGCAACAAGTGACACTTCATTGCAAATTATAGTTAGCTGCAGAGTATGATCATGAAATCACAATTTTATGACAAAGTGAATAGAAATTTCTACAAAGTAATGAGGATGTTCTATTGGAACGAAGTAACAATTGAGACACTTATCATTTTAGTGTCAAAATATCCCTATGTTCTCTAGTTGTTTGACTCGCATGATTCAGTTATTAACCATGGTTTCATTGCAAGGTTGCACAAGAATGCACTTTTAGTGTTTTGAGAGTCTAGTTAATGATATAGTATAAGTAGTGGCGAATTTAGAAATCATAGTTTGAATGTCAAAATTACGAGTTCAGAACTTCTGTCCAATATTTATCCAGTACTATTCTATCTAACATTTAAAACTACGTCGTTTCATTAAAAGTAGGGACTAAATGCATAAATATCATTAAAATTACTTTAAAATTATTAGACCCTAACCAAGAGATTAGTGAACCCTACGACGTAGTTTTAATTAGGACAGAATAAGACAGAAAAAATCTTGGACAGAAGATCCCGTGTCCAAAATTACATAGTAGAAGTTATATTTTAATCTTGGGGTGTAAAATTCTAATTTTCTTAAATATTCAATTGAATTTTTTAAAATTTTTAAAAGGACCTAGCATATTTTTTTCAAATCTCGGGGAGGGCGGCCGCACTCCCTTGATCCCCTGTGAGTATAAGTGGGGTATATTATTATTAGGGTAAAATATTAAAAAATTGCTTATATGCACTAAATAGTTATTGTCTAACAAGTATTTATGCGGATGATTCGATCAAAATTATTGAGAGTTATATTTCCTTCTTTAACCAAAGGCTATATTTTTTTTTCTTAAAGGCACGTGGCATAACAGTGTATATGTGTGTAGCGTGCGTTACTTTTCTTTGTTGCATGTACTCTCCAATATAGGATTTTGGGAAAAAAAATGGAGAACTTTGTGCATATTATCTTAAAAATGCCATTCGTTTTGTTTAATAATTGCTTAAATTTATCAATCTGATAAAAACATCTAGTGAAGCCAACTTGATTGAATGCAAAACAGCTTCCTTGAAAAATGATTAATCTTGCACTTTTCATTGCGCAAAATTGTGAAGGATGGTCATTAATTAGTGTGAAATTCTTCATCTTCTTCTTGTTTTTTTGTTTTCAATTATTTTTTGTCCTTTTGTAATGTGCCGTATAAAACTTAGTATCAGAAATTATTCTTCAAAATATTTCGAAATTAATTTTTATAACATTTACAAAATTATATTCTAGTTCATTAGATATCATGCAAATAGATTAGAAAAACAAAACATTAAAATATTACCTCTCTATGTGTGTGTATATATATATGTGTAAAGTTTATCAAGATGATCCTGATAAACTTTTTGTTAGACATCAATTATTAAATGTCATGTAAGCATTTTTTTTAATGTTTCACAGTAATAATAATAACATCGCACTTATATGATAAACCCTCTATCAGGTATAAGTACCATGTAAGTTTTTTAAAAATTTTCACTCTAATAATCACACATCCTATTTATACAATATAATTAACTCAAATCCTTCATTATTTATCGTAAAAATAATAATAATAATAACAAATCAACATCTTTTATATTTTTCCAAGACTCAGTAAGCTCAAAACGTGAATGAATTATATTTAATTTTGAAAAAAATATAAAAAATGTTGACAACTATTTTCTTTAATTTTAGAGATGAAATCCTCTGTATAAAATTATATCGTTTTATTCTGTCCAATGCTCAAAATACGTCGTTTCATTAAAATTGGGATTAAAACTATAGTTTCATTTATATTTGAGTTAAACTTAAAATTATAGATTTGATTTTCATGATATTTATACTTTTAGTACTTAGTTTGTTATTTTGGTAATTCCGGTTATATTTTAATTTTGTCTTACCACAAACAACTACGAATTTGAGTTAATTATATCATATAGATGGGGTGTATAAATATTGGGGTGAATTTTTTTTTTAAAAAAAGCTTATATGACACTAAATGATTGGACGACTAATAAAGGGTTCATTAGAATGATTTTCATAACTTTAATAATATATATATGCAATAGATGAAGTGTATGATAATTAGGATGAAAAACAAAACGCACACAATGATTAAATGTCTGAAAAAAGATTTATTAAAATAATTCTAATAAACTTTGGAGATATATATATATATATATATATATTAATATATATGTAAATCAAGACAACATGTCAATTGTCATCTAAGCAGAGAAAAATGCAAAATATCTTCCATTTAGATGCCAATTTTTCTAGATTACATCAAAGTCTATATCATTGTATATATAAAATATCAAGTAGGCACAAACCTTTTATTCAGGTGTTACTTAGGTAACTAGTACTCATCAACTGCCTGTCTTAAATTTACAAAAGAAAAAAAAAGGGGTTAATCTCAAGCATCATAATCATTTATTTAAGAATTGATCTTAATCATTTATGACAAAAGTTATGATTGTTTTCGTAATTTTAATTTTATATCAGTTTTATTGTTCGATAAAATTGTGAAAGATTAACTTCAAGTGAATAACTTGAAAATGAACACTGAACTGCTTCCATCATATTCCGAATCTCTAGACCAAGATAGAACACATTTTTCTTTAACCATACATTTGTTTAAATTAATCAAAATTAATTGTTGTGTCTTTTAGCAGCAGAAATTCCGGCATGTTTACCGGGTTAGAAATATTTTAACCACCGTCAATAATCACTACAAGTAAAAAGACAATCCAAATAATAGTAAAATATTAAAGAAAATGGATGATGATGAATTGATGAAGAATAAATTAAATGTTTTTGACAGTGGGAACGTAGCGTAAAACGAGGGAGATTTGAAACTCTGAAAACCCCACCGCCCTCCTCTAACTCCATTGTCAAAATCTCGTAGGAATCGCCGTGTCTATTCTATTCTGCTGTTGTTTCCTTTTTTCAGTCTGCGCTTTCTGTTTATACAGTTCTGTTGCTGTGATGTTACTTTGAGTTACTAAAAAAGTTTGGCTTTAGGAGCACGCCTTCCTTTTTGTCACGCATATCCATTCTAACACGCGTCTTGGGATTAACGTCACCATTCTTTTTTTTTTCTTTGTTCTTATATTCTCTTTATATCTATGTATTTTTCGTATTACATTTTTTTAATTTTTTTTTTTTAAATTTCGCCAACTTTTTTTTTTAACTAATTCTCATTATAACGTGCTCATTTCGCTACTTATAAATAGTCAATTAATACGTTAACTTGCTAGTTAATGCAAAATTTTATCGCACTTATCATAATAGAATTGATATAGATTGTTAAATGATATATATATATATATATATATATATAAAGTCTGCTACTGTTTAGCAAAGATATTACAATCTTAATCATGAAATATCGATTGTTTATTGAATCATTTGAATTGTGTCAACGAAGGATACTGAGGTGGGGTCAAAAATATGATCAATGAAATATGATCCATTTACCATATTGTATTTTATTTTATTTTTTTAAACTAATATTCTATTTTAACATGATGGTTGAGATTACAGAGAAAATTCTATTGAAATTAAAAAGAAAATTTTGGGCATATATATCCCACTGTTTTGTTCTTGTCTGTATTTAATATTGGTATTGGCTTACAAAAATTCGTTTGCAATTATGAACGATCATGATCACTCATTTGAAGAGATTCTTCAATTTTCTAAAGAATCTAGATGACAAAGTGATTTTTGTTCACAAAGTATACCAAACAATAAAAAGACAACATATTAAAAAAAAATGTCTTACACAAAAGAAAATGTGCTCGGCTAGTTTGTTTCATTGATTATAATTCCCTTCTTAGTCTCCTTGTATTATATATGTGAAAGAATTTTGGATAGTTTTAATGTCAAATTAAGCAAGAACCCTTTATTGTTTTAGTGATTAATTTTAATTAAAATGAATCAATTTTCAAGAATCTACCGTTATTTATGGACATTGAAAGAAGGGTATCAATGATACCTCTACGAAGATCCATAGCTTTTTTTATTTATAGTTATTTCACCAAATTCTTTGTATTTTTAGGGTGTAAAATATGCCTTAATGGAGGAAGCACAAATTGACATATTTGTAATTGTAAGCATGAATGCATGCATGTGTAAGTGCTGGTATATTTCACTGTAACTTGTATAGGCATGTGACCATATGAGGTTGGCAATGTTCCATTTTTCTCGTGTTTTCAAACAAAGGCAAAAAGGTTGTGGCCGGTTAAAAATCATGGCAAACATGTGTGTAAAATGCACGTACACATAAAATAGTGTTCGTTTCATAGATTAATTAGCTGGTTAAGTTAATGGCAGAAGTATGGTCCCAAATGCTTGTTCTCTTTTACGTTATATGTATATTTCCAGTATCGAACTCTAAATTTGGGAATCAAAAATGATCACTTGATCCCTCCCTTATTAGCACACTTAACATTAATTTATCAAGTTGCACATTTGATTCTTCATGATCAATTTCACATTGATGGAAAGTCAATCTATGATCGTCGAAATTAAGAAAGTCCGTTCCAAATTAACTGAAGTGGCATACTTCCTCAAAATCAGTACCAGTAGTACAAAGTATAGCCGAAGAAGGGTTGTATTCCAATCAATAATATATTAATATTTGGCAAACAATATATTTTTCTTATATCTTTAATCATTTAAAATTTTTCTCATCGCTCATTTTTAGATTTTAAAATCCCAAACTTATTTTTCTCCCATCAACTAAATTTCTATCCATTACAAAAACTATAAAATTACGTACATAGCAACACAACCATACAAGATCTTTCAAAATTATATTCTCTAAAGATAAAATTAAGAAACCCTAGTGCTATTAATTGGCACAATATAACTATGTAATACCAAAAATGAATAATTATTGTCATCATTCAAATTAAATATTATTGCTTACAGTAAATTCGATAAGGATGCATCATGCATGCATATTGCATAGCCATGTTATACAGACGCGCATTCGCGCGGAATACAATGACAATTTTGATCCCTTCATCGGAGCAGAGTTTTCATTATAAAGTTCAAATGCAGTCTACAGAATAAGGACAGTCAAAATTGCACCTGTACACTGAGCATGATTCCAAAATGCATGTTAAGTATCCTTTTGTGGGCTAGTATTGATGTCCCATTTGTCATCATCAGGGATCCAGGACCAAGTATGAAGAATCCTTCACTTCAAATATTTTGATTTTTTTTTTTTTTTTGATATCTTCCCTAGCCAGCTGAGGATGTAAACCGCGGGATGTGCACGCAATGGTTACTAATCTTACGGTAGCAAGTTCAAACTGGGTACCAGGGCCAGCGGGATGTGCACGCAATGGTTACTAATCTTACGGTAGCAAGCTCAACCTGGGTACCAGGGCCAGCGGGATGTGCACGCAATGGTTACTAATCTTACGGTAGCAAGCTCAAACTGGGTACCAGGGCCAGTCTTCAGTCATTGGTCACCAAGTCGTACACCTCCCCACCCGAAGTGTTGACGATGCTCCTCCGAGGAATTCTGACCCCACACGGCCTCACTCCTGCGCACAAGCCACCATAATTTTTCTCCATAGCGTATGTGCCCCGAGGGAACTTAGAGCATTTCACAAATACTCTTTCTTCACCCATATAAATGGGTGAAGATTGGTCCAGGTGGGATTCGAACCCTGGTTACCAAGGTGGAATCCCACCTGTGATACCAGTGAGCCAAGCTCAACCGGTAATATTTTGCTATTTTAACTATACTACAAGTTGAAGTATCATCAGGGGTCAGGAATTTTTGTTAGGAATAGCAAGATTAAATTAAGGATAGACAAAAAAGCCGAAATGAACAATTAATAATTGTTAAAATTATGATTATAATTTTCTGTTTTTTTTTATTATTTATTAAAATTCTGATTAACTTTCATATCATATGTGAAATAAGTTCGTCCCTTGAATCCCATCCAATCTCATGAATTCTGCTAAGCAAAATACTTGGACAAAAAGTTTTTTGGCATGTTGTTTAAACAGTTTAACGAAGAGATTTCTTAATGTTTTTTTTTTAAAAAAATTTTGGAACTTAATATATAGGGGTAAGTTATAGAAATTAACTATCTTAAACTGTTCACTGAAGAAAAATGTTGGATAATCTATGAGTAATGATATGATTTACGAGTTGCTAACTCATTCATTCATTTATTTATTCACAATCGATGTTAATTTAATAATAGGAGTCAATTACAATATTGTGAAAAAAAAATCATATATAATCTCTATTATTACTCGTAAGCCATTGAATTTTTTGAATTACATTCAATTATATTCCACATCCATTGAATTTTTTTGCCTTAACAAGGTGTCTATGCATCCACGTAATGCATCATTGCATATCAAATAATTCTAGGGTGGCTGGTCATGTTTCTATAGCCAAAAATTCATGTATATATTCTTCAATTTCCAATATCTGCTTGATCCATGTTAGTTGCGACCCTACCATGATAAGATCTTGGTATTTAATTAACTAATTTTAGCTGGCTTTTAGATACTATTCTATATTTATGTCTAGTTGTTGTTGCTGCTGCAGCACAACCACCAAATTTCTTGTTTTCTTTTTGTTTGCAATAAATAGCCATAATTCTCTATACTTCAATTCCAAAAGCAGAAGTGTAATTGTTGGATGAGTAGTCTTTTCATTCCAATTATAGTTAATCAAGCAAATGACCTAAAGAATAGAAATCCAATTAGTGAAGTAACTTTTGTTTTTTAACTACAACAAAAGTGCACATTTTCCTATTCAAACTCAAAGCGTTAAGAGTTGATGGTCTAACAAGCAAATAAAGGACAAGTAGTCGAGTAATACTAACATTATGAAAGGCAGAATTTTATTTTTTTGAACATTATTGTTTGGGTAATTACTTGGAAAGGTAAATTTAAGAACATGGTGTTAAAGTCTTGATCACAATAATGATGGGTTCTTGTTTACATAAACATTATTTACGTTTTGTCAAATAAAAAAAAAAAGAGGAAGAAAGAAAATTGCCAAGATAGTAAAAAGGAGATGATATTTACTGTTCAAAATTATTTTATTTTATTTTGTCTAATGTTCAAAACAATGCCGTTAGCATAAATAGGATTCATTCATACTTAATTGGGTTAGGGCATAATATATAATTGTAAATTTAATTTTAGTGATACTTATATTTTTAATATCTAATTTTAGTAAAATTATATTGTTTTGAATATTGAACGAGATAAGGAAAAAAAAATTTGAGTATCGGATGTCAGTAAAAATATAAATAGAGAAATGCACAAAATCTGAATTTATTTTCAATTTGGCCCTTCTTTTTGCAAAGAATGTGCTGGTAGGCCCCATGATAATTTAGTGCCCCAAGTAATGGTCACATGCAAACGTAGAATGGTTACCCAACGAAACATTATTTTAACCTAAACAAAATTCATTTTTGATAACGTATTTATAGCGAAGAACATGGCTTAGGTACTACTGCAAAATTAATGTTTTAAAAAAATGCACGTTTGCAAATAAAAAATAATTATTTTCTGCATCATCAACACTGAAATGTCAACAATCTTGATGGCCATGGAACTGAATTGTCACTGGATAAACAATTTTTTCTTTTCTGATTCCACTTTGATAAATAAATGTTTTTTCACAGTTTCTCCATGTGCCACTGTATCAAAATATTCATTAATTTGGTGACCCTTTATTATTATTATTATTATTATTATTATTATATATACATTTTATAAAAACAAATCTTGAAGGGTCAACAAGGGTATTGGTTTTGGTTATGGTGCATTTTCACCAAATATTTTTTGAGAAAATGTCCATATATATATATATATATATATATATATACTTAATTGTGAGGTATTGCATGCACCTGGGCATGATCTTGATTGATTAAAAAGCCCACTTGTATATTCAACATTTTTGGTAGCTAAAAGTGGATTTTCCTTTTTTAGTTGTGGTATGATTTATCATTATGGTGGGGAATGGGGATGATAATTTGACATCTAAATTATGGAATTATTTTTCAAGTAATAATAGCAAAATTAATGTTATTTGTATAATTCTAAATTACCTTTGGACTTCTATAATGCCAACAAAAATAGTATATAAACATTTAAAACAAAAATAGTAAATGAACGTAGACGAGAAACGGTTATCAATTTCTTTTGATAAATTTAAAAATATGCAAAACAAAAATATGTTTCCAATGGTGGTAATTAACTAATTGTAAATAGAGTGAAATCCCAAAAATGTTTCACAAATCTAAAAATGGAGATGAAATATTGTTGAAATGCCAACTTCAAATTGCACTTACATATAATTCAAGGGTTATACAAGAAAAATATATTTCTACAAGAAATGAAAACTAATAAGAAATTATTGAATTAAAACAGTTAGGTATAACCAACATATCATAACTGACAGTTGTACAATAGCAAGATCAATGGCAATTTCATATTCTAATCTCTGATTATGACTAATGTCAAATATTCATTATATATCATATTCCATCGAGGATAAACTAGAACAAGGACTTTGAAAGGAATCCAATTAAACTAACTTGCATGCATTAATAATATTCTTGAAACTTGTTCTTGTCTATCTATACAAGCACGAAATTTATTCTCATCTAAATTCCTTTGCATTTCAATTTGTGGCCAATATAAGACATTTTACGTGTTTTCTTCATTGATAGATAAAAGTTGTCACGTGTTAGCACATATCCGTTGGGTCAATCTCCAACACCTTCCTCTAATAAAAAAAGAGAAATTTTCTTTTTTGTACTATAAAGAATTTATGCAATGATGGATTAATCAAAACTGTTTGAAATTAGTTTTAAAATGATGGTTTTATTTATTTTATTGTACAAAAAAAATGCTTATCTTTTTTTTACTAAAAAAAATAGTGGTTGCTTGATGCCACTAATAGACATGTACTAAATACGAGACAACTATAAAAACAAAATCATCAGTTGTTTTATATTGTTCATAAATTAAAATATTGAAATCAGATTGGTTATCCAAAATAATTAGAAATCAAATTTTCACATGAATAATTATGGGAGTTCTCAAATTACAATGATAGTTTATGGTCTATCTTGGTTTCTTTTTCTTTCTTCTCTCCTTAGAGGAATAGAAATTAATGGAGATATGAAGTTTGCAGGGCACGTAATTAAACTATGGATTAGACTGAATAGAAGCAGGAGGGATTCACAAGAAATACGCAACAACATAATAATTTGAAGAAGATTAAACTTTGGAAATTTATTAAGGCATTATGGGAAGACAATGCCATAATCCATTGCAATAATGTGTTAGCAAATTATTGTGCCATTGTGTTGCGTTGTCATGCTACATGTGAATAAGTTTTGTCCCTCAATTATTTTAGAGCCTTAAACCATACGGCATGAAATTTCTATATCTATTTTTTACTGTTTAGGGACACTAGCATAAATGGATGTATCATTTCTATGAAGATGATCTTTTTTCCCCTTAATGCATGTTAGAAATCCAGGGAACAATACCTACATGGAGTCAACTTATAATAGATCATATATGAGGCATTATCACAAGAAGTCATAAACTAGGATGTTGCCTTTTGAACCTTTTTCTTCCAAGTTTCTCCTAATAAAACTTGGCTGTCTAAAGACCTGTTGGCCATCAGGGTGCACTTAAATCCCTCCCGACCATCATATTTGGGATTCAAAACTTAGAGTTTGCATATAGTGTAAGAGTGGAGTTAAAATTTTTTAGGGTTTGAATATGGTGTAAGAGTGAGTTTTTCTCATTTTAAACTCGATTACACTGTAATAATTACTATTCACTAACCTTTGACGGGATATAGAAAGGATTAACAAGGACTCCCTTTATCCCTCAAAATTTGTCTTTTTTTTTGGAAAATCCAGCTCTTTAAGATCATCAAACTACCTTGGCAGCCACACAACTGTTCGAATTGTATATTTTTAGCCACTCAACTATTAGGTTAAATTATTTCAATCGTCTATTAATTTGAGGTTCATTTCAATTTCATTGTAAATCTTTAAAACGTTCTATTTTTTTCTTTTATATAACAATTTAGATTTTAAATTGTCATTTGGCCATTTATTGTCCATTTAAAATTTAATTTGAACAATTATTTGATACACATACATGAGTATAAAACTTGACGTTGTTGGATATATGTATATCCTATCGTTATTGGAGTGGGATTTTTGTTGTACAAAAAATGAATAAGAACTATTTAAAAATTAAATTATAATATGAGAGACAAAAATGAAAGTTTCTAAAAATTAGAGATGAAACTTAAATGAATTGTATAATTCAAATAATGTACTCATATGAAAGAGTAAAACAAAAAAGGGAAAAAAAAAATCAAAAAGGTAGCGGCCCTAAAGAGACAAATGGTAGGAGGAATTCCTATAAAAAAAAAGAGTAATTCAAATGAAAAGTTTTGAAAATAATTTGGTCGACTTTGCTCAATTTAGTTGTCAATTCTCTTGCAAGCTTGTACGCATTGCACTTGGGATGGATACACAAGGGCCCTTAATAGATACTCTTGCATTGGACTTTTCATCAATATTGCTTAAAAAAAGCATTGCATACTCATAATTCATGCTATGAGAACATAGGCAATTGGCTTCTAATTCGAGAGTACCCCTAATTTCTTTGCCCCAATTTTTATAAACATCAAGGGAACAACAGCAACTCATGATGTTGGTGATAAAATTATGAAATATGTGTGTCAGTTGCATGAAAAATTTACATATTTTAACATGTACGGTGGCTAGAAACTTTTCACTATAAATTTCGCTATCGCGTTGATGCACTCTGCATCTTTTGTGATATTTTCTATTTTAATTTATAAAATATTTTATATAAATGCATCGCATGTCTTTTGATTAACCTTAATGATTATCTTTAGCTGTTTGTATTTTTAACGAAAAGATTAAATGATGCCTTTAATTAAATATTCTAAATTTTAATTTCATTTATAAATTGTAAAAAAGGTTTCAAATTAACATTGTTGGTGAATAATAATGTTAATCTAATGTGTCTTAGAGATGGGAACAGTGTGCTAGAATGTTTCCTTATATGAAGCCCTGTTGGAATGATATTAAAGAAGGGCTAAATTAAATTCAAATGAAGTTTGATAAATTAATTTAATTAAAGGGATGAAAATCAAAAGTATCCCTAATGTAGTTAAACAAGGAAGAATATTGTTCTTAAGTTGCAAGTGTCTAATAGGGTTTTGTAGGACCCAAATTCTCTAACATGTCTTCACTACATAGGGTCATTTTGTCTCCTGTGAGGTGGAATAAAAACATTTTTTTGGTCAATAGCCAATAGGATATCGCCACGTAAGTATGAATTAAGAGACTTGGAAGCTTAATATTGTCTTGAGGTTGACTCAAATATTAGAATAGTAGAACTACATATAAAAAGAGAATTAAAAAAAAATAGTTTTATTAATTGTTGTATAAATTCAAAACATTATACTCATATATATAGCATGAATTGTTAATTTTATGGGAATTCTTCAAATCAATAGATTATATTTTAAATGCATATTAGATTTTTATTTTAAGCAACTATGATAACACTTGTTGTTTGAGAAGCTAATTTCTTGAAGAGTAATAATAGGGAATGCAATTTTTTTTTTAAGTGATATTAAAACTTCAATCACTTGTAATTCTATTATTATTCAATAAATAAATATTTGTTGTGGAAAAGCCAGTAAACGTGATTATAGGATTCCATATTTGTAAGTGTGAAAAAAATCGTATTCCTTATCATTACACTTTATTGAATTGAGGACTACTTTTGAATTAAAATTTTTTCTAATTGTTTGAAGAAGATTAGAATATTCATCCTGCAAAAGATGATTAATTAGTTAAAAGTTGTAATGCCATTTTATTTATTTATTAAATAAGCACACTTTTTTTTAATCTCCCTCTCTTTTCTTTTTTCCAATTTATTTTTATCTTCTATCATTTATGTCATCCAAATTTGAAAAGCTCTTCCTAAACAATGAAAAGTGTTGGGACATAAAATTTCTAAAAGTTAGATTGTGGAATAATATATGAATTTTCCCATCTTGACAATAATATTTTTCTTGTGACTGAAAAGAATTCTATCAACTCCACAACTAAAGTGGAAAATCATTCCTATATAACAGCGCTCAAGTTCACATTATATGCAAACAAATTAAGGGTGTTGGAATTTGTGTTTAGAAATAATGTTTTTAAAATTTTAATAAAAAGTTTTAATTTTTCATAGAAAAAAAATATAAACTTTTAAATTTGAGGAGCAGTCACATCTTCCTCCCTTTATATCTGCCCGTGGTAAACACTAATTAAGATCATTTAAAAAAAAAAATTCTTACACTTTCAGCATGTAAAAAGTTAACTGTGCAATTAATTAATGATCCTTGATATTTGATATTGGCAAATGATTAATTAATTATATATAAGATGTTCCAATTGTAAATTCGAAAATACTTTGATTGATACATGGAAAAAGACTTCAAATTTTAAAAAAAAAAGAAACAAAACAATACTCTAAAAAAATTATATTGATAATACCCTAAACTCTAAATGTTTGAATATATATTATTATCAATTTTTTGCGACAATAACCTTGTAAAAATTAAATGTAATCCAAAACTTCACAAATTTACACATTTAATTCAATAATTATCTTGAAATATTAGTATAACACTAATGCACTTTTAAATTGGAATCCCATAATAATAAGACAAGCATTCATATATATATGTTTGGCCGACATCACAATCTTGGAATGGCCCATGGAGATTCTCCACTTTTTTTTTTTTAATTGATCCATTGTTATCAAAGTAAAGAGCTGAATAAAGTTGAATAACTTTGTAAAAAGCACATTCTTTTTGCTTTTGCTTATGATTTTATGTATGACTTTGTAATATAAACTTTCTCTTATTTGCAAACTTTTTATTTCTCTATAAAAAACTAAAAACTTGTAATTAGATTTTTCAGAAAATTAAAATTTTGTTGATCAAAAGTTAAAATATATGTAACTTTTACCCGTAATACTATGCAATTTCATTGTCCTAATTATACTTCTTGAATTGGCCATTGATCTAACTTACTTCTAACTTATCATATTCTAATATACATTTTAAAGGGAGGACTTTGAAAATATATATTGAAGAAAAAGGAATCATTAGAACCAATAGTGTAGATTCAATGGGTTTTAGATGAAAGAAGTTAAAGTTCATCCAAAAAAGCCACACACTTCCATTATATATGCATATTTCAGATTTTAAACTTTAAACTTGAAGATCGGGACGGATCTAAATCATCAAAGCATATTCAATCCTTGAACTTCTTGTCATTGCAATTTTCATTCTCAAATTACTTAAAAATCTTAGACAATGAAAACCCTTGTAAAATCTAGGAAAATAGTATAGTGTCTGATTGAGAGTCATGCATGTGTTATAATAATAAAAACCTTTTTAAAATTTTTGCAAGAAACCATGGAATGGCTGCAAATTCTCTCCAGTGGACTCTGATATGTGCCATACACTCTCATCTGACATGATTGAATGAAAGCCACACAACAAACACCCCATAGTCCATTCACTATAGAGCTTGAATATGTGTTTGGTTGAAGTTGCAAAATGCTAAAAGCCAAAAACAGCATTGAATGCAAAAAACATTTGCCAACTCAATGTGTTTTTTTTCTTCATTAGAAACCCCACAAGCACAAAGCCAGCTAAATGTATTTATATGACTCCAATAATGCATGTGCCATTGATCTAGACACTCCCTTTGTTAGTAGGGTATACCCTTATATGAATTAAGGATGTGGTTAGTCTAGTTTATCCTTCAAAAAATTGAAATTTCATAACAGATGTGAAAAGGACATTATTAACTTTTCTCTAGACAACCCTTTTAAGTGTAGGGTATACCCTTATCAACTAAGTTTGTCTGAGTGATCAAGTTTATCATTAAGATTCAACATTTATCAAGATCACAACCAGTTGTGAAAAGGACTTCATTGTGTTTTCATTGGACATGCCCCTTATAAGTAGGGTACACCCAATCAATTCAAGGGAAAGAAACTTTGTATCATGTTAATTAGTGCATTAAGGCAATTATAATAAAGAGTTCCAAGTTTTGATCAAATCCAAGATGCCCAATTGTGGCATATTGTCACGATTTAACCTCCGGTTGGCTAGTTCAGTAATTTGTGAGGAACGATCATCCTGTGACAATACACTATTAGAAATTTTGCTAATTTTTTCATACTTTCCTTGATTCTAGTGCTATCGTGAGTATTATGCAATCGATCATCGAATTAGATAGATATCCTTCAACACAACATTAAATGTGTTGATAAATTTGTGCAGCTGTTTCATGGAAGTTTTGCTATGAAATTATAAAGATGTTTAGTGGTCAACTTCAAAGTCCCAACCTTAATCTTGAAAATTTTGACTAAGACCACAGAATTGAAAAGGATAACACTGTCTTTATTGTTAAATTAAACTGCCTAGTTCTAACAATTAAACTTTGGGGGTCCCTGAATTGAAAAAACTTTAGTGGCCTAAACATGGTGACTGATTCCAACACTCTGTCTAGTGCCTGCCACTATTATTGTTGGGATGATTTAATGCTGAGTGCCTAAGTGTTTTAATCATGTGGATTGTCATTATTAACTCAACATCATCAGATGCTGATACTTTGATGTTCAAAATATCCAGATCAATTGAATCAGAATGATCATATTAGAAAATGACCACTTTGCAAACAATTTTAAGCGATTCTTTTGTTGGTCTTACCTTTTTTTCCCCTTGTGAAAAGCATTAGTTAACTGTGTCTAATTATATGTAATCTGTACATTTATAACTAATTGGCCCAAATTTTGGAAAAAGAGGAAAGACTGCAATATCTTGGTGATCGACGTACAATTTTTACCAAATGTTATAATATGGATCACATTAAAATCGTATAAAGTTAAGAAGTTCTTTGATAAAAAATGAATTTAGATCGAGCACAAAGGATTAATTATTGAATTTGATATTGTGAAAAGCATTATTCATTGAGATAATAAGAGAAGTACTATGAAGGGAAGTTTTCTAAAGTCATATAATACTACATTTGTGGCCAATAAAGCAACTTTTATGGTAATAAGGTTTTAGGATTTGCAACCAATAATTTGGTTGGCCTTTCTATTAAATTCAGTTTCTTATCCTCTCAAGTTATGAACTAGAAGTTTAGAATGTGGCATGTCTACATTCAGCGGACAATAAAAATGAAGTTTACTATGAGTAGAAATTGCATTGATGAGGCTTGAATTTGGGATTCTTTTATTTTTAATACCTCCAACATAAATAGTAATTTTTGCCTCTTGACAAATACTTATTAACCACTAAAATTAAGATTTTATATTGTTGTATTTACAAATTATCCAAATTCGGTTGTTCGATAAAATAAGTAATATTTACCAAGACTAAAAATTTTCAATTGATGATATTTGAAATTTGAGAGATTTTTTTTTGACTCTTTGGTGAACAATATGATTTTTTTTTTTTTTTTATTTTTTTGCCGTAGACCAAGACCTTATTGATGATTAAATTGGAGTCTTTTAGAGCAGAAAAATGTCAACTTAAGATTTCTAAATAGAACCAATTCCTCTTTCAAATAGGCTTAAATTTTTTGTTAAAAAGAATATGAAACACTGTTTTGAGACAGATGGTTGATGCTAAGGCCCAAAACTTGCCTGCAACAAAATCAAGTCAACAGAAGCCTATAGCCCAAGCTGCTAAAGGCCATTTCAAGTTTTTGTGATAACAAATGATGAGATATTTTGATCTTAATCTGGTATTTCAAAAGCAAAAAATGTTCTTTAAACTCCTGAGGGTTTAAACATTTTTCATCTCTCATTCGAAAACTTTGCCTCTAAAATACAAGTTCTCATGCATTCAGTCAAAAAATGTGCTTCTAGTATATAAGTTCCCTCCAGCGGTTTCAATCAGCACCACATGCCAACAAAGGTCCTGACAAAATGGTTTTAAGTGTAGCTTAGTGTAGGATTTGATGTTAATAAATTAGATTTAAAAAAAAAAAAGTAAAAAAATGTTCTTTAAACTTTTGAGGGTTATAATTCAAGGTTCAAACCCCAAACAACATTTTCCCTTTCCTCAGTCAAAGATTTTGCCTCTAGAATATAAGTTCCCCTGCAGCGGTTTCAATCACTACCAGACGCTAGTAAAGGTTCTAGACAAAATAGTCCTAAGTGGCAACGGAATGTAAAATTTGATGTTAATAAATTAGGTTCTTAAAAAAAAAGTAAAAAAAAAAGTTCTTTCAAATTAATTAAAAATTGATATATTCTAGATACTATATATCACTACATATGCAAGGTCTGACCAAGAAAATTATTTGGAAGAGATTTGTAACCCAAAAAAAAATAAAAATAATCAATTGCAAAACAAAACTCCCGGTAATATGTTTCCTTATAAATGATCCGTTTTAAATTTGAAAAAAAGATTGGGTGTGAACGAACATAAAACTTTATCACACGTTTCATTACCAATTGCATCAATTGCATAAGAAAAAGTCATGGTCAGTAAATAGGATTAACATTCAATCCAAAATACCATTGTATCCATAACAAACAACTAAAATTAAGAAAGAGTAACTCAACTTAATGAGTAAATTAAAATGTTACTTTAGTCAACTACAAAAGAAAACAGCTTACAAAGATTCCATATGCTGGAAAACAATGAGATGTTGATCAATATCTGATCAATGGTTTTAGGACTGATTCCTTTCAATCATGAGCTCTTGTTTGGACAACTTGCACTTGTATGAAAAGCCCTCTATCAATTTGTAAAACAAAGGGATGTTGAATATCTGATCAATGGTTTTAGGAGTGATTAATTTCCTTTCGGTCATGATCAGCACTTATATGGACAATCTGCACTTGTATGAAAAGCCCTTTATCCTTGCATTTCACAAATGCATATATCATTATCTCCAACAAAGTTCAGTTTGCAGAGGCTTCGCCATCCACCACAGTACCATAAACGACCATCCTTCCAAGTCCTACGATATGTATTCCACTCTCTTCCCTCAGGATCACGAAGAATTGTCTCTTCTGGAATATCAAGTTTGTTGTCTTTAATAACATCAGTTGGGATAAACTGCAAAAAGTTTGCTCATTAGAAACAAAAATACATATGCAAAACCTCGGATCAAAGCATGGAAAGTTGGATGTTGGGGTTTTCAACAGCTTGAAAACGGCTTTGCAGGATTGCAGCCCTCACCCCAGCATTGAAAAAAAGACACCATATGATCTAATTCAAATCAACAATAGAGAGTTAACTTGTATACATTTACGCACATATTTTTTTTAAAGTGTATCAACATTGGCACTTCATCTACCTCTTGATTAGTCGTACACGTGACCTATTGGTTCATAGGTGAAGATGTAAACTATTTGATCTAAACTTCGTTGAAAAAAAAATCTACGCATATTAATTATTTTAAACTCATATATTTATTTATTTTAAAAAGAAAAAAACCAAATTGCAAAGAAACATTTTTTAAATTTTCAAATCATATAAAAATAAATTGAACATTTTTCAAACCACAATAAGTTTTGTTTTTGTTTTTTTGTTTTGTTAGTATATCCTTTTATGTTTTGTATTAGATGCCATGAAAAAATCAAGCACTTAATTTAGTTATGCATAATAAATTAATTTCAATTGACAACTCATTCTTCTAATCACATCAATCCTACTTAGTCCCACACAAACTCAAGAAAAGAAAATTAAGAAATTAATTAAAACTACTTAATGAAGGTGAAATTTTTTAAAAGAAACCAAAATTACATATGTAAAAGGAAAACAAATATATAAGAAGAGACGACAAGAACTTACCAATCCGTTGGTACTGCTATCATGATGGAAGGGTTTGAAAAAGGCCGGAAGTTTATTTTGTGTCCCTTTTTCTTCCATCTTTGATCCGTTTCTTCTTTTTCCTCTAACCATTTTTTATGCAATTCAAAGCAAGGCAGATGATAGCCTAAAATCAAATGATGAAAATCCAAATTACCAAACTCTTAAATTATGGAGTTAATTGCAAAAAAAAAAAAAATCACCCTAAACTATAATCTTTTTGTATATTTTTACTCGAACTTCTAATTATAGTATTTTGCATCTTTATACATTTGGTTAAAAAGTAATGTCCTCGTACACGAGTATGGGCATATGCAAGAAGGATTCGCGAGGTATGGGTGCCCCTCCCAAGATTTGAAAATTTATGTTTTTTCTCATAAAAAAATAAAACTTGTCAGTTAAGTACTTTAAAAAATTAAAATATTTTGCCCATGAGGAAAAATCCCCCCCCCCCCCCCCCCCCCCCCCCCCCCCAGTGTTGGGTCATCTCTCAAAAAAATTGAAAAGTTGTACCTTTTCTTTGTGAAAATTTTAAACTTTTCTATTGAATTCTTAAACAAAATTAAAATTTTACCCTCTTAAAAATTAAAATATAACTTCTACGAGTAATATTATACAATTTTCTTCACCTCAAGTTCTATTTTCTAAATTCACCACTATAAGAGAGTGGTTTTTAACTCTTTATATAAGTTTGGGGGTATAAAATATTACTACCCAATAGTTAATTTTTTTTTCAATTAAATCTAAATGATATACAAATCCCTTTAACCCTACAATTCACACACTTCAACACAAAAGACTAATTGCTCAAATATTTGTAACATCAATTATTTGCACAAAATACTAAATGATATACAAATCCCTTTAAGTGTATGCATGTAACATCAAATATTTATACTTTTTACCTGAAATTGAAGTACAAGATTGAATTGCTCAAGAGTTGTATTGAAGCTCCCCTATCCCTGCTCACCAATGGCACTGCTCCTTTTCCTGAAAAATGGAAGATGGAAACATACAATGATGGAATTATACAGATAATGTGAAATGAATGTTGATAGAAAAATAAAAAAATAGCAGCTGATAAAAGGAACTTTGGGGCTGGCCTTACTGAATGCAAAATAATCTAAAAAATAACTAGACTGATTTTGTAAGAGTTCTAGATGTGCCAACAACTTGTTAATTGCTGGATTCAATTTTGGATCACCATTTCGAGCAAGATCAATAAGAACTACTTGAGCAAATTCAGTGTGTTGTGCTCTACAACACTCAACTCTAAAAATCCTTTCCAGAATCCAAATGGTCTTTTCTTGTGCTTTAATGCTGCCTGATTCAAGAACTTTAGTGATGGCTAGAATGCCTGAATGTTTGGCTATAGCAATGCTTCCATGCTCCCAAATTTCATCATGCAATAGAGTTGCAAGTGAACTAAGAACAGCTTCATCTGCTTCTCTTTCGGTACCTTCAAGTACTCTGATCAAATGATTTATTTTTATTTTTATTTTTATTTGTTTGCCCTAGACCAAGACCTTATTGATGATTAAATTGGAGGATTTTAGTGCAGAAAAATGTCAATTTAAATATTTCTAGATAGAACCAATTCCTCTTTCAAATAGGCTTACATTTTTTTGTTAAAAAGAATATGAAGCACTGTTTTGAGACAAATGGTTTATTCTAAGGCCCAAAACTTGCCTGCAACCAGTCAAGTCAACAGAAGCCTATAGCCCAAGCTGCTAAAGTCCATTTCATGTTTTTTGCGATAACAAATTATGAGATATTTTGATCTGGTATTTCAAAAGCTAAAAAGGTTCTTTAAACTCTTGAGGGTTTAAACATTTTCCCACTTTCGTTCGAAAACTTTGCCTCTAATATACAAGGTCCCATGTATTCATTCAAAGACTGTGCCTCTAGTATATAAGTTCATCTTCAGCGGTTTCAATCAGCACTACACGTCAATAAAGGTCCTGACAAAATGGTTTTAAGTGTAGACTAATGTAGGACTTGATGTTAATAAATTAGGTTCTTGAAAAAAAAAGTAAAAAAATGTTCTTTAAACTCTTGAAGGTTATAATTCAAGGATCAAATCCCAAACAACATTTTAGATTTTGCCTCTAGTATACAAGTTCCCTTGCAGCGGTTTCAATCAATACAAGATGCTAGCAAAGGTTCCAGACAAAATGGTCCTCGGTGCAACGTAGTGTAAAATTTGATGTTAATAAATTAAATTATTAAAAAAAAAGCAAAAAAAATGTTCTTTCAAAGGAATTAAAAATTGATATATTCTAGATACTATATATCTCTACATATGTAAGGTCTGACCAATAAAATTATTTGGAAGACATTTGTAACCAAAAAAAAAAAAAATCAATTGCAAAACAAAACTCCTTATGCATATAGGTAATATATTTGCTTATAAATAATCAGTTTCAAATTTGAAAAAAAGAAAGAATATTGTGATTCGGTGACAACGAACATAAAACTTTATCACACTCTTCATTATCATTTGCATAAGAAAAAGTTATAGTCAGTAAATAGGATTAACATTCACGCTGTGTTTGGTTGCTTAGAATTGGACCCTTAGAATTAGAATTGGTTCTAATTCTTATGTTTGGTTACAAAATAAAATTTGGATTTTGAATTCATTTATAATTCTATAATGGCTCAATTCTTGATTTTAGTCGTTTGCTACGGATGCAATGGTATTTTGGATTGAGGCTGTGTTTGGTTGTTTAGAAATAGAATTGAATTAGAATTTTAAATTTTATAGAAATGTCATTCAATGAATTGAAAGTTTAAAATGTTTGAATTCCTTTGTTTGACAAAACCAACAAAATTCATATAGAATTGAATTATAATTCTAAATTCTTTGTTTGAAAGTTTAAAAAATGTATGAAATTAGATTTCATTGATAATTAGAATTGACAAAATAATTTATTTTTAATATATTTTTATAATAATATTAAATTTTTAATATTATTTTCTATTTTTATATAATTTAATTTTAAAAGAAATAAATTAATTTTATTTTCATATATCTTCAAAAATTCTGACTACACTAGACTTTTATTTTATTTTTTTAACCACTTTACTACATTCTAAACTTTCAATTTTTTCAGACTACTTCATTGTTCACTACATTTTTAATTTTTTTGTGTAGAGAAAAAAGAGAAATAAAGAAGTGAAGGCGATGAAAAAGGGTCTTAAGATCCGAATTTTAATTTTGGCTCGATAAGAAGCCGCGTACTGACCCATTCTATCTTGAATTAGAATTAGAAATATCTGCCATGAGGAAAGTAAATTAAAATGTTACCTTAGTCAGCTACAAAAGAAAACAGCTTACAAAGAATCCATATGTTGGAAAACAATGAGATGTTGATCAATATCTGATCAATAGTTTTAGGACTGATTCCTTTCAATCATGAGCTCTTGTTTGGACAACTTGCACTTGTATGAAAAGCCCTCTATCACTCTAATTTGTAAAACAAAGGGATGTTGAATATTTGATCAATGGTTTTAGGAGTGATTAATTTCCTTTCGGTCATGATCAACACTTATTTGGACAATCTGCACTTGTATGAAAAGCCCTTTATCCCTGCATTTCACAAATTCACAAATGCATATATCATTCTCTCCAACAAGGTTCAGTTTGCAGAGGCTTCGCCATCCACCACAGTACCTTAAACGACCATTCTTCCAAGTCCTACGATAGGTATTCCACTCTCTTCCCTCAGGATTACGAAGAATTGTCTCTTCTGGGATATCAAGTTTGTTGTCTTTAATAACATCAGCAGGGGTAAACTGCAAAATGTTTTGTCATTAGCATATCCCATGTTCAATGGGATCGTTGCTGGGGTGAGTGCTGCAATCTATGATATATAGTTCTAAACAGTATTTAACTGAAAAGAGAAAAACTCAAGTGAAACGGTTTTATATATGAGAAACATTTCATAAATAAAACGGGAAATTAACGACCGTGAAAATCGTGATTCTAATTTTTTGTCATTTTTATTATGCGTAAAAATTGTGATTAACTCCTGTCTCATATATGAAACCGTTTCATATGAGTTTTTTTCAACTGAAAAATTGTAAATTGGGATGTTGATTATAGACAAACATACCAATTCATCTTTCCTGTGTGCCCTTACTCTTGTGACAAAGTAAGGATTTTTTGGCTGAGAAGCAATTCCTGATCTAAAAATATCAAAGCCATAAGGATCGAATGCTTTCTTCCTCCTATATTGATTTTGCTGGCGAGCTTTATTATTTCCTCCACGCCATATTAAAACAAATATGATCCAATATTCAACAACAACAACATGATTAACGTTGTTTAAACATGAAAAACAATAATTGAGTACAATGCATATATATGATGAAATAGCAAAAGAATATTCAAACTTACTAGTGATGATCTTTCTTGACGATCCCTTGTCAGAAGTCTTTCAATGATCAACAGTTATTTTGTTTGAGTGATTTGCTAGTTGTTCCTGTCAAACCCCAATCCGACGTGGCACGGCCACACGAGTGGAGATCGATTCCAAACGTGCGAAGCCTCACCACGAATGCAATTTAATAGTTTTTAAGTCGTCGATTGAACTTATCATTTCATAACATTCATCATAATCACTAATCTAGTATCCTCTATGAATAAACATCACATTTAGGCCATGAACGTAAGATTTAAAACCTTGGAAAACAATTAAAATTCGAAAATTTCTTTGTTGCTGAAAATCCCCAAGCGTCGCGACGCACAGCACTTCAGCGTCGCGACGCCGGTGAGCGTCGCGACGCACAGACATTAGGCGTCGCGACGCAGAGGGGTCGCGCGTCGCGACAAGGACAAGAAAATTCTCGGGCATGTTTTTGCCCTCTGGGCGTCGCGACGCAGGTACCGGCGTCGCGACGCAGGGCCCTTTTCCTCAAAAAAACGATTTTTCATTCTTTTCTCCTTCCAACATAATACTTTTTCAACACAACATCAATTCTATGCAATAAAACTGCATATACATCATTCCAATCTCCCAAACCATTCATTTCGATTCGTTTCACAACATCACATTTCATTAACAACATTACGCCACAATTCTTTCACTATAACCAAAAGAGTATACAACATGTTCTAACATCAACAATTCCATCTTACATATTGTCATCAAAATTAACATATAACTGTACATATTGATATCCAATCTCATATACACATATCATTCTTTCCAAATTAGATCTATACACTTTATCACTATAACTATATACATATACAAAACGTCAATTCTTCTCTTCAAAACCTCCCTAACCAAATGCATCCAAACTTTACAAACCTGCAAAATTCACAACTTTGGTGGTATGAGCAATTAATGCCCAGTAAGTGGTAGTGACGTTCCTTTATCGGATTGAGCACATTATACCTTATATACTTTCACAAAGCATTTCAACACATAAAAATCACATTTGAAAACGTTTCAAATCCACACACACATATACATATAGCAAGTGGCGCAATCATTTATCAAATGACATTTACAAATACTTTGTGTACTCGACACTTAGCTCAAGAATGGTTCAAGTTACTCTCGGTACACTGGATCCAGTTCCTGACTGTTACTCCCGTCAGGTAGGCCAAATGACAAATGAGTTTCTAGCTATTTTATCCCGCTAGATGGGCCAAATGACAAATGAATTGGAACATGTTCCTACCAATCATCCCAAGAAACATTCAAGAGCTCATATACTTCAAATTCATTCAAACATTTCATCAAATACTTTGTTTTCACAAAAGCCACTTCATACATTTTCACATAGTCATCAAAATCACAAACTAGTACATGCTCAATCCATTTTCATATATCACAACATACAATTTCTCAGAATAAGTTTTCATCAAAAGCATATTAAAACATAAAGGAATATCAAACCACTTACTTGAAATTACTATCAAACTTAGCCCTTGAATTATGAGTTTCCTCCACCAATTACTTCACTCTCCTATCATAACAAAATCCAACCTTTACTAATCTTGAGTGCTAAATAAAGACACTACTATGGGAGAATAAACTCAAAAGATTCCTTACCTTAATTTGATTGGAATGGAAAAAGAGTTGCTTCCTCCTTTTCAATCCTCCCCTTGCTTTTGCCCTAAGTAAAAGAGAGAAAAAAGGGAAATTTTTTTGAGAAGAAGAATAATGAAATCTCAAGGGGCAACAATGGTCTTAAGACCAAATTTTACAAAATTGCAAAGAAGTCCCTATAGTTTTTTTATTTATGAAATAGCCCTTAATTGGGTTATGGTTATTATATTCTACCCTCCTTATAAAAAGTTTCGGCCTCGAAACTTAAAGTACCTTGTTCTTCAAACAAATGGGGATATTTTTCTTTCACTTCTTCTTCTAATTCCCAAGTCGCTTCACGAGGAGTGTGATTCGACCATTGCACCTTTACATATGGAATTGTTCTCCGTCTCAACACTTGATCCTTTTGATCCACAATTCTTAGTGGAATCTCTCTATATGACAAATCCTCTTGTACTTGCAAAGGTTCCACCTCTATCTCGTGACTAGGATCGGAGACATACCGTCTTAATTGGGACACGTGGAATACATTGTGCACTCTTGACAAGGACGGTGGCAAAGCAAGCCTATACGCAAGGTCTCCAATCTTCTCCAATATCTCAAATGGTCCAACATATCGCGGACTTAACTTCCCACTTTTGCCAAATCTCATAACTCCTTTGCTAGGCGATACCCGTAGATAAGCTTTCTCTCCACTCTGAAACTCTAAAGGCCTTCTCTTGGTATCCGCCCAACTCTTTTGCCTATCTTGAGCCGCTTTCAAATGATCTCGAATCAAGGGAACTTTGTCAAGAGTTACTTGTACCAAATCCGGTCCCATAATATTTTTCTCACCAATTTCATCCCAACAAATGGGTGATCGACATTTCCTCCCATACAATGCCTCATAAGGTGCCATTCCAATGCTAGCATGAAAGCTATTATTGTAAGCAAACTCAATGAGCGTCAAATAATCAACCCAACTACCCTTGAAATCAAGCACACACGCTCTTAACATATCTTCAAGGGTTTGAATGGTTCTTTCCGATTGACCGTCCGTCTGTGGGTGAAAAGCTGTACTAAGTGTCACTTTGGTCCCCATGGCTCGATTAAAGCTTTCCCAAAACCTAGACACAAACCTTGGATCTCTATCTGATACAATGCTGACCGGTACCCCATGTAAACGGATAATATTATCCATGTACATATTGACTAATTGCTCCATTGTAGCCGTGGCCCGCATGGGTAAGAAATGAGCGGTCTTAGTCAATCTATCCACGATTACCCATATGGTATCTTGACTCGTCTTGGTTTTTGGCAATCCACATACGAAATCCATAGTCACATGTTCCCATTTCCAAACCGGTATCTCTAACGGTTTCAACAATCCTCCAGCACGTTGGTATTCAACCTTGACTTGTTGACATACCATGCATTTGGAAACAAAGTCCGCAATGTCTCTCTTCATTCCACTCCACCAGAAATTTCTTTTCAAATCCTTGTACATTTTTGTGCTTTCTGGATGACTGGAAAATTTCGAATTATGTGCTTCCTTTAAAACCTCATTCTTCAAGTCTGAATCATTGGGTACACATAATCTTCCTCGATACCACAAACTTCCATCATCATGAAATTGGAAATCGGATTGTTGACCTTCTTTAACTTGGCCTTCCTTATTCCTCAATGTATCATCATTGACCTGAGCACTTTTGATTCGTTCAAGAAGTGTAGGTTGTGCTAACAAAGCTGTTAGAAATCCATCAGTTGCCTCAATCACCTCAATCTCTAACTTCTCAAATTCGGAAATCAACCGATTCTGTTGGGTCAACAACGATGCTAGTGTTCCTGAAGACTTTCTACTCAAAGCATCCGCTACTCTATTTGCCTTTCCGGGATGGTAGTTAATATCCAAATCATAGTCATTCAACAATTCTAACCATCGCCGTTGTCTCATATTCAATTCCTTCTGAGTAAACAAATACTTCAAGCTTTTACTATCTGTAAATATCTCACATTTTTCTCCATACAGATAATGTCTCCAGATCTTCAAAGCAAACACTACAGCTGCCAATTCAAGATCATGAGTCGGGTAGTTCTGTTCATACTTCTTCAATTGGCGAGAAGCATAGGCAATGACTCGACCATTTTGCATTAACACACATCCCAAACCGTTTTTGGAAGCATCACTGTACACGGTGAATCCTCCTGACTCAGATGGAAGCGTAAGTACCGGTGCCGAAACCAACTTCCTCTTCAACTCCTGGAAACTGTCCTCACAAGTTACAGTCCATTCAAACTTCATCCCTTTTTGAGTTAATTGAGTCAAAGGAATTGCAATGGATGAAAATCCTTCAATGAATTTCGTATAGTACCCTGCCAAACCTAGGAAACTCCGAACCTCTGTTACATTGGTCGGTTTAGGCCAATCCACAATTGCTTCTATCTTTTTGGGATCCACCATCACACCAACCTCCGATATCACATGACCTAAGAAAGAAACACTCTTTAGCCAAAATTCACATTTACTTAATTTGGCAAAAAGTTTCTTTTCTCTTAAGGTTTGCAATACTATCCTCAAATGCCCAGCGTGCTCTTCCTCCGTCGGAGAATACACTAGAATATCATCAATGAATACCACGACAAATTTGTCCAGTTGAGACTTAAAAACCCTGTTCATCAAATCCATAAAAGCAGCAGGGGCATTTGTTAGTCCAAAAGGCATAACAAGAAATTCATAATGCCCATACCTCGTTCTGAAAGCAGTCTTTGAGACATCCTCTGACTTAATTTTTAACTGGTGGTAGCCCGAACTCAAATCAATCTTTGAGAAAACCCTAGCTCCTTTAAGTTGATCGAACAAATCATCTATCCTTGGTAGGGGATATTTATTCTTAATGGTAATTCGGTTCAACTCCCGATAGTCAATACACAGCCTTAAACTCCCATCTTTCTTCTTCACAAATAGAACAGGAGCACCCCACGGAGATACACTAGGTCGGATAAACTTAAGATCCAACAGTTCTTGCAATTGAACCTTAAGCTCTCATAGTTCCGCCGGTGCCATTCGATAAGGAGCTTTAGAGATTGGTGCTTCCCCAGGCATCACATTAATTTCGAACTCAATTTCACGATCCGGTGGAAGCCCTGGCAATTCCTCGGGAAACACATCAGGAAATTCTTGAACTACAGGAATGTCGCTCAAGTTCACACCCTCTTTCTTGACGTCAATAACATTTGCCAAATAACCCACACAACCTTTTCGAAGGGCTTTCCAAGCTTGCATGGCGGATATTATTGGAGTTGTACGTTTGACTTGTTTCTCCATACCCCCTTGAAAAGAAAATTCTTCCCTTCCCGGAATATCAAACTTAACTTTCTTACCTCGACAATCCACACAAGCATAGTTGTCTGTTAACCAATCCATACCCAGAATTACATCAAAGTCCTTCATATTAATTTGTATCAAATTCGCCTTAAGTTCTTGTCCACAAATTTCCACAAGACAATTTCTATGTACAAGATTTGAGGTAAGGACTTTCCCTCCTGGGGTAGCTACATGGTAAGACTCTCTAAGGTGTTCCGGTTTAGAACTCAAATTACTAGCACATCTCTTAGATATAAAAGAGTGAGAAGCCCCACAATCAAATAAAACTATAACAGGTACTGAATTTATCATTATAGTACCTGTGGCCACATCTTCTGACACTCCCGCCTCCGATTGAGTCAATGCGAAAATACGAGCATTGGTGGGTTTGGCTTTGTCTTGTGGGAGAGTGGGACACTCATTAATCCTGTGTCCTGGCTTGCCACACCAAAAGCATGCTCCACTTTTCCATCGGCATTCTCCGGAATGCATACGATGGCAAAAATCACATTCCTTCTTGTTACTCCCTGTTGGATTGGGAGGTCGTGATAGACTAGGTGGTGGTCCACGTTTCTTGTTCATTGGTTGGTTTCCTCATGGTTGCTTTGATCCTTGACCTTGAGATGGCATTGGTCTAGCTCTCTTGGCACGAAATTCGGCGTCACCTCTCTTGAGATCCGCCTCAATTCCTATGCACCTCTTAAAGGATTCCTCATAGCTACTTGAAGGCATGGAGGACAATCTAGCTCGAATACGTCCAAGTAACCCTTCCTCAAACCTAAGCAATTTAATGCTATCGTCCGCCATCACAGTTGGCACATATCGCCCCAAGGAGTTAAACTTCCCCGCATACTCCACAATGGACATGTTCTCCGTTTGCTTCAAGTTGAAGAACTGCCTTTGCTTCTCACTACGAATGGAGTCGAGAAAGTAGTGTTTTAAGAAAACACTTTTGAACGTTCTCCAATCCACGGATTGTCCTTCACGAACATAAGCTGGGGCGGTTCCCTTCCACCACAATTCCGCATCTCCAACAAGAAATGGGATGACAACCTTTGGCCTTACTTCCTCGGGAACCTCTAAAACCTCAAAGTTGGCCTCCAATTCATGTAGCCACTTTTCTGCTTTCTCGGGGTCCGGGGCACCATCAAAGACAGGCATGTTTGCCTTCTTTAAGTTCTCATAGTGCGTCTTGCTACCTGTCATTTGTTGGCGTTGACGACTCTCTTGTTCTTGTTGCAAACGGTGTTGGTTTTGCATTATTTGAGCCATCATACCAAAAGCGGCGGTGATCTCCGGTGGCATTGCCAGAGTGGTTGTATTCGTCACCGGTGGATCATGAGATGACTCACCCCCTGTCGCCATTCTAGTGGTCATAGGTTGAGGAGTGTGAGTAAGCCCATGCTCCACCGTATTTGCCCCTTCACCATTTCCATCGTCTTGACTTTCTACTATTACTATATTAGGATTCTCTCCACTTCCACTACTTTGTGCCATATTCCTATCATAACAAAGAAATCAAATCTTCATTTCACATAAATATGAAAAAGGAGAGAAGAAATGATATTCCTAACAAACAATGTACTACAATTCATCTCATATATATACACATTGTCATAACCTTAGTTTTATTCTCTGATACCACTTAAATGTCACGCCCCAATCCGACGTGGCACGGCCACACGAGTGGAGATCGATTCCAAACATGCGAAGCCTCACTACGAATGCAATTTAATAGTTTTTAAGTCGTCGATTGAACTTATCATTTCATAACATTCATCATAATCACTAATCTAGTGTCCTCTATGAATAAACATCACATTAAGGCCATGAACGTAAGATTTAAAACCTTGGAAAACAATTAAAATTCGAAAATTTCTTTGTTGCTGAAAATCCCCAAGCGTCGCGACGCACAGCATTTCAGCGTCGCGACGCCGGTGCGCGTCGCGACGCACAGACATTAGACGTCGCGACGCCGGCGCACGTCGCGACGCAGAGGGGTCGCGCGTCGCGACAAGGACAAGAAAATTCTCGGGCATGTTTTTGCCCTCTGGGCGTCGCGACGCAGGTACCGGCGTCGCGACACCGGGCCCTTTTCCTCAAAAAAACGATTTTTCATTCTTTTCTCCTTCCAACACAATACTATTTCAACACAACATCAATTCTATGCAATAAAACTGCATATACATCATTCCAATCTCCCAAACCATTCATTTCGATTCGTTTCACAACATCACATTTCATTAACAACATTACGCCACAATTCTTTCACTATAACCAAAAGAGTATACAACATGTTCTAACATCAACAATTCCATCTTACATATTGTCATCAAAATTAACATATAACTGTACATATTGATATTCAATCTCATATACACATATCATTCTTTCCAAATTAGATCTATACACTTTATCACTATAACTATAAACATATACAAAACGTCAATTCTTCTCTTCAAAACCTCCCTAACCAAATGCATCCAAACTTTACAAACCTGCAAAATTCACAACTTTGGTGGTATGAGCAATTAATGCCCAGTAAGTGGTAGTGACGTTCCTTTATCGGATTGAGCACATTATACCTTATATACTTTCACAAAGCATTTCAACACATAAAAATCACATTTGAAAACGTTTCAAATCCACACACACATATACATATAGCAAGTGGCGCAATCCTTTATCAAATGACATTTACAAATACTTTGTGTACTCGACACTTAGCTCAAGAATGGTTCAAGTTACTCTCGGTACACTGGATCCAGTTCCTGACTGTTACTCCCGTCAGGTAGGCCAAATGACAAATGAGTTTCTAGCTATTTTATCCCGCTAGATGGGCCAAATGACAAATGAATTGGAACATGTTCCTACCAATCATCCCAAGAAACACTCAAGAGCTCATATACTTCAAATTCATTCAAACATTTCATCAAATACTTTGTTTTCACAAAAGCCACTTTATACATTTTCACATAGTCATCAAAATCACAAACTAGTACATGCTCAATCCATTTTCATATATCACAACATACAATTTCTCAGAATAAGTTTTCATCAAAAGCATATTAAAACATAAAGGAATATCAAACCACTTACTTGAAATTACTATCAAACTTAGCCCTTGAATTATGAGTTTCCTCCACCAATTACTTCACTCTCCTATCATAACAAAATCCAATCTTTACTAATCTTGAGTGCTAAATAAAGACACTACTATGGGAGAATAAACTCAAAAGATTCCTTACCTTAATTTGATTGGAATGGAAAAAGAGTTGCTTCCTCCTTTTCAATCCTCCCCTTGCTTTGCCCTAAGTAAAAGAGAGAAAAAAGGGAAATTTTTTTGAGAAGAAGAATAATGAAATCTCAAGGGGCAACAATGGTCTTAAGACCAAATTTTACAAAATTGCAAAGAAGTCCCTATAGTTTTCTTTATTTATGAAATAGCCCTTAATTGGGTTATGGTTATTATAGTTCCCCTTGTGTCTCATAAATTTCTTCATCAGATTCGATTTCTTCCTCCTCTTCATTAATGTATTCTGCATCATCATCCTCATCGTAATCATCATCATCATCAATTTCTCGTTGTTCTTCTTCAATGAATTCAATCCCATTATTTTCTTCTTCCTCTTCTTTCACTCTAAATACAAGACTTCCAACTCCTTTCTTATCACAAGCATTATGTCCAAGCAATTTCACATCAAAAACATGATGACCATCATACTGAAAAACTAAGAAGTTTCCCAGTTCCACATAATTATCTTTTACAAATTTTGTCCATCCATCAGGGAAAAAAGTTTCATTCTCAATACTTGCAATCTCCACTGATCAAATGTTTCCATAGCGATCCGTTAGAAATGCCTTGCTTGGTAGCTTTCCCTGCATCCACTTTGTATAGGCATAGGGGTGTAATCGAGCCGAGTCGAGCTCGAGTACACCCCTAATCGAGTAGCTCGTTTTGAAAAAATACCCTACTCGAGCTCCACCTCGAGCTCGATCGAGCTTAATTAATCGAGCTCAAACTCTAGCTCGACTAAGAACGATCGAGCTCCAAACGAGCCCAATCGTGCTCGAGTTCGATCAAGTATTTTATTTTTTTATTTTTTTATAAAAATTATAGGATGTATTTGTAATTTTTTAAAATTTAATGAGATCAAATTATAATTTACTATAAGTTAAGGACTAAAATATAATTATAAATAGATTAAATTATAATTTATTAAACTACAGGGACTAAAATATAAATATAAATATTAAAAATAAAAAAAATATATATATATACCCGAGTAGCTTGCGAGCTACTCGTGTATGTGTATTCTGAGCTCGAACTCGGTCAAACCGAGTTCGAGTCGAGTAGTTGACCGAACTACTCGCGAGTAGCTCGCTTGTTTAACACCCCTATATAGGCATAAGGAATTTTCTGCCAAGAGATTAATTAATATCAGTCTTTAGTTAATAATTATTTTAGTGATTTAAATCTAATTCTTAGAAATTCAACAATTGAGAATTTATTTTTTATTTTTTTGGTGAATCATGCAAGTAACAAGTGCCCTTTTTCTGACTGCACCTTAAAAAGATTTATTCAATTAATGTAAAAATTGGAATTTCATGTATTCATCAATTTATTCAATAGCATTCGAATACTATTGTATTTCTAATTATGTTTCAAATTGGGCACCTCAATGATTTTCTTTAAGACACATTACAAAAAAAAATCCCTTGTAGTATGAAAAAGGGTAAATAAGGTTAATGATCTCCCAACTTGGAAGTATGATTTTGGTTTTTGATGTTAAAAAAGGTTATATTTTGTTCTCTCAATTCTATTTAATTTTATTACAAAAATAGTTCTCAATTTATTTTCTATTTATCCACACAATTAATATCGTTTATAAGGTGATATTATTCATTATTCAAAACGATGCCATATTATACCACAAGACTAAGGGCATTAATTGTCAAATGGATGAAAAATAGGTTTAAAATTATTTGTGTGATAAAACCCAATTTGAGGGGTCAATATATAATTTTTTAAAAATTAAGAATTAAAATAATACTTATCCCAAGTTGACGGAAAAATATTTAAGCTACTTATAATCTAGATTGAAAATGACATACTGTAAATTAATTTTTGTAGTTTTTATTAAAAATAGGCGAAAAATTGAGAATTTTGAAAAAAAGACACCATATGATCTAATTCAAATCAACAATAGAGAGTTAACTTGTATACATCTACGCATATATATATTTTTTTAAAAGATGATTAATAGTGGCACTCCATCTACCTCTTGACGACTCGAATACGTGACCTATTGGTTTATACGTAAAGATGTAAACTATTTGATCTACACTTCGTTGAAAACAAAATCTACGCATATTAATTATTTTAAACTCATATATTTATTTATTTTAAAAAGAAAAAACCAAATTGCAAAGAAACATTTTTTAAATTTTCAAATCATATAAAAATAAATTGAACATTTTTCAAACCGCAATAAGTTTTTTTTGTTTTGTTTTTTGTTTTGTTAGTATATCCTTTATGTTTTGTATTAGATGCCATGAAAAAATCAAGCATTTAATTTAGTTATGCATAATAAATTAATTTCAATTGACAACTCATTCTTCTAATCACATCAATCCTACTTAGTCCCTTATACACTCAAGAAAAGAAAATTCAAAAATTAATTAAAACTACTTAATGAAGGTGAAATTTTTTAAAAGAAACCAAAATTACATATGTAAAAGGAGAAAAAATATATGAGAATAGATGACAAGAACTTACCAATCTGCTGGTACTGCGATCATGACGAAAGGGTTTGAGAAAGGCTGGAAGTTTATTTTGTGCCCCTTTTTCTTTCATCTTTGATCCGTTTCTTCTTTTTCCTCTAACCATTTTTTATGCAATTCAAAGCAAGGCAGATGATAGCCTAAAATCAAATGATGAAAATCCAAATTACCAAACTCTTAAATTATGGAGTTAATTGCAAAAAAATAAAAAATCTCCCTAAACTATAATCCTTTTGTATATTTTTACTCGAACTTCTAATTATAGCATTTTGCATCTTTATACGTTTGGTTAAAAAGTAATGTGCTCGTACACGAGTATGGGCATATGCAAGAGGGATCCACGAGGTATGGGTGCCCCTCCCAAGATTTGAAAATATATGTTTTTTCTTATAAAAACATAAAACTTTTCAGTTAAGTACTTTAAAAAATTAAAAATTTGCCCCTCAGGAAAAATCCCTCCCCCCCCCCCCCTCCCTAACCAGTGTTGGGTCACACCTCCTCAAAAAATTTGAAAAATTGTATTTTCTTTGTGAAAATTTAAAACTTTTCTATTGAATTCTTAAACAAAATTAAAATTGTACCTTCTTAAAAATTAAAATATAACTTCTACTAGTAATATTATACAATTTTCTTCACCTCAAGTTCTATTTTTTAAATTCACCACTATAAGAGAGTGGTTTTTAACTCTTTACATAAGTTTGAGGTAGTGGCGGATCCAGAAATAAAGGTTTGGAGGGGCAAAATTACATAGTAAAAGTTATATTTTGATTTTGGGGTGCAAAATTCTAATTTTCTTAAGAATTCCATTGAATTTTTTAAAATTTTTATAGGGATCTAGCATAATTTTTCAAATCTCGGGGGGCGACCGCACCCCCCCAACCCCCAATGATCCGCCACTGGTTTGGGGGTATAAAATATTACTACCCAATAGTTAATTTTTTTTTCAATTAACTCTAAATGATATACAAATCCCTTTAACCCTACAATTCACACACTTCAACACAAAAGACTAATTGCTCAAATATTTGTAACATCAATTATTTGCACAAAAGACTAAATGATATACAAATCCCTTTATGTGTATGCATGTAACATCAAATATTGTACTTTTTACCTGAAATTGAAGTACAAGATTTAATTGCTCAAGAGTTGTATTGATGCTCTCCTATCCCTGCTCACCAATGGCACTGCTCATTTTCCTGAAAAATGGAAGATGGAAACACACAATGATGGAATTATACAGATAATGTGAAATGAATGTTGATAGAAAAATAAAAAAATAGCAGCTGATAAAAGGAACTTTGGGGCTGGCCTTACTGAATGCAAAATAATCTAAAAAATAACTAGACTGATTTTGTAAGAGTTCTAGATGTGCCAACAACTTGTAAATTGCTGGCTTTAATTTTGGATCACAATTTTGAGCAAGATCAATAAGAACTACTTGAGCAGATTCAGTGTGTTGTGCTCTACAACACTCAACTCTAAAAATCCTTTCCATAATCCAAATGGTCTTTTCTTGTGCTTTAATGCTGCCTGATTCAAGAACTTTAGTTATGGCTAGAATGCCTGAATGTTTGGCTATAGCAATGCTTCCATGCTCCCAAATTTCATCATGCAATAGAGTTGCAAGTGAACTAAGAACAGCTTCATCTGCTTCTCTTTAGGTACCTTCAAGAACTCTGATCAAATGATTTTTTTTTATTTTTATTTGTTTGCCCTAGACCAAGACCTTATTGATGATTAATTTGGAGTTTTTTAGTGCAGAAAAATGTCAACTTAAATATTTCTAGATAGAACCAATTCCTCTTTCAAATAGGCTTACATTTTTTGTTAAAAAGAATATAAAACACTGTTTTGAAACAAATGGTTTATTCTAAGGCCCAAAACTTGCCTGCAACTAGTCAAGTCAACAGAAGCCTATAGCCCAAGCTGCTAAAGTCCATTTCATGTTTTTGTGATAACAAATTATGAGATATTTTGATCTGGTATTTCAAAAGCAAAAAAGGTTCTTTAAACTCTTGAGGGTTTAAACATTTTCCTACTTTCGTTCGAAAACTTTGCCTCTAATATACAAGTTCCCATGCATTCATTAAAAGACTGTGCCTCTAGTATATAAGTTCCTCTGCAGCGATTTTAATCAGCACTACACGTCAATAAATGTCCTGACAAAATGGTTTTAAGTGCAGACTAGTGTAGGATTTGATGTTAATAAATTAGGTTCTTAAAAAAAAGTAAAAAAATGTTCTTTAAACTCTTGAGGGTTATAATTCAGGGTTCAAATCCCAAACAACATTTTAGATTTTGCCTCTTGTATAAAAGTTCCCTTGCAGCCATTTCAATCAATATCAGACTCTAGCAAAGGTTCAAGACAAAATGGTCCTCGGTGCAACGTAGTGTAAAATTTGATGTTAATAAATTAAATTCTTAAAAAAAAGCAAAAAAAAAATGTTCTTTCAAAGGAATTAAAAATTGATACATTCTAGATACTATATATCTCTACATATGCAAGGTTTGACCAATAAAATTATTTGGAAGAGATTTGTAACCAAAAAAAATAAAAAATAATCAATTGCAAAACAAAACTCCTTATGCATATAGGTAAATATATTTGCTTATTAATAATCAGTTTTAAATTTGAAAAAAAGAAAGAATATTGTGATTTGGTGACAACGAACATAAAACTTTATCACACTTTTCATTACCATTTGCACAAGAAAAAGTTATAGTCAGTAAATAAGATTAACATTCACGCTGTGTTTGGTTGCTTAGAATTGGGCCCTCAGAATTAGAATTGAGGGGTCCAATTCTAATTCTTGTGTTTGGTTACAAAATAAAATTTTGATTTTGAATTAATTTACAATTCTATAATGGCTCAATTCTGCTGTTTTAATTCTTTTCTCATGGCAGATATTTTCAATTCTAATTACAGATAGAATGGGTCAATACGCGGGTTCTTATCAAGTCAAAATTAAAATTCGGATCTTAATACTCTTTTTCATCGCCTTCACTTCTTTATTTCTCTTTTCTCTCTACACAAAAAAATTAAAAATGTAGTGAACAATGAAGTGGTTTGAAAAAATTGAAAGTTTAGAATGTAGTGAAGTGGTTAAAGAAAAATTAAAAGTCTAGTGTAGTCAGAATTTTTGGAGATATATGAAAATTAAATTAATTTATTTCTTTTAAAATTAAATTATATAAAAATAGAAAATAATATTAAAAATTTAATATTATTATAAAAATATATTAAAAATAAATTATTTTGTCAATTCTAATTATCAGTGAAATCTAATTTCATACATTTTTTAAACTTTCAAAAAAAGAATTTAGAATTATAATTCAATTCTATATGAATTTTGTTGTTTTGCCAAACAAAGTAATTCAAACATTTTAAACTTTCAATTCATTGAATTATATTTCTATAATATTTAAATTCTAATTCAATTCTATTTCTAAACAACCAAACACAGGCTCAATCCAAAATACCATTGTATCCATAACAAATGACTAAAATTAAGAAAGAGTAACTCAACTTCAAGAGTAAATTAAAATGTTACTTTAGTCAACTACAAAAGAAAACAGCTTACAAAGAATCCATATGCTTGAAAACAATGAGATGTTGATCAATATCTGATCAATGGTTTTAGGACTGATTCCTTTCAATCATGAGCTCTTGTTTGGCTAACTTGCACTTGTATGAGAAGCCCTCTATCAATTTGTAAAACAAGGGGATGTTGAATATCTGATCAATGGTTTTAGGAGTGATTAATTTCCTTTCGGTCATGATCAGCACTTATTTGGACAATCTGCACTTGTATGAAAAGCCCTTTATCCCTGCATTTCACAAATTCACAAATGCATATATCATTCTCTCCAACAAGGTTCAGTTTACAGAGGCTTCGCCATCCACCACAATACCATAAACGACCATCCTTCCAAGTCCTACGATATGTATTCCACTCTCTTCCCTCAGGATCACGAAAAATTGTCTCTTCTGGGATATCAAGTTTGTTGTCTTTAATAACATCAGCTGGGATAAACTGCAAAATTTTTTGTCATTAGCATATACCACGTTCAATGGGATTGTTGCTGGGGTGAGGGCTACAATCTATGATATATAGTTCTAAACAGTATTTAACTGAAAAGAGAAAAACTCATGTGAAACCGTTTTATATATGAGAAACATTTCATAAATAAAACGGGAAATTAACAACCTTGAAAATCATGATTCGAATTTTTTGTCATTTTTATTATACGTTAAAATTGTGATTAACTCCTGTTTCATATATGAAACTGTTTCATATGAGTTTTTCTCAACTGGAAAATTGTAAATTGGGATGTTGATTATAGACAAACATACCAATTCATCTTTCCTGTGTGCCCTTACTCTTGTGACAAAGTAAGGATTTTTTGGCTGAGAAGCAATTCCTGATCTAAAAATATCAAAGCCATAAGGATCGACTGCTTTCTTCCTCCTATATTGATTTTGCTGGCGAGCTTTATTATTTCCTCCACGCCATACTAAAACAAATGTGATCCAATATTCAACAACAACAACATGATTAACGTTGTTTAAACATGAAAAACAATAATTCAGTACAGTGCATATATATATGATGAAATAGCAAAAGAATATTCAAACTTACTAGTGATTATCTTTCTTGATGATCCCTTGTCAGAAGTCTTAAAATGATGATCAACGGCTCTTTTGTTTGAGTGATTTGCTAGTTGTTCCCCTTGTGTTTCATAAATTTCTTCATCAGATTCGGTTTCTTCCTCCTCTTCATTAATGTATTCTGCATCATCACCATCAACATCATCCTCATCATCAATTTCTCGTTGTTCTTGTTCAATGAATTCAATCCCATTATTTTCTTCTTCCTCTTCTTTCACTCTAAATACAAGACTTCCAACTCCTTTCTTATCACAAGCATTATGTCCAAGCAATTTCACATCAAAAACATGATGGCCATCATACTGAAAAACTAAGAAGTCTCCCAATTCCACAGAATTATCTTTGACAAATTTTGTCCATCCATCAGTGAAAAAAGTTTCATTCTCAATACTTGCAATCTCCACTGACCAAATGTTTCCATAGCGATCCCTTAGAAATGCCTTGTTTGGTAGCTTTCCCTGCATCCACTTTGTATAGGCATAAGGAATTTTCTGCCAAGAGATTAATTAATTATCAGTCTTTAGTTAATAATTATTTTAGTGGTTTAAATCTAAATCTTAGAAATTCAACAATTAAGAATTTATTTTTTATTTTTTTGGTGAATCATGCAAGTAACAAGTGCCCTTTTTCTGGCTGCACCTTAAAAAAAATTATTCAATTAATGTAAAAATTGGAATTTCATGTATTCATCAATTTATTCAACATGTTTCAAATTGGGCACCTCAATGATTTTATTTAAGACACATTACAAAAAAAATCCCCTGTAGTATGAAAAAGGGTAAATAAGGTTAATGATCTCCCAACTTGGAAGTATGATTTTGATTTTTGATGTTAAAAAAGGTTATATTTTGTTCTCTCAATTCAAGTTAATTTTATTACAAAAATAGTTCTCAATTCATTTTCTATTTATCCACATAATTAATACCGTTTATAAGGTGATATTATTCATTATTCAAAACGATGCTATTTTATACCACAAGACTAAGGGCATTAGTTGTCAAATGGATGAAAAATAGGTTTAAAATTATTTGTGTGATAAAACTCAATTTGAAGGGTCAAAATATAAATTTTTAAAAATTAAGAATTAAAATAATACTTATTATTTGATCTATACTTTATTGAAAAAAAAAATCTACGCATATTAATTATTTTAAACTCATATATTTATTTATTTTAAAAAGAAAAAACCAAATTGCAAAGAAACATTTTTTAAATTTTCAAATCATATAAAAATAAATTGAACATTTTTCAAACCACAATAAGTTTTTTTTTTTTGTTAGTATATCCTTTTATGTTTTGTATTAGATGCCATGAAAAAATCAAGCACTTAATTTAGTCCCACACAAACTAATTTCAATTGACAACTCATTCTTCTAATCACAACAATCCTACTTAGTCCCACACAAACTCATGAAAAGAAATTTCAGAAATTAATTAAAATTACTTAATGAAGGTGAAAAAATTTAAAAGAAACCAAAATTATATATGTAAAAGGGAAAAAAAATATATTGAAGAAGAGATGACAAGAACTTACCAATCTGTTGGTACTACGATCATGAAGGAAGGGTTTGAAAAAGGCAGGAAGTTTATTTTGTGCCCCTTTTTCTTCCATCTTTGATCCATTTCTTCTTTTTCCTCTAGCCATTTTTTATGCAATTCAAAGCAAGGCAGATGATAGCCTAAAATCAAATGGTTAAAATCCAAACCACCAAACTCTTAAATTATGGAGTTAATTGCAAAAAAAAAAAAAAAAACTCCCTAAAATATAATCCTTTTGTATAATTTTACTCGAACTTCTAATTATAGCATTTTGCATCTTTATACGTTTGGTTAAAAAGTAATGTCCTCGTACATGAGTAAGGGCATATGCAAAAGAGATCCGCGAGGTATGGGCGCCCCTCCCAAGATTTGAAAATTTATGTTTTTTCTCATAAAAAAATAAAACTTTTCAGTTAAGTACTTAAAAAATTTAAAATTTGCCACTCAGAAAAATTAAAATATAGTTTCTATTAATAATTTTACACAATTTTGCGCACCCCCACCCCCCAAACTTGGCTACTTAGATCAGTAACTGCATACAAGAAAGTGAGGTGGATCCAAGGAAAGGAGATGGGGAAAGGGGGTCGGGGTGGGCAGTGGAGTGTTAGGTCACCTCTCCTCAAAAAATTTGAAAAATTGTACCTTTTCTTTGTGAAAATTTTAAACTTTTCTATTGAATTCTTAAACAAAATTAAAATTTTACCCTCTTAAAAATTAAAATATAACTTCTACTAGTAATATTATACAATTTTCTTCACCTCAAGTTCTATTTTCTAAATTCACCACTGTAAGAGAATGGTTTTTAACTCTTTATATAAGTTTGGGGGTATAAAATATTACTACCCAATAGTTAATTTTTTTTTCAATTAAATCTAAATGATATACAAATCCCTTTAAGCCTACAATTCACACACACACACACACACACACTTCAACACAAAAGACTAATTGCTCAAATATTTGTAACATGATATACAAATCCCTTTAAGTGTACGCATGTAACATCAAAGATTTGTACTTTTTACCTGAAATTGAAGTACAAGATTTAATTGCTCAAGAATTGTATTGAAGCTCCCCTATCCCTGCTCAACAATGGCACTGCTCCTTTTCCTGAAAAATGGATGTTTGATTTATTAAATTTAGTGTTTAAATGTTATTTGGATCTTTATCTTTTTGAATTAAGGTATGAAATCCATCCCTGTCTGTCTAACAAAATATTGGCACTTTTAATTTTATAGCTTTTCTGAAAAACCCATGTTTGGGATTTTAGTTGAAGTGGTTCCAGCCAAATTTAGGAACGTATTTATTGAGTTTTGTTTCTTTCTTATTTTCTTCTTGGAAAATAAGTGAATTGCAATAAAAGTTCTTTGGTTGCACAGATATTTTTATTTCTTTGACAAGTTAGATGAAAGAAATTAACTTTTACCCCCAAACAAAACTACACTTAGGAGTATCATTTCAGATGTATTATTTCACTATAATTAAATTGGATACCAACTAGCTATAGAAGAATTAACCAACACTCTTGGGCGGATCATCCAAGAAAAAATCACTTAAATCCCTTCTGTGTCCCAAATCTAGTGTTGGACAATTGGCAAAAGATTTAAATGTCTTCAAAATTATCAAGAGATTTTACCTTATCTTAATTGTCTTTCCTTCTAAGTGTATTTAAGAGGAAATTCCAACAATTTTATCTTGTTTTCGAGTTCCTTATTTAGTGTTCTAGACTTGGCAAAAGTTTCAAATATCGATATTTAAGAGATTTTACCCTATTTTAATTGCCTTTCTTTTTCATGTATTTCATGAAAATCCCAACATTTTTCCTTGTTCACGGTCCAGGTCTACAATTTTGCTCAGCTCTAGTGTTCGAAACTTGGCAAAAGTTTCAGACATCTTCAAAATATTTAAGGCTGTTTTTGGTTGTTTAGAAATAGAATTGAATTGAAATTTAAATATTATAGAATTGAAATTCAATGAATTGAAGTCTAAAATGTTTGAATTCCTTTGTTTGGCAAAACAACAAAATTCATATAGAATTGAATTATAACTCTAAATCCTTTGTTTGAACGTTTAAAATTGTATGAAATTAGATTTCACTAATAATTAGAATTGACAATAATTTATTTTTAATATATTCATTTTCACACACTACACATATTTTACACACACTACACACATTTTCACACACTACACACGTTTTCACACACTACACATATTTTACACGCACTAAACACATTTTCACACATTACACATTTTTTCACACACTACACATATTTTCACACACTACACATATTTTCACACACTACACACATTTTACACATAGTACACACATTTTCACACACTACACATTTTCACACACTACACATTTTTTCACACACTATACACATTTTCATACGCTAAACATATTTTACACATATGTAGTATGTGAAAATGTGTGTAATGTATGAAAAAATGTGTAGTGCGTGAAAATGTGTGTAGTGTGTGAAAAAATGTGTAGTGCATGAAAATGTATGTAATGTGTGTAAAATATGTGTAATGTGTGAAAATGTGTGTAGTGTGTGAAAATGTGTGGTGTGTGAAAAAATGTATAGTGTGTGAAAATGTGTGTACTATATGTAGAATATGTTTAGTGTGTGAAAATGTGTGAAGTGTGTGAAAAAATGTGTAGCGTGTGAAAATGTGCATGTGTACTATGTGTAAAATATGTGTAGTGTGTGAAAAAATGTGTAATATGTGAAAATATGTGTAGAGTGTGAAAATGTGTAGTGTATGAAATAATGTGTAGTTTGTGAAAATGTGTATACTATGTGTAAAATATGTGTAGTGTGTGAAAAAATGTGTAGTGTGTGAAAATGTGTGTAGTGTGTGTAAAATATGTGTAGTCTGTGAAAATATGTGTAGTGTGTGAAAATGTGTGTAGTGTGTGAAAAAATGTGTAGTGTGTGAAAATATATGTACTATGTGTAAAATATGTGTAGTGTGTGAAAATGTGTGTACTATGTGTAAAATATGTGTAGTGTGTGAAAAATGTGTAGTGTGTGAAAAAATATGTGTAGCGTGTTAAAATATGTGTAGTGTGTGAAAATGTGTGTACTATGTGTAATGTGTGAAAATGTGTGTAGTGTGTGTAAAATATGTGTTGTATTAAAATGTGTGTAGTGTGTGAAAATGTGTGTAATGTGTGAAAAAATGTGTAGTGTGTGAAAAAAAAGAAAGAAGTGAAGGCGATGAAAAAGAGTCTTATATGAACCCGCGTATTGACCGATTCTATCTTGAATTAGAATTGGAAATATCTACCATGAGGAAAGAATTGAAACTGCAGAATTGGGACATTATAGAATTGCAAATGAATTCAAAATCCAAATTTTATTTTATAAACAAATACAAGAATTAGAATTGGAGCTCTCAATTCCAATTCTGAGGTCCAATTCTAAGCAACCAAACACAGCCTAAGAGAATTTGCCCTGTTTTAATTGTCTTTTCTTCTTCATGTATTTAGGAAAATCATAACAATTTTCCCTGTTTAAGAGTCCCACATCTAAGTATTCGAGACTTGGCAAAACCTTCAAGATGCTTAAGAGATTTTGCCCTACTTTTATTGTATTTTTTTTATTCATGCATTCAGAAAAATCCTAACAATTTTGCCTTGTTTACGAGTTTCAAGTCTAGTGTTCGAGATTTAACAAAGTAAACCTAGCTAAAGCTAAATGTCTGTCTCAAGTTGAGTGTTCGAAATTCGAAATTTCCCTCCCCTTTGTTTGAAGGTCCTGTCTCAAGTCTACACGCTTGCCTGCAGCGGTTCCTGTCAGCGCCAGACGCCACCAGTAGACCCAGACAAGATCCACGACAACGAGATCCCAAGTGTAACTCATAATATTGATGTAATAGATTAGTATGAAAAAAAAAATTGTCTCGTCTCCTTCAAATACTTAGGAAAATCCCGCTCTCAATCATCTGTAACACTTTTGATGTAACATTCCATGTAGCATTGTCTATAAATGTGCTATATATTCTTTTAGTTAATTATTTAATTTTTAAAAATTAAATTAAAATTTTATTAAGTAATTAATGATCTCTTAAGATGAGTGATTGTTGTTACAGTAAGTTGTTCATTGGGGAAAATCCCAACAATTTTGCCCCACGAATTTCAAGTCTAGTGTTTGAAACTTGACAAAATCTTCAAATGTTTTCAAGATACTTAAAGGCATTTTGCTTTGTTTTTATTATCTTTTCTTCTTCATGTATCCAGGAAAATCCCAACAATTTGGCCCCGTGTTCAATTGTTTCTGTATTCAGAAACACTTCCAAAATTTACAACTATTTGTTTTGTTTCATAAGGCATATTGAGGTTCTGATGAACTGTTAATGTATAGAAGTTACAGCATTAAAACTAACTTAAAATTTTTTATCCAAATCCTATCTTACTTCACTCGAAAATAAACAAAGTTCAATTGAATTTTCCCAACAAACATTCTGAATATCATGAAACCAATCCATCATTGATCAGTTGTTGTTACACCTAATTTTGAGCATTGTTTCTTCACGAACAATGTGCACCTGGAAGAAATGGACTCCATCACTCAATTTCTTAAGTTCACATATGCAGGTATCATTTTCTCCAACCATGTTGATCCTGCATAGCCTTGACCATCCTCCATAGTACCAAAGTCTTCCATCCTTCCATGGTGTAAGCTTTGAACTCCAGTTCCTCCCATGCTGGTCTTGAAGGGTTATCTTCGTTGGGAGACTTAAATTATGATCTTGAATGAAATCAGATGGAACATACTGCATCCAAGAAAAGTTCAATCATTGCCTGCCTACTAAGATGGAACTTTGTTGAAATGTTAAAAGAAAGTTCACTGAATGCTCTTAATTTACCAATTCATCTCTTCTTTTTCTCCTCACTGTGGTGATAAAATAAGGATTTTGTGGCCTAGAAACAAGTCCTGATTTGAAGATATCATCGCCGTAAGGGTCAGGCCTACTGCTCTTTCCTTTACCTTTGACAGCTTCAGCTTCTCCATGGCCAACTAAATCAAGTTTCAAGTTAGTAGTGCATATTAGTTAGAGAAGAAATTAAGGACTTGATGCATACAAAATGAAGCATCAAACTGAAATAGAAGCAAAGTTTAAGTTTACCAGGCTTGTTTCCTTTGGACTTTTTCAAGTCTTTCTGAGATGACTTTGCATGTCCAACAGCAACTCTTTTTCTTAACTTACCTTTTCTTACCTTTTCCACTTCTTCCTCTTGAATATATTCAGAATCCTCATCAGTTTCAGCCATCTTACTTTCACTGTCCCCGGAATTCTCTTGATCTGCTTCTTCAATCTCATTAGTTACTTGCACTTCCTCATCTTCCATCTCTTCTTGTACATTGTTTATTTCTTCCTCCTCTTGCTCTTCTTTAATTTCTTCGATTGCACTTTTTTCACAGCCACTCTTCCCAAGTAATTTTACCTTGTAAACTTTACTACTCTCGTACTGAAAGACGAGAAAATCTCCTAGCTCCAAAGAATTGTCCTCAACATATTTTGCCCAACCATCAATGAAAAAGAAGTCATTCCCAATTTTTTCCACCTTCACTGGCCAAACTTTTCCATCTTCATGCCTCAGGGATGCTTTTCTTGATAGCTTTCCCTTTCTGTATGCTACGTATGCTGAGGGTATTTTCTGCCAAGTAAAAAATGTGAAATAAAAACCTTTGAGGGAAATGTGTATAAACAGAATCAATTCCAAAGCAGTATCACAACAATCATCTTGAAAAACTGGTTCTATGCCCTTCTAGGAATGCAATCACAAAGGTTGAGATTAGGGATGCTTTATTGCAGCAAGCCTACACAGGATATAATCTTGTAAACCAAATTTAAAAGAGCATTTCAAATGCAGCACTAAATTTTGCCCTTTGGGATTAATTTCAGACACTATCCAGGACATGAATTCACTTCTCTATACACAATCATCTCAAAATGAAAATTGTCAAAAAAATAAATAAATAAATGTCATAACTATAGAACTCAATCAATTTCAGTTATATCATACATCAAACTGGTGATTTTGCTGCCATTAGTATCACAGCCTAACAGACAAGAATTTCTGACAGTTTTTCAAGGGTTAAACCAATGAAACTAAAATAGAGTTCTTGCAATGGCCCTCTCATGAACTCATCATATCTATGAAACTAAAAATCAATTGGCTGATCTTCTTGCAATATACACTATCCAGAAATGTAATATTATCATCTTTAAGATATATATTTCTCCATATCAAAATTGACAAAACCAAAACAAAGGAAAAAAAAAAAAATACAAACCTCACAAAGCAAAGGGAAAAAGAGAAGGAAAATGAAAAACTGGAACTTACAATTCTGTTTGCAGAAGGCGGCAAGTAAACTTTGAAGAAAGCTAGATTTGTCTTCTCTTTTGGTTGCCTCGTTCCCATGTTCGATTTAATTAATCTCAAAGTTTTAACAAAAGAATTAATCTTACTACAAGAAAATGTGTTCAATTGGGATAAATTATTGTTGAATCTTAATTTTGTCAGCAAAATGGAAATGAACCATCCAATGCCAATGGACAGCTTCAAAGAGCATGAAGAAGGATACCTTTATAGGCAAAGATGAATCCCAAATAAATGCTGTAAATGTAGAAGCTGGAGGATGTGTGAATAGGCAGACAGATTGCTGAAGTTAACTGTTTCAGAAAGGGTCCAGATTAAAGAATCTGAGCTATCAGTCTGACGGGCAGAGGGAGAGGAGAAGAAAGCTGCTGGAACCTGAGGGCAGCATAGATCTTTTAGCTTCTGAAAGTTGTAGGCATCTCTACCTCTCACCTCACTAACCTTTTGAGAGCCCTTGTAGTTGAACAGTTCAAAGATGCTTCCCCTCTCATTCCATCTATCAAAGAAGACGCTTACGGTTCCCTGATCCCAAAATTATAAAAAATAAAAAAGAAGACTGTAAATGATCAAAGGCTATAGTTTGCACTATGAATGCTCAGCTGATCAGAGCTATGAAAGTGTAAATGATTTCCAAAATTGTTCATACATTTCATGTTTGTGATGGATACATTACTACTGTGGTCCAAATCTATATCGGGAATCAAAGTTTAGAATCCAAAGTCATCCAAGGCATGGCCTGCACGTAGGATGAACAGTGAACAAATTGATGACTTCATTCGTGAATTTTAAGGAGGAGTTTATGATCATTTATTATTCAAAAACGAAAAAAACCTTAGATCTTAATTAGTTGGGCTCCTCAAAGACAGTTTTGTGGAATAACCACAAGCTTTTTAAGATCTGATCACATGCAATAATTCACACCTTCTATCCCCACGGATTAAAGCCCGAATCTTTTTTAGGGGAATGTTAATTCTACCGTTATTCATAGTTAATCAGATGAACATGGATGAATTTTGATATGATTTCCCATCAATAAATTTATTAAATTAAATAAAACAATTTATATTGACTCAGGGAGGGGATTATGTAATTGAAATGGATGAATTCTTACATTAAATTTTAGTCTAAATAAAGCGAAATCTATTGCCACAATTTAAGCACTTTGAAAGAAATGATAAATTTACAAGTTCATTAGCATAACCTCCTTTGGCATCAGTGAAGCCTTATATTTTTTTTGCCACTATCGTAGCCATTCTTTTTCTCAGCTGAATTTCATACGCGTTTGTTATAACTATATAAATGCTCGTACAGTTTTATTTTCCATCATTCGATATTATTATACATTAATCTTTTTCAAATTTTTCGTAATTTGTGTTTTTGTTAAATTTTTTTGTAGTTTTTATTTTATTTTTTAATTTTATCCGTAGTCCTAGGTAGTATGACCAAACTTTATTAAATTTTACAAATTCAGGTTGGTTGTAAGTTAACCGAACAACTTGTTATGGTCCTAAACATTAGAGCTTTGGATCGAAATATATGGACAATCAATGTGGGGAGTGGGATACGGTGGAGGATGGGAGAAGAAAGGCAAGCTTAGTGCCTTAGAATACTTCTAACAATTTGATACTCGCTGAAAAATTCTATAACTTTTAAAAGTGTATAGTAATAACTTTTAACAATTTGATCCAAATCGTTTATCAATTAAAGTCGGTCTATTTTTACCTTTAGTCGAAAAAAACAGGAAAGAAATGGAAACCATTTAGACGGAGATTAATTATTAAAATCCACATATATGTATTATCCTTCATAGCAAGCTCTCACTTGATTATAACATTAATGAAAAGCGTTTAAAACTTAGGAAGTACAAATGTGCATAAGTTTTAGAGTTAATTGCAAAAAACAAGCTCAAACTATGATTGGATATCAAAATACCTTATGAATTTTTAATTTTAACGCTTTACTAGCCTTAATATTTATTTATTTTTTTTTGCAATGTACTACGTTTTTACCCTAGTGGGTAGAAATTGTATTATAAAATCATAGAATCAGCCATTATGAATGTTAATTGCTCAAAATACTCTCATTTGGTTGTCTTTATTTTTTTATAAAATTTTCCCTGATGGTAAAATTCTTTCTCTCAAAACCTTTGTAAATTTTTATCTTTAAAGTATTTTCTAAAATATAACGCATTTATTGGGTATATCAGAAATTCCAACAAATTTTAAAAGGATAAAATTGTATTTACAATCTTATTTATACAAAAAATTAAATATGAAAATATGGTACATTACAAAAAATTAAATGTTGAGAGTAGTAACGCGCTAATATTAAAAGTTTGGGGATTATTGCAATCGAGCCATAGTTTGATGTTGCTTTTTTTAATTAATTCTAAGTTTTATTTTGGATAAATGACCTTAATTGTGCATTATTAAGTTGAGAGGAAGATAGTCTAGTGGTTAAGGAGTTAGATTCCAAATGTATTTAAAAAAAAAAAGTTGAGGGAAGATCTTAAAAAGTTACATAATAATCACTTAGTGATAAAATATGAATAAAAACATAAAGCCACTAACGTGGAATAATTACATAGCATCCCAACTTGTAATCACAATACTTCATTTAACAATTTAAACAAATAGAACATAAGCAACTTATCAATATCCATTATTTTTTCTTTTCATCTAACAATTTAAACAAATAGAATAAAAGCAATTATCAATATCCATTATTTTTTCACAAAGAAAAAAGTGAATATGGTTCGTATATAGCAATACATTAGAATTAATGGGTTTGAAGAAAATTCTTTCTGTGTTTAAAAAACCAAATTAAATATGGGTTGAAGAAGATCCTTTGTATATTCAAAATATGATAGAAAGTATAAAAGAAAATTTTAATTACGAATTAGTGCCATTAAACATCTTCGATGGATTTAGGCAGAAGTTAGAGAGTTGATTTATCGTAATCGATTGACCGACTTGCGAAGAAGTAGAAAGAAATTGAAGAGATTTTGAGTCCCAGAATTTTTTTTTTGCCTTGCCAAATAAGAGTGGTTAGACGTAGGATGCCATGTAATTAATTCATGTCAGTCACTTTATGTTTTCGTTAAAAATTTTTACTTTGCATATCATTACTCTAATATTTGAATTTAAATTTTATAATGTAAACGCTTTTCAATTCATTTTCTATTCAATTATCAAGTGGCTCCATTTGCCATTTTCACATTAAACGATTTCGTTTTGAATGTTAAACAGTATCACACAATAAATACAGAAGATAATCAATTAAATAGAACATGGATTGAGAACCCTTCATGTTATAACATTCAAATTGACTAACCATTATATAACTTTTTTAAATATAATGATCAATACTTATCCCTAAAATTGAAAAAAGTTTGAGCCTACTACACCCTTTTATTTTTTCACGAGTAATTAGAATTTAACACCGATTTTTGGGTGAAACAAAGAAAAGGCCATCATAATTAAGCTATGGAATCCAGCTAGCTAGCAGTACTTCTATATTTGTCTGTTATATGAAAATTGATAATCTTGTTTATAGCCTTTTTCTTCAAATATCCTCCGACATGCTACGTACATGGACATGCTAGCTTTCTCTTGCTGATATTGTGACAAGCATTGCACATGCAAGACTAATCATTTTTCCACTTTTTGCTTGTAAAAATGTCACTTTGCATTGCACTCATTTAAATCTTTCAAATCTAACATCTATTTTCAACATTTTTTTACACTTTCAAAATTTTCCCAATCTTGCCTAAAGTACTTCCAAACGGTTGATGAAAATGAATTCAAAACACTTCTTTTTTTTTTTTTTTGTTTGTTACATCAAATGCATGGAACTTGCATTGTTGATAAGAAAGTAGGCCTCTCTTTATAGAGTTCAGCTCACCTTACCCTAATTATAATTATAACTAAACTAAACACATGAGAAGTAATGAATAGGTCATTTTGGTCATGGTAGAACACCATTATTGCTCAATGCACAAATATTTATCGACTGGAGTTATAATATTATGTAAAAAATTCATACTTTTTATTATTAATTTCTTAAACATAAATATATGCAAATTTGTTGGATATATATATGACAACAGTTTATAACTAGTCGTCTAACTAAGAAGTGAAACATGTATGTGTTAAACTCTTAGTAATGTTCACGACATGTTTAAGGGTTTCAACTTGTTTGAGGATTATAACTCGGACTGTAATTTAATTTCTTGATTTGATCTATATATGATATTGCGTATAAATATAACATTTGATGTACATGTTAAGGACTTTTGATTCATTGAATAAATCAAAACTAATTTAAGCATTAGATCCTTTTCAAAAAAAAAAAAAAAAAAATCCATGGATGTTCTTACTATATTGTTGATCTTGAAAGTATTATTGAACGTGCTCAAAAGAAAGTTCTTACTATTATTGATCTTGCAAGTATTATTGAACGTGCTCAAAATTATTGCTCATGAAGTAGGAGTTTGGCTAAGGAAATTTTCCACTACTAAACACAAATCATGATATTTTTCCACTTTATCTAAACGTCTAAGATATATAAAGGGTCATGCTAAAATATATGAAACTTGAAAAATATTTGTGAATACTCATATTCTATGTCGATTTAAGTGTTAATTGTGAGCGATTTAGTTAGTTTAATTTATTTAATGATCGATGCTCTACAAGAACATTAAACTAAAAGTTTGAGTAATTACTTTTTTCAAGCAGCAAAACCATATATATATTTAGCCTGTATTGAGAAACAAACAAGATTAATACGTTATTTTTTTGGCTAAGTAATAAAGTCTTGATTTAATAATATCTCATTTCATTCATATAATAATTAAGGTTTTATATGTGCTAGATACTTAATTACGATGATGAAAAAATGAAAGTATTAGTGGAAATTAATGAGGTCCATAATATTCAAAGGTACAACTCACAACTTGCTGGCTCCATATTGTGTTCCAACTAATTGAGTATGGCATGCACAATTTTGGGAAGAAACTATTTATAGTACTTTTTTTAGCATAAAATTGTTCTCTCTTTTTCCATGGCTCGTTTGCTAAAAAGATTTTAAAGAAAGTTCCAACTATTGAAGGATGTCAATATCAACTTTTTGGCTCTATTGACAATATTATTGCACTTTAAATTTATTTAATTAATTAATAATGCATCTTATTAAAATTAAACAGATGGATGATAATATTAATTGCTGTCATGGAACCATTTAAAGCAAGAAGGGCATTAATTAATTTAGGACCTGAAAGGGAAGGAAGAAAAGGAAAGATTTTGTTGCAAAGTCTCCATTGAAATCCTACATTTGGTAAGAAAATTGAACAGAAAAGAATTGAAGTTCTATCTTTACTATAGTAATTTGATTACTTTTTCTTATAAAACCAAACTGAAGAACTAAAATTATGATCTGGGAAAATTGAATTTTAGGTCCTCAAACAAGATCCAAGGAAATTAACATCTTGGTTCTTGGATATATATCAACAACATTATTTCCTAAATAAATTGTTGCATCTTGGAAAGATTAAATCACTTCAACCTCTGAAGAAAATCCCACTTTAAATTCTTGCAATTGTTTTAGTGGATAATCCCTATTTGGTTAACAAAATTTTCTATGGAATTGTTCCCCAATTTCACACAATTATAACCTGCATATATACTTTGAGATCAATAATAATAAATTGAGGAATAAAATAGTAGTATACATTTATATGTTATACTTACATGTTACTGAAGAACAATCAAGATATGTGTTTCTTGTCCAAACTTCTGCATCTCAACAGCATCACATGAGAAAGAAGAGAACGAAATGTAGCCAAGGACTACTTGCCGGCAGGCTAGCTGATAATGCATGATAATCATCAAGAATGTTGCATAAACAATACATTGTAATGCCCCCGGCAAGTCATCCTTGGCTGCAATCCACTCTCTCCATATTCATGCGATTCTCTTCGATGTAAAATAATGCCATCCCATGAATAACAACAATATCTATCTATATATAGCTCTATGACTTCATGCTTGCTTGCCTAGCTATTTATACATGTACGTGTGGGATCATATCATGTATAGATTGTTTTGGTTAATAATGAATTAATTACATAAATTAAGAACATTATAGATGTCCAATTAAATTAAACGTTCTCAATGGTTTAGTCATTTCGTACGTACTAGTAAATTTTTTCATTTTTATTGTCTCGGAAACATAATTCAACTGATTGAGATATTTGTTTGGATAATATTTAGTCTCTAATTGATTTTTTGTTACATTTTCTATTTCAATCTATAAACACAGACTATGTGTATTTAATATTTATCTCTTAAAATTCACTTATAACTTGATATGAGTTTAGTTAGATATAGGTGAAGTGTATTTATAAGTTGAAATAGGGATTAAATTCTAGTACAAAAAGTGGCTTTTGCACCGGTTAAATCTTACATTTAACACCGGTTATTCGAAAAATGGCCCGGTGTATATAAAGGCGGTGTAAAAGGTACAAGTTTCTTATACCGGTTTTTAAACCGGTGTCAAAAGTACTTTTTCACACCGGTTCATTGTACAACCGGTGTCAAAAGTATTTTTTAAACCGGTTGTAAAATAAACCGGTGTAAAAAAGTTTTACAACCGGTGTATAAAATAGGAAATGAACACAGAAGATCTTGAGTGTATTTAGTCCCATGTTTGACCCTTTTAACTCCTCACGAGTAAAAGCATTCTTTTGTATTAGCTCCAAATTCAATTTTGATAGAAAAAAATTATTATTATTATTATTATTATTATGTTTTGAATGAGTTTATACTTTTGAGTTTCTAATGTAGAATTAGTCCGCCACTTGGAAGATCTAAAGTACGTACTTCAATTTTATCAGTACTAAAATCTACTTATATGGTTTAGAAGTGTCAAACTTCTTTATTTCCTCATAAGATTAGCCGAGTTTTGTGTCTATTCAAACTAGTTAGTATTTATGTTCTATTGTTTTAGATGCTAAGAGCAATAAAAAAAAAATGAATTTCAGTCAATTGATTGATTGCATTCACTAAACCATTTGGTTATCATGTAACTTTTTAGTGTTATCAATACAAATTATCGCTTTGAAAAAAAAAAAAATCATGGGAAGGTTTTGTTTTGTTGTAAAAGGGCAAGGCAAAGCATGTGGTGTTGGCTAAAGCCGTAGTATTATCTGTATAACGTAATGTGTAACTTTATAGTCAGATTTTGAGCAACTTTATGCAAAAGGAAAGATGAGATGCCCTACTTGTTTTGCCCTGCCATTTCAGACAAAGGGACACTAATAGCTGTGAAGATGTTGGGCTTTTACTGTCTATGAGAAAAATAAATTCTTCCAATATGGGGTCGACAAGGTTTGGAACCTCAATATATGCTTTGTTTATTAGTACCCTAGTTCGAAAATAACAGTGTGTTTTATCTAGTGAAAATCTCCAAATTCACAATCCCAATAATCATTTAGGTTGGATAATATATCAATTATGTATAAATATCCCTAGTTATTTAGGAAAATGTAATTAATAAGATTTGTAATAAGGCAAATCAATTATCAATTATATATCTCCAAAAGATTTCTTTACTATGATTGACAATCTTTTAAATGCACAATTACACAAAAAATATTAATGTGGAATGGGTTTGAAGATGAGTATTATACTGTATATGATCAATTTACGATGAGGAAAAAAGCGAAATTACGTGGCTAACTTTATATGGCTATTAAAATTTTTATTCGAATCTTGCACTATTGGATTTAGAGTTTTGAAAGGAACAATGATTTTTACAAAACTCATCAAGTTACTTCCCATTTTTGCAAGGCGTCTTAAGTTCAAATTCTTTTATTTTTTGCCACTTTTATGCTCTTTTTCAAATTTTAATTTCTTTTCTAGTTTAGTTTTGAGTTTATTAAAATTATATAAATACTTGTAGAGTTTTATTTTTAGAGTTCAGAATCATTATTATTCAATATATCTTTCATCAACTGATCGTTTGTGGAGCGGATTGATCATATATAAAACGGGATTTAATTACGATTTCAACACACAATAAATATAATAAAAAATTAAAATCACGATTACGACGGTAATTAATCCACGTTTCATAGGAGTTTTTGTGATTTTTTTTCACATTCACAAATTGTTCTTTGTGAAGATTGTTGCATTGCATAAATTATAAACATGTCCAATGTTAAACATGTGGTTCAGAGTTGGAACTCTCAATTAAAGATCCCTTGCTGTCCAACTAGTGGTTCAATACTGAAGAAATAGTTTGTTTAGCTTCTGTAAAAACTAAGCAGATTGACAATAATGTTTGCATCCCAAATATCATGATCGCATGTTTAATAATAGTAATACGAATGCATGATTAGTTTCTTTTTCAACAACACCAACAACATGCTATGTCCAAGAACATATGCAGGCTGAATGTCAAAGTTATTTTGAGTGATGATAATGGAGACGCTCCCAAATGAGGCGCATAATTATAAGTTTTGAGCGAGACGCTCACCAAATTGTCAACAAATGCAGCGAATGAATGAATGCATGCTTGATCGATCGATTATCTTTCACACTTCAGTACTGTTCGTATAATTTTCAGTTTGTGACAAACTGTTTTGAAAAATTTTAATTGTCCAAACAGTATAGTTTTATTAGTTGGTTAGGATTGTTATTGTTCAACTTAACTAGAACAAATATAATCTATTTCTAGTCATGAAGATGCCCACTTATGGTGTAGAATAGGTTTACAATGCGTATTAGAGTTGCGCAGATTAGTTAAAAGAAAGAAAAAAAAGTTAAATCGCCACGTAAATGTCAAAGTTTTTAAATTTTTCGTTCCAAATGAATATTGCCTTTATTATATATTGTTTCAAAGTTTTTAATGAAATCTACAAGAATCGAGCTTTGTCTCATGATTTGTGACTTTTTTTTTGGCAAAATCATTTGTTTATGCCACTTCTACAACTATATAAACTTTTTTTTTAGATTTTTATATATTTTTTACCATTTCGGTGGTTTCTGCACCTAGGACCATCTTGTTCAGGATTTCTACTAGCGTTTGACGTTTTTTTTTACCCGCTTAATCTATTACATCAAATTCTACACTATTACAAATCTTGGCGGTGGCTGCACCTGGAACCATTTTGTCCGGGGCCTGCGCTAGCGTCTGGCACTAATAGAGACTGTTGCAAACAAATTCGTATACTAGAGATAGGACCACTTGGGACCATTTTGTCGAGACCTCTATTGGCGTCTGACGTTGATTGGAACCGCTGCAGGCGAACTTGTATATTAAAAATAGGACTTTCGAATAAAAGAAATAGAAAAACACTCTTGGAGTTCAAATCCCTAACCTCTAACCCCAAAGAACCTTATAGTTATTTAGGTCGCTAGTAGGTAACCCTACTGGTTATATTATATTCATGTCCAAGAGCACAAACACACAAAAGATATCATAATCATATTTCCAGATCCCCTATTAGTTTCAATTGCAAATATGTGGACTAAACATGTGAAGAAGAGAGTAATGATCAAGAGTGAAAAGGTATTCGCGAGAGGGGGGAAAAAATAAAATTGAGAAGGGTCTTAACAATTAAGCCCTTTGATTTCCCCAACTTTTGTGTATAGCACCAAAACAATCCTCCAACTGTTTGTGATTTTCATTTGTTTTTGGTACTACTGAAGTTAGCAGTAATGTACTAAAAAATGTTGGTAAGGAATTTAAGGAGTTCTTGTTTTGTTGCTTTTATCTTAGATGAATTTGTGTTTTTATCTTAGAGCATAAAATTGAATGATCTTAAATATTATTTATAAAATTATTGCTTTGACAAAATTAAAAAAAAAAACAAAAGAAAAGAAAACCATCATAATGTCTCACTTGCAAGTTGATTCTAAAAGTCACCCTATGATGATTTTGTTCACACCAAATTTAACAATGTTTCCCACAGATTGATAGTTGTAAGATTGCAAAAAAACCCAAACAGTGAAAAAAAATTTCACTTTCTTCTCCTTTTTCCTTTTTCTTTTTTTTTTCCAATTAAATCTTTCCCTAATTCTGACACAATACAATAGGGAAATCTTGTAAAACTACTGAATAATAATAAGTTTGACTCTAGATTTACATCAAGATTAAGGATACCATAAAGATTGAAATTTATTTTCAGAATTCACAGAAACAAGAGTATATAAACATTCAGAAAAAACTAATGAATTTGTAATGTTGCCAAATCTTTGGATTGAATTGAAGGATATTGATGGAACCATCAACATTCTTGATGTTAAAAGGGTCTGAAAGATTCAAAATCCTGAACAAAGAATTTATTTGGAATGGGATTTGAGACGAATTTTCAAATAACCAAATTTCCCTGCCCCTGGTGATGAACCTTCAAATATATAAGGCAAAAAGCCAGTTGCAGCTTTGTATCTTCGTTGAATCTACATAAGATATATATAAACAATCAAAAGATTTGATAACATATCCAGATCAAAAAATACTAAGATGATTACATATAATTGAACGAGGGCTCTAAAAGTGACTAAAAATACTGAAAAATAGATTTGATGAGATGAAAAAGAGAGTGAAAAAGACAGCAGAAACAAAGACAAGCACAGACAGGCATATTATAAAAGCATTCAAGATTGTCATTCTCTTTGTTCTCAAGGATATTTATCCAAGACCATCAGTTAACTATAGTATGAGGGCTTCTTCAAGCATATTATTTTGCCATGAAATTTAATCAATGAGCTTGTATGTCAAGTAAGGAAGAGTTTTCCAAGTTCAAACCACACAAGGGATGCGATTTTTTTTTGTTTGGTTTGTAAAGAATATCAATCGTTTTGAGCGAGTAATTGATGTATATATCGAAATTTTACCTCAAAGATTTGTTCACTGCTTGTCAAACGGTTCCTCCCAATAACACAAACTGTTCCACCAGAACCGCCACCGGTAATTTTTGCTCCAGATAAAGTACCACTTTCAGATTGAGACAATTTACTATGCTGAATTTCTTGCACCAATTCCACCAACCTATCTGTCCCGTCCGACCCAATTCCACAGTGACTATAACTGTAATGACACTGTAGAGAATCATGTCAGTGAGAAGGTGTACATATATAAGTCAACCAATGTTCTAAATGAAACTAAAGAACTTGACGATGAATGCTCTCTATCAGCTTTACTCTTTGCTATATTTTCAGAATTGACCGAAAAGGAGAATCTTTGTTTTTGCTCATATAGGAATGTTAGATGCAGAATCTAAGTGATCTATACATGAGACGAGATCATCCCGAATGATGGTAAATACACACAGGACAATTAAAATGATAATTTTGATCATCAATGCCTGATTGTAAAAATTGAACATGAAATTATCTGAAAAAAGACAACGAAAGAAATGTCAAGTACCTGATACATTAGCTCTCCAAGAGAAGATAGCTGATCATCAGAGGGAGCAGCAGATAATAGTGCTTTAAAAGCCTATATATTCATTAAGAGAAGTTGCAACAAGAGAAATATACGAGATCAGATAAAGTCATCATTGAATCGTAAAGGCGTTGAACTTATTCGAAGATAAATCTCATGCGAAGAGGGGATTCCGCTAAGACATCGTCATGATAGAGAAGTAATTTTAAGGGGAGAAAGCCAATATTTGAATTTCTGGCTGTAGAGATAACTTTTTATAGCATGTTGCTTGATTCTCTCAAATTAAAGAAAGGCATTATAACTAAATTCACCCTAATAGTTCATTTGTATAGCCAGAAAATTTACAAAGGTTCAATTCTCTGGAAGTTTGTAAATCAATTTATACTATGATGTAATATCATGTCAACAATGTCTCGTAACTATGTAATATAACAACTGACCTTGACACGGAAATTCTCATATATAGGATGCTTTGTTGGTGCTCTCACTGCATAAGTGTGCTTTTTGTCAATAACCGTTACTGAATCTTCATGACTAGCATACTTATCCAAAAATTCCTGGCCTTGCAGAAACTCCGGAAGCTTAATGCTATAAGAAGCCTCATATCTGATATTGTTTAAATGGTTTACCACAAGATTCAGAAGTAACAAAGAACAAGTAATAGAAAAGAATATAAGCCTACCAACACAACATTACCTATGAGGTGACAGGTTGCACAAGTAATCAAGTGAAGCTTCACGATCAAGTAAATTCTTTTCGTCCTGATCCCTCTCGTCTGAGGTGTTCCCATTCACTGGATGCAAAGGGTTATTATCTGACAATGAAGAAGACAACCATGCAGAGGCTGTGGACTTCACTATCTTCCTACCCATGAAAGCACCTATTCTGACGGATCCATAATCTGCACCACCAACACTGCAAAAAATAGAAACAAACAGTTCCTTCATATACTTCTCTACCACCTCGTCAGAGTGCTTTTTGTTTCTAGAGTATTAATCTTGAATGAAGGATTTTGTTGCATTTCTAAAACCAAATGTCCATTTCCAAAACAACCAGGAAATGGTAAGAACCTAATGAATCTCAAACTATTTTTCTACTAAAAGGCCAGAAAATTATTGAATGCCAATTCAAACGAAAAATTTGTACTAGGGACTAAGAAAGCTAATTGCAATATTTAGATCTCTATTATCTCCTTAGGCAGAAGAAAAAAAGGAAAGAATGTGTTGAGGTAAACTTGTGTAGAACTCAGACCTGTGACGTATTCCTGAATCAACTCCCCAAAATCGTATATGGGGTGGGATTTCTACCAATCCTAGTACCTCTGCAGGCTGCATAGGATAGAAAATGCATTCAAGGTTTCACTATAAGTCATTTGAACTGGAAATGTTTCCTGCCAGATTATACTCTACCTGACAGATCATTGCAAGAAGTTTGTTTGCTTCACCACAGGAAGAAGCCATCTGATCCATTACTCCACACGGGGCCCCAACCACACGATTCTCTACCTGTTAGAAGCATGAAGAAGAAAGGAATTATGAAAATTATTTTTATTTGCTCTAAATATGCAATGAAAAGCGCAAAAAACCATGCGAGGACAAAAGGAGATTTGGAGGAGCATGCCTTTTGGCAAAGCAAAGCGAGATCCCTTGGGGTGATATTCAACCCTGCAAGAACGATGGAATTGATAGGGTCAATGTGATGAATGGAAGGGGGACTATTCAAGTATTATCTTAGATGATTTAAATTGGGTGTATGCCATTTTCGTTTTCCACTTAATTATGATGCCAACCAATTCACCTCACACGTTTACCCTTTTAAGCCTGCACAATCTTCGAGTTCAACCTTGTCAGTAATTAGTAACAATGAAAAGGCAACTATAATTTAGCTAATCTCGTTTTCATGCGAAAACAAAGATGAACTTGAATTTCTCAAGATTGTTCTGTATTGTCAAATTATGCTGTGCAATCAACAGACTAAATGATCCAAGACCTTATACATATATCTCTTCATTAAATTCTTTGAATTTTATCACAAAGTGCATGGAATCAATTGCTGAAGAAAATGGACTCTAAATGTAGTCTTGCATATGCAAACACCCCACAGGCATACATGTACATAGAATTGTATATATGCAAGCAATCTTAAAATCTTTAAACAAATTATCCTTCGTGGACAAAGCACCTATCCTTGGAGGCTTATATGAGAATTCAGAACACCAATCAAGATGTTTTTTTTATCAAAAAGATGATATCTTCTCTTATTCACGATCAATCTCTTTATGTAAGCTTCAGAGAAGTCACCTTTGTACACAAGCATGATCTGCTTGGGTTGCCGGAGAATTCGTGCTTGGGTTACTATCAAGGATCTGGATTTATAACTAAAACCTCATTTGGTACTGGTGTGTGGTACAATATCTGTTTTGTATCACACTCTCTTTCTATCATATTTGGTCCCTCAATCCATAAAATAACTTGTCAAGTAGCCAGGTTTGACAAACTAGTAAAGCCTACGGCTGACAAATGCACACCACTCAACTGTTCCAGGGTTAAAAATGCTGAACAGCTGATAATTTTCAAAGTTCAAACTTAACAAACACTCATTTAGCTTGTAATTTTTCATTTTTCTAGCTACTTTATCACAACGGCAATTATTCTGATTTTTGTTTTCTATGCAATAGAAAATCTGTGACCTTATTCATTAATAAGATCAGCTCTCCAAATCCATCTCAATAAATGTTTAGTCTTTGCAAATACTGTCCCTTTGGAACTGTATATTGCTTGATACAAGACATTAGTCGATCAGGACTGCAATATTCCTCATTAGGCCTTTAACCAGTAATACGGTAATCTAATAAGAAACGATATGTACACGCAGAAGATGATCTATAAAAAGCATATGTATGACACAAATTTTGGCAATTCAAAAGAGAGAGAAATAGCTCTTGTGCACTCATGTAACATGGTTAGGTGTCGTGCGAGTGAAATTGAACGATGAGAGATCATTTTACAATCAAAAGTATATACATTCTTAGATGCAACCACTGGGGCTAGCCCAGTCACCAGGGAGGTAGACTCCCGACCTTCAGGTCTAGTCGATTTCTGTGGGATGCATGTGAGAGTGTGTGTTTAAAAAAAAAAGAAGAGAAAAGATGAAATGACCACCTACAATGAAATAAACAGTAACTTCAATTAGCAAAATTACCATAAGCAGCTGCAATAGCAGACATGCTGGCGACTTCTACTGCAGCAGAAGAGGATACGCCTTTGCCTTCTGGAACCCTAGAGCTTACCTGAGTATCATTTCATTATACTATTAATGTGTGAAGTTCATTATTTATAACACAAAGGCAACAGGAAACTAAAAATTTCAAGTGAAGCACGAGATGGAATTTAAATCAGGAGGTCAAGTATTTTGGCTTTTTGACACCCTCAATGTAACAGCATTCTCTTGCTTACAATCATATGTTACAAGAAGAAAAAGGGAAAAAATAATAGTGGGGAGGGTTTGGAACTCCTATTTGCGCTAAGCATGTGAAATAAACATTATTATTGCAAATCCCATTGCCTGTCCGAAGGTCATAACAATTAAAGAATGACCTTCCCCTTATGCAGTATCAATTTTCCTCTATATTTGTCACAATGCACTTCTTAATGTTCAGCCTTCCAATGTCAAAATACCTCAAACTATGACATCAAACCAAAACAAATCAATAGTCGGTGTAGCTGCTACACATGCATGCAATCAAATTATGGTACAATGTAAGCTTAACAACCAATCCTTAGAAAGTTATTTCATATTTGATTTCTCTATCATAACACCTTCAGGTTGAATGAGTCTGTGCATTGTGAAATTATTTTAGTAGCTCTGCTTCATTTTTTGGCAATATATGATTGACATATTGGTACCAATACTATTAAATGTTCCACTATAGGATCAGATGAAAACTTTCAAATTAATCCACATGATTATCTAGAATAGTATAAAACAGTCTAATGGTCTATTTCAACTTTAAGCATATCCTCAAATCGACTAAATACCCTGCTCTCCTGCATAAAGTTTACTTACAATTGTTGCCCATCTATACTAAAAGCATAAAAAAGATATGATACGAAATGTACCAGCATGCTGATACTGTCTTCAAAACGAACACCCAATTCAGTCATTAATACCAGAATTGTCCCAGCAACGTATGCTGCCCATCTGGAAAGGAAAGTTACATCAGTTAAGCAACAGGAACATAACACTAGAAGCTAATTATTAATTGGCAATTTACTTACCTCTGTGATGGGTCTTGGGAAAAATACTTCTGTGCTTTTTCATAAGATACAGGTTTGCCACCATCCATCAGATCTGACAAGTCCATGTCAAATGTTGGTCCACGGTTACCCAATTCTGATCCAAATGATACCTTCAAGCAGGAAGCAAGTAAAAATGACAAATCTGTTAACTTCATGTTTGTGTGAGCAAATCAGAATGCAATAACATTATGTGTTGAATAAGAAATGAGTTCAGGCAGAATAAGATTCCAAACTAGAGATTAACAAACAATGGAGGAAGCGAATATTAAAGCAATTACAAGAAAAGGAAAAACTCATTTCATCTCTATTGTCTTGATTGATCTCCAGCTGAAAGATTGACTTAAAGTCCCACCCAACTTATTTAGTAGCAAATGGATCATAGAAAGTTCCGTTGCAATTAAAAGAGAGAATGGCACTTAGTTAACGAAGTCTCAGGCAACAATTTATTAGTCAGTGTCTACTCAGAATTTTATAATGGGAGTATAAAAGCCCTTAAGCAGAAACAGAATAGATCAAATAGGATTTCCAAATAGAGGTTTGAGTAGGATAAAACTTCAGGAACTTTCTTCCATCGTTGTGCTTCAACATATACTTTCGGTTTTTATTTGGTTTATCCACAGATTTTAAACTTCAAGCAGGAGACATTTTAGATAAAATTACAAGCAAGAAAGACGTTCAAAGCAATTTAATTTAGATTTCGTTGTTTGATTTCATATTAACTTGACCGTCTGCTTGAAAAATGCTCTCCACCATTGATAATGTAAAACAGAATCTATAAACATACTATTTGAAGCACAGGCTTTGGCACTTCTACTTGCTGTCTGGCCTGGGCATGTTTCCACAGTTTCTGCTTGCTTGGATGATTCCTCTGAATGGCAACATGGCATGCTTCCCTGATAGGCATCTGAAAAAGTAGAGAAGCTCAATATGGTTATAGATATACGTTCATGGAGTATAAAAGAATTTCGATGAATATAGCATAATAGGGCAAATCACTGGAAAAAGATATGGATAGACAACCTGCAGAACAAGACTTCCTGAATAATCTGCAATCCCTCCCATTACATCTAACCTTCCAGGCGCTCTAGCAACAAAGATTTCCTCCTGCAGTAAGAAATTAGAAAAAGATAATAAAGCAGAAGTTTAAGAAATGTATTTAATGTAGATGGAAGAAATTATACAACATATTAATCTAATGGATAGAGAGTTCAGCATTATGATCATAGTTTTTCATTTCAAACAAAGAATTTATCACGAAACTCCGCATATCCAAAATAAGTTATCTAGCCATATATAATGAGAACTAACTTCCTACTTACAGCACAAAAATTTAGTTCTTCTGTAATTTCACTCATGCAAATTCAGAGATAAATCAGAATGTACCTCCCAGTTAAAAAGTGCTCCAGCAGCCAGAGTCTCACGAGCGTGGTGCATGTTATGACTTCCAGGTTCACCTAAGTCGCGTAATTCTGCCAAGCTCTTGAGAAAAGATATTGTATCTGAAAGGCCTTGGTGATCTCCATGAAGAATTTCAAAGTCTTCAGTTCTACAAAATATGCCAAGAAATTGAAGGGAAAGATTTGAACAATACTAAAGACTGTTGAGACCATATCAGATAACAACTTAAAGGAAATAAGTTATTCCACCAGAAAAGAAGCTACAGGATAGATGGAAAAGTTACTCTGTTTTCAATGAGCTGGCTTCGATCGTTTTATCATTTGGTGATGCAGTATAGGAACTGAGTTCATTTTGTGCAACATTATACCATTCTGGGACTGCTATATCTTTTCCTGGAACTCTCTGAAGCTGATAACCAAGAACAATGGCATCTCGCAACCTCCTTGATCCACTAAGCTATATCAGGAAAAACGCATACTTGTCAGCCTGGAAGAACTATATTATATAAGATAATAAATAAATTCACCAACCAAAGCATGAGACAGCAACCAAACTGAACTTTTGAACACAACCATTTTCGCAAAGAAACACTACGGAAACATGAACTGAAGCTAGTATTTTGCCATTAAATATATAAATATATACCTATACTATGAATATACTCAAAGTGCAAATCAGCCCATAAAATAGAAGTTGGTGCTTCTTTTTGTATAACAAAAAAGTGCAATCATAATCACACTTGAGGAAAATTTCTCAAACAAGTTAATGGAGTAACATTTATTCTGTATTTTGGTTTAGCCAGTGTATGAGCAAGTACATGCTATCAAATATAATGTTCAAAAGGTCATCAGAAATTTTGCCAAGCACATTCCACTTTCTGCTTCCAACTCTATGGAATAGGAAAGTATCTCGACCAAAGCAAACAACAGACAATTCGCCACTGTGCTCTACACAAGAGTTCCTTCAATTTTCAAATTTGTAAATATTCGTTTTAATTAAGTCTTCAAAACCAGTAGTAGAACAGCCCTAAAGTTAATACGTTACAATATAGAGAGCTTTCATGGTTGAAAATAGACCTCCCTCATCTGTTTATTTGTGAATATATTTTTATTCATTTTTCAGGCTAAAAAAGAAAAGGTAGAGAGTCTGCTATTCTGATCAAAATATTTGAATTTTCATGGTTGATGATGTATAAATTATCTGTAAAATGAGTTTTGTTGGTTATCTCAAACTCAATTATTAATTATAAAGAGAGAAGTTTGCTTGAGATATGAAAATTTTTTCTGAGCATAGCTCATGTTCCTATTGCATCATATTAACCCAAAGGCAATGAGGAATACGATACACCTTTACACACTACTTCGTTCGGGATGATTATTATGAAACTGAACAAATTACCTGACTACAATCATGACTTTTTCCAGTAGCTGTATCCTGTAGAATGCCAGCAGCCACCTAAACATTCATGAGGTAAAAGCAAGAGCAAAAGAGTCAATCTAAGAGGTTCAAAAATTAACAAGGAAAAGAAAATTCAAGTTATAACAGGCCAGGAAAACCGGAAAGGAAGCTTTCTACCAAATGACATTTCAGGTTAAATAAACCCAAAAGAATATACCTCAGCACCATTGATGCCTCCATCATAACAGGGTTTCAAGGTGATCGCACGCTTTAGATAAGGTGCCCAGTGTCCAGTGAGTAGATCCCTCCTAATCATCTCGACGCCACACTGGTAGTGCTGTTGAAAGAATATATAGATACTTGGAAATGAGAATTTTTTCATGTCATTACAAACTAGTAATAATTGGGCGAGTAAGTACTCTACCTCAAGCATATGTCTCAAAAATGGTTCTTCATGGAAATAATCTCTCCTTACAAACACGAACGGCACTCCATACGCTAAAGCTTCACTTACGGTGCCATATCCAATTTTACCTTGAAGAGAATAGAGACAATGAACCACGTCAAGCCCTGCTCGGATAAAATCATATGTAATTCCGAATTCATTTAGATGTTACCAAGCATGCAGTCTGCAGCAGCAACGACATCTGGGGTGTAAACATTTCTAGGGAGCTTCACAAAATTTTTAGGAAGCTCCTGACCTTCAGAAGCACCACATACCTACATCAGGAAGAAGTTAATAACTCACAAACATCCCCTGCAGATGGAAATATGTCAAGAAGATAGAAAACAATGATCAAATGCTCAATAAGACTTACCAAGCACACCCATCCAGAAGGAAGGTATTCTTCTTTTATAATCCATCCAGACAGCTGGGAATAAGAGAGAATAACATCTATCAATATCTTATAAATGCAGAATATACCATTCATCTTAGCATAACTACAGGAATGACTCTCATATACTCTAGTTTATGAATTGATGACCAGAGATTCAGAGAGAAGCATAGTGTCTCATATAGGCTCAGCAATGAACCAACAAGAGGACTCAATGATCTCATGAGACAATTAAATGAAGCTGTAGGAAATATTTATCGTAAAATGCAAATGCTCTGTCGAAGATGATGGTCCAAGAACAAACTCTGACTTCTACAAGAATTGGAGAAAGCAACACTAATTTGGTGATATGGAAAAGGGAGATTTTTCAGGGGTAAACTCAATCACCTGCCCACCAAAATTATAGACAAGCACTTTCATGTCATCCCCAATCCCGAGCTCTTTTCTGACCTGCACAACAGCAATATGTGAAGATGACAAAGAACATCATTTCGCGAACAAGGCTGTCAACCACTGAAAACCAACCTCAGCTCGGGATTTGTGCAGCCTTCTCACAACAAGAGGCACATCAACAACATCACGAAAAGCAGGCACTGCAAATCATTTGCCAATAATGAAGCAATAAGAAATGACTTCTCAAAAAAACTAACACAAACTATTAACTCGTTTCTCCCTTTTTTGATGACTGGAAAGGAAAGAAAATAAATATACACTTGCAAAATTCTACAAAAGCAATATATGCAGATAAAATCACAATTTTGAAATGCTAAGGCAATATGCTAAGGAGACTTAGAATGAGAAAACTAATGGATAAGGAACCAAAAAGTCGAGAGTTGCTTGGAACTTGACATACTTGGACAATATCCTGGTAGACGAATTAGAAATTCACAGTGAGAATAATCTTCAGCTATCTGCATTGGTATTTAAGATCAATGCAAAGTTAGAGAGCAAGGAATCACGATTTTTTACTGTACACCAGATGCTATAGCAGCATTTAAATGTCTCATAACAAATGAGCATGAGATTTGGTATGGAGGCTTAACAAGACACCCATCATGAAATTTGAAATTGAAAGCTGAATGTGATATACTGCTCAACAATACATCTCAAGTTTTATTGCATTCTTTCCATCTATTATCTACTCTAAGAGAGTATTTGTCGGTCTATTTAAGCATACAACAGAAAATCGGGATCTATTAAAGCAAACAAAATGACAAGGATGATAAGCAAAAGTAACATATGCGAATAGCCCTTTTTCCCTAGATACATACATCCACAAAACAAGCCAAGTGAATTCACATAAAAAAAGAGTTTTGCTTGATAAAAGACATATATCTGAGTTAATAAAATTCCTGATGAAAGGACAAAACTAAAAAGGAATTTCCTTTATAACTCACAAAGCAAACAAGAAAATGATACTTTTTGTATTTCATCAAGTCTGATAAGAACTCAATCTTGCAAATGTAGAACAATTAAATCATGTGAAAGCAACAGTTGACAACTTTAGTTTACCAACTGTTACAAAAGAACATATCATGTGGCCTTCATCAAACAGAATACAATGATTGAAATAACAAGGTATCTCTTCACTACAGAAAACAAAATATTGCATATGGAAGACATGAAACTCCAAAACTTTGCTAATTTAACATGGTTCAGCAGGTGATCTCTTAAGCCTAAATAAAAACAGTGGCTTATATTGTGCCTCCCCACCACAACTCATGTATTAGCCAGAGCAGAAAGATTAAAGGAGATAAGCAATATCTAAATTAAGATCACCTGCCAAATGATTGGACGGTTGTTATGTCCTGCAGCCATTACATACTCAGCATAGATGAAATCCCAACTGCCAGAGAATATGGATAAATTATGAGACTTTCAAAAAAAAAGTGTCAACTGATGATATATACCTGTCAAAGGATAGCAGGCAATACATTTTGACATTTAATACAAATTCAAGGCAGGAAGTTAAATCATAAATGGGGAAAAAACAAGCACTGAAGTTTGTTAGAAAGTAGAAAAATTGTTGGTTGTATGAAGACAAATCATGTTAATTAAAAATTGCGTAAATACTGTTAAAACAAATCTCCAAGACTTATGAATAGTACTGCTTCAGCACATATGCATTTCAAAACAACCCAAGACAAAGGAAGAGACAAATCATTGATAGAGACATAAAAACAGAACGAATCGAGAAAACCATTATTATTCCGCGAACAGGAGAGAGAGAGAGAGAGAGAGAGAGAGAGGGGTACAATTTTGTTATGCTTTAGTGGTTGGCTCTATGAGACATCAACAATTGAAAGCAAAAAGTTTTCAAGTATACATTTTAGTTCTTGAATAAAGCAAATCAGATTATCTCAGAGACATACATAATTAAGCAGCTTATATTCAATGCAGGAAGACAAGAAGATCAATTAAATTCTATTCTAAGTCAAGTTATATATTTGCGGAAGCTCAGTTCATTAGGAGGGAAAAAAACAGCATCCTGCCACAGGTTGTAGCTAAACTATAGACGAATTTATTGATGCTCTTATTTGAGAGTGCCGAGAACGACAGCACATGAATGCACCATTGTTTAATGAGATGCAAAATTGTGGTTTATATTAGTTTTTGCTTTCACCAGAATCCCCTACAATTATCTCCACAGCATTTCGAACATACACAAATTGGAAAGTAAAATTTTTCCATGAAATTACATTTCTGTAATCTCAGGAAACCTTCTAGTTTGAATGTTGAAAGCTAAAAGGGCCTTTAAAATATGATCAAAAGATTCTGAGATGTGATAACTCACTCTCTGATAATGAAGTCCCCTGTGGCAAATGAATTTCAGGATGATGAAGGTTACCTGAAGTTAGTAATACAGACTGAACGAAGTCCAGCATCTGCAGCAGCACGACATGCAACGGGGACAACATCCGAAACCTATTTGAACCAGATAAAAGTACTCAGAAGGGTACTTTTAAATATGAAAACCATTATCTTGATTATCAAAAAAGACACACCGTCAAATAAATATGATATGTAGAAATATATTCTTGTCTACAACAACAATATATACTATAGGCAAACTTCTGAACATCTGATGAAATCATTATGCTTGCAAGAGTTATGCCAAACTATTTGAGATAAATTTGAATTGAAGAACATATTACCACTAAGTCAGCCTTGATAGATTTCAGCCACTGTACTTCGGTTTCCAAAATTGAAGCCCTTGGTACTACTGCTGTTTCAATGTACTAATTTACAAGAATGAGAAAAAGAATATTAAATTTCTGAGCTTGCAATGAAACCAGAGAACGATGAACAAAAATTTTGTTTAGGTGCATCACACCTTTTCCAAGGATGCGAGGCGGTCAACAGTTAAAGCATCTGCTTGAACCGCCCCAGTATCCAACAGCACCTGTCAAATATAAGGAAACATGAACTTGTCAGCTGCAGAGCAAGGCAAAATAATTAAGCTCCTTCTCTCCCATTTTGTTTAATGACAACAAGGCACAGATATACAAAATCAACCAGTTACCTTGCGGATGGCAAGTCTGGGTGACTGTATTGCAGTAGTAAAAACATATTCAGGAGCACCAGCAACCACATGAACACTGTGTCCAGCTTGAATGAGATTACGAACAATCTGTGCAAGAAACATTTAAATTTATTTCTATCATTGCAAAATGAATTCTTTAAGGATAAAAGCTGTAGAAGTTAGCCCACTCTGCGCTTGCATTGAGTTAGTATTCAACTTAAAAACCTATTCTTATAGCAAAACAAGCCAAAAATCAAAGAAAAAAAATAATCAAGTAATGCCTCCAAAGACTCTATTTAATCTATTTGCCAATAGTTTATTCAGGATAACAATCATCAGCTACCAATTTGAAATTGACCATATCAGTTCTAACACTAACCATGCAGTAACGAGTCTTGCAAAAAATGCAAGATTTCGAAAAGTAGAGAAGATAATATTCTACCACAGTCAATAAACCACAGTCCATGGGTATAACACAGCCTCTAAAGTTCTCAGCAAGATCACAGCAATACGGAATTATAGCAAAGTCAATAAACCAATGAAAAATCTACACAATAGGGCATTGTACATCCATGAGCATAACACAGCCTCTAAAGATCTCAGCAAGAGCCTCAGCAACATGGAATTACAGCAAGGTTAACAGGCTCCAGGATTCGTCACTAGAAAATTGAATAACATTTACAACATAAGAAAATGCTTCTGTTCAGTTGATTATAGCCACACTACTTGTTTTCAAACTAAAACTTATTTCAATTTTCTGACTATTCTATATTCACCAAGAATTCAGATATGCCATTTGGATGCGTATGTGGACCAGTAACTCTTCATATCTAACATTTGTGGATCTCTTGCAAATTCTTATTATCAGGGCCATGATATACCCAGAAATTATTTTCCACAATGATGTTAAGCTTCACCCCCAAAAATTGCAATGATCACATCCCCAAATTCATAATCTGAGAAGTCAACGACACTTATTCATATTCCAATTCACCAATATTTAAAAATCAACTAAATTCCATCCATTTCATCCAGTAATTTGACATAAAACTGTAGTAATCCATTGTGATCAGCCCCAAGCTAACAGACTCGCAACACTCCATCCAAACAGAAATTCTTCTTGGCAAGATCAAAACTTGCATTGCTCCCAACTGCAAGAATCCTCAAACTCCCGTTGTTATAAACAAAGATAATCACAAAACCCATGATACCATACCTTTGAAAAAAAACAAACCATAAAATATTTGAAATGACAATAGCATATAATAATACATACCTCAACAGCACGAGTGGCATGACCAAAGCCATGACCAGTAACATAGTAAGCAAAAACCAGAGACTTCTTTGGTGATCCTCCCATTCTGGGCAATTCAGCAAATCTTCTAAACAAATCCAAAACTTGATAGTCAAATTCTGGGTTTTTTATTGTTTTTTTTTTTCAAACCACTAACAATTAATATTAATCTAACCCTTTAAATATATGATGATGACTTGACACAAGTTGTCCAGATTTGCCTATAATATTAACACCCCATATGCAAATAGGATTCCAGTAATCCAATTTGACAAAAAATCCCAATAAAATAGGTCAATGGGCCTATCTCATGATATCTTTAACTGCTTTAACTTATATATATCTTTATCTTATCCGTTACAAAACAACATTAATCGGTTCGTCATATCTTTTGTTTCTTTTTTCATGTCAAATAATCCTTTTGGCATTGCAAGATCGTAACTTTATACAAAATCTCTTATGGGATGTTTCTTTTTATGGTAATAAATGAAAGGAGTGAATGCATTAAGAACAGAATCAGCGTAAGTAAAGCGCGGGAGAGTGCGTCATTCAGTCATTTAGTTCGTTAGTTTGTTACGGTTTGGAAGTCCTTTTCATCACACGTTAGTGATCTGTCATTTTTTTGTTGAGTTAATTGCAAAACACCCTTAAACTATGACTAAACTGCAAAATACCTCTTAAACTTTCAATTTTAATGCTTTATCACCTTCAATATTTTTTTTCATAATGTATAACAATTTCAACCCAGCCGATGTAAATAGTATTGTAGAAAAAAAAAAAAAACAGAATTAGTGCTTATTAATGTTGGTTGTCCAATGATGAAGTCCGAAAATGAGCCTTGCACAGATCTAAAGGTCTACTTCCTTCTATAATACCCTTAAATAAGCCCAGTTTCGAAATCCACCAAAAGATGATAAAAAGCCCCACTCGATCCGGAAGAGGCCCACCTCAAAACAACCGCCCTGGGAAATGAAAGAAACCGTTAGTGAACGTCCCCAAGGGGTCCTGGGGAGATCCACTTCGATGCTTAAGTCAGAAGCGAGCCTTGATGAGAAAATAGTATTAAGTTTAAGTACAGAGAGTCCAACCCCTCAATAATTACACTCAAGTTTTTTTTATAAGAAGTAAGGTACCTTGATGATGTCACCTACCCATTTAATCTTAGTCGTACATAGGTATCCACTTTTTATACCTCATCATCCAAATTACACACATTTGATTATCTTACTATATTTTCAAACAATCTACAATTTTATTTTTTCTTTTTATCTTTACTGGTATTTTGTTAATTTTTTTTTCTAAGTATGGTATTTCAGTGGTTAAGTGAAAATTATAGCTTTTCTTTTTCTTTTTGGTTAAACCCTAAAAATAAATAGATTAAACATAGAAGAGCTTTCTAGAATGTAACAAATTTATTGTCGAATATATTGGAAAGTCTAACAAATTAACAAGTATAAAATTGAAAAATTAAATGATGAAGGTAATAAAGTGTTAAAATTGAAAGTTTAGAGACTATTTTGCAATTGAGCGATAGTTCAAGTGTCTTTGCAGTTAATTCTTTTTTTTTTAGAATTTTGTTTTGGTATATTTATGGTTTTTATCTTTCTTTTTCTTTTTTCCTTGTGGGGTTGGATGGATGGGGAAGCATTACTATTTATATGTCTTGAATAATGAAAATAAAAAACTAAAAAAAATTCAAAAAAAGACAACAGTGAAAAAAATTAATAGAGGATACCAATATATTGATTTTTTGGGTTAAATTATATTAGTCTTGTATATTTTGGTTTTCGTTTTCAATTTCTGTCCATTTAGTGAGAAGGAAACACAGTGGTGGACTTAACTAATTATTCTTTGTGTGTAGAATAATACATGCTGCCTCCTTAAAATAAAGTTGGGTATTTTAATTCATCCTAGTTAATAATTAATTTCAAATTTTAAAAAGAACTTGAAAAACATATGAATTTTTTGACATTGAAATTATTATTGTTTTACATTATTAATTCAACAAATAATTATATATATCATATGTAGTTCAATTGAGTACAATTATGCTGACTTTTGCATGAATTATTGAAAATTTGGGCATCTTATATACAGTAACAAGTTTTCGTTTTTGGCTGTTTTAATATTTTGTGTTTGGCAGGGCTATATATAGATGCAATATAGTCTGAGTATCCTATGTACCAAACCTAATACCATTTTTTAATGATATGTACCTCCTTTTTAATAGTTTTATACATTAGCTAAACTTCTACTTTTTTCTTTAACGCACGAATCTCTAAATCTAGAACACTAAATCCGATGTCAAAAACTATACAATCGTTTGATATACATATGATACGAACATTTTTGTACGTTATCTAAACTTCCATAATTTGCTAAAATGAAAATTGTGTAGCCAATATTCAACTTTCTAGAACTTGATGAAAATCACCAAATTATTCTAAATATATTCTTATGACTCAACTAGGATTGAAGCCATCAAATCTATCATCAACCATGCATGGGTTGCTTTCCAGAGTCTAGCTTAATTTGACACTTTATACTTGCATCTTTATAAAACGTTCAACTCCTCTTTAATGTTAGAAAATATTGAATTTTGATGATCAGTGAATGTGATAAATGTTGCATTACAAGATGCAAATCAAAGAATTAAATTTGATTTGTGAAAGTGTATATATATAGTGTATATATACAGTTGCATGGATTCAATCAAGGTTTATAAAATTAATTTCTATTGAATTAAAAATGGGAAGGAAATTAATTTTATTGAATTAAAAATGGGAAGGAAACCGTGAGTCAATCATGTTGCTATCACATTGATGAGGCTTAAGTTGTCCCTTGTAATAAAAAATAGAGCAATGATAAGGGGAGTGAAATTCTGGAGTGAAAAATTGGAGTGACTGACGTGACAGTGATAAAAAGACAAACTAATACCCTAACCAAATGATGAGTGAACCCTAATGGGTAAGGGATAAATTTGTCTTTTTATCACTGCCACGTCAGTCACTCCAATTTTTCACTCCAGAATTTCACTCCCCCTATCATTTCTCTAAAAAATATAATAATAATAAATTAAATGGCTGTCAAGATAAAAAGAAAAATATATCCAATTCTCCACTTATTAGAAACCCGGGCTTAGTATAGCAAATCTATAATATAATTAATAAGTAATACATTAAGGTTGCTAAATATGGAAAGTTTCTGGCTCTTTATCGTTATAACATGCTATATGGATGAACTTAAAAATATATTTTCTACTTTGCAGTCCAACGCATTCATGTCTGATGGCCTCATTTCAACTTTAATTTTCAAATTGAGTTTCACATCCTTTCATACATTATTAATATATTAGCTAATTATTGCTCCGTTTCGACAAGGTATTTTTAGATTTTATGATTAAATTTTTTTTGTTGGGATTTGTTATAATAAATGAATAATTTAGGAGTGTTTGGATTGATAATTTTGTTTTGTTGGAATTTATATTAAAGAATCTTTTATTAATAAAATTTTGAATTTTAAATTTGAATTAATATTTTATAAATTTGTTTTGGTGGGAATTGTGATAGGAAAAATTGTTTATTATTAAAAATTTAAAATTCAAATTCAAATTTAATATTTTATTTATAAAAAACTCTGTATTACTGTAGCATTATTTTTTGTTTAAAAAATGTTGGTAAAATTTTTTGACAAAACAAACAACTCATTTTGATTTTGTGAAATAAATCACTAAATTTTGTTCATCCAAACAGAGCCATAGATATCTAGTCTTACCGAAATAATTTTTAATATTTACATTTATTTATAGGGTTTTTTACAAAAATATTATTATTTTTTATAAAATTTATAAAAATACGGTGACATTTATTTGTGTTCCAAAAATAGGGAAGGTGGAATTCTGAAAATCAACTTTAAAGTCGTTTTTTTAAACGTCAATTTCAAAGTTGATTTTGCAGAGATCGACTCTTGCGAATTTATAAACCAATCTTATCTCACTTCACCAGACTTTCTTTGCATCTAATTTCCTCTCTACGGCTATTTTTTTTTTTAAATTTCTCCCTTGAAAAAATGGTTCACACAAATTTGGTTCGCACTAATCTCTCTTAGATAATGAATTGAAACACCAATTCGATAGAAAATTTCTCTCAAATCGCTCACACTTAATTCTTACAAAGTCAGTTTAAATATATACCTTTTTAAGGTGTTGAATTTATGAATCTTATCTTAGCAGTTAGCACCTTGTCTTCCATGGGTAGATCTATGATGATTGAGATTGTATATGGCAGATTACGCGTATTTGATGCAGTTATCTTACCCAAAATCTTTTCTCAGCATTGTGATGAAATTTTGGAATCTAGAGCTTGACAATGCTATGCTGCTGATGGGTTAAGAATCCACATCCCTCAATTCTCTTTCTTTTTTTTTTTTTTTCAGTAGCGCAACATAGAGTTTCACAGTCTTAGAACATTGAAATTGAGTTTCAAAATCTCATCTCGACTTTGAAATTGAAGTCATCAGTCTCTACTTTAAAGTCGAGGTTAATAGTATCAACTTTAAAGTCAGCGTTTAAGAATCTTGATTTCTCTAATTTTGGAAGAATAGTAAAATAACAATATTTTGATAAAAAACCCATTTAAATACCGTACGATTAATGTTGCAACAGAAAGCAAAAATTTATAAATTTAGTTTTCATAAAAAAAGCAATAAATCTTAAACGATTAAAAATTATCTTACCCTAGAGATGTTTATTCCTCGACCTAGATTTAATTCTTGTACATCATTATGTTATGGTATTTGATAATAATTTTGTAATTTACTCTGCAAATTGCCTTACAATCCTTTAATCTTGATTTTCCTTGCTCTATTCAAAATGCTAATGTATATGATCTAGGCTAACGAATTAGAATTTAGAAGAGTTAACGAATCATGAAATTTATCATATAATATAATTGCACCTATATTCATTGCAATTTCTTGAAATTAATATATGAAAATTAATTGTATGGACTAAACGGGTATATATATATATATATGTAATTATGAGTTCTGTTTATGTATTAATTAACTTAAAAAAAATATGTTTTACTCGTATATTGATTAGGTTATAATTTACATGATCTTAATTAAGTTCTTACATTCAAATCTCACCAACATATGAATTGTTGTATATTTAAAGTGTTAGCTAAAACGTGACATTTTAATGTAACTTTTTAGAGATTCGTAATATCGTAAACAAATCACAAAGGAAATTTTTAAAAAAAAATATGATTTCCTTCTATCATGCCACTTTAATTAAGCTATACATATGCATATGAACTTCTTCTCCTACAATTTTAGAAAAAAAAAATGTTGAACTAGACTTGCAAACCACTTACTAAGAACAACCTTAATGGATGATTGCTATTTTGTTTTTGTTAAGTTGGCAAATCACATATAAATAGAGATGCCAACCTCAATTTTATAAAAAAAAAAAAAATTAAATTACATTACAATTTAACAATGAATCATCTAAAATACTCGAGGATAACATAAGTCATAAGGTATTAGCACTCCCCAAAAAAAAAAAAAGTATTGGCACCACTGACAGATCTATAGAGGGGCCGGAGGGGCGGCCCCAAGATTTACAATTTTGTGTTCTTTTTTAATAAAAAATTAATTTTTTTTAATTAAATCTTTAAAAAAAAATTAAAATTTTGCCCCTACGTTATACTTAAACCCCATTTCATTACTAAATCAATAAAAATGATTGAATTTTCAAATTTACCCTTATTTTAAATAGTGAAGTGTGTTGATATAAAATTATTTATTCTATTACATTAAAATTGATAAAATTTAAAAAAATTTAGACAAAAACACCATTGGCACCATTACATCACTAGATTGAATTTGAATTAATTTGGGTTTATTTTAATTTTATTTTTGCTTTATTGTTTTCTATTAGATTAAATAAACAAATAAAATTTTAAAAATTTGGTCAAAGACATTTTTAACACTATTGACCCACCAAATTAAATTAGAATAAATTTGGATTCTTTTTTTTATTTTAAGTAAATAAAAGTTACTTTATTTTCATTTTAATTATTCGCCATATTAAATAAAAAATAATATAATTAATAAATTCTGGTCAAAGATATCATTAGCATCATTAACTCATAAGATTAATTAAAATTAATTTTAGGTTCTTTTCATTTTATTTTTTTATTTTAAGTAAATAAATGATTAGGTTCTTTTCATTTTATTTTTTAAAATCATAAGTTAGGGCTCTTTTGAAAATTTTATTGAATTTGTCAACAAAAGTTAGGTAAAGAGGGGTGACCGTAATATAACAAAACTATAGGAACCGATTTATAATATGGCTTAATTACAAGGGAGTTAAATGTAATTCAGTCAATCATAAATGCTAGATGTGAAAGTCACACAATTGGATGGAAGTTGGAAAAGAGATGTAACTAGCTACACAAGCGTAGATGGTTTGACTAAACACACTTGTTATCTCTTGCACATTAGTTCTTCCTTTTCAAGCATTGTCTGGTTGTATGAGTACATTTATTCCTAGGAGAAATTTGAAAAAAATGTCATCCACATTTTCTTAAAAAACTTTTTTTATTCTTCAAAATAATGAAATTTTGTAATTCACACTGAAAATACGCACCAGAGATTGATCATTTTATCTAATTTTATATATTTTTTTAACAAAAAAATATACACATGCCATATGTCATTATTGGATAATATACACGTACGTTAAAAAATCAAACATAATTTGATGAAAAGATAAATTTGGTATAACTTTTTAATGTAATGGAAAGAATTACATCATTTTAAATATAAGTAATGTTTTTTTTTTTAACAAATGTGTAGGCTGAGTTTTGCAATTTTCCCTCTTCCAAATTATGAACTATCTTCTTTCTCACATAGTTGATCAATAGAGGAATTTCTGTACCTTCTATATTTTAAAATACAGTGAGTCTCCTGTGAAGCAATTTCATATTTGAAACGAGGGTTAATTTTGAGTTGAACGTACAATAAAAGTTGTAGAAAATTAGAATTACAATTTCAACGGTCTCATTTCGTTTCACCAGAGTTTTTGGTGTTTAAACTAATGTATCTTGTTGGAATATTAATGCAAGAAGTAAGATACATAAATGATAATTTCATACGGAAAACCATTTTCATTGTCATTTCAAAGTGGCACAAGTTTTTTCTTTCGTCCTTGTGTATATTATACGTACTTCTGATTTTTCAATGCTCCTCAGTTTCTAACACAGCCCACGGATTGTTTTGGCTTCTTTCTTGATCCTAAATAAAATAGATGAGCGTGCATATAGTATGGCATTGTTAAAACTAAAATGAAATAATTATATTAATTGGTGTTCAAAACCAGGCCACAGAAAAAAAAAAGATATTATTTTTCTTGAAATTGAAGTCCAATGTAAAGCTCTGGAAATTTCTAGGTCTATTTTATTTTGAGCCAATATTTTTATGTTCCATCACATGCATGCATGCATGCACGGGCTTTTTGAGAAGTGTGTCTCGATTGGGGCTGAAAAATGTAAATAAATAGTCAAATACCATTTCTTGTTGCCCAATTGAGAAACGTGATTGCCATTTGAAGAATATATAGTTTAATAGGAGATCTGTATTTTTCCGTGGCTTAGAAATTTGAGCTGAAGGGAGGATGCCAAGATCCGAGGATTCAACAGATAACAAACATGGTGGGTTCTACCATAGTATGTTGTGCTTAAAGAAAAGTTTTAGGAATTTATAAATGCCTTTTAGGTTGCAAATGGCAATGATATTCTCTATCATGTTTGTATATTATTTTTTATAACACATTATAAGATTTTAGCACGTGTATAATTATTTTTTTCTTAGAATTCATTTACTAATCACTTGATAAGATTTTAATTTTATTTAAAAGATATAGTATCATATATATATATATATATATATATATATATAGAGTGTTACACAGAGTAAACTAAATGGTACAAAAAATTTAAAATCGTTACAAATTGTTTATATATAAATATAAGTCTAATTGGAAAGTGCCCCGTGTACGTTATTACCTTAGAGTAAGCAACACGTGTACATTATTAGTTTAGAAAAGAATGACATAGACCATGCGAAATAAGATTGATTCATATATACTACTTGATTTTTATTCAAAACAACAAGTCTGTCCTAGTTCTACTTTTAATCAAATACGTATAAGGTTGGAGGTACGTAATATATATGTTTACATTTCCTATAAAAGATCTTTTGACAAATCAATTATATGTGAACTAATTTAAGCATCGGATTCTTCCTGTAAACAGAGGGGGGAAATGTGATACAACACAATTTTTTTTTCTTCCTTCTTAAACATTTGAAATTAATTTGATTGCGAAATTTGTTCTTCTTGAACTTTAAATATAGATAAACTTGATTATGGTTTGAAGGATTGGGAGTCAGAATCAGACAACGAAACATCTTTTTTGAAAAATCCAAATTTTCAAGAGCTGCAAGAGGGAAATAGAATTGTCAACAATCATATTGTGATCAATGCTATCAATATTGATATCAAGGTGAAAAACAAAAAGGAACCCCCTTCCCATTGTTGAGGCTAGAAGCAGACACAACAAACGGCAACCTACGGCCAGTCGCACCAAATCCACTTCTGATGTATTATTACAGCCAAGGAAACTAATTTAAAAAAAATGAGAGAATCAACTAATTAAGAATCTGGGACAGGGTTCAGAATATTGGAAGATCCTTTCAGTGAAAGGGATGATCAAAGCTACCAATGAGGATCTTTAGTGCTGGAATCCAAATCCTATTTAAGCATAGAGTTATAATCAAGAAAATATTTTGTGATTTATGTTTATATGCAAGGAAGTTATACTTCCTATCTTCAATTTACCATATTGTAAACGGGTATCTTCAAATTTTAATAATAATAAAATAGGGGTTAGTACCCTTAGATAAACTTAACTTGCAACAAGCAGAAAAAAAACCTCTGAAACTTGGATTTGCTAGTACTAGCCCAAGAAGGGATTAATTAAGGTTGGTTAGTAACATATTGATGCCTCCTTTTAGGTGTTAGAAAAGGGAAGTAACATGCATGGTGGTTTGCTGAAAGCATAATGTCAGGATTGTCAGGTTGATCATCAACAAAAAGTAGAATCAAAGAGAGAGATCCAAGAGCAAGAATTGAGAGTAAAGAGAGAAAGAATCATTTTTGCAATATTTTCCACTCCCCTTTCCAATGATACATCACCCCTTATTAATACTAACAACACTCTATTAAAAAAGGCGTGGATTATAAGTATAAAATCGTGACACATAACTACCTTACCCCGTTGCCGATGCAAGAAATATAGTTTGGGTACCAAATTATCTAGTATAACTAAGAACTGTTATGTTTTTTTTTTAATAAAAAATTTATTAATATAAGAAGCAGGTGATAAGATCACCTTTACAAAAGTAGACCATCTTGATCACATCACCATTTACAATGCAAATGGCAACGTGATCAAGCGGGTATCACAAAAGAGGAATGCAACTCCTATTGCCAAAGAAATTGGCAGCTACATAAATATAAACAGTTACAGTAGAACATTAGTACAAAAGGAAGAGCCTCTCCAATGACATGTATATATGGCCTAGACAGTTCCCATAACTAGCATGGGTCACAGTTGGAGAGTAGCTTCTGCAGTTTTGAAATCTAAGTGATTGCAGCAGTTTTGAACTCTGTGGGGTTGAGCAGGCTACATGATTTCTGATTAGCAGAGAGAATAAGATCTGCATCTTGTCCTTGAAATATATGGGATTGAGGATCTATCAGCTTGAAGGAGCTTCTCTATCATATCCTTGTTTGGTTCACTATGCCGAGCTAGATATACCGCTGGTCTATTGGCATCTTTGGGAACGTGATGGGAGGCTAGTCGTATCACCTCATCAAATACCCTAACACTACTATAGTAGTGGTGAGAGGGATCGTATCCACAGGGAAGGTTTGGTTGTTTAGAGACCAGTTTGTTCACTCAACAATACATAAGCATGAAATGAAATGAAGAGAACAAGATAGATGCAAGCTACTATGAATGAATGCAAGTTAAGAATGGATGCAAGGTTAGTATGCAAGCACTGCCTTGAGGATGAATCAATTGGTATGGATCTCTCCCTATTATCATTGACTTGTGTAAACAAATGTGAGGCGACTTTTCCTACTAGTGAACTGGGATTGATCAACTTGGTAGTTCTCACAACCCAGACTCACAATACTCCCCGAACTTCCCTTGGTAGGGCAAGTTCTTGGCACGAGTCAGACTCTCCCAGATCCCAAATTCTCCTAACATAAATCTAATTCGATTCCTGACTATCTCCCTTGGTAGGGCAGCTAACCAGTTCACAACTTCGACTCGCAGTACAAGAACTCTCTTAGACCTACGCGAAGGATTGATATTGACTGTCAGTGGGTACCGCACAGTCAAGATCACAAAGTCTCACAAGACCTAAGACTCACATAAGCACATTCACAATCAGTTCATGTTATGATCAATTGCCATTGGAATATTCACACCGACCTCAGTGGGTACCGCAGACCTAAATGTGAAGTTAATCTAGAGTGCAAATCATCAAACATAACAAGTGCAGAAATATGAACATGAATGAACACAGATAAATTCCATTTCAATTGTCTCAAATAAGCTAAAGATCCATACAATTGAACCTCAAGAAAGTATGATCTAAGGAAGGGAAAAGAAAGAGAAAAACCTAATCTAAACTATGAACCCTAATCTAAGGATGCTATGCTCTGTGTGTGGCCGCTCTCCCCTCTTCGATGTTCATCTTGTAGTATTTATAGCTTCCCCTCGATGAGTCCCTTTGAATGGTTCCTGGAAGCTTTCTTCCTCTGTGGAGATGTCGCCACGTGTCTACAAACATGAGATAGAACTGAAGTGAGGACACGTGTTAAAGTCAAGTCTTAACGGTTAAGAATATTCAAAGCATTTAATCAAACAGTTAGAGCCCGTGAGAAATACATGTCATATGCTTTGCTTGTGTGAGCTTAAGTTTGTGTGTGCCATATGCAAAGGTTGAGGGAGTAATGTATGTGCAAGTGTGCAAATGGTGAAGTGAGAAAAGAATGTATGAAAATGCGAAACATAAAAATGCATGAAAAGAAAAACGATAAAGTGTGCATGTGTGTGGTGTGAGTGGTGCGGGCACATGGTGCGGCCGCACCGTGTGGGTGTGTGTGTGGTGCGGCCGCACCGTGTAAGGTGTGAGTGGTGCGGGCGCCTCGTGCTCCCGCACCGTGTGTGTGTGTGTGGTGTTAATGTAGTGTGTGCAAGTGTTGTGAAGTGTGCTGGGTGAGTTGTGCGCTGGGAATTTGCATGAATTGTGACTTGAGTGAATAGTGATTTGTGACTTGAGTGAATAGTGATTTGTGACTTGAAAGCACTAATGGCTGAGTGTGTGTCGAGCCTCTTGTATACAAATGCAACACTTTACCACTAAATTCAACAACTCAAGCCAATCTCCTCAACACGCAATTGTAATCAATTTAGCACATAACTCACATAATCAAGTCATCGATTCACAAGTTATTCCAGGCAAAAGACTGAGAAATCAGAGCATTTAAGTCGGTACAAGACTGACTTATCCGAACGAGGAGTAGGGAAGCCTGGCTTTGGATTTACTGTAATGGAGCTTCCCACTTCCTGAGTTTCCATGATCCTTTCTGATTGCAGGCTTGGTGGAGCAATTTGGAGTGAGTCTCTATGATGATGTTGCGGTACCCTAGTTCATTACATAACTTGATACCTTCCAAACAGACAATGATCTCCACCTGTAATTGAGTATCAAGATGTGAGCAAAAAGAGTAGGGAATCTGAAAGATAAGATCACCTGCAGAATTTCTGCCCAGTCCTCCACCAGTAAATTGGGCAGCTGAGGTGGAAGAGGCAATGTTGATCTTGATCTTCAAGGGCTCGAGAGGGTGCCATTTAATCATGGTGAGCTTGACAGTTCGCCTAATCCGAGGGACTGATGACCAGAAGTTATTCCGGTCCATAGATTGAATTCCAACAATCTGGTATTTTAAAGACATCACGTGCTTCAACATAGTGAAAATATTTTGAATCACTGCAGTGTTGTTAGGCTTCGCATTTTCAAAAATAATTTGATTTCTCATCTTCCAAGTGAACCAACATATCAGTGATGGAATAATTTTGTGCAAGTAAGTCTGAATTTCAGCTTTTACCTCAGAAGTCCACCAGTGATAAAGGTTGGAGTAGAGTGATAATGAGTGTGAGAAAATACTTACTTCAGCCCCCAAAACTCTCCAGATCATAGATGTAAACCTACAGGCAGTAAAGGTGTGAGCAATAGATTCTCCATTAGAGCAGCATAGAGGGCAGCATGAGGGGCCAATTATACCAACTCTGTGAAGCATCTACCCGAGAGGAATTATGTTCTGAGAAAGTCTCAACATAAAAAATGATATCTTGATGGGGAGGTGGGAATCCCAAATAAATTTAGCCATGGGGAATGAGGGAGCATTAGGAGATCTAATCACCTGATATGCTGAATTCAGGCTGAAAGTTCCAGATTCAGATAGTCTCCAAATCAGAGAGTCAGGATTACCAGATAAATTCAAAGGAGAGGAGGTAAAGAAAGAAAGAGGAACCTGAGGGCATATATTACTGAGTTGCTGCAGGTCCCAACCCCTTGGGGTCAATACTTTGCTGAGTTTCTGGTTGCCTGAACAGCAAAATATTTCATATATGCTTCCTTCATCATTCCACCTATCAAAAAATAAATTGCAGTCCCCTGAACCCACTTGGAAGAGAATATGTTCATCAGCTTTGTGAGCATGCTGCAGCAGCCTCTTCCAGCAGTTGGAGTTACCTCTTTTTATTTGGCATTGAATAGGATGTGTGTCATTGCAGTATTTCGCCCACAAAAACTTAGCCCACAAGGTATCTTTCTTTCTAAATTTCCACCACATACGATAGGATTGAGCTGCTACTAAGGAGTTAAGATCTTTGAAGCCCAGCCCCCCCTCATCTTGTGTCAAGCATAGAGATTTCCAGCTAACCCAATGATAATTGGATTTAGTGTTAGAAGCTGACCATAAGAAGTTTGACATCAGGGATTCAATCCGGTGTATGATTTTTTTGGGGGGGTTAAGGTTCATTGTGGTGTATAGAGGGAGGGAGGACAAGACACTTTTGATCAGGGTAATGCGGCCTCCCATAGATAGAAATTTGGAGCTCCATCCCTGAATCCTTTGAGAAATTTTCTGAACTAAATAGCGGAATGAGGCCGTAGGAGTCCTTTTGAAGTGTAGAGGAGTTCCTAAATATGTTATAGGGAAGGATCCTCTAGAGAATTTGGTGAGCCTCCCAACTAAGTGTTTTCTAGCTGTGGAAAGACTATCATGGACTAAGTAACTGCTTTTGGAAGGGTTTACTCTTTGACCTGAGACATCTTCATAATGTCTTAACTTGCCCATCACAGTTTTAATGGTAATAGGATTGGCAGAGGTAAATATAATCATGTCATCGGCATACGATAGATGGGTCACCTTAGGGCAGTTTTTTGGAACTCTAAAATCTAATCCATTGGGTCCATTATCATTGAGATCTCTAGATAAGTACTTTGCCCCTATGATGAATAAAAGAGGGGATATGGGGTCTCCTTGTCTAAGGCCTCTAGAGGATTTGAACCAACCTCTTGGAACTCCGTTGACTAGGATTGACATCCAAATGTTGGAGAGAAGCCTCCACATTAAATCTATCCACACTTCCCCAAATCCCATTAGCCTCATGATTTGGAGTAAAAAATTCCATTCTATTCTATCGTATGCCTTTTCCATGTCCAGTTTAAGTACCACACTGCCCTCCTTCCTTTTCCTATTAATGGAAGACATTAACTCACTAGCTAGCTAGTAATTGTCTGAGATGTTTCTACCCGACCCAAAACCACTTTGATTTTCAGAAATTAGGGTAGGCATAATTGTGGCAAGTCTGGTTGCAAGGAGTTTAGAAACTGTCTTGTTTATGAAGTTACATAAACTAATAGGTCTGAATTGGTTTAGGGAGGCTGGATTGTGGATTTTTGGGATCAAGACAATTGAAGTGGCAGTAAGAGCTCTAGGTAAGTCCCCTCCATTCATAAACCATTGGACAGCCTGAAGGAGATCTTCTCTAATAATGTCCCAAGCTTTAAGGTAAAAAAAAACCATTGAAACCATCAGGACCCGGGGCACTATCTTTGTTCATATTCAGTACTATATTGTAAATTTCTGGCATTTCAGGAATGCTTGTGAGGAATTTTCTATCATTCTCACTCATAATTTGCTGAATCAGATTGGGTTTCAGCCTTAAAATGTTTGGTTCAGAGGTGTATAGGCTGGAAAAATAGTTAACTGCAAGCTCACCAATCTGAATATCCTCTTCAAACCAAGTTCCATTCTGATCCTGCACTTTGTATATAGTAGACTTGGCCTGCCTCTGCCTCACGAAAGAGTGGAAAAACTTGGAATTTCTATCCCCCTCAGCCATCCACTTTGTATTGGCTTTTTGTTTCCAATATTGTTCCTCAAGACTAAGCTGAAAATGCAAGTTAGCTTTGGCTCGGTTCAGAGTTTCTCTAGAGACTCCATGAAGTTCATCCTCTTGTTCCAGTTTAAGGAGCTCCCTTTCAGCCTTTGCTACATTGGAAAATATATCTTCAAAGGTCTCTTGATTCCATCTTTTTAAGGCAGATTTAACTAGTTTCAGTTTCTCACAAAAACGCCTCATGGGATTCCTATTAATCTGAGCATTCCAAACTGATTTGATCAAAGGGAGGCAAGTGTCATTGGAAAACCAAAAATTCTGGAATCTGAAGGACTTCTTCTTACCTTGAGCCTTTTTACAAATTTTCAATAAAAGTGGGGCATGATCCGAGGGGGTCCTAGCAAGATGATCAATACAAAAGGAGAAGGGACTATTGAGGCAATCAGAATTATAAAAACCTCTGTCCAGTTTTTTCCAAATTCTTGCTCTACCTTCTCTATTGTTACACCATGTGAAATTCGCCCCATAAGAGGAGATCTCGCTAAGGTCTTGGGAGTTAACAAAGTTGGAAAAGTTCATTGCTTCCTTCTGGGAGAAAGGCCTACCCCCTTTTTTTCCCTCACTTAGTTAGATACAATTCCAGTCCCCCACAACATCCAAGATCTATTAGCAACGTTAAGACTAGCAAGGGACTGCCAAAGATCTTTTCTATCCTGCTCCGAGCAACTAGCATAGATATTGGACATGATTATTGGATGAGGCAGCAGAGGGTGTGACACAGAGAGGGATATATGTTGCAGGGAATTTTCTAACACAGAACAATTGAAAGGGAACCTAAACATAATCCAAATGGAATTAGTTGAATTGGCGATAGCCTGATCAAAATTCAATTTTTTCCGAATCATATTCATTTTCTTGAAATTCGCAAACGGTTCAGCAATAACAAAAAAATCACACTTATACTGTCTAACCGTAGATTTTAGTTTTCTGAAATTAGGAGACTTGTTTACACTCCTTATGTTCCAATATAGCATATTAATCATTGGAGATGGGAGGAGGAGAAAGACTACCTGAGCTTTGGCTTCTTGTGATTCTAGTTGAAGGGAATTTCGCCCAAGACTTGGGGCCAGCATCCCTTGATTGAGCAAGTAGAGATTCTTTTGAGGGGATATCTAGCACTACCTGAAGAGTCATAGCCCTAGAGTTTCCATTGTCTTCTTCGGATGATGTTTCTATCTCCTGCATGTTAACAGTAGAAGGCACTTTTTGTAGTATAACAGGGGGAGTTGGAGTAAGGATTACCTGTTCCGCTAACGGGGTATGTGTGTCTTTCTGCATTCTTACCTTGGCGTGTTTCTGGGAGCCCACTAACGGAATCAAGCTGACATTCCCCTCCAATTCTGAGGTCCCACCCTCATGAGAATGAACCACTGGAGGGGCTATCACAATCTGAAACCCCGAAGAGTCTGCTAATTGGACTGGAACAATGTTGGGAGGATCCCCTTGTACTGTGGCAAATTCACCAGAGATTTCAATCCTGGGCTGGGCCCAGGTTCCCTGATCTCTCGATTCTTCTTTTTCTACCACAATAGTAACGGCCTGGCAGAGCTCTCCTACCTCTCCCACAGGGTTGTTTGCCATTAGAGTTTCCCCATTGCTTCTGTCTAGTCTCCCATCTAGGTGTTGCTTGTTTGAAGTTTCAGGAATGTCATTTGGAACGCAATTGTCATCAGGTAGTAGTGGTTCTTTCCCTTTGGAGTTTTTGTGGTCTTGAATTCCGGGCGTATTACCTGAGAGGTGAGCATTTGGAAGAGGAGTTTGTGAACTTTTCTTCTTTACCAAAATCCATTCTTGAGGGCTTTGTTTAGGTGCTGCAGCCATTGGAGGAGTAAATTTGCTTTGAGTTTTTGTAATTGGACGCTAGGGAAGACAATCCTTCAAGTTGTGACCTAATTTTTTGCATTTGGGGCAATAATCTGGTTTTTCCTCAACCTCGAGGGCTTGCCATAGACCAGAAGTCCGGCTTTCGATCCAAATTCTTGATGGAGCAGGTTTCAGAACATCCATTTCAATGCAGATGCGGGCTTCACTTGGGCGAACTAAATTTGTCGGTGATGTAGTGGCAGCATCCAGCTTTAAGGGCTTCCTTGCAGCTGAAGCTAAGGAGAAGAGCGTCTCCTTATCAAAGAAATGCAGAGGTAAAAGAGGAAACCGTATCCAAACTGGGGATATGGAGGGTTCTACTGAGGTTTCGAATTCTTTTGTCCATTTGAAAATGCGAGCAGCGAATCCATTGAAGTGCCATGTTTTCCTCAGCCAAACTCTCTGGAAGTCCTCTTTATCGAAATTCAGTAGGACATGCCGGTTGTCAAGAAGTCCGGCGTGACATTCACCCAGGAATGCAGCAGCGAGAATCTCTTTCCTCAAATTCACCATTGAAGACCGGCCCCATGAGAATTTTGCTACCAAAGTCCACTGAAAGGGTTCTGCTAATTTATCTTCTTCATCTTCAGAGAGGAATAGGGCCGGTTCGCCTTTATGTAATGACAGGGGTTTAGAGTTTTGACTTGTGGAGAAAGAGGTGTTGGTGTTGTGAGAAGAGGATTTGCCAGCCGCATCTTTGTAAGTCGGTGGTGGAGGAGGGTCCTCCCCCTCCGCCATAGGCGGCTGAGAAGGAGTTCGGAACGGATAACTAAAAATAACCGTTAGAAACTAATTTTAGTATAACGGCTAATCTTGGACCAGTTAATCACTTAGAAACGGCCAGCTGTGGGATTAGTGCCTGAGAGCTTTTCACTAGATACTATGCTTGCAGCATATCTTACTGTTATGCTTTTATTTTTGAGAAAGTGAAATTTAATTAAAAATTTTTAAAAAATACTATAAAATTTAAAATCTTGCATACTGCCCACCTTTCTTAGGTTCATTTAGGATTAACATCAATTTATCCCATGAAAGGTTGCCTTGATCACTTTGCCCCTATGAATCATTTTTATTATAATTTTACACCATTGAGCATAGTCCGTGGATGAATTTAAGGATTAAAACTGATTTGGTCAACTTCTTTTTTAAATAAAAAATATATTGACAAGTTTACCCTTAATATAATTCTAATTGTATTAAAATTCTATCTTCAAGCCATCACGCACAATTTATGTGCTTTTGATTTTTCTTTTTTTTTTTTTATAATAGAATTGGGAAGTTGATTTCTCTCTTTTTTTTCGCCATTGACCTTACCCAACAATTGAGAGATATACATGGTGCCAAAGCTGCATTTTTTTCCTCTTTTTATTTATTTAAAAAGAAATGAAAAAAAAGACTAGGAAGACTTTAAATTTATTAAACATGTAACAAAAATTAGGGTTAATTATGTTTACCATTCCTAAGGTTTGAAGAAAGCTCCAAATGAATCTTGTACTCTCATAAACTTATGATCACCCCCTTAATTAAACAAATGTTTAACAAAACCGACCATTCCCATCAAATGATATCTAATAATGTGATAATTTCAACAAAAATGATATGTATGCATTGCCTAATATACCCTTTAAACTTTACTTGTAATCATTATAATATCTTAGTTTATTAAACTACTCATGTTGAATATTAAAATAAAAGCAAAGAAAATATCCTTTATTACACACCAAAAAAAAAGAGAAACACAATATATAAAATTATCCAACAAGTATTTTCGTTTACAAAAATAATTATTTTTCTTCCAAAATTTGAAAATTAGATAGAGAAAGATTTCGTGATTAAAGTTTGACATCAATTTGATAAAACTCATTTATAATAAACAATATGAGATTGATAATTTATGACAAAGAATTAAAAAGTGCAAACAAGTCTTATTGTCATTTGATACTTGATAATCTAGCTATTTTTACTTTTTTTTTGGATAAAATAAGTTATGGGTTTTGGTCTTTCTATTGATTCTGTTAATCATTTTTAACAAAAATTCATGATAAAATGGTGACGGTAATTTTTTGAAACCACGATATTCATTCGGTTTAGAATATTAAAATTCAAACTTAAAAACTTAGAATATTAAAAGTCGAAATTGTTAGGATTTATTGAATTAGACTGGGAAAGAAATGAGAGACAAAAAGGAAAGAAGACTTAGAGAGACAAAGTGGCTAGGGTTTTACAAATCTTCCAATAATGAAATGAGGCAATAACATGAGTATATATAGAACAAGTAGAAAATGACTAATCTACCCTTACAACTAATAGCCTAATATTTACATTTAATCTAACATAAATATGTTACTTTGGGTGTAATATTGTTGTCTATATGATTCAACATTAATAGTGAATTCCAAATTTTTGAAAGTTTGAACCTAAGAAGGCACATTCTAATTAGAACAAAAACTTGAAAATCTTCTTTCATTTATTGTTGTAAGATATAATTAATTGCAACTACACAATCTTATTATCTTACATGTCTACTATGGTACTTACTACATGCATTTCTCATCGTACATATGGTATTCTTGGTTTTTCTGAGCAATATTTTTTCAACCACGACGACTTAAAACATCATATTAATTTATATTTGCTTCTTTGTGAATAATTTATTAGAAGAAAATTTTCAGTATCTTTATAATTGTGAAACATTAATAGATCGAATAATATTTCAAAACATGGAAAACAATCAAGGAAATTTCATAAGAAAGAATATATAAGCCTGTAGGCCTGAGAAAATGGCATAAAATTAACTGTTTTTTTTTTATGGCAATTCAGATGTTTGTATAGTGCGCAATTATTCCTCACATCAATTTTCATGTTCAACAAAATTATAATACAATAAAAATACTAAAATTAAAGCTAAATAACATTCATATTTATATTTCACAAACGTCAACCGGAAACTGAAACATCAAGGAATATATTTTCTTCATTTTCAAGCTGCTGCTATAATAAGATCAATCTTCTAATAATGTCATTCGTTTTCTTTATAAATACAGCCAACAAAAGTCCTTATTGGGAAAGAATAACCCAAGAAATTAAAAAGAAGTTACCTCATGGTCTTTTAAATTTATATTCAAGAGTTCCATGTTAATTAGCAAAAAAATGTGCACATGCATACTTTTAATTACAAACAAAAGCAGCAACATGAATATTACGGAATAGCAAAAATAGGCATTACTGTTAGACAATAATGTAAAACTTCACCATTGTACATCTGTACATAAACATTAAAATCGAAATAATTAATTAATGATGACAACGATTGAATATAATAGTTACAAATTCAGATTTTTTTGTTTCTTTTTTTACAATTCTGCTATGTAGTCAATAATGGATTTTTGTTTTCAATCTTCAGAATAAGCATGTTTCCTTCATGATAGATGAGCTTTATAATAGCCTGGCGTATGCTGTTTGCAAGTTCCTCTTCTGTCATGCAGAATCCTTCATTCATCTACAACAAATGATCAAGCTCCTAATAAGATTCTAAATGTTGGGATTTTCTTTTTCTTGTTTTTTTTTTTCTGGTACAATGCACAAACTCTTATTTTTCATGAAAAATAAATGACATTTAAATCAAATATAAATTCGAAAAATGCAAATAATAAAGTATGAGATATATGATCCAAATCCTTTCAGTTTTACTAATGACAAGCAGGATTATGTTGACCACAATGGCAACGACAATTACCAGCTCGATTGCAGGATTATGTTGTGGGTGAGAATATTACTGATGATTTATCTGATGAAGATGTTGTGAATTTCGCTTTATTTGCAGATTGTGACCCAGTTGATTTTAAAGATGCTGCTCATGATGATTGTTGGATAAAAGCAATGGGTGAAGAAATTCATGCCATTGAGAAAAATGATACTAGGGAGCTTACAAATCTTCAAAGTGAGAAAAAAGCAATTGGACTGAAGTGAGTTTATAAGACAAAATATAAACCTAATCGAGAAGTGGATAGATACAAGGCGAGACACTACTAGAAAACAGGCCTTTTGAGACAAAAATTTTAAGACAGTGTGAAAATTTGTCTCAAATACTAAGCATTTGTGACAATTGTAATCGCTGTCTCAATAATTATATTGAGACATTGAATTTAAGACGGTATTTGGGATGTTGTCTCAAATACAACTAAATAAGACACTTAATTAAGACGGTAAAAAATATAAAACATACGACTTAAATCTCATAGTTTTCTCAAAATAAAAAATTAGCCCTAATGAGTTGCCGTGGACACAATAGGAGCGGAGAAACGGAGAAAAGAAGAAGGCAAAAGGAGTGAGAAGCAGCTATAATACTTACAATTGGATTTTAGAGAGATCAAACAAGAAACAAATCACGATGAAAAAAATGCGCACAAGATTTTAACATGTGAGTTAAAATTTTTTATTTATTTAATATGAGTTAGTGTTGTTTGATTAATAATCTGTGACAAGCTATTTTTCTGTGTAAGGACTAAGGAATATTGTTTCAAATTTTGCACTTTATTCTAAACACAAGCATGACAATGGTGTTTCTGATAGCGATTCTGATGAGCGTCAATAATATTATACTGGTGGAGAGAAAAGGTAGCTTTATAATTCAGCCCAATTGTTTCCATTTTCTTATCTCTTTTAATTTTCTGCCAGTTGGTTTTAATTTGATTCGAAGTGTGTGATGTTGGTGGCTAGCTATTTTGTTTGTGTTTTACATCGTGCATTAAAAGTTATATTATGCTGGTGAAGAGTCAAAGGAAAGTTATTATTTTTTCCTAATTTTTAGCCTATTGACCCATAATTTCACTGAAATCGGCACCTCCCCAATCGAAAGCACAATACGCATTCTTTCTTGTGACTTCACTATTTTAATAAATGATGAAAAAGTAACAGACTTCAAAATAGGTGGATGGAGAATAGCTATTAGAGATGTTGCTTGTAAAAGGAAAAGCTGTCAGAGATGGAAGTTGATGTCTAAATGAGCAGGGCTCAACTGGAAATTGATAGTTGTTCTAAACTTCTAATTGTGGTTTAATGTTTTTTTATTGCTCTTGGACTTGATGCATGGCACCTAGAGAATCAAATTGTACGACCATGAACTAGAAGTATGGCACTGAGAGAAATCAAGTTATAGAATGAATGCAATTGTAGTTTGTTTAAGGGCCAGTGGAAGTGCGGTTGCAGTAAATAGATCAGGAATTAGCAGGAGTACATTATCTGCCAGTAGACTTTGGTTTCTTGTCGACTTCCCTTAATTGGCCGAAAATCAAAACATATGATATGGAATTGGACGACCAAATTGGGTGAGTAGGCCAAAGATTAGGGACGAAAATGATGATTGTTTCTGCATTTTATCTCAGTTTGTTTTTATTTCTTCGATCTTTTATTTTCTGTTTGTGGGTTTTTGATTTTATTAGTAGTTTGGAGTATTGGGTTGCTTAACTAATAAGTGTTCGTAGTGCATTGTGGCTTTGGGATTGTTCCTCAGGAGTATTATGTTAGTGCAGAGGGAAAGTAGTTTAATAATTGTAGTTTTCCTTTTTTTCCCTTTTATTACTCAATTTCTACTTATGGATTGTCAATTAAGTGCCACACTAGTATGAAATGTTTACTTGCTTAGCAAGTTAGTTGTTGTAATGCAGTAATATGAGTTTCCAGGTTTTATCTTTGCTATAAGATCATAAAGTTTCTATTTCGTTGGGATTTGATTGTGATGTGATCAAGTTAAAGAGTGTGAATGAAATTTGGTCAAGTAAAGAGTTTCTAGAAAGTTGTGTCAGAAGAGCTGATTTAGTATTGTAGTGAAACTACACTTTTGACAAAATTGGGTTGTTTTGATGTTAGAGTAATTAATTATCATTGGAACATTGTTTATGCAAGTAATTCGACATATATTCAAAACTCCAATTGAACATATATTCAACTAATACTAATGTTAAGCATGTTAGTGTAGACAACTTGAACCTAACAGGAACATGGTTTTACATTAATTTCTAGTTTTACATGACTAATGATAGGCAATTTAAAGGGAGGCAAAAACATACGAACTTGGAGAATCGAGATACTATGTAGTGCTAATTTGGAGTGGCATAAGTTGGCAATGCTTTTTCGTGGGAGCTTGTTAGAGTAATTTTTTGTGCATCATCTTTGCTATCCAGAATTAGAACTGCATTTATTCTCCCTATCACACAAACATTGGCTGTTATTTTATACCATAAAAATTTTAAAGTGACAAATGGTGTTGCTCTAGTCCTCTCTCTTTGGGGCTTTGTTTCATAGGGTGAGACAAAACAGAACAAGAACAATAAGAACTCATCAAGTCATGATCAAGATAAAATAGACATAACCCCACTTGTTGCTCCATAAAATATATTTATATTTTAGCACTTGAGTGATAATATCTGTATTATGACATTTTATTTCCTACTGACTATCTTTTGTTTACTTGAGCATTGGAGATAGTTACAACTCACACACTATTATAGTAATAGTAATAGTAATAGTAGTACTACATTTCTGTGCAAATACCAATACATTCTATTTGCTATTTGGTGTGCGTCTCTTCCACAATTATAACTCACACTGTACCTAATCATTGATCGATCATCACCATTTTTGGAGGAGAGCTTTGGGCCATTTCGCGGAATAACCAATGATCTCAAAGACAGGTTTGCTCTTTTAGTTTTGATTTAAGGTTGCTCTATTAGTTTTGATTTAAGTAAAAGTGTTAGTTTTGTTTTCTATTTTGTAAATATTCAATTTTTATTTTCATTTCTTTTATTAAAATCCAAGTCATGTTTTACACAGATTATTTGTGCCAATTTCATGTTGTGTGTTTTCATTGAATTTGTTGTGCATCACTCTTATCAATTTTATTTTGTAAATTAGATTATGTCAAACTGTCATTTTAATCTTTAAGTACTACTATTAGCCAAAGTTATTACATATCCAATAGAAATAAGATGTGTGCTCATAAATTACCTATAGACATTAAATGGGATCAAGTATAATTTTGTTTGTTTTTTCTATTGTTAAATGAACCATATGATAGAAAGCCTTTAATTGACACACTCACATAAATAAAGTTCTTATTTTGAAGTTATGATCATGGAGTTGTTTTATTGGGGTTATCATGTATGTTTAGTCTTATATATGATTATGTAGTTGTTTTGTTGGGGTTATCTTGAATTGAAAAGGTGTTAGAATTATTTTTTGCATTATATATGTTTACTCTTATAATCATTTAATTTTAAATATCTTTATGTGTTATCCATAAAAATTTTATTTACATTTAATATGAGTTTTTAATGTTCTTTTTTCAGGACTCTGAAGATGAATAGACAAATAGAAGTCATCTCTACTTGCGGCAATTATTGTTCTTACATATTCTATTGTGTAGTTTTCATGAAAACAATAGTATATTTTGCTCATTAAATAATAATGAATATTTAAATATTTCTATGATTAAATGAATAGTGTGAAACTGTTCTGAATACTTGTAAGGTACAAATTATTATCTTTTATGTTATTGATTTTACTTTTAGTTTATAAAGAGCATATGTTTCTTATTTTTTAAAATGACAATTACATAAATTTGATGTAAACTAAATGGTAAAATATTTTCTGAGATATCACATAACTGTCTCAAATAGGGTATTCAATAAGCCATGATATTTGAGACAAAATATCACTGTCTTTAAATCTATTTGAGACGGTAAGTTGCTAGTGTCTCCAAATATTAACAAAATAGGACACAATATTTGAGACAAAATATTACTGTCGTTATATCTATTTGAGACGGTACGTTGCCATATCGATTTAGTGTCTCCAAATATTAACAAAATAGGACACAATATTTGAGACAAAAACAAAGTTGTCTCAAATAGTATTAAGACAGTTGAAACACTGTCTCAACCCCGTCTTAAAAAGTATTTGAGACAGCATTACCGTCTCCATTTTTTTTAAGACGGCTGTATTGGAGACACCTATTTTACCGTCTCAAAAACATTTTGAGACATCAAATCTAATATTTAAGACACATTTTCTTGTGTCTCAAAACCATCTTTTTCTAGTAGTGAGACTTGTTGCTAAAGGTTACAAACAAAAACCTGGCATTGACTATTTTGAGGTATTTGCTCCTGTTGCCAGACTTGATACTGTTCGTTTGATAATTTCTTTATCTGCACAAAATAATTGGAGAATTTATCAAATGGATGTTAAGTCTGCATTTTTGAATGGTGTTCTTGAAGAAGAAGTATATGTTGAGCAACCTGCAGGTTTTGTAAGAAAAGGTCAAGAAGATAAGGTTTACAGGTTGAAAAGAGCTTTATATGGTTTAAAACAATCTCCAAGGGCGTGGTATACACGTATTGATTCTTTCTTTGTGGATCATGGTTTTTAAAGGTGTCCATATGAGCATACTTTATATGTGAAATCATCTAGTCAAGGTGATGTTCTTTTGCTATGTTTGTATGTAGATGATTTGATTTTTACAGGCAACAATCAAGAGATGATTGCTGAATTCAGGGAGGCCATGATTAAACAGTTTGAAATGACTGATTTGGGTCTTATGTCATATTTCCTTGGGATTGAGGTTTTACAGTCTGATCAAGGCATATTTATCTCTCAGAAAAAATATGCAGGAGATATCTTGAAAAAATTCAAGATGGATGGAGCTAAACCAATATTGACTCCTAGCGAGAAAAATTTAAAGTTAACAAAAGAAGGAACAGGTGGACCTGTAAATCCGACATACTTTAAGAGTATAGTTGGAAGTTTGAGATATTTGACTTCTACAAGACCAGACATTACTTTTAGTGTTGGTTTGATTAGCAGGTTTATGGAAAATTCACGACAGTCACATTTACATGCAGCAAAGAGAATTTTGAGATACGTTAATGGTACTCAAGGAGAAGGAATTCTTTATTCATCTGGTGATCCAGTTGAACTTTTTGGGTTCACAGATAGTGATTGGGCTGGTGACACAGTTCAACGGAAAAGTACTTCTGGGTATGCATTTTTTACTGGATTAGGTGTGTTTTCTTGGAGTTCAAAGAAACAACAAGTGGTTGTATTATCAACAGCGGAGACAGAATATATTGCAGCAGCAAACAGTGCTACTCAAGCATTATGGTTACGAAGGATGCTTGGGTTTCTTCAACATAAATAAGATGGTCCGACTACAGTATTTTGTGATAGCAAATCAGCTATTGAATTGACAAAGAATCCAGTGTTTCATGGACGGAGCAAGCATATCGATATCAAGTTTCACTTTATACTTGAATTGGTTCGAGACAAGAAAATTGCAATTAACTATTGCAAGTCTGAAGATCAAGTGGCGGACATTTTCACGAAGGCATTGAAGATAGAAACATTCGTGAAGTTGAAGAAGCTTTTGGGCATGATTAATAATGCAAATTTAGTTTAAGGGAGGCAAATGTAGGATTAAACTAAATCCTATTTAGATTGGTGTTTTAATTAGTTGTTGTTTTGTTTTTAAGAAACATAATTGTAAAAGGATTATTGGTCAAATCCTTGTTAGTTTTAGTTAGTTTTTAACCTATAAATACAAGGTTAGGTTAGAAGTATTTTTTGTAGAACAAAACAATAGGAAAAATAAGATAGAAAAGGCCGAAGCCGTTTGAGAAGGATTTTGCGTGTTGCTATAGCTTGTTAAAAAGCCACTCGGCTTTGAGTCCATAAATAAAATCAATGATTACTGCCTCTAAATTCCTTGTCTTGATTTGAGAAACCCCCAGGATCTTGATTTGGATCTGATACACAATCCAATATCAATTGACCATCTCTGATACCACTGTTGGAGATAAAAATCTCCGATATTCAATTTAAGAACTAGAAAATAGTTCTTATAGTAAGACGATAATATGCGGAAGCGCTTTTATTTATTTAACACAAGAATATGTGTTTGAGAGAAGAGGAATACAATCACAATATAACGTGTATGACACAACCGCCACAGGACAACACAATCCGCTGACCCGAGGAATTTCTCTAAACCTGAAAGGACTTTCTCCACACCTCTTTGAGGTATCTAATTCTACTCCTCTACCTCTCTCTTCCACTATCACAAAGACCTCTATCACCCTCTATTTATAGGGTAATAATAAATCTAAAACACACAAGGATTTGGGGAGTGTATCCCTCCAAACTCTAATTCCTAAAGGAAAACAATCTAATAAGTAAATCCTATTAGAAATATAATTTCTAATTAATAAAGCTTAGTTTAATTTCCAACAAATCCCCCTTTAAACTAAGCTTTCTATAAATGATCAATACCTTCAAGATCACGTGCTTGAATTCCTTTTGCAATTTCTATTGCAGTTTGGATCTTGTATTTGATCTTCTTCTTTATCTTCATCTTCGTCTTCACATGTAATTTGAGACGAATTTTATAGTTCCGAATCTTGAAGTCTTCAAACATGTTTTCTGTTTCTTTTCCTTTAGCACAAAACTTCCATATATCAACATTCTCTTCTAATAGAGAATGACTAATGTAATTTCCAAAGATCAAGAAATCATATTTCTCAACTTGAACATTATGTTTAATATCTTTTATATCAACAATGTCACTTTTATCAGTGATATTTTTATCACCTTCGACCATGTATATGATTTCTTTTTCCTCTTCAAAATTGATGATTTCTACTTTTTTCTTTATCAATGAAATCACCAATCTCACCCATCTCAATTTCATCATATAATTCATTCATGTCCACCAATGTATCATCACACGAATATTTTTCACCAACATCATCGATTTCTTTTTTCTCCTTAAGTTCAACAACATGAATTTCTTATTCTTTTTCTACCAAACAAATAATTTCTTCCTCTTCTTGATTCATAATTTCAATCTCCTTAATTTCACAAAATAAATCAAACAATTCAAAATCCTCAATGGATTCGGTTTTCTCCCTTCTTTGTAACATCAACAAATTATTCTCCATAATGCAAAGTTCGAATCTCTTTTTTAACGTCAAAGGATTATTTTGTTGAACCTGGTTAATACCCATGTATGTTTTCTCCAAAATATTCCATGCCTGTTTTGATGTTTTAGCCATTGAGATTTTCCCAAAAATTGACATATCAATCGCCTGGTGAATTTGAGATAATGCCAATCTTTCTTCCATCTTTGCATCTTCATCAACATCTTCTGTTATTTCTTCTTGAATATATTGGAACAAGCCAAAAGCTTCAAGATGGGTTTCCATCATAACCCTCCAATAATAATAATTTTGTATTTCCCTAAGTTTATGAACAAAACAAATTAAATCCAATTCTGTCATGACTAACAAATAATAACCTAACTTTGAGAAACCCCCAGGATCTGGATTTAGATCTGATACACAATCCAATATCAATTGACCTATCTCTGATACCACTGTTGGAGATAAAAATCTCCGATATTCAATTTAAGAACTAGAAAGTAGTTCTTATAGTAAGACGATAATATGCGGAAGCGCTTTTATTTATTTAACACAAGAATATGTGTTTGAGAGAAGAGGAATACAATCACAATATAACTTGTATGGCACAACCGCCACAGGACAATACAATCCGCTGACCCGCGGAATTTCTCCAAACCTGAAAGGACTTTCTCCACACCTCTTTGAGGTATCTAATTCTACTCCTCTACCTCTCACTTCCACTATCACAAAGACCTCTATCACCCTCTATTTATAGGATAATAATAAATATAAAACACACAAGGATTTGGGAAGTGTATCCCTCACAAACTCTAATTCCTAAAGGAAAACAATCTAATAATTAAATCCTATTAGAAATATAATTTCTAATTAATAAAGCTTAGTTTAATTTCCAACAAAAAATATAAATACATTTCGTTACGATTGTAAATGCCTATATATGCTGATTGAACTGATAGGTTAGTACTCTTCTTTGTCCATTTGCCTTATTAATAAAATTGGAGCTGGCATTTTGGCGGACGGATTCTACCACTAAAAAAAGAAAAAAGCTACTACTGTAAATGCACATATAGAGTTTTTTTTTTTCACTTTTTTTCAATTTTTCTACACAGCATGATGTGCCAATATGTCACGAAAACAAATAAATAGAAAGTGGATAAAATGAGATTGTGGATTTCAATGATTGAAAAAAGTACCTGAGCCACTGCAGATACAGCAAGCATGTTGTCTCCAAAGGGCATAAATTTACTGTTTGTCACAGTCAAACCAAGCTTCTTCATTTCGCTTAAAAACCCTTCCCCGAATCCGGCTTGTTTCTTGCAGGTGACTCTGATGAGCACATCCCCTTTTAAAATCTTTACTTCCAACTTTTCTGAGGAGTTATCAAACCTTGTTTTGAAGTTCTTAACAAATGATGAAGTATCTTCTTCATAATGATAACAAAGGCAAGGTTTTTGTCCAGCAAGAATTATCTCCTCATCCTTCATATTTGTCCCTTTTTCAAGAATCTTAAGGCGTTGTTCAAGTTGTTTCAAGTGATTGATAGCACCATCAATTACAGATGTTTTATCCAACTATGCAAACAAATTTTGGAAGGCAGGCAGTCAAAAGGATAGATCAAGTTAATTAATTCAAGGATTACAAAAGGGCCATCTACATATTTATTTTCAAGAAAAAATTCGAGGAATTTGTTAATTATGTATGCATATATATATATATATGTGTGTGTGTAGAACATAAACAAGTTAATGTAGGAGAGATGATGATACAGATTTTGAACTCAACAGAAATTCACAGAAACGTTTCTAAAATGTAAGAATTAGGACATATATACTTTAAGTGTGACATAACATACAATCATAGATATTGTAATGGTACCTTTTTTAGACCTGGAACTATGGCTGACAAATAAATAAATCGCTGCGAGAGCTTTTCCCTCCGTTTTCTTTCTGCTAGAACGTGAGATTTTGCTTGTAATGGTGTCCTAGTACACTTAATAGGTTTTCTATATCCCATTACACCAAGGTCGTCATGACGCAGTTCTTGCAATGAAGATGGAGAGCTTGTGGAGGAGAAGTTCATACTCTCAAAACACATCATCTGATTCATCTCTGTCTCAGTTTTAGATATGAATTTTGGCATTTCATAGTGGTGGTTGGAACTGGGGTTGAGAGATTTTGAGTTCCCAAACGAAATATATTGCTTGGAAAGATGTGGAGAAGAAATGGGCATTTTAGATGTTTTTTGTCTAGAGATGGGGAAGGTCAAAGTTGATGGAGGGGGAGGCATAGGCGGACATAAATGCAGGGCGGATGGAGGCTGATGGATCATTGTACTTTGAAAGGCTTGAGAAGCATTGATCACAGGATTGGAAAAGGAGAAGTAATTCATTGGTTGATGATCATCAATGGAGGAGGACTCCATCTTCCAATGATTGATGAGTGCTGGATCCTCCAATTCCTAGTGATCAGATGTGGAAATGGAAACTAATTTTACAAAATTGAGCAAAATAAATATCAAACACTGATTCATGATCTTGGTAAGAAATGAAAACCAAATGAATATTGACATCTTACTATTTTGGATGAACATGGTGGTGGTAAAGGATCCATAAGGGTAGTTTGTTAATCAGCTTCTCTAAGACCTGCAAGAAGAACTAAAAGCAAACCAAATCTTTTGTAAGAATATTCATCATAATCATATGACAAAACAAAATCTAGCAAGAAAATACCAATAAAATTTTGTTTAGATCTATGTATCTAAAAGAAATTAAAGGGATAATTTTGGTGAAGAAGAAATGTTTGTAGAGTACTTTGGAAGTTTGGAGATAGATCTAGTCAATGAAGTTCAATTCAAAGTTGGATTTGTGAAAACATCCTTAAATTTGCTGCCATATGACTTTGCTGCTTACCTCAGACTTGGAGAAAACTACATATGAAATGTATATATCCAACACTTTCTTGAAAATTAAATAGTTTTCAACTTTAATTTCATCCACAACTACTTCTGCTTCAATTATTTAATTAATATGCTTTTGCAACCCCCACCAAAACCCTATAGAGAGAGAGAGAAAAAAAAAAGAGAGAAGAGCTCTTCAATCATTTACAATTCTTATGCCTCTTCGGATGATAGATGGAGACAACCAACAACACGTGAAAATGAACCAAAGTGTCTCTCTCAGAGTCCTCAGTCTGAATGGGATGCTAACCCCGAATTTTATTAATAACGTTAAAAATCACAAGTATTTCCGCAAATGAATACATGCCCGTTGTTAATAACATTAAAGATTACAAGTATTTCAGCAAATGAAATGTTCAGAATACATGCCGTAATTAACAAGATATTAGAGAAATGATAAGAAGTATGATATGTTTTTGCTTGATTTGATATATAGGTCAATTTCCATGTAGTTTTCTATCACAAATATAGAATATAATAGCATTTCTTGTGAATAAATGAGTGAACAATTAATGATAATATTAGATGTAAATGAAATTATATATATAAAAAATACTCACCTCCTTTAGTTAAGTTACAAATTTTGCTGAGTGGGTGCAAAAGCTATTATATATACTATGATAAAATAATACATTTTTTACTCTTATATCTAATATTTTTAGAATTTGTTTTTCAATTTTTAGTCTAGTAGTCTACTAGTCTTAATATTTCTAACTCTAAAATATATTTAATAATATATATATATATATATATGTGTGTGTGTGTGTGTGTGTGGACGTACGTAGGTATGATTTGAAAAACACAAATATTTTTTGACGGTTAATTTCTAAGTACAACAATTAGTTTTACTTAGGGCTTGTCTAGTTGGTAGGAAATTCAAAAGAAAGTTATTTGAGAATAAGATTTCTAGGAATTTGATTTCACAGAAATTAAATAAATGCATTTTTGTGTTTGGATAGATTATGAAATGTTAACAAGAAAGTTATCAAGAAAGTTATCAAAACCCTTGAGAGCCGTTTGGAGAATCAAATGGTAGTTAGGGTTGAAGAACAGCCCGTGACAACAGCAATAGGGCCTATCGAAAGTGATCTTATTAATAAGGAAAGCGACCTTCCTGAAATTCTGGGAATGGTACATGCGATTGACAAGGGCTTACCTTCTCCTGTCCCGAATGTTTCACCAATTTTGGAACTGGTCCTGCCCTTTTCAAGCAAGGAGATGAATGCGGAGGCGACCAATGTGAGCATAATATAGGAGGAAGGGGAATCACCGTCTATGCATAAAATCAGTTCTCTGAAGGACCTAGCGATCCTCCAATACATCCCAACGAAGTCTGAGTCGGAGGAAGATGGGGAAGTTCGGTGGACGGAGAACAGCTTTGAGGAGGAACTCGAAGATGTGCTAGGAAAGTTCCTTGAGAAAATGGAAAAAGATCGGAATCCGGCCAAACAGACGAAGTACATGGAAGCGCTTGTTAGTTCGAAAGCTGGTTCCAGAAGAAAGCTTAGGGAACGCAATCCATTCATATGCTACTCAGAAAGGAAAAATTGGAAACCAAGGTAAGAGAAACATGCCTCGTTTGGTGGCTCCTGATTACTCGAGTTAGATCAGCTTGGCCTTTTGACATTTAAGAGTGTCATCATAAGTATGTTTCACTGATTGACATTGTTTTTAAGTGTTGTATATCCTTTTGGTCTTTTGAGCTGTCTTGTTGGGGAATTTGGGGTGGACTCGAAGGTGGTGGACTGTTGTGATACGGAGAAAATGCTGCTCAATTTTTTGGCACCACATCCTGACAGCTCATTGCTTTTGGAAAAAATGGAGCTTGCTGTGTTCTAGAACTGTTTACATCTCTTATGGTCCATTTTATTTGGTCAACGTTTTGTGTATAAGGAAGAAATGGAAGAAGATGCAGCCAGGATAATTTTCTTTTACATTTAATGATTATTAGGATGGCCATTGCTCCTATTATGTATTTTTTTTGGGAAGTTGGCCTTTGTTCTGTTTTTATACATTTCTCAAATATTTAGAGGAATTAGGGAAATACTTGTAAGGGACTAAGAGTAGGGCTACTTTGATCAAAATTAGTGCTCCTCTTAGTCTTATGCTTAGACCCTAGGTAGTTCCGTAATGGAGTAGTACTCCTACTTTTGCCTTATTGACTGTAACGGTGTTCACGGGTAGATCCGATATCGTATTTTGCCCATGTTGTATATAAATTTTTTCTTTACAAAAAAAAAAGTGTTTAGTTTAAATTAATGAACCAAAGAATGGAATGTATATTTGGTTCAATTATAAAAAATAACCGTGTTATACAACAAATTCATATTATTAATTATTTGTCTTCAAATTTTTGGCATTCACGTGTAATAAATAATTATTATACACTAAATTCATCTAAAATAATATAAAAAATAAGCCTTACCACACTGTTGAAATATTATGCTAAAAAAATAAATAAAAATAACCCAAAATGTTAACAATTGTAAATTACCAAACTAAAAATATGAATTTAAATTATGATTATAGAATTTTGACATTTAAATTTTAAGCATATTAAACTAAAAATAATACAAAAGGTACTTATAAATAATTTTTTAATTCTAATTGACTTGATAATATGAATAAAAGCACATAAATATAAATTACATAATACATATTAACACTTTTAACACAGTAGTTGTAGCAATTAATATAAGGGGTATAAAAATAAGATATTGTGATATTTTTTCAAAATCATAAAAAACACAAAAAGAGAATTTTATATATTTTTGTTTCAATTAGTGAGTTGCTTCAATAGTAGAAAGTCAATAAGAATGATTTAATTATGTGATAGAAGTTCAATAGATAAAGAGATATATAGGGTTATAGTGGAAGTTTGATAAAGAGAAAAGTAGAATTATAGTAAGTTTAACGAAACAGATAGAGTTAAATATGTATTATATGCAAGTCATAAAATTACATGTTTTAATTTAAATAAAAACTATATATATATATGTGTGTGTGTGTGTGTGTGTGTGTGTGTGTGAATTGTATAAAATAGTGAAAATAATATTTGCAAATCATAAGAATGCATATTTTAAATAAAAACTATATAAAAGTAGTAATTAAGGTTTGTTCTATTTGTCATTTAAGGTTTCGGGCTTTAAAGGATCATTAATTGGGTTTCTTATAATTAAAACATGAATTTTTCCAGAAGTTGTATCCTATATATATAGAATGCAAGCAGCAAATTAACTCGAATTTAAGTTAATTTAGTACTGCAGCATCATAGTTTCATCAAAACATACAAAGAAGTTTGTGACAATGTTACAATTGTTATAAAAATACTACAAACTTGTAGTATTATATTGTATAACAAGTTGTTATACCACTACTACAAAGTAGAGATATAAATCTTATGTTACAACTACTACTATCAAATATGAAAACAAGTATGAAAAATGCTAGAAAGATAGAGAGTATTATGGAGCAAAGTAGAACAAAATGTAGTAAGCCTTTTAACCATCTTTCTCTTTCACATAATCCTCTATTTATAGGCTTGAGGTACCTTGTAACTTACAATGTGCTAAATGAAAACACCAAGAGTTACATAAGTTACATAGGTTACAAAGTAATGGGTGATAATGGGATGATGTTACATGAGTTATAGGAATAATGAGAGATAAAGTGGTAGAACATGGTGTATTTGGATGGACATTCACAATGTGTTCATAACACTCCCCCTTGGATGTCCATCTTTAAGATAAATGCCTCGTTAAAACCTTACTAGGAAAAACCCAATGGGATAAAAACCTAGTGAAGGAAAAAGAGTACATTTTTCATATATAACATTGCCTCGTTAAAAACCTTACCAGGAAAAACCCTAATGGGAAAAAAACCTTGGTTAAGGAAAAAAGAGTACAATGTATAATAACTCCCCCTCTTAAGCACATCATTTGACATCTTTCAATCGACGCATTCCAATCTTATATACTAACTTTTCAAATGTTGAAGTCGGTAGTGATTTAGTGAAAATATCTGCCAAATTGTCAATTGAACGAATTTGTTGTACATGAATTTCACCATTCTTCTGAAGATCATGCGTGAAAAAGAATTTTGGTGAGATGTGTTTTGTTCTATCACCTTTAATGTATCCATCCTTCAATTGAGCAATGCATGCAGCATTATCTTCGAACAAAACAGTGGGAACTTTCTTATCCAAATGCAAACCACATGTTTCTCGAATATGATGGATCACTGATCTCAACCAAAAACACTCCCGACTTGCTTCATGAATTGCCAATATTTCAGCATGATTTGAAGAAGTAGCAGCTATAGTTTGTTTCATAGAATGCCAAGAAATAGTTGTACCACCACATGTGAACACATAACCCGTTTGTGAACGACCATGATGAGGATCAGATAAATATCCAGCATCTGCATAACCTATTAGATCAAACTTGATTGCCTTAGAATAATAAAGACCCATATCTATCGTACCTTGAAGGTAACGAAATATATGTTTTATACCATTCCAATGCCTTCGTGTAGGTGAAGAACTATATCTTGCTAGTAGATTCACAGCAAATGAGATATCAGGACGTGTGTGACTAGCAAGATACATTAATGCTCCAATAGCACTAAGATATGGTACTTCTGGACCAAGTAATTCTTCATCATTTTTACGAGGTCGGAAAGGATCTTTATGCACATCAAGTGATCTTACAACCATAGGCGTGCTTAAGGGATGTGCTTTATCCATATAGAATCTTTTAAGCACTTTAGCTGTATAACCCGACTGATGCAAAAATATTCCATTTTCCAAGTGCTCAATTTGCAATCCAAGACAAAATTTTGTCTTTCCAAGATCTTTCATTTCAAATTCTTGTTTCAAAGAGTTAACAGCTTTTTCGAGCTCTTCAGGAGTTCCAATAATATTCAAATCATCAACATAAATTGCAATAATTGCAAATTCGGATGCAGATCTTTTAATAAAAACACATGGACAAATAGGATCATTCATATAGCCTTGTTTCATCAAATATTCACTAAGGCGATTATACCACATGCGTCCAGCTTGTTTTAATCCATATAAGGATTTGCACAATTTAATTGAATAAAGTTCTCGAGAACTGGAATTATTTTCCTTAGGCAACTTGAATCCTTCAGGGATTTTCATATAAATATCATTATCAAGAGAGCCATACAAATAGGCTGTTACAACATCCATTAAACGCATTTCAAGTCGTTCATTTGCTGCCAGATTAAGCAAATAACGAAAAGTTGTTGCATCCACCACGGGAGAATATGTCTCCTCATAATCAATACCAGGTCTTTGGGAAAAACCTTGTGCAACAAGTCGAGCCTTATATCGCACAATTTCATTATTCTCATTTCGTTTTCGCACAAAAACCCATTTATAACCCACTGGCTGCACATCTTCAGGTGTGCGTATTATTGATCCAAAAACTTTACGTTTTGCCAACGAGTCTAACTCTGCTTGAATTGCGTATTTCCATTTTGGCCAATCATTTCTTCGTCTGCATTCATCCACAGACTTTGGTTCATGATCCTCGTTTTCATTCATGATAGTAATTGCTGCAGCATAGGCAAATTTATCATCGACGTCGATTTTATATCGATTCCACATTTTTCCAGTCATGACATAATTTATTGAGATCTCATGATTATCAGAGTTTTCAGGTACCTGAACTTCTTCTGGAAGTTTATCATTTGTCATGTCGGGAATTTCCATTTTTGAAGATTCTTTTGGAACCTCAATTACCTCGATTCTGCCATCATTATTATTTACTCCTTTTCTCTTTCGAGGATTTTTATCTTTGGAACCGATTGGTCTACCACGTTTCATGTGTGCCTTTAATTGATTACTAGTGGTAGAAGGTCCTTCAGGGACATCAATTCGAATTGGAGCATTAACAGCCGGTATGTGTGACTTAGTTACACGTTTTGGATCAGTAAAAGCATCTGGCAATTGATTTGCTAAACGTTGCAAATGAATTATCTTTTGAACTTCCAGTTCACATTGATTTGTACGAGGATCAAAATGAGATAATGATAATTCATTCCAACTAATTTTCTTAACCAGCTGTTTATTTTCTCCCCCTAATGTTGGGAAAACTGATTCGTCAAAATGACAATCAGCAAAACGAGCCGTAAATAAATCTCCAGTTGTTGGTTCAAGATATTTCACTATAGATGGAGATTCATACCCAACATATATTCCCAACCTCCTTTGAGGTCCCATCTTTGTGCGTTGTGGTGGAGCAATTGGAACATAAATCGCACATCCAAAAGTTCTAAGATGGGCAATATTTGGTTCCTGACCAAAAACCAATTGTTGGGGAGAGAATTCATGATAATTTGTTGGCCTTATGCGAATTAGTGTTGCAGCATGCAAAATAGCATGTCCCCAAGCAGTTGTTGGGAGTTTAGTTCTCAAAAGTAATGGCCTTGCAATTAATTGAAGACGCTTAATAAACGATTCTGCTAAACCGTTTTGTGTGTGAACATAAGCAACAGGATGTTCAAAACTTATCCCAATAGACATACAATAATTAATAAAAGATTGGGATGTAAATTCACCAGCATTATCAAGACGAATTGTCTTGATAGAATAATCTGGAAAATGTGATCGTAGCCGAATTAATTCCGCAAGCAATTTCGCAAACGCCAGGTTGCGAGTTGATAATAGACATACATGTGACCATCTAGTTGATGCATCAATTAAAACCATAAAATATCTAAATGGTCCACAAGGTGGGTGAATAGGCCCACAAATATCACCATGTATGCGTTCTAAAAATGCAGGAGATTCGGTACGAATTTTCATTGGTGATGGTCTTATAATTAATTTGCCTTGAGAACAAGCAACACATGAGAATTCATTAGATTGAAGAATCTTTTGGCTCTTCAAAGAATGACCTTTTGAATTCTCTAATATTCTTCGCATCATTATATAACCGGGATGGCCTAACCGGTCATGCCAAACAATAAAATCATTATGATCAATAAACTTCTGGTTTACTGTTGCATATATTTCAATTGTAGAAATATATGTATGTATAATATAATCCGGAGGAATAAGAAAGTAATTTTTCTAATATAATTTTCTTTCCAAAATCCATACTTGTAATATACAAGTATTCATTATTACCTTCACTTTTAGTCTCAATATGATATCCATTTCGGCGAATATCTTTAAAACTTAACAAATTCCTTTGAGACTTAGAAGAAAATAATGCATCTTCAATGCAAAATTTTGTTCCTCCTGGTAAAATTATTATTGCTCTTCCGGAGCCTTCAATCAATTTTGTACTACCAGATATAGTACTAACATGAGTTTCTTTCATGATTATATAAGAAAAATATTTCTTATCTTTTAGTATAGAATGTGTTGTTGCACTATCTGCCAGACATAATTCTTTGTCTTTGATCATTGGAACGTCCATTATCTTCACAAAATAAAAATTCTAAATGAGAATTGTTTTAATTTCTTTAAGTATAAAAGAAATATTTAAAACAAATGTATTAATAATAAGTATTTTTATTATTATTTGAGTACATCTAATGAAGATATTTGTTCATTACATAAAGTGAAAAACTGAAAGTTTTATTCATTATATCAAAATAAAAAAAAATTAAGATGTTTATTCATTACATCAAAATAAGTAACTAAAATACTTATTCTTGGATATTTTCATCACTAATCAAGTGACTAGTATCACCTTCGGGGTGATTGACAAAGAAATCTATATTATTTGATTCCAAACATTTGGTATTTATTTTTCTTTTCCAAACATTTGGTATTTATTTTTCTTCAAGAAAACATACATTTATTTCTTCTTCAGGAAGAATTTGAGACATTATAAATAAATATTAATCAATAAATATAAATAAATTGCATAATTAAAATTTACATAAAAATAAAAAACAATAATTTATGTGTTATTGCAAATTATATAAATAATACAATATAAATAAATTGCATAATTGAAAATTTACATGAAATATACAAAACAATAAAATTATGTAATCATATTACACCTTCAGGGTGATAAATAAAATATGATTAAATTGCACCTTCAGGGTGTTCAAAATAATATAATATGTTGAGATTCATCATATTAGTATTATCATCATATTTTATCAATAAAGTTTGTCTCAATATTATGGTATTTCTTTTTCAATGATATTTGATAAAGCTTAACGATATGCTCCGTAGTACGACAGGTACAAGTCCAATGATATTCTATATCACATTCGTAGTAATTCTTTTTGCCATTTTTCTTTCTTTCAATTTCATTAACCCACTTCTGGAGGTTATTTTATTTCTTGTCACGGTAATTATTATTTTGATTATATGGCATATTTTATCAAACATACCGTGCTTTTGAAATGACAACCAACTTCAAGTGGTTGAATTTTTTTTCTTCCAAATTAATCCATATATAATATTCAATATATTATATCCAATAGTACAAATTTATAGTAGAAAATAAATTAATTAAAAATGAAAAGTATTACCATTTGAACTTACCAAAAGTCCAAACCTATACTTAACAATTCTTTCAATATGCAACTTAAATTTGATTTGCTCCAACTTTCTCAATTGGTAGAGAATTCGTGCTGATAACGTGTTATAAAAATACTACAAACTTGTAGTATTATATTGTGTAACAAGTTGTTATACCACTACTACAAAGTAGAGATATAAATCTTATGTTACAACTACTACTATCAAATATGAAAACAAGTATGAAAAATGCTAGAAAGATAGAGAGTATTATGGAGCAAAGTAGAACAAAATGTAGTAAGCCTTTTAACCATCTTTCTCTTTCACATAATCCTCTATTTATAGGCTTGAGGTACCTTGTAACTTACAAAGTGCTAAATGAAAACACCAAGAGTTACATAAGTTACATAGGTTACAAAGTAATGGGTGATAATGGGATGATGTTACATGAGTTATAGGAATAATGAGAGATAAAGTGGTAGAACATGGTGTATTTGGATGGACATTCACAATGTGTTCATAACAACAATCATTTTGTGCATTAATTTACCAATGAACTTCCGCAATTAATTTGCTAAAAAGAAAAGTGTTCAGCCGAATTTTAATTAATTCTGAGACTTTCTGATAATCCCCAATTTTTCTAATGCCTCTTTTAGGATTGAACGGCCATCAAGTCATCAATATAGCTAGCTAGCTTTAATTTGATGGTTTATCCTTGGATCTTATAGTTTTCATATGTCAGTTTTTTTTTTTTTTTTTTTTTTTTGTTGGCAAACCCTATACATGAGAGATATCAACCCTAATTTTATAAATAAGTTAAAGCAATGCAAAAATCACACGTATTTCAAATATGAATTGTTTTTTCAAAGTTCAAACCTGCCTACACACAAGTTAGAGCATAATATCACCAAACTATACATGACCCTCAAACTTGCCTTCAATTTTGTGGATGTTTGACTTCTCCTTAATCACTAAAAATGTAAAAATGATGTGTAATAGATTGATGATGCCTATTGAACTAGCACGATCAGTACAAGAAGAGAAAAAAAAGGCGAAATCGCATCGTTAATTTCAAACACGCATAACTTTCTCATTTGAATTCTTAATTGCTATTATGTCCAACAATTATATAAACCTTTGTAGGATTTTTTTTTCATTATTACGACTTTATTATTATTCAATAAACTCTTCGACCACTGCAAAATTTGTGTATTTTGCTAATATTGTTGTTTTCCATTATCTGCCCTATATATGTTAAAAAATTATTGAATTTTCTAGAAAAACAAATGTATAAAAATACTTTGGGAAACTTTCAACTCGACAAAACTTGCTATTTTTGGGTCAATTCCATGTTGCCATCAGATGCATGATGCATAGGTTATCCGACAAATTGATCTAGTTTGTAATGAAAATAAAATACTAACAAATGGCTTTCCAGATAAAAACGTGATTGCCCTGTGAAAATATATTGTTTAATACTCAAATTCAAACCTCCAGTGATTCGAAATCCGAGCTTAGTGTAGTAGTTCGAGACTATGAACAGTTCTGCCCTCTTTTCTGAATGTTAGTAATGGCTAATACAGTTACAATGGTAAAACCTAAAAGAAAAAACAATTTTTTGCTGTCGTCCAACTGATTCATTTGCCTCACATTCTTTTGTACATTATTAATACTAGTTATATATTTAGCATCGCGAGTCAAATTAATTTGGATCAAGCCTATTTATAGGCATTCGTGTATTGATGTATTGATTTACAATCCAATGATGAATTCCTTACAATTTTAGTCTTTTATATTTGAATATGTTAATATATTAACATCAATAACATGCATGCATATATATGATCATATATAGAAAATGTCATGGTAATTGCGGCATTTTTCATGGAAAGTAGCAGTCAGAATATATTCAAGAATTTAGTTCTTATAAGAATTGAAACATCTAAAGCAAACTTAATTAATTAGAAAATATTTTGCTATAGCTTCTTTACTTCGTGAGTTGGTTTTCCTTGGTCACATAATCCTGTGTATGGAGTTTACCAACTAAAAGATCTTAAGTTAATTCTTGTATTCAAATCTCACAAAATAATATGAGAATTGTTGTATATCTACAATATTGTTAGTTAATATCTCTTGTTAATTTACTTAATTATCTGGGTTAATTAAGCCATGATGCTGACAAATTATAAAGAATTCAAAAACTATATATATGATTTTTCCTTCATGCACCATGCAATTTGATTGATATACATATATATATATATATATATATATATGTATATCAATAATGATACTCAGAGTGAAATTATAGAGTGAAATCCCATAGTCATTAACGTGGCATGTGTAAAAAGTCAAAATCATCCTTTATGTATAAAAAGATAAAATTATGTAATACATTATAAAAAACTGACACTTGTACAATCAATTATTCTTAGAGTTCACTCATCATTTGATTATGGTATTAGTTTAATTTTAAAAAATGAGATAACTAACTAAAATGACACGTGTCAATTTTTTACAAAGTGCTACATGAAAATGATACAATAGACTCAATTTTGTCTTTTACACCTGCAATCACTATAGAATTTCACTCCCCCTATCATTGCTATATATATATATATATATATATATATATATATATACACGAATTTTGTCATGCAAAAAAGGAAAAGGAGTGTTGAACTAGAGTTGCAACGACCTTGATGCATGATTTGTTACCTATCCACGGAAAAGATTAAGGCACATCTAACTTTGACTAGAGACACACAGTCGTGGAGGTTGAAAAAAGTTTTATTGGGGCAAAATATATAATATAAATGAAATAGTTTTGAAAATAAATTATCAAAAATAATAAAAATATAAAAAAATATAATACTTTTTTTTATTATACAAAATTAATATTCAAATATAGTTTTATAAGACAATATGTTACTTAAATTTGAATCTTTTAAATTTTACTAATAATTATATAATTTAATATTTTTACTATGTCACTTAAAATTATAACCACACTAGAAAATAATAATTTAAACATTTGTTTGACTCAGCAACTTAACCAATTTACATACCAATATAATTATATAAAATGTCCATTAAAAAATTATACAAATATACTTATTTAGTTTTTTCAATAAATATCAATTCATCAACAATAACAAATATATTCTCAATAGTATTTTCCATGTTTTTCTTCCAAAAGTACTAAAAATTAATATTTAATTTTTTATTCTCATTTTTTTCACTTCTCCAAAGTTCATAATAAGTTGTTCCAATTTTCTATTCAAAACTTTTCACTTATTCTCTAAAATTTATAATAAGTTGAAAGGAAGAAGAAATATTTTTTTTAGAAAGACAAATAGAACATGAAAAGGATGAGGAGGTTTAAAATATTATGACAAAAAGATAAATAAGTTTTTTTTTATTTCAAATAAAATTTTTAGAACCCAATAGTATATTGGAGGACTTTTTCATTTGGTCTTTATTTTTATATTAAAAAGAAATATCTATTTTTTTATAATGGATATCTTTTGCTATAGATGATCGTGAGCTATAAAATAATAAATAAACTCAATTTTTATTATATATGTACTATGGGCCTTAAATATATAAAAAGACTAGACCTATTAAGTGCTTTATTTTCTTATAATGGGGCAAATAATTTAAATATTATAAATTAAAATATAATTTAAAGAATATTAAGGTGGGTCAGTGGGGGCAATTGCCCCCATTGTCCCCACCCTGTCTCCACCTCTACACACACACAATTATATATATATATATATATATATATATATCAAGTTTAGGGTTTTAGCATTGGGGATTTTTTTTTTGTAAGCTAAAATTTTATTGAAGCATAATAGCTCTAGTAATCCTCGTTTACAAGTAGCCAATGGTCAAAATATCAATCAACAAAATAAACAACAAAATCTCTATTCAAGAATCATTTTCTTAAAAAAATTTCTCATCAAAACCTCAAACTATTAGTAAATCCTTATTCTCTCGACAACTTTTGATTCCTTTCCAACTAGCAACAGTGCTTCTAATGTCAGTGATGATATATTACACGATCTCAATCATATTAACCTTTTATTATTCATAAATCACAGTGTTAATTTCTAACCCTCCATATATAGTCCACTGATACAACGAGAGATAGCCTTGCAATCTCTTGGGCAAATCCTTGTGAAGTAAAATGACAACACCAACAAGGCAATTCCATGAATAACCTCCTTGATATAATGAGTTCATGGATATTATTCTTTTCCATATATACCTCATACGAAAATGGGCATAGAAAGAATATATGTTCAATGCATTCCACTTCTTCTTTACAAAACACATACATCATTTTCAATAATTCCCCAAGATTTGAATTTAGATCTTGTATTAACCTTCATTTACACACTAACCAAAGAAAGAAAGCAAACATTGGGACAGCTCTTTTAGACCAAACTAATTTAGCCCAACATACAATTAGACTAGTCAATTTTTTTTTTTTTAAGAAAAGGAAAACTTTATATTATCATGAGTAAAATACGGTGCCGGACGTATCCGACCATACCGTTACAAGCATTTGAACCCTAAATTTGGAGTACTACTCCATTACATAAAACATCTTATGATCTAATGCAGAAAATTATAGAAAAGCAACTTTAGTGATTACCAAAGTTTTCATGCTCTAATTCCCTCTTAAAAGTATATGAATAATACTACTGACTTTAGTGAGTAATCCGGCTTTTAAGTTCAGAGGTCGGAGGCTTTGCCTTGTATGCTTCACTGATTTAATAGAGAAGATACCTGATGAATGAGAAAGCCATTTGATATGATTTTCAACTTCAGAATTAGGTAGGAATGAGTTTGGTATAGTATTGATTAACCTCTGCACCTCAATAGATTGTCTTCTTCCCACAGGCCAATTCCACCTCTCGCCATAAATAATAGAGCTAAAAGTAGCATTTTCAGAGATTCCAAAGTCTTTCAACAATAAATCAGAGGACTCATGACTTAGACATCCAATCGGATGACAAGTCATATCAGAAAGAAGTACTTCAACCAGAACCAATAAAATTTTGTAGCAGTGGTCTTACAGCTAACCTTAAATTCAAAATTTTCCTCCAACTCCAAGAGCAATCATTTGGGATTTGTACATACAAGATGTTTTTGTTCTTGTAAGGATATCAACATAGTAACAACGCAGCGGAAAATATAACAATTATATTATAATTGATTTCCATAGGACCTTTAATGATAATCTATACAAAATATACATCGAGAGATGGTTGTGAAATCCTTGAGCGAGGTTTAATCGACCAACAAGCCGCACAAGTGTCCGGCCTCTAACGGTAATCCACACGAACTACTTTCGGGATCCTCAAAGAATTGATTTTAACGTTAGGTTAATAAGCTAGATCCCTCTAAACAACACCTTAGAAATCTAATAAGAAAAAACATTTTTCTTATTTACGTGATTTCTTATTGAGAGAGTTGTGTGTTGTCTTTGACCTAACATTAAGCATCTATATATAATAATACAACCTTCCAAAATAGTTGTCTTGTCAAACAAGAAACGAATTATTACCAAACTCTATTCACTTTCCAAAAGTGAACAAGAGTATAATAGATGCCATAATTATCATATAATTATGTAAATCATTTTAACCCAAGAAGTAATTCTATTGTGTGTGACCTTTTAGGTTCCTAATCACCTGGCAATAAATATAAATAATAATCTTAGAATTAAATTGGCTTTTGTACAAAACCAACAAACTCCCACTTGGACTAAAGACAATTTAGTCACGGAGCTTCTAAGATAGAATAAATTAAACAACTTTAATTTATCATTAATTCAATAATTAATTCATTTATATTTATAGATCAAGAGCGGCCTCTAGCCAAGACATCATGACCACCCAAGAGTTAGAAAAAGTGAATTGATCGACTTCACCTATCCATGAACCAGGTACCATGTAATTATCATCCTTTCACCATCCTATATTCCAATTAGTACAAGAGTAAAGTTTAAGTGCCAACTCTTTATTGTACTAATTATATTTCTTTCTTGTACCGAAATTCAACTCCTTGTAAATAAATTTAGAACTTTTCCAAATTTACTTACTAAATATGTGCACTTTGAGTTGAACTTCAACAAGTGGCGCCAGAAAGGAATATACTCTCCCACTATTAGGAGTGGTGAATCCTATATCGATCATAAACTATCAATCTGTGCTTCTTGTTATATCCAACATCTACCGCTCGCATATCCTGTTACGGTTATGGACAAATAGAGTCAAAACATAACATCCACACTAAAGATACTCTTATGATCTCAAGTCAAAGGATCGCTTACACTACTGTCACGTAGAGATTATACCATTGGCACTCAAATAGTTAACGATATGGAAATTTCTAAGCGGATCATTCCAGTGAACACATTCTCCAATGATTCACCTATATATCACTATATATACTAGTCTATCCGCATTAACAACGTCCTTGTTATTGTTAATACTATGATCAGGGAAATTTAAGAATAATAAATATTATTCTAAGGACTTTATCATATTGTATATATATTGACATATATATGTTACAAAATGATAAATATGCCATATCTTTATTGCATAAAATTACATAATTATTCTTGCATTACGACTCAAACCAATCATTCAGATCTTTATACCAAATGAATGAACATGACTATCATGTTCCTTTTGGGATAATGGTTTAGTCAATGAATAATTATATTATCCTTTGCAGGAATCTCTTGTATCTTTACTTAAATTCTATCAGTGATTACTCTGATCAAATGATAAAATTTTAGTACATGTTTGGATTATTGATGAGACCTTAGTTCCTCAACTATTGAAGAAACTATTTCCATCCAAACAATCTTGTAGTTACTTCTCAAGCAACTATATACTTATTCCTTGTTGTAGAATATGTTGTTATAATCTATTTGAAACATTTTCAAATAACAACATTTATATTTAGGATAAAAATGTATCCATCTTGATACTTGCAATCATCTTTATAAGATTGAAAACTAGTATCTATGAATCCATATATATTAAGCTCAACTTTCAAGAATAGATCCTTAATACTTCTTAAGTATTTAAGAAAATTCTTGACCACTTCTAGTGACTCTCACTGGAATTGGATTAAAATATGCTCATAACACTTATAGCGGAGGAGACATTTGGTCTTATATAATATACATAAATGATCTTACTTATTAAGAATATTTTGCATATTATATTTCTTAATATCAATATTTGGACACATGTCCTAAGGTAAATCCCATCAAATATAGGAATGTAAACCTTTTAAACTTATCCATTCATGTTAAACGTCTTTAACATTTTATCAATATATATACAGATATATATATTGACTGTATATGACCAAACAACTTATCAAATCTATCTCTATAGACTTTTCCCAATACATAAGTTGTTTCTCCAAAAATCTTTAATTGAGAAGGTTTTTGAACAACTACACCTTAACTAATTTAAGAGTAGTTATGTAAATTCTCATTATTAATATGTCATCTACATATAATATGAGAAATATAATAATATTGCCAATAATCTTTTGTATACACAAGATTCATATTTGTTTTTTTTTTTTGATTAAATCAAACTTTTGATTATCTCATCAAAACAAATATTTGAACTCTTAAAAGCTTGCTTTAGTCCATAAATGAACTTTTATAATTTGCATACTTTCCTAGGATTTTTGAATAAAAACCCTTAGATTGTATCATATATTAATCCCTTTTCAAATTATAACAAGTAAAATCTTAATGGATTTTAACACGGCAATTGGTGAAGAGGTCTCATCATAGTCAATACTGTGATTTTGTGTAACCTTTATTGACCAATATTCATGCTCTATGGGTAACAATATTACCATCCATGTTTGTCTTCTTTTGAAGACTCATTTGCACCTTATGGGTTTTATCCCTTTAGGTACATTGACTAAGGTCTATACCTTGTCATACATGGAATCCATTTTAGATTTTATGGTTCAAAACCACTTTTAGATTTCTTATCATATAAGACTTCTTTGTAGATAGTAGGTTTATCATTCTTAATGATAAACATATCATCTCATGTGGATGATTTATCCTACTAAACATATAATTTACTTGTGTATTGAGAGCTTCATGTCCTACCACATCACCATGAGGTACAAGCTCTAATTCTATCTTCTTTTCATTACTAAATTATGGTTTAAGAACTTCATCAAGTTCTATATTCCCATTTGCCTTTTCTAGAATAAACTATTCTTCTAGAAATTTGACATATTTTGAGACAAACATTTTTTTGCTCATTGGGATCATAGAAATAATATCCAGAACTTTCTTTTGGACATTCCACAAGATAGTATATATGAAAATTCTGTATCAAACTCATCAGATTTTACCTTTTTTATATATAGGATGCTCCCAAACATTTTGGTTCTCTCCTATACCATATCTCATATGAGGTAGAATCAATAGGTTTAAATGGAACATACTTTAAAAGATCAAATGCAATATTTATGGTATATTCTCAAAACAATTTTGAGAGAATTGTATGGCTCATCATTAATCGAATGATATCTAATAAAATTCGATTATTACTTTAATAAAGAAACAAGCTCATTGTATTAAGATAATTATAAATTCTTGACTCAAGTATTCTCTATTTCAATCTAATCGAATATTTTAATACTTTTATCAAGTTGTTTTTCAACTCCATTTTGTATTCGTTGAACTCTTCAAATAATTTAGTTAGTATCTTCAATAAGTACATATATGACCATATCTAATATAATCATTTGAAAGTATGAAACAACTTCTCTAATTAGAATTACATAGGTCTACATACATCAATATGTATTAGACTTAGTAATTCAGTAGATCTTTCACCGTTTAAGTAAAAGGTAAATTAGTTATTTTCTAATAAATAAGATTCATATTTATCAAATGATTCATAATCAAGTAATTCCAAATAAACATCTTTATGCAATTTGGCTATGCGTTTCTCATTTATATAACCATATCTACAATGATAGAGAAATAATTATCAATTATTGTTTCTTTGTATTTATGTTAGAAAAGAAGATTATCCAAATCAAATATATATAAAGTTTGTTATCAATTAACCAGCACCTCTAAAATATTGTCACAATAAAAAGAACAACATTTATCTTTTGAATTATTGTAAATCTATTCATGTCAAACATGAAATAGAAATAATATTTTAGTAAGTACTGATAATAACAATCCTTTATATTAAGGATTAATCTTCTGAATAAAGAAACTCTATATTCCTATGGTTAATGTAACAACTTTTGTCGCATTCAATTACCACATATAAGAATACATTTTCTTGACCCAACATTCTACTTATCCTTAAATCTTGGCATATTTATGTAAATATGAGATCCAAATCTGGTATCTAATACCCAAGATTTTATTTATAAGCCAGAAACATTTATTTCAATCATAAACATATTTGAAGTAGAAAATTCACCAAGTTCTTCTTGCTTCAAAATTCAATGAACCTTTTAATCTAATTCCAATGTCTATCTTAATAGACCATAGTAGAATTTAATCCATATAAACTTTTGTCCTTATTATTTGGTGTTAAGTTTGAGTGCCCCTTTTTATTGATTTTCTTAAAATCAGGGTCCAACTTCATTCTTGGATAACTCAAATATTAACACAATTTTTTTTCTTCTTTGATTGAAATCCTTTGTTGTCTTATTAAGCATTCAAGCAAATATTTAGATCTCAACTTTGTTCATAACAAAATTAAAAAAATCAAATTTTTCAATGAGACTAATCACTTTAGTACATTAGATGATACTAAAGATTATTTGCCATTTTGCTCTAAATGAGTTCGTAAGAGAGATATCATATATCTTCAATTTTAACTCTTATATCATACAATCATTTCATCTAATGAAATAATTGTAAAGCATACATGTTCACATACAAACTGTTGTAATTAAGATTCATAAATGCTTTTTAGCATAAGACAATAATACATTATCAAAATCATCTTTATGTTTTTGTACAGTATCTTTGATTACTTGATCAATATCATCATCAAGAAAAACGATTTTAAGGACATAAATAACTTCTCATACCTAAAAACAATTTTAGGTTGTAAATTCAATCCATAAAATTTGAGCAATTAATGATTGTCAAACAATATATTATAGATAATTTTCTACAATAGAAAATAAAGATAGAAAAATATTTCATATTTATGCAATAAGCAAAACCAAAAATAAATAAATATGGACTTATGAATTTTTGGGTTTTTGCTCCCCACTATTTTATTCAAATCAATATCCCTTAAATTGATTCGAGAATTTCACAAAATTCTTAGTGGCTAAGATCTTATTTTAATTATTTTTAACCTTGAGATAACTCAACAAGTTAAAATAAATCTCAACAAGTAGGTAACAATTGCCAATTACAACAAATTGTAACTATTATTTTAATTTTTTAACCTTGAGGTAACTCAACAAGTTAAAAATTAATCTCAAACAAGTAGGTAAACAATTACCAATTACAACAAAATTGTAACTCTTAGATAGTTAGGCCATCAACTCTTGATACACATATCTCATATGTCCCCTAACTCTTTGCCTCAAAACATTTTGACCTTGAGGTAACTCAACAAATCAAAAGTCTTTGTTAAATCAAACCATTATTCAGAGATCTTATCTCATAGCATAAACATATTTAAAGTAAAACAACCTTGAGGTAACTCAACAAGTTGCTCGAATAAAAATTGTTTAAACTATAATAATGGAAGGCAACTAATTATGATTTAATATTTAATTAAGGGATTAATTTATGGTCTCATCATACATACATATCATATGTGAAAATTATTTGATCAATTGAACATACAATATGCAATTAAATAAATATATTATTTTATCAAATATAAATCACATATAATATGTTATTCAAATAATCACATTAAATGAATGTATAATAAATTTATATCACATATAAATCATATATGACACATGTTACTCAAATAATCATATTAAATGAATATATAATAAATTTATATCAAATATAAATTGTATATGAAATGTTATTCAAATAATCATATTAAATGAATATTCAATAAATTTATATCACATATAAATTGTATATGACACATGTTACTCAAATAATCATATTAAATGAATATATAATAAATTTATATCAAATATAAATTGTATATGAAATGTTATTCAAATAATCATATTAAATGAATATTCAATAAATTTATATCACATATAAATTGTATATGACACATGTTATTCAAATAATCATATTAAATGAATATATAATAAATTTATATCAAATATAAATTACATATGTCATATTATTCAAATAATCACATTAAATGAATATATAATTTTTCTGTCATGAATCTATATGTATATTATTTCTAATTATATTAGAAATCATTTAATTGAATTTTTGAAACTTTTATAGGTCAAAATATAGTTTCCAAAACTACAGGGCCAATTGATCAGAATAATAATGAAGTTCTGAGGTCATTATTTAATTATGGAGGCTGTGCGCAGGAGTGAGGCCGTGTGGGGTTAGAATTCCTCGGAGGAGCATCGTCATGTGAGGCCGTGTGGGTTGAAAATCCCCGGAGGAGCATCGTCATACTTGGGTGAGGTATGACTTGGTGACTGAGGACTGAAAAAAGACCGGCCCTGGTGACGGTGATCTGATGACTGAAGACTGGCCCTGGTACCCAGTTTGGGCTTGCTACCATAAGATCAGTACCCATTCGTGGACATCCCGCGGTTTACCTCCTCAAACTGGCTGGGGGACGGTTGGTTTGAGGCCCAGGATTAGTCTGACTCAACAACAGTGACGTGGCGGGAAGACACGGAGTTGTAGTTAGGAACCTGAGATATCAAAAAAAAAAAAAAAAAAGAAAACTCTTTTCCTAAAACCCCAAATTGTGGTTTGAAAAATCACGCTTTCAGTTGGTTTTTTTTTTAATAAAATAAAATAGATGATGACGTCATGTGATGTCATCATCATCTTCTCCAAACAAACAAACGCAGAAACAACTTCTGCTTTCCTTTTTTTTTTGTGTTTTTCTGATCAATTTTTCTTTGCTAGATTCGATGGCTTCCTCAATGGTATCAAAAATGGTCAGATCACATCTGACTTTGATCCATCAAAAACTGCCGAACACGAAGCCTGGCATTTTCTCCATGAGGTGGCACGCCAAGGATTTGTTGCGACAATACGACAGCTTCATGTATCATGGTGCCGAACTGTTCAAACATCCCAGCCTCTTCTATTCAGCGTCACACGCCGATCGGCCATGCGTAGAGCTCCGGCTCTGATCGACGTTAGCCAGACTTTCTGGCTTGGAGGTTGGATCCGATTTGGGTATATGGGTTGCGGATCCGATCCAGCTTTGGGCCCTTTTTTTTTTTTTTTTGAAAAATTTAAAACTCAGTTTTAAATAAAAACAAAAATCACATATTTAACCCATAATATTTAAAAACGATTTTTAAATAAATATGTTTCAAATTCATCAATTAAATCCAATATACATAAATAACAATTTATCATTCACGACATGGCATATTATGTATAGATAAATCAAATTAGGCTCTGATACCACTGTAAGGAAATCAACATAGTAACAACGCAGCGGAAAATATAACAATTATATTATAATTGATTTCCATAGGACCTTTAATGATAATCTATACAAAATATACCTCGAGAGATGCTTGCGAAATCCTTGAGCGAGGTTTAATCGACCAACAAGCCGCACAAGTGTCCGGCCTCTAACGGTAATCCACACGAACTACTTTCGGGATCCTCAAAGGATTGATTTTAACGTTAGGTTAATAAGCTAGATCCCTCTAAACAACACCTTAGAAATCTAATAAGAAAAAAACTTTTTCTTATTTACGTGATTTCTTATTGAGAGAGTTGTGTGTTGTCTTTGACCTAACATTAAGCATCTATATATAATAATACAACCTTCCAAAATAGTTGTCTTGTCAAACAAGAAACGAATTATTACCAAACTCTATTCACTTTCCAAAAGTGAACAAGAGTATAATAGATGCCATAATTATCATATAATTATGTAAATCATTTTAACCCAAGAAGTAATTCTATTGTGTGTGACCCTTTAGGTTCCTAATCACTTGGCAATAAATATAAATAATAATCTTAGAATTAAATTAGCTTTTGTACAAAACCAACAGTTCTTAAGCAAGTACATATGAATCCACCTAATTCATAATGTGTTCTTCTTAGAGGATATATTCCAAATGTGTTTCATAATTAAGCACTTGTTCCATAGTTCAGAGCTTTTAATGCCAAGGCTACCTGATTGCAAAGGAAGCATTGGGGATTGTTGAAATGCCAATCCTACTAGTTAGAACTGTAAATAAAATTATTAATTTGTATCTTACTTCATGTTGTTTTAAGTGTTGTAACTACATTAGCTTGGTTGCTTGTGTCACGCCTCGAACCCATAAGTTTAATGAACTTGTAGATTCACATGTGGACAAATTTGAGATACAACAAGAGTCGTGTTACACTCAAATCCAACTCTATTTAATTTGTACTCTCTACGCCAAAATAAATATTACAAATGGGATTTTTTTTATTAAACTTTTCAATTGTATATATGTTTTTGTTGGGATAGAATTAATAGGGAAAATTGGAAAAAAAATATATCTTTGTATTTTAGTAAAAAAATTATTTATTCTCTCACATTTCTAGTGATGCATCAGGCAGGTGATGGCACATGAAATTGACTCAAAATTTTACAAATTTAAGCTATACATTGGACTTGAATATCAAGAAAATAATTTCTACTCTCCTTGTTGCCAAATTAAGAAATAAGAAAAGAAAAGTGATAGCCATGTGAAGAACATGCAGTTTGATATATAGTAAATATCCCAATTAAGCATCCATTGATTAGTTAATACACTAATCTAACAGCTGAGGAATGTATCCTTATGTTAGTATACTGGACTTGTGGACCTCTGATCCTGTTGTCGAAGGCTAATCATCTATAGTGCTCAAGCCATACGTAACCATGACAGCCTCGCTCTTTCTGCTTTACTTTATCTATATGCTTGTTGGCCTATTATAACCATAACTCATATGCGTTAGTTGTAGTTTTGTTGATCCTCTAATATCTTGAGGAAAGGGATTTATTGGGCTAGAGTGATTGGGAGTGCTGCACTGAATGACATATGAGAGTCTAGGGAAGAACTAGGGCACGGTTTGATTGATAGAGACAACTTTTGAAAAGGGGCGCAAACGAAATGTCTCAGTGTTATCAATGAAGTTTTGCCTTGGGTTAAAACTGGATAGTGGTATAACTTGGATCTAACAGCTGAAGATAGAACTTGACAGATTTTGGATACTGTAAAGTCTATGCTTTATTGCTTTAGTTGCAATTGTCTTCTGCCCCCATCTTTAGGAAAGGCGGAAAATTGTTAGGGCAAATGATGAGAGGAGCTGGAAGCTGTTTTGCATAGGAAAAGTGGAGGTCACTGTTTCTGGGTATTTTCAAGGCAGAAGCAAAAGACAGCTTTTCTCTTCTCTTTATCTTTCGGAAAGGCGGTCATTGGAGTAGAAGAGACTAGGTTCATCCAGGTAGCTTTTGAATTGAGAGGCTCCCGAGCTCGAGGGCACGAGTTTGGCTTCTGTGAGCACTAATGAATGCAAGGTCTAGAGATAAACTGGAAATGAGGTTCATGAACATACACCGTGTAAACATCTACTATATTGAGACAAGCAGTCATGTGTAAACACTGTTGGTATTCACTTGTGGTCTTATTTTCTGTGCTTACATTGCATATACTTAGTTTCCTGTGTTTACATTGCGTTAAATGGGGGAAGAATTCTACTACCTTTGTATTTACCAAAGCAGTTGTATTCTTCCCCAAGTACATTACTGTCATGGTTTTAATATTGACATATATGTAATCGAATAGGACAGTAAAGTTATTGCATTTATTCCGAATCACATGTAATGGAGTAGTACTCCAAATTTATTGCTTTCACTTTTGTAATGGTGTATTCGGGTATATCCGACACTATATTTTGCCCATATATATAAATATATATTTTCAAAAAAAAAAAAAAGAAAAAAAAAGCATCCATTGAGTAGAACTACGAGCTCAGGGGAGTAATTCGAGAGTGCAAAAGATAAGACAAAACAATGTTGTTACTGTTGTACATGTTTTGCTAGGGGAGAAGTTCTTGGATTTTATTATTACCTTTAAGAGTTTAAAATTTATTTTTTCAGCCGTTCAACTTAGGATTGGTCTCGATATTTTAAATTTGACTGCCATCAAATTGAGTTAAATGTATATTATACTTCCCATGATTAGTTAAAAAAAAAAACTTAAACATTCTATAGATCGATAGCTAGCTATGTTGAGTTTTCGAGTGGTTTTCCTTCCATTTAAAATATACTAGAAATAAGACACGTGTATTTTTTTTTTAGTATGTTATTTCAAAAAAAGGCAATGAACAAAAATAATTAAATTATAATAAAAAGGTTTTTATTAAATGAATTTATTTTTTCTTGAATTTTTTCTTTTTTGTATTGTACTTTCTTTCGCTTTCTTTTTCTGCTTTGATAGAATAAACGTTCTCTTCAAATTATGAAATATCTCATTGTTGTCATCTTTATTTATAATTTGAACTTTATTCTTCTTAAAAGTTATCTTTCTTGATGCTCTTTTCCTTCTTTTTTTGTTGACGTTTCGTTGCCTTTGTTGATCTCCTCAATCGAATTTTAAACTTCACAATTATTGGTTGAATTTCGTTTTTAATTTTTTTTTTTCAAAATCACTCACAACCTTCGACACCTTTCCATCAAATTTGTTAATATTTTGCATCTTTATTTTAAATTCATAATCCTTACCCGCAAAACTCATCAATTTTTTACAAAACTACGTTGCATAGTGTTCTTGTCAAATGATTTTTAGTACTATTACTAACGCTTGATTTCTTATAGACTAATTGTTTATTAATTTAAATAGTTTTTAATTTATTTAGGAAAGTTTGTGAGAGAAACGAACTAAAAACTAAAATCATTTAAATTATTTAGGAAAGCCTAAAAACTATTACAAAACCAAATAGGAAACCAATATAATTCGTAGAATTTAATTGGGAGTTACTACACTAATTGGTAATATAAATTAAGTCCAACAACTTAATATAAGTTTTCTAACTATAATTAGGTAACTAAAATAATTTAGGTAACCAATTAACTTTCATTTCAAAATTTTAACCATTGAAAGAGTATTATTGTGGTTGTAATATCATATTGTAGAAAATAAAACTATGTAAGTACTTACATAGTTTTAGAAAACCTAAACTAAACAATAAAGGAAATCAAAATAGATCCAAAAGTGGTCAAAATAAAGGAATTTGGGTTTAAACGCGATTTCTCTTACATATGAGAATACTTAACAAATCCAATTGACGTCAGTCCTTTCCACTTGATAATAACTCACCCTCGACTGATCTAAGTATCAAGGGTTTTCTTTATTCTTAAAAATTGTCTTCATTATGAACTAACCAACCAGTTTTAAACTAAATTTTCACACAAATTGAATCAACACCATTATCATCACATATTTGAACTCTTTTTGAAAATTATACTACAGTCTCAATCTTGTATTTGATCTTCGTCTTCACATATAATTCTTAACAAATCTTGCAGCATGCAAAATTATTTTTTTATTACTTTTTTTTATCAAAAAACTGCTACATATTGATATTTTCTTCTAATAGACATTGGTCAATATAATTTCCAAAATATGAGAAATCATAATTTAAATCCTCAATTTTAACAATCATTTCGATATTATTTAACCCAATAATGCTATTATCATCAAAAATATTTTTACCACCCCCAACCTCAACATATTTGAAAAAAATCAACCAAATCAATAATTTTTTTCCAAGTCAAAATTTTTACCATTTTTCTCCATCCATGTGTTCTATTTCCTTCGTCTCTTCAAAAATTTGTAGTATATTTCGTCTTTCCTTTCATCAGCAAAATTGCCAATTTCTTTTCTATCTTTATTTATAATTTCTTCCTCTTCAACTTCACAAAATAGTCCAAATAATCTAAAATATTCACTAAATAATTCAAATAATCCAAAAATATTCTACAAAATAAAAATTTCTCATAAATTACATTATTTTCAACAAACATATCAATAATTCTTGTAATCACTTCATTAGACAAATCATCCTCATCGGCTAAAATTTTATGAGTCTGCCTAGTGCATTATAGATTAATAGAAGATAACAATCTTCTCAAAAGAATACAAATTTTGCAAAACTTGAAAGAATTTTATTGAATATCATTAACATCATAATATCTAATTATGAAAATAACCTCCTACAAGTACTTAAATAATTTTAGAAAACCCAAAATTAAATTAAAAAATCAAAACTTAATAGAAAAGTAAAATAAATCTAAAAGTAGTCAAAACAAAGGAATTTGGATCTAATGCAAAGCCCAATACTGAACAAATCCATTCCATATCAATTATAAACCTTTAAAATTGGAAAGAACAAATATTTTAAAATATAAAAATTTAATTTATATTTTAAAGTTAAAATTAGATTCTTTATAATAGAGTTTTCTCAAGATAAAATTTGATATATCTTTTGCTCAACATGGACATTCTTATGTTATACTCTATTTTCTATATTATTTTTGCATTTTTCGCATTACTTATAGCATGGTAGAATTTGTTTTCAATATTTATAATTTTTGCACAGAATTTGTAAGATATATTTTGCAAGATAATAATTTATAGTTATATCCAGTATGGAAATGAATATTGTAATTTTATTTCCTTTAATTTGTCTCATTCACTGGTTCTCAATTTTGTACTATATCTTGAACGTTAATTTCTTCGACGTGAATGTTTTTAATTGTTTGTAACATAGTTCTAACTTGCTTAATATCCTTTACTGTTATTTTACCTAATAATTAAAGTTTTTGATATTGCTATTTCTTTTTTGCTTTTTCCATTATAATTGCATTTTTGCTATTTTAATCAGGTAATCATTATCTTTCAAAAAAATTTATGCGATTCTCTTTTAGATAATTGTTGCTTTCTCCCTTATATGCTTTTATTTTTCATGATAATTGTTGCTTTATATTTAATGAGGTACTCCCTCTGTTCTCTAATAAGTGTCATTTTAGCTCTCATTTTTTGTTCTCAAATAAGTGTCATTTTACAAATTTTAATGCAAAAAATCTAAAAGCTTTCAATCGTACCCTTGGTTCCATTTATCTATGTAATGTTATTTAAAGAAAGAGATAGAAAGTTATGGTCATAAATATGGGTAAATAAGATAATTGATCACTTTTCTTAATTAGTTTGCACAAATCTAGAACGACATTTATTAAAGAACAGAGAGAGTAATGATTATCTTTCAAAATTTTATATGATTCTCTTTTAGATAATTTTTTTTCCCTTATATGCTTTTCTTTTCCACAATAATTATTAATTGAATCTATTTTAATATTTTGATGATTCTTTAAAAATTTTGTGTAATGCTTGAATTATAAGTTTTTTAATTGATTTGATTTAGAAAAAAATGAATTTAATTTTATGAAGCAAAAAATGGAATTAGATTTTGAACTTGAATTGATTTAATAAAGTATTGGTTGAATTTTTTAATAGATTCGATTTAGGAAAATAAACGAATTAGATTTTATGAAAGAAAAAGAATAGATTTTTAAATTCTTCATTGAATTGGTTTAGGAATATTTTTTTGTTTGATTTTTTTTTTTCAAAAATTGAAAAAAAGATCTGCAACTTCTTCTTGAGATCTTGGTATACTCGTGGAAAGATAAGATAGAGTGTCTTTGTTTGATTTGATTTAGGAAAGTTAATTTTTTCATTTTTGACATTTAAAAGAATTCCAAAATATAGGTAATCATTAATTTCCAAAATTATCCTTTTCAATATAAATTAATTCTTCGATTAAATGAAAGTATTTTATGGTGAATAACTTTCATCTAAATAAATTCAAAAAAAATTATTGCTTTGCTACATAGATTTTGAAAGTACGGTTAAATTAGGTTAAATTAGATTCATTATTTTTTCTCCACATGGTTGGAGAAAAAATTGTTAAAATGTTGGCATGGAAAAAAAAATGATTAATTTGGTTGATTTTTGTTTTTCATAGATGATTAATTTGGTTTTCTATTTTGTTTAGGAATAGATTGTATAAGTAATCAAATTCTTAATTCTATTATATTTCAGATTAGCATTAATTTTTTTATGGAAATATTGGGTATTATTTATTTAATTTGTTTTTTTTTTACAAAAGTGGTCAATTTAATCTAATTTAGATTGTTTTAGAGAAAAATTTAAATCAATAAATTAATCATATTTAATTACTAAATAGTTAAAAGTTATCTATTTTCTTATTGTATTACATTGATTATATTTAGTAATTAGTTATTATATTCATTATCATGAATTTAGTATATGTCCACAATTAGGGGATTTTTGTTTAAAGAAAATTTTCAATTCCTTATCATATTTGATTAAATTAACATATTGGTTCCCTTTTATTGAATTTTATTTAGAATTTTCTTATAATATTTGATTATCTTTAATTTAGTATTAGAAAGTATATTAGAACATAAAAAGTTAAAACTACTTTCGAAAACCATTTAATTAAAACCACTTAAATACAAAACTTATATTTAGTATTTAGTTATTATATTTCATTCTCATTAATTTAGTATATATTCATAATTAACGAATTTTTGTTCAAAGAAAATTTTCATATCTTTATCATATTTGATTAAATTAACGTGTCAGGCTTTCTTATTATATTGGATTTTGTTTAGTATTTTCTTATTATATTTGATTATTTTTAGTTTACTATATATAAGTGTATTAGAATACAAAAATTAAAAGTCACTCGCCAAAATCACTTCATAAAAACCATCGTCCACAATTAACGAATTTTTGTTTAAAGGAGATTTCCAATTTCTTATCAGATTCAATTAATGTATTGGGTTTCTTTATTATATTTAATTATCTTTAGTTTAATATATAGAAGTATATTAATTAGAATACAAAAAATTAAAAACGCTTAACAAAGACACTTAATTAAAACCAGGGTTTTTTTTATTATATTGGATTTTATTTAGTATTTTTATTATAATTTATTGTCTTTAATTTAGTATATAGAAGTATATTCGAACAAAAAAAAAAACTTAAAATCACATAATTAAAACCACGTACACAATTAACGAATTTTTGTTTAGAGAAAATATCCAATTCCTTATCATATTTCATTAAATTAATGTATTGAATTTCCTTATTACATTGGATTTATTATATTTGATTAACTTTAATTTAATATAATTTAAGAAAGTTTTTAATTGATTTGGTTTAGAGATTTTTTTTTAGTCTTTCAAATTGGAAAAAATATATTGCTAAAGTTATTTTTAAGGTTTTAAATAATTGACACTATGTTTTTGTTTGATTTATTTTTGGAAATTTAATTTAGGAAAGGTTTTAATTGATTTATTTTAGAAAATTTTAGTTTTGAGTCTTTCAAATTGGACATAAAATCTAATTTGTTTAAGAAAGTAGTTTCAATTTATTTAGATAATTTTTGGACAGTTTTAATTGATTTGGTTTAGAGATTTTTTTTAGTCTTTCAAATTGAAAAAAATATTACTAAAGCTTGTTTTGCGGTTTTTAAATAATTGAAAAACTACATTTTTGTTTGATTTGGTATTGAAAAGATTTTTGTTTGATTTAGTTTTAGGAAAGTTGGTTTAACAAAATTTTTTAATTGATTTATTTTAGGAAATTTTGTAAATATTACTAAAGCTTTTTTATGGTTTTTAAATAATTGACAACTACGTTTTTGTTTGATTTGGTATTAGTTTTAGGAAAGTTGGTTTAGGAAAGTTTTTAATTGATTTATTTTAAGGAAATTTGTAAATATTACTAAAGCTTTTTTTACGGTTCTTAAATAATTGACATTGGTGTTGGAAAGATTTTTGTTTGATTTATTTTTGGAAAGTTGGTTAAGAAAGTTTTTAATTGATTTATTTTAGGAAATTTTGCAAATATTACTAAAGCTTTTTTGAGGTTTTTAAATAATTGACAACTACATTTCTATATATATATATATATAGAAATTCACCTTGTGATTGTGGGAGAGTTTGACATAAACCCTTATCAATCTATTAATAACATTTAAAAAAAAAAGAGGAAAATATGAAAACATACCATTGATTCTTATTGGGACATGTGTGATGTCTCGGAAATTTTGATTAAAAACGTACAAGAGTAATGATTTAAGATTAAATAACGTGTGAAATAATAGTTATGAATTATCTGAGGAATAGGACAAGCAAGTTTCGAGGACGAAACTTATTTTAAGGGGGTAAGTATGTAATATCTCGGAAATTTTAATTAAAAAATAAAAATGTTCAAGAGTAATGATTTAGAAAATTAGTATAAAGGAAATATATTTATAAGGAAACTAAAAATAGAAATGTACAAGAATAATGATTTAGGAAACTGGTATAAAGGAAATAATTATGTATAAGGAAACTAGTACATGTAAACCCTAGAGAAACAAGGTTAAAAATTAGGAAACAGAATACTTGAGGTATAAGGAAACTAGTACATATAAACCCTAATCAAACACTATAAATAGGACCCTTTAGTACATAAGAAAATTCACGTAAAGTCTTTTGGAGCAAGAGGAAAGGCTGATAGCAACCACAATAATCAGTAAGTAAATTCTAGATCCCTTCTATAGTTATAAATCATTAAGTCTTTTCTAAATTATTTGATTATATATACGTGTATGTATGTTTCTAAATCAAAAAGAGAGTTCGTTAAGATGATTTTAATGAATAAGTGCAGTTTTAAACTTTTGTACGTAGTTTCGTTGTTCATATGGAAAATTATGATACTGTGAAGAACCGAATCAATATTAATTGAATGTAATTCTTAAAACAAGAAACTGGTTTACATGATTATTATATATATATATATATATATGTATATATATATCAGTTTGCAAAGTATATATCATAAACCGAATCAATATTATTTGATTGTGATTCTTAAATCAAGAAACTGGTTTACATGATTTTTTTTGTATATATATTCTCAGTTTGCAAGTAACTAAATATATATCATGTGAATTAAAATATGTTACAGTAATGAATCAGAATCATGTGTTAATTATATATGATATCAATTTTGCATGTAATTAGGATATATATATATATATATAATATGAATTAAGACAAGTTAACGAAAAGAACCAGAATCATTATTACATGAACATAACTTTTAAAAATAAGAAACATTATACGTATTATATATGATGTTAGTTGCAGATAGTTATATATTTTCTGAACATGTATGTAACCTCAAGTATGATTAAGTTTGGTTCCAGTTTATATATATATACATGATTACGTCTGATTCACAAGTGTATATATATATGTATATATATGCATGATTATGTTGGATTACAGATTCTTTATATATGAAGAATTAGTATGATTAAGTTTGATTCCAGAAAGTGATATTTATTTTGTAATTACGAAAACATAAATTGTTTTAAATTAACTTGTTCTTTATATGTGTTTTAATCAAGTAACGCATTACATGTTATACGTGATCTCAACTTAATGAATGGTTCTATGGATTACATGTCCTAACGGTAGGGACACGTGTTCCGAATATGTTATGTCACGGCATAATTAATCCTCGATCCAAGGGGGATTAGATTATGTAATATGTTATGTCACGGCATAATTAATCCTCGATCCAAAGGGGATTAGATTATGTAATATGTCACGGCATAATTAATCCTCGATCCAAGGAGGATTAGATTATGTAATGAAGATCCTCGACTCATGGGGGATCTATGAAAGTCATGTATGTGGCCTAAGGGCTAATGGCCGACCTAGCGGGAATACAGCTAGGCTGAGTACTCAGTAAGCTGTGAATACATGTTATGTCATGGTTAATCATTCATTAAGATGTCTCACGTAAATAATATACATGTATATGTGTATGTATGTGTATGAATGTACAAATGATATGAAAGTCTAAGTAACGAATAAGGTAATGTTATTACGTAAGACGATTATTGATGATTGTATGTTTGAGTAAATGTTCATTGAAAATATATTATTTTTGAAGTATTACTAATTTAAATGATCTAGGGTTTACTTGCTGGGCGATTCGCTCATTCTTTTATCTATATAATATTTTACAGATGAAATTGATGGAGTAGATAAGGATGAGACCAGGGTCTGGGAATGGTGAAGGATAAAGGGATCAAGTATTTTGTATAGGAGTTATGAATAAGTTTATGGGTTTTAGACCCATGACTATGTTTTGAGTTTTTATTATGGATTTTTATTAATTAATATTTTGTAAGGATGATAAGGTAGTATTCTTATATTATTATTAAGTAATGACAGTAAGAGGTGCATTGTGATCTCAAGATTTTGGAAACTAAATCTTGAGGTTACGGCGTGTTTCGGTCCTCGGAAATCGGGGCGTTACATTTAGTGTTATCAGAGCGAAAAGATCTTCTGCTAGGAGGAAAATAGACAAGATTAAAATATAGATATTTTTGTGTTCTAAGATTTGTATATGCGATTGAATACATCATCAATTTATCTTCTTTCAAACTTTAGAACGATTATGTGAAACCCTGACGTAGTTTGTTGCGAATTTATGTAGTAAGAATGGATAGGTACCCATACATAAGTCACAGAGGGAACGAGCCTTGCAATTGTCAAAGGAGTTACCCGTCTTGTTATGTTCGTGGTCTAATGCGCAAGTTAGAGGGAGAGAATCATTTATTCCCTATGAAGGAAAAGGAGATTGAGGTGTTAGAAATGAACTTACTTGACCGTAACTATCGCATGAATGATTGTCGTAGTCAGATAGTCAACCTACAGAATCTTTAGCACCAAAAGAATGTTGACTATCTGACTACGACAATCATTCATGCGATAGTTACGGTCAAGTAAGTTCATTTCTAACACCTCAATCTCCTTTTCCTTCATATGGAATAAATGATTCTCTCCCTCTAACTTGCGTATTAGACCACGAACATGGCAAGACGGGTAACTCCTTTGACAATTGTAAGGCTCGTTCCCTCTGTGACTTATGTATGGGTACCTATCCATTCTTGCTATATAAATTCGCAACAAACTAAGTCAGGGTTTCACATAATCGTTCTAAAGTTTGAAAGAAGATAAATTGATCATGTATTCATTCGCATATAAAAATCTTAGAACACAAAAATATCTATATTTTAATCTTGTCTATTTTCCTCCTAGCAAAAGATCTTTTCGCTCTGATACCACTAAATGTAATGCCCCGATTTCTGAGGACCGAAACACGCCGTAACCTCAAGATTTAGTTTCCAAAATCTTGAGATCATATGTGCACCTCTTACTGTCATTACTTAATAATAATATAAGAATACTACCTTATTAATCATCCTTACAAAATATTAATTAATAAAAATCCATAATAAAAACTCAAAACATAGTCATGGGTCTAAAACCCATAAAATTATTCATAACTCCTATTCTAAATACTTGATCCCTTTATCCTTCACCATTCTCAGACCCTGGTCTCATCCTTATCTACTCTATCAATTTCATCTGTAAAATATTATATAGATAAAAGAATGAGCGAATCGCCCAACAAGTAAACCCTAGATCATTTAAATTAGTAATACTTCAAAAGTAATATCTTTTTAATGAACATTTACTCAAACATACAATCATCAATAATCGTCTTACGTAATAACATTACCTTATTCGTTACTTAGACTTTCATATAATTTGTACATTCATACACATACATATACATGTATATTATTTACGTGAGACATCTTAATGAATGATTGACCATGACGTAACATGTATTCACGGCTTACTGAATACTCAGCCTAGCTGTATTCCCGCTAGGTCGGCCATTAGTCCTTAGGCCACATACATGACTTTCATAGATCCCCCTTGAGTCTAGGATCTTCATTACATAATCTAATCCCCCTTGGATCGAGGATTAATTATGCCGTGACATATTACATAATCTAATCCCCCTTGGATCGAGGATTAATTATGCCGTGACATAACATATTACATAATCTAATCCCCCTTGGATCGAGGATTAATTATGCCGTGACATAACATATTCGGAACACGAGTCCCTACCGTTAGGACATGTAATCCATAGAACCATTCATTAAGTTGAGATCACGTATAATATGTAATGCGTTACTTGATTAAAACACATATAAAGAACAAGTTAATTTAAAACAATTTATGTTTTCGTAATTACAAAATAAATATCACTTTCTGGAATCAAACTTAATCATACTAATTCTTCATATATAAAGAATCTGTAATCCAACATAATCATGCATATATATACATATATATAGACTTGTGAATCAGACGTAATCATGTATATATATATAGAAACTGGAATCAAACTTAATCATACTTAAGGTTACATACATGTTCAGAAAATATATAACTATCTGTAACTAACATCATATATAATACGTATAACGTTTCTTATTTTTAAAAGTTATGTTCATGTAATAATGATTCTGGTTCTTTTCGTTAACTTGTCTTAATTCATATTATATATATATATATATATATATATATATCCTAATTACATGCAAAACTGATATCATATATAATTAACACATGATTCTGATTCATTAGTGTAACATATTTTAATTCACATGATATATATTTAGTTACTTGCAAACTGAGAATATATATATAAAAAAAAATCATGTAAACCAATTTCTTGATTTAAGAATCACAATCAAATAATATTGATTCGGTTCATGATATATACTTAACTATTTGCAAACTGATATATATATAATAATCATGTAAACCAGTTTCTTATTTTAAGAATCACATTCAATTAATATTGATTCGGTTCTTCACAGTATCATGATTTTCCATATGAACAACGAAACTACGTACAAAAGTTGAAAACTGCACTTATTCATTAAAATCATCTTAACGAACTCTCTTTTTGATTTAGAAACATACATACACGTATATATAATCAAATAATTTAGAAAAGACTTAATGATTTATAACTATAGAAGGGATCTAGAATTTACTTACTGATTATTGTGGTTGCTATCAGCCTTTCCTCTTGCTCCAAAAGTCTTTACGTAAATTTTCTTATGTACTAAAGGGTCCTATTTATAGTGTTTGATTAGGGTTTATATGTACTAGTTTCCTTATACCTCAAGTATTCTGTTTCCTAATTTTTAGCCTTGTTTCTCTAGGGTTTACATGTACTAGTTTCCTTATACATAATTATTTCCTTTATACTAGTTTCCTAAATCATTATTCTTGTACATTTTTATTTTTAGTTTCCTTATAAATATATTTCCTTTATACTAATTTCCTAAATCATTACTCTTGAACATTTTTATTTTTTAATTAAAATTTCCGAGATATTACATACTTACCCCCTTAAAATAAGTTTCGTCCTCAAAACTTGCTTGTCCTATTCCTCGGATAATTCATAACTATTATTTCACACGTTCTTTAGTCTTAAATTATTACCCTTGTACGTTTTTAATCAAAATTTCCGAGACATCACAACATGTAATTTGAATATTTCGTATGCTAAAATGCTTGTGATTTTTTTTTCTAGAAAAGGTAAAAATTTTATTGATCAAAGCTTCTATATACACAGTACACTGGGCATACCTGGGCAAATTACATCATTAAAGGTCTAAAATCTAAAAATCCTGAAAAAATTCCCGACGTCGCGACGTGCATGGGCTTAATAAAATTCGAGGTTAGCATCTCCTACCTGTGTACGGAGTTTTGCCTCTTGAAAAAAAAAATCTTGTAATAGAGAATATACTCATATAGCTTACTCTAAGAAACAATGATCATGCTATCACTTGCTTACACTATGCGTTAGACATTATATGTTATCCTTGGAGAGCTTATGTTATAATAGTGATCTGATAATGTGGAAAGCCCTTCTCCTATGAGGGTTTATTGCATATGATGGTGTATGTGAAATTTGCCATGGGAAAGTGAAACTATTGGACATTTGTTCTTTTTGTATCCCCTTCAATTATGAAGTGTGAAAGACTGTTATGAAAGCAAATTTAATTAATAGAGGAGATAACCACGAATTTAATTAATATTTAATTAATAAAAAAATCTCAATTAAAAATAAAATTCATAGAGGAGCTAGTTCATCAATGGTTTACTGAATTACTTTAGTGGTGCTACCATGTGGAGGATAATTAAGATTCAAAGAATATAATACAACTAGACTTTTGTTAGTTATATATGTTTCTTCTTTATATCATATTTGAAATATAAGAAATATATATGGTTGTCTTTGAACATAACGGATTCTATATATCCTTTGAGATTGATCGATCACTTTATACTAACTGAAAATCAAAGAATATTTCTGAAATAGATGTGACTAAATTAAGGAATTGGTCAGTTAGTTTTTTCAACTTTGCAGGATTATGTTTCGTAGTTTTTTTTTTTTTTTTTGTTGTATTTGGATGTAATTTAAACTTTGTGTACTCTAATTCTATCTACTATACGAAGAAAAATTTCACTTTGCTCCCAAAAAAAAAAAATCAAAATCCCTAATGATTAAGGAGTTGCTTAAGATTTTTTCAAGTGATTAACTGATAACACCAGCAATGATGGATTTATTGTCCAACTATATATAACAAAAACTCATCTCCATTATCAGTAAAATGTGATAAATGTTGCATAATAATATGAAAACCAAATAGCTATATTTCATTTTATTTTTTATTAAATTACTTGATTCTTGCTAGGGTTTTTCGTTGTGTGATCATTACATGCACGCTACTTAGCATCGATCGCAGACACGAGAAGAAATATTTTAATTGTGAAAACATTAATTAAGATATATACATGGTGCATAGTTTCATGCATGGTATATATGTATTCAATCAAGATTCATAAAATTAGTTTATACTGAGTTTAAAATATTGGAAAGGAAACTTTGGGAATCAATAAGACAAAACAAACTATTTAATTATAGATTAATTATACTTTGCCATCACATGCATGATGCACGGTTTATTCCACAAATTAATTAAGAAACGTGAATGCCCTGTGAAAAAATATTTTTTTTCAGAAAGTTAGATTAATTCAAAGCACCATTTATAGAAATACGAGCTTAGGGTAATAAGCCAAGACTATAAAAAAATAATACATATATTGTCTAGGTTCCCTGTAATTTGCTGAAAATAAAGAGTGGAGGTTCTTCATTCACCTAAAGGGTAATTAATGCTTTTACAATTTTTTATAATTAAACTTCAAAGGAGATATTTTCTGCTGATAGATTGGCCACACTTGAACTTTGATTTTGATGAAATTGAGTTTCACATTCTTTCATACATTATTAAATTCTAGTTATTTAGCATCACGACCTAAATAATTTGGACCTAGCTAGCCTACATATAGCTAGCCTACATGCATATGTATAAATAAACATATATATACATATTGGTAATTGAGAAGTGTGGGTAAATTGTGATCCAACGCGAAGGTTGACAATTGAGACAGGTGAAAAATGGGCATAAAAACAACCAACGTTGGCTTACTTTTTAAATTTTATGTTTTTGCTCAAAATACATGTGTTATAATTCAAAAAAAATGCTCATTTTTCAAAATTTTTTACTATCCATTTTTTCACACTGTTCACTCTATGCCATGTTGATAATTGAGACAAGTACAAAAAACAGCACAAAAAGGACAAATGTAGGCACGTTTTTAAAATTTTATGTTTTTTTTTCAAAATACGTTTGTTATAACCCACAAAAAATGCCCATTTTTTAAAATTTCTTACTATCTATTTTTTCACACCGTTCACTAGATACCGTATTGACAATTGAGACAGGTGCAAAAAACGACACAAAAATGGCCAACGTAGGCACGTTTTTTTAAACTTTATGTTTTTGCCGAAAATATGTGTATTATAACCCACAAAAAATGTCCATTTTTCAAAATTTTTTGCAATCTATTTTTTCACACAATTCACTATATACTATGTTGACAATTGCGATATGTGACAAAAACCACACAAAACAACCAACGTAACCCCACAAAAAATGACTATTTTTCAAAATTTCTAACTTTCCATTTTTTTCATATTGTTCACTAGATACCTTGTTGGTAATTGAGACATGTGTAAAAAATAGCACAAAAATGGCCAACGTAGCCACGTTTTTTAAACTTGATATTTTTTGCCAAAATACGTGTGTTATAACCCACAAAAATATGTCCATTTTTAAAAAATTCTTAATATCCATTTTTTTTCACACCGTTCACTAGATAAAATGTTGACAATTAAGACATGTGAAAAAAAGGGCATGAAAATGGACAACGTAGGCACATTTTTTAAACTTTATACTTTTACCTAAAATATGTGTATTATGACCCACAAAAAATGCCAATTTTACAAAATTTCTTACTATCGATTTTTTTCACTAGATACCTTGTTGGTATTTGAGACATATGTAAAAAACGGCACGAAAATAGTTAACGTAGACACGTTTTTTAAACTTTATGTTTTTGCCCAAAATACGTGTGCTATAAGCCTAAAAAAATGCCCATTTTTCAAAATTTCTAACTATCCAATTTTTCACACTATTCACTAGATACCATGTTGGTAATTGAGACAGGTGCAAAAAATGGTTCGAAAATGGCCAACTTAGCCACATTTTTTAAACTTTATGTTTTTGCCCAAAATGCGTGTGTTATGCCCACAAAAAATGCCTATTTTTAAAAAAAACTTACTATTAATTTTTTTTCTCACCGTTAATTAGATACCTTGTTGACAATTGAGACAGGTGCAAAAAATGACATGAAAATGACCAAGACACATTTTTTAAACTTTATGTGTTTACCTAAAATATGTATGTTCCTACAAAAAATGACCATTTTTCAAATTTTTTTACTATTTATTTTTTTACAACGTTCGCTAGATACCATGTTGACAATTGAGACATGTGCAAAAAATGGCACGAAAACAACCTTTGTAGGCAGGTTTTTTAAATTTTCTGTTTTTGCACAAAGTACATGTGTTATAGCTCACAAAAAATGACCATTTTTCAAAATTTCTTACGTTCTAATTTTTACACTATTCACTAGATACTATGTTCGTAATTGAGACAGGTGCAAAAAACGGCAAAAGAATGGCCAACGTAGGCACATTTTTTAAAATTTGATGTTTTTGCCAAAATACGTTTGTTATAACCCACAAAAAAATACACATTTTTCAAAATTTCTCACTATCTATTTTTTCACACCGTTTATAAGATACAATGACAAAGTGATACCATTGCAAAAAAGGCACAGAAATGACCAATGTAGGCACGTTTTTTGAACTTTATGTTTCTACCCAAAATAGTGTGTTATAGCCCACAAAAAATTAATGCCAATTTTTGAAAAATTTTTACTATCTATTTTTTTTCACATCGTTCACTTGATACAATGTTGAGAATTGAGACAGGTGTAAAAAAGGCACGAAAAAGACCAACGTAAGGACATTTTTTAAACTTTATGTTTTTGCCCAAAATACTTGTGTTATAACCCACCAAAAATGCCCATTTTCAAAATTTCTTACCATCCATTTTTTTCACACTGTTCACTAGATACCATAGTTGTAATTGAGACAAGTGTAAAAAAACTGGCACAAAAATGGCCAACGTAGGCACATTTTTAAAATTTATATTTTTACCCAAAATCCATTTGTAACAAACAATGCCCATTGTTTAAAATTTTTTACTATCTATTTCTTCAGACCGTTCACTAGATACCATATTGGTAATTGAGATATGTGCAAAAAATGGCACGAAAATGGCCAACCTAACGTAAGCACGTTTTTTAAACTTTAAATTTTGCCCAAAATACGTGTATTATAAGCCACAATAGATGCCCATTTTTCAAAATTTTCTTACTATATATTTTTTTCCACACCATTCACTAGATATCTTGTTGACAATTGAGACATGTGCAAAAAATGACACAAAAATAATCAAAGTATGCAAGTTTTTCAAATTTTATGTTTTTGCCCAAAATACGAGTGTTGTAACCCACAAAAAAATTTCATTTTTTAAAATTTCTTACTATTGATTTTTCTTCACACCATTCATTAGATACCATCTTGACAATTGAGATAGATGCAAAAAATGGCATGAAAATGGAGTATTTATGTAATTTTTTTTACTTTTGCTCTAAAATCTTTAAGAAAATTAAAACTCTCCCCCCTCCCCACCCCTGCCCCCCACCCTTTTGTACTAGTAATGTTATACAAATTTTGCTAGTTTCTAGATCCATTGCTATTTGAACATATGCTTAGGAAACGTCTTGATGCCATAGTGCAACATATATAAAATAGAAAAATATTACCATAAATCGAAAGAGAAAGTAGGAGGCTTAAAATAAATTAGAAAAAAGTGATAAAAAAAGATGTGATATATTTAAATATAAAAAAATATGTGTATAAATAGAGTATAATGGCGAAGTATATCCATATAGCAGGATAAATATTTAGTTATTGTTATTGTTGTAATAATTTTACTAGGGTTCGAACATGTTTCAACAATTGCAAATCCAGAAACTAGAGTTTTGAGTGGGCAAAATTGTATAACATTACTAGTAATATTTATATTTCACTTTTGAGAGAGCAAGACTCTAATTTTCTTAAAAATAATTTTTTATAAAAGAAAAATACAAATTTTCAACTCTTGAGTCGGCCTATAGATAGATCCGACAATGTGTTTTAAGTACCAATTTTCTAGTTAGAACTAGAAACAAAATTTTCTCTATCTTATTTATTGTTTTACCTTTCTTAACTACACAAGTCTAGATATTTCAAACAATGCATTTGTTATCTCGTGCACATAACGTCCTTCCCTTTTGAGCATTGCATCGATCTCTGACTCTCTGATGAACTTTCTATGAGTACTTTTTTCTCAGTTCTTGCAATGCCCTATCTTAATTTTTTTTTTTTTTTTCAGTTTGCTAACTCTGTACATGGCGTGAGGCGCAATTACCAAATTTTATTAATAATAAAGTAAAAAGTGGTAGACATACCCAACTACGTAGGTACACAAGTAAAAGCGGCAGTTAAATTAGAAGTATTTTCTTCTTTTCAGTTCAGAAAATTAATTAAATGAAATTAGGAGTACTTCCTCTTTTACAGTTTAATAATTTTCTTTTCCAAATCCACCTTAAGAAGCCACTATTTTAATTAATTTGTTGTGACATAAATAATTAACCAAAATAGGCATGTTGTTACCTTTTTGTTTTTTAAATAGTGTAGACCATGTCAAAATATTATGCAAAAATGTATTATGTAATTGACAAGCGCATATGGAAAACAATTGATTCTCATTGTCATTTCAAGGTGTCACAAAGTTATTTTTTTTTTATTCGTTTGTGTATAATGCTTCTCAGTTTTTTACAAATACATATCTATATACATTAATAATATTATTCTTCTTTTTCAGTTACACAGCCAAGTAATTGTTTGGGCTTCTTTCCTTTATAAATAGAATAGCTTAGAGAATTATTTGGTGGTGTTGAATTTATTGGGTTTTTTGGGCTCCCTCCTATGTGTATTTTTTTAGCCCAAGAAAATAAATATTTTTAGTCCAATTATTAGCCCATTTGTGGAGTCCATTTGAGTGAATAAGAAACAGAATTTTTCTGCATTGGTATGGTTGAACCAGTCGGTGAAAATCAGAACAAAACAGAGAGGGAGAAGTTTTTTTGGCAAGGGTGCTACTGCAGCAACTGTGAGATTCGTCACGATCAGAGGTCCAAACGTTGTCTGATCGTTCTGAAATTTTAAATGGAGTTACTAGACTCATCAAGCTACATTCTGACCGAAGGGTTTTGAAAGTTAACGGTTAGATTGTGAGTTATGAATTTTTGAATTCGCAGCTATTTTTTATGTCGAATTTCCAGATTTGATGTTGTATTGTGATTCTAGTGCCTTTGTTGTGTTGTTAAGGGCTAGATATCATTTGGCACATGTTGTATTGTGAATCTCCAGCTCTGATTTTGGTGATTAGTGGATTGTAGACCTTTTGGGTCTCGTGGTTTTTTACCTCTTCACGTTGAAGGGGGTTTTCCACGTAATTCTTGGTGTTCTTGTGTTTTTTTTGTTGTTGTTGATCCATTTACTGGTTGGTTTTATTTTAAATGTTGGTATATTATGCTCCTATTGATATTTAACAAATTGGGGAGGTTATAAGTTGTTTCCGCTGTGCATAAACTAGCTAAATTGACTAAGGTTGAATAGTTAGTTGTTCGGTTGTTTTTGTGGTACCTCCCATCAGAATTAATACACCAATTAACAAAACAAATGTGCTTACCCCGTGAACAATATACGGAAAATTCATTTCAATGGGAACAAATAAATACATCCTAAATTGTAATAATTACATAACCATCAATCTATTAATATGCATTTTATTTTTCAATATATACTAAATTCAAATTATTTTTAGAATGATCCATTTTGCTATCACCTATCCATATAAAAAGTTAGGAAATAATAGTGCACGTAAGTAGCTAGACTACAATCTCTTGTTAAAAAATTCACATTCACTATGGTAAACTTCTAAATTCTCACTAGTTTTTGCTATTTTGTATTCCTGTTGCTGTTTTTTCTTTTTTCTTTCTTGATTTTAATTTTTTAACAAAAAGAAAAAAGAAAAAACAGCAACAGGAATTCAAAATAGCAAAAACTAGTGAGAATTTAAAAGTTTACCATAGTGAATGTGAATTTTTTTAACAAGAGATTGTAGTCTACTTACGTAAAATTCTATTATCACTCATTGACTTATCCGTTCTCTATAAATGCTTATTTGTTGAGTAATAATATATAAGACTCAACTCCAAGCGTGTGGAATTACAATCTTGCGATAAAAATATCCGTACTCCATATCATTACTAATCTATCAAAATAATGATAACAAAGAGTAAATAATTAATTACAAATTCAGATTTTCATTTTTTATTTTCTTTTTCCAATTTTGCTACCTTGTTGGTGCTGAGGTTTATTTTCAATCCGAACGAGCAAGTTTCCTTCAAGTTAGATGAGCTTTAGAACAGCCAGGCGTATGCTATTTGCAAGTTCCTCTTCTGTCATGCAGAAACCCTCATTCATCTACAACAAATGACAAAGCTCGTAGTAATTAAGATTCCAAATGTTGAAACTTGAAAGGTTTTTTTTTTTTTTTCTTGGTACAATGAGAAATGCTTTTCATTGTGTTAATTTCATGAAAAATAAAAGACATTTAAATCCTAAAATGCAAATGATTTGGAAAAAACGAGGAACAATAAAAGGAGAAGGAAGAAACTTTATTCAAAGCTAAGAAATTCAAGGAAACATAACACTATCGATAAGTAGAGGGATTGTAGTGATCAACTGCAAAACATTTTGGACAAATGAGAAATCAAAGTGTTAAAAAATTTAGAATAAAGTAAATACGGTAAGAGATTGACCACTAACGGACATATTAAATACGTGATAACTTTTGTCAATCAACAAAGAAAATCGATTAATTGTTTCATATTAGTTACAAATTAAACTTTAGAGATCATATTAGGTCATTCAAAAATATATTATAGGAACAAAAAGTGTCAATGTTTAAAACTTTTGGGATCAAAATTGTATTTTTCTTTTTTTTTTCTATTGAAAATTGGAATAGTTGCAATTGAATTTTTAAAAATTTAAAATATCCAGTGAATTTTATAATGATGGTTACAAAAAATATCCTACAATGCAAAACCTGTTAGATGTATGATTTTCCAAATCCCTTTCAATTTTACCAATGGCAAGCATGCAGGTTAATTTCGAATCTTTTGTTCCATTATGTGTTTCAATATCACGTATATTTTACTAAAACTTTATCAAGTAATTAGTAATCCTATAAAGGATAAGTGTTAAATACATATGACATGTATTTATATATTGAAATAGGAAATGTAACCAAAAATCCAGTGGGATGCAATTTGGGCAAAATTTATGTCAATTGAAACAGTATCTTGAGCTACGTACTATTGTGAATGCAGATATATATAGAGCTTGCAATATTCTGGCACACAGCACAATGTACCAATATTAATTTGAGGGGAAAAGAAATGGATGAAGTGGATTTAGATGATGAGAAAAAGTACCTGAGCCACTGCCGATACAGCAAGCATACTGTCAGCAAATGGTATAAATTTACTGTTTGTCACACTCAAATTAAACTTCTTAATTTCGTTTAAAAATCCCTCCCTGAACCCTGTTTGTCTTTTGCAGGTGACTCTAATCAGCACATCTCCTTTTAAAATTCTTACTTCCATCTTTTTGGATGACTGATGATCAATGCTGGTTTTGGATTTCTTAACAGATGGACAAGAATCTTCTTCATAATAATAACAAAGATGAGGTTTTTCATCATGACTACCAAGGATTACTTCTCCATCCCTCTTCATCTTTGTCACTTCTTCAAGAGTTTTAAGGCGTTGTTCGAGGTGTTTCAAGTGATTGATAGCACCATCAATGACGGATGTCTTGTCCATCTATATATGCAAACAACAAAATTATGGAAGGCAGCCAAAATGACTTCAACTTTTCAAAGGGGAAAATGTGCATAACATCAATATTAATTTTTGGTACCTTTTGTAGGCCTGGAACTAGAGCTGACAAAGACATGAATCGCTGCGCGAGCTTTTCTCGCCGTTTTCTTTCTGATATAACGTGAGATTTTGCTTGTAATGCTGTCCTAGTTGCACTACCACCTCTCTTAATAGGTTGGCTGCCATTGCCCATTGCGCCAAATTGATGATATAGTTCTTGCAAGGAAGATGTAGAGAAGTCCATACTTTCAAGATACATCGGATCCATCTGTGCCTCAGTCTTAACCGTAAACTTTGGCACTCCATTGTGCTGGTAGGCACCGGAGTTCCCAAACGAAATAAATTGGGAGGAAAGTGGCGGAGAAGAAAAGGGCATTGTTTTAGATGTTTCCTGTGTAGAGGCGCAGAAGGTCAAAGTAGATGGAGGGATGGGCGGACATAAATATGAGGCGGGTGTAGGCTGGATAGCCTGGATCATAGTACTTTGGGAATCTTCAGAAGTACTGATCACAGGACTGGAAAAGGAGAAGTAATTCATTGGTTGATCATCAATGGAGGACTCCATCTGCAAATGATGGATGAGAGCTGGATCATCCAAGTCCTATAGTGAAATGTGGAGATGGAAATCAAGTTTAGAAATTGAACAAAATAAATACCATCAAATATTTATTCAATTTGATAAGAAATTAATGATCTATTGCATCTTACTAATTGGGATGAGGATGACCATGTTGATGGAAAAGGATCCATTGGAGAGCCTTGTTTTTAGCTGCTCTAATATATAAGACCTGCAAGAAGAAGAACAGTTCCAAAAAACAAATCTTTATAAGAAGATTCAAAGTGACAAACAAAAATTTAGCAAGAAAATACCAATAAAATATGTTTAGATCTATCTATACTAAAGAAATTAAATTAAAGGGATAAATAATTGTGTTAATTGAAGCAAAACATTTGTTTGGAATTTTGAGAAAAATTAATCTAGTCAAAGAAGTTTAATGTTGGATTAATTTGTGAAACATGCATCCTTAAATTTTGCTGTCACATAAATCTTCGAACTTACCTCAAAACTTGGAGAAAACTATAAGAAATTAAAATGTTTCCAACAGTTCTTGAAAAGGGTTTCTTCCACAATTATTTCAGCTTCAATGAATGGCTTTTGCATCACCCCAACCAAAAACCTAAAGAGACAGAGAGAGATCGATAGCCTCAATCATTCAGTCATTGCGTCTCTTTCGGATGATGGTTTGGAGTTTGGACGGAGAAACAATTAATAAATGCTTCTATTTTGCACATGTTATTCTGTGAATAATCAAAAGTTTCTCTTTCTATATATATTATTGTAATAGCATTCACAGAATCCCATTTTCAACAAATTGATTTGACTTAAACAAATTTTGATTGCAGCCACTAAAGTAAGAAATCGAATCCTTAAGTCCCATTGAACAAAGATGATCAACTAAGCTACATTTTGGCTAAGATCCAAGATCGATCCAACCATTATAGATAACTAGCTAGCTATAGGATGAAACACAAAAGACACAATATTCATAAAGTTTGAAAGATTTATTAAATAATATGAAAGTCGTATTGCTGAAAATAAAAACTTTACACATATAATTGTAGAAAATTCTAATCTAAATCAAAAAATTATTTGAAAATAATTAGAAAAACTAGTTAAAAGGAATCAAAGGTAACTTCTTGTCAATCTTATCGAGAGATATATACGAGTTTCAAGATGCTTTATTAAAATTAACGGTGCAATTTTAGCTTCTTTTTTTTTCCTCTTTTTGGACTAATTATGAATTGCAACTATTGTAACCCTTATACAGTTTTTACCATTAGATCAAAGTTTCGTTACCAGATCACCTACGAAAGTACAATAATATCTGAGACCATTTTAAACGTCAAAAGTAAACTTTTATTTTTATTTTTATTATTATTATTATTATTTTGTTCTTGTTAAGTGAAGTAACCATGGTTTTGTTTTTCCTTTTGCTTTTTGGCATTCCCTAGCCAATTGTTGTTTGCCTTCACGTTACTATGGCGTTTATTAACCTTAACAAAACAATAATCTTATACCAAGTTTGAGAAGATATCGCAAATCCAGAAAATATATAAAATTGTCACAGGGGTAAAGTCTTTTCATTGTTTTAATGCTGCAAGTCTCCCATTTATGGTGAACCTCACTTTTTTTTTCAATGACAAGAAGAATATTCTAAATTGGGCATATTTTAATAGCTTCTATGTAACAACTTACTTAATTTGACTAGCATTCTATATTATTGAATGTTAATTACAGTTGTCCTATGATACATATAGGTATATAATTCGTGTTCTTTTTTAAGATGGGTTTAGTCGCATTTCTTTTATATAAAAGATGCATGTTGCATATGAGTAAATACCTTTGTTCAATTAGACATGATCACGATTTCAAAACCAGTACAACTCCATAAAAAGAAGAAATCTAAACTCACAAAGGAGTTCTCTCTAACTTACCATTTAATTGAATTTTTAATAAATTAAAAGTCATTATCGTCATTATTGTTTCCTTGATGGTACGTGTTAGTGATGGTGGATTTATATTTGTTATTCACGTTCACCAATGTTAATTTGTTGAGATGAGATTGAACCAAAAGTATCCATATATAATATAAATTTTATTTATACAAATACAAAAAAAAATAAAAGAATTGAAAGAATAATTGAACAATTGGAATTTAAATAATATAATATAGTAAAAGAAAAAAATTGAATTAGAATAGAGAGTTTTAAAAAAGAGAATTATGAAGAATTAGAAAATTGAAAAAGAGACTTGTATGGTAAAAAAATAATAGGGGTGAGGGTATTTGTAAACTTCAGAAAATGAAACATAGTAGAGACTTAACATGGTATATGAAACATATATAGTCATCTTTAGGTTAGTTATGCATTTGTGTTGTGTGGGTGTTTTTATAGGATTTTTTTGAGTATTTATATGTTTGAAGGACTATTTATGTATATTAGGTTTTTTTTTATCCACTATTTGAATTGGCGGTTCTAATTTTGATTCTTTTTTTTTTTTTAAAGGACTATTTATGTATATTCGGTTAAAATCAAAATTGAACCAGTCATATACAGGTTCAACTCGTTGTCAAATTTGGGACCAAAAAAACCTTTCATTGCTTGTAAACATGATATGTAATATATATGGTCACGGTGTATGAACCGTCAATTATATTTCGTGAATTGCTGGATCATGATTCTACTGGAGGTGGAGCTGAAATCGACCCTTGGGTTGTTTGTTTCTGTTTCGTCCTGATTATGTTTCTTTATGATTTTTCCAAGTTCAGTTTTTTTTAAAAAAATTTAATAAGAATGATATGTACAAAGTTTAATATAATTGAAAATACCTTATTTTATTATAAAGATAGAAAGTTTTGGTATAAATACCAATTGGCCATTTACTTACAACAGATAATAAAATGAGAAAAATCTGTCGTCAACAAGACTACAAATTTACAAAATATTAATTGACCTAAATTTTTATCATCTAAATTTTCAACAATAGTTTTTAAATCCTTGTGTTAACCGATTCCGATTGAAGATACAGTTGTATTAGTTGTACATGTTTTGCACATATCGATTGCAAAGGTTGTACTAATTTGCTAATTGTAAATGTTTTGCATATCAAACTTCGTAAAACATTTCGGACTTATTGATTGCAAAGGTTTTACTAAGCTAGCTGTGGTTTCTAAACAATTACAAAGATTGGACCCTTAGCAACATGAATTTATAGTCAATTCATTTCCTTTATATATATATATATATGTGTGTGTATGCAACTCAAAACAGTTAAAAATAAAGGGTAAATTATATTTATTACCTCAAAGTTTGTCTAAACTACCAAACTGGCCAACCTTTAACCTTGTGAAATGACAGAAAAATCAACCAAAAATAAAGCTGAAAAAAATTCAGAAAAAAAGAAAAAATAGAGTTTTTAATAATCTAACATATAATGAATAAAAAAATCAGACCTTTTGTGTTTCAAAATGAATATTTTGTGATCTTTTCAATATTTAAAAGATAAATATTCCCAAATAAAATTATTTTTCAATTTAAATTGTATGAGTTTAATATTCTTCAATAGTATTTAAATCTAATAAATTTTATGTTTTAATAGTAAGGACATAATTGTCAACGCAATGAAATTATAAGTTGGTCCGGTAATTGTTATATGATTCATTGGTCAAGGATTTGTTTGTTAATTTTATCAAAGCTCTATTTAGTAGTTTGGACAAATCTTGAAAAATAAAAAAGGAAAAAGTAAAACAAAGTTGATTTTGCAAACGGCCATAGGTCTTGCACAAGTGGTCATATCTAATTGGAGGCATTAAGTTATACAAGTCACTGCATTGAAGACTTTTCATTTGATTTTGCGATAAATTTTAGAGATAGTGTATTTTATTTTTGGGTAAATGATTTCAATAATTTCTTTATCTTGAGATAAATATTATTTGATATCAATTTTAGGAAAAAAAATATGTTTTGGTCCAAATTGAGAGACTATTGGGGTTATACCCTTTATTTTTAAAGGGCTTTATAAGGTTTAGATTTAGATGTTGTCACTGATAATTATAAATTAAAAAAATAAAAAAATTGTTATTAAATTTACTTAACTGTTATGTCTTGAAAATATATCCATCTACAATTGTATTTAATTTCAACTGAAATAGATTTATTGACATGGTACACAAACAATCAAACCAAAATAAGAACAAATTACAATTGTTTTTCTTATTCATTGATTTTCAGAAATAATGTATTGAAAAAACTCATAATTAATAAATTATTAAAAAATTTCAGCTAAATGTAGGATAAAATTTCTCAATGTTCTATATAAACAAAATCAAACAAAAAAATCAAATAAAAAGTTTATTTTCCTTACTAATTTGTCCCAAATTAATTAACATGTTCATGATCAATACTAGAAGAAATCAAACATGATCTACAATAATATAAAAGTATTCAAAGATCAATAATCATTCTTTTTCTAAATATAAAAAAGAAGAGAAACAAATCAAAACTCAACAATAATAATTAAACCTTTTAATTAATTAAAGTTGTATATATTAAAGTATATAATTCTCTAAACAATGGAGAATGTTCTAAAGGCAACGAGTTCCTTCTTAAAATTGTTGTCCTCTTGAACAACCGCTGCATATTTTTGCGGAACATTATCTTCCTCTCCATCAATAACCAGAGCATATTCAAACTTTTTTCCTCCAAATTCTTGTCCAGCATCAAAATCTTGCCCAGCAGCCCTGAAAACTTGATGAAACTGAGCTGTTTTGTTTTCTTTTTTGTTATATTCATCCACAGCAAATGTGCCGGCTGCATAAACCTCAGGGGCAGTAGGGTCTAGTGGACGATAAACATCCGCGGCGGAGGTGGAGGTGGAGGTGGAGGCGGCGGAAACTTCATCGGCGGTTGTAGCAATGGAGACATTGAAAAGTGAAAAAGAAATCAAGAATGATAAAAGGGTTATGAGAAGAAAAGGATGGATTTTGATTGCCATTTTTTTTTTTGGATTTTGATGAAATGAAAATGTGAGAGAATTATGGCTTGCATTGCGTTGCTATGGATTGGAATTTATAGCATTTGGAGATGCCACTGATTAATTCATGACTTTACTATATTTAAAGTAAAATGTTTTTTTTTTTTTTTTGTGTTATTAGATTTGATGCATGCCATGGAGGATGATTACATTTTTCAAAAAATAAATCTTTATATTTTATTAAAAATAAATGAACAATTTTAAGTTTTTATCATATTTTCTTAGTTAATATATAAGTCATCCTAACCCAATTTTTTTTTTTTTAATTTAATCCAAGGTTTTCTAATTAGCTAATTAAAATGGAGTTTCTATTGGTTAGGGGGGTTTTGGTTTGATGACTACAACTGTTACTGTTTTGATGGTTTTTTTCATCATTTATTGAAGTATATATGAAAAGTTATTACAAAGGCGTTATGACTATTTAACTTCAGATTAAGGAACATAAAGTTTTCAAGAAAATGAATTAAATTGAAACAGCAATATACTACACAACATATATAGAATCTTGATAAATTTTTATTTTTTTTAGAAAATTGATTTTATAAAATCAAATTTATTATTTTCTTTCCTTCATTTTCTTGGCTCGTGGGATTTAACTCACAAAATTACAATTGTAAGCTGCGAAAATAATTTTCCTTATTGTATTATATTAGCTTATGATATTTTTCTCATTTAGCATCAGGGAAATATACAACAAAACAACTCGTAAAATGCGTACGAGAAGGTCAAGAATGGTGAAACATTGTATTTGGACAGAGATTTTGATATGGAAATCGACATACTAAACATAAATAGAATTGGATGAGTATCTAATGAATTAACTCAGGGAATATTCGTAATTGACAGCATCAAATTCGAAGATTATAAAATGAAATTGTCAAGATATTTCTGAAAATTAAATAGGATCTTAGGATTTTAAATTTGATCATGCAATAATTTTTCTAAATAATCTTTTGGATAAATTATAAAATATCACCCTAAACTATAGTTGGGTTGTAATACAATCTTTAAATTTTTAATTTTGACACTTTACTTATTTGAACTATTATATTTTGCATATTAGCTCAATTTAATAACTTAATGTAAAAATAAAAATAAAAATATATAAATAACTTTTTGTTATTGTATTTCTAAGTCTTGCAATCATTAACAATTCTTTTCGAAATATTCAACAGTTTTTTGTATTGTTTTTTTACACTTTAGTTTCGCCAAATCTTCGAATGAAAATATGAAATTCTTACTAATTTTTTTGGTTGGTTTAGATTTTAGAGTTTAAATAATATAATAGTAAGAAGGAAGTGATTGTGACGGGCTGATATTTAACATCCAAGATTATGAATAACTCAATTATTCTGGGGAATGTTTAGAATATTGATAATATCATGTGATGATATTGAAGTTGTGTCTTGTCATTCCGCGCCTCGCGCGTAGATTGCAGCTTATTAGGCAGTCCCATTTTCACAAAAACTAACCAATAATAATTTGAATTTTCTAATTCAGTGAGGGCTCTATTAAGGAAGGATCATGATCGATTTTACTTTTAAAATAGTTCTCTGTTTTAAGTAACTATGATCTAAAAAGATAAAATTATAAGTAAATTAATAAATCAAGTCTAGTGAAATAAATTACAAAAAAAAAAAAAAAACCTATGTGATTTCAAAAAAAAAATTAAATTATCCCCTTACTGTTTATAACTTATATTTTATTTCTTTGTAATTTAACATTTTTAAAAACACACAAAATTCTATATTATTACAATCAATTCTTACTACTCTCTTATCCGGGAAGTACTATGGCTTTTTAGCATTAATTAGGCAATCCTAAGTTGAAATAATAATATTAATAATAATAAATTAATAAATAAATAAAAGTATTTCAAAATATTATACTTGAAATACTTATTTAGATACAACTAATCCAATGTATTGCATAGTGTAATAGTGTTGATTTTAATTAAATTGAAATTATATATATTTTTAAAATTATTAATTTTTTATTATTTTTCAAAAAAAAAAATTTATTTACCTCAAAGTATTTGGCGTTAAAAACTAAAGGATAGCCCCAGAAGTAAAACATTATCAGACCTGAGCTGCAACTTCAAGAATGGCTTCACTTTCTCCTCGTCTTTGTATGGTAAGACTTCTTCTCTGTCTTCACACACACTCACTGCCATGTTTTCATTGTTATTGAATTCTTTTACCACATAAACAAACAATACAACTCAAGTAAGAAGTTTGTCTTATTATATATAATACAATTTCCTTGCTAATAATTTGCAGAACTTTAGTCTGAATTTTGGCAGTGGCTGGAGCTTCAACCTTCATGGGAGAACCAAAGCTTCTATTCCTCAAGTGGGTTTGCTTTTTCCTTTTCTAAAATATCTGTTTCTGATTTAAATTAAATTTTCTATAGTTCCATATATTGTGTATGTGTCAGAAAAATCTAACTAGAATGAGGAAGAAAATGTTTATTATTGTAAATTTTGTGATGAGTTTATTTGTATTGTCAGAATAGATTAGAATTTCACGAAATTCAGTGGTTCTTGTGTTGTTTATGAGAATCATGATCCTCTTGTAGAGTGGGAATTTTGCTCAATTTTTCCCGTGTTTTGGTGCCCTTGTCATGGAACAAATAGTTCTTTATGATTAAATCGAATGAAGAGTTGTGGCCTTATTCAAAGTGTAGCCCAGTTGGACAGAGGCTTATTACTCATTCAATAACCTGTTTGATGCAGTTGTACATTGTGTAATATGGAGTAATTTCAATAGCAGCAGCCAGAAATCCAATAAGGTGGCTTAAGATGATTTATCCAATTCTTTTTAATCACTGGAGCTTTTGATTCATTACTTGTTAATTTGATTTATTTGCATTATCTGCTATTTAGTTTAGCTTCTAGTAACACAATTGCAGACGCAAGCTTCGATTCTGTATTTAAGGTTCTTCTTTGAACAAATGCTAAACCAACTGGATTTCTCTTGCTGCATATTTATGTTTGGACACTTTTAGGACGCTAGGGATGCAAAATGCATTGTACTTTTGACTGCTATAAGGTAGAATGTCAGTGGCTTTGTATAAAAGATGTGCTCAATTTCAAACATGTAATTTGTTGACTGCTAAACTAGATTTGGGTTGATTAACAAGCATCGTTCCCAACCACGGTCGTTGAAATTGTTAGCAGAAGTTTGAGTTTATCATGAAGTCTGCGAAATGATCCTCCATAACCTTTTTTGCTGTCATACAACTCATGCCTTTTCTAGTTTCTGCCTTGGCACTTTTGTCATTGTTTGATTTCATCAATTGCCAAGTTTCATGCTTTACATCACTGCTTGGCAAGAAGGACTCAAATGTGCGTTGTTCTGATGTTGTCCAAGGTTGAGCCTTTTGGAGACTTCGGGGCAGGCAACTTACTCCTCCATGTTCCTATTTTATAAATTAGTTAAAAATTACTCGGTAAGTTAAGGTAACTATAAATATTATCATGTGTTAAAATAGAGTGGTCTTGAGAAATGCAATTGTGTGCTTTTGTCGAAATTTTATTCAGGATAACTACCACATGGTGGTGGAAAGGAAGGAAGATATGAAGGAGCAGCGAAAAGTGAAAGGACATGTGTCAACTGATTACACTACCAGTCATGATTTTCAAAAAGCTCAAGAAAACAAGCTCCCACCCTTGGTTAGTGCTTTGAAGGCTTCAGCTGAAGAAAATGCTGCCAGTTTTCACTTTCCCGGGCATAACCGAGGGCAAGCAGCACCGTTTTCGTTCACCCAGCTCATTGGTAGACGACCATATCATCATGACTTACCTGAGCTCCCAGAACTTGACAACCTCTTTAGTCCAGAGGGACCCATTTTGGAAGCACAAAAAAGGGCAGCTGAACTTTTTGGAGCATCAGAGACATGGTTCCTTGTTGGAGGGAGTACGTGTGGAATCCAGGCAGCCGTTATGTCTACTTGTTCACCCGGAGATAATCTTATTCTTCCTCGGAACTCTCATATCTCAGCCATATCTGCTATGATATTGTCTGGTGCACTCCCAAAGTACATGATGCCTGATTATAATTGTGATTGGGATATTGCTGGTGGAATCACTTCTTCACAGGCAAGTGCTTTGTAAACATGTTCAGTGGGTAAAAAGTTGCATCTTTTCTTTTCACTTACATATCTTAAACATGATAATAAGTGAAGTACTTTTGCTATTGTTAACAGAAGAATGTAGAAATATAAAAGGTGTTTTATGGCATATATAACTCCGGATAAATATTTTAGCAGGTAGAAATAGCAATTATGGAACTGGAAATGAAAGGTGTAGAAGCTGGTGCAGTTTTGATAGTATCTCCTACTTACCATGGTATTTGCAGTAATGTTGCTGAAATATCTCAGATATGCCACTCTCACAATATTCCTCTGATTGTTGATGAGGCTCATGGTGCTCACTTTGGGTTTCATCAGCTATTGCCTAGCTCAGCTCTTTGCCAAGGTGCCGATCTTGTGATACAGTCTACTCACAAAGTTTTGTGCTCTCTGACACAGTCATCAATGTTACACATGTCAGGAGATCTTGTTGACAGAGACAAAATTTGCAGATGCCTTCAAACACTTCAAAGTAGCAGCCCTAGTTATCTTCTTTTGGCATCCTTAGATGCTGCTAGGGCACAGGTTAGTGAAAACAAAGAAACTGTTTTCGAAAAGGCAGTCAAATTGGCCATGGAAGCAAAAAGTGTGATAAATGAAATTCCCAACATCTCTGTCCTTGACACTACAAGCTTTCCTCAGTTTCCTGCTTTTGATCCCTTGAGGATCACAATTGGAATGAAACAGCTTGGTCTTTCTGGTTTTGAAGCTGATGATATCTTAAGCAAGGACTATGGGCTTGTTTCAGAACTTGTTGGGACTCAATCAATCACATTAGCATTTAATCTAGGGACTCAAAGAGAACATGTCTTGAGACTTATTTCAGGTTTGAAACATCTAGTGGCTATCTCAGCATCTACTAAATGCACAAAACACAGTGAGAATGATTGTGAACCCCTCTCACCATTTCGAAATATTAGCATGAGTTTAACCCCGAGAGAGGCTTTCTTTGCTCATAAAAGAAAAGTTGGCATCAAAGATAGCATTGGTCAAATCAGTGGTGAGCTTATATGTCCTTATCCACCAGGGATACCAGTTCTTATCCCCGGTGAGGTTATCTCAGAAGTAGCTTTGGATTACTTGCTACAGGTAAGTAACAAGGGAGCTGTTATAAGTGGAGCTTCCGATCATCTCCTGTCCTCCCTTCTTGTATGCAATGTCTAAGTGGTAAGGATGGAATAGTTTTGCAACGGCTACAAGCAAGTTCAAGATTGTGTTCTGCCACAAACTCGCCTTTGAAACAAAAACCTTGGCCTTGCAGATGTAAGAAGATTATTACTTATCAGGTTACCGATCTTCTCCTTTCCAACAGGTACGGGTGCATAGTCTTTATGTTGATTGTGAAAGAGGACTAGCTGAAATAATCTTAAGATCACAGAACATTGAACAGTGGCCGATAACTGCACTTCCATGGCATGGACTCTGCTTTCTGATCCATGATGCTGTTTGTCTAACATCAATGAAATTTTGATGTAAGCTATGCATTTGATACGTTAAAAAGTTCGCATTTTCAATCTGCCAGGCTCATGTCTTCTCCCTGAGACTCTTGCCATGGTTTTTTTACTTCTGAGGTCACTGAGTAAGTCCATGACTAGTTGCAACTTGCATCTGCTCTTTTCCTTCCTCTCCAGTACTGGAACTCTGTTTATTTTGAGTTTCTCCAAGCCAGAAAGAGATGCAAACCTACACAAGATACAGAATACTCCGATGGCAATAATGTGCTTGCAAACACACGCTCATTCTTTACAGTGATTATCAACTCATGCAGCGGCAAAACAAAGTTATGAAGCTACAAGGACAGTTGATGAGCACAGGCAAGGTTTGAGTGGCTCATGTATTGGAGAATGCTTCAAAACTGAACTTCTAACCAACCCCACTTATCAAGATTCATCAATTTTGGCAATCATCATATGTTTAAGAGCTACCAGTCCCATCACCTTCCGATTCCATACCCCCTCCCTAACTTCTCCAATCTCTTGCTGCTTTTTACACCTGGTTCTACCGAGTGATTTATCCCCGTTGTACCGTATATATTTCTTACTGTTGTATTTGTCAAATTATTAGACTTGTTCGGGAGCAACGGTGCAAATGCACCAACAGTTCATGTTTGTCTGCAGTGTTCAATCATCTCAATTCTGAAGTTAACAGGTTGACACTTAGTATGAAAATTGGATGCCAAAAGTTTCATAAGAAATCCATTTGAAGATGTCATCTTCATCAAGGGAAAATCAACAATATAAAACTGACATAATCAAACTATAATTAGAATGTGAAGAGATGGTTTTCCCTCTGGCAAATATGAATTTTAGCCAACATCCTTTCGCTACCAGGAAAGACGGCATTCATAATGCCTCCAGGTGTGGGTGATTGAGCTGCTAAATCACCCGGTAACACATCTTTGATGCAGCAAAGAAGAATGTAACTTCAATGTAGAGTTCATGCAAAACCCCCAACATCACAAGCTAGATTTTAAATTCAAAAAAAAAAAAGTAAATTCAACTTAGTAAGACACCATAAACACTAGAAAGGAAGAGAACCCACTCACAGTGGCTTCTACAGAGAAGCAATGTATTTATATCAACATATAAGCTGTAGACAACACATTCTATGAAACCTATCAAAAGCTATGTCTAATACAAACTACTACTATGAACAAATTCTTACACAGTTTCGCAAAGCAACCATCCAAAACAGTCTTCGATCCTGTATAACTTCTACATCCAACTTTGGAGACGATAAAACCAAAAACAAAAGTTCACAAAACCGCTTGTTTCTTTCAAGTACATTAGCCTAGTCACAAAAGTGTCCACTGAAGAACAAATATTCTGAACCTGACTAACAGAACAGATTGATCAGACAATAAGTTTAATTAGAGGCCAATCAAAGTTGAAGAGTCTTCTTTGACATCGCTTGAGCTACCTACTGGATCACCATTGAATCTTCTCTTAGATGCTGTTCTCTTTTTCTTCACTGGTTGATAAGCAGGAGCAGGGAGAGGATCATCATAAGTAAGATGCCTTGGCCCGCCAAGATTCAAATCAATATCCTCATCAGGACCTGCCCAGGCTATGGGATTGACTGCAACATTGCAAGGGATTTTGGCGGTCAATTCTAGATATGGGTGCAACTCTTTTAAGAAATAATGTTTTTCACAATAAGCTTAAGCAAATATTATAAGCACGGATACCACATACTACAACTGCAACAGCAAAAACATAGATAGATGCTCAATTATAGCTTTTCCCAGTCAACTTCTTTTTTTCAACTTAATAAAACCCTACATAATCTACTTTTCTAAGTATACCAAAAAAAGTTGATCTTAGGATTAAGAGCATTTACAAAGCTACTTAAAAAAATGGTTTAGGAAAATGGCTCACGCTGAACTGTCAAACCATTGAAACTATTCAAAAGTAAGTAAGAGAAGGTCATTCACCTCCAAGCTCTCGTACTTTATCCCCATTTGATGGCACTGATCGAACTTTTTTCCTGACATAGTTTTCCTGTAAGGGTCTTGGGATTTGAAATGAAAATCTCTCCATAGCAACTTCATCTTTATACTCAGGATGCTCCTCCAAGTACCTAAAGATAGCATTAATATATGAAGTAAACAAAATATCAAAAAGAATATGTTCTGCAGATTAATAGATCCATCTAAAGAATCTAAAGAATCAATACTTAGAACACAAACGCAAACAGTATAAAAAGAACAAAGAAAGAAATAATACAAAACAACAAAGGAAAGAAGAGTACTTATGAATTTCAACCATGGAACGAAGTCGCTTGCCAGAGGGAGACTCATAGTACCTGTAAAATGCTCAATGGGAAAGAAAAGCTTCAGCTAAAGAACATAAATGAAACAGCTAGCAATAGGGGAAGTATGAAACAGATACTCACACATCTGCAAACTTCGTGCTTCCTTCGCCTCTGATTCTTAAAAGTCTTTGCCACCCAGGAGGAGGCTGAGCAATATTGGGCTTATCGATTGCCCAAAGCCTACTGCCATCTTGTTCAATATCAGGGTCATCATCGCATGATACATCAGGTCGCCACTCACGAGCTGTTTCACAGACAAAAGGATCATCCAAAATATGTTCCCTGATTTCCTCATACTTTTCCTTTGTTGGTATAAGTCTCCATTTGAAACAGTTTGCACACTGAACAGTGAAAGCCCCAACTGAGGGTAAAACTCTGGATGTTTGATGGGAAAATGAGCATCTTCGTGAACGAAGAGGTTCAGATGCAATGGGATCAGGAACAGGTATAATTTCACCCCCACCATTGACTGCAGGATCATAAAGCACCAACTGTTTATTTGCATTGTCAGATGAATGATTCTCCCTATTCTCAATACAGTGGTTTTCTTCCCTTTCGTCATCAGAAACATCAATGGTGGTCTGAGAGGCCTCTGTGACAGCAGGGAATGCAGATTCATTTACATCAGTTGGTTCCCTTACTCCACAATCAAGACTACCATTGCCGTTAAAATTATTCCTTGAACCTTCTTCATGGTTCACCTTGAATTTTACTTTGAACATTCGCTGTTGCATTTGAATCCTTAGAACCTGAACATATACAAGACAATGAGCAAAGCACAAAAATTTCTCCATTTCTCATAGCACAGGGATTATTATTCAGATATGCACTGGTTTGCGTAACAGAACCCAAAAAGATATCAATCATAGTTTAACCAGGATAACAACACAATACGAACAAAGATATTAGTCACCACCAAGGTGCTCAACCATTCTGGAAGATGAAGAAATTTGTCAACATAATTGACCAATCTGAGATACCGACTGGTAACTAGTTCAAGCATATATCTTCTTTTTTTTCCTTCTGTTTTACTGATAGCCTTCTAAAACATATCAATTCATACACATAAAGACCAAACACATCAATTTCTGCTGAACAAGTACAGGCATCAAGCCAACAAAATGTTTGATGTACATACTTGTCAGGATAATAGCCTGACTATATGCCAAGGTGGCTCATTTTATTAAAATTCACGACATAAAACTCCAGGTCTCACAGATTCACTCCAAAGTCTCCCAGCTCATGAAATAGGCTTTCCATGATTCAAAAGATCTTAACAATGCAGTAATAGAGTTGTCCTGCTAAACAAGATATGAATATCCATTCAATAAAGAAGCTTAAGAGTACCTATGCATAACAATGTCAAATTACAAGCAAATAATATAATGATGAAAACAACAACAGCAAGTTTTAAGTAGGGATTGAATGGTTCTCCATCAGTGGGCTCCACAATTTCAAGTAGACGCAACAAATGCTTGGACAAATATACTAAATGCCAAAATAAGCCATATGTTAACAGCTGGACTTTCTAGAAGAAAAGGAAGAAAGCATGCTTCAGAAAGACTCCTGAGCTTTCTTATCATAAACACATTTACATGTTGTCTTCACATACATATTAAAATGCAACCAATAAGTTCCGATCAGTAGGCCTTGTCATTCTTTTTCCTTGGAAATAAACCCTTTACTCCCTTTTCTTTTGTGTTTTTGCTTTTCAGAGGGCACCAGGGGGAGAGATGTAGTTGCTATTGCTCCCCCTCAATAAAACAAGTCCATCAAAAAATAATCAAAATAACTCAAGTATGAGTATGCATACACAAAACAACTCACCTTTGTTAAATACTTTTGCAACTGATTCTTGAAACAAGCATCGGTTAACACAGACTCCAATACTTTTGAATCCCTTCACCGCTTAGCTTGCTGTAAAACACAGAATTTATGGCACATCAGACAAAACATCCAAGTAAATTTCAAATCGCACCTGTTTCATTTCTGCATAAATACAGACACAGCCTCATGTGCACTCAACACCTAAATAGAATATATGCATGAAAAGGGGAGAAGAACTTTCAACACTCTAAACCCACACAAGGGTACCCATCACCATCTATTCAAGCTACATATATACAGTAGCATGTTCCACCTTTGACAGGGGCAAAGAATAAAGCAGACCAAACTACATAGACATTCATCATTCAGGTGCAACACATAAGAGGAAAACTTCAGAAAAAATCTCAAGAATTTCTTAAAACTTCAAAAAGAGTTTTCCAAGCCATAATTGGTTTAAAAATATCAAGTAATCCAGGGGGAAAAAAAGAAGTAAAGGCTTTAAAATATGAAACAGTTAAGCAACACAACATTCTACACCACCATTTTCCAGAATCATCAACAGCATCCAAATCCTTTTACATTGGACATCAACTTATATCCTTCCACGAATGGCACCAGAACCACATAGACAAAGTTACAACCATACCTCACCCCTCTACCTCCCCAAGCTTCAGGAAAATAGAGAGAAAATAATGCATATAGTGCATTCAGCCATCCAAAAGGGAAAAAAAAAACATATACAAAGGGAACCCAACATCCAAAATCATTTTCAACCTCATTTCACGGCAAAAAAAATCCCCCAAAATCAAAACTTATAGAACCATTTAGGTACATATGGATATAAACGGAAAAAAATGCAGGTAAAAGTGCATCAGCATATAAATCTCTCCTCCATATATGTTTATGTCATCACCATTTTGACAGGTAAAAGAAAATGTATGCTATGATATCTGTAAGGCAACCGAGAAATCAACGGAAAAAAAACCAACAAATATAAACCATCTTAAAAAAAGCCATCATCCATAAAATATCAAAAAAAAAAAATCCCATTAAACACATCCATGCATGATTGATTTTAAGAGATGGGTTCTAGCTTTTACAAAAATTTAAAAAAAAAATCAAAAAAAAAAACAAGAAACAGATGGAAATTACTGAAAAGATGTGAAACAGATGGAAATTACTGAAAAGATGTGGAGGCAGATCCCAACAGAGGCTGATCAGCTTCAAAAAGGGATTTTTCCTTTTTTGGGGCCAAATTTTTTTCTCCAACTTCGCTCATATATGTTCAAAAGAACACAAAAATGCAATCTTTGTACATGGGGCTTTATACACAGGCGAAGATTAACATGGAGAAGTCTGTATGTGTAGATTTTTGCAGTGGTTTTTGGGTGCTGCCTCGGGAAGTGAGAGGAGAGGAAGAGAAGGATGAACAGCTGTGGCGAATTGTAGATTTTAGTTAATAAATTAAAGCTCGAATTTATTACTGCAATTTTGTTGTTTTAGAAAGAAAATAACAAAGATTAGAATAAAAAAATTTGGGGTAAGTATATTCTGAAACGGTGTCATGTAAGCATACACGCACGGTAATTATTGATATTTTATACATATTATGCACACGCGGTCGATAAACATTGGTATGCTAACTATTGATACGTTATATTTTATACGTGATTTAGAATGAGATGAAAACTCTAATATTTATACGTTATGCGAACTATTAATACGTTATACGTCATTTAAAATGATATGAAAAATCTAACATTTATACTTTATATGCGAATAAGTGAATTATTTACAAGTTATACGTGAATAAGGTGGTATTAGAACTCTAATATTGATAATTTATATATGTGAATACACAAATTATTTCCATATTATACGTGAATCATAATGATATTAGAACTCTAACATTAATAAGTTAGAAATGAATACATAAATACGCGAATTATTTACACGTAAATGAGAATGGTGATAGAATTCTAACATAATTAATACTAAATACGCGAATTGCAACAGAGAGGGCTCGTCATTAGTCCGCATATATAACACGGTCCCACGTTGCAAAAAAAATATTAAAAAAAAGATTGAGGTATTGAAATTACTCTTTTACCACTGACCGATGTTATTGTTTGGTACAAGCATAAATGGTATACAAATGTTTGTAACGTAAGTAAAGTGAACTAGAAATGATGTCATATAAAATTTTGAGTGGTCACACGTGTGAGTGATGACGTATGAAATTTGTTTTTAAAAAAAAGTCTTCATTTTATATTTTGATTTGTTTGGTCCCTAAACTTATAAAATCTTACAAAATAGTCTTTCGATCGTACAAAATAGTCTATCGATTGTACTATAAAAATCAGTTAAACTGTCACGAAAAATATGTAGTCGCACTAACGTCTCGACTCTATTATAGAAGTCGTCAAATGCAGTCACATGAAAACTGTAGTCATGCTAACGTTTCGATTCTATCATCAAATGTAGTCACGAAAAAAATGCAGTCACACTAACGTCATGTGACCTTTTTTCTAAGGATGAAACTAAAACTACAACCCTTTTAACACTTTTACAATTAAATCCTAATCAAAATTTCTATAGGTGAAATCAAAATCAAAATCTAAATATAAACTGTAAATTAATGGAAGAAGAATTCATTATAGTAATTCAGCCATAATAATAATCTCGAAGTTTGGAGTCAAGTATATTAGTACATGAGTGGGTTGGCCAAGGACGAGTTAGATAGATCTCAGGCAACTTCAAATCTAGAATTCGAGACATGTGGTATACAGTGGCGGAACCAGAACATATTTTTAGGGGGGCTTAATTGTATAATCGAAAAAAAAATCTCATAAAAAAAATACGCAAAAATTCTTGAGATTGTCTCATATAAGTGAATTATACTTATACGTACACTAATACAATAATTTTTTACACATTGTACACATATTTGATATTTTATACGCTAATACGCTAATTTTTTATATTTTATATAATTTTTAATAGTTTATATGCTAATTTTTTATATTTTATACGAGTAAAATTAATACGCAAGTCTTATATATGATACGGTCTCACAAGAGAATGACCCAAATAAATATATGTAACGCTAAAGTATCGAACTGACAAAAAAACTTTCTATGATGAAAATTGACAAAAAGAATTACAAGCTCTCTTATTTTTTCGTAATAAATAAATATAATTTATAAATTTAAAATTAATAAATCATAAACACAATTCACAAATATCTATTAATAAACATTCAATCACAATAATCAATTACAATTCACAAAAATATTTACAAAAAAAATTAAATATTACTAATATTAGAAAAAATAAAAACATAAAAAATTTACACCAAAATCGGTGCTAGTGGCAACGAAATAAGTTTTAGCATACTAGAATTGACTATCAATGGAGGTCCGAAACTAAATAAAAGAGACAAAAAGTTGATTTTCTATCTAGAGATATGAAATTGTGAGAAGAGAGGGAGTTTAGGAGAGAGGGTACAAGAGAGTGAGAGATATTAGAGTAAAAATAAGAATTAGATTGGGTTGCAGTAAGAAATTTTATGAAAATCACACAAGGCTTTTTTTTAACTTTGTAATAAGTAAAACGATGTCGTTTTATTTTTTTTAACTTTGTAATAAGTAAAACGACATCATTTTATTTTAAATGACGTTGTTTAACTTAAATTTAAGAATAAAAGATTTTTTAATTAGAACGACATCGTTTAAAATAAAATGACATCGTTTAACTTTAGAATGAAAAAAAAAAACGAATTCAAGTCATCTTCTTCCAGGAAAGCAAGGAAGTTCTGAATTTGTAAAGCTGCAGAGGTGGGAGGCGGGAGGCGGGCGGCGGGCGGCGGGCGACGGCATAGGGTGCTAGACTGTGAAGAAGAAATCGTATTACCTTCTTCTCCAAAAGGAAGGGCCGCCCCCCTTAGTTCCGCCATTGGTGGTATACATGTGATGCAACTGCAAGTGTGCGTGGGTAAAAAAATAATCTACCTATATTCATTTAAGTGTTTTCATCCCACAATGACGTAAAATTTGCTTTTCACCCATTCACTAGATTTTGTGTTCTAAATTAGGAAGGATTAAAAAATGGCGGGAAATAAGCTCCAATTGGCTAGTTTTTGAATCTTTCCATTTTTTGCTAAAAAACATGTATTATAGCTCATAGAAAATAGAGATTTTTCCTAAAATCTAAATTTTTCTTTTTTTCCACACTATTCACTAGATTGCACATTATTAACTAGGTTGGGTACAAAAAATGACTAAAAAATATTTTTATCAATTAGTTTTTTAATCTTACCATTTTTTTGCCAAAATGCGTGTATAATAGTTCAAAAATGTAAATTTTTAAAAAACTTTAAAAAAATTTCATATATTCACTAGATTTTACATTCTAAATTGGGAATATTAAAAAAAGGGCAGAAAAGAGCTCATATTGGCTAGTTTTTGAGTCTTACTATTTTTTGCCAGAAAAACATATATTATAACTCACAGAAAATAGAGATTTTTCCTAAAATTAAAATTTGATTTTTCAGTACTATTCACTAGATTGTATATTATGAACTAAGTTGGGTACAAAAAATGACTCAAAAAAAGTTTCGATCGACTAGTTTTTGAATCTTGCCGGTTTAGGCTATATCTCAAAAATAATGTTCATTTTTTTTTAAAAATTTAAAATTTCACACACTCACTAGATTTTACGTTCTAAATTGGGGGGGGGGGTTAAAAAATAACGGCAGAAAAAGAGCTTTTATCAGCTAATTTTTTAGTTTTAACATTTTTGGGCGAAAAAACGTGTATTATAGCTCACAAAAAATGGAAATTTTTTCAAAAATCTAAATTTTTAGTTTTTCTACAGTATTCACTAGATTGCACATTCTCAATTAGAATGAGTATAAAAAACGACTCAAAAATAGTTATGTTCAACTAGTTTTTAGGTCTTCTTGTTTTTAGCTAGTATGCGTGTATTATAGCTCAAAAACAAGTTTAATCTTTTGAAAAATTTAAAATTTTACGAATTTAGTAAATTTCACATTCTTATGGTAAAATAACAACGTAGAAAAAGAGTTTCGATCGGCTAATTTTTAAGTCTTGCTATTTTTTACCAAAAAAAATGTGTATTATAACTCACTAAAAATGGAGATCTTTCCAAAAGTCTAAATTTCTATTTTTTTTCCCTACTATTCACTAGATGTGCACATTTCAACTAGGATTGGTACAAAAATTGGCCGAAAAGAGTTTGGATTAATTTTTGAATCTTGTTGTTGTTGGCTAAATGTGTGTATTATAGCTTTAAAAAGTGTCATTTAAAAAAAATCAAACATTCACTAAATTTCATGTTTAAATTGGAAAGGGTAAAAAAAACTTCGCGAAAAGAGATTCCATCAGTTAGTTTTTGAATCTTACCATTTTTCGCCAAAAATGTATATTATAACTAACAAAAAATGAAAATCTTTCAAAAAATCTAGGCTCCGTTTGGATAGGTTTTTTTTTTAATTTTATGATGAAATTTTTTTCTTTGAATTTTTTATAAAAAAGAAATAGTTAGCAAGTGTCTGGATTGATGTGATTGTTTTGTAGGCATTTATATTGGAGAATTTTTTCTTAATAAAAGTTTGAAATTCAAATTTGAATTAATATTTTATAAAAAAAAATTTTGATTAAAAATTGTGTTAAGAAGAATTGTTATTATAAAAAATTTAAATTCAAATTAAAAATTAATATTTTATTTATAAAAATACTATAGAAAAAAATACCGTTAGCATTGTTTTTTGTTTAAAAAATTTTAGTAGAAAAAATGAGTAAAACAAACAAGTCATTTTGGATTTGTGAAATAAATCACTAACATTTGCATCCAAACGAAGCCTAAAATTTTTCTTTTTTCTACACTATTTACTAGATTGCACATTCTCAACTATGTTGGGTACAAAAAAACGACTCGAAAAGAGTTCTGATCAACTAGTTTTTGGGTCTTGCTATTTTTTAGCCAAAATATGTGTATTATATCTAAAAAACAATGTCAGGTTTTTTAAAAATTTAAAGTATTATTTTTTTTTCACACATTCACTAGATTTCGTGTGCGAAATTGGGAAGGATAAAAAATGGCAAGATATGAACTCCCATGAGCTAGTTTTTTAGTCTTCCCGTTTTTGGTTAGAAAAACATGCATTATAGCTCACAGAAAATGGAGATTTTTCTAAAAATCTAAATTTTTCTTTTTTCATGTTATTCACTAGATTGCACATTCTTAACTAGATTGGGTATAAAAAAAAACTATTAGAAAAGACTTTCAATCAACTAATTTTTGAATCTTGTTGTTTTTTGCCAAAATGCGTGTACTATAGCTCAAAAAATTTAAATTTTTAAAAAAGTTTAAAATTTTATTTTTTCACTAGATAGAGTTGCGATCAACTAGTTTTTGCATCTTGCCGTTTTTCGTCAAAATGCGTGTATTATACCTAAAAAAGAATGTCAATTTCTTCAAAAATTTAAAATTTCACACATTCACTAGATTTTACGTTCTTAATAGGTAATAGTAAAAAAATGGTGAGAAAAGAGTTCTCATTGGCTAGTTTTTTATTCTTGTCAATTTTTGCCAAAAAAAAGTTTTATTATAGCTCACAAAAAATAGAGATTTATCCAAAAATATATTTTTTTTATCCATAGTATTCACATGATTGCACATTCCCAACTAGACTGCGTATAAAAATGACTAGAAAAGAGTTCTAATCAACTAGTTTTTGAGTCTTGCCGTTTTTGGCCAATATGCATGTATTATCGCTAAAAAAAATGTCAATTTTTTAAAAATATTTTTCGCACATTCACTAGATTTCAAGATTTAAATTGGGAAGGGTAAAAAAAATAACAGCGGGAAAAAAGATCTCATTGGCTTGTTTTTTATTGCCATTTTTTACCCAAAAAACATGTATTATAACTCACGAAAATATAAATTTTTCTAAAAATCTATAATTTTCTTTTTTTCCATACTATTCACTAGATTGCACATTACCAACTAGACTGGGTACAAAAAATGACTCGAAAAGTGTTCCGATCAACTAGTTTTTGACTTTTGCTATTTTTGGCTAAAATGCGTGTATTATGTCTAAAAAATTCAATTTTTTAAAAAATTTAAAATTTCACATATTTGCTAGATTTCGCATTCTAAATTAAGAAGGGTAAAAAAATAACAGCAGGAAAAGAGCTTTCATCGACTAATTTTTTAGTTTTAACATTTTTGGCCGATAAAACTTGTATTATAGCTCTCAAAAAGTGGAGGTATTTCCAAAATTTTAAATTTTTATCTTTTACACACTATTCACTATATTGCACATTCTCAACTAGGATAGAGTAGAAGAAACGGTTCAAAAAAAGTTTCGATCTGCTAGTTTTTGAGTCTTGCCATTTTTTGGCTCAAAATGTGTGTATTATATCTATAAAAATGTCAAATTTTTTTAAAAAATATAAAATTTCACACATTCACTAGATTTCACGTTATAAATTATGAAGGGTAAACTAATAACGGTAGCAAAAGAGCTTTCATCGACTAATTTTTGAGTCTTGCTATTTTGGCTAAAAAAACGTGTATTTTAGCTCACCAGAAATGGAGATCTTTCCAAAAATTTAAATTTTTTACTTTTCATGCACTATTCACTAGATTGCACATTTCAACTAGGATTGGTACAAAAATCGGGTCGAAAAGAGTTCTAATCAACTAGTTTTTAGTGTTGTCATTTTTGGCTAAAATGCGTGTATTATAACTCATAAAAAATGTCATTTAAAAAAATTAAACATTCACTAAATTTCATGTTTTAAATTGGGAAAGTTAAAAAAAACTTTGGGAATAGAGATTTCATCAGCTAGTTTTTGAATCTTTTCGTTTTTTAGCCAAAGAAATGTATATTATAGCTCACAAAAAATGAAGATCTTTCAAAAAAATTTAAGGCTCCTTTTGGATAGGTTTTTTTTTTTTTATAATGGAATTTTTGTTTCTTTTAATGTGTTATAAAAAAAGTAATATTTAGGAAGTGTTTGGATTGATGAGATTGTTTTGTTGACATTTATATTGGAGAATTTTTTTATTAATAAAAGTTTAGAATTTAAATTTGAATTAATATTTTATGAATTTGTTTTGATTGAAAATTGTGTTAAGAAGAATTTTTTATTATTAAAAATTCAAATTCAAATTCAAAATTAATATTTTATTTACAAAAATACTATAGCAAAAATAATTACTATAGCATTATTTTTTATTTTAAAAATTTTGGTAGAAGAAATGAGCAAAATAAACAAGTCATTTTGGATTTGTGAAATAAATCACTAAAACATGTGCATCCAAACAAAGCCTTAATATTTAGTCCATGAACAACCAAAAATATTAATTATAGCGATTCAGCTCTACTTTGATTTTATGATGGTCGCATAGTGCATGAATTTCATTTCACAAAGATAAAGTACACATGATGACATGAATCATTTCTTTTCTTTTCTTATCAATTATTAAAGTTTTTACTTTCTTCAGTTCGCCCTTTAAATGCCATTTATTTCGTTATTTTAAGACACATTAAAAAGTAGGATTATCTTTAATTTGAATTTAACATATTCATAAGCACAATAAAACCGAAAGAATTAAATCTTTGTCTTACTATGTGCAGTCTGCCACATTGATTTCATTGCAATTATTCTTTACTTAAAAGCAATTTTGAAGTATTCTTTACTAATGAAAAAGTTGATATTGAAAAGTAGTCATTCAGGTGCTCCTGAAAACAACTTTTAGCTTTTCAATATAGGAAAAACAAAAATATCTTTCAATTTTTTGGAAAGATCTAAAATAATATGCCTTTTTCATAAGCAATCTAGAAAAATGTGATGATTATATTTACCTCCTATATGGTAAAACAAAACTACAAATTAAGTTTGGTATTTTTACCGTGTTATGATTACCCTTTGACCTAATATCTATTGAAGGAATTAGTGAAATCACCAAAAAACACACACTTATAGTTTTGAATGATAAAATGAAAAGAATATAATCACTTATTCACTTAAAATAAAAAGAACCCATATTAATTCTAATTTAATCTGGTGAAATAATGATGCTAATGGTATTTTTGAAAAAAAAAATTTAATTTTTTTTAGTTTATATTTAATATGCTGGAAAAATAAAATGAAAGAATCCAATTATTTATTTACTTAAAATGAAAAATAAATAAAAAGAATCTAAATTAATTATATATTTAATTTGGTAATGGTGTTAATGGTGTCAGACCATATTTTTTTAATGTTATTAGTTTATAATTAATCTAGTGAAAAAATAAAATAAAAAGATCACAATTACTTATTTACTTCAAATAAAAAATAAAATGAAAAGAACCATCATTTACTTTAATTTAATTTGGTAATGGTGCTAATTGTGCAACTTGTGGGATTATCAAGTCAATTTAGATATGAGTAACTAAGTTTTATTATGCAGCAAAACTTATAAACAATGTGTACAAAGTTTCTCATAATTCATATTTCAGTCTTTTCTACAAAATATTGTACTCTAAGAATCTAGATTCTCAAGAAATACATCAATGGTTTCATCCTTAGTGAAGAACTTGAAAAGTGGTGCAAACACAATTCTCAAAAGCTGTCTTTGTTTGAAGACTAGATTTAGTTTTCTTTGTTTTAAGGTGTAGTGGAATGTGCACAAAGAGAAAAGAGAAAAAGCTTTTAACCATTGAAGCCGAGACATCATGATACTTTAAGCTAATGTCCAACCATTTGAGCTGGATTTAGCTCAACTTCTTAATTATACAAAACCTGCTTCAACCAACAGTTGAGGTTCAAAAAACACATCTTTTGAGAAGTAACTCTCGAGTCAAGAATGAGAGTTAACTCTTTTCTCAGTTTCTGGTTTCCTTGTTTCACTTTCAACAACATCAACAGGGACTAAAACAAGACGCTCAGCAGAGGAAGTGCAAAGTAGAAGTAAGGTTGGCAATTGCTATCTTACAAACTCGCAACTAGTCCAAATATCTCACTCCTGTTTTTGCTCTCACTAGTTCAACTAGAATCTCAATTACTGAAACACCGCACGTCAAATCCCACGAGCATTCTTCAATTAAAATCCACCAAATTTGTTAATTTCTATAGCGTAGCGGGCGACTGCACAAGAGAAAGAGATATAGATATGAAATGAAGCATCCCATTAAGAGGTGTAAGACCACGGTAACGAATAGACTGCGCAGCAGGAACGCAACAACATCCGACAGACACACGCGATACCAACAGATAGATCCAGATTTATCCAGAAACATATAGCAAGCAGATGCAACGAGTTGCATACGGTCAGAATACTGAATGTTCATGCTTACGTCACAGTTGTTCAAAATTAATTATATCCAGCAACAAAAGCATTACTTGGGAATTCAAATCTACCAAAACTTCTACTATCAAATCCTTATCTCTGTCCTGAGAATACCATGAGGAGCCTGACAACTATTTGGCAACACACAATCTAAAATAGGCTATTCAACATTTAGGGATTATCCCCAACCAAAAAAATAAATAAATAAAACCTTAATCCAGCAAAGAGGACAAGGGATAGAGAACCAGCTCATTCTTCCCCAACTTATTTACCTGAGAAGGCATTCACTCTCGAAAGAAGTATGACATCAGAAAGGGTAAAACAACCAAGAAGGAAGAAAACAAGGGCCACAACTTTCAAGGTTTGGTTAATCTCTATAAATAACCAAGTCATTAGAGCCAAGCAATTCATCAGCAACAGAAGTTTGGAACAAAATTTTCCATTCAATATAACACTCGGGGTTTCTTAGAAATTTAAGGTAACCTATGTACATCCAACAACTATGAAAATCACTTCATCCCAGGAGGGTTGGTAGCCTTGTCCAATTAATCATTATTAGTTTAGTTTTCTATCTACTCTTGGTAAAAGTATTTCACAACATCAGAAGGAAGATGAACAGAATCCTCGACATACTTCACAAAAAAGCTCAGTTCAAGAAACAGGGGCACAAAAAAAGGGAGTTGGAGCCAAAGGCAGTCAAAGGGATACAAAACTTCAAAAGAAAGTGGAGAAATCTTCAAGAGCTAATCTTCCTAGAGAGCATTCCATTGCTGAAAATTTCAGAATAAAAATATATCTAACTGGATATGAAGCAACTGAAACAGAAAAGCAACAGATAAGCTGCAGTTCTCATTGCCAGATAGCCAGATACACAGAGTCACCAAATAACAAATTGACAGCACCAAAGAATAAGAAACAGCGATGCTAAAGTCAAGAAATTTAAGCACTTGTATAATAAGTCCAGTGCAAAGTACTAGCACCAGACATTCTTACAAATGGAGAACCATTAAGAGAAGCTTTGTGGCTTTCAATTTATACTGTCCTTGATAACCAATTCAGTAGTTCTAATGCATCAGTACATGCTAACCTAAATTAGGTTGTATTACACAAAATGAGGCTTATAAAAATTGAATAAACAAAACAATAAATGTAGGACAAAGATATAACAGCCTAACAGGGAAGAGAACTGCAAAATATAGTGAAAATCATAACCAACACGCTGACCACAAAAAGAAGCATCTAATGGCACGCTTGTGATAAAAGATGAGACTTCATGCCCATAAGTTATCAAATAATATCAGTGATTAAAAAGAACTGAAGTCTGAGATATTTATTGCATGAACTCTAGTAAAGGCTAGATTATGTGTAGGTAAGCCCAAAACATAACAACACATAAAAAAGAAACACTTAACTCTCTGACAAAGAAAAGCATTGAGCTCATCCACCATAACAGAATTACAGAGCAAAACAGGACCAGATATCCTGCTAGAAGACCTGGAAAATTCATTTGGTGATATACACACTAGACAAGATCCTATGTTATATGGACTGGGTGCCTGCAACTTGTAGGGCTATCTACCTAGATGTCTGATTCGACAAACCTCTAAATCAACAATATGGGGACACATATCTAGACCCGGACAAAGGCAAATAAATACGGCCACAATAACAGTGAGTGTTAATACTCAATTGAATCTTCATCTACCTCTCAATGTCATTAATAAACCTTCCCATCTCCTGAAACTCAAGAGTCCAACTATGATTGTAAGACTCAATTGAGAATCATCCACCTCTCAATCTCATCAATTGACCTTCTCCCTTTCAGTTCCCATCTCTTGAAATTCCTTGCAACACCTATCCACAGATCCATTGCATCATCTTCTCCCCTTCTTTAGTCATGGCCATCAACAACAATTTGAGAGGAAAGAATTTTTGATGCAGCAACTTGATTCAAGGCACCGGATGGAAATTGACCACATACAGTATATATTCCACACCTGAATACAAGCAACAAGAAAGCAAACAACTTCTATACCTCTAGACGTAGAGAAGAGGTACATTCTCTCTATTTGATATCCCAATGAAGATACAGAAGAAGAAGAAGAACAGTAACAACTAAGCCTTTATCCTACTATGTGGGGTCGGCTACATGAATCATACTTTGCACTTGTATTCTTTTATATTTAATTATATCATATCTTTTCTAATCGTTTCTTAATGGAGATGCAGAATAGAAAATCAATAAATATGAGTGTTTGTATATATAAAAGCCAAAGCTACAGTACCTCAATTTTGATATCTTAATGCACCACCATCAAAGAAAGCAAACAGCAAAATTTACTGCCTGAGAGAAATGTTCAGCCACTCCCAAGAATGTCTCTGTGGCTAACCATAGGCCTATATCAACTCAAAATATTAATTAAACCCAAAGGAGCTCGTCCAGCAATATTCTAACTAATTCCGGCTACCTAAAGTTTTCTTCTTTTTATTTTTAAAGTTAGCTACAAGAGGTTCAAATAAAAATATAAAAACCTATTAGCTAAAAACAATAATCTGACTCAACTTTCTTTGATGGTTCTCTAACAAACCAAGAAATTACCATACTCATCAAAACAAATGCAAAAGCACACAAAGCATACACATGATGCGATCCATTCCCGTTGATATTGCTCAAGATAATGATATGATCAATGACCACAATTCCATATTCAACTGAATGAAAAGCTAAATTGTACATAAAACCACCATCCAACAAACAATCAATCAAACAAACAGAGGCTAAAGAAACACATAAACACACCAAAACAAGGTTGATCGATTGAGACATAATATTACCAATGCAAAAAGCTAATTAATTGAAATCATACTATTAATTTCAGGTAATCAAAATCCAACATACCTAAACAAAACCATTAAAGGCCATTAAAAACAACACAATCCCACTTAACTAAAAGAAAACCCAACTCCAAAATCGATAAAACTAAACACCATGCGTCAATTCGACTGATATATCACCGACCCATTAAAGATAGATAAATAAAAATCCGATTTTTAAACTCCACTTCATTAACATGGGTCAAAACCCCAATCTTCTTCAGACAGGGCTGAGGAGCTGAGACCAAGAAGGCTTGGGTTCGCTGTTCATTCCAACAACGATGATTAAAGGGATGAATCCATAGTGAGTGACAACTTTAGCTTTCTTGAGAGTCCAATTTGTCCAATCTTTGATCAACTTCAGTTTTAACCATGAACCATCTTCTTCTCCTCCGCCAGTCAAGGCCTTGTTCTTTGCAGACTTGCCACCCTTTGGCTTTAGAGCAACCCTTGACGCCATTCTTTTGATTTTTCTCTGAATTTCTCTGCTTCTCTTTTAGTTTCTGTGTCTTTTATGAAAGGGTTTGTCGGTATATGAATGCAAAGCCCTAATAAAAGTCGGGAGCAATTTGATCAATTTCTTGGTTTTTCTCAAAAATTATTTAATTACAATCCGAGTACTTTTATGTTTTGCTATTTAGTTAGGGTGAGTCCCTTGAATTCTATCGATATAATTAGTGAGCCCTTAATTTTCGTAAATTGTATAATTGTTACCAATGTATTGAAATCAAAATCAACTATACTAGCTTTTCCGACACCAGATCTTCTGTCCAAGATTTTGTCTGTCTTATTCTGTCTTAATTAAAACTACGTCGTATGGTTTAATAATCTCTTGGTTAGGGTCTAATAATTGTAAAGTAATTTTAATGATATTTATGCATTTAGTCCCTACTTTTAATGAAACTACGTAATTTTGAACGATAGACAGAATAAGACTGGATAAATATTAGACAGAGGATCTGGTCTCAGCTTTTCCATTGCTCTATATTGATGATGTGTGTTTTTGCATAGCTCTTATTAACATTATTTGTTACAAAAGAAAATAAAATAATAAAAGTATATTTGATTTTGTATTTTTTTTATACTATGTTATGTTGTGAGATTTTTCACATATTGAGTGTTTAATTTTTGTGGACTTATGAACTCATTCTTGGTGTGTTAGGATTATTTGTGACTCTAATGATGGTGTAATATGATTTAATCTCCTCCATATAGTTATATATTTTTGTTTCATCTTATTTACTTAATTTTATATGGTGTAGTAATTTGCTAAATTTAATAATTGTACACTAGTGCACTCTTATGGTTTACAAGACCTTCCAGTAGTTTTTATATAGATTTTTTTTAAAACATACTCACCTTCATATGCATTCTCCAAATTTTGAACTTTAAAACTGAAAGTTAGAATGCTAATTTCTTAACCATTAAACTAGCTCTAATAGTTAGTTTTTATATAGGTGAAGTTAGGTTCTCCCTTAATTTTACAAAGAGTAAATCTTGATTAAATCTAATAGTGATGCAGTAATACGTTCTTATGATTTGTAGGATTTTCATGTAATCCCTATATATAAATTCAGTTGAATCTCTTTTTCTTTTAAAGTAAGTACGAAAAAATTAAATATCTTGTTGACTGCCAAAAAAAAAGTTAAAAGAGGTTTGCCTTTATGGTACATTGTTACTTGTGTCTCATACCATCCATTTTACATTATGAAAAAGAAGATAAGATCCTCTATCTAAGATGATCTCTATCATATTCTATCAAATGTTTAAAACGACGTAGTTTAACTTAAATTAATGACTAAAATTATAAATATCACTAAAATCACTCTATATATATTAGACTCTAACCAAGGAATGAGGAGCTCGGATCTCCTGTCTAATTCACTCCCTGGCTTATTCTGTCCAGGACACTAAACGACCTAAATCGATATAAATTTTGCAAAATATTAATATTATTTGTTATTATAGATGAATTACCCACAGTAATTAATTTACTAACCTAAACGTCTCAAACCTCTCCAACTACTTCAATCTTCTTCGATTAAGTTTCAGATATGAGGCGATCGACTCCTTATGACCTACTCCACAGTCCTCTCTACCTAAGAAAACTCCACAGCCATGGATCCATACAAGGTAAAGAACTACTCTAATAGTATTTTTATTACATCCCGTTGTTTTTTAATGTAATTTCGCCATTTTAGTATTTGGTTCATTCAAGATGATGGATTTGAAATTGAAGTTTAATTAGCTCCTTGTATGTCTATGTCACGAAGAGTATCAATTTCGAGCGAAAGACGATTTCAAGTTTCGAAGTGGTTTTTTTTAAAAATCCTTTTTGACGATTTCAAGTTTTTACAGATTTTGTAGTCGTTTTTTAAATCCTTTTTTACTATTTGAAGTTTTTACGAATTCCATAAACGAGTAAAGGCTACTGTTATTGCTAGAGCAACTATTTAGCTTTTAGAGCAATAAATTACAGATATTCCAACTTTACCCTTAATCAATCAACTCTTTATATTTTCTCCACTGTACAACTCATCTTTATCTTTTTTCTACCTTATCATTACAACTTATCAATTCTTTATAACATCTTCCCGTAAATTTTGCTTTCTTCTCCTTTACACTGATTTTCTCCCAAATTTTTATTAATATAATATTTATTTTCACCCTCAAATTATAAGAAAAAAATTATTTAAAAAATATATATATAAATATATATATATATATATGACACTTATTTCTACTAATAGATTTTATTGTTCTCTCAATTAAATTATAAATATTAACCAATATATACGTAAAAAAATTTAGACTCAATTTGTTTACCATTATTTTAGTGTTTTATTTCATAAATTATTTTTTTTAATTTTTTATCAAAATTTGTAAAATAAAAAAAATAATGTTACAATAATTATTTTTGTTACAAATTTTTTTATATAAATAAATTATTAAATTTAAATTTAGATTTTAAAATTTTAATAATAAAAATTTCTTTCTAAGACATTTTTTACCAAAATAAACTCATAAAATATTAATTTAAATTTAAATTTTAAAATTTTGATAATAAAGAATTCTTGCTGCCTTAATTATATTATGAGCAAATTAACATTTCAAAATAATAATAGATCACAAGGAAAACAATTGCTCAGAATAAAAATAGAAGTGAATATATGCATCCACATTCTAAAATAAAATTTATTGCTATTTTATTATTTAAAATTTATGAATTAAATTGTAACATAAAAAAATACATGAAATCGAGATTTCTATTATATATATAGTGGTGGTGTCTTCCTTTTAAATTTTAACTTATGCGAATTATTTTGATAAAATATTAATATGAGAAGCGTTATTAGAAATAAAAATAATAATTTATAGTTTCCATATCTTTATGTTTAGTATTTTAACAAAAAATATTACTCAACTTGGATTGAGTATTTTTTTAGTTTTATAGTAGAATTTTTTTGTTGAGGTTTGTTATAAGAAATAAATATTTTGGAGGTGTTTGGATTGATGAGTTTGTTTGGTGGACATTATATTCGAGATTTTTTTATTAATAAAATTTAAATTTCAAATTTGAATTAATATTTTATGAGTTTATTTGGTAAAAAAAAGTTTTAGGAAGAATTTTTTATTATTAAAAATTTAAAAGTCATAATTTATTTATAAAAATATAAAAAATATTGTATTAAAAATAATTACTGTAACATTATTTCTTGAATTTGAACACTCTTAATTAATAATTAAATGTCATCAATATACATGAATCATAAAACTCAAAGAAAAAATGGAAGGAAGAAAGGGCAATTAGCTCCTTTAAAAATACGAACCTCGTTTGTTTTTCTTTATAATATAGACCATAAGTAAACTCCAATACTAACTTCAACCATATTATATAACACACAGCAATAATTAAGCAAAAAAACAGAATAAAAGGATATATTTTCCAATAAATTATTAAAGATAGTGTTCCAAAATGCGTTTTCTGTCTCACAAAATATTTCATTCGTGCTTGGAAATGAAATACCATTTAGAACCTGAAAGAGGCAATTCCTATTTTCGGCCCAAGCTTGAAATCGATGGGGGTTGAGAGGGGCAATTCATGTTTCCGTCCAAGGCTTGAGATTGATGGTGGTTAAGAGGGAAAATTCCGGTGGCGGTGATCGAGAAGAAAAGAGGTACGCGATGAGGGGCAGATTCCATGTTACACAAGGATAGACACAAGAGAATGAGATGAGAGCGTGAGAGAAAGGCGACAGAGTGATCCAAAGAGAGAAACAGAGACACCTTATTGATATTTAGGGTTAGAAGAGGCAACTTTCTTTCATTTTTTTTAAGATTTTTGTTTTTTTAAAAAAATAGTAATAACTAATGATATAATATAATAACATAATGACATTATTCTTAACTGTTGGTATGCTTGAAGGTGATATTAGCGTTTCTTGGACAATGGAACTCATCACTGAAGGCGTTACGGACGACGAAAAAAATCATTACAAGATTGGCAAGCGTATGAGAAAAGTCGGAGAAGCGTTAGTCTTCCAGGCAGGCGATATAGCTTTGAAAGTGTGGCCAATTTTGAGTTATTCGATTCGATTTGTTCATTTTGAGTATTTCTAAACGTAAATTCAAAAACCAAACTAAATTCAATTCAATTTGAATTCGAAGAACTCGAAAATCGAACTGATTAACACCCCAAACTAGAGCCCAAGCCTAGCGTCTCCTCATAATAACCTGCCAACCTAAGGCTTCTTCGCAGGTCAAAAAATCCTTCTTTGCACCTAAAAAGATCTTTGTCACCGATTGGACATCCTTCCTGCTCCAGACATTGATTACTGGCAATCATATATTTAAGGCCTACACTAATTCATGCATGTAACATGTAGAGCATTAAAAATTGTAGCCATTTCACAATTCAAGAAAACAAAAGAAATAGGATATGCTAGGCCAGAAATCTTTTCAAGATAACCGCTTCACAATTCATAGTGACACAGTGGCTAACAATGTCGATAACCGCTGCTTTATATATCCTCTACTCTAGAGTCTAGACTCTACTCTACAAAGCTATTTCACAATTCACCCCACAAGTAATACTAATACCCTCGTCGTTTTTTCCTATTTCCATCGTTCTTCACCACTTTTATTTTCACAAAATCTTTCACGAAAACCAAAAGAAAGAGTAATTGATGCAGTTCGATGCGGCACTTTCTTGTTTGTACTTGAAAGTGAAGAGGAACCAGAAACCCTAGATAAAGTAAACCCATTACAATTTCTTAAGAAATAAACAATTTAATTTGCAAAAAAGAAAATAAGAATTAAGAATTCGGAAAGAATATAACGAAAAAATTAAAAATTTACAAATTAGTAGTAACTTAATTTTTCTTGATGTAGTTCTTGATGCGGCACTTTCTTGTTAGTACTTGAAAGTGAAGAGGAACCAGAAACCCTAGATAAAGCAAACCCATCCTGCGAAGAAGCCTTAGATTGGCAGGTTATTACGAGGCGACGCTAGGCTTGGGCTCTAGTTTGGGGTGTTAATCAGTTAGATTTTCGAGTTCTTCGAGTTATTCGATTCGATTTGTTCAGTTTGAGTATTTCTAAACGTAAATTCGAAAACCAAACTAAATTCAATTCAATTCGAATTCGAATAAATCGAAAATAATATTTGAATTTAAAAATTAAAATTTAGTTCGAATGAACTAAATTCGCACAAACAAACTGAACTTGAATTTGGTTTTAACTTAAATCAAATTACATCACAATTTAGTATTCAAAACAATAATTTAGTTTAATATTATATACAGTACTACAAAATGAAGCTATAGCATCACTTTCATAGCAAACCTTTAAAAGGTATTGCAAGTGAGAAAATTTTTAAAAAAGTTGCAATACTTTGAAATAAGTGTTGCATATATAAGTTTAATGAAACACATGTAAGCAAGTGTTGCAATTTTTATAAAAGAATGCAATACTTTTTTACTAGTGTTGAATTTAGTATAGACATATACAATACTTCTTTACAAGGTTGGTTCATGGTTGTGAACATAAATGTGAAAAAGGCTTTGAGTTTTACACCCGCTGATCTAATCACAAATTTTCAACAAATTAATTATAATAGTCAACTTATAGGAACAATTTTCTCTAGCCAACTCCCCTAACTCGTTTTGATAATCGTCGTGATAAAGTACACTCTATGATCAGTGCTGGAGTAGTCTTTGTGAGTCGAACTCCAGTCGGAATCCAATTAGCCTATGGTGCCTCCAACTATTATCACGGTCCTGAAGCAGCACTGTCTCTACAAAATCTTTTCTCTAATCCAGCTAACCAATCCAGGGTAATGTTTGATTCTATGCTGAAGATAAAAGTTGCTAAACAGATACAGTTTTTCTGTAAGCTCATTGACGACAATAATGACCAACTAAGGTATTGTGGCTTTGTTGAGTTGCCTAAAAGAGATGCGGGTGGGGATTGGGTAAATGAAGAAAAATTTTGATAAAAAATGGACAAAATAGATAAATCAAATTGAATTTGTGAAATAAAACACTAAAACAACAGTAAACAAATGGAGCCTAAATTTTTTGAAGTATATATTGGTAAATATTTTATAATTTAATTGAGAAATAATAAAAACTATTAATAGAAATAAGTGTCATATTATTTTTGTGAGAAAAAATAAAGGAGAAGAAAGAAGCAGCTATGGGAAGATGTTAGAAAGAATTGATAGGTTGTATTGATAAGATAGAAAGAAGATAAGGATGAGTTGTCTTGATAAATAGAGAAAAGATAAAAAGAGTTGATTGATTAAGGGTAAATTTGGAAGATGTGTAATTTATTGCTCTGGAAACTAACAGTTGCTCTGGCAATAACAGGAACCAACGAGTAAATGGTCTTCTTATTTTGGTATTATTATTATTATCATTTATCATTCGTCGATAGCTGATTTATCCTTCAGGGGTTGTTTTAAATCCTCTAATCAATGTAGTTACATAGTTGGTTAGTTACTGAATTTCTTCTTGGGTAAGAAACAGAGAGAAGTAAAATGAGGAGATTGTATAGTTTAGTATTTTTGGTGTAACTAATATATATTTGAAATCTCAGTATATCTCGATAATAAAGCTTAGAGATATCCTCTTGGTGTGTCGTTTTGTACCAAATTAATTATCTTACTCTCAAACAATAAATCTAGTATAGTACGAGTAAGGTCGATCCCACGAGGAACAACACTATCTTCTAATTCAATTAACTTGCCGAATCGTAATAACAATTTAATTAATGAGTAAAACAAGTAAATTAAAGAAATCAATTACGGAAAAAGCAAATAACAAAATAATAAAACTCAGAAATTAATTAATCCAAAGAAAGATCCAGCTGTAAATAAATCCACACTAATCAACGCTCAATTGTTCATTAACTCAAGGGTAACAATCTCTATTTAATCAGTTAGTTATAGATTACCGAGAATCAGCTCTGACATAACCCAATTCTTCCTTAATTATTCGTTAATTGACAAGTATCAGCTTGACTCAATTAATTCCCTATTTATAACACAACCCGGCCGGAATCAGCCGAACACCAGATTTAATGTTATAAAAGCATTAAGAAGTGAAGAACCCAACTCTAACAAATCATATCATGAATCAGCATGCAACAGTTTGTTAACCAATTATTTCTGTTTACCGAGACAGTAGCTTCGCCACTAATTAATCTTACTTATCAAATCCAGTGACTTGACAAGGGATTAATTGGCTCTACCTAATTAGATTAAAGGTGGCCAATCTTTAATTAAATTAGGCAATGAACTTTAGGCTTAGAAAACTCTTGGAATCAAATATGAGGAAGTTTATGAAGAACAATTAGATCTCACAATTTATGCATAAATTAGTGCTTCATTATCTACAGCCAGACAAGAAAACTACTCACTAAACATAATTGAAAACAAAACAAATTAAATATTAAAAGGAAATTTAATTAATACTGAAAATATAATTCAGAACGGCCGTCGTATGGGGCATACGACGGGCTCTGATTCCTGGAAACAAGAAGTCTGCAAACCCAGCAACGAGCTGCGCCAGAAATTCCAACTAACTGTCAAACTGTAATCGAAAAGTGTGTCTTAACCTAATTAACCTTCTCCTTATATAGGAGAGAAAAACAATAACTTCCTAAACCAAATCAAACAAAGAATCTTCATTGTTTCCAAAACCATCAAGCCACAAGCGGCTGTAAAAAGTAAATTTCCTATTCGCTTCTAACACCAATTTGGTAAGTGTTTAGAGTCGTTCTCTTCACCATCTCTCCTCAGATTCGTCTCCACTTCCTTTTATGCTCTACAAATCTCCAAATCCGTCTCTTTCCTTCCAAAACGATTCAATTCTTCAAGCCTCCAAATCTGCACATATTCACGACATTAAGTACATATTTCCACCCCACAAAGTATTCAAAAAAAAGGTAATAAACTGAACATTTATGTGCTTATCAAGATCCCCACACTTGAACAATGCTTGCCCCTAAGCATTCAAACAAAAACTGAAAACAAACAAATCAAACAAACAACCATCTTCCCCAAATAAGCATCACTCTGACCAAACCAAATATATATTTTTTCAAACAGTCAAGTTTAACTCCAGTAACAACTTATGCATCATCAAGTCCTCCAAGTCAAACTACAAAAATTCTGAGTAACCTTTACAAATCTCTCCAAACACTCACAAGATACTCAAGATTGGGTTCAGCCACTCAATAAAATCGCATATGGAAAATTTCAACAAACTTGCAAATATGTCACAAGACAATCATAACATTAAAATTGAACAGGAATCAAAAGGTCTTTACAAAGGTTATAATGGGGCTAGGGTTTAACAAGGTATGTTTTACGACAGTCTAAAAGGCTTAAAAGAAACAAGTAAGATGTAAGCAACACTTGTAAAAACATCCCCACACTTGAATTTCACCAAGTCTCAAAATCTCAAACTCCTTAAAACCAATTCAGCACAACATACTCTTCTTTTTTTTCCTTCTTCTTTCACCAGCAGCTAATGTTTTTTTTTTCTTTCAATTTTGCTGCATTCTTTCTTTTTTTTTTCATCAGCAGATCACACATTTTTTATTATCGCTGCTTTTTTTTCCTTCATTTCCTTTGCCATAGTTTAGGCAAACAACACAGACAAAATCCGCATATTTTCTTTCATTTTCTTTCCTTCCTGTCCCAGTGCCGTTTGGGCAAACAATGGGCTTCTGAATTTCAGTTCAGAAGACATACTGAAATCCTTTCACACAGAGACAAAAAATATGCAATATTCTACATTTAATCCAAGTGGAGAAAACAAATCATATGAAACTCAGCTACTTACACCTTAGGGCCAAAAGAAAGCTAAAAAGGTCTTAGGCAAAAATTTTCAGTTGTGTAAATGCAAAGAAAGGTTCAAGGCTCAAAATGGTTAACTAAGGGTAGACGTAAGGGTAGATCAGAAAATTAAAGTCAAAACGGGCGAAATCCTAAGTGCCTTTATCATTTTCAAATTCAATTTCAACACATGATATCCGTGCACAATAACACAAGTTCAAGAAATCAACCATGCGCAATTTGCACTCAATTCAAAGAATAATTCATATAAGCATGAACAAAGTGGTCATTCAATGCTTGGCTCAAAATCCTCACTTAAAGGTGGGCAAAAATACTCAGAATCCGTAGTCATCATACTTGGAATTATACTCAACTATCACAATCCATTACTATGAATTAAACCATAACTAAATTTCCTTTTCAAAAACAGTTTGGCTAAGAATGCTTATAACGGGAAAATAGTTCTAAAAAGAACAACCTAAACAACTAAAATTGCAAAACTGTAAACTAAAATTGAAAAAATTTTCTGATTTTCTAATTTTCTATTGTTTTTGTATTTTTTTAATATTAACAAGAGTAAAGTAAAACACATAACGTAAAAACCCTCCCCACACTTAGACAAGAACATGTCCCCATGTGAGAAGAGAAACACACAAAACACAAAAACTACACGAAAACAGAAAAGAAAAACAACAGTAAAGATTAGGGACAGCCTGTTAGGTTGAGGGTGGCGGTGGTGGCAAACGAACTTGCAAAATCTGGAGAATCTCCGCTTGAGCAGCACGGATATCGGCGATAGCGGTTGTCAAATGAGTGATACGCTCATCAGTGTCCGCGTATCCAGCAGCAATGGCAGAAACCAGCAAATGTAAATCCTTCACATCCTGTCGTAAAGCGGCAATACCTGCAGAGGGCAAATTGCTCGAAGGTGGATCCCTCGGCTCATTAAAACACAGGTGACCATCCGTTTCAACTAACAAACCAGCAGACTTCAAGTAGGGAATATCAATTGCAGAAGAAAGACAATTATTAGGCCAAGTATGACGAAACGGCACAGAAACGGGATCACGCGATAACAGAATAGCAACGATATGACCTAAAACCAGATTCCGCTTATCATTTTTGGAAGCTCTATGCCACACAAATGTAAACCAATAAGGAAGACTCAATTTGACTGCTCTTTTCATAGCCCACAATATGATTAATTCATGCGAGGACACGACTGTGGTTTGATCATTACGACCAAACAATGTGTAAGCTAGGAACCTATGCGATAAAAGTAAAGCAGGGTCAGCTATAAAGTGGGCTCTATAACGAGAAGGTTTGTACGAATCGGGGTTAGATGGTGCAATCTCTTTCCAAAAAACAGCCAAAGGAAATTTGGTGTTTGTGTTTGTTGGTGAACGGCGCCAAAATTTGGTGTTTGTTGGTGAACGGCTGAAAGATAGGGTAAATGGCGCCTCCAACGTTTTCTGTTAATGTAGTAGATGAGGAAACTGGAGCCTTACCCTTTTCCGAGGCTGTCGCACGTCGAGGGGCTGAAGTGGAAGGCGGTGGTGGGACCGAACGAGCAGGGGTCTGAGCTGCGATTCGTTGCGATTGACGCCGGCTAGCGGTGGATGGCGTGAAGGGAACCTGTATTGGCGACCTCTCCGCGTCGGAAAGAGAGATAGTCGTAGGAGAACTGGAATCCGAATGGATGTCGGAATCAGAATTGGCGGCGGCAGTTGAACTGCCGGAATCGGTATTGCTGACGTGCGGCATAGCATGCTTGATCGCAGCTTGTTTGCGACGTTTCGCCGGCGGTGGTGTGGGCGAGGCTGTTGCGGCCTGAGGGGTAGCAGCGCGAGGTGAGGATGGCGTAGAAGGGGAAGATACTTCCGGAGATGGCGTGGGTTCTGGGGGCGGAGATGCAAACTTCACATTCACCATCTCGTATGGGCTAACGGCGATGAAGAAAGCAACGGGGAATATGAAGAAATGGTGGCGCGTGTATGTGAGGCGGCCGGCGTGTCAGTAGGGGACAATGGGAATTACGGCTAGGGTTTAGGAAACAAGACAAAAAGAATAAAAGATTTAGGGGACCACTTGGATTTTGTTAATAAAGTCTTATGGGCTTATGTTAGAAAACTAAAGGCATGTAAGTACTGGGCCCGAATCCCATGGAGAAGGACATGTCTCCAATCCCCATTACTTAATCCACCAACTCCATGTCTGCAACTAATCTGACTCTACGTTGTAGACCACGAATTAACACAAATCCTAAACAAAAAGACAACCTTTATTAAATGGGAAAGCAGTAATAAATCAAAATAAAATTAAAATAAACAAACGTGCGAGAAAAATAAAAAATAAATAAAAATAAAATAAACGTGGGTTGCCTCCCACAAGCGCCATTATTTAACGTCTTAGACTAGACAAATTCTGACAGCTTAAGGAATGTTTGGAAATAGCTGCAGTTCTTCTACAACTTCTATTGGAACTGCCTCGTAAAAGGGTTTAAGCCTCTGTCCATTAACCTTGAAGACTTTCCCAGTATCTAAACCTTTTATTTCCACAGTCCCGTTTGGGCAAACCGCAACTATCACAAAAGGACCAATCCACTTAGACTTCAATTTACCCCCTATGAGTCTGAGTTTGGACTGAAACAACAAGACCTTGTGACCAACATGAAACTCCTTCTTTCGCAAAAGGCGATCATGGTGAAGTTTTGTGCGGTCCTTGTACCACATAGCATTATCATAGGAATCCAAACGCATTTCCTCTAATTCCTTCAATTGAAGCTGCCTCTCTTCCCCACTCTTACTAACATCCATATTGAACTGTTTAATGGCCCAATATGCCTTGTGTTCAACCTGTACAGGGAGACGACAGAGCTTCCCAAAAATAAGGAGATACGGGGACATGCCAATAGGAGTCTTAAATGCTGTCCTATAAGCCCATAAAGCATCATCGAGACGAAGACTCCAATCCTTCCGAGAGGGGTTCACAGTTTTCTCAAGAATCTGTTTGATTTCTCGATTTGAGACCTCAGCCTGCCCGTTAGACTGGGGATGGTAAGGAGTGGTGAGGCGATGATGTACACCGTATTTGGACATTAGAGCTTCAATGGTGCGATTGCAGAAATGAGTTCCGTTGTCACTGATTACAGCACGAGGAATTCCATAACGGCTAAAAATAGTGGACTTTAAAAATCCTTCAACCACTTTAGAATCATTAGTGCGAGTGGTTTTGGCTTCCACCCACTTCGAAACATAGTCAACAGCTAAAAGTATGTATATATTGGAACACGAACTAGGAAAAGGACCCATGAAATCCATACCCCAAACATCAAATATTTCACATACAATTATAGACAATTGAGGCATTTCATCACGTTGGGTAATGTTCCCTAACTGTTGACAACGTGGACAGCTCTTACAGAACAAATATGAATCACGAAAAATAGATTTCCAGTAAAACCCACTATCAAAAACCTTCTTAGCTGTTCGTTTAGGACCAAAGTGACCCACAGGCAAATGAGTGACAGTGTTGCAAAATATCATTAACTTCATCTTCTGGAATACATTTTCTCAAGATTTGATCAGATCCAATATTCCACAAATAGGGTTCATCCCATAAGTATTTTGCGTCACTTTGAATTTTTAGTTTCTGTGCATGTGTAAGAGTCTTAGGAAGTTCCTTACTGACGAGGTAATTAACTAGGTCCTCAAACCAAGGGTCCTTACCTGAATTACCTGTTACAGTATACAGCTCTTCATCTGGGAACGTTTCTCGTATGGGCAAACGGTCATCGTCTGAAATTAATCTGCTTAAGTGGTCAGCCACATGATTCTCAGCACCCTTCTTATCTTTAATTTCCCAATCAAATTCCTGCAAAAGAAGAATCCAACGAATAAGTCGGGGCTTAGATTCCTTCTTAGAAAACAAATATTTTAATGCAGCGTGATCAGTGTAAACAACTATCTTAGAGCCTAATAAATACGATCGAAATTTTTCAAAAGCAAAGACAATGGCTAAAAGCTCCTTCTCAATAGTCGTGTAGTTGCACTGTGTGAGGTTCAAAGTCTTTGATGCATAGTATATCACGTGACTCTCTTTGCCAAATTTCTGACCAAGTACCGCTCCCACGGCGTAATCGCTGGCATCGCACATTAATTCAAACGGGAGGTCCCATTTAGGAGGTTGAACTATGGGAGCTGAAACTAATCTGCTCTTCAACTTGTCAAATGCATCTTTGCACTCAATGGTCATGTCAAACTGTACATCTTGCTGCAGTAGGCGTGTCAAGGGTTGTGCAATCTTTGCAAAATCATGGATGAATCGATGGTAAAACTCTGCATGACCTAAAAAACCACGCACTTCACGCACATTAGTAGGATAAGGTAATTGTGAAATCAAATCAACCTTGGCCTTATCTACTTGAATGCCTTTCTCTGAAACAATATGACCAAGTACAATGCCTTCCCGAACCATAAAATGACATTTTTCATAATTTAAAACCAAGTTCTTTTCAACACAACGAAGTAACACATTATCGAGATTGTTAAGACATTCATCAAATGAATTACCGTAAATAGTAAAATCATCCATAAATATTTCTATACACTTCTCAATCATGTGAGAAAAAATACTCATCATACATAGTTGAAAAGTACCGGGGGCATTGCATAAACCAAAAGGCATGCGTCTATATGCAAATGTACCAAATGGGCATGTAAAAGTGGTTTTTTCTTGATCTTCTTTAGACACATAAATCTGAAAATAGCCACTATAACCATCAAGAAAACAGAAAAACATTTTGCCGGCTAACCGTTCTAACATTTGATCAATAAAGGGCAACAGGAAATGATCTTTCCTAGTGGCTGCATTCAATTTACGAAAATCAATACACATACACCAATCTGTTTGAAGACGCATTGGTACCAATTCATTCTTCTCGTTTTTCACCACTTGGAAGCCTGATTTCTTTGGTACGACATGAACTGGACTCACCCATTTGCTTTTCTAAATAGGAAATATGATGCCAAGCTCCAACAATTTTAGGATTTCTTTTAGAACCACCTCCTTCATATTCGGGTTGAGTTTCTTTTGCTGATCACGAACAGGTTTGGAATCAGCTTCCAGTAAGAACTGATGCATACAAATTGTGGGGCTAATTCCCTTTATATCAGCAAGTGTCCAGCCAATAGCTTCCTTCCGCTCACGAAGAACCCGCAACAATTTCTCTTCTTGACCTTGAGTGAGATTTTTGTTAATGATCACGGGCAGTGTGTCATCAGCACCTAAGTAAGCATATTTCAGATTGTCAGGCAAAGGTTTCAATTCAAGAACTGGAGCCTTTAAAACAGAAGGAAGAAGTTTATCATTGGACTCCTGTTTGGGCAAACAGTGCAGATCTGATTTGATTGTTCGTTCTTCAAGAGAGTGAAGAGATATAATTGCAGATGCAATCTCTTCCGTGGTATGGGGGTCAACATCTGATTCACTCCAGCTTCTGGTAATCGCCAACTCCAGCTTATCCTGCACAAACTCAGTCTCAAGATGTTCTTGGACTAAAGAATCCATTAGATCAAGTGAATAAACATTTTCAACATCAAGGGGGTGATCCATAGCTTCGAAAATATTAAATGTATAATACTCCCCATTGAATTCACAAGTTAATGTCCCCTTATCCACATCGATCTTTGATTTAGCTGTTTTCAAGAATGGTCTTCCTAACAATAAGACTGCAGAATTAGAGTCATGACGACTGCCTGAGTCAAGCACATAGAAATCAGCTGGGTATATAAAATTGTTAACCTTGACCAACACATTTTCTAGAATTCCCATTGGGTAAACTAGTGACCTATCAGCAAGTTGGATAACCACTCGAGTTTCAGCTATAGGTCCTATGTTTAAACCTTGGTATGTCGAAAGAGGCATCACATTAATAGAAGCTCCTAAATCCAGCATGCATCTTTCAATTTTCATCTCTCCAATAACACAAGAGATAGAGAACATACCTGGGTCCTTACATTTAGGTGGTAGCTTTTGTTGTATAACAGCTGAAACATTCTTTCCGACCACAATCTTGTCCTTTGCTGCGTAAGGATTCTTTCTTGAAAGAAAATCTTTCTAAAATTTTGCACACTTGGGCATTTTCTTAATAGCCTCAAGAAATGGAATGTTGATTTCGATTTTGCTAAAGATGGTCAAGATGTCATCCAACTCCTCATTCTTAGCATTTTTCTTCAACCTGTTTGGAAAAGGGGGAGGTATTTTAATATCAGACGTTGCAACATTCAATTTAGGACTTACCTCTGAGTTCTGCCCAGGTGTCGTATGGTTGAACGAAGAGGTCTGAACTTTTGGTTTATCAGCCCTTTCTTTTGCAGCTGGTTCTTCAAGTTGCCTACCACTCCTCAATGTAATTTGACTGATATTTTCTCGTGGATTAACCTGCACTTGAGAGGGCAACTTTCCCTGAGATCCTTGTGTTTAATTGAAGTGTTTCGCCATCTGGGTTATTTGGGTACTCAACCCACTTATGGCTGCTCTTGTTTCTTGCTGAAATTGGTGGAAGTCGTCTTGATGTTTGGTTTGCGTGTTCTGCATCAAGGTAACAGAAGTTGCTAAATTAATAAGCATATCTTCAAGAGGAATTCCTGACCTTGAGGTAGGTATCAAGTTAGGATTCAATTGAGCTGATGGTGCTGATATGCGATATTGGGTTTGCTGTTGAGCTGGTTGTTGTGCTTGCTGTTGGGGAACATGTTGTTGAGGTGTGCGAGATCGGTAGCTTAAATTCGGATGGTCCTGCCAACCTGGATTGTACATGTTTGCATTAGGATCATAGCACTTTTGTTGATATCCTCCCAAAGCATTAACTTCAGCAGCCTCAACTTCTTCTTGGGTTCTTTGACATTGATCTGTGGAATGTGTTGGGCTGCGACAAATTTCACAAACTTGTTCCATCTGAACGGGACCTCTTCCATTGATCAACTTTTCTACACTCGCTGTCAAAGCTTCCAGTTTACTTTCAATTGAAGAGTTGGAAATTTCACCAACTTGCTTAGCTGCTCGACGTATCGACTGATATTGCTGTCGATATTCACATGTTCTAGCTATCAAATTCGTGGCTTGGGTTGTGCTATTATCCATGAAAGCTCCACCACTTGCTGCATCAAGAGTTCTTTTCTCCTCTGGCTGCAAACCTTCATAAAAGTATTGAATTAAGAGTTCGTCAGAAATCTGATGTTGAGGACAACTCTCACATAATCTTTTAAATCGATTCCAATAGGCAGTTAAGGATTCATCATATTCTTGTTTAATACCTACAATTTCCTTTCTACCAAATGCAATCTTAGAAGCTGGGAAATAATTCATCAAAAATATTCTTTGCATACCTTCCCATGATGTAATGGATCTAGGAGTGATAGTTTTAAACCAAGCACTAGCTTGTCCGGTTAAAGACCATGAAAAACTAGCTAATTTTATGTATTCTTGTGTGACTCCTCGATTGTGTACTATTTCACAAACCTTAATAAAATCATGCAAAAAACTATGTGGGTCTTCACCTACATCTCCATTAAATTTAGGTAATAAATTCAAAAAGGATGCTTTCAACTCATAGTCAATTGCAAGTTCAGGCAAGACAATGCAAGAAGCTCTGTAATTAACAATTGGTTTAGTAGACTCCCTTAGAGGTCGGTCTTGCATAGGAAGTGGAATTGGATTCTGCACTCCTGGAATAACGACATGTCTTGGTGGCTGTTGGTTGTCTCCAGGTGGTGGATCGTTAACTACAGCTTCCTGGTTCCCAAGTGGAAGATTAGCCATCGGGGTTTCTTCAAACAGAAATTCTGATTGAACTGGATTTTCAACTCTGCTAGTCGTCGTTTGGGCAAACGGCGAGTCTGCTACTGAACCAGAATTGATTCTTTGGCGTCGTTCCTTCGTCTCCTTTTTCAATCTACGCGCTGTCTTTTCGATCTCTGAATCAAAAAGTAAATCAGGTTTAGACGATCTGGACATAAACCAAAGAACAAAAACAAATTAATTAAAAAGAAAATTATGCCGTTCCCCAGCAACGGCGCCAAAATTTGGTGTGTCGTTTTGTACCAAATTAATTATCTTACTCTCAAACAATAAATCTAGTATAGTACGAGTAAGGTCGATCCCACGAGGAACAACACTATCTTCTAATTCAATTAACTTGCCGAATCGTAATAACAATTTAATTAATGAGTAAAACAAGTAAATTAAAGAAATCAATTACGGAACAAGCAAATAACAAAATAATAAAACTCAAAAATTAATTAATCCAAAGAAAGATCCAGCTGTAAATAAATCCACACTAATCAACGCTCAATTGTTTATTGACTCAAGGATAACAATCTCTATTTAATCAATTAGTTATAGATTACCGAGAATCAGCTCTGACATAACCCAATTCTTCCTTAATTATTCGTTAATTGACAAGTATCAGCTTGACTCAATTAATTCCCTATTTATAACACAACCCGGCCGGAATCAGCCGAACACCAGATTTAATGTTATAAAAGCATTAAGAAGTGAAGAACCCAACTCTAACAAATCATATCATGAATCAGCATGCAACAGTTTGTTAACCAATTATTTCTGTTTACCGAGACAGTAGCTTCGCCACTAATTAATCTTACTTATCAAATTCATTAACTTGACAAGGGATTAATTGGCTCTACCTAATTAGATTAAAGGTGGCCAATCTTTAATTAAATTAGGCAATGAATTTTAGGCTTAGAAAACTCTTGGAATCAAATATGAGGAAGTTTATGAAGAACAATTAGATCTCACAATTTATGCATCAATTAGTGCTTCATTATCTACAGCCAGACAAGAAAACTACTCACTAAACATAATTGAAAACAAAACAAATTAAATATTAAAAGGAAATTTAATTAATACTGAAAATATAATTCAGAACGGCCGTCGTATGGGCATACGACGGGCTCTGATTCCTGGAAACAAGAAGTCTGCAAACCCAGCAACGAGCTGCGCCAAAAAATCCAACTAACTGTCAAACTGTAATCGAAAAGTGTGTCTTAACCTAATTAACCTACTCCTTATATAGGAGAGAAAAACAATAACTTCCTAAACCAAATCAAACAAAGAATCTTCATTGTTTCCAAAACCATCAAGCCACAAGTGGCTGTAAAAAGTAAATTTCTTATTCGCTTCAAACACCAATTTGGTAAGTGTTTAGAGTCGTTCTCTTCACCATCTCCCCTCAGATTCGTCTCCACTTCCTTTTATGCTCTACAAATCTCCAAATCCGTCTCTTTCCTTCCAAAACGATTCAATTCTTCAAGCCTCCAAATCTGCACATATTCACGACATTAAGTACATATTTCCACCCCACAAAGTACTCAAAACAAAGGTAATAAACTGAACATTTATGTGCTTATCACCTCTTCCTTCTTAGAACTGAAATGGCCGTGCTTTACTTTTTTATTCAGCGCTCTTGAACACTCTTGGTTTCTCAACTTAGAATTTATTCAATCTGATGATGATATTTGTAAGTAGAGCTTATTTCAACATAAGTAGTGGTTTTTCTCAGTTGTGTTGGATATGCTGAAATAATCTAGCCTTTGAGTCTAAAAATTAGAATATCAAGCTAAACTAATTTCTGTGGCTTAGTTAGTTGTTTTGCAAACCAAATGTGCTATAATGTGATTGAACGATTCTTGGCTTTTATTTGCTCAAGCATTGAAGCATATTAGTGAAGATACTAAAGTTTAGAATGATGAAGTAGGTGAGTTATGAAAGTTGTGATGAAATCAGTTTAATGGAGAGTGTAATCCTAAATTGGAGAGAAAAAGATAAGAATGGTCATTTTGCACTCCTTTTAGTTCGGGAGAATGCTTTTGTTCAGTTGTGTACAACTGTTGTTTCCTTTCTAGAAACCAGTGACGATGGCTTCAAAACCTCATTGATTCCTTGTCCTGAATCAGCCTTTGATTGAACAATAACTGTAAATTTTATTACAAGAGTAACTTTAGCCTTTCACAGAGAAGTAAACTTAATGTTTGGATCTTGCAGATTCCTGATACCTTTCAGTGTGGGGTTTAGTTGCTTAAGGCTCTGTTTGGTTAATGCTTTTTTACATTTATTTATAAAACAAAAATTAATTATGTTTGGATAACTTATTTGCAAAATATCTCATTTACAATATAAATACGAGTGCAGATTTACATAATTTGGGTTCAGAAAACATTGTTACACAGGTAACTCACATAGGGTGAAGACGGACCCACCGATGAAAATGATGGAAGTGTTGTATTTACATTTGAAGTGAGCCCCACATATAACATTTAAAAATAGAGTACTTTTTGTATATAAAGTAGGTCATATATTATTAAAAAATTAATTATTTAATAATATATAATTCAATCATTATACACACAATAATCATTTCTCATATACACAATTTCCAATAAATTAACAAAATTTATTCATCCAAACACATTTAATCATTTTATAAATATTTATTTCTCATAACAAAACCCGAGAAAATCTATTTATAAATAAAACCAAAAAATATCTCGTTCCAGCGGAGCCTAGCTATTATGCTCTACAAACTGTTTGATTAGCACAGGTAAAAAGCTGATGTTCAATCTTTTTAATGTACTCATGACATGTATTAGAATTTTGATTTTCAGCATAGTAGAGGTTTGGTAAAAATGGTTTCGAAAATTATGGTTTCGATGATTCAATTCCTGTCCAAATTGTTTTGAATGTAAAGTTGTTCATACTGTTTATTGCCTTGACATGTGTTATTTTAATCGACCATGTTACGAACGTGAAAGAAGAGAAGCTAATTAAGATTAAAACATTTAGTGAAGGATTTTGTAGACAATAGAGATAGAGCTTGAGCACTCTAAGTTGTATCTTTAATGTCATGGCACAATTTGCATTATTTTGCATTTGTACATGTTTATAGTATAAGAGTAGTAGGATAACTTACTAGTTTTAGTTTTGTTTTTCTTTCACAACTCAAATTTACTGGTCGAATCTGAGTATAGTGTTGTTTTTTTTTTGCAGCTCAATTTATTGTTGGATTTCACGACACATGACATCAACAACAGAAGAGAGAAAATTTGCTTCATATTTTATTGCGTGGAATCTGAATTATTTTGATTGTAGATTTGAATGTTGAATTAGCTAGAAATATTTGTTTGTGACAGTTTTTTTATTCGCCTTCTTATTCTAGGTGACATATTTTGTTGGCGAATTGTTCCTTTTGGTTAGCCTTGAACACGAGTTCTAGAGTTTTTTGTGTATTATTTGCAATAAAAATAAATAACCTTTGTTAAATATCAAGAATTTTTGTGGTGGGGTGTACCTCAATTGATTATATTGTTCGCTGTAATGTTAATTTTGCAAAGTTATATTGATGTAGAGAACTGATTTTAATGAAAAAATGTTGAATAGTATATTGATGTAGCGGATTTGATTCTTCAGCGCCAATTACCTCACTTGACAATATTAATTCACATTTCATTTATGCGAATGTGTACGATAAAGCAAGGATTCCACTCCAACAATTATAATGCAAGGATTTCACTCTAGTAATTATACACCGTCTATACAAATATACAATCTAATTAATCTAATTAACAATTCTAGTGCATTATAAGTAAACATTTGGAATCAAATATATAATATAGTTAAAATAATATTATCAATAAGTACATAACAAAAAGAAGTGTCTGAATGTTTGAATTCTTACATTAAAATATTAATATATGAAAAATATTACTTGGGCGTAAAAATCAAAAAGTCACCCTACTAATTGCTATTTTCCTCCTTTGCAAATACAAAACATTCCACCAAAACTCCAAAACATGGAAGTGAAACAACATCCAAACTGCCAAAACCAAGAGATTGTTGCACCTATAAATTTTTTTTACATAATTTGGATTAATCATATGAATGATAATTTCCAAACATCAAATGAGTAATATTTGAAGATCTTACAAGTGTTGTCGAGATTGATTAAATCTGGCATTTTTTAATTGGCTTTCTCTTCTTCGAACTCTTCTCTAGGCCACCCCTTATTCTTTTACCAGAAATAGGTTTTGTCTTTGTTTTTAAACCTCAAATCCTATTTCTTTCACCAAAATTGGTCTCACTTTCAACATAGAGATTCATCTCAAAATTCGAACTTGGGACTAACTTTTCACTTTGCAGCACTGAATTTTTTTAAACAATAACTTTTTCTTTTTCCAACATCTGATCAATCTTTTTTAGAATGTTTATGAGATGATCTTCAGCAACTTTGTAAGTGTCGCTTCTCTCTGCTACTCTTGTAAGTAGTCGAGTGGTTAATGCACACAACTTTTTATACCTCATACTAGACAACATTTTAGGATCCAATTCACTTTCATTGACATTTGTGCTTTTATCACTAGAATATCCAGTTTTGGTTCTTCATGTCCACCTTTTTAATATATACTGGTTTGGTATTCTCAAAATATTTTTCACGCAAAAAACCTTCAAAATATGTAAATATAAAAAGCCCGCAAATTCAAACTTCCTACAGCTACAATATACTTAATCATTTGAGGAATCATAAGTAACTGAATGGGTGTATTTCTTTGATATCGGAGTGATCTCATATTTTGTAACAGTTCCAATTTCACTACAAACCTGAAAACTAGAATCATGAGATGCATTCCATTCATCTTGAAAGCATTTAAACACTTCAGGTGCATAAATACTAGATGCATTCTTCAAAATTTGAACTGGGGCTGCTAATGCCGGAGTGCTTATGTTTCAAGTGATTCAGTTTGTTGAGGGGCATAATCCCTATCAACAAACTGAATCACTTGAAACTTCCACGCTTTTGAACTATTGACTTTCATTCTTGCCTCACAACCACATCTTGTCTCTGGTCGATATGACCTTATATAGAAATATCTTTTATTAGACGTTCTTTTACCTTCACCACTACAACAGAAGAGTTTGCAAATTAATTTACCAAATTTGTTAGGGATAGTCACTCACATTGTACAAAAAAATTTATTTTGTCACCCACATTAAAAATGATGCATTTTAGTCACAAATTTAAAAAATGCACCAAATTCGTTACTAACCAAAACTTATTAACTGTTTTAACGGGAAAAACACACTTTGTTAACATAAAAAATGCAAGTTCACATCATGTATCAATTAATAAATGGATAAAAGTGGAAAATAGATTTATTTTTCAAACAAAACCCTTCATAATTTATTCATAGTCCACTGTTAATGGAGGAAGAGTCTACTGGTAAAAAGCAGCGGATGATCAATAAATCGATTGTAATAAAGTGTTTTGTGTGAAGAATAAAATGATTTTCTATTTTTACCCTTTTATTAAGTGGTTCGTGATGTAAACGTGTGTTTTCTGTGTTAAAGAAGCTAACAGAGTTTTGTTGAGTGGCTAATTTGATGCATTTTTAAAATACCAGTGACTAAAATGTATCATTTTTAATGTGAGTGATAAAATAATTTTTTTTGTACAATGTGAGTGACTATTTTGATAGTTTTCCCAATTTGTTATTGTGGCTTTTGCACCTTCCTATGCTAAATTCGACTTTTTTGGCATATGCTAGATAAAATTGATAAGGTTGTACTTCTGTCTCAAACTCCATACCAATTTTTGGAATCAAATCTCTTCGAACAACTGAGTGAATATTGTTCCATTTGTCATCAAAGTTTGAATGCATTAAATCAACTGGCTCAATGTCACTACTCACTACTCTAGTTGAGTGTCGACGATACGGCGTAGATTCACCTCCCTTTATTTAGTTTGGTACTGAATCTAAAACCTATCAAATTCATAACACAAGTCATTAGAACAATAACAATGGAACCCTTAACAATCAAAACTTCAAAAAATAAAAAGCACACAAATGATAAATGATAATAATAATAATACCAAAATTAGAAGACCATTTACTCGTTTATGGAATCCGTAAAAACTTGAAATAGTAAAAAAGGATTAAAATAAACGACTACAGAATCCGTAAAAACTTGAAATCGTCAAAAAGGAATTAAAAAAATAACTTCGAAACTTGAAATCGTCTTTTGCTCGAAATCGATACTCTTCATGACATAGATATAGAAGGAGCTAATTAAACTTTGATTTCAAATCCATCATCTTCAATGAACCAAACACTAAAATGGCGAAATTACATTAAAAAATAACGCGATGTAATAAAAATACTATTAGAGTGGTTCTCTACCTTGTATGGATCCATAGCCAGGGACAGATCTAGGCGGGGGCTGGAGGAGGCTGAAGCCCCCGCCATCGTCGCCGGAAAAAATGGATTAGTAGTAGTCTTCTGTCTTGCTGAAGCCTGGAGGCTGAACTGCTGAAGTCCGGCCGCTGCTGTCGCTGAAGAGACGCTGAAGACAGAGACAAAGAGACGGCTGTTTTGAGGGGGAAAAAAAAAGTCACTTAACAAAACGACGTCGTTTTGTTAAGTGATTTCCCAAAAAAAAAAAAAAAAGAAAATGCAAAATAGAAAACGGGACTGCTGCAATACAAAACAGAGAGCTCATTTCCTTTCCAAACATTTCCTTTCCAAATTCCAATTTCCAAACCCTTCCTATTTCCCCCAAATTCCCAAATCTTATTTCCAACTCTAATCCCTTTCAATTTAGCTATCTTCCAAATTTCTAAACTCAAGTTTCAAATTTACTAGTAAAGAAAATTTTTTTTTCTTCCCTCATTGTCTCTTTTTCTTTATCTCCATTTTTTGCATTCAAAATTCAAGAAAGGTTAGTTTTACTTCTTCTTTTTTTATTTAGAGTTTTGTTATTTAAATGTTGTTAATTGTAGTTAATTTTAATTATTAAGTTAATTTGGGTAGTTTTATTAAGAATTTTATGGACTAAATATTTAGTGATTTGGAATTTAGATTAGGGTTTTTGAATATGAACTAATATTAGGAATTTTGAATTTAGACAAGATATTTTAGATATAAATAATAGTTTAGAAACTCTAGTTTGTTAATTTTACTTCTTCTTTTTTATTTAGAGTTTTTTTATTTAAATGTTGTTAATTGTAGTTAATTTTAATTATTAAGTTAATTTGGGTAATTTTATTAAGAATTTTATGGACTAAATATTTAGTGATTTGGAATTTAGATTAGGGTTTTTGAATATGAACTAATATTAGGAATTTTGAATTTAGACAAGATATTTTAGATATAAATCATAATTTAGAAACTCTAGTTTGTTTAATTAATTTTCTTTATAGATTAATAGTGAATTGTGATTGAATTATTAATTTTTTTAATTATAAATTAATTCTGATTGAATTAATGATTGTAATGAATTTATTTTCAATTGTTAATTTATGTAGATTATGGAGAGGTTTTTTAAACCTAAACGAATTCGTAGTGGTGCATCTTCTAATGAGCCTAATGTTAGTGAAAATGTGGAAAATCAATCTCGTGTAGAATTAAATTTGGATGATATTGTTAGTGATCCGGGGTTGCGAAAACCAATTGAAGAGTTTGATATTGCTATTCGAGATCAAATTCGAAGAGAGTATTTGATTAGAGGGCCTTGCCAACCAATTGGTCATATGTATCCGAAAAGAAAATTTGGTATTCAAGAAAGAAGTTTTCAAGACATTTGGTATAAACAGTTTGTATGGCTAGAGTATAGCATATCAAAAGATGCGGCATTTTGCTTTTGGTGTTATCTTTTTAAAAGATCAAATAAAGGAGGTAGATATGCAGAGGATGCGTTTACAAAATCGGGATTTAATAATTGGAAAAAGGCAATAGAAAGATTAAATTTGCATATTGGGGCTGTGAATAGTTGTCACAATGATGCTAGAATACAGATTGAATCATTTCAAGATCAAAGACATAGTGTGTCAAATGTGTTACGAGCACATGGGCGCGAGATGGAGGTTGCTTATCGCACCCGTTTAACGGCGATATTGGATGTGACACGTTTTCTTTTGAATCAAGGATTGCCTTTTCGCAGAAATGATGAGTCAACTAGTTCTTTAAATAGAGGCAATTTTCTTGAATTACTTGAATGGTATAGTCAACGAAATGAAGAGGTTTTCAAGGTTGTCAATCAAAATGCTCATGGGAACAATCAAATGACTGCCCCAAACATTCAAAAAGAATTAACACATGCTTGTGCCGCAGAGATCACACTTGCCATAATCAATGATATCGGAGACAATATTTTTTCTATGTTGGTTGATGAATCTCGAGACATTTCAGTGAAAGAGCAAATGGGAGTTATTTTGAGATATGTGAATAAAAAAGGGTGTGTGATTGAGCGGTTTCTTGCTCTTGTACATGTACCCGACACTAATTCTCATTCGTTGAAAGATGCTATTGATACTTTATTTGCACAACATGGTTTATCATTATCCAAAGTGAGAGGCCAAGGGTATGATGGAGCTTCAAATATGCGTTGTGAGTTCAATGGGTTGAAATCCATCATATTGCAAGAAAATCCATATGCAAGGTATGTTCATTGTTTCTCTCACCAACTCCAATTAGTTCTTGTTGCCGTTGCAAAGGACAACATATTTGTGAGTGAATTTTTTTGCTATGTCACTATGATTGTGAATACCGCGGGAGCATCTTGTAAAAGGAGAGACCAACTTAGACAAATTGAACATGATAGGATTGTTACTGAATTGGAGAGTGGAGATATCACTGGTGGAAAAGGAAAAAATCAAGAAACTAGTTTGGCAAGACCTGGAGATACTCGTTGGGGATCACATTATTTAACATTACTTCGTCTATGCTCTATGTGGTCTTCAGTGATAGAAGTGTTGGGGAATATACAAGATGACGCCGCTTCTCGTGACAATAAAGGTCTTTCCATGAGTTTGGTTGAAAAAATGGAGAATTATGAGTTTGTTTTTGTGTTGCATTTGATGAAAAATTTATTAGGAATTACAAATAATTTGTCACTTGCCTTACAACAAAAGGATCAAAATATTGTCCAAGCCATGAACTTGATTGATAATGTCAAAGATAAATTACAAAACTTTAGGGAGGATGGATGGGAAAAAGTTTTGGATCAAGTCAACACATTTTGTGAGTTGAACATGATCTCAATACTTGATATGGAAGATAATATGACAACTCGTGGTCGTGGCGGTCGTGGCAGATGTAGAGGGCAACTCATTACTAATTTTCATCATTATCGTGTGGATATTTTTTGTCAGGTATTATTTCTAAAAATCTTGTTTTATTTTGTTTGCTGAAAGATTTATTGTGGTTATTAATTTTATCATGGTTACAATATCAGGTTGTTGATTTAATAATACAAGAGATGAATAGTCGTTTTTTAGAAGTTAGCACAGAGTTGTTTAGTTGCATAGCATGTCTTGATCCGAGAAATTGTTTCTCTCAATTCAATGCTCATAAACTCACCCGTCTTGCTGATTTATATCCTGAGGATTTCTCGACTAGTGATTATTTATTTCTTGAACAACAACTTGACAATTACATTTATAATGTGCGGCATGATCCTCACTTTTCTGCAATTGAAGATTTGGGAAGTCTTGCTCAGAAATTGGTTGAATTTAGAAAAGATACAGTGTTTCCTTTGGTTTATCGTCTGATTGAGTTGGCATTAGTTCTACCAGTTGCGACTGCATCGGTTGAAAGAGTATTTTCTGCAATGAAGATTATCAAGAATGATTTACGTAGTAGAATGGGAGACGAATGGATGAATGACACTCTAGTTGTGTACATCGAGAAAGATATTTTTTCAACAATTGAAAATGAGCAAATCTTGCAACGTTTTCAACAGATGCAGACACGTAGAATACAATTGCCTCCTCTTCGTCACATGACGAAAGCTAGTTCATCAAGTGTCAACCAATAGTGCAGTTATGTGTATTTATACATTTTTATCATTTTTATTATTGTTTTTAGAAATTTAATTGTTAAACACATTTATTTAATCGCAAAAAAAAATTTTAAGTAAGCCCCCGCTAAAATTTCTTTCTGGATCCGTCCCTGTCCATGGCTGTGGAGTTTTCTTAGGTAGGGAGGACTATGGAGTGGGTCGTAAGGAGTAGATCGCCTCATATCTGAAACCTGATCGAAGAAGATTGAAGTAGTTGGAGAGGTTTGAGACGTTTAGGTTGGTAAGTTAATTACTGTGGGTAATTCATCTATAAAAACAGATAATATTCATATTCTGCAAAATGGGAGCTGTTATTGCCAAAGCAAATATTAGCATCTAAAGCAACAACTAACTCATATTCTTAATTTACCCTTAATGAGTTAAAGTTCTTATCTTCAATCCCCCACCTTATCAGTAAGATTTATCCATTCTTTTTTAACATATTTTCTCTAATATTTGAGTTTCTTCTCATTTACACTTATTTTTCTCTAAAATATTTATTAATATAAGACTTATTTTCATTCCAACATATACAAAAAGAAAATTTATATAAAATAATATAACACTTATTTTTTAATAATAGTTTTGTTCTCTTAATTAAATTATAAAATATTTGTCAATATACACTTCCAAAAATTTAGGCTCAATTTGTTTAGAGTTGTTTTGGTATTTTATTTCAGAAATTCAGTTTAACTTATTTGTTTTGTCCAAGTTTTTTACCAAAATTTTTAAAACCAAAAACATTGTTAAAGTAATTTTTTTTGCTACGTATCTTTTATAAATAATTATTATATTTAAATTTGACTTTTAAATTTATAATAATAAAAAAATTCCTAACACAAGTTTTTTGCCACAATAAAATCATAAAATATTAATTCAAAATTAAATTTTAAAACTTTATTAATATTTTTTGGCTTGTGATCTATTATCATTTTTAAATATTAATATTTTGTATAAATAAATTATTATTCTTAAATTTGACTTTTAAATTTATAATAATAAAAATTTCTTCCTAACACCATTTTTTTACCAAAATAAAATCATAAAATATTAATTTAAATTTGAATTTTAAAATATTATTAATAATTTTTTTTCTTGTGATCTATTAACATTTTTAAATATTAAATTGCTCATAATAAATTAAAACTAATTAACTCTTTTAGTTTCTAATTTTTCAGTCGTAATGTTAAAGAAAATTTTAAACAAAATATTTTACTTTATTATTTTTTTAGTGTTATTTATTGATTAATTAAAATAAGTTGAACTAATTTCTTTTTAATTTTACACTAAATATGAAAAATTAATTAATATAATTTAAATTTTATTTTTCTGACTAGAAACTGATTTTTAACTAAGTTATCTAATTTTTTTTAAGTATAAGTGTGAGTGAAAATAAGTGTTATATTAATACAAATTTTGGAAAAGAAATTAGTGTAAAGAAAAAAAAAATCAAACTTCAAAGGAAAGATGTTAGAAAGAATTGATAAACTATAAAGTGGAAAAAGAAAATCAGGATAAGGTGAAGAGAGAAAATCAGGAATTTGACTCATTAAGGATAAATTGAGAAATTGAGTAATTTGTTGCTCTGGATACTAATATTTGCTCTGGCATTAACAGCATCTTAAGCAAAAATTTAAGCCGAACTACGTCGTTTAGTGTCCTGGACAGAATAAAACGGGGAGTAAATTAGGCAGGAGATCCGAGTTCAGGAATAAGTGAATCCTACGACGTAGATTAATTTTGGATATGATAGAGATAATTTTGGACAGAAAATCCCAACTCAGGTAAAAAAAAAAGATTCATTGCTATAAATTTAAAAGATTCAAAGCTAGAAAGTAGTAAAAGTACCATAATGAAACATAGCAAAAGTTAAATGGCCAAAATAGAAACAAAGCTTTGTATAGGATCAAAACGAAAAATGATCCCTAAACGAATAGTCACTAATATAATTTGCCCAAAAAAAAAAAAAGCGCAAAAAGGTTGAGGCTATTTTTGTCATTATAATTAAAAATTGCACACATTTTTATTTTTATTTTAATAATTCAAAATTCAGCTGTCACACATCATAGCATTCAGTGGTAGCCATTTCCGAAGACTTGCACAGTTGCATTTGCACTGCACCCAAATCTGTGGAAAAGAGAGTGAGACTGAAGTGTTTGTGTTTGTGTTTGTGTGTGAAAATGGGGGGAGGAATGGAAACAAACAAGAACCGTTGGATTGAGGATTGGTCAACGGCTAGAGAGAATCTTGAGCACAACTTCAGGTGGACTCGCCGTAATCTTGCTCTTGTTGGAATCTTCGGCATCGCGGTTCCCATCTTAGTTTACAAAGGAATCGTCCGTGATTTCGTAAGCCCAGACAAAATTTTCCTTAATTTTGTTATTGTTTTTATTGATTTTTGCATCCGTACATTGCAGTTTATGTGCCCCATCTTTGGATTTGATTGATGGGGCTGCTTATTTTCTGTTCCTTGGAAATTCTTTCTTGTAGGATTGTTTAAGGTAGTGTAGATTGTTGATATTACAATAAGGGTTTTTTTTTTCCCTTTTTTGTTTAAGCAAAGGGTTGTTGTGCAATTGATTGGACTATAGTCAACTAGATTTTTTTGGGTTTTAGGTTTTGTCTGATTAATTATCTATTTAGTTGGCTAGTAAGCCGGTGATGATTATACAGTACTGTTGTTTTAGCTGGATTGTTACTATGCGAAGCAAAATTGGTTCTTGATATCAATATTGCATGGTTGTATTGATATATCAAATAGGTGTGTAAGGTATAGGGATATTTGGGAAAATGAAGAGAAATGTTGATAGGTTATGCTGGAAAAATGGCATCTTTCAAGAATTGGAGCTTAGTCTCAAAAAAGTGTTTTCTTGGGGAAAAAAGGGTCTTATCATCCTTCTCTTTTCATGTTCCAATTAGGGGTTTTCATTAGCTGTAGAGTTTTAATGTCCCTGAAACTAATTTTCTATGGCAGTGAAAGATGAATGAACTTGTAGGGGTCTTTAGATGAGTATAATGAACTTTCTAGCTCCGTTTGATTGAAATTATGCTGGTTTTCTTTGGTTTGTATTCTTAAATATGTCTTTGTTAAATCCAGGTAGTAAAAGAAGAAGGATCGGGGTTTTTATTCTAAATTTGCCTTTGTACTTTGAGCTGCATGTTGTCTGAATTCTTATTACTTTAATGTACATGTTTCAACATTATGTACAAGGAGAATTTGTTTAGGAAGGGATTCTCATGTTTGTGTAGAATGTGTTTGTTCATTCTTAGGAACTGGAATAGATGATAGATGAGACCTTTGTTGCTAAGAAGCAGTATACTGTGTTTGATTAGTGGCCTCTGTCCTGAAATCCCTAGATGTTTGCGTTCTTCCTTCTTCCTTGTTCCAAAAGTTCTTCTGTTTAGTGATACTTAATTTTGGAACAGAAGTCACAAAAGCTGACTTCTGTTCAAAGAGTGATCAAGAAATAGTCTTTTTACCTTTTCACATGTAACTGCCTGATCTTTTTCTTTAGTGCCATAGCTATTCGAGTGAAAAATGGTATCGAGCACAGAAAGTCATACCTTGCTAATTTTGAACTTTAAGTAAATTTATTCCACTGGATATGAATTTCTTTTGTCTTGGGCCATTTATTTTTTGGTTCATTGTAATGTGAAAGCTAAATTACCGAGGGAGTCTTAACTGTTTGCTACTGTGGTCACTAATGCCCTAAATTGCAAATCTATTTGTACACATTTAAACAAACTTCTCAAGATCTGGCAATTTAGGATTGTATACTCACACTCTGAATATTCATTTCATTAAGCTATCCCATATTAAGCACTGAATCTATCTACTATGGGAACATGTTAATCTAGCTGGAACCAATTTTGGATCTTTGGCTTCCAAATTTCAGTACCTATATGAAAGCACCACCTTGGCCAGATCATGTTCGCCTTTTAGATGTTCTTTCTGATGTGAATGTAGCCAAAGATGTGGTATTATGCTTATTGCTCTTCTGTACAAGCAGAATTTACAGCCAGGTCAATTAAGTGGAGATTGCAATATTGTTTCGGGACATGCTTTAGCTTCCTTGTAAGAGAGACTGTGTTCTGGATTATTGGTTTGATGCCCTGTTGGTCCATATGGCTGTCTCAAGAAAATGAGAAATATTCTTCTAGTTGCAGCTTAATTTTATTAATGAACTTGGCATTGCCTCTTTTGCGTATTTGCTTGATCTACTGGTGAAATTTTTTTAGATTCTTATGTCTACTTCTTTTTGTTCTTTCTTTGAGATTATGGTTTAGGTTTCATTTTGAGATTTCATCCATGGAATCCTTTTTCTAGATATCCATGAATACTAACACTGGTCGTTTTGGTGACAGCATATGCAAGATGAGGATGCAGGGAGGCCCTACAGGAAGTTCTTATGAGTATTTTGAAGTTTGTGTAATAATGGTGACTGAAGTAAACTAGCTTTTTCTTCAGAACACAAAAAAGTGTGGCTTTTCAAATCCGCGTATCTTTGTCTCTCAAATTATTCTGTAGAACCTTTATTTCATGCAAACAAGGGATCATGCTATTACTGATATCAATTTATATTGTGCTTCTGATCCCATTTGTTCAGCTGCATACTGTTAATTCTTGGTTTCTAATTTTGACATGCATTTGCATGTGTCTTGTATGCTGATGAATTGACCAAGCTGGTCGTGTTATTGGATTTCTTTACTGGCTGACATCTAAAACTGGGTGCATAATGTTAGCTCGCAAACGGGAGATTGTTTTTTCCCCTGCACAAATGATAAATCCAACAGAAATTGGTGAACTAGAGTCACTAAATTGACCAATGATTTTGGAGCTTGCTGAAAGTATCTTGTTCTTTGATGATTCGTAGTCTCGCTTTGCCTCACTTTGTCATTGAATGCACAAGGAAGCAGAGTGACCTTATCTAGCCATTTACTGTATCTTATAGAATCCATAGGAGTATTGGTGTGCCATGGTTGCAAGTCTGCCACTCCGGAAATTGTCTTTGGGAAGTGCCTCGATAAGATGTAAGTTTCCCTCTTGTTATCATAATCTTTGAAAGCATTGATCCAGGGATTTGCAAGTTTAAGTAAGTGGCTTAGTTGCGGTTCAACGCATTAGGACATTACCCATATTTGCTGTGGACTTGGTAAACAAAGATCATTTTCATACATTGTAACTCCAAGTTTAAGTTTGAATGCTCAACCTCACTTCCAATCAGCATTAGGCCAATGAAAGTGAGTGTTGCCAACTCCTAAACACCATTAAGACCATGGAATAAATATGCTTATCTGTAAGGGCATTCGACAGGAGGGAAGAAAAAGTTCAACACCTTTCTCCAGTTGGAATACTGCAGAACTCAGAAAAAGAAATTTTGACTGCTACATATCCATATAATGGTTAACTGAACCATGCAATTTTACCTATGGCCTATTACATTCATTTTTATTGCATAAATTCAGATTTAACAATTACCACTTCATTCTGATTCAGAAACTACTGCCAATGCTGACCCCAATGGTCCTCTGTGCTCACTTGGATCAAAGAAAGATTTAGATTTTCTCCTCCACTTCCTTCGAGTATTTGGAGAACAAATGCTGTGGAAGGGCGATCCACTGGGTTCCACTGGATGCACCATAGTCCCACAACTGCTAATTTTTTAGCAATCTTTTCCTCTCCATCTTTCTCAACTTGGATTCTCAACTCTTCTCCATTAACCATACGTCCGTATACCCATTCAGGGAAGTAAACCTGGCTAACATTTTGCACATTGGTGTCAATGTTCTTTCGTCTTCCCACCATTTCAAGCAACAACATCCAAAATCTATAAATATCTGATTTGTAAGACACGTTGCCAAAGTGCCTTGATAAGACTTCAGGCGCAATGTAGCCCATGGTTCCTCTTGCAGCAGTCATTGAAACTATTTACGTCTTCCTTTTTCACACAACTTTGCTAACCAAAAATCAGATATCTTTAGATTGTAGTTATCGTCTAACAAGATGTTGTGCGGTTTGATATCAAAATGAAGGATCCTTTGTTCACATCCTTGATGAAGGTACTCGATTCCTCGAGCTATGCCAATAGCAATGTCTTGCAACCTCTCGATCCCAAGTGTATGATGCTCTTGACCTTCTGGAAATATGAACTTGTCAAAAGAACCATTAGGCAGAAACTCATAGACAAGAGCTCTTTTGAGTCCATCTGCACAGAAGCCTAACAGGCGCACTACATTTACATGGTGGATTGTTCCCATTGTTCCCACTTCACTGATAAATTCTTCCCCATTTCGTATGGAGTTATGCAACAGCTTCACAGCAACGTATACTTCATTTGAAACCTTTCTTTGAACACATTTCCGTAACCTCCTTCACCTAATTTATCCTTAAAGTCATTTGTGATTTTCTTAATATCAGCATAGGAGAATCTGATTTTCTTTGTCTAATTTCCTTGTGGAATGAACCAGGTAAATTGCACTGATTACTAGCATGAGTAACAAGCACCCAATGAATGGACCTGTTTCTCAAAATCACAGCTTAATTTTGCCAATTATTTTTCTAGAACAAATTAACACGAAGAAAAGGAGAACTTACCTGAAATAGACAGTATCTTCAATGTACCTGCATCACTCTAGCAATGAGAAAGACTTGAATGTGTCAACAGACAGCAATCTAACCATTTCAAAATATCCCAATCCATTCTACAATAAATTCCATTCATCGCGATTATGTGCATATTCTCAGTCCATTTTAATTGACACCATAAGCAATTGTGATCGATCTGGATGGGTTGAAAATATGCTTTTGTAACCGTAATGAGACAATTTCTTATTTGAAGTATTCCTTTTTTCTTCTTTTGAGTAAAACCAAGAAATGAATGAGGGAATGGTTTTTTCCTCCCAAGCAGCCAATTTTATGATTGGTTCCGTTTTTCCATCTGCAAATTCGACCTCGTTCCTCACACCTTCTGCACGCCCGCAAAGGCCAACTCAACTTGATAACATTTTTCATTTCAAAGAGTTCATCTGAAGCTAATTTGGTATTATACATCTTTGTACAATATTGCAATCTCATATCAACTGGTTCATCTCTATAATTTGCAATCACTTCATATCCATAGCCATCGAGACAATTGTTAAACCGAAGATCATATCTCCCATTGCTTTCTGGAGACGAGCAATTGAATAAAGAGAATTGACCAACTCTGTAGTAATAAGCCGATGAAGTAAACTGAAATGGGGTAGTTGATATATCAAGATTCCTTAGATGCTTTGCAAAACAATCTTCAAAAAACTTGACATGAATCACTTGAGACAAATAATCAATGTTGGTAACAGCAAATTTTATGGATGAGTAAGGGAGCTCAAGAATAGTGATAGAACTAATATTTTACACTTATTTGTTATAATTTCATTTAGCATTTATGTATTAAAAATCATAGTTTTTGTTATGTTTTCAGAATTTATACTGGAAAGGAGTGGAATGTTGAAAAAATGATGCAAGATAGGATAAGAAGTTGAAAAGATTTTATTGGAAGGTTGAAAAGATTTTTAAGGAGAAGAGGATATTTTGGAAGGTGTTGGTTATGTTTAGCATTTCTACATCCTTTTTCATATTCAAATCTCCTAATATTTTTGGGATTTGAGATTTGAGAGTTTGTTAGGGATTATCTTTTATTAGGATTTTTAGTTATTAGTTGTTGGGATTTGAGATTTGGGAGTTTGTTAGGAATTATCTTTTATTAGGATTTTTAGTTATTAGTTGTTGGGTGAAGTATTTAAATAGTGAGTTTTGGGATTGATAGGGAAGAGTAGAGAATGTTAGCAGATTAGTTGTTTTAAGAATTCTTAAGTTTATTTTCTTTCACGTAATTTTCATTATCAAGTTAATCATTTGGAATTTAATTAAGTTTTCATTATTTAATTCAAGTATTTAAATTTTAACAAACAGTAGTTAAGATAATTGAGTGGATAAGTAGACAATCAATATCTCACTCCTTAGCTATTGGGATTTGGATTAACTTCAACCATCATTCTTATTAGAAGTTATAAACTCAAGGTTATCTTTTTTTGATTTTATTCCGTTATCTAGTCCATATACGTTTATCTTTTATCACATTCAATTTTAATTTGATAGTTTTATTTTTAGATATGATTAGTAGCTAATTATTTAATTTCGTTTAAAGTAATGATAAACATTAATTTAGATCAAATTGGACTAAAATACCTTATTGATTAAGTTCCTTTTTATGTCTGTGATAAAATGAATTAACACTATTCTATAGTAATTAAATAGTGTACAATGTTTAGTTAATCAATAGAAGATTCTAAAACCAATTAAAAGGGCGGATCCGTAATTGTCCATTTACTTTTAATTAGTGGTAAAACTGTTATTGATGGGCGGTGAACATAAAGGGTTGATATGAGCATATGGGTTTATATAGGCATATCGGGTTGATATGAGCATTTGGGTTCAAATGGGCATATCAGAATCAGGTTCCTGGGTTTATATGGGCATATCGGGTTGATATGAGCATATGGGTTCAAATGGCATATCAGAATCAGGTTCCTTTAAACACTAATGCAATCAATAATTTAAATCGGGGTTCTCTAAGGTTAATTATTGGTTAGAACCTAATTAATTAGGGTTATTTTAATTACTGATAATTAAGAAGGAGTAAAGTTATGTTAGTGGGTTTCGATAACTATATCTGATTGATTTGAATACAGGTACATTATTGTATCAATGATCAAGAATATAATTAATGTTGATTCAAAACTTTAACCGGAATTTGTTGGAAACTAAATCTCAACATTTGATTTGTGATAATTTTTTTGAAGGAAAATAAATACCACCATTCCCATGGGAGACGACCTTACTCGTCTACTGAAATTTATTCTGGTGGAAGAGTATATATTTATTTTGGTTGTAGATGACACGGACACTGGGACACATAGTAGGGTTCAGTTTGTCAGAGTAAAGATTATAGCTTGAATTGTAACCATAGTGTTCCGGCTGCTTTCCTTGGAGCAGAAACGGGAACCTTAATAATGAATATTGAACCTTAATATTGAATATTCAGAGTAAAGATATCACCGTGGGATGCGGTTGGTTGGTTGGTTGCCTGCAACTGCAAGGATTGGTGGCATGAATATTGAATAAAAGGAAACAGTGAGCGCGATCAATCTTCTTCTCATCATTTCCATGTTTTAGGTTGTGGAGTTTTCACAGCGTGTGGCGTGGTGGCATAGCCAAATGTTTGGAGTCTTTTAAGTCTATTTATTAATGGCAAAGTTAGACGTGAGATTGCAGAAAATGTTGGGAGTAGAATCAGTCAACTTCATAACATAAGCATCAAAGCATATGCAATACCAATTTCCAAACCCAATCTTTCTAAACACAAAATTAAGATGAACTTTCTTATAAGCTGACTCTGACTTGCTTTTTAATTGCCCAGACAAAACTAATAAATGAATGTAGAGAAAAGTCTTCAAATTGAAATCTCAAATTATTCTTTAACTCTCAGCTATAGTTAATGCTATCTTTTATTTCATTGTTTAAAATTTTGCTCGTATACACAAAGTCCTGCTCTTTGTATCTCTCTTTTTTTCACACACAATCAATCATTAAGTATGTTACAAGCAGTTCAGTTTTTGGCAGTTTTGTTGTCCTTTGTCTTAATTTACTTTTTGGTTTCAGGCTTCATTTTTGATGACTTTGTTTCCAGCAAATGTTACCATTTTTCCACTTCAGATAGAAACGGCGGGTGTGAGCATGGCCAACAGAACTATTGCGGGGATGGTGTGTTCAATTTGAAGTCCCCATTTCGATTTGAAGGTGATACAAGTTCCTGCAATTATGCTGAGTTCGAATTGTCTTGTCGGCATAATCGCACGGTCATTAGTGATTATCCAAGAGACTACTACTACAACGTAGACAGTATCGATTATGAAAATCGAATGATCCGTGTGATTGATCCTGGGCTGCAAAAGGACAACTGTTCCACTCTTCCACTTTACTCTTGGGGGAATGACCCTTACTTTTATGCGAAGGAGTCGGCTAATAATCAAATCTCAACTGAGATTCTCAGTTAGAACATGGAGGTATTGGCCTTTGTGAGCTGTAAAAAACCAGTGAAATCAAAATCGAAACGCAGCAGGTTTCCTCTTTATGTAGACACTGCATTTTGTAATATCACCCAAAAGAATTTTTACAAGAATAATAGTAGCAGTACTAACAACTTCTTCGGTGACAGTGAGAATGAGCAAAGCTCCCCTTATAATTATGTTGTAGTTAGTCCAAATCTGGTGGGATCTGATATTCAAGAATCCTGCACCATCCATAAAATTGTACCTGCACAGGTCGAGTCTCTCCTTAACAAAACAGGGGATATTTCATTCCAAGACATACACAATCTGCTCGCTCATGGCTTTCTACTCCCCTGGTATTTTAGGATACATGATGAATATCATCGTAAGCGTAAAGGATTTGTGTGTAAGTGCATGCCTTTCTTTAATCAATATTTATTCAATGTTGTTTTAGATCAAATTCTGTGTTTAATTACATTTTTCTTAATTTGATCTTTGAATAAGGTGAACTTTAGGAAAGTTTAATTTGGTTCGCTGACATTAACGGGTTTTATTAATTCTTGGATGATAATATTTGCAGGCCACCTGCTAAAAATAGTACAAAATTCACTCCACTTCATCAATAATTCCATCCTGCTAAACTCTAGGCGTGAGTAAACTATCATTTTAACATTCACATATATTCCCTTTCACTCACTACATCTTCCTCATTTTTATTCTTTAAATTTTTGTTTTTATCTGCAGGTTCTGTAGGCACTGTCATCAAGTTGTTAGGTAAAGTAATAAATTTGAGGTTGAAATTACAAATGCGTCTCTCACATTTATCACTACAAATCGATTAAACAAGTCGCAAATTTATTGTAATTTCTCCCTTTTCAATTGCAGTCCTAATGATTGCAGCAAGAAATGTTATCGGCATTTTACTCTTGATTGCTTTCCTAGTGTACAAGTGGAGCCGAAGGCATCTATCAAGGTATGATAATGTAGAAGAGTTCCTACAAGCAAACAATGGCCTTATGCCAATTAGGTACTCCTACAAAGAAATTAAGTCAATGACCAAAAGTTTCAAGGAGAAACTGGGTGAAGGAGGCTACGGCTTGGTTTACAAAGGAAAATTGCGCAGTGGAAACTGTTGTGCGGAAGCTTGGGTAATTTTCAATAGAGTGCCGAACTTGTTGAACTACAAATCACCGTAGGATAAATTCCCAGGAAAGAGTGGTGGGGTCACAGCGGTCCCGCTTAAGTACCACACTCCTTAGGCTTCTTATTGTGACAGAATTTATCTACCCAAAGGTAATTTAATAGCACAATAATATCGCAACAACTATACCCACGAATCTATTAAATAGACAAAATAAAGAATACCAGAACACCAAAATTTAACGAGGTTCGGCCAATATTGCCTACGTCCTCGGACACTACTATAAATTTCACTAATCTTGAAATATTACAAGAGAGAGAAGAAAATTGCTCTACAATGAAATGAGGCAATTTGAGGGATGAATTCAATACTAAGGGAAGGCCTCAATTTATAAGAAAATTTTGCCTTCCATTTCCTTTGATTTTTCGATGTGGGATTGCTGCCACTATTCACAAATCTCCACCTTGGCAAAATTCTACATCTTCTATTCTCTAACCAATTCAACTTTAGTAGTGTCTTCAAATGCTGACTTCAAGTTTTAACAATATTAATCAAGTCCAAACAATGTTGGAACTTGATTGCTGTCACCACTTTGGTCATCATATCAGCAGGATTGTCAGCAGTTGAAATCTTCTGGATGAGTACTCCACCTTCTTCCAAAATCTCTCGTACAAAATGATAACGGACATCAATATGCTTCGTTCTTGCATGATAAACCTGATTCTTTGCCAAATGGATAGCACTCTGACTATCACAATACACTTTGATGTGCTGCTCAAAGTTTAATTCACCAAGCAACCCTTGAAGCCAAATTGCCTCCTTCATAGCTTCTGCAACAGCCATATACTCTGCCTCTGTTGTAGACAAAGCAACCGTGGACTGTAAAGTAGACTTCTAACTGACTGGTGCTTTTGCAAAAGTGAATACATAACCAGTAGTTGATCTTCACTTGTACATATCACCAGCATAGTCGGAATCACAATATCCAACTATACATTGACCATCCTGCTCGAACAACAATCCAATATCTACGGTGTTACCAGAAACATAAGTGAAGCGAAATAGTCTTTTCTTCATATGAAGCTTATTCTGACTACTTTTCTTCAAGAATTTCTCTTCCAATGTTATCCACAGCTTGTGAGCTGACAATTCCTTAGAGACTGCATATCTCTCCTTTCTGGATAAGCATGATCGAATTGTAACACATGCTAACCGATTGATTTTCTTCCATTCTTTCTCTTGGACATCTTCTGGTTTTTCCTCTTCAATGGCAATATCTAGACCTTGCTGAAAGAGAGCATCTAGAATTTCACTTTGCCACATGCCGAAATGACCTGTGCCATCAAAAGTTTCCATTGCAAATTTAGCATTTGTCATTATATTTCCTGACAAAGTAGATGACAATGCACCTGACGTGGATGGTTTTGAGCTTTCTGCCATTTCTACAATTTCTATTTAATAGCTGTATCAAAAGAAATCCAATAGCCCAAGGAAATCCTTTTCTGATGTGGAAGATCAGACAAAGCTGCAACCACAGAGCATACTCAAGAGAATCTTGTCTCTGATACCAATTATTGTGCGGAAGCTTGGTTAATTTTCAATAGAGTGCCGAACTTATTGAACTACAAATCACCGTAGAATAAATTCCCAGGAAAGAGTGGTAGGGTCACAGCGTTCCCGTTTAAGTACCACACTCCTTAGGCTTCTTATCAGCCTTTGTGACAGAATTTATCTACCCAAAGGTAATTTAATAGCACAATAATATCGCAACAACTATACCCACGAAATCTATTAAATAAACAAAATAAAGAATACCAGAACACCAAAATTTAACGAGGTTCGGCCAACATTGCCTACGTCCTCGGACACTACTATAATATTTCACTAATCTTGAAATATTACAAGAGAGAGAAGAAAATTGCTCTACAATGAAATGAGGCAATTTGAGGGATGAATTCAATACTAAGGGAAGGCCTCAATTTATAAGAAAATTTTGCCTTCCATTTCCTTTGTTTTTTCGATGTGGGATTGCTGCCACTATTCACAGAAACTTAGTCGCTGTGAAGATGCTGAACAAATCAAAAGCAAATGAGCAAGAGTTCATTAATGAAGTTGCAACTATTGGTAGAATTCACCATGTTAATGTGGTACGGTTGGTGGGATTTTGTGTAACCAATTCAAAGCGTGCTCTGGTCTATGATTATATGCCTAACGGCTCGGTGGATAACTTCATTTTTTCAACAAGTTCAAATGCGGCTACTCCACTTAGTTGGAAGAAAGCATTTGAGATATGGGCGTTGCTCGAGGGATAGAGTACTTGCATCAGGGTTGCAACATGCAAATTTTGCATTTTGATATCAAACCCCATAACATCTTACTTGATGAGAATTTCGTCCCAAAAGTTTCGGATTTTGGACTCGCTAAATTATATCCGATACAAGATGGACATATTGCAACTCTTACTGCTGCGAGAGGAACATTAGGTTACATGGCTCCTGAATTGTTCTACAAAAATATCGGAAGGGTTTCTTACAAAGCAGATGTGTATAGTTTTGGAATGTTACTCATGGAAATAGCAGGAAGGAGGAAGAATCTTAATGCGCATGCTGAACATTCGAGTCAAATATACTTTCCATCATGGATATATGATAAAATTGCTCCAACAGAGGATATGGAAATTTTTGGAAGTAATGCAACTGATGAAGAGAAAGGGATTGTAAGAAAATTGATTTTAATTACATTGTGGTGCATACAGATGATACCGACAGATAGACCTTCAATGAGAGAAGTAATAGAAATGCTTGAAGGTGATGTTGAAGGAATGCAATTGCCTCCTAAACCATTGTTGTATCCTCAAGATTCACCTGTACACATGCAAAATAGTTATAGTTCTTCTGAAGAGTCTACAGAGCCCCTATGCAGATCTATTACTTTAGAAATTGAACAGATTAATAATTAGTTGATTGATGCTTGATTTTGTATTAATCTTCTTGTAATATAATGTAATATGTTGTTGTACTTTTTAGCGAAATTCTTCTTTTCCTTTTTGTTTTGGAAAGGTAATTGTTAATTGGCATGAAATACAAATTCACAAATGACTAATGGTTATTAATGGTTTGTGCTAATAATAATGTGGAAAACATACAATTATACCTTAAACCTGAAAAGAAATAAAACTTTGAGAGAAGTTTACACAAGTTTTAGATAAGGAACGGTGCCTATTTAAATACAACTTTTGTAGAATAAAAATTATTGAAAATTTTGAAAACTCAAATTTCATTTTAAACCAAAATTGACTTCTCTCCATGAAGCTACAGTAGCCTTCAATTTATCTATAATAGCATTAAGCAATTCATCAAAATTTACCCTATCAATTTATTGAAAAATGATTTCGTTTCCACTTTTCTTAATATTTTGATTTCGACTTTTTAACGAAAGTTTAACATACAATTAATTATTAGAAGAATACACCACCAAATTAATTGTGTTTATTGGTGGAATTTTCTTCAAAAATGCATCTTTCTTGAAAATTCCACTTCAGCATATATCGTTTTTAGTAGAATTTTGGAGATAAACCCAATATAAACAACATAGAACCAAAGGGTAATGTCTACAGTCAAATATATAGGTGGAAAAAAAAGGAATTGAAAAATGAATATATATATATATATATATATATATATATATATATAGAACAAAAGATAATTAATCAAGACTTCCATTATGCCCATAAATTCTAAACGAACTTCATTTTTTTGCATGAAAAGTAATGCTATGAAAGAAGTTAAAAACCTATATATAAGTAGTTAATTTGGTTAATTTTTGTCTTTGAATATGTTAAGAGTATAACTGCAAAAGTTTCTTTGTTTGTAAGATTTTCCTTCAAAATGTATGAACCGAATAGAATTAAATTCTTGGACATAATGTATGAACTTTGACTATGCCCATAATTTCTGTGGGACAGAATTACTAATAAAGACTTTGACTTTGACTATGCCCATAATGAAGACTTTGGTTGCTTCCATTATTATCATTATTGATTCGGATTTCCACTATGCCATGCCAAAAGAAATTAAAGTCGATCTTTATGAAACAGTCTACACATATAATTAATTAATAAATGGACCCTAAAAAGAAAACAATGAAAATGAAAGGAGAAAACAGTACAACAAAGACTTTTGTGAGTCAAATATTAAAGTAAAGGTTTTGAGAGAAAAATTCCATTTCATTGAATGTGGCCTTTTAACGCTATAGAAAATGACCACTCAAGGGAGTGATTCCACATTTCCACTCTGAAGTATTTCCACACTCCTATAATTATACTTTCTATTGCAACAATATTTTTATTGGATTCATAAGTATAATCAGAACAAATAAAGCAACATTCATATTCGTAATAACAAGTCAATATATTGACAATGAATATGGGTGTATCAATTATCAGAATCATCATGATAAAGCCTTTGTCACGCACCTATCATTGAATATCATGTAAGTTTTTTTAGTGTTATACTATAATAATAATACACTCCACTTATACAATATAATTAATTAAAATACTTAAATTTAGGGAAAAAAATTTAAATGAACCAAATTGATAAACCATTCCATAATTCATCCATATCATTTGTTTAAAATTATCATGTATTTAATTGATCCAATGTTTAAATCACTACAAAATTAAAAAAATAAAATATCACTAAAATTAAATTTACAATTATTAAACTCTAACCGAGATGTGACTGAACCATACAACATTGTTTCATTAAAATCAGGATTAAAAGAATAAAATATTATTAAAATTAAATTTATAATTATTAACCCTTAACCAATATGTGAGTGAACTCTGCGACATTGTTTCACTAAAATAAAGAATTAAAATAATAAAATATCACAAAAATTAAACCTGCAATTATTAACCTCTAACCCAAATATGATTGAACCGAACTATGCGATTTTAATTACAGAATAAGATCAAAGATGTTTGAAAAAAATCAAAGATGTTTAAACGTGTATTTTTAATTTTTTTTTTCATTCTTAATTTACTGTTTAAAAGGTTTTCTAGTTATAAGATATAGATAGAGTGTATTCTTAGTAAGGTAAAATTTTAAAAAATGTTGACATGACACAAAATGAGTGGTGTTACCAAAGGCTTTATGAAGATAATCGTGAAAAATATTTTTCTCAATGAAATGATATATATATATATATTAAATTGTAGATCAAAATCATACATACTCTCCAATGAAATGACCATTAAATTTACCCCAAAATAAAATGCACTACCCCAATAAAATTTGGAGTTTTAAAACATATGCATAATTATGGTTGGGATCATGCCATGTCGCCATTGGAACAAAATTTTTAAATAGTAGGACAAACAAATTAAAATATGAAAGAAGGTTTTAGACTAAAGTGAATACTTGGAAATGACGATTTTTTTTTTATTTTTTTTATTTTTAAAAACACACACTCACATGCATCTTACAGGAATCGAACTCTAGACCTGTAAGTCGGGAAGCTAACTCCCTAACTATTGGGCTAGTCCCAATAGCTGGAAATGACGAAGTTATTCCAAAAATAATTAGAGCTGAAAATTAAATCCCTCCTCTTAATTTTGGTGTCTCTCGATCCTCTCTTTCTTACAATCACTCATTCTTCGTTATGTTTCTAGTGCAGCTTTTTTCGATTTTGTTGTCCTTTGCCGTAATATTTTGGTTATACACGCACTTTTTTTCCGTATATTACGTCAATGATTGTATTCGGGAAGATATTTACCGGACTGGAATCAAACCAGTACTTGTGAGCAGCGCCTTCACAGTTGCGGGGATCAGACTGCCTTCAATTTGAAGTACCCTTTTCGATTTGAAAACGATCCAGATTTCTGCGGTGATCGCCGCTTTCAAATCTCTTGTAAGCATAATCGAACTGTATTATACTTGGAAAATTCAACTCTATATTATTACGTAGTTGCAGACAGTATCAATTATGAAAACCGAACAATCCACCTTCTTGATCCTGGGCTGCTCAAGGACAACTGTTCAACTCTTCCACTCAACCCATTGAACCCAACATTCGATTATCTTTATCACTACGCCACCACTACTTCTTTGTGGATTTTGGTGAGCTGTAAAGAAGCAGTCAAATCGAAATCTCCACTTTATGTAGACACTGCTTCTTGTAATGTTATTACCGCAAAATATGAGACTAGTGATCAAAGTGAAATCTCCTCTTTCAGTTACGCAGTGTTTGGTAAAAATCTGGCGGCAACTGACATTGAAGAGAACTGCACCATCTATAATATAGCTCGGATTGACACTCAGTCTCTTGATAGTATTCGAACAGGAAATATTTCGTACCCACAGATTCACAGTGTGCTGGCCAATGGCTTTGATCTCGGGTGGATGGCACCGTCACATGAGACTGAGAGAAACTCACTTCTCTGTAAGTATTCATTTAGGCGAATTATTTTAATCTACCTCAATTTGGAGATTTATTTCATTTTTTATCTCTAATATTTTAAAAAATTAATTTTTACTCCTCATATCACAATTTGATTTCAAATCGTCACTAGATCAAATTTTTTGCACTTCATATAATAAATACAAATATATATAATTTAGCAGAATTAGGCATATGCATGTTAAATAGTCATAAAGATTGAATTTTTTTATTATGAAAAGTAAACAAATGACTATTTAGGACTAAAAATATAACATGAAGGACAAAAATTAAACTTTTTAAAAGTAGGAATAAAAACAAAATAAACCTCTCAAATTGAGGGACGGATGAAGTAATTTACCCTATTTATTTTCAATTTTGTTGTTTTGAAAGGAGAATCACACAATTTATTTTTAAAATGTTGACATGAAAATTGATACAACCTTAAATTTTGAGGAAAAAAAATGTATTTTTCTCTAATGTAATTATAAGAGAAGAAAGAAGTGATGAAAATGCATAAAATAAAAATATGAATCAAAACTAAGGTTTTTATATATTTTTGTCACCTCATTATTTTCTTGATTTAGTACTACTTCTATTGACATTAATTAACTTGCGTACTTGCAATTCCTAAGAGAATCATTAATTAGGACTTGATTTTTCTTCTTGGATCATGTAGGTTGCCTGTTGAACAACATATTTCGGTTTGGCTCTGTCATTTATGGAAACCTCTTTGGTAAGAAAATTTTAATTTATAAGAGAATAGTTAATTAGTATTTGACTTTTCTTCTTCGATGATGTATAGGTCGTCCTCTGTTATTTATCGCATCTCGGTTTGGCTATACCATCGATCAAATCTTCTTTGGTACGAAAATTTTGTTTATTTCTAAAGAGAAGTTAAATTTCAGTACTGTATAGCCATAATGTATAATTAATTTTGTTTTACTGCAGTACTGCTGATGGCAGCAAGAAATGTTATTGGCATTATACTCTTATGGCTTTTCTTATTTACAAGTGGCGTCGAAGGCACCTATCAATTTTCGATAGAATAGAAGAATTCCTCCAAGAAGAAAACAATGGCCTTATGCCCATTGGTATTCGTACAAAGAAATTAAGACAATGACCAAAAATTTTAAGGAGAAATTGGGTGAAGGAGGCTATGGTTTGGTTTACAAAGGAAAATCACGAAGTGGAAATTTAGTCGCTGTCAAGATGCTGAACAAATCAAAAGCAAATGGGCAGGAGTTTATTAATGAAGTTGCAAATATTGGAAGAAATCATGATGTTAATGTTGTGCGATTGGTGGGATTTTGTGTAACCAATTCAAAGCGTGCTCTTGTCTATGATTACATGCCGAATGGCTCGTTAGATAAGTTCATTTTCTCAACAAGTTCAAATGGCACTATTACTCCACTTGTTGGAAGAAAGCATTTGAGATTGCAATGGGCGTTGCTCGGGGGATAGAGCACTTGCATCAGGGCTGCAATATGCAAATTTTGCATTTTGACATCAAACCCCATAACATCTTACTTGATGAGAACTTTGTCCCAAAAGTTTCAGATTTTGGACTTGCTAAGTTATATCCGGTACAAGATGGGTATATTGCAACTCTTACTGCTGCAAGGGGAACATTGGGTTACATGGCTCCTGAATTGTTCTACAAAAAGATTGGAAGGGTCTCCTACAAAGCAGATGTGTATAGTTTTGGCATGTTACTCATGGAGATGGCAGGAAGGAGGAGGAATGTTAATGCGCATGCTGAGCATTCGAGTCAAATTTATTTCCCATCATGGATATATGATAAAATGGATCCAACAGAGGACATGGAAATATTTGGAAGTAATGCAACTGATGAAGAGAAAGGGATTGTAAGGAAATTGATTTTAATTGCATTGCGGTGCATACAGATGATACCCATAGATAGACCTTCAATGAGAGAAGTGATAGAAATGCTTGAAGGTGATATTGAAGGAATGCAATTGCCTCCTAAACCATTGTTGTATCCTCCAGATTCACCTGTACACATGCAAAATAGTTATAGTTCTTCTGAAGAGTCTACGGAGCCTTTATGCAGATCTATTACTTTAGAAATTGAACAGATTGATAATTAAGTATGATCGATGCTTGATTTTATATTCATCTTGTGATGTAATGTAATATGTTTTTGAACCTTTTTGTGAAGTTCTTCTTTTCCTTTATTTTATCTTTTTGAAAGGTAATTGTTAACTGTTTTCTTTTTGAAAGATAATTGTTAACCTGGATGAACTAAAAATGACTTTGGATCTTGTATACCCATTTGGTGTATAACTCAATATAACACTCTCTATAAATGTGATATGTGTTGTTTCACATAAAATTAAAACTCTATCAAGTGATTATATATATGTCAAAATCTTATAGAGTGGTACAAAAAATGGTACACAAAAGTGATACAAAATATCTATTTACTAGTTAATGATTGATGAGGGATAAAAATATACACACCACGATCAACGGTCAGGATCCAATCATTAACCAATCATACAATCAACGGTCAAGATTAAAAAGTACATAGGCTCCTTGCCCACCAAGAAAGGTTCATATAATGACATCATCAAGGTACATCCCTTTCTATAAATAGAGCATGAGTGCCATTGGGAAAGGGGTTAGTCTCTCTCTACTTACTCTAAATACTCTTAAATATTCTTAAACCTTCAAGGTCAGTTTCTGACTTAGGCATCGGAGTGGAACTCCCCAGGACTACCTAGGGCATTTCACTAACGGTTGTTGTGGCCTCCAGGTCAGGTTGGCAGGTCGGGGAGAAGCATTGGAGAGGAAGGCTACTACTTGGAGAGGTAGGAGAGTTTCGGAGGAAGCCTTGGAGAGCTAGAAGAGTTCGGGAAGCCTTAGAGAGGATGATGGCGACTTAAAGACGTGGACTACTTATCATTTTCGGTGAAGCTTTAGGAGTTGGGCCGGTCCAGGTTACTCACCTTAAGCCTTGGACCCTCATATCTCAAGAAGGCTCATTTTCAAGCTTCATCAGTGGCGCCGTCTGTGGGAAACCATTAGAACAAAAATCTATGACTACTACAAGGTCTCAGCGGATGTTGGAACAGCAGAAAGACAAGTCGCCTTTGGTAGAACACGAGCAAGAACACTCTTCTCACTCTTCACCTGGAAGAGATGGAGCCTCTCACCACTCTGAACGGCAAGACTCTCCCGAGGTTGTAGCTTACTTGAGGGAGCACCTTGGAGAATTACGTGCCCTGCTGGAAAGAGAGAGGAATGTGAGCAGGGACCGTGCCGTCATGACGTCCCCGTCCCCACCACCAAGGCAAGAGCGAGGAAGAACTCTTAGCAGGGAAGTGAGATCTCATATGAGAATAAGGGGAGTGGATTGGCATTATGAGGAGCTCTCTCCTTTGAGAGAGGTGCAAGGAAGAAGACGACACGGAGAAGAAGGATGGAGAAGGGATCATGAAGAGGGACATCAAAACTGGGGAGATGGGAGGGTACCCAATCGACCCATAATCCCGGACCATTCTCATTCAGGAGCCTATAGAGACGCCGAGACAAGGAGTGAAAGGTGAAGAGATTTCCAGAATTTATGGGATGAGGACGCGGCTCGATCACAATGGGGAGCATATTTCCCCCATGATAGGCCTTACTGGGGTGTAGGTGAAACAGCCATGGTGTGTGAGGACTCCCCTTTCTCCAAAGATATCCAAAACTTCCCTATTCCTCCTGGATTCAGAGCCCCTGTGCTTGAGATTTACACTGGAGACACTGATCCAAAAGATCATTTTCACCGGTTCAAGTATTGCATGATGTTAACCTCGGCTCCAGAGCCGGTTGTATGCCAGACATTCCTTACCACCCTTCAAGGGAAAGCCCGGGCATGGTTTGAAGGTTTGCCGAGAGGGTCCATTTCATCCTTCTCTCAGATAGCTGAACGCTTCCAGAATCGTTTCTTGCAGCGAAGGAGGCCCGAAAAATCTACCGCGGAGCTTATGAACATAAAGCAGGAAGAAGGGGAGTCAGTGCGAGGATACATTGATCGGTTTAACGATGAAAGTTTGCAAGTGCACTGTAGGTCTGAGGAAGTCGTAATTGGAGCCTTTATCAATGGGCTCAGGTTTGGAAAGCTTTATAGGAAATTGGTCACGGATCCTCCCCCGACTTGCAGACTTTGATGAACCCAGCTGAAAAATGTGCTAATGGAGAGGAAGCTGATAAGAGAAAGAGGGATAACGACAGGCTCCTCACTAAGAAGAAAGAGGGGGGATATGCCCGAGGAGAGAAAGGCATGCCAGTAGTCAGGAGTGGAGGAAACCGAGGCGATAACAGAGGTAGTAGATATGGCCTCTTGCCAGAACGATTAGAGTTCACTCCGCTAAACAAGCCCAGGGCTGAGATCTTAGCCATCCTTGCCAACAAAGGCATTATACATCCCCCTAAAAAGATGTTCACTCCTAATAACAAGCTGAACAAGGAGCTGTACTGCCGATACCACGAGCAACATGGTCATGACACCGAAGACTGTCGAGACTTGAAAAGGGAGATAGAGATTCTGGTCCAAAATGGGCACCTCAAAGAATTCGTGAAGGTAGCTTACCAACAGGGTGTCCGTAGAGGCCGCTCACGTGAACGAGGGGGACCAGAAAGGAGGTATGGAAAGTTTGATCAGGCTGAGAAAAGACAGAAAGAAGAAAACCAACCACCTGCCGACAAGGGTCATAGGAAGATCACAGGAGTCATTCATTCTATCTTCGGCGGACCAGCCGGTGGGGACTCCAACTCGGCAAGGAGAGCCATGTGCAGGAGGGTGCCTGGACAGGAGCCTGTGTATAAGAGGTTCAAGTCCACTGAAACCATTGTTTTCTCTGAAGAGGACGCGGTCCCGGATAGGTTCCCCCATATGGACGCCTTGTTGATCAAGGCTATAATTGCAAACAAAGAGGTGCATCGGGTATATGTGGACGATGAGAGTTCGGTAGACATCATGTACCGGAATGCCTTTGAGAAGCTGGGAATAGGAAAGGAACGCCTGCAGCCTTGCAAAACCCAACTTGTAGTATTTTCGGGGGAGGTACAACAACCCATTGGGATTCTGTCAGTACCTGTTACTATAGGGGATTTCCCCAGGGACAAACTTATATACGTGGACTTCGCGGTGTTGGACGTAGCTTCACCTTACAATGTCATCTTGGGAAGACCGGACATGGTCCAACTCAAAGCAATTTGGTCGCCGTACCACCTAGTAATGAAATTCCCCACTGAAGAAGGAATAGCTGTGATTAGAGGGGATCAAGCCATGGCCCGGGAATGTCACATGATCGCCTTGAAGGGCAAAGGGAAAAAAGAAGGAGGGTTGAAGATTAATTGTGTTAGTACCGAGGCGAGACTCACTGACGAGGAGTTAGCAAGTCGCCCACAGCTCACTGATGAAGTGGAAAAGATCAACGTGAATGCTGCCTTACCAGAGAGAAAGGTGCAAGTCGGGGCCTCACTGCCTGAAGGGTCGAAATCTTCCTTAGTCGAGCTTTTGAAAAATTATCAGGACGTATTTGCCTGGAGTACCGAGGACATGAAAGGGGTACCTCCCGAGCTTGCGGTGCACAAGCTAAACCTAGACCCTTCGGAAGTTCCCATCAAGCAAAAAAGAAGGCCTATGGCACCAGAGAAGGATGCTATAATAAAGAAAGAAGTCAAGGATTTGCTGATGGCTGATATAATAAAGGAAGTTCACTACCCAACCTGGCTGGCTAACCCCGTCATGGTCCCCAAGCCCGAGGTCGGATGGAGAATGTGTGTTGATTATTCGGATCTTAACAAGACATGTCCTAAAGATTGCTATCCCTTACCCATTATCGATTAAAAAATCGATGTTGTTGCTGGGTATGAGGTCCTTTGTTTCCTGGACGCCTACAAGGGCTACCACCAGATATTGATGGATGAGGAGGATGCAGAAAGAATGCTGGTGCAACCTACCAGAGGATGATGAACACCATTTTTGAAGCCCAGATAGGGCGCAACCTCGAAGTATATGTGGACGATTTACTTATCAAAAGCCGAAGGTTAGAAACCTTCCTGGAAGACGTAGGAGAAACTCTGGAACAGCTGAGGAGAACTGGTTGAAACTGAACCCGAAAAAATGCATTTTTGGGGTAGGCTCCGGAAAGTTTCTAGGTCATATGGTCTCCAGCAAAGGCATAGAAGCCAACCCGGAGAAGGTACAAGCCATTATAGACATGGGCTCGCCTCAAAGTGTCAAGGACGTCCAGGTGTTGACGGGGAAGTTAGCAGCCTTGAACCGATTTCTATCAAAATTCGCTGACCGGGGGTTGCCCTTTTTCAACATACTCAAGAAGGCGAAAAGGTTCGAGTGGAATGGTGAGTGTCAGAAGGCCTTTAATGAGCTGAATGAGTATTTGAAAACTTTGCCGTCTTTGTCTATACCGACCATCGGAGAGACTTTGTGCCTATATTTGACCACGGGAGAAAAGACAGTCAGTGCGGTTTTAATCATGGACAATGGACTGTCTCAGTTGCCTATATATTACGTTAGTCGAGCCCTGCTGGGGACTGAGCAAAGGTATCATGTCCTGGAGAAGTTGGCACTAGCCTTGGTGAACGCGGCAAGAAGGTTAAGGCCTTATTTTCAGGCACATCCTATCCGGGTCCTAACCGACAAACCTTTGAGACAAATATTGCAAAAACTTGAATCTTCAGGGAGGTTGATGAAATGGGCCATTGAGCTGGGGGAGCATGAGATAACTTTCCACCCCCGACCTTCCCTGAAAGGACAAGTGCTGGTCGACTTTATTGCTGAGACCCCCACGGAGAATTCGTCACCAGGGCTGGAATCTAAGGAAGACGATGATAACGATAATAGAGAGCAGGGTAGTTTCTGGACCCTATATGTCGATGGAGCTTCCAGTGAAGAAGATTCAGGAGCAGGACTGATTTTGAAAAACCCAGAGGGCCAGGAATTCACTTATGCCCTACGGTTTGAGTTTCGAGCCACGAACAACGAGGCTGAATATGAAGCCTTAATAACAGGGATGAAACTTGCCCTAGAGATGAAGGTGGAACAATTACAGGTATATAGTGATTCTCAACTTATTGTGACTCAAGTTATCGGAGGGTATGAGGCTAGAGAGCCGATGATGAGAAAATACATGGAAAGGGTGATCGAGTTAAATGCGAGTTTTAAGGAATTCCTGATAGATCAAGTCCCGCGGTCCAAGAACAAAAGGGCAGACGCCCTTAGCAAACTGGCTTCATCTGCATATGCTCATCTCACCAAAAGAGTCTTGGTGGAAATACTCCCTATGCGGAGCATAGAGGATGCGGTTGTTAACACAATTGAGGTGGAACGAGAAACCTGGATGTCTCCCATCATCAGATACCTAAAGGAGGGTGCCTTGCCCCCTGACAAAGTAGAAGCTTGGAAGTTGAAGTTGAGGGCTGTAAAGTACGTTTTGAAGGATGGCGTTTTGTATAAGAAAGGTTACTTAAGGCCTTCGCTTAGATGTGCCGACCCTGACCAGGCTGACTACGTGTTGAAGGAAATCCACCTAGGGGCTTGTGGAAATCATGTAGGTTCGAGGATGTTGATGAAGAAAGTGATCCGTCTGGGGTATAATTGGCCCACCTTACATGAGGATGCTCGCGCTGTTGTAAGGCGATACGAAAAGTGCCAAGCTCATGCGATGATCCCCAGAGTCCCCCAAAATGAGATGGTCTCGATTCAGGCAGCATGGCCATTCGCCCAGTGGGGCATTGATATAGCTGGCCCTTTCCCTGAAGCTCCAAGTCGAGTTAAGTTCTTGATAGTAGCCATCGACTATTTCACCAAATGGGTAGATGCAGAGGCTGTAGCCTCCATCACAGGGAAGAGTATGATGAAATTCTTTTGGAAAAATGTGATATGCCGATTCGGCATACCCAGGGTCCTCATTTCTGATAACGGGAAGCAATTTGCAGAAGAACCTTTTAAGTCCTAGTACGAAGAATTGAACATCCGTCAAAAATTTACCTCGGTAGCCCACCCCCAAGCCAATGGGCAGACCGAGGTCACAAACAGGACCATTGTGCAAGGGTTGAAGACTCGACTGGAAAAGGCCAAGGGATACTGGGTCGAGCAACTTACACATGTACTGTGGTCTTATCGAACCACCCCTAGGGCATCTACACAAGAAACTCCTTTCAGTATGGTGTATGGGACTGAGGCAGTGGTGCCCGTGGAAATAGGTCTCCCTAGTCTTCGAGTGCTTAACTACAACCCCGATGAAAATAATGATGAGCTAAGGATGAATCTTGACCTTGTTGAGGAAAGAAGAGAATTGGCAGCAGCTAGGGAAAGCCGATACAAATCCGATATGGCTAGGTACTATAACAGAAGAGTGAAAAGCTCCTCCTTCAAGCCTGGGGATTTAGTGATGAGAAAGAATGAAGCTAGCCGAATGGAAGGACAGAAAAAGTTGGACGTCACCTGGGAAGGCCCCTATCAAGTTGTTGAAGCTGGGAGATCTGGGAGTTATCAATTGTCCACTTTAGATGGGAAGGTCATTCCCAAGAGATGGAATATTGTAAATATGAGAAAGTTCTACTTGTAAAGAAATTGCTATCGAAATGAAAGAAAAAGCTTCTCTGGTGTTCTAAGTATCGATTTGAGTCTTATTTATAGGGCTGACTTATTACCTTGAAAGACACTTACATTTTCGCTAAAAACAAATAAGACCTGAACGAATTCAGGCACCTCGAAGGAGACCTAGTCGTCCATTGTAAGACCTGGATCAATTCAGGCACCTTGAAGGCGACCTAGTCGTCCATCGTAAGACCTGGATAAATTCAGGCACCTGGAAGGTGACCTAGTCGTCCATTATAAGACCTGAATAAATTTAGGCACCTCGAAGGCGACCTAGTCGTCCATTGTAAGACCTGGATCAATTCAGGCACCTTGAAGGCGACCTAGTCGTCCATCGTAAGACCTGGATCAATTCAGGCACCTCGAAGGCGACCTAGTCGTCCATCGTAAGACCTGGATAAATTCAGACACCTTGAAGGCGACCTAGTCATCCATTGTAAGACCTGGATAAATTCAGGCACCTCGAAGGCGACCTAGTCGTCCATTGTAAGACCTGGATAAATTCAGGCACCTTGAAGGCGACCTAGTCGTCCATTGTAAGACCTGGATAAATTCAGGCACCTCGAAGGCGACCTAGTCGTCAAGTATAAGACCTGGACAAATTCAGGCACCTCGTCAATTATAAGACCTGGACAAATTCAGGCACTTTATCAATTATAAGACCTAGACAAACTCAGGCACTTCGTCAATTATAAGACCTGGATAAATTCAGGCACTTAGTCAAGTATAAGACCTGGACAAACTCAGGCACTTCGTCAATTATAAGACCTGGATAAATTCACGCACCTCGTCAATTATAAGACCTGGACAAATTCAGGCAGTTCGTCAATTATAAGATTTGGACAAATTCAGGCACTTCGTTACCATCAAATAGACCCTAGCTCTTCGTCTCCACCAGCAAGGCTAGTTCCTTCACGTGCGGTGGCCCCCGTCCCTGAAGTCTCCTTGCTCTCGGGCACCCCGCCTCCCTCAGCATCAGCGGTACGAGAAAGAATGAAGGAATGAAGTCTTCAACTGGAAAATGCAGTTGTCCAGAGGTCAAGTTGGCCATCAAGATGTTCAGGTTTTCTCCTGAGTTAGCATCGTACCCCTTCAACTTATCCACCTCAACCTCTGGATGAAGCTTCTTGACCACATCATAGGCAAAAGTAGACCCTTGGTCCTTTACGGAGTTGAAGAGATCAGCCATGAACTCCACAAACTGGGGAGAAGCAAGCAAGTTCTGGACTATTAAGGAAGCCCCTTCTCCTGAGTAGAAATTGCAACGCACCTCCAAGGCCCTTTTTTCTTTGGTTAGGTCCTTGAGTTGAGCCCTCTGGATGGAGACTTTATCAAAATAAGATTTGTTCTTCTTCTTCAGCTTGTGGATGTCCTCTCGAGCCCTGGACAAGTTCTTTTCCTCCTCTTGTTTGAGCTTTTCAGCATCAACCAGGTCTCGCTAGGCCTTGGCCAACTTACCATTCAACTCCTCAACAATTTCACAACTTCTCCTGTAGCGGAGAGACATCTTCTTGGCCAGAAATAAGCCCTAGAGGAGAAAGGTAACAATCAGAACAAACTGACCTGAGACATATCCCTACGTGGGCATGAATGCTAGACGAACAAGAAATCCAATAGAAAGATTTACCTGAGTAAGCCCTAGACTCATAAGGGAATCAACCTCGGAGCCCTCCAGAGTCGCCATGGCCCTTTTCTCCATAGGAGGAATGATCCCCAACGAGAACTCCTGGCACGTCTCCAGGTTCAGGCTGTCATTAACCTGATAATCCCAAAAAGGATTGAATTGTGCCGTGGGGATGGTCTTATAGGTCGCGGAGGGAATAATTGGTTGAACTTCCTGGTCCCACAATAACTAGAACTCAGCAGACGTGCTAGCAGGGCGACCCATCTTCGCCTTCTTCGACTCTATATGGACATCCTTCCCAGTATGTTTCCTCTTCTGGTAAGGAGCTGCCGGGGGCTCCTGCTCTTCCTGAGACTGAGTGAAAGGCTGGGAAACTTCGACCTGGGAAGATACAGTGCCAAAGGGCTTATCAGGGGCGGTCTCCTACACGGGCGCCTCAGTCTCCCCTAGAGATGCGACTGGTAGAGAAACAGGCCTTGTAGAAGGTCCTGTAGGGACTTCAGCTGTCACTTCGACCTCAGTCTTTTCAGCCTCGACCTTCACTCCGGCTGCCTTACGCTTCTTCATTATAGTCAAGAATTCCATAACTGTAAAAGGAAAGTAAAGAAGTTAGATCCCTCAACCCCGGGAAGACAAACACCAACCCTTAAGGTAAGTCAAAAGTAGAGCAGAAAGGAATGGTACCATGTTCATCAAGCTCTGCTGGGGAAAGACCCAAGTCGGCCTTACTGATAAGTCGGTATTGTGCCGACTTATTTGCTCTGTTTTGTTAATCTCTTGCCTGGAATAACTTGTGAATCGATGCTTGATTACGTGACTTGTGTGTTATATTGATTACAATTGAGTGTTAAGAAGATTGACTTGAGTGCAGCGAATTTAGTTACAAAGTGTTGCATTTATTCACTCAAGTCACAATTCACTCCTTACGAAAGTCACAATTCATGAAAGTCACGGCACGCAACTCACTCTCACATGACCTCACAATTCTTGCACCTCACAAACTCTCAACACACACCTCACAAACACACACTAACACACCACACTTGCACATACCCACTTTACAAGGTGCGGCCGCACCTCACGCAAACAACACGGTACGGCCGCACCACACACACAATTACACGGCGCGGCCGCACCGTGTAGCCGCACCATGCACACAGTGCGGCCGCCACACACACTTGCACAATTTTATTGTTTTCATGTTTATGCTTTTTCATTCATTAACATATATGTACAGTTCTTCTCATTTCTCACTTGTACACTTGCACAAACACCATTCACGCAATCTTGTTCCCACATTAGCATTCAGCATACACATATTAAGCTCACAAGCAAAAGCATTTAACACGTCTTTCTCACGTGCTCTAAGTGTTTGATGAAATGTGATGAATTTCCTTACCTGTTAAGTCTTTCATTAAACACGTGTCCTCACTTCTGCTTTGATTTACATTTGTAGATACACGTGGCAAAATCTCCACAAACAAAGGAAGGTTCCTGGAACTTGTGCAGTGAGGCAAATCTATAAAAGGAGCTGGAGACAAGGAGGACGGGGAGCTTTTTGGAGAGAGAGAGCGGAATCAGGAAGAGAAATCAATTCACTGAGAGGAATTCTGAGAGTCCTAGGGCATAATTTCTATTCTGTAATTATGGGATATCAGCCGATCAATATGATCGGCTAAGTTTTTAGTGTTGCTTTGAGGGGTCAATTGTATGGATTCAATTTTGCTTGAGACATTTGTTGAGAATTTATCTTTTGAGTGTGAATTTCATGTTTACATTTCTGCATTCGTTGTGTTTGATGATTTGCACTCTAGATTAACTTCACATTTAGGTCTGCAGTACCCACTGAGGTCGGTGTGAATATTCCATTGGCAATCAATCATGACATAATCTAATTGTAAACATGCATATGTGAGTTCTTAGGTCCTGTGAGACGTTGCGATCTTGATTGTGCGGTACCCACTGACAGTCAATGTCAATCTTTAGCGAAGGTCTAAGATTGTTCTTGTCTAAGAATAGGGATCTGGGAGAGCCTGACTCGTGCCCAGGGCTTGCCCTACCAAGGGAAGTTCGGGAAGATTTAAGAACGAGGGTCGTGAGAACTACCAAGTTGATCAGCCTTAGCTCTCTAGCAGTGTAAAGTCCCGTCACATATGTCTACACGAGTCCGTCAGTGATAGCAAGAGAAAGGTCCATACACATTATCCCCCTTAAGGCAACACATTCCTCTCTATTGATTTTCCCGTATCTCATTTCCTGCGCTTACTTGTACTGTTTTATCACTTTTATATTCTATCATTGCAATAGCTCTTGACAAACATCCTCTCCCTGTTGGATACGATCCCACTTGCCGCTACTACATTAGTTTGGTAAATTTGGGTTAAATTGGGGAGCCGCGACAGCTCGTCACCACTTACTCATCCCTAAGGCTACTAAACACCCTTCAGCCATGAGAGAGACTTCCCAAACTGGACACTTTCGAAGGATCTTGCGGAGAGACTCAATGGACTCGTGATCCACATCGCGGGAAGGAAAACTATCGGTTACCTTACCTGGGGGCTTCCAGACAAGGCTCATGGGTTCTAATTTCATGAAGAAGAATTTGTCTTTCCAGTTCTTAACACAACTTGTAGGGGGTGCAAAAAGGTCTCGGAGCTGGACCTACGGGTGAAATAAAACCAGCCCACCTCCCCTCTCATGGACTTCAGGGTATAGTAATATCTAAACAGGGAGACAGTACACTCCACCTTAGAATATCTACAAAAAGACTCGAAGGTTGTCAGGGCTCTAATGGCGTTTGGGATCAGCTGGGCAATGTTCACTTTATAAAAGTCTAAAACCTTCTTGAAGAAAGATGTCAGGGGGAACCTAAGGCCACATTGAAGGTGACCTTTGTACACCGTGACAAAACCAGTAGGCGGCCGGGACGCGACCTGCTGTCGAGTAGGGGCTATCAACTTGTACTTAGAAGGAATATAAAACTCCTTGGCTATCATTTTTAACTTTCTGGACGTCAAGGAAGACTGTACCGACCTGGAAGAAGAGGCAACTCTTCTCTTACTCACTAAGGTCTCTTCCTCCTCGTTGTTACCCCCATCGGAAGCCTCACTGATGGAAGGGTTATCATCCGAGGCGACCTTATCTACAGGGGCATTTCCTATGGGTTCACGTCCCACGCCCGAGCCAGGCTCCACGGAGGGGTTAGGGGGATTCTCGGCCACAGGAACTCTCGCTACGGTACTACCCTCAACATCCATTCCTAAGGGGGCTGGCAGAGAAGTGGTTTCCTGGGAAGTCTCTACGGAATGTTCAAAAGAAGACTCCACCTGAATTAAACGAACGGCTTTGTCAATGGCGTCGCAAAGAATATCGGTCTTAACTACCTTATTGACTAACTTGGAATAAGACCTTAGTTTCTTTCTAGCCTCCAAGCATGCATATGGGACTGACTCAGATTCATCACTATTCTTATAGACAGCATATATTTCAACTGAAGAACTTGAAGGAGCAGGAGAAAAAATACTTACTTGGAGGGAAGGTTGAAAGGCGACGAGCCGCGCTGTCTTGGACAAACGGGAAAGACTGGAAGATTTTATGGAAGGAAGATTGAGGGAGCAAAGAGAGGCGCAAGGTAGGAGGTTGAGGGTTTCAAGCCCCCCATCGAATATTTATAGGAGGGAAAAGGGACGAGGATCCCGAAAAGGGGCATGTCAAGAGGCGCCAAATCGCACCCGACCAAGTGGTGACGTTTGATTTTCCAAGGGATCATACCCACTGCCCGGCCCACCAGATCCACGAAGCGGCCCGATCTAATCCTTAAAGCGACTGGGACAGTCCTTGATAAAACCTAGAAACTCGAATGGGTCAAACAGTAGGAAGGCTTCAAGTCCAGAGCTATGGGGCTCCAAACCCAGCCAGACTAGGGGCTCATGGTTCACCCTTGAACCCTCAATAATAACTGGACACAATCTGTGAAACGGCTAGGACAATATCCTAGCAAAACAAGAGACGCGGAGTAAGGCACATGCTACCGGGACATATCTAAAGAAGGACTTCAAGTCCAGATTAGTCGGGTCTTCATGCCAGCAAGGCTGAGGGCTCACTCCCAACCAATCTGGGGGGCTATTGACGAGGGATAAAAATATACACACCACGATCAACGGTCAGGATCCAATCATTAACCAATCATACAATCAACGGTCAAGATTAAAAAGTACATAGGCTCCTTGCCCACCAAGAAAGGTTCATATAATGACATTATCAAGGTACATCCCTTTCTATAAATAGAGCATGAGTGCCATTGGGAAAGGGGTTAGTCTCTCTCTAAATACTCTTAAATACTCTTAAATACTCTTAAACCTTCAAGGTCAGTTTCTGACTTAGGCATCGGAGTGGAACTCCCCAGGACTACCTGGGGCATTTCACTAACGGTTGTTGTGGCCTCCAGGTCAGGTTGGCAGGTCGGGGAGAAGCCTTGGAGAGGAAGGCTACTACTTGGAGAGATAGGCGAGTTTCGGAGGAAGCCTTGAAGAGCTAGAAGAGTTCGGGAAGCCTTGGAGAGGAAGGTGGCGACTTGAAGACGTGGACTACTTATCATTCTCGGTGAAGCTTTAGGAGTTGGGCCGGTCCAGGTTACTCACCTTAAGCCTTGGACCCTCATATCTCAGGAAGGCTCATTTTCAGGCTTCATCAATGACTAATGCTAATAATGTGGTAAACATGTAACTTAAACTGAAAAGAAATAGAACTTCAAGAGAACTTATCATATAATTACTCTAAATATTTGTGTCCTTCATGTGATTATCATTGGGAGAATTTGTATTAAGCCGAATTTCATACTTTTATTATTAATTGAAATGCAACTTTAACATATTTATTATTAAGGGCATTAAAAAATCTATATTCCTTATATAATTAATGAAAGAATTTCTTATCCTTTTCATTAATCAATCACAATGAAAACATTTACTTTCTTTATCCTTTTATTACTACACGCATCAATCTAATTCCTAACTATGTTAAACTCTTCATCATTTATGTTACATATGTTATTGATAAATTTTCATATTAATTTACTTTCTTTATCCTTTTATATTAAAATACATTAATCTAATGTTTAACTGTATTAAATTCGTCATCATTTACTATTTCATAATTTTTATCAATAAATTTTCATATTAATTTTACTGAATTGATATCCATAAACTTTCAAGTTAATAATATCAAACTCTGTTATACTGTAAAATTAAGTTTTGAAAAATACACCAGAATTTGTCAAATTAATATTACAAATCATAATTAATTTTAATAAATTTTAAGTTTCTTTAATATACTTTCAATGAATCTACCTCTATTGACTTAATCATTTGATAAATAGGTAAACACGTAAAAATTTTAATTTTTAGAGTTGTTTTATTTCTTGAGTGATGATGAGTTATTTAATTATTTTCAATTTTAAATATACTCATGACAAAAGAAATAATAATATTTTTTCATGACATGGGGAGAGTTATTTAATTATTTCAATTTTAATTTTTAGAGTTGTTGTATTTTAAATCAAAGGTAGGTAATTAGTCATTTTCGTAAACTACAAGGGGGTAATTAGCAATTAACCCTAAATACATTCATGACAATAAACATTTACATTTTGAAAAACTTTGATAATGAGTATATTTTGTTATGCAAGACATGAAAAAAAATATTAACAATTTTAAAAAGTTTGATGACGATGAGTATATTTTACTATTTAAGATAATTTGATAATGAGTTACATTACCATGAAATTTTATCCACAATAAATTATTAAAAAAACCAATAAGATTGGATGGTAAAAGATGGAAAATTAAGTATTTGATTGTAATCTATCTTATAATTGGTAATTAAGAGGAGTACTAAAGTCATTCATTAATTACAAAACATAATAGAGTTATTTTGACGTCTTTCTTATAAATATATTAAAGTTATGTCATATTTAATAATAAGAGTATGAGACGCAATATGAATTTTCCCGTAATTCGAAATCGTATAAATTTAGATCGAATACGATAGTAAAATATGATCTCTAAAGTCACCCTACTTAATTATTTGATAAATGTTTAGTTATCGTTGTGGAAACTTCTTTAAAAATACATCTTTCTTTCCATTAATGAAGCCAAAGAAGAAATTAATTCGGTGGTGCTTGCTTGAAAATTCCACTTCAGCACATTAAATATTGTTTTAGTAGAATTTTCAAGATAACTCAAAATGAACAACATAGAACCAAAGAGTAATGTCTACAGTCAAATATATTATATTGGTGGGACAAAAAAAAAAAAAGAAGAAGAAGGAATTGGAAAATGAATATGTATAGAAGAAAACAATTAATCAAGACTTCCATTATGCCCATAAATTCTACACGAACTTCATTTTTTGGGAATGAAAGTAATGCACTGAAAAAAAAAGAGAGAAAATATTAGTTAGTTAATAACCACAAACTAATCATCACTTGAGTTAAATACATAAATAGTAAATACTATGCTTTTTGTCTTTGAATATGTTAAGAGTATAACTGCAAAAATTCCTTTATTTGTAAGATTTTCCTTCAAAATTAATGTATGTAACTCGAAATTTCTTGGAAGATGCTTATTTGGAAATTATACTCTAGCATTTAAAAATTAAAATCTCTTTTTCGGTACATTAATTTTCAACATATATAAAACACAAAGTCACAAACGTATGCTCAATTAAAGTGCAATTTCTGCATGCATTAATAATTCAAGTAGCTGGACCCAAAAATAAATTAAAAGAAAGAAAATGGAATTGGAAAATGAGGATTACATAATCAAGACTTTAACTATGCCCATAATTTATGTGGGACGGAATTACTAATAGCCTAGTTGCTTCCATTATTATCATTATTATTGATAAGGATTTCCATTATTCTATGTCAAAAGAAATTAAACAGTCTACACTTATAATTAATTAATTAAAGGACCCTAAAAAGAAAACAAATAAAATGAAAGGAGAACATGTACAGTAAAACAAAGACTTTTGTGAGTCAAGTAAAGCTTTTGGGAGAAAAATTCCATGTCATTGAATGTGGCTTTTAATGCTATATATAGAAAACTATCATACAAGGAGATGACCTTTAATGCTATAGGAAACTAACACCACCCACTCAAGTGGATGATGCAAATTTAGTTCGAGTTTTAAATGTGGAACCTTTTCAATTTTCATTCTGTCCATGAAAATCCTATCAAATAAGTAAAATTGCAGAATTTTCAAAAACACTCATTAGTTGTATAAGCAGCTAAAAAGAATGAAACCAAAGTACTTCAAATATAGGAAGGTAAGAAAAAGGGAAATGTGCAAAATTAGTCCTTATTACTTAGGAGACAAAATTAGTTCTCAATATTTCATTAACAATAAATTTAATCCTCAATGTTTGTAATTTGAAACAAAAGTGGATAATTGACATATTGTTTTACAAATTATCAGTACAATTGATTTTTCTTTTTATTACACATGCATTTTGGAAAAGAAATAAAAAGTCTTAAAAACGTTCTGAAATTGGCCGTTTTCGTGTTGTTTTTTGTACCCGTCTCACTTGTCAACATGATATCTAATGAACGGTGTGAAAAACATTTATAGTAAGAAATTTTAAAAAAATTATAATTTTGATAGGTTATAACATACGCGTTTGAGCAAAAATAAAAACTATATAAAAACATGGTTAAGTTGGCAGTTTTTGTGTCATTTTTTTCACCCGTTCACTTGCAAATGTGATATCTAGTGAATGGTAAAAAAAAAATGGACCTATATAGATTCCTTTTTTGCGTCCGTGTCATTTGCTTGCACTGAATATATGGGATTAACCAAATTAATTTAGTGTACCTATTATCAGCTATTTAACTGTATTGTAGTGTATTTTATTTTATTTGCATTAATAAATGATATTATCGCTTTTGGATAAAATAAATCATTTTTCATTTTTTAAGGACTTCTATTATGCTATGCCAATAGAAATAAGTTTTTTGAAATATTCTACACATATAATTAATTTGTGGACCCTAAAAAGAAAACAAAAAACTTGAAAGGAGAACACACCACAAAGACTTTGTAAGTCAAGCAATTAATGCTTTTGAGAGAAAAATTCCATGTAATTGAAAATGACCTTTAATGCTATAATGCTATAGAAAACTTCCATTCAAAAGGTTGATGGAAATAGAATGTAGGACAATTATATTACTGCATCCCCTGTAAACATGTTAATGAAGTGAAAAAGAGCGTAGATATATAACAAGCAGTGGCGGATCCAAGAAAGGCACAGAGTGGAGATAGATCCTGTTGGCATATGGGATAAATACGGCCATGATAGATTAGTCTGACATTATGTTAAAGTATGAGATAAAGTTATATGCGTTATCATTAACGTGGTACGTATATCATATTCTGATAAAGATAAGAAAACTATCCTTATCTTGAAGCTTTCTTGTATCTCAAGGATAGGAGTCTACCAATCTTTATATATATAGAATATCAGACTAGGTACATTTAAGAAAATAACAACGATAGAAAATATCGTAATACGATTTTCCTCCCTACTATTATATTTGGTTCTATACTTTGTACTTACTTGGTGGATTACAATAGATTCTCTAGTAGTTTCTATTACCATAAGTTCAATACGTGGAAAAGACGTGGAGTAGAACAAGATCTAATCTTCCGCACTTCCAGGTTAGTTTCCTGGAAATCCTTTATTGGTATCAGAGCAAGGGTTATGTTCTTCTCATGTTTTTCCATGTAATTACTTATTATTTGAGTTTTAAATAGCACTTATGGACTTTTGAGGTTTTATTTTTTTCCATGGAAATAAATCGTGAAATTCGTACTAAGTTAGTCTTATATGTAAAGAACATACCTAGAAATTTTCATGATAATCGGATTTATAAATTGAAAGAAAAATGAAACCCTAAGTTATATTCCAGATCTGATTCTTGCCATTTTTGACCCACTTATCATATGAATTGAATGATAAGTAATACATGGTTAAAATTTAGACTTCAAAATGAATCCAAGGGTATAAAGTATGTGAAAATCGAATATACGGTTAATTATATATATTTTTTTGTGATTTTTGCATGACTATTTATTATTTTTTTGTGAATTTGCACAAAATAGAATAAATAGAATTAAATTACAGAAAATCCAGAAAAATTAAATTAATATTCTGAGGTATTATTTTTTAGTTCCAGAATTTTATAATTGAATTTTTCTGACTGTATATATATTTTCTTTGTAATTTTTGCATGTCTATTTATTATTTTTGTGAATTTGCACAAAATAGAATAAATAGTATTAAATTACAAAAAATCCAGAAAAATTAAATTAATATTCTGAGGTATTATGTTTTAGTTCCAGAATGTTATAATTGAATTTTTCTGACTGTATATATATATATATATATATATATATTTGTAATTTTTGCATGCCTATTTATTATTTTTGTGAATTGGCACAAAATAGAATAAATAGAATTAAATTACAGAAAATCCAAAAAAAGTAAATTAATATTCTGAGGTATTTTTTTAGTTCCATAATTTTATAATTGAATTTTTATGACTGCATATATATATTTAGTAATTTTTGCATGCCTATTTATTATTTTTGTGAATTTGCACAAAATAAAATAAACAATACTAAATTACAGAAAATCCAGAAAAATTAAATTAATATTCTGAGGTATTATTTTTTAGATCCAGAATGTTATAATTGAATTTTTCTGACTATATATATTTTTTGTAATTTTTTCATGCCTATTTATTATTTTTTGTCAATTTACACAAAATAAAATAAATAGAATTAAATTATAGAAAATCCAGAAAAATTAAATTAATATTATGAGGTATTTCTTAGTTCCATAATTTTATAATTGAATTTTTATGACTGTATATATATATATATATATATATATTATAATTTTTGCATGCCTATTTATTATTTTTGTGAATTTGCACAAAATAGAATAAATAGTATTAAATTACAAAAAATCCAGAAAAATTAAATTAATATTCTGATTTATTATTTTTTAGTTCCAGAATGTTATAATTGAATTTTTCTGACTGTATATATATATTTTTGTAATTTTTACATGCCTATTTATTATTTTTGTGAATTGGCACAAATGGAATAAATAGAATTAAATTATAAAATTTCCAGAAAAATTAAATTAATATCCTGAGGTATTAATTTTAGTTCCAGAATGTGATACTTGAATTTTTCTGACTGTATATATATATTGTTTTGTAATTTTTACATGCCTATTTATTATTTTTGTGAATTGGCACAAAATGGAATAAATAGAATTAAATTACAGAAAATCCAGAAATATTAAATTAATATTCTTAGGTATTAATTTTTAGTTCCAGAATGTTAAATTTTTTTTCTGACTATATATATATATATATATATATGTATATATATGTATATATTTGCAATTTGTGCATGCTTATTTATTATTTTTTGTGAATTTGCAAAAAAAATTGAAATAAATATAACAAATTACTGAAAAATTCAGAAAAATTGCATTAATATTCTGAGGTGTTATTAAAGTTCCAGAATGTTAATTTTGAATTTTTCTAACTGTGATTATGTTTTTGTAATTTAAAGCATGCCTATTTCTTATGTTGTGAATTTGCACAAAAATTGAAATAAATATAAATAAATTACAGAAAAATCCAGAAAAATTTTATTAATATTCTGAGGTATTATTAAAGTTCCAGAATGTTAATTTTGAATTTTTATAACTGTGATTATTTTTTTTTTGTAATTTAAAGTATGCCTATTTCTTATTTTGTGAATTTGCTCAAAAATTGAAATAAATATAAATAAATTACAGAAAAATTCAGAAAAATTACATTAATATTCTGAGGTGTTATTAAAGTTTTATAATATTAATTTGTTTTTTTAATATCTGTGATTATTTGTTTTTGTAACTTAAAAGCATGTTTATTTCTTGATAATAATTCATGAATACAAAAATGAATTATTTAAACATGCAAATATTTTTTAGTTGAATAAATCAGTTTTGTTCCTTAAAAATAACATTAAAGTGAAGGGGGGTTTTGTGCAAAATTTGTATAATTATAATTTAAAATATTTTTTGGTATATTGTGATTCCTAGCATAGCGAAGTTTCCTTTATACATGAATGTTTTGATTATAATTATTACAAATTAATGATTGTTGCAAAATCGAAATATATATATATATATATATATGTGTGTGTGTGTGTGTGTGTGTGTGTGTGTGTGTGTGTTAATCAAGATCCTTTTGTGCACTGCTTAAAAGATAGCTTTCAAACAAGATAATTATTAATTTATATTAGGGTGATAAATTCGTTGATTTTTTTTCAAATTGGACACCATAAAATTTAAATATGGGCTTGGTATAGTAGTGGGCCTTAGTGGCCTTAAACTATATTATGGCTTAATCCAATATATTATTGTTCAATATCAAGATCTTGGGCTTAAAATAAGTTCAAAAATAATAAATAATATAACTTGCATCAAGTTGTTGAGTTATATTGGTAATGATCTAATGTGTGAACAGTATGCCACCACGAACAAGTTGTTCTTAATCATGAGTTTGGTAATATTTCTACCAGAAAGTCGTATATTTTAGACCTTCATGGAAGGTGTGATATGTGAAGAGGTAGAAATTATTTCTATTAGATGAGTATTGGATTAAAATAGTGATTGATCACTTAATCATTTTGTAATCAGTGAGAGCATACTAATATGGTTAGGGAAGATTGCTTAGTAGCTTCTAATCCTTTTTTTTATGTTAGTTATCAAGTTTCAATTTTTGCAAAGCATTTAGGCTTTATGCGAAAGCGAACTAGATGAACTCCTAATAATCTCAATGAGAGATTTATACTCAAGAAAAATACCAAACAAAAGAAAAATAAGTTTTTGTAAAATGAACAAATCAAAACTCTACTAATAGAATGGTCAATTAGAACTTCACTCGTGATAGCACTGAGTTGAAATATATACTTTTTTTACCACATATCTCACATATTACTTGTTACTTTTAAGAAAGTAACAATTGTAATTAGTTGTTGAATCTATCATATTGTGGATGAAAGATTCAACAATAACCTATTCACACAGTTGAATAAGTTGCAGAATCTCTCCAACTGTGGATGGAAAATTCAAAAATAACTAATTACACAACTAAATTAGTTGTTGAAACTCTCCAAATCGTGGATGATAGATTCAAGAACAACTAATTATATAATGAGAAATTGATTAGAGTTTGTGGGATTTTATTGAATTTTTGAGTTGGAAGTAAATAGATATATAAGGAGACAAGGTTCCAAGTGGGAGAATGTTCTCACAAATTGAAAATTTGACTTGTGTAACCATTGTCTCCATAATGTATTTAATACTTCATGACTTCAATAAAATTTATATTTTGTTCTTATTATACTTCAACTAATTTTTCTAAAAATGTTTAAGAGGCAAGAAATTGATATTAATTATGGAACAAATTGATTTTGGTTTCTAGTTATATTGAATTTTATTTTAACATATAATTCCAATATGTATAAAGTTTTCTCTCATATCTTTTAAAGATGATAAGAATAATGATTCACTAAAATGACATAACAAATTGAGTCATTTTAGGCGAGATATAAGGATAGCTAGAGAAGGTCTATTGGGACCTACTCGCACAAAACAATCTTGCCTATTAGTGAATATTATTTTGGGAGAGAAATTAATTAATAAACCATTTTCAAAAGGCTAAAGGGGCAATGCTTAATCCATCTTGATATTTGTGGACTAATAAATATAAGGGTTAGACATAATAATTCCTATTACTTCAATAGATGAAACGTGTTTTGATTATATTTTTCTGATCTCCCATAATTCTTGAGGTAGAGAATCAGTTTGACTTAATCAAAACTGCGAGTATCTATTCAAAGAATTATATACAGAAAATGAATGATTTAGCAAAAAAAAAATGATTTCTATATTTTGCAACAAAATAGTGTGGCAAATAATAAGAATCGATATTTGCTTGATATAGTCATTGGCACTAATGATTTTGTTAATATCCTATTAAGGGAGATATACAAATTAAGCAGCTGCCTATGTACTTAACTATGTACCCTTATGATCAGATTCTTTCATAAATCATGGATCGGCAAAAATTTATATTTGAATAATTTGCAGTCATGAAATATATGTGCTGCCTATAACACTTTTCTCATTAAGCATGAGAATTTGTGATCTAAAGGTAAGAAATCTATCTTTGTTAGATATCTACGCATCACAAGGTTAAGTGGTTATTGGTAGACAATTAAATGGAAGTGTAACTGATATTGAGTCACGAGATGTGGAATTTCTAGAAAATTATTTTCCTAACTTATGCGAGGTAAAGAATAATTTATAACTCTATAAATTGGAAAGTATTGAAGGGGGTGATTTTATTACTCCAATGAAAATCGAGATAACTAATTCTCGACCTCTCGAAGATAGTGGGAGCATATTTTCATTGAATAGTTCAGTACAAACCAATGAGAGTTCTAAACAATTTCAACCTCAAACAAGCAAACGAAAAATTTCATGTCGTCATTTTGAGATTGATGGGGAAACCTTCATGGTTGCTTCTTATGATGAAAATGAGCCAAAGAACTTCCATCAGGCTATTTCATCAAAAGTTAGCGAAGAAGAGATTACTTTAATGGAGTCTATTGAAACTAATCAAGTTTGGGACTTGATTAACTATTCTTTCATACTAAAGACCATTGGGGACAAATGGTTCCCAAAGTCAAAGGTCAAAGAAGGTAATTCCGTTGAAAGGTGAATAGATAACCTTAGTTTAGCTCTTGTTACATATTTTGATTTGAAATTTTGTGAAATAAATGTTAAAGATAACATTTCTCATTGGAGAAATTGGATGAAAGATTTGCAAGAATCTATTCATTGACTTTGTTATAGTAGATTGAAAGCGCAAAGTTTGCTAGCTCAATCAATCTTACTATTACAAGAAGTAATTATCCAGATAGTTATATCCAAAACTTCATCTAGCCAACTAAAATTCGGGCTTATGATGGTTAATAGATATTACTATATGTATCTTAAACATTCTAAAGTAAGTTTCATATATTTCATTATATGTAGAAAATATTAAGTAAGCCTAACTAACAAGGAGACGATTGTCACCACTAATAAGTGGTTGCCTTCAAATTTTGAAATGAAGGACATATGACACTCCTCTGGTAAAATGTGCGTCTATAAGCCTTGAAAATTTCCCTAACACTATTAAAAGTAATGAGTAAATAAGCTTTATTCCATATTTGAGTAAAGTGGAGAAATTAGTTTTCTCACTTTGGATACTCATTTGATATCTACAATATGGTTGGGTTAGTTAGCCAATACCAAGCAATACCTAATTTAAATTTTAGAAAAGCTATCAAAACATATATTTCACTATCTGGAATATGACTTTAAATTACACGTTATCAAGGTTTGGATTTACGACTTATTAGAAGTACAAACGCTGATTAGAGCGATTATCTGGATAAGTGTATATTAACCTATGTATATATTTTCTTACTTAATGATGATATCATATCGTAGATGAGTAAGAAATAAATATGTAAATCATTGTATATAGAGTAAGCGAAATTAATACCTTATACATTAGTAGTACAAGAGGTAATGTGTTTGAGAAAGTTCCTTGTGAATCTTGGCATTGTTAAAGACTCATTGGATTCTACATTTGTTTACAGCAACAAGATAGTTGCTTTAAACTTTTACCAAGGATTGCAAGTATTATAAAAGAACTAAAACACATTTTAATAAGCAGTGGCACAAAAGTAAGTGTTTTTGTAGTATATTTCTATGAACCAAATATTTGCTTATCATGTGACTAAACGCACAATAAGGTGATGCATTTTTGTTTATGATAGAGCAACATGGTTGCATAGAACCTTTTATTTGTACTATAATCCACTTAATATTTTTAATAGTTTACAAATATTTTGATTTTAATATAATTGGATGTACATATTTGATTTCTTTTTCAATTATGTGATATTGATTATAGCACGTATATGATGTATGTTTTTGTAATATACATACATAGGCTAATTTGCTTACTCACACAAGCAACCTTTTGGCGCTGATGATAGCGAGCAGAAGATGAGACATAAAGCTTGTTGCCTTGATGTTGGTCAATATGAGATCTTATCTAAGATCGCATATGGATAACCCAAAATCTATATATAAGCCTGATTTATAGCCGGATGTGAGACTTTTAAGTGTAATTGGAGTTACACTAGAGGACAAAATGAGTCTCAAGTAAGGCGCTTGATTAGCGACTTGACTAAGATTCGTATGGAATAATACTTATATTCCATAACATGTTATTTGTACAACATGTGCTTTGCGACTATGGATGGAGGTGAGTGAATGGATCCCTACTTCCTCACTATATGAGTGCTAAAAGATATTAAATGTCCTTATTAAAAATACCCTTTGTGACTTTAGACTGTATCATGAAATTTAAAGTTAGTGTTTGCTACTTTAGCATGACTACCAATGGTCATGGTTAATTCGGCCGGATGAGGCATGTCTGGGAAATCAGCTAATTTTAAGTTAAATGATATTAGGGCAAAGGAAGACTTTTATATCATTACACTATACTCATTCTTCAACCGGTTATGGTGCTTTTGGTAAGTGACATAATTATGAGTGTAATGCAGATAATGGAGGCACAAGTATGCTCTTTGGGGGATTAGAGATACTTGACCAGATATAATCAAATAAGTCTAGGGTATACTGAGTCACAAAAGTCTTCTCAATTTTAGTGGTTGATGTCTCTATGCTGGCCTTAAATGGTTTCTAGTATAGAGCTCCCAAAAACAGGTGAACTCAGCAGTCGCACCAATTATTTACTAGTATGGACAGATATAATGAGTAAGTTGAGGAATAAAGTAAGAAACGTCTTCCTATCATGTGCGAGTGGGAGATGTTGGCATATGGGATAAATACGCCTATGATAGATTACTCTGACATTATCTCAAAGTATGAGATAAAGTTATATGCGTTATCATTAACTTGGTACGTATATCATATTCTGATAAAGATAAGAAGACTATCCTTATCTTGAAACTTTCTTGTAGCTCAAGGATAGTAGTCTACCAATCTTTATATATATAGAATATCAGACTAGGTACATTTAAGAAAATAACAACGATAGAAAATATCGTAATACGATTTTCCTCCTTACTATTATATTTGGTTCTATACTTTATACTTACTTGGTGGATTATAATAGATTCTCTAGTAGTTTCTATTACCGTGAGTTCCATATGTGGAAAAGACGTGTGAAGTGGGAATCCTATTAATGATATGTGCAGAGTAAGAATTGCTTATCCCCAAAATACACTAGGAACATCGGCAGACAATAAAAGAAAGCGAACTGTTTCAACAAGATGCCTATGTTTTCGTTCTTCAACACCATTTTGTTAAGGGTATCTGTACAAGAAGTTTGGTGAAGAGTACCATCAGAAGCAAGCAAATTAGAAAATGCGTGAGAAGTGTTTTCTCCTCCCAAATCACTACGAAAACACTTAATGACAGTTGAATGTTGAGTTTTGACAAGTGATATGAAATTGTTGAAAATGGTGAGATAATCAGAACGATGTTTTATATGAAAAATCCAACAATATCGAGTACAATCATTAATAAATGAAATATAATACCGCGATCCCCCTTTTGTGGGTACAGGAGAAGATCCCCACAAATCATAATGAACAAGATCAAATGGAGTAAGCGAAAAATAAATACTTTTATAAAAAGGCAAAGCCGAAAACTTTGCTAGTTTACAACCACTGCAATCAGAAATATCATGAGCTTTCAAATGTTCTAAAACTCCACTAGAAGCTAAAAAATGTAAACGAGAAAATAAGACATGACCTAAACGAGAATGCCATAAATAAAAACTAAAAGACGAACGACTCAAACGAAATGACGAAAAATCGACACTAGAAGCTGCGACATCTGGTACTTTTAAATGATCCAAAATATATAGTCCCCCTTGCCTACGACCTGTCCCAATCAGTTTCTGAGAGCGCGGGTCCTGGACAGCACAATGAGAAATAGAGAACCACACTAAGTATCCTGATTGACATAATTGACTAACAAAAACCAAATTCAAAGCAAGATCAGAAATATAATAAACATCGGGAAGAGACACAGAAGATGTAACAATTTGACCAATACCTGCTAATGGCATAAGAGTACCATCAGCAGTTACAATCGACAAAGAGGAATCTAGACAAATGGAAATAAAGGACGACATATTAGGAGACATATGATGAGACGCACCATAATTTAAGACCCATAAAGAGGAAGATATACCTGATGTATTTGACGAAGACGAACCTATATTAGAGGAGGCAGACATGGCATGTGACTATGACGCAAGGAACGTTTGAAACTGCTAAAGCATACTCGGATCTAACGATGGTGCAGCAAAGGCATTATTAGGCTGCGGTGGTCTGAATATCCACTGAGGGGGCTGAGGTGGTAAAAATGACGAAATATAAGGTTGTGCCTGAAATCGTGATTACTGTGGTGGGCGTTGTTGTTGTGAACATTGTTGCTGTGGTGCTGTAAGTTTATTTTTCGATGATGGACACTGTGCCTTCCAGTGACCTTTCTTCTTACAGAAGGCACATTCATCAATAGCAATCTGTGAATGTGGCCTATTCTGAGATCTGTGAGGCGTTGCAAAAACAGAAAGAGTAGATGGTCGAATAGTTGCAAAAACAAACGGAGGAGATAGTGGAAGAATTTCCTTATATACTTGGGACTTCAGACGTATCTCCTCGGCTAAAAGCTCATGAACCATAGAATCAATAGAAGGGAGTGGGCTACGATGAAGAAGTGTCCCACGCAGTACCTCAAATTCACGACGGAGGGCTATAAAAAATTGAACCAATCTCTGCTCTTCCCGACGAGCAATGTAGGGAGGAAATTTTTGCAACTATGCAAATTCTGTAAGTGCCAACTGATCCCATAAATCTGACATGGTCAAATAAAACTCTTGAACATTCAAAAAATTCTGTTGTAGAGCCCGAATATCTGTCTCCAGCTAATACTGTCTCGCAAAATTAGATTGCGTTTAGAGTCTTGCCAAATGGTCCCAAACCTCTTTAGTAGTGTCATATTTTGCCAATTGAGATACGATAGATTGTGTAACAGAGTTATTGATCCAAGTGATAATCTAAGTATCACTTTCTCAAACATCTAACAAAGTAGCATAATCAGGTGATTTATGATCGTTGGGTTGACCCCGTACTCCTGTAACATAGCCCCATATAGACTTTCCTCTCAAAAAATTTTCATAACATAACTCCAATAAGAATAATTTTTTCCATCTAATTGGACACTGATCGACTAAAGGGAATCATCCTTATGACTAGCCATAATTAAAACTAGAAAACGAAGCAGTAATAGGACAACAATAACCGAATTCAAATCAGAGTGCAATAACAATAAACTCGCCGAAGAGAACGAAAATACCAAAGATCGAAGAATTCAGAATGCAATCGCAGTCAATTCATATAAGCGATCCGCAAAAGTTGTGGCTATGAAAAAAATTTCTTCTACCATATAGAATGGAGGCTTTGATACCATGATAAAACTAAAGAAAAATAGGGTTATTGTTTATTAACGAAAGCTTGAAAAAAGAAATATACATAATAACAGTATTTATAGAGATAACTAAATAACCCTAAAATAGCTAAAAAAGGAAACTACTAAAAATAGTTAATAAATGAAACTACTAAAATAATAATAAGACAAACTAACAGTTAATATTTGTCAAAAAATTTCTTTTATTAGTCCCTTTCTAATCCTTTCATTCTGTTTTATAAACAGATTATGTCATTTTTGGATGCAAATTATTTGGTAAGAAAACTTAATTATAGTTCCTAGGATAATGAACTTATTTATTTTAAACAGAAATTAAGTTTCATTGCTAATTATGCCATCTTATATAATTAGTTTATTCTCCACTGCAGCACTAATCATTGCAGGAAGATGTGCGATTGGCATTCTACTCTTATTTGCTTTCCTCATTCATAAGTGGAGTAGAAGGCATTTATCAATTTATAATGAAGTTGAAGAATTCCTACAAACAAACAAACAAACAACCTTATGCCCTCAGGTACTCGTACAAAGTCATTAAGGCAATGACAAATAATTTCAGGTACAAATTAGGTGAGGGTGGCTATGGTTTGGTATACAAAGGAAAATTGAGTGGTAATTTTGTTGCTGTCAAGATGTTGAACAAATGGAAAGCAAATGGTCAAGAGTTCATCAATGAAGTTGCAACCATTGGAAGAATTCACCACATTAAGGTGTTGCGCTTTGTGGGATTTTGCGTAAGTGCATCAAAACGTGCTCTCGTTTATGATTACATGCCCAATGGCTCGTTAGATAAGTTTATTTTCTCATCGAATCCAAATGGTAATTTACTAAGTTTGAAGAAAGGGAATGAGATTGCGAAAGGTGTTGCTCGTGGGATTGCATACTTGCATCAAGGCTGCAACATGCAAATTCTACATTTTGATATCAAACCCCATAACATCTTACTTGATGAGAATTTTGTACCAATAGTTTCGGATTTCAGACTTACGAAACTATATTCTTTGCAAGATGGATATGTTGCAACTCTTACTGTTGCGAGATGAACATTGGGTTATATGACTCCTAAATTGTTCTACAAAAAGATTGGCAGAGTATCTTATAAGAAAGATGTGTACAGTTTTGGAATGTTACTTATGGTCATGGCAGGAAGAAGGAATGCTAATTCGAATTTTGAGCATTCGAGCGAAATATTTCCCTTCATGGATATACGATAAAATCGACCAAATAGGGAAAATGGAATTTGGAGATCATGCAACTGATGATGAAGCAAAAGGAATTGCAAAGAAATTGATTTTGATTGCATTGTGGCCGACTTACAGACCTTCAATGAGAGAAGTACTAGAAATGCTTGAAGGTAAACTTGAAGAATTGGAACTACCTACAAAACCATTGTTTTATCCTCCACTTCACCTCTACATATGCAAAGTGATTATAGTTCTTTTGAAGATTCCATGGAGGAGCATTTATGCAGATTTATTACTTTAAAAATTGAATAGGATTGATAATTGATAATTGAGGGTACAAATATAGTTGATTACTTTGCATTCTTAATGTAATGGAAAATTGCTCTTTTCCTTTTCAAGTGAAAAGTGACAATGATAACGAAACTCAATAAAATCACTATTTGACTCTCTCAATATCAGGATTGGACTTATTCAAAATCGTTCATCTTGTACGATAGGATAAGGAAATTCAATCAAATCAACGACAATTGTGAAGGATGATATCCAATCTCAATCAAGGCAATTAAGAGATATCTAATCAATCAAAGACAATCAAGAGATATCAATAATTCAAGACATTCAATAGAGGGAATCAAGTGATTTATATTAATTGTATCAATTGTAATTATGTCATTACTTAATGTATTCTATAATTAGTCTAATAACGTACTTTCTCTCTCTATATATATATATATATATATATATACTATTGATCAATGAGAAAGATGTGTCATACTTTTAGAAACTCCATCTTCTCAAAATCTATTATGGTACCAAAACAATTTATATTAGACAATTCAATCGGAAGATCGCAATTGTTAACTAATCTAAATTGTCTCTATGAAATTTTAATTCATGAACGTGTGACTTTACTCAAAAGTTATATATTTATCTTTGTTGTATTTCATTCTCCTGGAAATTGGTAATAGTATTTTCTACAAAGCTCCATATATATATATATATATATACACACGTTGACCTGACCATCAGTTAAGGAGTTCATATCTTGAAAGGGGGCATAAGAGATTGTGCACAGATTTTCATAAGCTCCATAGACCAAAAATGTAGAAATTAATTAGGGTCTTTAATTATTATTGTATAATTTTTTTTTTGAAGGACTTCCAATACAAATAAGTTTTTTGAAAGAGTCTACACATATAATTAATTTGTGGACACTAAAAATTAAGAAAACGAGAAATGTGATAAAGTTTAGGGTAAAGTATCTTGCATTAAACTATTTGGATAATATACTTTTAGTCTCTAATCTTTTTTTTTTATTTCAATTTGGCCTCTCAACTATAAAAAGTAATATACTAGTAGTCATTCCCCTTAAATTAAATCGTTATTTATAAAATTTTCTGTTATGTTAAATTATTTTCTTAATTTTTAAGGTAATATTATACCTAAAAATAAGATAAAATGATAGGATTTATAATTTATGATGGTGTGTGTTTTTCTAACAAATTTGTGTTTAAATTTTATACTTAAAAATATGGTTTAATAAAAAAATATGAAGATGAGCCAAGAAATTATCAACAGGCTATCTCATCAAAAGCTAGTAAGGAATGGATAATTGCGATGCAAGATGAAATGGAATCTATGACGAACAATCAAGTTTGGGACTTGGTTGACCTTCCTCCTGGGCGAAAGGCTGTTGGGAAAAAATGGGTTCTCAAAATCAAATGCCAGGCTGATGGTTCCATTGAAAGATATAAGGCTAGATTAGTAGCCAAAGGGTATACTCAGCAAGAGGGGATCGATTATGAGGAAACATTCTCACCAGTAGTGAGGTTTGCCTCTATTCGCCTGATCCTAGCTCTCGTTGCACATCTTGATTTGGAACTCTACCAAATGGATGTTAAGACTGCATTTCTTAATGGAGAACTGGATGAAGAGATTTATATGTCTCAACCAGAGGGTTTTGTTGCAAAAGGTCAAGAGCGCAAAGTTTGCAAGCTCAACCGATCAATCTATGGCTTAAAACAATCGTCCAGACAGTGGTATCTAAAATTTCATCGAGCCATCATAAATGATGGGTTCACGATGATTAAAGAAGATCACTGTGTGTATCTTAAGCATTCCAAAAAGAGCTTCATTATCATTTCATTGTTTGTGGACGACATTTTACTAGCAGAAAACGATAAGGAGATGATCGATGCCACAAAAATGTGGCTGTCTTCAAACTTTGAAATGAAGGACATTGGTGAAGCAAATTATGTGCTTGGGGTAAAGATCTTTCGAGATCGTTCTAAGAAACTTCTTGGTTTGTCCCAGGAGACTTACCTTATAAGTGTTCTTAAACAATTCCAAATGTATAATTACAAACCTATCGATACTCCTACAGCTAGAGGTGAATCACTAAGTCTCAAGGAATGTCCTCAGACTCCTAAAGAAAAGGAGGAAATGAGTCGTGTTCCATATAGAAGTGCAGTTGGAAAATTAATGTATACAACTATGTGCACTCGTCCTGATATCTGTCATGCAGTGGGCTTTGTCAGTCGTTTCCAAGAAAATCCTTGTTTAAATTATTGGAAAGCCATCAAGAGAATACTCCGCTATTTGAAAGGGACTTTGGATTACATGTTATGCTACCAAGGCTCTGATTTACGACTTATTGGGTATAGTGATGCCGATTGGGCTGGTGATCTAGATGAGCGTAAATCAACCTCAGGATATGTATTTTTACTCAATAATGGTGCCATAACTTGGATGAGTAAAAAGCAAGCATATATATCATTGTCAACAATAGAAGCAGAGTTTGTTGCTTGTACATCAGCTGTACAAGAGGCAATGTGGTTGAAAAGGTTCTTCGAGGATCTTGGTATTATTAAAAGCGCATTAGAGCCAATTACAATTTATTGTGATAATACGGCTACTTTAGACTATACCAAAGATCCCAAATATCCTGGAAGAACCAAACACATTGATCTAAGAAATAATTTTATGCGAGAAGCAGTTGCACAAAAAGAAGTGGTTTTGAAACACATTTCTACGAATCAGATGGTAGCTGATCCTTCTGACGAAACCTATACCCAGGGATGCTTTTATGACTCATGTCAAAGCATTAGGATTGCGTAGAATATAGTTTTGGAGAAGTTTAAAATCACATGATATTTGTAATGATACATTGCCTTGATTTAATATCATTTCATTGTGCATATTTGTGTTTATTTACATTTATGTAGCATTAATGATAACACATATACATACATATATACATGAATGTATATTTTTAATATACATGGATAGGTTGATTTGCTTACTCATACAAGCAACCTTTTGGCGCTGATGATAGCGAGCAAAAGATGAGACATTAAGTATGTTGCCTTGACATTGGTCAAGATGAGATCTTATCTAAGATCGTATATGGATAACCCAAAATCTATATATAAACCTGATTTATAGCCGGATGTGAGACTTTTAAGTGTAATTGGAGTTACACTAGAAGACGAAATAAGTTTCAAGTAAGGCGCTTGATTAGCGACTTGACTAAGATCCGTATGGCATAATACTTATATTCCATAACATGTTGTTTGTACAACATGTGCTTTGCGACTATGGATGGAGGTGAGTGAATGGGTCCCTGCTTCCTCACCGTGTGAGTTCTAAAGGATATTAAATGTCCTTATTAGAATTACCCTTTGTGACTTTAGACTGTATCATGAAATTTAAAGCTAGTTTTTGCTACTTTAGCATGACTACCAATGGTCATAGTTAATTCGGCCGGATGGGGCATGTCTGGGAAAGCAGCTAATTTTAGGTTGAATGATATTAGGGCAAAGGAAGACTATTTGGATTATATCATTACACTATACTCATTCGTCGACGGGTTATGGCGCTTTTTAGTAAGTGACATAATTATGAGTGTAATATAGATAATGGAGGTACAAGTATGCTCTTTGGGGGATTAGAGATACTTGACCAGATATAATCAAATAAGTCTGGGGTATACTGAGTCACGACAGTCTTCTCTATTTTAGTGGTTGACGTCTCTATTCTGGCCTTAAATGGTTTCTAGTATAGAGCTCCCAAAAACAGGTGAACTCAACGGTCGCACCAATTATTTACTCGTATGGATAGATATAATGAGTGAGTTGAGGAATAAAGTAAGAAACATCTTCCCATCATATGCGAGTGGGAGATGTTGGCATATGGGATAATTACGCCCATGATAGTCTGACATTATCTCAAAGTATGAGATAAAGATATATACGTTTGGTACGTATATCAGATACTGATAAAGATAAGAAGACTATTCCTATCTTGAAACTTTCTTGTAGCTCAAGGATAGGAGTCTATTATCGTTATATATAGAGAATAACAGACTAAAGAATAACAACGATAGAAAATATCGTTATACGTATTTTCCTCCTCAGAATTATATCTGGTACTGTACTTTGTATCTAATTGGTGGATCACAATAGATTCTCGAGTAGTTTCGATTACCGGGAGTTCCTTTTCTATCAGAGCAGTGAATTCCATACGTGGAGTAGAACAAGATCTAAACTTCCGCTCTTCCAGGTCAGTTTCCTAGAAAACCTTCAGTTTTTGCAAAGTACTGTCTAGAAAATTCTAATGTAGAGCTAAAATTACTCGTGAATGAGATAAGAAAAGTGATTTCTACTATCAACAATGATTTTTTTGAAGACTCAAATTGTTGAGGCCTTTAAACAAGATAACATAAATATGCACAAGCAGAGATGTTGAATGTCTTGGGATCAGTAGTGTTTGCAAGAGTTGTTTTTATGAGCTTGATTTTGGGTGGGGAAAGCCCATATGGTCATGCCTTGGTAGGGGAGTCACAGATTTATACAGTTTGGGAAATCTAGTGGTTTTAATGGATACAAGATCAGGTGATGGAATTGAAGCATGGGTGACCATAAAGCAAGATGATATGGTTATATTTGAGAAAGATCCAGACATTTTGTCTTTTGCACCTTTAGATCCTATTCCCCTTGAACTCTAGTTTCTTTAATTCTGTTTGTTGCCTAATAATACTTGGTTTTAACTATGTTTGATTATTCTGACTAAATGGATTTTGAATCCTATGTATAAGATCTCAAGTTCAACTTTCAAGTCCTCCCTTTTCTATGTTGTACCATTTTAGAGATTCCTATAAAGTTGTATAATAGTTTCTCCACTTGAATTTGGTAATATGACCGATTTTCAACCCATTTTCGATTCAACTAACTTTGTTAGATGAAAAACAGGTTAAACATTTACATTTCATAATTCTAGTTGAGGAAATATTTTGTAACTTTTTAAAAAATGGTGTAAAGTTTATCAGAATAATCTTGATAAACCGGTTGTGAGCCAGGAGTCATTCATTGAATGACAAATAAGATTTTTTTTAATGTTTTACGGTAATAATAATACACCTCTAGTTATATGATAAATCTCTTTATACCTACTTCATTATTGAGTTTAAGATTATAATGTCTTTATTATTTCTATCACCAAAATCATATATACTCAAAACGACGTCATTTCACTAAAACTAAAATATATGGCGTAAGTATGGTGTATCATTATTGTGGTGAAACATTAAAAAACGCTTAAGTGACACTAAATGATTGGTACCTGATAAATGGATTTATCATGATGATCCCAATGAACTTTAAACTATTTTAAAAATAAGGATTAAAATCATATTTACACCATAAATTGAGAAATGATTGAAGTTGAGAAACTATACTTAATTAAAACCTTGTCGTTTTACTACATAGTAAAACAAAAAAGATGCTTCTAAGTAAAATGATGTCGTTTTACTTTAAAAAACATAAAAGAAAAATACTAGATCCTGATATCGCAATTTACTCAAATTTCATCCTAAACTCCTAATCAGAAAATTATCTCTTTGGCTCATTCCCTTGAGTCAGCCAATTACCATCCTCCTCATCCAATTACCATCCTCCTCATTGCTCACGACCTCACCCCTTGGCCCTTTTCTGTGTTTTTGCTAGAGCTATATCTTGTTGTGAGTTTTTTCTATTTTTATATATTTTTTGCAATATTAGTAATATCTAAAATTTTTTGTATATATTTTTTTTGATTGATTATTGTGATTAAATGTTTAGTAATACGTTATTTGTGAATCATGATTGTGATTAATTAATTTTGAATTTATAAACTATAATTATTTAATTATTAGTGTAAAATTTTTATATGCAATTGAATATTTAAAATATTTTATGATTTTTTGGATTATGATTATTTATTTATCTAATTGTTTTAATAGTGAGAAAATTTTTGATTTGATAATTTTGATGAATTGTGATAGATTATGGATAAATTTTAAAATGAAATGTTGATTCCTCTAGAAGTTCTAATCAAGAAAATAGGAGATAAATATATTCTCATGTGGAATTCAACACCTACCAAAATTCAAGTTCAGCTGTTGAAATGTAATTTTTTTAAGTGTTAATTCCACTTTATTCCCTTGTAGTTTGGATAACTTTCCTTTTACCACCTCATACTTTTATAATGTTCACATAACTCCCATGTGGTTTGAATTTATGTGAAAAATGGACATAACCATTTAAATTCGCGGAATTGAATCCTAGAGCCTAGAAAATTAATAGACATAATCCAATGGATTTATGTGAAAAAATCAATGTTCCTGAACAAAGTTTTCATCCAAGATTAAGATGAGCAAAACCCATTTGGTCATCTTTATCATGTCAGGAGATTAAGATGATCAAAACCCATTTGGTTATCTTCATCATCTCAAAAAAAATAAAATAAAATCAGAATTTGTGAAGAAGAAATATACCAAGAAAAACATCCATGTTAATGAACAAAATCTATCATAATAAACAAAATCCATTAAAAATCAATCACAAGAATCAATGTTCATGAACAAAATCTTCATCATCTCATGAGATTAAAATGAGCAAAACCCATTTTTCTTGGCACCAGTTATTCTCTTATAATTTGACAAGGGTTCAATTGGGATAGGAAAGAGAGTGAAGAAGGGTTATGTATTGAAGGATTTAGGGAGACATTTGCTGATATACTTGAGCAAACAAACATTGAAGAATTTAACGGGTTTTCAGATTAAAGTTTGGATTTGATCTTTGTCATACCAAATCTTACCACAGAGTAATTAAAGATCCAAACTTTTGATTGAATTAATAGATCTAAAATTGAATCAATAAATTCCATAAAATAATAAAAAGGGTAAAATATATTAAACCCTCTAAACTATTGCTCTGTTTCACCTTTATCCTATATGGTTTTAATTACAACAATTAACTACCTTTACTTTTCATCTTAAAGAAAATCAACGTTAAATATAGTTAATGAAAAGATAATTTTAATCACTAAAACTCTTCAATACTCACGACAATTAATTAATTTATGAAAAAAATGAATAGAGCCAATGTAAATATAATTTTAACGTTATTAGAATTGTTCAATACTTACAACACTAATTGTATTCCTATCAGAATTGTTCAATATTTAAAACACCCAATTAAACTCTAAAAAATATAAGATAGCATAAATTGACATGAAACTCACCAGCAATAAAAGATATTTTTCAAAATATATCCAACAATATTTGTCATGATTTCTTCCTTAGAAAAGCATAAAAGGATTCATTCTTATTCTTTTGTCAGAATTTTTTATTTTCAGTTATTGATTACTTTTATCAAATAATTCTTTTTTTTGAAGTTAATCTAGTCATTTTATTATATTATAATAAAATTATATGTTCAATTTCATTTAATTATTCAAGGACAATTAACATATTAGACTAATTATTCTAAAATTAGAAAATTAAGGGGGTTAAATATTTCAATTAAAACTATAAGGGGTGATTGTGGAACGAAGCAATAGTATAAGGGAATTTAGTGTATTTTACCTTAATAAAAAATAGGGTTAGTTACCAAAAAATCCCATTTGGTTTGCCGAATTTTACTATAACCTGTTATAAAAATGTATCAAGTACCCTCATGTATTTTTGAGTGAAATAGAAAGTGGACGGAAAACATGTCTAATAATGGCACTGTTAATGATTCCAATAATAACCTATTCTCTGTTTTTTAAACTTAAGGTTAAACTTTTAAATAATTAAAGTTTTGAGGTTAAAGTATAAATTATTAAACTTTTAGGATAAAATATTAAAAAAAATCTAAAATCTTCTTTTCTCTCCCCCTCCCCCTTACACGTGCTTCAATGTTACAGAGAATTTAATTACTCAAAACATATCTTCTCCTCTCTTTTTTTCTTTAATTTTTTTCTTTCTTTCTTTTTCTATTTTTTTTGTTTGACTTCTTCCTTTTTTTTAACTCCACTGTACGAATTTATCTTATTCAAAAAAATTTAAACTACAAATTTATCTTTATTTAATGGGTTAATTACATTTACCACCCTCGAGATTTGGTGAAAGTACCAAATGAACTCTGTGATTTCAAAAAATTACGGTCACCCCCTGTTATTAAAGTTGACTAAAAAAAATTGATGAAAAGACTAAAATACCATAACTTCTATTGTTAAAAAATAAAAAAAATATATAAGTAAATATGAAATGATAATAAATACTTTTTTCACTTTTTAATTCTTTGTTATAAATTATAAATTTCATATTCTTTATTACAAATGGGTTTATCAAATTAATCAAACTTTAATCAAGAAATATTTTTCTATATAAATTTTAAATTTTTGGAAGAAAAAGAATTATTTTTGGAGAATAAAATGGTTAGTTTGATTAATTAAGAAAGAAGATTTTTCTTTTTGAATTTTTTTATGTAAAAAAAAATCCTTGATTTTATTTTAATATTTAACATGTGTATTTAGTTAACTAAAATAATATAATTATTATAGATAAAGTTTTAAGGGCATATTAAACAATACACAAACAAACATTTTTTTGAGGGAATGGTTGATTTGTTAAATGTTTGCTCAGCTAGGGGGTACTCGTAATTTTCTAAAACCACATTGTTCGTTTGGTACTTTCATCAAATCTCAGGGGTGGTAAATGTAATTAACCCTTATTTAATTTGTTCAACTTCACAAATTGAGTAAGGATGCTTATTATATTTTGTAAAGTTAAAGATCTAAAGCTCTTTAGCAACTTTTGTTATCTTCTGAACATTCATAATCATCATCACTAAATTTTTTTATCTAATTATTGAAACACTAATTATAAATTATCAAGAAAGCCTCCAATTTTGTTCATAACAACAAAATAAAAAGACTAATTATATATATAAAAAATGCTAATAACATGATAAACAAAAATTAGCTCACATCATATTCATTCACTTAATCCATTCATTAATTGATCACAACCCATCGTCTCATATTTCAAAAAATTTCAAACTAAAATCACAACCCATCATCTTATATTATTTCATATCAGAGAATTGATATGAATTTTCAAATCAAAACCACAAAGTGTGAAAATCCAAAATTCAAAATCCAAATCAAAAAATCTCGAGACTTGCTAATTCAATTGATTTGGTTCCAAGGAGAAGCCCTCTTCTTAGTTTCATTGTTTTCTTGCCTTGATCTTGCACCTTTACTAGGAGAAGAAGAAAGAGTCCTTAGAGGAGAGCTAGGATGATATGGGTTTCAGTATTGCCATATTTTTTTATTTTCACTATGGCTCAGATCTATGAATGGATCTAGAATTGTTCACTATTGTTGGAGGTGGGATCTTCTGTCCAAAATTAGCTCTGTTTTATCATGTCCAAAATTAAACTATGTCGTAGAGTTCACTCATTCCTTGATTAGAGTCAAATAATTGTAAAGTGATTTTAGTAATATTTATGCTTTTAATCCCTAATTTTAGTTAAACTACGTCGTTTTGGACATTGGACAGAATTGGACAAAGATAATTTTGAACAGATGATCTGATCTCCTATTGTTACTATGGTAGTGATTGGCGACGATAGTGATAGACTTGTGGTAGTGTTGTTGTGATGCTGGAGGTTGATAGTGGGTGGTGGTTGGCGGATGAGAAAAAAATATGAATATTAAATAGAAAAAAATGATATGAAACCAAAAAGAAAAAAAAAACATTATATTTGATTGTTGGAAAAGAAGAAAATGAGAGAGAATGGAAAAAAGGAAAGAAAAAAAAGGAATGAGAATTCTGATTCTCCAAATTAGATTAATGTTGTAGAAGAAATGAGAGAGAGGAAGAAGAAATGGGAGAGAAGAAGAAAAGGAGAGATGATGAGAAAAAAAAGGGTAATTTGGGAAGTAAACGATTATTTAATAATTTTTTGTGCATCACACTTGCAGAACAAGCGCATTTCACACACTCTCGATTAACGTACCTATTTTTCGTCCACTTTCTATTTCACTACAAAATACATAGGGTTACTCGATACATTTTTATAACTAATGGGTGATATAGTAAATTTCGATAAACCACATGGCGGTTCTTGGTAATTAACTCTAAAAAATAAAATAAAAAAAGAACAAGAAAGAATAGTTCTAAAAAACCTGGAGAATGAGGAAGAAATATAAATAAAAGTAGAAAAAAAGAGAGAATGAAAAAGAAGGAAAAAGAAAAAAAAATTGAAGCAAAATTGATACGCATAGTTTTGAGAGGGAAGAAAGAAAAAAAAAGGGGAAAACACATAAAGTAAAAGGAAGAGAAGAAATGAAGACGCAAAAAGAGAAAAAAAAAAGGAAAAGAAGAGAAGAGAAGAAAGGAAGATGCAAAAAGAGAAAAAAAAGGAAAAGAAGAGAAAAAAAAGGAAGATGTAGAAAGAGAAAAAAAAATGAAGAAGAAGAGGGTAGACACACTGACACAGAAGTGAGAAAGTAAAGGAAATGAAAGGAAAGGAAAGGAAAGGAAAAGAAGGAAAAAAAATAAAAGGGCTAATTACCGATAAACCCCATGTGGTTTGCCGAAAATCCCTATAACCCCCATGTTTTATCAAAACATATCAACAACCCCCACGTGTTTTGGTTTTAATTGTAAAGTAACGAAAAATAAATTAGTTGACAGAGATTGACTTACACGCACCTATTTCTGAAGGTGTGATTGTCCAAATTCATTAAATGATTGTAAAATTCCTAAAATACCCTCCGTCTACCTTCAATAGACTTCTTTCTGATTATAACCTCTATTACTCCAAATATTTTTTTTAAAATTTCGATTTCTTTTCCTTTTTTTATTTCTTTCTTTTTTCTTTGTTTCTTTTATTTTCTATTTTCTTCGCACATATGAAGATATCAAACCCAGAAGTATCATTCCTTACAAAATTAAAGTTGATTGCATCATATATCAAATTAATTCCATACAAGATTTGAAATCGTTAAGGTAAAGTAAGTATCATTCCATACAAGATGGGTGGGTGGTGATTGTGATTGTGATTGTGATTGTGGTGGTGGTGGTGACATTTATGGGTTGATGGGTGGTGGTGGGTTGTTGTGGTGGTGCCAGAAAAATGAAGGGAAAGAAAAAGAAAAGAAAATAGGTGGTGATGGTGGTAGTCGAGGGTGGTGACATTTCTGGTTGATAGGTGGTGGTGGGGTTGTTGTGGTGGTGCCAGAAAAATGAAGGGAAAGAAAGAGAAAAGAAAATGGGTGGTGTTGGTGGTGGTGGAGGGTGGTGACATTTCTGGGTTGATGGGTGGTGGTGGGTTGTTGTGGTGGTGCCAGAAAAATGAAGGGAAGGAAAGAGCAAAGAAAATGGGTGGTGGTGGGCGATTGTTGTGGTGTTGCAGAAAAATAATGGGAAGGAAAGAGAAAAGAAAAGAAAATTACATGGAGAAAGAGATTTGATGAAGGTTAGTGGTGGTGGTGGCGGCGGTGGCGGAGGAGGACGAGGAGGCGGAGGAGGATGGTGGTGGTGTTGGAACCCAGAAAAACAAAAAGGGAGAAAAAAACGATGGAAGACGAGAAAAAAATGTTAAATTTATTTTTTACCTCAAAACTTTATTAATTTAAACTATGACCCCAAAACTTTAGTAATTTTTTGATTGAATGCTTTGAATTGAAACAGTTGGGAGGGTATTATTGGAAATTTTAACGGTGTCGTTAGTGGACCTGTTTTCCATCCACTTTCTATTTCACCCCAAAACACGCGGGGGTTGTTGGTATGTTTTTATAAAATATGGGGGTTATAGGGAATTTCGACAAACCACAAGGGGGTTCCTGGTAATTAGCCCAAAATAAAAAGTTAATAAAACGTTGATAGTGAACTATTTAAATAAGGGTAAGAGTGGAAATTTCAGTGTTGTCATACCACAGCCTTCTTTCCGTCCAATTTTCGTTGAATGTCAAGTCATATGGGAGTTAGCGGTATATTTTGAAAACGTAACGTATGGGGTAATGGAAAAGGCTGCTGTTATTGCCAGAGCAACTATTAGCTTTCAGAGCAATAAATTACACATATTCCAAATTTATCCTTAATCAATCAACTCTTTATCTTTTCTCTATTTATCTGTACAACTCATCTTTATCTTCTTTCTACCTTATCATTACAAATTATCAATTCTTTATAACATCTTCCCGTATTGCTTTCTTCTCCTTTACATTGATTTTCTACCAAATTTTTATTAATATAATATTTATTTTCACCCTCAAATTATAAAAAAAATTATATAAATATATATATGACACTTATTTCTATTAATAGATTTTATTGTTCTCTCAATTAAATTATAAAATATTTACCAATATATACGTAAAAAAATTTAGACTTCATTTGTTTACCATTATTTTAGTGTTTTATTTCATAAATTAAATTTTTTGTTCATTTTTTTAATCCAAATTTGTAAAATAAAAAAAATAATGTTACAATAATTATTTTTGTTACAACATTTTTTTATATTTTTATAAATAAATTATTAAATTTAAAATTTGCTTTTAAATTTTTAATAATAAAAAATTCTTCCTAAGACATTTTTTTACCAAAATAAACTCATAAAATATTAATTCAAATTTAAATTTTAAATTTTTGATAATAAAAAATTCTTGTTGCCTTAATTATATTATGAGCACGTTAACATTTCAAAATAATAATAGATCACAAGGAAAAAAATTGCTCAGAATAAAAATAGAAGTGAATATATGCATCCACATTCTAAAATAAAATTTGTTGCCGTTTTATTATTTAAAATTTATGAATTAAATTGTAACATAAAAAAATACATGAAATCCTTTTATATATTATATATATATATATATGGTGGTGGTGTCTTCCTTTTTAAGTTTTAACTTATGCGAATTATTTTGATAAAATATTAATATGAGAAGCGTCATGAGAAATAAAAATAATAATTTATAGTTGCCATATATTTATGTTTAGTATTTTTATAAAAAATATTACTCACCTTGGATAGAGTATTTTTTTAGTTTTATAGTAGAATTTTTTTTGTTGAGATTTGTTATAAAAAACAAATATTTTGGAGGTGTTTAGATTGATGAGTTTATTTTGGTGGACATTATATCCGAGAATTTTTTATTAATAAAATTTAAATTTCAAATTTGAATTAATATTTTATGAGTTTATTTGGTAAAAAAAGTTTTAGGAAGAATTTTTTTATTATTAAAAATTTAAAAGTCAAATTTAAATGTAATAATTTATTTATAAAAATATAAAAAAATGTTGTATTAAAATAATTGTTGTAACATTATTTCTTGTGTTTAAAAATTTTGATAAAAAAAATGGACAAAACAGATAAATCAAATTAAATTTGTGAAATAAAACACTAAAACAACGGTAAACAAATGGAGCCTAAATTTTTTGAAGTATATATTGGTAAATATTTTATAATTTAATTGAGAAAATAATAAAAACTATTAATTGAAATAAGTGCCATATTATTTTTGTGAGAAAAAAATAAAGGAGAAGATGTTATAAAGAATTGATAAGTTGTATTTATAAGGTAGAAAGAAGATAAGGATGAGTTGTCTTAATAAATAGAGAAAAGATAAAAAGAGTTGATTGATCGAGGGTAAATTTGAAAGATATGTGATTTATTGCTCTGGAAGCTAATAGCTGCTCTGGCAATAACAGTAACCAATGGAAAAATAAGGCAAACCACATGGGGAGTTTTGATAATTAAGACTTAAAAAAAACTGGTTTCTATGAATTAAATGCAAAATTTTGTTTCAAAATTACCCTTCTTCAACATTAAAATCTATTTTATCCATTTTAATTTTTTCATAATAGTTTAGTTAATTTTTCTTTTTCATACTCTAACGCCACTCATTCACCTCAATCACAAATTCATCGTCTCAATCACAAACTTAACGAGTTATTCAAGTACAAAAAATTGAAAAATAGCAATACTTTTTAAGATTAATTACCAAGAACTCCTATGTGGTTTGTCGTTTTTCCATATTACCCAATGTATTTAAAAAATATATCACTCACCCCTATTTGTTTTGCTTTTTAGTGTAAAGTTGATGTAAATCATGTCTATTAACTGAGTGTGTGAAACACGTCAAGATGTTTTATCCAATTATCCAAACTTTATCCTTTTACAACTTACTGCAAGATGTTTTATCCAATTATCCAAACTTTATCCTTTTACAACTTACTGAATCAACGTTGAATTCCACTTTCTTTTAGTGTGTACAACATTATTAGTTCAAAAAAAAAAAAAACTTTTATCAGTTGAATTCCAATTTTACTTCAAATACCTCTTAAAATCTCTATTAGTTATTATCTCTTTCAGATTTTCACTACTCTTTTTCATTTTTTTCCTTTTATTTCTTCTTTCATTTTTTTCCTTTTTTTCTTTTTTTCTTTTCTTTTTTTTTTCTTTCTGATTTCTCTCTCGTTCTGATTTTTTTTCTCTCCTCCCCTCTCCTTCTTCACCTAAATTTCTTCCTAAATTAGTGAATTACACATATCAGTAATATAGTCAATATGCAGTCATTGAGTTATCATCACCATGAAATAGTGGATCTTCTACGAAACACCAACCTCAACATAGATTAGAATTTATGTTGAGCCAAATCAAAATAGATCAGAAATATTTTGGACAACTATAACATAGATAAGAAATTATGCATGCCAAAATCAATCATCTAAACCCACCAAATTATCTCAGCATCTTAATAGAAAGCAAAACACTTCATAAATTGACTACTAAAATACTAAAAAAATTTAAAAACTACATACCCATGTTGTATAGACGATGAAGGGGAAGAATAAAAAAAATAACAAAAATTAAAAATGAAGAAGAAGAAACGGAGAAGAGGGAAAGGGGATTGAGGATTGAGGAATAAGGTTGATTGAAGAAGAAGTTTTTTTTTTTTTTTTTTTGCAATAACAAAGAAATAAGGAAGAAAGACAAAATAAAACTGGCATGTAGGAGTGAACGCATGGGGATAACATGAAAAGCGGTAAAATACATGGCGGTTCTTGATAATTCACCCTATTTTTTTATAAAGCAAAATGGAGTGTTTTGTCAAAATAACACACTATTTTAGACACGTGTATTCCAACTATTCAAATTAAAAAAATAAAATTACAAGGCATGTAAACTCTAAGTATCCAACGTGGAAGAAAACCACTACCTTGTACCTTCTCTCACTTAGTTTTCTATTTGTTAAACAATTCTAATTTAAGAAAAGAGAAATGATAGAGGGAGTGAAATTCTGGAGTGAAAAATGGGAGTGACTGACGTGGCAGTGATAAAAAGACAAACTAATCCCTTATCCATTAGGGTTCAGTCATCATTTGGTTAGGGTATTAGTTTGTCTTTTTATCACTGCCACGTTAGTCACTCCCATTTTTCACTCTAATTTTTCACTCCCCCTATCATTGCTCTTAAGAAAAATTATTACTTTATTCTCAAATACATAATTATCTCACTTTCCAATTTTAAAATTCAATATTTTATTCTCTAATATTGCCTCATTTCTCATAATTCCAAATTTTTTGAAAAAAATTTAATAGCAAAAAAATCATTATTTCATTTCAAACACGAGTTGCAACTCATATCAACAATGAGCTTTTTTTTTCAAATTCATTAAATAAAACACATAAAAATACCTATTAGAATTATTTAATTTGTTTAATAAAATTTTAGAAAAAGAAATTTCACTTTAGTAATTTTTTTAAACAAAACATAAATTTTAACTTTAAAAAAAATTCCACAATGAAGGTAATAAAATTTTTAATTGTAATTTTAATTTAGAGGCTCTATATTAACCATGAAGTTAATAAAAACCACAATAATTTATAAACTTTAAGGATTCATATATTTTTGTTAAAAACTTAAATTTATTTATTTTATTTTACAAAAATGACTGAAATTTCTTCATTTAAAAATTTATTTGATTATTTATTAAATAATTATAATATGTATTTTCATGTGTTTTATTTAATGGTTTTGACAAAAAAATCATTGTTGTTCTACTCTGTGTTTGAAACGAAGTAATTTTTTTCTATTATAAATTTTCAAGAAACTAGGATATCGAGGAGAGTACGAAATTTTAGATAATAAAATTACGATTTTAAAAATCACGAACAAAAGGAAAGATAATAATTTTGGATAAAATAATAATTCTTATTTCATTAGAATTCTTTAAGAAGTTGGGAACTAAGGGAGAGAAAGCGTTAGTTTTTTTTTTTCTTTTCAGGATAGTTAGAGTTATGTGACTTATAATTTTTCTTTTGCCTTAAATGTACACTGAACAATTAGAGTACAAGTAGCTAAAACAGTTTCATTTAGTGAATAAATTTTAAAAGTGTGTTAGTTTGATAATGTTTTTTTAGAAAGTGTGTTATTTTGGAAAATGAAAATAACACACTCAGCAAAATGAAAAGGAAACAATTGGTATCTAAAAATTCAGCAGCACAACCGATTTGAAGTTTCAGATACATTAAACTGATGCCGACAACAAAATTTCATACATTGACTTTCTAATATTCCTTTTGTTTTGTAGAATACAAAGTTTCAATAGCTCGAAAAATTAAAAGTGTGTTCCTTTTGTTTTCTTGTCTGTTTTTATTATTGTTGTTGTGTTTTTCTCCAACGAGTGGTAACTGGGATTGAAGGTTGCTAATCCTAACGAATCCAAGTTCAGTCACCGCTGTCACAGGACTTCTGTGGAAATCTTCTATAACAGTTTCTAAGGTAAGACAGGGCAGTCAGAAGCAATCATTTTTAGTTATCTCAATAAATTTGAGGAGAATGAAATAGCCACCTTTACCTAATCATTCAATTGGTAATATCTTCAGGCGAGTTCTTGTCGAGAGTCTAGAAAATTCTAATTTAGTGCTGAAATTACTCACGAGTAAGATAAGAAAATCCATTGCTACCATCAACAATGACTTTTTTGAAGATATAGAAGCAGAAATAGGATTATCAAATTGTTGAAAAAGATAACAGAAACGTGCTCAAGCGGAGAAGCTGAATGTTGTGTGATGAGTCTAGAAATCTCACGTCGTCGGTAGGTCCTCTGGTCGTTTGGAATACGCCGAATACCTACAAGAAGTCCTCTGGATAGACCCTAGGAGTAAACTCCGAAATTAAGTCGATTATGAGCCTTAAGCCTTTATCGATATGTAATTGAGAATACAAGTATCGAATCCCCTTCCAAAGTGATGGAAGGGAGGTATTTATATAATACATACCTGAGTTTGAATTGTATTGAAACTCTAATAACGTGCATTTCTAAAAGGGTTTTCTGTGGTGTAAGAGTTGCAATAGGATTGTAACTCTTAGCATACATATGAAATAGCTATAATAGCTGAGAAGGAGGTGAACTCCTATGAAATGAGGAATACTTGTTCTTGTATAAGTCTACTTCTGAGGAATTATACTTATAATAAAATTCAACCATCATTAATAAACCCTCAAGTCAGATTGCATTTATCTATTCCGATCTGAATAATAATCTTTTGTATAACACCGATCTACCATGCACACGTTCGTCTCTTTGAGTTTCGTACCCGAGAAACACGCTTACACGTTTCTAACTAAGACTTGTCTACATGTATTTCGGCGGCACGTTCTCCCACCACAGCTGTCATGTCCGTTCGAATTCTTATACCCTTATACTATAAAAAAGGCGTTTCAGAATTCATTTGCTACTTTTCTCATTCAGAGCTCTCAACTTTCAGTTCAGATTCCAGCAAGTTTTTGAGTATTTGTCTGTTCCCATTCTTCGTGTCCTTCAGAGCTCAGATATCCTTGACATTTCCATCGTCTTTTTCACAAGTAAGTATGTCTGATTCAGAACATTCTAACTCCTCTTCTGAAATTCGTTCTGAATCTAATTTAAATGCTCCTGCTTCACCTTCACACGAATATGCTCACACCACTTCTAGCAGTAGTGATTCTTACTCGTCTCCTAGTTCATCCGACAGCTCGCATAGCCAAACTAATCTAGTTAAAACCTTAAAAACTACCAAGAAGTATGTTTAGTTCGAATAGGTGAGGAGGATATGGAGGAAACTCCCGAGTTTGCAGGATTAGATGATTCAACTCAAATAGGAGAAAATTTAGAGGTTGATTTAGATCGGTTAGTCACCCATACTATTTCTTAAGCAGTAAAATTTCCTAAGGATCAACCTCATCTAGCCGACCAGCCAATGAAAACTCTTAGGAGACCAATTCGACCAAGAAGATTGTGGTCGTTAAGTTAGAGACGTTAAGCTCGACCACAACTTCCTCCACCTTAGTTCATATTCTTAAAGACTTTTACATCAGCCCCGAGATCGAAACCAGGATTCCTGTACAAGGGGAAATAGCTAGTCACCCTCCTGAAGGCTTTTTAAGTATTTTTACAGAACACCTTAGGGCCGGACTGAGATTTCCTTTATCTTAGTTCATCAAATATATTCTAGCTGATTACATGATTAGCTTAACTCAGCTTACTCCAAATGCGATCAGAATACTGATCGGATTTGAATTATTTTTCAAACACCTTAACTTCAAATATTCCGTGCCATACTTTAGGCATTTCTTTTGCTTAAAGTCTTATGGCAAAGATCCGGGCTGGTATTACTTTACCCGCCGATCTAAGAAGCAACAACTCCTGAGCGGTAAACCGAGCTCCATCCATAAATAGAAGGATAAATTTTTCTTTCTTAGTCTCAAATCGCTAGGATGTGAGTGGTATTGAAAAGACGCTGGGCACGTTTCCGATTCGATCTCCATAAAGAAACTCCCTAAGGAGCTTGCTGAGAAACTCGAGAATGAAAAACGAGTTCTCAATACTAACTTATTTCCTGAAAAGGTGTTAGTAAATTCAAAAATGAGTCCTACAATTCTTCCAGCCAATCACCTAGACCCTATGGAAAATGGGAGGAAGGATATAGCTTCAATCCTTTTATTCACATCTTCCTCTTGTAAGTTTTAATGTATTAGTTTGATCAGTTTTCTGTTTCCTTTCTCATTGATCAACGTTGAAGATCTTATGGATGATCTTTCGGAGCCTCTAACTGCCCAAAATGAGGCTCATAATGGTGAAACCCCCACTGACAAGGTGAAGTCGAAAAATATACTGGTCGCGAGCTGTCGTAGGCTCCCAATTTTACCCAAACTCAACAATAATGCAGCAGTGATGAGTGGGATCGTCTCTACAGGGAGAGGATTGTGATCAAGTATTGAATAATGATAGCAGGTATGAACACTTAAAAAGGCACGAAATAATACGTAAATGAATTAAAATGCAGGAATGTTGGAACGAGAGATAACTCAACAAAACGGGAGGTGTTGCCTTGAGGGTGGAACAACTAGTATGGATTTTTCTCTAATTATCCCTGAATTGTGTAAGGAAATGTGAGGGGACTTCTCTGCTAGTGAGCTGGGATTTGATCAACTTGTCAGTTCTCACAAACCCGTTTCACAATACTCCTCAAACTTCCCTTATCAGGGCAAGTTCTAGGTACGAATGGTACTCCCCCAGATCCTTATTCTCCTACAATGAGCCTCGATTAACCCGGATTTACTCCCTTGTCAGGGCAGTCATCCCATTTGTAATCTAAACCCACAATATAAGAATACTCTTAGTCCTTTCCTATGGTTGATGACAGTAATGAGCCTCGATTAACCCGGATTTACTCCTTGTCAGGGCAGTCATCCCATTTGTAATCTAAACCCACAATACAAGAATACTCTTAGTCCTTTCCTAAATCACAAAGTATGCAGGAACTAAGACTCACACAAGCATGTTCATGATTAGTACATGTTAGGATTGATTTCCTTAGGCAAGTTCACAACAATCTCAGTGGTCACCGCAGATTTAATATGAATTTAGGCTAATGCAAAACATCAAACACAACAAGTACAGAATGATGAACATAAATAACACGGATAAAAATCCTAATCAAATGTCTCAAATAAGAGAAAATCCATACATGTAACCCCTCAAGGCAACACTCTATGTTTAGCCGATCATGTTGATCGACTCAGAATTCATGATTACAAGAGTGAAGTAAAATGGGCAATTTCTCAAGCTCTTTTCCCTCTCTGTAATTTTTTACGTTCTTTGTTGATCCTCAATCTCCCGATCTCTTTCTCTTTCTCTTTCAGTTCCTTTTATACTTTTCCCTTGCTGGGTTGGCCTAGAGACCTTCCTGGAAATTTTCGATTCTTCCGGAGAGGCTGCCACGTGTCTGCGAATAAGTCAGCAAAGGTAAAGTGAGGCCACGTAGTTCACTCAAGACTTAGTCATTAAGGAAATTCAATGCATTTCCTCAAACAATTGGTGCTCAAAAGTGAACGTGCATGAGTGCCTGATGATATGCGTATAATGTGTACGGAGGCACGAATGCGGTGAGGTGTATGCAAACAATAAAACCGTGCAAGTGTGCAAGTGAAAATGTGTGTGAGTGAGCGAGTGTGTGCGTGAGGGTGGGCGAACGCGCTAGGCGCCCGCCGTGCTCGTGTGCGTGTGTGGTGCGGGCGCGCTAGGCGCACTGTGTGTGCGATAGGAAGGGCGGGCGCGCTAGACGTCCGCCCCGTGTGGGTGCTGGTAGCGCGCCCGCCCCGTGTGTGTGTGTTGAATAGGCGGGCGCGCTAGGCACCCACCATGTACATGTGTGTGTTGTGTGTTGTGAAGTTTGTGTGCGATGTGAGTGACTCGTGAGTGTTGTGAGTTGTGAGGCTAAGGAGAGTGTGTGCATATTTTCCATAATCGAATCAAACTCCACACATATTCTCCACACTTAGCTATTTTCATCAATTGTAAGTTCATGAACAATAATATGCACAAGCCATTCACAAAGCATTCCTTTCACTCAATTTCTATATAAAACGGATGAGTATGTAAGATAAATAAGTCGGTACAATTCTGACTTGTCATATACCTGTCAATCCGACCTCCTCTTTGGTTAGAGAAAAGGCAAAGAAATTTCCCCCCGGGACGGGGAAGTCTTTTGAAAAGGTTATGAATGTTACAAGAAAGAGAAAGCCGGTCAGCGCCATGAACATGGCTAGGAAGAAGCCTCGAGTTGTATAATTTGAAGTCGATGAGGTCGAAGTGACCGGCCCTTCACTGCTTAGGGACGTCTTTGCTCCTCTCTCAAATTTTTTAGAGGGTGAAGCCTCTTACCCCCATTCCTCCTTCTGTCCTGACGTGAACATGGATATGACTAATAGGCTCACCGTGGAGATGGCACCTGACTTCATTTACAACTCTGTTCAGGATAGGAAGATGATGAGGAGAACTGACACTTCCTCTCTTCATCAACGACTTGCACTTGGCGTTTCCCAGGTATTTTATTCACTTCGTTTATGTTATTGTTGCATGTTGTTATTATTTTTTATTAACAATTGCATTTCAGGTCATGTTCTTGGCTGCGGAGGTAATTGATCGCAGTGATAAAGCTTTTAACGAACTGGAGAAGCTATCAACCGACAAGACTGCCAATCAAAAGGAGATCAAAACGCTTTCTTTTTCTCTTGAAGCTGAAAAGAAGAAAAGTTCGGAGCTAAAGCAAGAGAACGACCTCCTTCAGGACAACCTCAAATATCGTTCGAGTTTCTAATGAAGAGTTAGCTGCACGGGTGGCTTTCTTTGAGGGAGAAGGTTCATCTCAAATTATTTCAAACTTTTTAGCATCTGAGGAGGGAAGGAGGATGCTGGCCAAATTATGCACTCCCGCTCGTAACCTTGGCTATCATAAGGCCTTGGTCACACTTGGCCCGAGATGTCCAGGGTTTGACATAGCTTCCGAGAAAGGTTACAAAGCCAAATCCATGAAGCTTTGAATCAAGCATTCACCGACCTAAAGCTTGTGAAGGTCGACAGTCGTCAGTATGTCCTCCCGACCTCCAAGGAAGCCACTGAGAGGAGAGAAGAAGAATAGTCATCTTATGATTGTACTAGTGCAGTAGGTTCTTGTAAATGTTCTGAACAACAGTTTGACCTATTTTTGGCCTTTTGATTAATATATTTGAATTTTCATTGTTGAAAAGTTCCTTTAACTTGTTTTTATGTCATTTGAATCATGTTTATTACGTATATGAGCAATCCGATTTAACTTGAATTGATAATCAAGCGACTCAAACTACACTTGATCGAAAAGTAATTTGAACTGAATCAAACTTGGCGTAGCCCAAAATAAATTGAACTCTGTTTTGTATTTGCAAAAAATCAGTGATACGATCTGTAATTGAACAGTCTGAATTGGGTCTAAATATTTTTCTTTTCGGCCGAAAAAATAGTGTGATGATGTGAACTCAACTGAACTGAAGCGAACTTCAATTTTCATGTTTTCCTTTTTGGTAGAAAATCAATGATATGATATGAAATCATTTAATCCGAACTTAGTCGAACTTTGATTTGCATGTTTTCCTTTTTAGCGGAAAATCAATAATATGATGTGAAATCAATTAATCCGAACTTAGTCGAACTTTGATTTGCATGTTTTTCTGTTTGGAAGAAAATCAATGATACGATCTGAAATCAAATAATATTGTTAAATTTGTAAAAATGAACTCATAATGAGTTATTTTATTGATGTGTAGCATTTAAGCTGAATTACACTTATTGAAGCATCAATGTACTTATTTTATAAAATTGAATTGAAAAGTAACTAAAGTCATTAATAGTATTTTCGTAAGTTGGTGATGTTCCACATCCTCGGGACAGTTTGCCCATCCAGAGTTTTCAACTTATAGCTTCCCGCTCTTCCGACCTGTGTTACCTTATAAGGTCATTCCCAGTTCGAATCGAGCTTCTTGAGACCTTTTACTAGAATTGGTTCGTTTTTCGCAGAACCAAATCTCCAGATCGGAATTGAGTTTTTTTTACTCGTCTGTCATAATAACGAGCTACCTCAGCCTTGTACTTAGCTTTTGCATGGTGTGCCATCTCAAGTTTCTCCTCCAACAAGTCTAAATTCAATCACAACTCTTCAGAGTTTACTTCTGAAATGTAGTGGATTGTCCTTGGGCTTGGAAGTCCAATTTCAGCAGGTATCACTGCTTCAGTTCCATAAACTAAGCTAAACGGAGTTTCTCGGGTCACCGTTTTTGGGGTAGTTCGGTACGCCCATAGAACATTTGACAGTTCTTCGACCCAATCTCCATTAGCCTTTTGTAGCCTTGTCTTCAAGCCTTGAACTATTATCCTGTTGGTGACCTCAGTTTGCCCATTTGCTTGTGGATGTGCTACTGAGGTAAAATACTGTCTTATATTCACCTCTTCACACCAACTTCTGAACGAATCGCTTGCAAATTGGGCTCCATTGTCTGATATTTGTGTTTTTAGTATTCCGAACCTACACACTATTTACCTCCAGACGAACTTAACCGTACTTCTTCCTGAAATCTGCCCGAGTGGTTCGGCCTCCACCCATGGTGTGTCATTTTTGCACCAAAATTAATTCTTACTCTAAAGATTAAAAATAGTCTAATGGGAGTAAGGTCGATCCCACGAGGAACAACGAATTCTCTTAGTTAATCAATTTGCAATTGTCACCGTAATTAAATTTAACAAGAAATTAATACGAAGGAAGATAGACAAATTCTCAAATTAATAAAAAGAAGAAATTAATATCAAACAAATACTGAATTAAATTACTTAAGCTAAAAGTCTGGCAAGTAAGCAATCCACACTAATCTTTATAAGTGTTCATTGACGCAAGAATAATAATTCCAATTCAATCAGTCAGTTATAAGACACCGAGAATCAGTTCTGACGTGTTCAAATCCTTCCTTACTTATTCGATAGTGGACAAGTATCACCTTAATCTACTATTTCCCTATTTCTAACATAACCAGGCCGGAATCAGCCGATCACCCAATTCAACATTAGAAAAGCATTAATTCTTAGAAGGACCCAACTTTAACAAATTAAGTTATGATCAGCATATAATAATTTGTTAACCAATTGTCTCCGTCTACCGAGATAGCATCTTTGTCACTAATTAATCCAACTAATTCAATCCAGTGATTTAATTAGAGATTAATTGACTCTACCTAATTTTATTAAAGTTGATCAGGCTTTAATCTAATTAAGTAATGGACGCTATTTACAGAAAACTGTTGGAATCAAATAGAAAATCATTGATTAACACAATTTGATCTCACAACTTAATCATAATTAGTGTTTCTTACTTACTTACCAGATAAGAAATTACTCACTACTCATAATTAAAATAAGACAGGAATAATAATTAAGAAGGAAATTAAATTAAACTAAAAATAGAAAATCAAACCAGTCCGTCGTTTGGGCAAACGACGGTACTGCTGTTCTTGCTACACAATGAAACTGCAGAAAAGCTGCTTCATTCTACAACTGGACAGTAACCAAAACGAAAATTCTCTAAAAGAAAAACTGCATAAAAAGAATATGTTCTAAGGATCAAAGATCCAAAGACACCTCTCTCTAATTATCCTCTCCTCTTATATAGAAGAGAAAATATCCCCTTTTCCTCACTTTACTCAAACAGGAATCCTTCTTGTTTTCAGAAATATCTGTCAACCATATTCAGTTACAACAACCCACTTCCAATTCAAATTCTTCTCTCTCTTGGTAGCTTTCACAAAATTTTCTTGCTGTCCCAAATCCTTCTTCCTTATCTCTAGCCCTTGATTTCCTAGATAACTTCTCCAAATTTCATCTTTCCTCTCGTCATACTTCAATCATGGAATTTCACAAATTCTGCAAAGATAACAGCCCATTGAGTACATATTCTACCTCATCAAGCACGTAAAATTGTACATAAAAATATGAATATTCTGTGCTTATCAACCCACTTGGTGAAATAGTCAATATCCACTACCAAGTGCTTGAGCCATCCAGGAGCTTCGGGGAATGGTCGAGCAATGTCAATCCCCCATTGAGCGAATGGCCATGGACTTTGGATAGTAACCATATCGGATTGTGGAATATGTCTGATAACGGTGATGAGTCTCAAAATTCTCATGTCGTCTGGCAGGGCTTCTGGTCGTCCGCAGTACTCCGAATGCCTGCAAGAATCCCTGGGATTGTTCCCAGGGAGAATACTCCCGAGCTTAAGTCAGTTATGAGCCTTAAACAATTATCGATATGTAACTGAGAGTACAAATATCGAATCCCCCTCCCAAGTGAAAGAGGGGTTGTATTTATAGAATACATACCTGAATTAGAGTTGTATTGAAACTCTAGTAACGTACCTTGATGAATGGTTTGCTTGTGTAAGAGTTGTAATAGGATTATAACTCTTAGTATGTATGTGTAATAGAAATAATTGCTGAGAAAGAGTTGGTCTCCTATGAACTGAAGAATACTTGTTGTATTGAAAGTCTATTTCAGAGGTATTATACTTATAGTAAAATTCAACTCTCATCAATAGCCCCTCAGATCGGATTGCATTTATTCATTCCGATCTGAATAATAATTTTTGTATAATGCCGATCTGCCATGTACACGTTCTGAACAACGGCTAACCTATTTTTGGTCTTTCTATTAACACATTTGGATTTTCCAATATTTGAAAGTTTTTAACTTATTTTGACGTCATTTAAATCATATTCGTTACGTATTCGAGCAATCCATTTTAACTTGAATTGATACATAAACAAATGATTCGAGCTATATCCGATCGATAAGCAATTCGAACTGAATCAAACTTATTGAATAGTTTAAACTAAATCGAACCTTGTTTTGTACTTCAAAAAGTCAATGATACGATCTGAAATCGAATAGTTCGACCCGAACCGAACTTTGATTTTCATGATCTGAAATCAATGATATGATCTGAAATCAAATAGTCCGAACTAAATCGAACTTATGATCTGAAATCGAATAGTTTGAACTGAATTGAACTTTGATTTGCATGATCTGAAATCAATGATATGATCTGAAATCGAATAGTCCGAACTGAATCAAACTTATTGAATAGTTTAAACTAAATCGAACCTTGTTTTGTACTTCGAAAACTCAATGATACGATATGAAATCGAATAGTTCGACCCGAACCGAACTTTGATTTTCATGATCTGAAATCAATGATATGATCTGAAATCAAATAGTCCGAACTGAATCGAACTTATGATCTGAAATCGAATAGTTTGAACTGAATTGAACTTTGATTTGCATGATCTGAAATCAATGATATGATCTGAAATCGAATAGTCCGAACTGAATCGAACTTTGATTTGTATGTTTTCCTTTTTGACAAAAAATCAATAATATGATCTAAAATCGAATAGTCCGAACTGAATCAAACTTTGATTTGCATGATCTGAAATTGCATAATCCGAACTGAATCGAACTTGGATTTGCATGTTTTCATTTTTTGTGGAAAATCAATAATATGATCTGAAATCGAATATTTCGAACTGAATCAAACTTTGATTTCCATGTTTTTCTTTTTCACGGAAAATCAATAATATGATCTGAAATCGCATAATCCGAACTGAATCAGACTTAGATTTACATTATACTTATTGAAGCATCAATGTGCTTGACTTGATAAAAATGAACTGAAAAAGCAACTAAAGTTACTGATTGTCAAAATTTGATTGAGGTCTTCAGTTTTCTCCAAATACTTCTTCATATTCGGATATCGGGCCTCGTACTCCCCAGTTACTTTGTTTACGATGAGTAGGGGATCACTGTAAACTTGTAACTTTTTCACTCTCATTTGATAGGCTAACTTCATCCCAGTTATTAACTCCTTCTTTCCTTTGAGATCCTTTTTCATTGTCATGTTTTCTTTTATCCGCATCTTCACCTTTTGCGAATTTTCGAGCTCGCTTCATCATGTCTTCAACACTAGAAGGAGGATCTATTACAAACTCTATGTACAATCTTTCAGGTCTTAAACCATTTGTAAAAGCTCCAATGACCACCTCTTCCGATCTGTGCCCCACTTCCAAACTTTCGTTTATGAATATGTCAATGTATTGATTAACGACTCCGAATCTCCTTGCATCACGTTGAGTAACTCAACACTTGTTTTCACAAACTTCTGTCTTTGCACAAATCTGCTTTTAAAAGCTGATTTGATGTCACTGAACTTACGAAATGCCTTAGGCTTAAGGTTGTCGTATCATAATCGGGCAGTTTCCATCATAGTTATGCCAAAACATTTGCATAGGATTTGATCTGGGTAATTATAAATCCTCATACTTTGGACATAATGATGCACATGTTCTGCTAGATCTCCTTTTCCATTATAATATAACAAAGTTGGCATTTTGAATTTATGCGGAAGAGGATAATTTTCCACGTCATCCACAATTGGAGAATTTACCTCTAAATCATTATCATTACTTTGTGGTTGTGAAGCGCGCGGCAGGTCGGATGGACCTATATCTCTAAAACGCAAGTTCTGATCCTTGGCTGGTCATAAGGCACATACAAATCATCACGTTGGCCTTCTGCTCTCGTACGCTGACGGTAATGCACAGCCTTTTGTTCCGACCTGGATATCTGGAATATTTTCGACGAGATAAAGCCGAAATATAATCTCGATTCTGATCTTGATTCTTTCTATTAGCACACTCTTCAGCTCTCAACCTGAGCTCATGCTCTTCCTGAAGCTTCTGACAAAGATCTCATTCACGAATCACTTGTTCCAGTTCTTCTCTCTGTCGAACAGTACAGGCATCTCGTTCGGTCAAATTAACCGGAGCATGATTCGCTATCATCGTTTGAATTCTTTCTCCATTTTTGATCAGAAACTTGAGCACATTAGGTGAATTCAAATCAATGAAGGGAATTGAACTCCCATTTTGGTTCTGAGGATCAGAACCTCTTCCGTCTTGAACATGAGTTCTGGTCGATGAGCTTGCAGGTTCTTCCCTCATAGGAGGGTTGTTCTTCCCCTGATGATCATGATCAGAAGAATTTTAAGCTGGTTTCTTATCGCACTTTGATAACTGCAAACGAGTTGTAGGCATGTCGTTTTCTGCCCCACGGTGGATGCCAATGGATGAGTCTCAAAATTATCACATCGTCTGGCAGCACTCCGAATGTCTGCAAGAATCCCCGTGATCGTTCCCAGGGAGAATACTCAGAAGCTTAAGTCAATTATGAGCCTTAAGCAATTATCGATATGTAACTGAGAGTACGAATATCGAATCTCCCTCCCAAGTGAAGGAGGGGTTGTATTTATAGAATACATACCTGAATTAGAGTTGTATTGAAACTCTAGTAACGTACCTTGATGAAGGGTTTGCTTGTGTAAGAGTTGTAATAGGATTATAATTCTTAGTATGCATGTGTAATAGAAATAATTGCTGAGAAGGAGTTGATCTCCTATGAACTGAAGAATACTTGTTGTATTGAAAGTCTATTTCTGAGGTATTATACTTATAGTAAAATTCAACCCTCATCAAACGGCATGAATCTGACACTTGGGGCATTTTTGCACCAATTCATGGGAATCCATGTTCATTGTAGGCCAATAATAGCCTAATCGCATTGCTTTTTTTGCCAACATACGCGCCCCTACGTGACTTCCACATGATCTGAAGTGAATTTCTCCCAACACATATGTTGCTTATTTTGGACCTACTAATCGTAACCAAGGCATAAGATAACCTTTTTTTAACAAGACTCCATCTTTGTTGGCATACCTGGCTGATCGTAGGACTAATTTCCGAGCTGAAGCTTTATCCTCTGGCAATTCTCCACTTGTCAGGAACTTAATAATTTGAGTCATCTAAATGTCACCCACGTCTTCAACTACTAAAACTTGCAGCTCTTCAATACTTCGAGTTGACAGTACTTCAACCAAAACCTTCTTTGTGAGGTGAATATGTGCTGATGATGCCAACTTGCTGAGTGCATCTGCTTGTTTGTTCTGAGCTCTGGGTACTCGTTCAATTAGGAATTCTTGGAATTGTTTCTTGAGGTCTTCATCCAAATTCTTCATATTCGGATCTCGGGCCTCATACCCCCCAGTTACTTGGTTTACGATGAGTTGTGAATCACTGTAAACTTGTAACTTTTTCACTCCCATTTGATAGGCTAACTTTATCCCAGTTATTAATGTCTCATATTCTGCTTTATTGTTTGTCGCCTTGAACTCAAATCACAGAGCATATGTGAATTCTTGTCCTTTTGGGTTTGTTAATATTAACCCAGCTTCTTAACCATCCTCACTCAATGCTCCATCAACGAATAAAACCCAAAAACCTTTTATTTCTTTGGAAGAGTTCTTCATGTCATCCTCTTTTAAAAGGTCTTCCTCAGTAACTGAAGTTTCTGCTATGAAATCAGCAAGCACTTGACCTTTAATCGATGTCCGAGGTGAGAAGGTGATGTCATATTCTCCTAATTCGATTGCCCACTTCATAAGCTTTCTTGAGGAATTAGGTTTTTGAGAACTTGTATCAGTGGTTTATCCGTAAGGATATAAATCTCATGCGCTTGAAAATACGGTTTTAATCTTCTTGAGGCATGAATGAGTGTTACTACCAATTTTTCCATCATAAGATATCACTGTTCGGCTCCTTGCAAAGCACGACTTGTGTAGTATACTGGTTTTTGTACTCCCTGGTCATCTTTGACCAAAACTGCACTGATCACTGCATCACTTGTTGCCAAGTACAAATACAAGATCTCTCCATGAACTGGAGTGGATAACACTTGTAATTTTGTCAGATACGTCTTTAGGTCATCAAATACTTTATCACAGCTCTTATCCCACTCAAAGTTTTTCACCTTTTTTAACGCTTTAAAGAATGGAACGTTTCGTTCAGCCGATCTCGACAAAAAGTGATTTAAAGCAGCTAAACGACCTGTAAGTCTCTGCACTTCGTTTAAACTTCGAGGGGGTTTCATATCCAAGATTGTTTTAACCTTCTCTGGATTTGCTGCAATCCCTTGATTTGAGACCATATGACCAATAAATTTTCCTGATCCAACTCCAAATGTGTACTTCTTTGGGTTTAACTTTAGACTAGTTTCTCGCAATTTTTCCAAAGCCTCATTCACGTCATCCAAGAAAGTTTCTATCCTCTTGCTTTTAATGAGCATGTCATCAACATATATTTCCATGTTTCTACCAATTTGACCAGAAAAAATTTTATCCACTAATCTTTGATTAGTAGCTCCAGCATTCTTCAATCCAAATGTGTGTAACAATATACACTATTTTTAGTTATGATAGCTATTTTTTCTGCATCGTCTTCATCCATTTAAATATGATGATAGCCTTTATAGGCGTCTAGAAAACATAGGACCTCAAAATCAGAGGTCGCATCCACCTTCTGATCAATTATCAGTAATGGGTAACAATCTTTTGGACAAGCCTTGTTCAAATTTATACACATCCTCAAAGAAGTATCTGTTTTTGGAACCATAATAGGATTAGCGAGCCAGGTTAGATAGAAAACATCTCTGATTATTTTTGTTGTCAACAACTTATCAACCTCTTTAGATAGTCAACAACATTGATAAGTCATACTTTGTTTTCTTTTGTCTGACTATCTGAGCAGACTTATCAATGTTCAACTTATGAACCATCAGATCGGCAGGTACTCCTGTCATGTTGTCTGGACTCCAAGCAAAAACATCTTTAAACTCTGATAAGAGATTTATCAATAATCTTTTTATTCCCATTGGTAATGATGAACCGATAAGAACTATTTTATCTGCTTTGATTCATTCGAAGAAATACTTTCCACTTCTTCTGTTAACAAAATAGGTTCAGCTCGGTTTTCTTCTTTACCTGGGCCTATGTTGTTAACATTAGATATCTGTTTGTTCTTTTTTCCTTTCAAAGAGACCATATGACACTCCCTTGCCAACTTCTGATCACCTCGTATTGTAGCATTTCCAACATTTGTAGGAACCTTCAGAACTAAGTGGTATGGAGACCAGATAGCCTTTAGTTGCACCATGACAGGTCGTCCCCGAATTAAATTGTATGGAGACGTGACATTAAAAACAGTGAACTCAACATAAATGAGTTTTTCTTTTGGATATTCTCCTAATGTCACTGGTAGGTTTATTGTTCTAATTGGCATAGATGTTTCCCTTAAAAAGCCAACGAGGTGTGAATGACAAGCCTTTAGCTGTTTTTTGTCAATACCCATTTTTTGGTAAGTTTCGTAATAGATGATATCAGCTGAACTGCCGTCATCTACATAAATCCTATGGACTTCCTTATTGGCTATGATGGCTTTAATTAAAAATGCATCTGCATGTGGGAATTTGGTCAGTATTGCATCTTTTTCTAAAAAGGTGATGGTGTCCCTTGGCTTAAATCGTTTGTGAACCGGTTCTTGTTCAGGAAAACCTCTGTTCATCGACTTCTTGGAGGTCATTGATTCTCCCTCTTAGGGCTAACCGATAATGGTATGAATCACACCAGTTATGTTTTTATCCACGTCGGGGTTTCTTTCATTACCATTATCTCTTATTCTTTTTTCATCAGGATGATCTGCATCTTTCTTGTCTCCAGGTTGATTTACAGAACCTCCAACATGGATGAACTTTTTTAAGTGTCCGTTCTGAATCAGCTCTTCTATGTATTTTTGAGGTTTTTACAATGTTCAGCATTGTGACCATGTTGATTGTAAAACTTACAAAAGAACTTCTTACTCATTTTGTTGTCTAGACCTGTTATCCATTGTGGATATCTCGCCATTCCTCTGTTCTCCAAGATAGTAAGTACCTCAGTTTGGGTCTTATTCAAAAAAGTGAAGTCCTTGTTTTTTCCAAATGTAGGCGTATTGTGCAACACTTTATCAAATTTTTGTTTTCGATTTCCTCGACCGGATGTTTTGACTTTTTCTTCTTTCTTCTTTTCAGGTCCTCTTTCATTATCACACTTTCGCTTATCCACATATTCTCCCTTTGCAAATTTCTGAGCTGGCTTCATCATGTCTTCCACGTTGTAAGGAGGATCGGTTACAAATTCTTTGTACAATCTCCCTGGTTGCAAGCCATTTGTAAAAGCTCCAATCACAACTTTATCCTATCTGTGTCCCACTTCTAAACTTTCATTTAAGAATCTCTCGACATATTGAGTTAATGGCTCTGAATCCCCTTGCTTTACGTTAAGTAATTTAACGCTAGTTTTCACAAACTTTTCACGCTGCACAAACCTTCTCTAGAAAGCTGTGGCAATTACGTCGAAGTTGCAAAAAACCTTAGGCCTTAAATTTTTAAACCACAATCGTGTAGTTCCCATCATTGTTATGCCAAAACACTTGCACAAAACTTGATCAGGATAATTGTAGATCTTCATGCTTTCCACATAATGATGCAAGTGTTTTTTAGGATCTGTGTCTCAAGTATATAACAGCAGAGTTAGCATCTTAAAACGTTGAGGCATAGGGTAGTTCGCCACCTCATCAACGAATGGAGAATGTACCTGAAAGGAGTCACTCTGCGGTTGAAGCGAAGTGAGGGGCAGATTGGATTGCCCTATATGGCCAAATTGTAGGGATTGACCTCTTGGCGGTTCGTATGGCATATATAAGTCAGGAAGATGATCAGCTCTCGTACGCTGACGATAATGCATTTGTCTCTCTCTTTCTAACTGATATCTGGAGTCTCTTCGATGAGACGAAACTGAAATATGATCTCTATTCTTCCTGTTAGCACGTTCTTTAGCTCTCAGCCTGAGTTCATGCTCTTCACAAAGCTTCTAACGAAGATCTCATTCACGAATAGCCTGATTCCATTCTTCTCACTGCTGAGCGGTGTGAGCTTCTCGTTTGGCCAAATTAGCCAGAGCTTGATTTGCTATCATCATTTGAATTCAATCTCTATTTTTTATATAAAAACTTGAGTATGTCAGGTGAATTCAGATCAATAAATGGAATTGAACTTCCATCTTGATTATGAGGATCAGAACCCCTTCCGTCCTGAATAGGAGTTTTGGTGGATGAATCAGCGTGATCTTCCCTTAAGGGAGGATTGTTCTCCTCTTGATAATCAGGATCAGGAGAATTTTGAGCCTGCTGTTTGTCACGTTTTGATAGTTGTAAACGAGTAATAGGCATGATTTTGTCTTTTGCCCCACGGTGGGTGCCAATTGATGCGTCTAAAAATCTCACGTCGTCGGCAGGTCCTCTGGTCATCTGGAATACGCCGAATACCTGCAAGAAGTCCCCGGAATAGACCCAGGGAGTAAACTCCGAAGTTTAAGTCAATTATGAGCCTTAAGCCTTTATCGCTATGTAATTGAGAATACAAGTATCGAATCCCCTTCCAAAGTGATGGAAAGGAGGCATTTATAGAATACATACCTGAGTTTGAGTTGTATTGAAATTCTAATAACGTACCTTGAAGAAGGGTTTTCTGTAGTGTAAGACTTGTAATATGATTGTAACTCTTAGCATACATATGAAATAGCTATAATAGCTGAGAAGGAGGTGGACTCCTATGAACTGAGGAATACTTGTTCTTGTATAAGTCTACTTCAGAGGTATTATAATTATAGTAAAATTCAACCATCATCATTGTGCAATCACTAGTGTTTTAAAGAATGGTCATTATGAGGTTGATTTTGGGTGGGGAAAACCCATTTGGTCATGCATCAGTGGTGGGGGTACAGATTTATACAGAATAGAAAATCTAGCAGTTTTATTGGATACAAGGTCAGGTGATGGCATTGAAGCATGGGTGACCATAAGGCAAGATAACATGGTTATATTTTAGAAAGATCCAGACATCTTGGCTTTTGCACCTTTATATTCTAGTCCCTTTGAAATTTAGGTTTTCCCATTCTGTTTATTGCCTAATAATGCTTGGTTTTAACTATGTTCGATTATTATCACTAAATGGAGTTCAGTTGGTTGTGTATATGTGCAGTGTGTGAAAATATGTGTATTATGTGTAAAATATGTGTAGTGTGTGAAAATGTGTGTAGTATGTGTAAAATATATGATGCGTGAAAATGTGTGTAGTATATGTAAAATATATGTATTTTGTAAAAATATAGGTAAAGTGTTAATGTAATGCATTTAATATATGAAACAAATTGACCCGACCGTTACCTGAGACCCAACACAAACCAACCCATTAAATATGGGTTAATTCTTAACCCATGATCATTTGATCCAACCCAACTAGTTGAAATAATAGGCGGGTTGGGTTAGACCCACATATTAACAGTCATGATTGCGACCCCTATGTAAAACATAAAAGCTGTATGTACCATTGCAATTTGAATAATCAAAATCGAAGTTAATACGAGAGAATTATGCCATAGTACTAAAATAATGTCACAAGTCACAAATCTTCACTTTTCTATTTTTCAACTTTTTATATTCGAACTCTTTTAAATCAATCAATAAACTTAAAGAACAAGTCTTGAACCTCAAAAATTCTTACATCTTTTCAATTGAAATATTCTTTATCTTTTACATAAAATTATACTTTATATATTGAAAACATCACGAAATACCACCAAGCACACTAATACACAAGTACCTACCTATAAGAACACATAAAATAAAATGAGATATATATAAATAATTAAAAAATTCACAAAACACCAAGTTGATAATATAGAATATTACCATATAAATTAGCCCTAATACCTATATCTTATACTTGTAATGTAGGAGAAATTTCCAATTCTATACTTGCTTTTAAAAATCTTTTCCATTTCTATGCTGATTTTTAATTCTAACTTTAAGAAAAAATTTATTATATGTTGCCCTAGAATACTCAAATAAAAGAGAGTTTGTATTTAGCAAATGTAAAACGCTAAATTTTAAAAAATTCTTCTTGATAGAGTTCACATGTTCTAAATATAAAAATAAAAAATTCAAAAAGAGTTCGCATTTGGCAAATGTGAGCTCTAACTCAATTTTGAATATAAATACCAATTTTAGAATCAAATTCTTCCTAAGTGTGAATTCAGTAAAATAATATTATTTATCAAATGCTAAATTAGAATTTTGTTTATTTGGAACAGACACAATAGCTTTTAAATACGGGTGTTGTGACTTCAATTTTTTTTCCTTTTTTATTTATTTATTATCAATTATTCATAGGCTTTTTTTTTTTTTTTGAATTTTAAACACTTTACTAATGTGGCTATCATGTCAATTTTTAATTTAAAGTTCAACGTTACAAAAACACATGAAAAATGACGCGAAAATAAATCCATTCTAGCGAAGAATGATAAGAGGCTTAGGATAAAGAATGATAAGAATTTACTCTTCATTAATACTTCCAAAAAGAGCGGGAATCAATACAAATAAATTAACATTCAGTTGGAAATAGTATAAAGAAAGATATGCAGTTGTTAAATATTTTGAAAATTGGAGTTATGGTTATTGATCTTGAAACTATAAATGTTATTGATAAAGTTGTTTTGATCTAGTAACTTGTTAACTTATTCTAATACTTGCTATTTTCTAACTATAACTGTTTCACTAAACATTCAAGTTATTACAATTGCATGATTTATGGTTTTTCGTGATTGTTGCTTTTGGATTGAGGCTAAACACTTTAGAAAGTGATTTGGAAATTATACTTCACTTGCTAATTGATATTACATTGAAGTTATGTATAGTTTGTATGCTTATTTAGTACTGGTGTTTCAATTATATAATAATATATTTATTTTATTAATATATAACATTAATTAACGAAAAAAATTAAAAATGACATTAATTAATGTATTGTACGATACGATAAACGATACGGTTCGATACGTATCGCACGATACCAAAAAAAAATAACGATTCACTACTAACACCGATTCATACATGCGATTCGTATCGAAATTACTTGTTTTCGATACATATCGCGTATCGTACAATACTAACAACTATGCGTTGTACATGTATAAAGGAGAACTTTTGAATATCTAAAAGGATGGATCCCGAATAAACTTATAATAAATTATTCATAAAATATTTTAGTATTTATTTAAAAAATATTATACATTGTAATACATAGAAGGAAGTGAGAAGTGTTAATGTTCGAAGAGCATAACCACCATGATTCATGTATTAGTAATTTCTAGTTGAGTTACTCTTATGAAACCAACAAATACTTTTGTTACAATAAAGTCTAAAGGTCTATTTTGTTTTGTCACTCATAAAAATATTATTTAACTATCATGCCAGGATCAAATGAGAGAATGTTAAAATAAGGGCATGTTTGATAAATCAACTTAAATTTGAAATTAATTTATTCATACTTCGACAAATAAATTTGTTTGATAACTAAAAATTCGATATTTTAATGAGTTAAGAGTGTTTGAAAATGTAAGCAAAATTCTTATGTAACTTTAACTGATAAAATTTGTATAACTTATTCTTAATTTTAGAACACGCTCAGACGTAAGGTTTAAAATAAAATTCAATATACTATAATTATCCACAATATCTATATGACATGATATGATTATTCATAATATCTCTTTAATTGATTCTTCCATCTCAATTTCCTCATTACTTTTGTATTCTAATATTTTTATTCAATATACTTTCTTTATTCCTTGTATATGCTAATATTTTTATCCAATTCTATATTTTAATATTTTTATTTAATATATTTGTTTTGATAATTTTTTATGTTTTACAATTTGATTAATCTTTTCTATCTTCTATTTTCTATTTAAATCAATTTTTAGTTAATTGAAAATTATATTTTCAAAATTTTTAAAAGATAACATCCAATACAGTAGAATACCATGAATATGTATAGGCCACAAATATATACATTTATTGTACACTATTTATATACTCAAAATTATTAAATTTTATAATTTTTATTTGGAAAAGTTTTCAAAATAGTCACTGACATTATACAAAAAAAAAATTATTTTGTCATTCATATTAAAAATGCTACATTTTAGTCACCCACATTTAAAAAAATGCACCAAATTAGTTACTAACCAATCTATGTTAGATTTTTAAATAGAGAAAATGAACGTTCACATCATATATCACTCAATAAAGGGGTAAAACTTAAAAAATGATTTATTTTTCAAACAAAACCCTTCATGATTTATTTATACTTTGTTGCTAATGGAGAAAAAGTTCATCAATATAAGGTGGAGAATGATAAATAAATTGATTATAGTTAAGGATTTTGTTGAAAGAATAAATCAATTTCCAATCTTACCATTTTATTTAGTGGCACATGAGAACGTGCATTTTCATTATTAAAAAAGATAACCGAGTGACCAATTTGGTGCATTTTTTAAATGTAGTAACTAAAATACATCATTTTTTAGACATCTTTTATTTTAATCCTTCTTTTAATGATGAAAAATATAATTTTATATACTAATGGTTTGTTAAGCGTGTGTTTAAGTAAGTTGCAAAACATTAAGAAGTGAAAATTGAAAGGAATGACAAAACATGAAGACGTGTTAGTGGTCAAACTTCCAAACCCCTAAACGTATAAATTGTAATTTAGTTCATATGAGTAAGTTAACTTTTTGGAAGCTCAAACGTTCACAAAATAAATTGCAAAAAATGAATTCGATACAAATAGATGCATAACATTACATGTTTCAAAAATATTTTTAACAAAATGAAATCTTCAAAAAAATCAATTTTGTATGAATTCGGACGACTTCCCATCCAATTCGGATGTTTGAATTCACTTTTTGATTTTTTTCAATTTGAGCCTATAAAGTGGATTCGGACAACCTCCCCTGCTTTGGGATGTCCAAATTCATATTTTTTATTTTAGTGAAAAAAGTTTAGTTCGAACGACCTCTCTCAAACTCGGACGTTCGAACTCACTTTTGATTAAACTTTGATTTAACCTATAAAATATATTCGGACGACCTCTAGGAGGTTTGGACGTTCGAAATCATCAATTTTGAAAATTAGAATCTTTCTAAAAATACATTTGGACGTCTTAGTTCTGGTGAAGGTCATCCGAATTTTAGTTTAAGGCTAACAACAAATAGTTGTGAACATTTAATGCTCCACCTACCCTAAGTTTCCGCTGACCATATAAATAGGATAATTTCTAAGAGGATAATGACCAAGAACATTTTATTGAGGCATTTCATCCTTGCAAAACCCTACTCATTCTCTCAAGTAAAAAATTTTGCTCCTAACAATCATAATTATTGAGCTTCCAATTGATGACCTTTTTTCATATTAATCCAACCTTTACTATACTTGAATTGAAGAGTATTGGAGTAGAGAAATATTAGTGCATTTATTGTGTTTATCTACCCTTCAAGAGTACTTCAAATTTTATCCTCTAAATAGGTAAGATTGTGAAGGTTACTCCTAGGTGGAGTGTAAAAGTTTCATCTCTCAGATTAAAGTAACTATTGAGTTGAACTTGCCGTATTGATTTGTATGTGAATAAGTGTGTTTGAATCTCACATTGTGAAGAGATTCATTTGAGTGAATTATGAAATCCTAAGTTAGATGCTTAGATAGTGGATGTAAAGTTTTTAAAGAAAGACTTAAACCACTCTAAATTTGTGTGTTGTGCTTGCGATTTATTTCTTGTTATTTCTTTTTATTATTGCGTTTCAATTAATTGAATATTGTGAATCAATTCATATATTTTGTCCTTTCATATTGCTATTGCTGGTGAACGTTTAAATAAGGTTGATTTAAAATTATATTTAGTTTAAGTGATTAATTTAATTAAAATTTTAATTAACCCAAGAGACTAAGTGACACACGTATTTGATCTCCTATTTCAAGAAAGAGGTAACTAATTATTTAATATGTTAAGTACTCCCTCTGATTCTAAATAAGTATCGTTTAAGAGATTTGCATACTTATTAATGAATCACTAAAATGACTAAAAAAACTTATAAATAATGATGATTGGAGTTTGTGCATAGAGAGTAAAACTTTTCTTTCTCATCTTATTCAATATAGTAATAATGGTAACTAAGGGTAAAAAAAGTAAGAATGATTTAAAACGACCTTTAATTTGCAGCATTAATACAAATCTAAAACGAAACACTTATTTAAAATTAGAGGGAGTATTAGATAAAAAATAACTAATTATGATTAAATATTTTTTAATGTAGAGATTATCTTATAATTTTGAATTTGAAGCCTTCGTGTCCTACCTTATATGCCTGTGTACTCCATTCGACAACATAATTTTTTTCCTTGAAAGAAGGTTAGGTTGGAAGAAGTACCTTTCACAAGCAACAAAAATATTTTTTTTCCTTTCATTTTGTTTTATTTCAAGTTTATCATGTGATAACGTGTTTGGCTCAAGTTTATCATACGAGGAAAATATATATTTTAACTTTTAACAATTATGACAACTAGGTAATTCCAAAATTCTTCAACTGGATTATCAAACTCTTATTTTGCATTTTGTAATGGTGGAGAGATTGTTAGGATATCATCCCAAAAAGTAACAATAACTACTAAAGCAATTAGTTGGTCTGTTGCCCGTGGTGTTGACTTAATTTGCCATTGATTGCAATTTCAACAGCCAACTAAACTCATTAATGGATAAATAAATCAAAACTTTCCCTACAACACTATATAAAAGTGTTTTAAAATTCATATTGGAGTGCAAACTTGTTGAGTTACTAGGTAAGGGTCAATTGATCAAACTGGTTTAATAGATATTAAGAAGCGGATAACATCATAAATATATCTAATATAAATATATTAATTAAATATTAACTTGTCTCACACTTTATATCAAAACAAAATAAACAAATCAAATAAAAATATAATATTTAATTTAAATACTAAATAAAACAAATTAAATTATTAGTTGTTCATCAAACAAAAGAAATTCTTAATCTAACAAGTTAGACACCATAAATAAATTCCTTAGTTTGGATGTTGTTTATTTATAATAATTATAAAAGGAATAAGAGAGTGTTGGTAAAGATATGTCATATATATTTGGTCAAAGATTTTTTTAGAACTTACAAATCTAATTAAATAAAATAAATTAGTTTTTATACTTCAAACAAGGTTTTTATAGTTATTATATTGCTTTTAAATTTTTAGTAATGCTAATAACTACTTTGCTTGTAACTTAATAAAATTTTAGTAAATTATGTAAAATATAATAAAGTATTAATTAATTTAATACTAAATTCAATAAAATAATTTGAAAAATGTATTTCTCAATGCAATTTATTCATTTCAAGACTTGCAATTCGGGAATTAGAAAATTGAATGCCTAATTACGTTTACCACTCTTGAGGTTTGATGAAAATACTAAAAGAATATTGTGATTTTAGAAAATCACGACCACTCCCTTACTGTTAAAGTTGACTAACAAAATTAAAGAAAAAACCAAAATGCCATAACTTCTTTTGTTAGAAAAAAATAACAAAATATATAAGTAAATATGAAATGACAATAAATAATTTTTGCACTTTTTAATTCTTTGTTATAAATTATCAATTTCATATTGTTTATTACAAATGAGTTTATTAAATTAATCAAACTTTAATAAAGAGATCTTTTTCTATATAAATTAAAATTTTGGAAGAAAAAGAATTATTTTTGAAAAATAAAATAATTAATTTGATTAATTAAGAAAGAAGATTTTTTTTCTTTTTGAGTTTTTTGGTTTGTGTAAAAAAGAAAATTTCTTTGCTTTTATTTTAATATTTAACAAATGTATTTAGTTAACTAAGACAATATAATTATTATAAATAAAGTTTTAAGGGCATATTAAGCAATATACACATACTTTTTGGTTGAAGGGGTTAATTTGTTAAACATTTGCTCAGTCAAGGGGGTGACCATAATTTTTTTAAACCACATGGCTTGTTTGGTACTTTCATCAAACCTTAGGGGTGGTAAATGTAATTACCTCAAAAATGAATGATATTTTAATGGTTCGAATTTAATTTGGTGTGCTATAAGGCAATAGTTAACTAAAGGGTTAATTACACTTTATCACCTACGCCTCCAAAATATACGCTTTATTACCTTTAGGGCTCGTTTGGTTGGCAGGGAATCTGGGTTGGAAAAGTAATATTTTTCTTAATTTCCAGATTCATGTGTTTGTTTCAAACTCGGAAAGTAATTATTTTTCTAATTATTAAATTCCTGCGTTTGTTTCATCCAGAGAAAGTAAAAAGAATAATGAATTAAGGAAAATAACTACAAGATTCCAGGATTATGAATCATCTTTAAAAGTTGGTATTCTGATTCCTCTCTTGAGGATTTTGATTATGTGGCAATAAAAAACCCTTTTGAAAAATATTTTATTTTCTATTCAATTTTCACGAACTAAGTTAAAAAAAATCACTTTTATGATTTCATGAGTGTCAATCGTTAATCTATATTCCTATTTTATTAACCAAAAATATTGTGTGTGAAAATACGAACGTTTATCATAAATGGAAGGAAATTATAGAGTTGCAAAATAACAACTTAGTGGAATTTTATAAAAATTAAGTGAGATCAAAGATCTTGACAAGAATTAAAGAATGCAAATAAATATATTGAAATGATCACTTTTTTAGTCCCATTTATTTTCTTAATATAACTATTTCCCTTTTAACTTTTGTCTCACCTTTTTGCATGCATGCATGATAATATTCCTAGAAGCCTAGAATTTGTTCTTAGTTATCATCATCTTTTCCACTATGCCTACATAGGGTACCTACTTGTATGAACCTTGTATCCACTTTTATACCAAAACTTTCTTTGTTTTTCTTCTAACATATTCTCTGAGCTTTATCTATACATTGTCATCTTGCATTCCAATGTCTTCAATTTGCTCTTTTTCTTCTATGAAAAAAATTCAAAATCTTCAAATGCGATGAAGACTAAATTCTACCATTTGTCTTTCAATTCAGATTAAAAAAAAAACATTATTTTCCTTTAATTTAATTTCCCCGAATTTACGGATCTATAAAGTTTTGAAAATATGAATTTTTCCTTTCAAAATTTTGATGCACATCATTTTCGATTCGCCGTGAAAAAGAAAAATGCATAGTGTATCCTTTTATTATTTATGTTTTGAGTTTTATATGTTTCTTATGCTAAATTCTAATTTATTTGGTTAAATAATTTTATTCTTTTTAGTTTGATATTTTTTTATTGAATTCAGTAGTTTTTAAATGTCTTAATAATGACTTTAAAAAGGTAATTCAATGTAAAAAGAGTTAAATAGGTGGATGGTATGTTATTTTTTTATTATTAAAATTATTAACATTATGGGGGTTTTATATATTTTTTTTAAAAAACTAAAAATTATTTTTATTTTGCTTTAGACTTTTTCTTTCATATTTTTACTCAATTAATTTTCATACATTTTATATTTTCAATACTTATTGTTTAATAAACTTTAGCTATTTTTATTAATATTAATTTGTAAATTTATTTTTCATTTATTTAATCAACTATTCTTTTTTTAATAATATTGATAAAGAAAATTTTTATTTTAACACTTTTTTATAAGTTGTAGTTAATAGGTTAATTATTTAATTAAATTAAAAATGATAATTTTTACAATGATGAAATATAAAACATAATATTAAAACATTTATTACAAGGTAAAAATATATAATTAAGTTTCATGATATGATTTAAAATAAAACTATATAAATGATTATGTATAAATATAACATACAAATAGAATTCAAATAACATTATTTGGTTCAATAATTTAAATTAAATAATAAAATAAGAATCATATTAACCTTTTTAAGAATCTATCCAAACACATGGTAAGTATTTAGGTTCCTCACAATTAAATTCCTAAGAATCAGATGATCAGGAAAATATTTATTTTTCTCAAAATTAAAATTCCAAGAATCACATTCCTATTAAACATTACTTTCCTGCCAACCAAATGAGCCCTTAAAGTAACGGTGTTAGTCAATTTAACCATGTAAAATGACCCAGCATTAATATCAATTATATTTGGACAAAAATACTCTTGTCTTTAGGCATTTTTTCCATAATCTTATTTAGCATTTTTTTTTCCAAAAAGTTTGTAAAAATAAAATGGACATAGTTTTATTGAAGTTTTTATAAAGACTGTAGGACTCATTTATAACAATATTAATTTAAAATTTTGAAATATTAACAATAAAATTGAATTTAAAATTATAATAGTAAAATATTCTACGACATAAATTCTACCAAAATAAATTAATCAATCAAAACACATATAAAATATTTATTTATTATAACAAAAAAGATTCATTTGCAAAACAAAAAAAAAACTCAATCCAAATAGAAACTTATATTAATCTTTAAGCTTATTTTTTCGTTTGTATTAGATAATTTTTTTTTTGGGATTTAAAAGTCACTTATCAAATTCAAATATAAGGAGAAATTCTAAACGTGCAGGAAATATTATCATACATTTTTATGAAATAATTTGGATTAACATTAATATATATAGTTCTTTTTTCAGTTTTTATTATTCAATTTTATTTTAAACTCCCCCAAAAAATATAGATTGGAGGTGGCAACATTATAGACATATAATCACGTTTTATAATAAAACAACTATACGACTATTTAAAAATATGCTAAAAAATGAATGAACAGGTTGAATTTTTCATTGAAAAAAAAGTAGAAAAGAGATCTTTAGTGACAATGTATATTTTTTGAAATTTTAAATTTTTTATTAATTATTATCAAATATCGTAGCTTAATTTAATGAACTATAAATATTTTAGAAAATAGTATAATTTGAAAAAGAAAAAAATAAAATTTAGATGTAATCATATTTTGGTCTCCTAAGTTTGTGGAGAATGTTTATTATGAGGGATATTTATGTCAATTCATACATATATTTGGATGGTGTTACATTTTCAACTTGCTGATTAGTCAATAGGGTACTGAAATGTATAATTATTTTTTTTTATTATTATTATTTTATTATTATTATTTTTTTAAAAGAAACCCAACTTTATACAACCATGAGCAAAAAAACAGAGCCGGATATACCCGTCACCCCGTTACAAAACGAGAAAGCCATAAATTTGGAGTACTACTCCATTACATGCCAAGAACGTAAGGCTCCTTTACATGAAATCTAGAGAACCAAAACTAGGAGTATATGTAGGGATTTAAGAGTCTAAATAATTTGATCACCACATGGGCTAACCAAATTATATCAAATTTGAACCCTATTTTAAAAGCACCATATTCAAGTGTAAGCAAAATATTAACTACCCCTTGAATTCAAGCTACAACACCTGTGCACAAATAAAACATTACAAAATCCAAAGGTGACTAAAGCAATTGCATCCGGGGACTCGCCTCCCATACAACGTCCAAACAACAGCAACAATAATTAAAGTGAGTTCAACCAAGACCATCAGACCCAAAACAAAGAGGCCATTGCATGAATGTAATGCCAGAAAATTTGGGCAGTATTTCCCTTGCATGCACCCTCATTCCTCAATCTTCATCACACACAATTCAATACCAAAGCAGCAAATTAGCACACAATAGGATGACATCCTATTTTGATAATTTGATAGCATAAAATGACAAAGAGTAGCTACCCACAAAATATAGGGTGACAAAGTATAATTAACCCTTAACTAAATAATAATAATAAATGACAAAACTTAAAATCTATATTCATTCAAATTATTGTAATGTGGTTAATTAAAAATATTTATGATAACATTAATGAGAAAATAATTCATATTAATTCAAAATTTTGGAAAGGTAAATTGGAATGTGGTGATTGAAAGGCATTTATGACAATTAATTTCTTATTTATTCAAAAACTTGAAATATGGTAAATTAAAATTATTTATGACAATTGTGATTCGGTTGTTGGAAACATTTATGAAAATTAACTTGGTGTAACTGGAAAAAAAATATGGTTTGATCAATCTATCGAATTGATTAGTCTAGTCCGAATTTGATAACACTTCTATATATGAATGAGAATAATAATAACTATACTTTTCTTGTGTCTATTTCACTTTATGGTTGGTCACAAGTGCGTACAGAATAATGTTATCCGCATTGCGGGGATCAGTACTAATAGCAAAGCATCTCTTTTTATCTCTCTACATGCCAAGAGCAACATAGGTTTTGAAACCACCATCGCAAAGACATGCTTATGCAATGCGCAAGCAAACTTACAATGGCTTCGCCAACTTTCCAATGGTTTCGGGCACTGTTTTTTTTTTTAAAACCTATGATTTGTTCATCAACGAGTTTTTTTTTTGGCTTTTGTGTAAATGATCTCAGTGATAGGTGAGTATCGTTTTAGTTCCTGATATTAAAAAAATTTTATTTTGGTACATCAACTTGGATTTTATCATAAAATCGATCCTGAACTTATCATCCAAAATGATATCGTTTTGTGACGCATGACTAACGACTTTACTTGCCAAATAAATAAAAAATAAATTGAGGACCATTATTTTGTATGAAAAAAAATCCAATTTGAGGGGTGAAAATATTTTTGTTTTCCAAAATAGGAGATTAAACGATACTTTAAATTATGGACTATTAGGGTCATTTACTCTTGTTTCTTTCTTTTTGTTAATTACTATCCTTATAATAATTTTGGGCTTTAGCATATTTTCAACTAAGAATCCGTTTACTAAAACTGAAGAATTTGAAGTTTGAAGTTTGAAATTTGAAAGTAATAAATAGTTTAATTCATTAATTATATATGTATGATAATCCAATTTTTTTTTACATTTGAAAATATAGTATGTGAGAATATACAATCCATGAGAATTTATATAGTATGTATAAGGGTAAATTACTTCAATCATCTCTCAACTTGGGGTTTTATTTCCTTTTTTATCTGTAATCTTTAAAAAGTTTCATTTTCGTCCCTCATGTTACAATTTAATTTAAAATCATCATTTGTAATTTTTTTCACTTAAAATTCAGCTTAGATAAATATTTAACACATATATGATAAATATAAATGCATACAAATCGATAGAATTAGACATATGCACATTAAATGGTTATATAAATTGAATATTTCTAACATGAAAAGTAAACATATGACCATTACTAAAATTGCAACATGAGGGACAAAAATGAAACTTTTTAAAGATTAAAGACAAAAACAAAATGAACCTTCAAGTTGAGGGACGGTTGAAGTAATTTACCCTATGTGTGATATATGGTGTGTAAATCGTGGAGTGTGTGAATGCCATTTAAGCGTTTTATAGTGTTTCACTATAATTATTATATTCCCCACTTATACCATATAATTAACTAAAACTCTTAAAATTAAATGTACCAACATAATAAATTTTCCATAAATCATCGATATCATTTGTTTAAAATTATCATATCTTTATTCTTTCCAATATTCAAATCACTAAAATTAAGGATTAAAAAAAATAAAATATAACTAAATTAAATCTATAATTATTAAACTCTAACCCAGATGTGAGTGAACCCTACGATATTATTTTAATAAAATTAAGAATTAAAATAATAAAAAATCACTAAAATTAAATCTAAAATTATTAAGTTCTAACCCAAATGTGAATGAACCTACGATATTGTTTTTTTACTAAAATCATGAATTAAAAGAATAAAATATTGCAAAAATTAAATTTATAATTAAGTGAGTGAACATGTAATTTTAACCATACAATAAGATATAATAATTTTCAATAAAGGATCTTATATCTCCTTTTATGACGATGTTAGGTTGGAGTGGAATGATTTATTATTTTGGTGTTGTTTAAGTTCTTTTTTCACTACAAATTTAGTGTTTTAAGCTCATAGTTAATATATGGTATAAATAGAGTGTATTATTATTATGGTGAACATTAAAAACTGGTTACATGCCACATGATTGCTGCCTCATAAATGGTTTATCAAGATAATCCTCATAAATGTTTTACTCATTATATATATATATATAGACACACATTCCTATTATGTATGCTATTAAAACATCCGAGACACACCAAAACATTAAAACCACTAAAACTCCATTTGCACTTTTCTTTCAAGATCTTTCATTATGTTTTTCATTTTCTACAATAATCATACATGTGTACATTTATTATTTTAATCATCATACTTAGTTTACACACTTTTACGTTTGTTATCTTTTAGAATGCACATTTGAAGTAAGTAATAATGAACTAAGGAATCAGCATCCCAACCACCTTCAGGTCTAGTTTTGGATAACGAAATGGTTACCTAGTTGCATTCTAACCTCCAAATATAGTGTTAAACCAATTTATGAACACTATACATTCCTCCCGAGGAAAGTAAAATATACCCCTTTTCGAAGGAATACTGAAGGCAGCCATTAACGAAGGTAAATGACATATACCGACCGTTTTAATTTGGAGATAAATATCATTTTAATTTTTTATTTTTTGAAAACATTCTTTAATATTTCAATTTAGATTTTTATATTATATAAATAATTTTCAACTTATTTTGCTTGTAATGCACTGTACTCACAGACATAGAAAAGCTGCTTTAATATCATTTGTCATCTCACACTATCTAGCATTCACTATTTAATATCACATGACAAAGAATGCTAGATAATTTGACTTGACAAATGAAACTTTTCACTATCACATGGCAAATGAGGTATGAAAAATGAGTTCAAATTATTTATATAATAAAATTTCAAATTCATAGATTAAAATGATTTTTTTTCAAGATTAGAAATTAATACAATACTTCCTTCAAATTGAGAGATCATTAGTGTCATTTGCATTTTAATTGGCCTAAATTTATTTTCGTCTTCACAAGTTGCTTTTAATTAATATTGTTATAACTAAATTAATTCAAAGGAATCTGTGTTCCTCATTTGGACCATTGAAAGTTCACGTTCATTCCAGCACTATATAAGGATGATCATACTTTGCTCAGAATTCACACAAATCCATAAATCCAAACTGAAAAACAAACCGTATATTTCTTCCAAATCTCATTCACAAATTTAACCATATCATGATGAGATGGTGCACATGCACAATGTTGTTCTCCGCACGGCGAAGATCAGTACTGCCATCAATGCATCCCTTCTCGTCTCTTCACCAGCCAAGAACAGCACAGATTTCGCAAGGACATGCTTATGCAATGTGCAAGCCAAGTTACAATGGCTTCGCCAACCTTCCTTCGGTTTCGGGCATTGCTTATTATTCAAAGTATGTGTTGTTCATCGATGAGTTTTCTTTTTCTTTCTCCGCATATTTCCAAATTCAAACTAAATCTTTGATGTTCAATTTTGGTTTGTGATGAAGCTCAAACCTGCACGTCGGGAACTTGTGAATGTACCAACCTGGAAACACCGACCTCCAACAATAATCACCAACTCAATCTGTAAAACAGAATAGCGTTAAAGTAAAGTCCCGAGGTGATCCTCGGGGATTCCACTCCGATGCTTAAGTCAGTAATCTTGTATCTCATAAAAATTAAACCTCTATTCTATATCAATCAAACGTATTTAGTATGGTGACTTTACCGTTAAAAAGGATCCAACTCTTTCTTCTTAAATCTCGGAAGTCGGTTAAGATTATGCTTAACTTATTCCATGCTGACCTGGAATATTTAAATAATGCCACATCAATACCTCCTCAAGTCGGTATAAATATTTTTATCCCGACTTGACGATTGCATGTAAATATTCCCGAGCTGGTTTCCTCGGACTTTTAAACAAATACTGATGCCTCGATATCATCAAGGATGATTTTAAATCATAATTCATGAACCAATGCCTCGATTTGAAGAATAGAATCCACAATCATTAATTCGCACGCGGTTTCATTTAAAAGCCAATCATTATCTTGCTAACGTATACGTTATCTGAGATAACTGTCAAATTATTCAAAATCCTCTTTCTTCAATTTTGAACTTGACCTCATCCATATTTTCACGTTCTTCTTTTTCGAGCACAACTCAACTTCAGGCAACCAGATCAACGGTTTCTTCTTTTACTTCTCCATAAGCTACACCGAATACTCGGATTCCTGTTCACTATCTTCAGAATTTTTTACGAGTCTACCTTTGTCATCAGGTATGTCTTCTGAAGACCATTCTAATTCATCTGAACCACTTAATTCTGCACCTTATGTTGAACCTTCTGCCTCTCATACCCCATTGGTAAATGTCAGTTTAGAATCTATAGGCAAGAAGAATCCCTCACCATCGGTTCACAGTGCTCTACCTCCAGCCACCGGCGAATCCCCAATTTCTTCTAAATTAACAACTCCTCTTAGAAGGTCTCTTAGGCAATCTTTTAAAACTAATCCTTCGAATACCCTTATGGCCACATCTGTCGAAACGGAGATCTCTATACCAGTTGCACTGGAACAAAGTGGTGAAATAGAAATTCCTAAATCGAGCAATGAAGATGTAGAAGACATAACTGAAGGAGTCCTCGCAAATTCTATTTCCTCTACTTTGAATAGGAAAAGCATTGACCAAATATTGACAAAATACTTTATCCCTGATAATTTGCCTGTTAAAGCTCCATCTAGAGATGACCGAGCCATGCACCCCCTTCAGGGTTTTATAGCCCTTTATGAACACCAACTCCAAGCCGGTCTTAGAATTCCCATTACTAGTTTGCTTTTAAATATCTTAGATCATTACAAAGTGAATTTAAGTCAGCTCACCCCAAATTCCTTCAGGACGGTCATATGTTTTGAACTGCTCTGCGTGCACTGTAAAGTAGTTAGCAACCTGTCTTTGTTTAGACGTTTTTTCTCTTTAAAGACAGTTCCCAATGAGCTAGGGTGGTTTTACTTTAACCGACGTCCTAATACCATTCCACTTTTGCAAAATTTCCCTAGTTCTATTCACCACTTGAAAAAGCAATTCTTTTTCATCAATTCAGAATTTCTCACCCAAAACCACCCTTGGAAAATTGTCAGTAGTATAGCTGATAGGCAGCCCAAGAAATCTTCCAGCACAAGTGGAGAACAAATGCTAGAATCTTTAGGAGTTGTCTTAGATGTGTCTCGACTGTTTGAGAAAATTTTGATTCAAGGCAGGTTAAGTTCTGCCATACTTGATTCTAAACATAAGGGCTCCAAAGATAAATACGGAGTTGAATGTAAGTGTTTATTCTTTCATTTCAAAGCTTTTGAAAATTCACTCTGATATCTCCTCTTTCTGATGTTTTCTCTTGTTACAGTGATAGACATTGCATAGCTGATCAGGTCAGGTATAGCTAAAACTGCTACTGGTGTTTCCTCCTCGGGCACCTCCAGCCCCGGTGCTTCCACAGTACCAGCAAGTTCTGCTGCAGAAATGGCTTCGCCCTTAAATACTTCCACTCTACCTCCTGTTCCTCCCCAAGTTGTCAGCTCGGGTTTACCTCGGCTGCCTAAGGAGAAGGAGAAAAAGACCAAAGGCTCTAAGAGGAACACACTGACCTCAACTATACAGGATGTTCCCCCGAGCAAGAGAACAGCTACTCCAGTTGCACCGACCTCATCCCAACAGGATACTATCCAAGACATACCACTTGGAGCAACAACATCCATTCCAACTCCTGCTTTTTCAGCTATTCCTTTCAACTTTTCCCAAGATTCTGAATTTGGATTCCTATCCCAGATTAACCCAGCTAGAATTCCAATTTCTTATGTCCCTGTTACTCACCCAGGGGACCAATTTTGCCCGGGCTGGGGTTTTAATCGGAATTCTCGAATACTTACCGCAGCACTGGCTCATCAATGGTTAGGTGAAGGAGTTTTGCCTCCGGATATGGATTCGCTGAGGCAGCTAGACAATGATAATTTGATCAACGTCATAGCCCTGTATGCTGCGCAGGTGTGTAACGACAACTTAGTCTTTCTCTTCACCTCATCATTCTTTATCTAATTCATACTCACTTTCTTTTTCTTGCTGTATAGAGTGCGGCCATATCTACTAGAGCCATCGAGGTCATTCGCTCTTCAGAGGGTTCATCTACTCTTCGAGCTGAGCTGGAAAGTGAAAAGGTGAAAGTGACCGAGCTGGAGAAAAGAATTCAACTCTTGGAAGAAGATGCTCAAAGATATCAAGATTTGGAAACCCAAACTCAGCAAGAGTTAAATACGATTAAGGCCGAGCTGGAGACAGAAAAGAAAGAGAATGCCGATGTTAATTCTAACTTGATAGCCGAGCAAAAGAACTCTAATGAGCTCCGCTCCAAGTTGGCAGCAGAGGAGAAGAAATCTGGCGACCTCCATATACGGGTCGAAAAACTTAGCTCCTCTATTTTGGTTTGGGAAAGACACTACCAGGACATGGAGCGCAAGTACACGTTCCACAAGAATGAAGGGATAAACCGAGCAGTTGAGAATTTCTTGAAATCGCAGGAATTCGCTGACATGGCTGCCAAAATGAATATTCCAGTGGCTCAGCTCGGGTATAACGGAGCGATCAAGGCTCTCCAGCGAGCACACCTTCAAGATAAGAGCTTGGAAGAGTTGGGTTTTGATGCTGAAGCGGGGGAGAAGTCAATGCTGCTTTCAAGGAAATAACTGGTGGGGAGTTCGGTTTCTCCATGAACCAGTTCGTTCCTTCTACTCCCATTTCTGAGACTCCCGAGGTGGATCTTACCGAGCTGGAAAAGGATGAGGGCGGCAGTCAGCCTTGAAGTTCATATATTTCTTCAATGACTTTGTTTCTCCTTTCTATTTGCTATAATGATGTTGTTGGATATTTTTGGGTTTTTATTCCCAATTCCTGTGAACAATTCATCCTGGGAGATTTTATCCCTGAGGATGATTATTTTGTTTACCCAGAATTTCATTCTTGGGCTTTTATATAATTGTTTTGCTTTTTCCTTAGATTCTTAATCTTGGAATTTTATATGACTTACTTCTTCTGGAAATTCTTTTCCTAAAATTTGCAAAGTAAATTACTTCTCTTCCCGAGCTTTCGATCTCGAGATTTTGTAAGGCTCTTTTTTTCAAGAAATTATTTTCCCAGAATTTGCAAAGCATATATCTGAACTTTTCACAGGGATCAATAAGACTTGCTTTTCTTAGAAATTATTTTCCCAGAATTTGCAAAGTATATTATTCCTCTTCCCAAGTTTTTGATCTTGGGATTTTATAAGACTTGCTTTTCTTAGAAATTATTTTCCCAGAATTTGCAAAGTATGTTATTCCTTTTCCCAAGTTTTTGATCTTGGGATTTTATAAGACTTGCTTTTCTTAGAAATTATTTGCCCAGAATTTGCAAAGTATATATCTGGATTTTTCATAGGGATCAATTTCCTCCGGAATTCATCACCAGAATATATTTTATTCAATAAGACCTAATTCATTACATTATTTGAAATGAATGACAAACAAAAACAACCAAGATCATGGCACTTTGAAATTTTCAAACTAATAGAACTTCCTCAAATTTTGGAAATTCCATGTTCTTGGAATAATCCTTCCATCCAAATGAGAAAGTCTACAATATCCTGTTGGAGATACATCTTCAATCTTATAAGGCCCTTCCCACGTAGGATCAAGCTTTCCAGTTTTTCCAACTCGACTAGCTTCCACCTTTCTTAATACTAAATCACCGACGTTATAACGTTGGGTTTTCAGCCTTCTGTTATAGAACCGAGCTGCACATTCTTTGTACTTAGCATCTCTTAACTGGGTGCGCATTCTCCTTTCCTCTAAAAGATCAAGATTTGTTTGAAGTTCTTCTCGATTCTCTCCTTCTTGGAAAAACAGAACTCGGGGACTTGGCAATCCAATTTCCGGGGGAAGTACGGCTTCAGTACTATAGGTAAGATTACAAGGTGTTTCTCCAGTAGCAGTTCTCGGTGTAGTTCGATATGACCATAACACCATTGGCAATTGCTCAACCCAATCTCCACTAGAACGTCCTAGGCGCGTTTTTAAACCTTGGAATAGTATTCGGTTAGATACCTCTGCCTGACCATTGGTCTGCGGATGTGCCATGGAAGTAAACTTCTGTTGAATTCCAAGTGAATAGCACCAGGACTTAAACGGCTCTTCTGCAAACTGCCTGCCGTTATCAGACACAACCACCCCGGGAATTCCATATCTGCAAAGGATATTTCTCCAGAAAAAATTAATAACATTTTTTCCCGAGATGTGCACTAAAGGCTCTGCCTCGACCCACTTGGTAAAATAGTCAACAACTACAATGAGATGTTTATACCGACCTCGTGCTTCTGGAAAAAGCCCGAGAAGATCCACACCCCATTGATAAAACGTCCAAACGGATACAGAAGACTGTAATGGAACCTGGGGATCATGTGTTCTCATTGCATACCTTTGGCACTTCTCACATGTTCTTACTAAGAAGCGTCCTCAAACATGGTTGGCCAAAAATAACCGAGTAGGAGTGCCTTCTTTTCCAGCATCCTAGATCCTACATGTGACCCACATATTCCTTCATGGATTTTATAAAGCACATAATCAGCCTGCTCGGAATCCACACACCTCAATAATGGTTTCAAATACCCTTTCTTGTATAAAACATCGCCTTCTATTACATACCGAGCTGCTCGTATGCGAATCCGCCAGGCTGCTACTTTATCATCTGTCAGATTCTCCGACCTCAGAAAACTATAGATTGGGGTCATCCAATTCTCGATATTTTCAACACTCATCACCTCATTTGTAACAATGCTACGTTCAGGAAGCGTTTCTACCCATACGTTCTTATTCAAATGCGACGAGATGGATGAATCGAGCTTACTCAGTGCATCAACTCTGCGGTTTTGAGATCGGGATATTTTCTCCATGTGGAAACTCTCAAATTTCTTCATTAAATTCTGTACTATGCCCAAACACTTCCTCATCATTGTATCCTTGGTAGCATACTTCCCAGACAACTGTTCCACCACTAGCTGGGAATCACTATGAGCTCTTATGTGCTGAGCTCCTACTGAGAGTGCTAACTTTAAACCAGTAATTAGTGTCTCGTACTTTGATTCATTGTTAGAGGCAATAAATTCAAACTTCAGAGCATATGCTAATTCATTACCTTCAGGACTTACCAGCACTAAACCAGCTCCTGCTCCTTCTCCAGCTGAAGCTCCATCAACAAACAATTGCCATCCTTTGTCTGTTTTGGGCTGTACGGCTTCTACTGCGAGTGTCTTTGCTTCTTCTTTTTTTCGCGGCATCTCAGCAATGAAATCTGCTAGATCCCGGCCCTTTATCGCAGTTCGCGGCTTGAAGCTGATATCATACTCCCCGAGCTCAACGGCGCACTTAGTCAACCGACCTGAAGCTTCTGGTCGGTATAGAATCTGGCTGATAGGTTGATCTGTCAAAACACAGATTGGATGTCCTTGAAAATACGGCCTCAATCTCCGTGCGGCGAAAACTAAGGACATTACCAACTTCTTCACTTCTGGATATCTTTGCTCGGCTCCATGCAAAGCTTTACTCACAAAATAAATATGCTTTTGTACCCCTTCATCTTCCCTTACCAGTACTGCGCTAATTGTGAATTCTGACACAGCGAAATATAGAAATAGCTCCTCGCCGGATGTCGGGACAGATAGAGTAGGCAACTGTTTCAGATGCTCTTTTAATGCCTCAAAATGCTGCTGGCACTCCTCATCCCACTTAAAATCCTTGGCAGATTTCAAGAGCTTAAAGAACGGTAAGCCTCTATCCGCAGCTCGGGACAAGAACCTATTCAAAGCTGTCATGCACCCGGTTAATTTCTGCACTTCCTTTACATTCCTGGGAGATTCCATTGCTATTATGGCTTCTAACTTCTTGGGATTAGCTTCGATTCCCATTTTTCCTCTAAAAGATCAAGATTTGCTTGAAGTTCTTCTCGATTATTTCCTTCTTGAAAAAATAGAACTCGGGGACTTTGCAATCCAATTTCCGGGGGAAGTACGGCTTCAGTACCATAGGTAAGATTATAATGTGTTTCTCCAGTAGCAGTTCTCGGTGTAGTTTGATATGACCATAACACCATTGGCAATTGCTTAACCCAATCTCCACTAGAACGTCCTAGGCGCGTTTTTAAACCTTGGAATAGTATTCGGTTAGATACCTCTGCCTGACTATTGGTCTGCGGATGTGCCACGGAAGTAACTTCTGTTGAATTCCAAGTGAATAGCACCAGGACTTAAACGGCTCTTCTGCAAACTGCATGCCGTTATCAGACACAACCACCCCGGGAATTCCATATCTGCAAAGGATATTTTCTCCAGAAAAAATTAATAACATTTTTTCCCGAGATGTGCACTAAAGGCTCTGCCTCGACCCACTTAGTAAAATAGTCAACAGCTACAATGAGATGTTTATACCGACATCGTGCTTCTGGAAAAGGCCCGAGAAGATCCACACCCCATTGATAAAACGGCCAAACGGATACAGAAGACTGTAATGGAACCTGGGGATTATGTGTTCTCATTGCATACCTTTGGCACTTCTCACATGTTCTTACTACTTGAGCAGCGTCCTCAAACATGGTTGGCCAAAAATAACCGAGTAGGAGTGCCTTCTTTTCCAGCATCCTAGATCCTAAATGTGACCCACATATTCCTTCATGGATTTTATAAAGCACATAATCAGCCTGCTCGGAATCCACACACCTCAATAATGGTTTCAAATACCCTTTCTTGTATAAAACATCGCCTTCTATTACATACCGAGCTGCTCGCATGCGAATCCGCCGGGCTGCTACTTTATCATCTGGTAGATTCCCCGACCTCAGGAAACTATAGATCGGGGTCATCCAATTCTCGGTATTTTCAACACTCATCACCTCATTTGTAACAATGCTACGTTTAGGAAGCGTTTCTACCCATACGTTATTATTCAAATGCGACGAGGTGGATGAAGCGAGCTTACTCAGTGCATCAGCTCTGCGGTTTTGAGATCGGGATATTTTCTCCATGTGGAAACTCTCAAATTTCTTCATTAAATTTTGTACTATGCCCAAATACTTCCTCATCATTGTATCCTTGGTAGCATACTTCCCAGACAACTGTTCCACCACTAGCTGGAAATCACTATGAACTCTTATGTGCTGAGCTCCTACTGAGAGTGCTAACTTTAAACCAGTAATTAGTGTCTCGTACTCTGATTCATTTTTAGAGGCAATAAATTCAAAATTCAGAGCATATGCTAATTCATTACCTTCAGGAATTACCAGCACTAAACCAGCTCCTGCTCCTTCTCCAGCTGAAGCTCCATCAACAAACAATTGCCATTCTTTGTCTGCTTTGGGCTGTACAGCTTCTACTGCGAGTGTCTTTGCTTCTTCTTTTTTTTTGCGGCATCTCAGCAATGAAATCTGCTAGAGCCTGGCCCTTTATCGCAGTTCGCGGCTTGAAGCTGATATCATACTCCCCGAGCTCAACGGCCCACTTAGTCAACCGACCTGAAGCTTCTGGTCGGTATAGAATCTGTCTGATAGGTTGATTTGTCAAAACGCAGATTGTATGTCCTTGAAAATACGGCCTCAATCTCCATGCTGCGAAAACTAAAGACATTACCAACTTCTCCACTTTTGGATATCTTTGCTCGGCTCCATGCAGAGCTTTACTCACAAAATAAACAGGCTTCTGTATCCCTTCATTTTCCCTTACCAGTACTGCGCTAATTGTGAATTCTGACACAGCCAAATATAGGAATAGCTGCTCGCCGGATGTCGGGACAGATAGAGTGGGCAACTGTTTTAGATGCTCTTTTAATGCCTCAAAATGCTGCTGGCACTCCTCATTCCACTTAAAATTCTTGGCAGATTTCAAGAGCTTAAAGAACGGTAAGCCTCTATCCGCAGCTCGGGACAAGAACCTATTCAAAGCTGCCATGCACCCGGTTAATTTATGCACTCTCTTTACATTCCTGGGAGCTTCCATTGCTATTATGGCTTCTAACTTCTTGGGATTAGCTTCGATTCCCCTTTTTGACACCATGAACCCGAGAAATTTTCCCGAGCTAACTTCAAAAACGCATTTCTCTGGGTTAAGCTTTAGACCGACCTGCAGGAGTGTCATGAATGTCTCCTTTAAGTCATCCTGCATATTTTCCTCTGCTCTGCTTTTAATCATCATATCATCTATGTAAACTTCTAGGTTCCGGCCTATTTGTTTGTGGAAAACCTGATTCACTAGGCGTTGATATGTGGCCCCGGCGTTTTTCAACCCAAATGACATTTTCTTATAGTAAAAAATCCCCTGGTCAGTCACAAATGCTGTCTTCTCAGCGTCCTCTGGGTTCATTAGAATCTGGTGATATCCTTTGTAAGCATCCATGAAGCTTAACATCCCAAAGTCAACTATAGCATTGATGATCTGATCAATAGACGGCAAAAGATAACAATCCTTCGGGCAAGCTCGGTTCAGGTCCGTAAAGTCAATATACATCCGCCATCCACATCAACTTTTCTGACCATCACTAGATTTGCTATCCAGGTCAGGTATTTAACTTCTTCAAGAATGCCGACCTCCAACAGTTTATTCACCTCCTGTAGAATAACCTGCTTGTGCTCAGGAGCAAAACTCCTCTTTTTCTGTTGCACTGGTTTTGTATCTTAATGAATGTTCAACGAATGAGTTATCAATTTAGGAGAAACTCCACCATCTCCTTTGGGTCCCAAGCAAAGATATCCCTGTACTCCTTGAGAAGTTTTAATAAGCTACGTTGAACGCATTCAGAGATGTTTTTACCGATCTGGATTGTCCTCTCAGGTCGGGCACAATCAATTTGAATCTTTAATATTTCCTTATCATTGAAATCAAAATCCACACTTTTCACGAGATGCTGTTCCCGTACCTTCATTGGGCCCTTAATTCTAGTTTTCCCCTGCACACAATTCACACGGATGTTTCGAGCTGGATGATTCTTCCCCCTAATGGCCACCATATAACATCTCCTGGCTGCTTCTTGATCCCCCCGTATTGTTGCTACTCCCCCAGTGGTGGGGAATTTCATCACCAAGTGGTAAGGTGACCAAATTGCCTTCAACTTTACCATGGTAGGTCGGCCTATTATAACGTTGTACGGGGATGGTGAATTCAGCACTGCAAAATCTGTATAGACCGTTATGCTCCTCGGGTATTCGCCTATAGTAACCGGCAATGTCACAATCCCCATAGGCTGAACAGCTTCCTCAGAAAATCCAACCAAAGGATTTGGGCTCCGTCGGTGATTCCGGTGGGATTCATTATCTCCCTGACGAAGGTTCAATAACTCTGTCGTGGATTTATCAAACTTCTTTCGTTGTAGAAAACAGTTGAAGAAAAGATCACAAAGTTGAGAAAAAGAATCTACACTCCTCGGCCTTAAACTTCATACCAAATGCGAGCTTTCCCTTCCAGAGTAGTGGGAAAAGCCTGGCACTTTGTTTCCTCTGGGGCTTTTAAGAAATCCATTGTAGATTCAAAACGATGAATGTGATCATTTGGATCAGTATCCCCTGTATAAGCCTGCAACTGGGGTAACTTGAACCAGGGCGGTAACGGAAAATCCGAAATCTCCTAGGATAAAGGGTTGTCCCTCCGTGGCCTCCTTTTCCCTGGATTATTGCCCAAATCTCGATTAACATTTCCTTCACCTCCAGTTCGAGGAAAAGGCTGAGTCTCGGACCTCCTGTCATTCTCCCCATCAGACTCGCTTTGGACCACCAGGGGTGATTTTCCCCGGCCTTTCCACTGATCCTCTTTTTTCTTCCGAGCTTCTTTAACCATAGCCTCCATCTCATCATAATGTTCTGCAAATATTTTCATCATTTCAGGGGTGATGCGATTCCCCTCTTATGGTAACTTCTCAGGAGCTCCCTGCTGAGAAGGCGACGATTGCCTTCCTTCCTCTCGCCTGCTGGTCTGAGTAACACCTCCATTCGATCTTGTGTTTGCCATCAGAAATGCAATCTTGTGGTGAGAACCTTTTGCGTGGTTCCCACAGACGGCGCCAATTGATGAAGCTCAAACCTGCACGTCGGGAACTTGTGAATGTACAGACCTGGAAACACCGAGCTCCAACAATAATCACCAACTCAATCTGTAAAACAGAATAGCGTTAGAGTAAAGTCCCGAGGTGATCCCCGGGGATTCCACTCCGATGCTTAAGTCAGTAATCTTGTATCTCATAAAAATTAAACCTCTGTTCTATATCAATCAAACGTATTTAGTATGGTGACTTTACCGTTAAAAATGATCCAACTCTTTCTCCTTAAATCTCGGAAGTCGGTTAAGATTATGCTTGACTTATTCCATGCTGACCTGGAATATTTAAATAATGCCACATCAGTTTGCAAATTGCACCAGTGAATCCAACAACGACAGCCAAGAAGATATGGACATAGAAATCATTTCCAAGGAAGAAATCAAACCATCATCTCCAACAACAGATCACCTGAGAATCCATAAACTTTCTTTTATTGATCAGATAAATTTTCATGAGTACCAGTTCCATTTGTCTGTTTCTATCTAAACAACCATGGAACTATGCTAACTGATGTTATCTCAGAAAGGAGGCAACGCCTAAAGCAATCATTATTGGAAACTCTAGTTCAATTTTATCCCCTTGCGGGAAGGATCAAAGCCAAGACACAAGTCGAGTGTAATGATGCCGGAGTCTACTACGTTGAAGCTCGAGTAAGAGTTCAACTCTTAGATTTTCTTAGACAGCTTGAAAATAAGTCTATAAATCAGTTGCTCCTAATTTATCATGCTTCTTTGGAACAATTGTCTAAAACTTATCTTGCCATGATTCAAATAAGCATTTTTGATTGTGGTGGGATTGCCATTGGCATCCATACTTCTCACAAGATTGTTGATGGCCTCTCGCGGATAACATTTATGAAAGCTTGGGCAGCCTCAGCCCGGGAGTCTTCAGAAAAAATCCAACCTAGTTATATTTCATCTTCTGTATTTTTTCTTATATCAAGTTTATCTGAATATTCCTCCCAAGAGCTAAAGTCTGAATCAGGGGAACAACACAACTACGTCACAAGGAGATTTGTGTTTGGTCGCTCCTCCTTGTCTGCACTTAAAACCCAAGCAGCAAATTCATTTTCTGCCAATCCAAGTTCTGTCACGGCTGTCATGGGACTTCTATGGAAATCTTACAATGCAGCTTCCAAGGTAGGACGTGGCACTCAAAACCAATCATTTCTGATTCTCCCGGTGGATTTGAGGAGAAAGAAATCACTACCTCTACCTGCTCATTCATTTGGTAATATCTTTTGGACAGTTGTTGCTAAGTGTCAAGAAAATTCTAATGTAGAGCTAAAATTACTCGTGAATGAGATAACAAAAGCGATTTCTACTATCAACAATGATTTTTTTGAAGATATAAAAGGAGAAAACAAGATTCTCAAATTGTTGGGCCATTAGAAAAGATAACAAAAATATGCTCAAGCGGAGATGCTGAATGTGTTGAGATCAGTAGTGTTTGCAAGAGTGGACTTTATGAGGTTGATTTTGGGTGGGGAAAGCCCATATGGTCATGCCTTGGTGGTGGAGGCACAGATTTATACAGTTTGGGAAATGTAGTGGTTTTAATGGATACAAGGTCAGGTGATGGCATTGAAGCGTGGGTGACCATTAGGCAAGCTGACATGGTTATATTTGAGAAAGATCAAGAAATCTTGGCTTTTGCATCTTTGGATCCTAGTACTCTTGAAATCTAAAAATTTTCCCATTCTGTTTATTTCCTAATAATGCTTGGTTTTAACTATATTTTATTATTGTGACTAAATGGAGTTTGAACACTATGAATAAGATCTCAAGTTGAACTTTCAAGTCCTCTCTTTAACCATTTTAGAGATTCCTATGAAGTTGCAAAATAGTTTGTCAAGTACTTGAATTTGGTAATATAACTGATTTTCAACCCATTTTCGATTCAACTAACTTTGTTAGATGACGAACAGGTTAAAATCCATTCACAGTACAAAAATCTAATTGAGAAAATATTATGTAACTTTTTAAAAACGGTGTAAAGTTTGTCAGGATGATCGTGATAAACCGTTTGTCAGGCACCAATTATTGAATGTGAATTAAAACTTTTTTTTTTAATTTGTCAGACACCAGTTATTGAATGTCAAGTAAGACATTTTTTTATGTTTTACCGTAATAATAATACACATCTACTTATATGATAAATCTCTTTATAAATTAGCTCTACTATTACAGAGTATAAAGAAAATCAAAATCGAGTTTTAATATCCGATCAAGTGAATATTTATTATTATTTTTTTGTATCATTCAAACTGATGTGGCCTTAAGGCATTGGTTGGCTCGTGTGCTTGTAATGCATTGTGTTTATAAGTTTAAACAAGTTAACACATTGCATTTTATATCATCTAATTAGTTATGAACTATTTTTATTTTTAAAATTATAATTAAAAATAAAAATAAGGGTTATGTGAACTCTTTAGAAAATTTATGCCAACTTTGCACGTATTTTTGTGAATCTTATCGATACAACCGAAGTTTGAGAGGTAATATGATTTTTTTAAGATGACCTTGAAGCATTTTGAAGACATTATATTCCAGGTTGTAAGCAAAAAGACAGTGCCATCACTATGTACTACAACTAACACAAGTGGATGGAAAACAAATAATATTTTTCATAAAATTAAAAAGAGTAAATGATTCTAGTGATTACTCAATTTGGAGATTGATTACGTTTTATTTTACACTCTTCAAAAAGTTATGTAATAGACTCAAATTAAATTTTGTAATGTGAACATTTTCCACTCTATTTTCCATCCAACTCGTTAACAACTCTGTTATAAATTGAGGAGTAGTAAAAGGAAAACAAGTTATAATGCTTCTTCCCCAAATTTTTACGACGGACTAAAAGAAATATGGATTATAGAAAACTATTTGTCCAATTTCTTATGGTTCCTTCGAAGATATGAACTCTTTTTTAAGATATGGTGAAGATATGAACTCACCTTCCTCTCTTCGAGGAGTAAATTGCATTATTGGGTTGGCCATCTGTGAATGGGTGCTGGACATTTTAGATCTAGTCCACATACTCGTCTAATATCATCAATAACGGTAAGGACCCAAACAACTTGACAAATTTTAATGGAAACAATCTGATCATCTTCTGCAATTCCAGTTGCTGATTTATAAAAGCATTGGTGAAACTTAAATGCTTGTTTGTTGCCTTGTAGGGCCCAAAGACAGTCCTTAATTTGCTTCAAATCAAAATCAAGCCCTTTTCTTTTCCGAAAGTAATTTAATGCGTTGACAACTTAGTATATCTACGAACACAAAACTTAATAAGGTTACTCCAAAACAAAAATGCAGTAGATACAACAATTTTTTTTTTTTACACCATAAGCAATATTCTTTATATATTTCTATTCATACCTTATTTTATATTTTTTTTATTAATTTTAGACTATTAAATTAATTAAGTACTTATATTACTTTTATTCACACTTTTTATTTCAATTATATTCAATTAAGTAAGAAAATTAAATCGATGATATGTTTAAGAATGAAAATTAAAAATATTTTATGAGTTTAAAATTGTGATAATATAATTAAAATTAATTTAATCAAAGAGTGAACAAAATTAAATCAAAAGAAAAACAAAAACAAAACATTAAAGATTTTTTTTAAAAAACGTTAAACAAAAGATAATTTAAAAAAAAGTAACAGATAATATTTAAAAAAAATCAGTAGCTATAATGCAACGCTAAATATAGCCATGTAAGTAGGATGCAAAATGGCTTCAAATATAGAGTGGGTTGAAGTTACTTTTTCTTACTTTTTTTTTATTGGTTTAACTCACAATTCACGTTATTATAGCATACGTTGAAGATAGTTTTAGAGAGTAAATATCTCCTTTTATTTATTTATTTATTTTGGCAAAACTCTATACTTGGGGAAAAATTCATTTATAAATTCATCGTCAAAAGAATCTACAAAAGTCTCTCAATTATAACAGTTAATTGTTGAAATAAACAAAGAATACTATCTTTTACAATGAGATAATCTACAAATTTAATGATTAGATGCCCTGTAGAAATTATGAAGGGATACATTAGAGTAAACCTCGTTGGAATACAAGTTCCTCATTTTTGTAGGAAAATTTAGCAATTCATCACCACATAAGCAGAATCCAAGAATTCTTGTTGAACTCAAATAACAGTTTACATTTAAAAATATAGCAATTTTGCAAAAAGCAATCAGCTACAATTTCTAGAGTAATAGAACTGCTTAGGGGTGGACTCTTAAGAAGAATTATAACTATTTTGCATGTGTACAGTATTGGGAATTTGACATAATTCTCATTTATAAAGAGTGTGGTATATATAACACCATTACAGGTGGACGAGAATATGTTGGAATTAATGGGTACACTCGTGACATAAAACCAAAGGTTTTGAGAAAATCAAAGGTTTTCTATCATTTATAAATAACCCTAAAATGTAGTAAACTAAAGGTTTGTAACAAGTAACAACAACTAGTGGCGGAACTAGACCATTTTTTTTACCGGGGCTCAATTATAAAAAAAATAAAATTTCATGCCACAAATATATGTAACAACTAAAAGTGTCAAATTGATAATATTACAAAATACACAAAAAAATAAATAAATAAAGGGTAAAATATACTTAAACTTCCATATATTATTAATTGTTTCCTTCCATAAGCAATTCTTTTAGTTTTAATTACAATATTTAACCTCTCTTAATTTTTTAATTAAAGAATAATTAGTCTAATAGGTTAATTATCATTCACTAATTAAATGGAATTAAGCACCTGATTTTAATATAAGAATAATTAGTCTATAAAGACATAATTTCTCTCAGTTTTCTTTAATGGAAAGCTTGCAAACATAATGGAAAAAGAAACAAATAAAAATTATCTTGGATTGATGATAAGATTTGGAACATCTTTGATGATAAGATTTGGAATATCTGATTGCAACTTTTGATAATCATAATTAAAAAGCCAAGTATTTAAAACACTCGAAACACTGTACTTTTCAATGTAAAAACTGATAAAATTTTGGTATTTTTTTTACTTAAAAAAGTTTTTTTTACTTTGTAGTAAGTAAAACGACGCCGTTTTTACATAAAACGACGTCGTTTTATTAAGAATTAAAAAAAAACCTATTAAACTTTCCGTCTCTTCTCTTCCGTCTTCTTCTCTTCCATACAAATATACAATTTCTAAAACTCAGGTATATTACTACCATAAGCTCTAAGATGAAGGGGGGCGGCCGCACCAGCTCGCCCCCCTTAGTTCCGCCATTGGCAAGAGGAGGCCACTCAGGCCAAACTTTCTAAGAGTTTGTCAGGTTTTTGACTTTTTGTTGAAGACTTGAATCACTTGAAATAAGAGAATGAGAACTGCACTGGATAATGAGTAATAACGTTTATTAATTTAATTTAATTTTTTTTATACTTAAGTAAAACGACGTCGTTTTACTTTATTGTAAAATAAAAATTCAAACAACATCGTCTTCTCTTCCATCTTCTCAGTCTCAGATCTGAAGGAAGTTCTTTGGTGGGCGGTGGCTCTGTCTGGGCCTGGGCGGACGGATAACGACAGCAGCCAGCAGGTGCTAGGGGGTGGTTTGTATATACCACCCCCTTGCTCCCCAAAACGAAGAGGGGGGTGGGGGGGGGGGGGCGAGCCGCCTCTTTCTCCCACTGACAACAACAAGCAAGAAAAACTAGGTTTTTTTAGTTATCTCAATCTCAAAGAGCAAATAGGTGGTGGAACTGTGATCTATGCTAGATTCGTTAGTGGTGTAGATTCCACTGGTATACAAGATTCAAATTTTCGCTGTGCAGAGGTTGACTGGACGAAGGTTAGTACTCGATCAGTTGCCTTTATTTGGATATATGTGTTTTATCCTTCAGAGTAAATACACAAATAACTAAATAAAGTAAATTACTAAAATAAACAATCCTAAATATGCATTAATACGCCCCACAAGATGGAGTGCCCGAAGTAAAACCAATCTTGTTACAAATTTCATGTAATTTAGGACCAGAAAGTGACATGGTTAGTGCATCTGCAAGTTGATTCGCAGCCGAAACATGAACCATCCGTAGATCAGAAGACTCAACAAGTTTGCGGATGAAGTGATAGTCAATTGCAAGATGTTTCATCCGAGAATGAAATACCGGATTGGCAGAGAGATATGTTGCACCAAGATTATCAGAGTAGAGTACCGGTATTGCCGGATATTGCACACAAAGTTCAGACAAAAGAGACTTCATCCATTGAAGCTCAGCGGCGGCAGAAGCAATAGCACGATACTCTGCTTCAGTAGAAGAGTGGGCAACTGTGCACTGTTTGGTCGACCTCCAAGAGACCGAATTGGCCCCCAAAAAGATGACGAAAGCACCGATGGAGGTATGATCATCCAAATTTTCTGCCCAATCTGCATTTGAAAAATCATGTAAAACAAGAGGAGTAGACGCAGAAAGGCGGATACCCATATCGCGAGTACCATTAAGATACCGTAATAAGCGCTTAACAGCGGCCCAATGAAATTCCAACGGAGCATGTATAAACTCAGACAGTTTATTGACGGTAAAAAAGATGTCTGATCGTGTCATCCGAAGATGTTGCAAGCCACAAAGTACTTGACGATACATTGTGGAATTAACAGAAGGAGCACCATCATGAAAAATAAGTCTCAAGCTTGGAGATAATGGAGTCAAAACCGGCCTTGACATTAAAATAACTGGATATGTATCTAGAAGCATATTTATATTTCTCCAACGAGGGATTTTTTTTTTTAAATCCCTACTTAAATATGATCACTTTATAATAAGTATGAATATTTATATATAATTTTTCATTTTATTGAAATCAAGATTGTTGACTACAAAATAAAAATTGTACATAAAAATATAAAAAAATAATTAAATTATAAATATGAAATAAAAACAATTAATTATTTAATATGAAACTTTGATAAAAATGTCTAATTATGCATAATTTATTAATTAAGCATGGTTGTTTATTTAAAAAAAATACTAAAACATTACATTTATCTTGAACACTATGGTTCAAATGCATTTTTCAACATATTAGAGATAAAATTAAATTCGAGATGCAATTTAAACCAAAATCAAAAGTTAAAACCTACAAGCGAACCGAAAACCGAATTATAAAATTCGATTTGACCAAAAACTAAAAATTGAAACCGAACAACCGAAATCATTTCGGTTCGATTTGATTTTCGATTCAAACTGAATTTTGCTCACCCACGCACATAGTGTTTTGTCGTAAAATCAAAAAAATGATAACGTGACAAAAATTAATATATAAAACCTTAATTTCATTCATATTTATTTTATGCAATTTCGTCACTTCTTTTTTATCTAGTAATTAAATTATAAAATAAAATTTTAAATTAACAATTGAATGAAAGGTTTAGAAATTAGCCTCCAATAAATAATTCTAATAGTCTCTTAATATGTGGGTAAATATTATTTTAATTTTTTTATTTCAAAAAAGTTTATCTTAATTTCTTAAATTGATTTTTTCTTATATAATAATTTACAAGTCATTATTTCTTATCTGAAAACATCTGTTTTGATGTGGTATTTTTTTATTTTATGATAAAATCATTTTTATTGAGATTTGTTATAATAAAAGAATATTTTGAAAGTGTTTGAATTGATAAGTTTGTTTTGTTGGGATTTGAATTGGAGAATTTTTAATTAATAAAATTTTAAATTTTAAATTTGAATTAATGTTTTATAAGTTTATTTTGTTGAGAAATTATGTTAGAAAAACTTGTTTATAATTAAAATTTACTGTAGCAAAAATAATTATCGTAGCATTATTTTCTGGTTCATTTTTTTTTGTAAAAAAAATGGATAAAACAATCGTGTTAAATTGGATATGAAAAATAAATTACTAAAACACCGTCAACAAATAGAGTCAAGTTTTTTTAACTAATTATAAAATACAATCAAATAAACTGAAAAGAATTTTTTTTTAAAAAAAATTGAGAATAAAAATAATATTTGCCCTAAGTTAAAGAATCATTCCACTTAAACACTACTAATAGTACTTACTTTATAATTTTCATGTGAACATTTTAAAAATAGATTTTGTAATTCTAGCTTCAAAACAACAAAAATAAAAAAATAAAAGATAGCTCTAACTCGACTAAAAAATTATCCTGTCTTGCTTAGAAGTTGAAATACCACACTAAATAAAATTGGAAATAATAACACACAATTCAATACTTACACAAAAGTATCTTCTCTCAAACGAATTTTGCGATCCTCCCATTGGAAATCAATGCCATTTGCCAGCAGCCCTGTGGATGTCTTGGAAACGAAATATTCCCTGTTCCAATACTATCAAGAGACTGAATGTTAATCGGAATTACTTTATTGATGCTGCAGGTCTCTTTAGAGTAAACTGCCTCAAAAATCATTAAACTTTTTTTAAATTCGCCTTTTGATCACTAAAATTTTAAAGTGGCAAAAAATGTCGCTGAACTCCTTAAACCCATAACTTTAGGTTAATTGGAATTACTTTATTGATGCTGCAGGTCTCTTTAGAGTAAACTGCCTCAAAGATCATTAAATTTTTTTGAAATTCGCCTTTTGATCACTAAAATTTCAAAGTGGCAAAAAATGTTCCAATACTATCAAGAGACCGAATGTTAATCGGAATTACTTTATTGATGATGCAGGTCTCTTTAGAGTAAACTGCCTCAAAGATCATTAAACTTTTTTTAAATTCACCTTTTGATCACTAAAATTTTAAAGTGGCAAAAAATGTCGCTGAACTCCTTAAACCCATAACTTTAGCTCATTCTATCCAATTTAACCATAATTGCAGACAGAAATCAACTTTTTTAAGGGTAAATTTGTCCAATCAACTTTCCCTCTCCTCTGCTCTCTCTGCACTTTCAGATTTCAACTTTCTCTCTTTTATTTCAAAATGCAGTCCCTCAAATTGCATAGCAAAACCGCCATAGCAACAATTATGCTTTCAAAAGAACAATGAAAAGATTAATTCTTTCAAAAGAACTATGAAAAGATTAATTCTTTCCAACCAAACCAAATGAGAGAAAAGAAGAATTTTCAACTTTCTATCTTTTATTTCAAAATTTAGTCACTCAAACTCCATGAGAAAACTACCCTGGCAGCAATTATGCTATCAGAAGCACAATGAAAAGATTAATTATTTTCAACTAAACTAATTGGGAGAAAAGAAGAAGGACAAAAATGAGATTATCAAAACCCAAAAGGTGTTATGAAAATATTAAATGTGGATGTTTATTATCCATTAAATGGGTTCATGTATATCCCCTCTGGATTCATCCCCTTTGTAAATGTCTAGATTCAATGGATATCTCAAACTTCTAAACTAATGGATAACTATCAGTTATCATCTTGAAATACTAAATCAATAAACAATTCAGCTACCTAGTTCAGCTACGTGATTCAGCTACCTGATTCAGTTACTTAGTTCAGCAGCTACCTGGTTTAGCTACCTGGTTCAGCTACTTGGTTTCATCTATAAATAGAAGCTATTGTAATTTATTTTAATTAGAAATCCTGTAGGAACTCTGCAAACTTGTAATACCAGAGAATCTCTCTGTAGACCTCTATTGTAGTAACCACTCTTGTACTGTAAATTGCTATAAATAAGAGTTAGTAAATAGAGCCATTATTCCACCTACTTCTTTTGTGTATTTCTCTTTATTGTAATTTCCTTTTGCACTGTTATTTAGTTGTATTGCATAGAAGTAGTAGTTTTACAACACGTTATCATCACGAGACTCTATCAATAGAGCAAATCAGATCCAAATCTGGACGTTGAAGCAATTGGTGGTCACATATCTTTGGTAAGATATTGAGATTTGCATTTTTCGTAAGTTCGCGAGGTAATATTTCTTCCTTTTTTAATTAATTTACTTTAACCGTAAATTTGTGCTTTTTGAAATTCTTGAAATAACCACTATTAATATTGAGAAATATTCAACCACCTCAAGTTGGTTGTAATTCCAAAAGTCTGATCATGGCATAAATTGCCTTATAATGATTGCATATTATCGTGATAAGAAATAAAATAACCTCCAGAAGAGGTGATTATAAGAAAAATGGCAAAAATAAATACCCCTGATGTGGTATAGAAGGCCATTGATCTCGTATCTATTGTACGATAGATCCTCTTGTTAAATTTTATCAAGCATCATTGAAAACGAACGGCCAAGGTGTCGAAACAAATTTCATTAATCAGATTTCTCACCCTGAAGGTGCAATTTTGATCATATTTAATTGAACACCCTGAAGGTGTAATATGATCATATTTATACACCTTGAAGGTGTAATATGTTTATATAATTTTTATTTGTTTAAATAGTTTTATTTTTTGCATCTTTAGAATTTTATTCTGAATTCTATTTATGTTTCTTTATAAAGATTGATATATTTCTTCCTGAAGAAGAAACAGGTATATTTCTTCCTGAAGAAGAAACAGGTATATTTCTTCCTGAAGAAGAAATTTGTATATTTCTTCTTAACGAAGAAATTTAATACTTTTCTTCCTGACGAAGAAAGTTGATACATTTCTTCCTGACGAAGAAAACTTACACATTTCTTCCTGAAGAAGAAAACTTATACCTTTCTTTCTGAAGAAGAAACTGATATTTTATTCTTGAAGTTTATTTATGTTTATTGATTATTGTTTATTTATTAAAATTTATTTTATATTTTTTCATATTCTTCCTGACGACGAAATTTGATACCTTTTTTCCTGACGAAAAAAAGTTGATACATTTCTTCCTGATGAAGAAAGTTGATACTTTTCTTCCTGAAGAAGAAATGGAGGTTTATCTTCCTGAAGAAGAGATGAATTTCAAATACATGGGATCAAATAATGGTGATGATATTTGCCTTATTGATAGTGCTACTACTCACACTATCCTTAAAGATGAGAAGTATTTTTCCTACGTGGATTTAGGAAAAACTAATATTAATACAATTAGTGGTAGTGCTAAACTGATTGAAGGCTCCAGAAGAGCTAGTATATTTCTCCTTGAAGGAACAAAAATTGTTATAAATAATGCACTACTATCTACAAAGTCTCGACGAAATTTATTGAGTTTTAAATATATTCGCCGAAATGGATATCATATCGAGACTATGCATGAAACAAATGTTGAATTTTTATTAATTACAAATACCATTTTTGGTAGAAAATGTGTATTAGAAAAATCACCATCTTATTCATCTGGTTTATATTACACAAAAATAAGTGCAGTTGAAAGTCATCACCTTATAGACCAGAAGTCTACAAATCCCAAAGATTTTATGATATGGCATGACCGTCTGGGACATCCTGGTTCTATAATGATGAGACGGATAATTGAAAATTCACATGGCCATTTATTAAACAATCAAAGAGTTTTAAACTCTAATGAATTCTCTTGTGTTGCTTGCTCCCAAGGAAAGTTTAATAATTAGATCGTCACCAATGAAAGTCGAGACTGAATCCCCTACATTTCTAGAACAAATTCATGGTGATATATGTGGTCCTGTAGATCCACCATGTGGACCATTTAAATATTTATGGTGTTGATCGACGCATCAATAAGATGGTCATATGTAAGTTTATTATCTACTCGCAACCTGGTGTTTGCAAAATTAATTGTTTATATAATTAAACTACGAGCACAATTTCCAGATCATCAAATTAAGAAAATTCGTCTAGATAATGTTGGTGAATATTCATCGCATGCTTTTGATGATTATTGCATGTCGATTTGAATAAGTGTTGAACATCTTGTAGCTTATGTTCATACACAAAATGGTCTAGCTGAATCATTTATTAAACGGTTGCAATTAATTGCTAGACTGTTACTTATGAAATCTAAACTTCCTTTATCTGCTTTGGGACATACTATATTACATGCAGCAATACTTGTGAGAATTATGCCGACAAGTAATCATAATTACCCCCTTTTCATTTTAACGAATTGTATTTCCCGACATTAGGGGGAGATAAAGTTCAACCGAAAGAGGAAATTAAATGAAAAATATCACTTGATTTCCTTGATCCTCGTACAAAAGAATGTGAACTGGAAGTTCAAAAGATTATACATTTGCAAAGAATTGCAAATCAATTACCGGATGCATTTACTGACTCCAAAAGAGTTACTAAATCACATATTATTGCAGAAAATACTCCGGTCAAAATTGATATCCCTGAAGGACAGATTACAAGTGCTAATAAGTCTCAAGCACGCCTGAAGCGTGGTAGACCTCTCGGTTCCAAAAATAAAAATCCTTGAAAGAAAAGAGGATTAAACGAGAGTATAAAACTCCAAAATACTATTAGTGACAAAATTCAATCTCTTGAAGAGGTTGCTCCTGAAGAGCCTACTCCTGAAGAGAATGATACCACAGAAACTTAAATAAGTTTTGTCACTACAAGAAAATGTTGGAATAGAAGAGAAATAATTATTGATAATGCTTTTGCATATAATGTTGCACTTGATATTATGGAAAAAGACGAGGATCATGAACCTAGATCGGTTGATGAATGTTGGAAAAGAAATGATTGGCCAAAATGGAAAGATGTCATCCAATCTGAATTGGATTCACTGGCAAAATGAAAAGTATTCGGACCTGTAGTCCGAACACCAAAATGTGTAAAGCCAGTTGGATTTAAATGGGTATTCGTGCGAAAAAGAAATGAAAAAAATGAAATTATTAGATATAAAGCACGACTTGTAGTCCAAGGATTTTCACAAAGACCTGGATTTGATTATGACGAAATATATTCACCTGTAATGGATGGAATTACATTTAGATATCTTGTCAGTTTAGCAGTGCATGAAAAACTTGATATGCGCCTGATGGATGTAGTCACTGCTTATTTATATGGGACATTAGAAAATGATATATATGTGAAAATCCCTGAAGGATTTAGTATGCCTGAAGCATATAAATCAAATTCCAAAGAAAATTATTCCATTAAATTACAAAGGTCTTTGTATGGATTGAAACAATCTGGACGTATGTGGTATAATTGCCTTACTGAGTGTTTGGTTAAAGAAGGTTATATGATAAGCATAAAATAATTCATATTTTTATGTATGCTTTAACATGCTTGGTGGGGTGAAATTTAACTTAATTGGTTTATTTGTTGCAGAAATTGGAGGTTTCTAACTCGAAGAATGGTGTTAAGTTAAAGATGATTTTTAAGCGATTTCTTGGGAAGAATTGAAGGATTAAATATAACATTGAAGAGGAGGACAGCAAGAGGATTTTGTGGAAGCTGCTAAGAAAGATAAAGCTTGGCAGTTAAAGGATTTATTGACTGTTACCATGGAGGATGAATTCGAATTTGAAATGGGTTGTTATAACTGAATATTGTTGACAGATTTTTTTTAACAATGAATATTTCTTTTCCTTAGTTAGAATTAGGATGAGATGTTTTTCTTATAAAAAGGGGGAAATCAGAATGGTGGGGGTAACCTTTTATCTTCTGAACATCGTTGGGGGCGTAATCTTTTTCTAGAGGGCGTAGCTTTTCTGCAGTTTTCATTGTATAGCAAGAACAGCAGTACCGTCGTTTGCCCAAATGACGGTCTGGTTGATTTATATTTCATTTTAATATTATTTCTTTTAATTATTATTATTGTATTTACTTTTAATTATGCTTAGTGAGTAATTCTTGAATCTGGTAAGTAAGTAAGAAGCAGTAATCATAAATATGTTGTGAGACCAAATTGTGTTATTCAATAATTTTGTTTTCAATTCCAAAAGTTTTCTGAGTAGAGCGTTAATTACCTAATTGGATTAAGGCCTGATCAACTTTAGTACACTTAGGTAGAGTCAATTAATCTCTAGTTAAATCACTAGATTGAATTAGTAGGATTAATTAGTGATAAAGCTACTGTCTCGGTAGACGGAAATGATTGGTTAGCAAAAAATTGCATTCTGATCATGGTATAATTAGTTAGAGTTAGGTCCTTCTTATATTGAATGCTTTTATAATATTGAATTGGGTGATCGGAGGATTCCGGCTTGGTTACATTAAAAAAAAGGAAAATAGTTGATTAAGCAGATACTTGTCAACTATCGAATAAGTAAGGAAGGATTGGGACACGTCAGAGCCGATTCTCGGTGTTCTATAACTGACTGATAGAAAATGAAATTATTATCTTTGAGTCAATGAACAACTAATAAAGATTAGTGTGCATTGCTTATTTGCCAGAATTTTATCTTAAAGTAATTTAATTTAGTATTTTTATGATATTAATTGCTTTGGTTATTAATTTGTTTAATTTATCTAGTTTCCTATATATTAGTTTCTTTATTATTATTTATAGTTGTGACAAATTACAAGTTAACTAAATTAGAAGATTGTTGTTCCTGGTGGGACCGACCTTACTCCCATTACACTGTTGTAATCTTTTAGAGTAAGAATTAATTTTGGTGCAAAAAATGACACACCAAATTTTGGCGCCGCTGCCGGGGAATAACATTATTTTCTTTCTAGTTAATTTGTTTTGTTCTTTGGTTAATGTCCAGATCTTCTAACCCAGATTTGCTTTTTGATCCAGAAATTAAAAAGACAGCAAGGAGATTGAAGAAGGAGACGAAGGAACATTGCCAAGGAATTAATTCTGGTTCAGCGCCTGGAGCGTCGTTTGCCCAAACGGCGACTAGCAAAATCAAAGACCCAGCTGAATCAGAATCTTCTTCTGACAAAATTTCCATGGCTAATCCTCCACCTGGAAATCAGCAACCTTTAGGTGATGAGCCACTACCTGGATTCGAACAGCAGCAAAGATCTCGTGTGATCAATCTAGTTGAGCAAAACCCAGTTCCACCTCTATTGCAAGATCGACCATTAAGTGAGTCCACTAATCCAATTATTAATTACTTACTGCCTGAGCTTACCATTGATTATGAATTGAAAGCATCTTTTCTGAATTTATTACCCAAATTTAATGGAGACTTTGGGGAAAACTCACATTGTTTCTTGCATAATTTTATAAAGGTCTGTGAAACTGTGAACAATAGAGGAGTCCCACAGGAATACATTAAACTAGCTAGTTTCTCCTGGTCTTTAACTGAAAATGCTAGTGCTTGGTTTAAAACTTTGACACCCAGATCCATTACATCTTGGGAAGGTATGAAGAGGACATTTTTGATGAATTATTTTCCAGCATCTAAGATTACATTTGGAAGAAAAGAAATTGTAGGCATTAAAAAAGAATATGATGAATCTTTAACTGCCTATTGGAATAGATTTAAAAGATTATGTGAGAGTTGTCCTCAACATCAAATCTCTGATGAATTATTAATCCAATACTTTTATGAAGGTTTACAACCAGAGAAGAAGCACACACTTGATGCGGCAAGCGGAGGAGCTTTCATGGATAATAGCATAGCTCAAGCCACAAGCTTGATCATTAAGACCTGTGAGTCTCGCCAACAGTGCCAACCTTTGCGGCGTTCAACAAAACAAGTGGGTGAGATTTCCAGTTCGTCTATTGAAAGCAAACTAGAAGCTTTGACATCAAATGTTAAGAAGTTGATACATGGAAGGGGTACAGGTCAGATAGAAAATGTTTGTGCAATTTGCAAGAGTCCTAACCATTCTGCAGATCTATGTCAAATGACTCAAGAAGAGCTTAATGCTCAAGTTAATGCAATGGGAGGATATCAACAAAATCACTATGATCCCTATGCCAATACTTTTAACCCAGGTTGGCAAGACCATCTCAATCTAAGCTACAGGGCTCGTGCACCTCAACAGAATCTTCTATAATAGCAAGCTCAACAACAAACCCAGCTGAGACCAGCAGCACCATCTGTCCAATCGCACCCTAGTTTTATAGCCACTACAAGATCAGGAATTCCTCTTGATGATATGATTGTTAATTTAGCTACTTCTGTGACTTTAATGCAGAATACGCAAGTCCAGTATCAATGAGAATTTCAGAAATTTCAGCAAGAAACAAGGGCAGCCATAAGTGGGTTGAGTACTCAAATGACCCAAATGGCGAAACACTTCAATCAAATACAAGGTTCTCAAGGGAAATTACCCTCTCAAGTGCAGATTAATCCACGCTAAAATGTCGGTCAAATCACATTGAGGAGTGGTAAGTAACTTGAAGAACCAACTGCCAAGGTCAAGGTTGAAGAACAACAAATTTCGCCCGCATCGTGCGACCGAACGACGAAGGGGCAGAAATCAGAGGTTAGTCCGAAATTGAATTTTTCCACTTCTGAAATTAAAATACCTCCATATTTTCCTAACAGTTTGAAAAGGAATGCCAAAGATGAGGATTTGGATGACATGTTAACCATCTTTAGCAAGATTGAAATCAACATTCCATTCCTTGATGCTATTCGAAATATGCCAAAGTGTGCCAAATTCTTGAAGGATTTCATTGCAAGAAAAATTCAGCAGCCCAAAAAGGAAAAAGTCATTGTGGGCTAGACTGTTTCGGCTGTAATACAACAAAAGCTTCCTCCCAAATGCAAGGACCCATGTATGTTTTTTATCCCATGTGCTGTTGGAGATAAAAAAAATTGAAAAATGCATGTTGCATTTAGGTGCTTCCATTAATGTCATGCCACTCTCCACATATCAAGGTTTGAATATTGGCCCATTAGCTGAAACACAAGTAGTTATCTAATTAGCTGATAGGTCATTATCTTATTCATTGGGGGTTCTTGAAAATGTTTTGGTTAAAGTTAATGATTTTGTAAGGTCTAAGGCAATCTAAGAGGGGGGTGAATTAGGTTTCTAAAAATTCTTTAAACTCAATCAATTCAAATTCAATTCAACAATGATGAGTGAGTAGTGTGACTTGCATCAAGTGTAATATCAAATGATGTTTAATGTAATATTCCAACAACACAATGAATATATACTTCAATCCAAGTGCAGCAAATTAAATCATGAACAAGATGAAATAATAGTAAAAACTGAAAGCAATAAAGAGCAATTGACACAATCAATTTAGAGTGGTTCAAGTCTCCCCCTTGGAGCACTCTACATCCACTACCCAAGTTTTCCAACTTAGTGGTGAGATCAAAAGAACCACTTTTACAACCCAAGTATCACAACTTAGGATTTCACCAAAGGTTCAACCTTTACACTAGCTAACCTAAGCTATGTGTCAAAGGTTTTTACTCTCACTTGAGAAACCTTTCACAATCACTCTCAAAAGATGTTTGATAATGAAATACAATCCCACAAATTGGGTGAATATGATAATGTTAAGCTCACAATATGATTCCTATAATAAAAATTACAACTCAAACTATATAGCTCAAGAATAAGATGAAGAACTCAAAGAAGGCTCAAGACTTTTGATCTTTTGTGTCTTGTTGATTCAAAATGATTTTCAAAGAGTTGTAGAGAATGTTTTTCAAGATTAGAAGCTCAAGGAATCAAGGGAGAAGTCTTATTAACGTTTGTGCATTTGGTGGTATTTAAATCCTCTCAAAAAATGACAAAAAAACGTCTACATTTGACAATTTAAAAAACTAGCCGTTTTGAGGAGAGAGACAGTTTCGGACACCAGTTTCGGACCACTGTAGGCATCCGAACCTAAGTTTCGGACGTCCGAAACTCCCATGAGGCGTCCGAACCTATTCTTCTGAGAGCTTCATTTTTTCACCAAAGTTTCGGACGGTAGTTTCGGACTTTGTCAGGCGTTCGAAAATTGTGAGCCATATTTTGATATGAGCCGGACAGAATTTGCAAAATCGTAAAACATAAACGTTGTAGCCCTTTCTCGTAGCTTTCCAATGGCACTGGAATCACTCCATTGGAATTTAAAATGAGAGAGATATGTTCACAATACTAAACCCTGGCAGATTTCACTTGGCCAAGGTCGTCCAAAACTTGTGAGCCATTTTTCGATATGATAAGGACAGAATTTTGAAAACGTAAAACATGAAAGTTGTAGCCGTTTCTCTTAGAATTCTAATGGAACTGGAATCACTCCATTTGAATTTAAAATGATAGAGATATGATCGAAATACTGAACCCTGGCAGATTTCTTCAGCATCATTTGAAAACACTTTGAAAACATTTTTACTTTAGCATCATTTGAAGATTAAAAATACTTTGAAAACATTTTTACTTGAGCATCATTTGAAGATTAAAATTACTTTGAAAACATTTTTACTTGAGCATCATTTGAAGATTAAAATTACTTTGAAAACATTTTTACTTGAGCCTTAAAAGAGTAAAACAACTTCTTGAGCTATTTACACAAATGAACTAATTTACCATACTTTCATATCTTTTGCACTTTCAATTTTTTCTTTATGCAATCCAACTCCATGCTTGGCTTCTTTTGAATCTTTTCATTTCTTTTGCACTTTCAATTATTTCTTCATGTAATCCAACTCCATGCTTGACTTCTTTTGAATCTTTTCATCTCTTTTGCACTTCCAATTATTTCTTCATGTAATCCAACTTCATGCTTGGCTTCATTTGAATCTCTATCATATTGAAACACTCTATGAACCATTAGTATAAACATAATTGTTTGTTAGACATCAAAATAAGTAAGATTAAGACCCTAGGTCTTCACAGATTTTGTATACCCAGCTAATTTTTATGTATTAGACATGGGAAATTCTCATGAAAGGAATTCGGCGGTATTATTGTTGGGTAGACCATTCATGAAAACTGTAAAAACTAAAATTGATGTTGATAAAGGAACACTTACATGTGAATTCAATGGAGATTATGCAACTTTCAACATTTTTGATGCCATGCAACATCCAAGTGATATAAAAAATGTTAATTCAATTTATGTATTTGAATCCTTAATCCAAGAGCATCTTAAGACTGAACTTGTGCAGGATAAGTTGGAGGTTGTTGTCACAAAAAGTGTGACTGAAATCGAGGTCAAAGATCTAGAGAATAATGAAGTGCAAGATGCCATTACATCCTTATATTCTCTAGAGGAATCTACAGTTAAAACAGAAACCCGTTGTTTGCCCAGACAGGATTCATTTGATAATCTTTTACCTTCTATTATTGAACCTCATGTTTTTTGAAAGTAAATCAGTACCTAACAATTTGAAATATGTGGATTTAGGTGCTGGAGAGATATTACCTGTCGTCATTCATAAGCAACTCACACAAACCCAATAGGAAAAATTGCTCTGAATTCTTCGAGAACATAAAAAAGCAATTGGGTGGACCCTTGCTGATAAAATAGGTATAAGTCCTGCAGTTGGCATGCACCAAAACATGCTCAAAACGGATGCCCAACGGGTACGAGACTCAAAATGGAAACTCAACCTGAACAAGAATAAAGTAGTTCTCAAGGAAATACTCAAGTTGCTTGAAATGGATTTCATTTTCCCAAAATCGAATAGTAAGAAGTCTAAAATGCGTTTGATGGGTGGTAAATTGCAGTCCAAATGGATTGGACATTTTTATGTGATTGCTAATTTCTCTAACGGGACTATTGAAATCAAAGGAATTAAAACTGTGAAGATTTTTAAGGTCCCTTGGAACAAGCTTAAACCATTCTATGAATCTGAGTCATCTGCAGTGGTAAAGGATTTTCAACTTTCTATACCAACCTACTGATTCTGTGACACATGTCTAGTCTAGGACTAAAAACAATGGCACTTTTTGGGAGGCAACCCAATATTTCCTTTCCTTTTTAGTCTTCATCTTATTTAGTTTACTTTTTATTTTCTTGCAATTGCTTTAATAAATTTGCTTTTTTTCTAGGTTAATTATGCACTTGCGGCTGAATGAGATTCCATTACAATTGCCCCTATAGTGATTCTAACGATTATTTTCAGTAATGGGCTGATTTTATACGATTTGACAAAGTAGGTTGTTTAAAAATTCTTTCTTTTTACCATAATCACTTGGTGATATCTTATTTTCTCAGTCATGTGATCTTTGTTTGACACTCTAAAACTTCTTTGAGATTGGTTTGGAATTATATTTGTAAATCTAACCCAATTGTCTTGTTGTGCTTGCAAACTTTTGGCTTGAATTTTACTGATGTACTTGGAGCTTTTAAGTTTTGTAAGCCGAGGGATTCTCCTTCGAGCAATATCTTTTCTATAGGTGTTGTGGATATTCGCAAGGATGTGATTAATTATGTTTCTTGGTGACTACCATGGTCCCTAGACTTGCTAAAGACAACCAGATTCTCTTCAAATTATCCTTGTAGCCATTCAGATTTTAAATTCTGCAATTCTTCAGTTCTGCATTAGCCGTTTGCCCCCACAGCAACTCCCACAATAGTCAAGTAGTCCCTTTCATTTTCCCTTTTCTATGTTTTTGAGTCTTGCTTTCTTTTATTGTTGTTTAGTTATTTCTCCCTTCTCACATGAGGACATGTAAGTGTTTAAGTGTGGGGATGGTGTTATATGTTATGAGTTGTTTTTCATTGTGTAGTTTTATTTTATTTTTAAAATATTTTCAAAACTTAAAAAAACAAAAAAAAATCAGAAAATCATGAAACTTTTCACAAAAACAGTTTACTTTGTTAAAAGTTTTGTAGAATGTTTTGAACTATTTCACTCTTATAAGCATTGTCTAGCTAAACTGAATATAATTAAAACCTTTTTTAGTTTATTGTGATGGTTTTTGCATGATCTTGAATGATTCCAAGTTTGACGAATACAATTTATGAGTTTATTTTGCCTACTTAAATGTGAGGATTTGAGCCTAAGCACTGAATGACCACTTTGTTAGTGCGTAATTGTAAAATTTCTTTGAAGAGTGTAAATTGCGCATTGGTTGACTTATTGAATTTGCATTGTTGTGCACGAATGTTATGGTGTTAAAATTAAACTTGAAAATGATAAAGGCACTTAAGACTCAATCAATTTTTGTCTTTAATCTTCATCCCTACCTTGATTTGACCCTTAGTTAGCCCATTTGAGCCTTAAACCTTTTCGTTCTGATTTAACTACAAAACAATTCAAACCCTAAACCTATTTTGATTTTTTTTGCCTACTAAGGTGCGAGTAGCTTTAAATTGTTTCTCCTTGCTTGAGTAACAGAGAAAAAAAATGCATTTTTAAGTCGTTGTGCATTAAGAAGTTCCCATTTATGCTGCTAAAATCTGTCATTTGACCAAACACGACTGGGAAAATCAAAAGAAAAAAAATTGCAGAATTTTGTCTGTGTTGTATGCCCAAACAGCAGTAATTGAAAAAAAAAGAGAAATGAAAGAAAAGAAAGAAAAATATGTGAGAAAGCACAAAATAAGTGTGGGGATGTTTTTCTTTGAGTTGCTTACACCATAGTTTTATTTTTAGCCTTTTTATCATCTAAATCTTACCTTGTAAACCCTAGCCAAATTACAACCATTGAAAGACCTTTTGATTCTTGTTTAGTTTGATATTATGGATATCTTGTGACATATTTGCAAGTTTTTTGTATGTTTTCCATGTGCAATTCAATTGAGTGGTTGAACCTAATTCTATATATCTTTCGAGTGCTTAGAGTGATCTTGGAGAGTTACTCAGAATTTTGTAATTTGACTTGGAGGACTTGATTATTCATTAATTTGTTATTTGAACTAAGCGAGAGGTTTTGGAAAAGTTTTACTTGGTTTGGTTCGATGGATGTTTATTTTGTGAAATTGTTCAGTTGTTAGTTGTCTTTTTCATATTTGTTTAAATGCTGAGGGACCAGCATCATTTAAGTGTGGGGATATTTGATAAGCATAAAATAATTCATATTTTTATGTATGGTTTAACATGCTTGGTGGTTACTTAATTGGTTTATTTGTTGCAGAAATTGGAGGTTTCTAACTCGAAGAATGGTGTTGAGTTAAAGATGATTTTTAAGCGATTTCTTGGGAAGAATTGAAGGATTAAATATAGCATTGAAGAGGAGGACAACAAGAGGATTTTGTGGAAGCTGCTAAGAAAGATAAAGCTTGGCAATTAAAGGATTTATTGACTGTTACCATGGAGGATGAATTCGAATTTGAAATGGGTTGTTATAACTGAATATTGTTGACAGATTTTTTGGAACAATGAATATTTCTTTTCCTTAGTTAGGATTAGAATGAGATTTTTTTCTTATAAAAGGGGGAAATCAGAATGGTGGGGGTAACCTTTTATCTTCTGAACATTGTTGGGGGCGTAATCTTTTTCTAGAGGGCGTAGCTTTTCTGCAGTTTTCATTGTATAGCACAAACAGCAGTACCGTCGTTTGCTCAAACGACGGTTTGGTTGGTTTTATATTTCAGTTTAATATTATTTTTTTTAATTATTATTATTGTGTTTACTTTTAATTATACTTAGTGAGTAATTCTTGAATCTGGTAAGTAAGCAAGAAGCACTAATCATGAATATGTTGTGAGACCAAATTGTGTTATTCAATAATTTCGTATTCAATTCCAAAAGCTTTTTTAGTAGAGCGTTAATTACCTAATTGGATTAAGGCCTGATCAACTTTAGTACACTTAAGTAGAGTCAATTAATCTCTAGTTAAATCACTAGATTGAATTAGTATGATTAATTAGTGACAAAGCTACTATCTCGGTAGACGGAAATGATTGGTTTGCAAATTATTGCATGCTGATCATTGTATAATTAGTTAGAGTTAGGTCCTTCTTATATTGAATGCTTTTGTAATATTGAATTGGGTGATCGGTTGATTCCGGCCTGGTTATATTAAAAAAAGGAAAATAGTTGATTAAGCAGATACTTGTCAACTATTGAATAAGTAAGGAAGGATTGGGACACGTCAGAGCCGATTCTCGGTGTTCTATAACTGACTGATAGAAAATGAAATTATTATCTTTGAGTCAATGAACAACTAATAAAGATTAGTGTGGATTACTTATTTGCCAGAATTTTATCTTAAAGTAATTTAATTCAGTATTTTTATGATATTAATTGCTTTGGTTATTAATTCGTTTAATTTATCTAGTTTCCTATATATTAGTTTCTTTATTATTATTTATAGTTGTGACAAATTACAAGTTAACTAAATTAGAAGATTGTTGTTCCTCGTGGAATCGACCTTACTCCCATTACACTGTTGTAATCTTTTAGAGTAAGAATTAATTTTGGTGCAAAAAATGACACACCATTATACAAATGACCCAATATGTCCATGTGTTTTCATAAAGAAAATTGGGTCAAAGTTTGTCATCATTGCCATATATGTTGATGATCTCAATTTAATTGGAACTCCTGAAGAGATCCAAATGGCAGTTGAATATTTAAAGAAAGAATTTGAGATTAAAGATTTTGGAAAGACGAGATTTTGCCTTGGTTTGCAAAATGGGATTTTTGTTCATCAAACTGCATATACCCAGAAGGTATTAAAGCGGTTTTATATGGACAAGGCACATTCATTGAGTACCCCAATGGTCGTTTGGTCACTTGATCCTATTAAGGACCCATTTAGACCGAGAGAGGATAATGAAGAAATTCTTTGTCCTGAAGTACCATATCTTAGTGCAATTGGTGCACTAATGTATCTTGCTAATTGTACAATACCAGATTCAAGAATTAGTTACTCTCCTACAAAACGACATTGGAATGGTATTAAACATATTCTTCACTATCTCCAAGGAACAATTGATCTTGGATTATTTTATCCATATAATTCTCGACATGAATTACTTGGTTATGCTGATGCTGGGTAGTTATCTGACCAGCGTAAAGCAAGGTCTCAAACTGGATATTCATTTACATGTGGTAACACAGCTATTTCGTGGCAATCCACGAAACAATCAATAGCTATTTCGAATCATGCTGAAATTATAGCAATTCATGAGGCCAGTCAAGAATTGTTTGGTTAAGATCAATGACCTATTATATCCAGAAGAATTGTGGGTTATCTTTTGAAAATCCTCCAACTATATTATATGAAGATAATGCTGCTTGTATAGCGCAATTAAAGGGAGGATATATTAAAGGAGATAGAACGAAAGATTTTTTTTTCTCAACTGGGTTTTTTTCCAGTAAGGTTTTAACAAGGCACACTCTTTGTGTAAATGAACATCTAAGGGGGAGTGTTATGAGAATATTAAATGTGGATGTTCATTATCCATTAAATGGGTTCATGTATATCCCCTCTGGATTCATCCCCTTTGTAAATGTCTAGATTCAATGAATCTCAAACTTCTAGACTAATGGATAACTATCAGTTATCATCTCGAAATACTAAATCAATAAACAATTCAGATACCTGGTTCAGTTACATGATTCAGCTACCTTGTTCAGCTACTTGGTTCAGCAACCACCTGGTTCAACTACCTGGTTTAGCTACCTAGTTCAGCTACTTGGTTTCATCTATAAATAGAAGTTATTATAATTCATTTTAATTAGAAATCCTGTAGGAACTTATAATACCAGTGAATCTCTCTGTAGACCTCTGTTGTAGTAACCTAATAAGCAGAAATAGTGCTGTAATTGTATATGCTTTTATGTGATTGGTTGGTATAAATTTGGTGCTTAATGATGATAATCTGTGTAGAATTTGGAGGTTTCCTATTGGGAGAATAGCGAAAGAGAAGATGACGGATTTGAAGAGAATTCTAAAGTTTTGAGACGGAAGATAGAGTTGAAGAGTTTGGCAAGAAAGGAATTCTTGGAAGATGCCAAATTGGAGGAAGAATTGGATTAGGAAACTAATTTATGGGTTGATTATTGCAGCCGCGTGTGGCTTATTGGATTTGGAAACAAGGAGATTTCTTTCTGTAGTTGAATTAGGAAGCTTTATTATTCACTCTTATATAAGAGAGTAGGTTGTTTGGGGTTAAGGATGTCTTTTACACCTTTTTGACAGCTTTAATTTACATTCTGAAGTTTTGATAGCAGCTGGGTTAGCAAAATAGCTGCAGCCCAGAAATCAGAAGTTCGTCATTCGACCGAACGACGGGCTCATGGTTTGATATTTTTAGTTTTATTTAATTTTCTTTTTAATTACTATTCTTGCTTTGTTTTTAATTATATTTAGTGAGTAGTTCTTCATCTGGTTGTAGGTAATGAAGCACTAATCGATGCATGAATTGTGAGACCTAATTGTTCGTATTAAACTTTCTCTTATTTAATTCCAAGAGTTTTCTGAGCCTAAAGTTCATTATCTAATTTAATTAAAGATTGATCACCTTTAATCTAATTAGGTAGAGCCAATTGATCCCTTATTAAGTCAATGGATTTAAAAAGTAAGATTAATTAGTGGCGAAGCTACTGTCTCGGTAGACGAAAATAATTAGTTAACAAATTGTTGCATGCTGATCATGATATGATTTGTTAGAGTTAGGTTCTTCACTACTTAATGCTTTTATAACATTAAATCTGGTGTTCGGCTGATTCCGGCCGGGTTGTGTTATGAATAGGGAATTAATTGATTAAGCAGATACTTGTCAGTTAACGAATAATTAAGGGAGAATTAGGTTATGTCAGAGCTGATTCTCGGTAACCTATAACTAACTGATTAAATAGAGATTGTTATCTTTGAGTCGATGAACAATAAGCAATTGATTAGTGTGGATTTACTTATTGCCGGATCTTCCTTTTGAATTAATTTATTCTTGAATTTTGTTATTTTGTTATTTACTTATTTCGAACTGATTTCTTTACTTTAATTGTTTTAATCATTGATTAAATTGTGGTTACTTTTGGCAAATTAATTGAATTAGAAAGTAGTGTTGTTCCTCGTGGGATCGACCTTACTAGTACTATACTTGAATTATTGTTTGAGAGTAAGTAAATTAATTTGGTATAAAACGACACACGAAATTTTGGCGCCACTGCCGGGGAACGACAATTATTTTCTTTTTAGTTAATTTTTTTTTTTATTTTTATTTTATTTATTTATTTATTTATTTTATACTTGGTAAATTTCTAGATTTTCTAACTCGAATATGTTTATCTTTAGATACTGAAAAAAATAGCACAGATTAAGGAAATAATTGAAGAAAAGACATCAAGAAATAATTTCTGGTTCTAAACAGTCGCCGTCTGCCCAAACGGATGAATGAGGTAAATATGTTTTCTATGGAAAATAGACTAGATGCATTGACCTTTTCAGTGGAAAAATTAGTTGCAGATTTAGGTGCTGTTCGACAGAGAAGACCATGTGGAATATACAGAAATCTTGGCCATCCTACAGCTAGGTGTCAATTTGTTCTAGAGTATACAATGGCACAATTCCATACAATTGGGAGTTTTCATCCACAACATCATTATAACCCTTATTCCAATGAATACAATTCAGAGTGGTGGAACTACCCAAACTACAATGATGGAAATAAGGTGCGGCAACAGCCATCACCATGGACATGGCAACAACAACAATCAATGGTTTCTTTTGGCCAAAACATTGCAATACCCACTATAAGTTCAGGTACATCTCTTGAAGATTTAGTTGCAAATTTAGCTAACTCAGTTAAAATTATGCAGAGAGACAATTTGACAGCACAAGATGATATATTGCAACAAGAGATGGTTTCATTCTTCTCACACTTGAATGTGATGCAACAAAATCCTCCACAACAGTAAGCTCAACAACAAACCCAGCTGAAGCCGCCAGTGCCTACTGCCCAAACTAATCCCAGCTTTATAGCTACCAGGAGGTCAGAAGTTCCTCTAGAAGAAATGATTTGTAATCTAGCTAATTTTGTAACTTTAATGCAGAACAACCAAATACAGAATCAGGGGGATTTCCATAAGTTTCAGCAAGGAACAAGGGTAGCCATAAGTGGTTTAAGTACTCAAATGACCCAAATGGCAAAACACTTTAATGAAACACAAGGATCTCAAGGAAAGTTGCCCTTTTAAGTGCAGATAAACCCACGCGAAAACGTAAGTCAAATCACCATGAAGAGTGGGAAGCAACTTGAAGAGCCAGTCACCAAGAAAAAAAGTGCAGAACAGCAGATTTTAGACTCCGCGTCGTTCGACCATACGACGACTGGGCAGAAATCAGAGGTAAATCCAAAATTAAATTTTTCAACGTCTGATATTAAAATACCTCCACCTTTTCCAAACAGGTTGAAAAAGTACGCCAAGAATGAGGATTTAGATGACATCTTGACGATCTTCGACAAGGTGGAGATTACAGACGTTTTCCTTGAAGCAATTAGAAAAATGCCAAAGTGTGCAAAATTTGAAAAAGATTTTCTGGTCAAGAAAAGTCAACATCTAAAAGAGGAGATGGTAATGGAATGTGATGCTATGCCGATTGTTCTTGAGAATACATTATTACTCCATGAATGTAAAGAATCGAATTTTGAAGTTAAAGAATTAAAGGATGAGGAAATAATGGATGAGACACAATCATTGAATCTGTTGGAAGTGTTTCCAAGCAACCCAGAACGCGCCTGTTTGCCCGAACAAAACCTTGCTGATACACTTTTTCCTTATATTTTGCAAGTTTCGGTTCTACAACTTAGATCCTCAAATAAACATTTGAAATCTGTGTTTTTGAGTGAGGAAAATATGCTGCCCACTATCACAAACAAGAATCTTTCTCAAAGCTCATGGATAAAATTAATTTGGCACCAATGAAGTTACAAGAAAACTGTAGGAAGAACTTTGACTTGCATACAAGATGCACCTTCTCCAAGACCACCTCCGGATCCTCCTCCAATGGTTTACTGAGTTCGATATATACTTAGTCTGGCCAAGGACTTTAATCAAAAGCGCTTGTTGGGAGGCAACCCAATATTTTCTTTCCTATTCAGTTTTCGTCTTTACTAGTTTACTTTTTAATTTTCTTGCAATAGTTTTAATAAATTTGCTTTTGTTCCAGGTTAAATATGCACTTGCTGCTGAATGAGATTCCATTACAATTGCCTTTGCATTGATTCCAACGATTATTTTCAGTAATGAATTGATTTTACATGATCTGACCAAGTGGGTTGTTTAAAAATTCTTTCTTTTTAATTTAATCACTTGGTGATATCCTATTTTCTATGTCACTTGATCTTTGTTTGACACTCTAATGTTTTTTTGAGATCTATGTGGCATAATATTTGTAAAGCTCACCCAATTGATTTATCTTTCTTGCAAATTTCAATTTTGATTTTTACTGATGGGGCATGAATCTTTTAAGTTTTGTGAGTCGATGGATCCTCCTTCGAGCTATATTTCTTTTGTTGATGTTTTTGATCTTCGAAAAGATGTGATTGATCGTGTTTCTTGGTGACTACCATGGCCCCTAACATTCCTCTAAAGTTACAGCAGTCCAGATTTCAAAATCTGCATTATTCCAATTCTGCAGTCGTCGTTTGCCCCCGCAGAATCTCCCACAATGACTCAGGCTGTCCCTTTTCTCTTACTTTTTATGTGTTTTTTTTTCTTTTATTTTTTTTTGGTTTTCCTCTTTCACTTGGTTTAAGTGTTGGGAAGATTATATGTGTTTATGTTTAGAAAGTGTTTAATTTTTCCCACTTTGTGTATGGTTTTTGATTTTACTAGTGTTAGTTTGTTTTACAAAGAAAAAATTAAACAAAATAGAAAATGAAAAATCCAAAAATATTTGATTTTTCAGTTTTTTGTGTCAAAATATTTGTGTTTTTGTGTTTCCAAAATTTCTTACTTATTGAGTATTATTCAGACAAATTGGAATTGGTATGGACGGTTTGGTTGATCCATTGTGTTACATTTATGTATAACTTTGTATGTTTTCAAGTATGATGAATACATGGAATTGAGCTTATTATGCCTATTTAAAGTGAGGTTTTAAGCCTAAGCACACAAGAACCACTTTTTTGGTGCTTAATTGAATATATTTCTTTGTGAGTGTTAATTGTACTTGGATAAATTACAGAATTTGCTTTGTTGTGCATAGTATGCCACAATGTTGAAATTGAATAAGAATATGATTAAGGCATTTAGTAATAACTAATTTTGACTTTAATTTTCTTATCTATCCTTAAATTTACCCTTAGTTAACCCCTTTGAGCCTTAAAACTTTTCTTTGTATTTAAACAACTACAAATATTCACCAAGACTTTGTTTTTAGCTTTCTTTTGCCCCCCCCCCTCCCAAGGTGCATGTAGCTAAGTAACTTATGTATGATTTATTTCCCCTTTGATTGAAAGAGAGAAAAATTGCATGTTTAAGTCTCTATGAAAAAGTTATTTCAGTATGTTCTTTGCATTGAATATGTTGAAGTTTGTTGTTCGACCAGACAACATTGGGCAGAAAAGAAAGAATGAAAAACAAAAGAAAAATTTGCACAGTTTGATATATACTGTTTGCCTAAACTGTGGTTGGAAAAGAAAGAATAGCAGTAAAGAAAAAAAAAAGAAAAAGGATTACTGTGCTGGAATACTTTGTATCGGAAATCAAAAAGTTTGCGACTTGATGCAAGATAAGTTTGGGGAAATACTTGATTAAGTTACATTGCACTTTGGTTTTATTTATTTTTTGAAACCCATTTTATTTCTCTCTTTTATCCCACCTTAATTACCCTAACCCCATTACAACCCAATAAAAAGCCCTTTTGATTCATGTTTGATTTTGGTATTGTGGTGACTCTTTTGACATATTTGCAACAGTAATGCTTCTTTGTACAATTTCTTTTGAGTGGCTGAACCCAAACTTCTAAAATCTTTGAGTGCTTTGGAGTGATCATAGAGAATTTCTCATATTCTTTGTATTTTGACTTGGAAGTTATTGCTTATGCATGGATTTAATATAATGGATTTGGATTGAGGATTGAATGTTGAATTCCAGTTTGTTTGGGTAATACTTGATTTGTAAAACTTTGGATATTGTGTTTTCTTTTACTAAGTTTTATGTCTTCGTTTTGGCTTTCCCCTTGCTTAGGGACCAGCAAGTTCTAAGTGTGGGGATGTTTGTGTGTTTGTGACTAGGTGCTTATTTACGTCAATTACTGGTTTGTCATTACATGTTTTTATTTCTCATGTCTAGTTTAGTTTAGTTTGGTATTTAGTTTGATTTTTTTTGTTTGAATGCTGAGGGACCAGCATAGTTTAAGTGTGGGAATCTTGATAAGCACGAAATAGTGCTGTAATTGTATATGCTTTTATGTGATTGGTTGGTGTAAATTTGGTGCTTAATGATGATAATCTGTGTAGAATTTGGAGGTTCCTATTGGGAGCATAGCGAAAGAGAAGATGACGGATTTGAAGAGAATTCTGAAGATTTGAGACGGAAGATAGAGTTGAAGAGTTTGGAAAGAAAGGAATTCTTGGAAGATGCCAAATTGGAGGAAGAATTGGATTAGGAAACTAATTTATGGGTTGATTATTGCTGCCGCGTGTGGCTTATTGGACTTGGAAACAAGGAGATTTCTTTCTTTAGTTGAATTAGGAAGCTTTATTATTCACTCTTAGATAAGAGAGTAGGTTGTTTAGGGTTAAGGATATCTTTTACACCTTTTTGACAACTTTAATTTACGTTCTGAAGTTTTGATAGCAGCTGGGTTTGCAAAATAGCTGCAGCCCAAAAATCAGAAGTTCGTCGTTCAGAGTAGGTTCCTAGGATAATGAACTTATTTATGTTAAACAGAAAGTAAGTTTCATTACTAATTATGCCATCTTATATAATTAGTTTATTCTCCACTGCAGCGTTAATCATTGCAGGAAGATGTGCGATTGGCATTCTACTCTTATTTGCTTTCCTCATTCATAAGTGGAGTAGAAGGCATTTATCAATTTATAATGAAGTCGAAGAATTCCTACAAACAAACAAACAACCTTATGCCTTTCAGGTACTCATACAAAGAAATTAAGGCAATGACAAATAATTTCAGGTACAAATTAGGTGAGAGTGGCTATGGTTTGGTATACAAAGGAAAATTGAGTGGTAATTTTGTTGCTGTCAAGATGTTGAACAAATGGAAAGCAAATGGTCAAGAGTTAATCAATGAAGTTGAAACCATTGGAAGAATTCACCATATTAATGTGTTGCGCTTTGTGGGATTTTGCGTAAGTGCATGAAAACGTGTTCTCGTTTATTATTACATGCCTAATGGCTCGTTAGATAAGTTTATTTTATCATCGAATCCAAATGGTAATTTACTAAGTTTGAAGAAAGGGTATGAGATTGCGAAAGGTGTCGCTCTTGGGATTGAATACTTGCATCAAGGCCGCAACATGCAAATTCTACATTTTGATATCAAACACCATAACATCTTACTTAATGAGAATTTTGTACCAATAGTTTCGGATTTTAGACTTGCTAAACTATATCCTGTGCAAGATGGATATGTTGCAACTCTTACTACTGCGAGAGGAACATTGGGTTAATAATATGGCTCCTGAATTGTTCTACAAAAAGATTGGCAGAGTATCTTATAAGGCAGATGTGTACAGTTTTGGAATGTTACTTATAGACATGGCAGGAAGGAGGAATGCTAATTCGAATTTCGAGCATTCGAACAAAATATTCTTCCCTCATGGATATACGATAAAATCGACCAAATATGGAAAATGGAATTTGGAGATCATGCAACTGATGATGAAGCAAAAGGGATTGCAAAGAAATTGATTTTGATTGCATTGTGGCCGACTGACAGACCTTCAATGAGAGAAGTACTAGAAATGCTTGAAGGTAAACTTGAAGGATTGGAACTACCTGCAAAACCATTGTTTTATCCTCCACTTCACCTCTACATATGCAAAGTGATTATAGTTCTTTTGAAAATTCCATGGAGGAGCATTTATGCAGATCTATTACTTTCGAAATTGAATAGATCGATAATTGATAATTGAGTGTACATAGTTGATTACTTTGCATTCTTAATGTGATGGAAAATTGCTCTTTTCCTTTTCAAGTGAAAAGTGACAATGATAACGAAACTCAATAAAATCACTATTTGACTCTCTCAATATCAAGATTAGACTTATTCAAAATCGTTCATATTGTACGACGGGATAAGGAAATTAAATCAAATCAACGACAATTGTAAAGGATGATATCCAATCTCAATCAAGGCAATTAAGAGATATTTAATCAATCAAAGACAATCAAGAGATATCAATTATTCAAGACATTAAATAGAGGGAATCAAGTGATTTATATTAATTGTATAAATTGTAATTATGTCATTACTTAATGTATTTTATAATTAGTCTAATAACGTACTTGTTCTCTATATATATATATATATGTCTATTGATCAATGAGAAAGATGTCATACTTTTAGAAACTCCATCTTCTCAAAATCTATTATGGCATCAAAACAATTTCTATTAGACAATTCAATCGGAAGACACAATTGTTAACTAATCTAAATTGTCTCTATGAAATTTTAATTCATGAACGTGTGACTTTACTCAAAAGTTATATATTTCTCTTTGTTGTATTTCATTCTCCTGGAAATTGGTAATAGTATTTGCTACAAAGTTCATATATATATATACTAGGGGAGGGCCTGTGCCTTGCGCAGGGTGGTGCCCGTGGGAGGTGGGAGGGGAGGAGCGTATGTGCGGAGGGGATGCCTGTTATATTTTAATTTTTTGCTTGTTTACGTGAATGTTTCACTCTTTCTTTTCATAAAAATGAGATATATAATGTTTTCCTTTTCTGAAATTGGACAAATATGGACACTTGAAATACAAATTTGAGATTTAACCTAATAATATATAGTTCACATGGAAAAAAAAAGAACGGGAGGAAGTAACAGAAAGAAGCTATTGCTTGAAACAAAGAAAATTGATTACTTTTTTACGTTCAGAAACCATTTAGTGCCTTCCTGATAATGGTGGACTACCAACATTTAAACCACGAGAAAATTACAAGTGTCGATCTTGCTACATGCAAACTCTTACATTAAATTGAAATTCACTGTCTCAAATCAAAATTGAACATAAAAAACCAAGAAGTTCACAAAAGTGAACATTTCAATCACAGCTTTGCTATGAAATTTTGTGACATATTAAGAAATTAAATGAATAAGTACAGAGTAAAAGAGACTTTGCTCCATGTTGATGTTTCCATCAATGACTGCTTAACAAGCTAGTGTAATATAGGCAAGACCTTAGGTCAATGACCAGTGAACTTCACTCATTATCCACCAATCCCAAACAGGTAAAACATCTATTAGAAAATCATGGCAACCTAATTTGATAACGAAAAATCGTCTGACATGGTCTTACTCTAGCAGCATTATCCATAACAATCAGAAAATCTATTTGCTACTTCTTAAACAGTTCGAAAGCCCTACAGGGGCAAAGAAATACTTAGTGAGAAATAAGCTTGTAACTCACTACTATACTACACATTAAGCTTAGTGAGATTTCCACTAAATTCAACATCCTTTGTTTCGTTTTCTTCATTGAAAGGTCTCTAACGAGATTATTACTATTTGCTCCTGTGAATTGTGATGACCCTCCACTGATCATGAATCAAAAGCAAGCAAACTTTTATTGACTGCTCCTTGGTGATGCTTGAGACTTCTCTATAAGAAACTCAATGTTCTGTTTCATTGCAACAAATAAACTATGTTTAACACCAAACCAACCCGAATTCGCAAAAACCAAGTTTAGATATTATAGCAAGATAAGAATTGATGCCAAGAATTTAGAATATAAAAGTAAGGGTGACAAATTGACAATGCAAACTCTCAAGTCTTCTAAGGTAACCTCATTTCAATAAGAATCAAAGTCAGAAAAAGGGGTCCTCACCTTAACTGATTTGTTGACTTCTTCAAGTTTATTTAAGAACATATCTGCAGGTGCTACACGACTGTACTCCATTACACTACGGTGCGGACAACCAACAGTCTGCAAGACAATCTGAATACAGTTACTAACTGACAAAGGCTACAGATAATCTTCTACTAAGGCTCCACCCACTTCTTAAAGAAATAGATGACAATGAAGTAACCAACAGCTACATCAACTAACAAAAAGCTTCTTCTATTTACCAATGATCACTTGCTTTCTCATAGCCTCCCTGTTTCACCACTAAAATATATCCCTACCGAAGTACTGATAGGGAGGTACGCAAAGCTATACAACAAAATTTTTGTACTTCTTACAATCTTTTCAAACAGAAGTTTCTTAAATTAGTGCAATAGGGGAGTTAGTTATCGGCCTCAAAGTTTAGTGTTCAAAACTTGGGGGATACATGTTCTGGTGCAACCAGTTTACATAAAGACAAGAAAAGGCATTCACTTTTTAGCTTTTCTATAGCATTAAGTAGGTCTTAGCTCTTTTCTTCATAGTCATGAACTAATTATTGTTCATTCAGGCCAAGATGTGCACAAACTTCAGGAATTTTCTATGACTGCCAATCTTAAAGTCCCTTAAAGGCAAGGCAAAAGAAGCCGTGTGAAATTGTTACTTACCTTCCAAATTTTAGAAGGTGATCTCAGCCCAGTAGGACGGTCAGTTAAAGATTCTGCACGAAACATGTTTTCACCTTCAATATTGTGCACATTTGGCTTCCAACTTCTTCAATGACCTGTGAAGCTTGTGTTACAATGATCTGCATAACGTTCAAACTATTTACAGATTATCATCTGATGTCCGAGGTATGTCAACATTCATTATGAAATTGTGAAGAATCATAGAACAGTAATATTTACTGCAAGCGTGCACAACCCGAAGAGAAAAATATACATTATGATGAGGAAAAGATCAATGAAATATTAGCTGTCAAACCAAGCAGGAACGAAACTTCCAGCACAGGTGCATTCAATTAAACAAACATAAAGGTAGAACTTTGTCATGTGATGTTATATTAACAAGAGCCAACATCTGACGAAGCATGCATCTCTGTGTGTGTGCGCGCGAGTGTTTTCCGCATGCCAATCTATAGTGACTACTATCACACCCCGTGTTTTATCTTCTCATCCTAAAACTTTGACTCAACACTCAAGAAATTTTCAAAATTAATAATCTTTTGTTTGGAATGCCATATGTAAAATTTTATTCTCCAAATCCAGGAGTTAAATTCATTTCGGTTCATGCATTGTATTATTTCTTTCCATCCGATCATCAGTATAAAGTCTGGAAACAGATACTAAGACACCAAATATGGACATCATGCATGGAGTGTTAGTAAACTGGTTATACTCACTGTTCTGATGAAGGTCAAGGCGAGTCAAATGTGAAAGGCTTCCAATGTTGCCTGGTATGCCCATCAACATATTTTTGGCTGCCAAAGTTTTAAAATTGTAGTGGACGCAATTTATTGTGGTAACCCAATTTCCCTAATAAATTTAATATTATATCAATTTGAAACTTTGTACATTTTTTTGCCTCTACAAGTTAAATTGAAGCGAGAAATATCAACTAAAGTTCTCTATTTTTCTGCTAGAACTCTTGAATTTGAATTTGTAAGAAGATGGACATTACCAAAGTTCGACATCAGTAGTTTTGACATCTATTTTCTCTGGATCCTACAAATTTCCATATTTGTTTTGCTTAATCTTTCAATGTTGGTTGAATTGAGAAGCTTATACATTTTAAAGCAAACATAAACATGTGTATTTCAAGCAGAACATCAGTTTAACAATGTGCAAAGAAAGATTGAACAGGGTTAAACTAAAATCGATGATGTAGGACAACTATCATTAATTCATCATAATAGGTGAATATAACACTCACAAGAATATAAGCAAAACAACTAAATAATAAAATGATCAGAAGGTGGAAAAGCATTGGAAACCAAGGTTTTGTTAGAATGCACAAGTTTATAAATTGATTCATAGTTAGGCTCAACTCTACCAAAACCTGAAGTGAAATTAGATTAAAAAAAAGTTCAAAATCAGATTTTTACATATTGGGAAGGTTATAATACCTTGGAAACTTCAAATCCCATCACCTGTAATTTTTTTGGAGCTAGAAGGTTCCCTTGCAATACTTTATTACCTAGTCAATGATATACAATAATAAACATACAACATAATCATTAAAATACAACACAAACTAATAGGTGAAGCAACAAACTCATGAATAATGAGCACAACTACCTCTCTTTTTTTTTGTCATCATAACCAAATGCAGCAGTAGGCATTTCAGAATGAGTTAATTTCCTTTTTTCTATACCTGCAAATCATACATTAACGGCAAAGTGTTGCACATTGGGTGCATGTGCTTTAAAAAAGTTTAGTTACTATCGCGAAAAAAGTAAAAGATATGATTCTCTTTCATACATCCATCCTTATGACAAATAATATTATTACCATGACAATGTTTACTTGTTTCTCGCTTTGTTTGATGATTTATAAGTTTAGTCAGAATTTCAACATACTTCGTAGCAAATGCAATTGCAAAGCAGTGTAACAACAAAGCAACTAACAAAAAGTAATAGATATAATTCTGCTCATATGATCAAGTTGACAAAGAGCGATGTGAACATGATAATGAACTGTTTTTCCTTTTTGTGTCACTACTTATAATTATAGTGTAGTTTTCATCATTATGATTGAATTGTTTGCGCCAAGTCTATTAGCGCCCATGAACAGATGCACATGCTGCTTCTGCAGTAGCAAAAAGACCTGGGACTACTGCATCAGGATTATCACCTTTAAGAGTAAGCAGCTACAATAAAGTAAATTTGATATTATACATCTATCAATCAAATGATTTAAGAGTTCTTCATTAGCAAATATTCTACCATGTTTTACCTCGCCATGGTAATTTGTGGGAATTCCACTCATATTATAATGTACGGTAGGTAAAAGAGAAATTGGCTCTTTTTTGACATCAACACCAGCAAAAATGGCTGCAGTTTCAGAGATACTTGGAAGCCTTTTTTTAAGGACTTCTGGAGGCAAGTGATTTAAATGGAGATAGATGTGATCCTTCAATGGTCCTATTGTAATTAAAAGGAGTTAACAAAGCATTTAACAGGTGATATCATCAAATTTACGAAATGTAGGTTGACGTCAATGAAAGCCTCAGACTTATTAAATGGAATTCACCTCTAGCAATTAATATTTGTAAAAGAGAAAGAAAATCAAATTACTTTTACATTCATAATTCAGTTACTGTTTCTACTCCCTCCATTTTGCTCTCTTCCCTCCTTATCAATCCATGAGGAACACCAACAAACATGTCTCACATTCTCTCAAGAAATGATAATAGCTCTTCAAGTAAACTACCTCAGAACAAGAAGAATGATAATACTATAATTTGCAAATAGCAATCAACTTCGAACAGAATGGAAGTCAAGCTCAAAATTGAAGTTTGAAACTTTTGGTGTCAACACAAGTTATAGCCAAATGCTAACCTAATCTTGCTGTGAAAACAAAGAGAGCAATGAGTCTGTACTCCACCCCGTCCTCCCTCTAATTTCCATTGTCAATAGACTTGACAAAACATCTCTTGAAGCTAGATCCTTAGCTGTTGGGGCATACCTTTCCATAAACTGCTCGCCTTCACTGTTCCTAAGAATCCCACCTTCTCCACGAGATCCTACAACACCAAAATATTCATTCAAGAATTCAAGTTAATAATCAGAGTATGAAAGGTTGAAATGGGGACATGATTTGCAACATCCAAATAGTACAATCATATAAGAACACTATTTCATGCTATTTTCATATTTAGAAGTAGCCAAAGTTTGATCAAATCGACAAACAAATGCAGAAAAAAACAAAAAGAATAAATGAAAAACACCAACCTTCGGTAATAAGGCACCCAGCACCATATATACCGGTTGGGTGGAACTGCACAAACTTGAGATCCTGCAATAAGTTAGCAGTAATTACATTACACGCCTACATTGGTATATGAATTTGAAACCTATTTAGCTCAGGAGGTAGGAGGACACCATAGAGAGAGAGAGAGGGATATAGAAAGCAAAGAAGAGAAGATGGTAAGGCACCTGAAGAGGCAAGCCGGAACAAGCCACCATACCATTGCCATCACCAGTGCAAGTATGAGCTGAAGTAGCAGAAAAGTAAGTCCTACCATATCCCCGTGAAGAACACCCAGGAGACATGAAGATTTATTGCAAGTATAAACTCCAATAAACACACAAAAATTCCTTGTAATGCTTATAAAAGTTGTGCTACCCTAGTGGCCAATATCGTTGATGCAGTATGATGATTCTACCATTCACATGGAGAATCTTGAGAATATAAATCTCAAAATCAACAACGAGCAATCCAGTTCTTCTGATATAGGAAAAAACAAAGTTGTTTGGATAAAAGGATCTTCGGATTCAAAAAACTTAAAAGAAAGAGAATATTATGAATTTGCTTTGCAGGTATATAATTTAAATAATGGAGAAACTTTCTTTAGACTTGAAGGATCAAGTATATATCCAAGGATAACTACGATTGAAGGAGTTCCAGCCACATTCCTATACCAACTATTCAAATTCGGTTTCTGTGATCGAGTTTATCCAAGCGTGGAGTTAAAAGAATTTCAGTTCTTTGATCCAATATTTGTTCAGAGTCTTGAAAAATATGCTGAAGGCAAGAAGCTTTTTATTCGAGTGTATAGCATAGCACCCGAATATGATGAAGATGAAGAATACCCATGTTTTAACCTAGTTCATGTCGCCAAACTTAAAGGAGATGTGAGTCTTCGAGTTAATGAACAAAAAGTAAAGATACCTTTCTTCAATAAAAAATGGGAACAATACAGAAGAGCTATGGGAATCAAAGCCATAGCAGGAATAATGGAGACTTTCTCTGTAAAAAATTTTCAAGTCCTCAACAGCTCAGAAAGCTGGATGATCGTGACAGAAGAAAATAAAAGATCACCAACATTGCAAGAAAAGGTGAAAGAATTCAAAACCGACAGGTTTTATGGCAGAAGCACCACTTTGCAAATGGCACGCAAAATGAGTCAGCATATGCATTCAAGAGATTCTTCACCAAAGAAAGACAGCACCATGTGAAGAGTGGTCCATACCACTATGCTCAAAATGGAGCATACGAAGAGTGGTCCCTACCACTATTAGAAGTAATTGTTGGAAAATAACAGCAATGGGCCACATCCATGTGATAATAAAGGTTACTATTACCCCACTCATCCAGAGATATGGATTCTTATCATCAATCCACCAATGGAGAAGAAGGCTTATCTCTTTCGCGGATTTTCAAACACGATTGAAGTCTATAAAAGGAGAACACCTTGAAGAATGAAGGCATCGAAAAATCAATCAGAAAACACCCAATCTCGAGTGCTAGAAAAAGAATGAGTTTCTAAGTTTTCTTCTTTCCCATAGGGAAAATATAAGCATAGGAATGAGCTGATTTAAGCTCTTTTCTATTGTAAATTAGTCGTTCAAAATCAATAAAAGAACGTTTCCTTTTAATTGAGCCATAAATTTCATTGTTTAAATTCTGAAAAACCCAAATCAGATTAAATTCTGTACCCAATGGAGGAGCTTTAGCAGTCAGAAGAATCTATCAAGGACGAGAAGGCGTTGAGGCAGATGGCCGTTAGCCTTTAAGAAGTTCGAAGGTGCGAAGATTCTGACGTCTTTGAGTAGAATGCCATTAATCATTGCCCAGAAGGTGAAGCCAAGCGGCTGATAAGGTTTTAGGAAGAAGAACAAATAGCTTAAAGGAAGCGAGGTAAGGCCCAAAAATTTGAACTTCTAAGATACAATAGTTATTGCTTTATTATGCTTTAATTACGCTTATATGAGTAACTAGGGACTATAAAATCAACAAATTAATTGAATTTTAAAATATTCATGATATTGTAAAATATTCAGAAAGTTAAAGGACTAAAATCTAAATAGATAAACAAAAAATGAATAGGATTTTTAAAAAATCCTATATTTAGAAAAATTTCTAAAAAGAATCCTAGTTTGAGAAATCATTCCCTGAATTTCCACTTTTCCTTTTACAATTTTTATTTTGGATACTATACAAAATATTTTCAACTCCTTCAAGTTCATCGCAATTTCCTATAGCGTCAAAAAAATGGATGAAGATAATGATTACAAAGGTCACATGCATGGAAAATATATAGGGAATTACTTCAACCATTCCTCAACTTGGGGTTTATTTTGTTTTCTGCCTTTAATCTTTAAAAATTTTCATTTTCGTCCCTCATGTTGCATTTTTAATTTTCAATGCATGGTCATTTATTTACTTTTTATGTTACAAAAATTCAAATTCAATTTCAATGACAATTTAAAATGCATATGACAAATTCTATCAATTTGTTTATACTTCTATTTATCATATGAGTGTTAAATATTTGTTTAAGTTGAATTTTAAGTGAAAAAAATTTGATCAATGACAATTTTAAATCAAATTATAGCATAAGATATAAAAATAAAACTTTTTAAAGATTGAGTACAAAAGTGAAATGAACCCGAATTGAGGAACAATTGAAGTAATTTACCCAAATATCTATTACGATGGACTTGGAACATCTTGAAATGGTTAGGTTGCAACATTTATTAGCATATAGAAGTTTTCTCACTTGCTAGTGTACATGTTGCAGGTATATCAAAGAGTACTCTATCTATTTCAGGTAAAGTTTTTCTGTTCATTGTTTTTAATTTGTTCCAGTACTGGAAAATTATCAATCTAATGTTGTTGCACATTTGATAATAGGTCCAATCATAGGATGTTTGTTTCTCATCAGTGTATTTTTCGTCGTCTATTCAATGAAGAAACAAGACAAAGAAAATCAAATAAGGATCAGGAGATTCTTGGAAGACTATACGGCTATGAAGCTCACAAGATATTCGTATGCTGATACTAAGAAAATCACGAACGACTTTAAGGATAAATTAGGCGAAGGAGGTTATGGAAATGTGTTCAAAGGAAAGGTTTCAAACGAAGTATTTGTTGCTGTGAAGCTGTTGCATGATTCCACGGGAAATGGAGACGAATTTATCAATGAAGTAGGAACAATCACTACTACAAAATGGCGAATTTAAACCGCATTTTTTAAAGCGGTTAAACAAAAACAGGTGTAATTTATAAAAATGCGGTGGCATTATCGTAATATTAAAGTGACATGAGAACTATTTACACCGGTTATATAATAACCGGTGTAAATAGTATAATTTTTTACACCGGTTATAAGAAAACCGGTGTTAAAAGTATACTATTTACACCGATTTTTTTATAACCGGTGTAAATAACAAGTGTGTAAAAATCGTACATTTTTTAAAATGCTTAATTTTTTTTACCCAAAATATTACATTTTCTTGGTTGAATCTGGAACCAAATGTTGGTTATCAAATGTATAGTAATATAGTTTTTTATAATGATTTTTCTTAGAAAGTTTGATGTCTAACAAAAATTTAAAATTTCTAAAAATGTTACTTTTATTTTTATTTTTTTGTCATAACTTACTAATATACATTGTTCTCATTATGTCAATAATAATAAGGTAGGGTACGTATCAATTCTACTTAGTTTACACGTTGCCATTGAGTCAATATTAGGTAGGGGTACATCTCAATTCTTGAGGTAGTTTTTGAGGTTTGTAATTTTTTATTTTTAATAAATATAAGTAGTGTTAAAGATAAACTCATAGTAAAAATAATGATAGTAGTAATGTTTTTAACATATAAATTTATTGGTTAATATTTATTATTATTTATTTATTTTATTATGAAGTGAAACTTTGATTAAATATAAGTTCAAATGGAAAATTAGTACAACAAGACGAGTCTTTAGTGTACACTTTGAATTTGATGTAAATTTTTTACACCGGTTATTATTATAACCGGGTTAAGAAGGTTTTTTTACAAATTCTTACACCGGTTATTATTTTAACCGGTGTAAGAAGTTTTGTTACACTGGTTAAATAATAATTGGTTTAAGAAGTTGCTCCTGCACTTGATGATAATGATTATGATATGAGCGTGATGAATCGAGGAGTGGTGGGTTTATCTCATACTGGAACATCTGGTGGAAACAGAGATGAAGACTCACCAATGATCCATCGCAGTTTTGCTAATGAAACGGTTGATGCGCAATTGAAAAATCAGGATCAGTTTGGGGATTTATCTAATACTTCTAGTAAGATAGTTAATACATCCTTAAATTTGAATACTTGGAAATCGCCTCAATATCAGGAGTTGAGAGGGAGTTTAGATATAGATAATCAGAATTCAGTAAAGGTGAATGAAGAATTAACTTCTCAGTCTGCTCTGCGGGTGATGAAGGAGAATAGTAACCTTGTTTTGGTTGCTAACTGCAATGTAAGATATTTCTATGGAAATGTTTGTATTTGTGAATACATCTCAATACATGGATTTAATTGATCTGTTTCCCTAAATTCATCTGATTAGGCAAAATTTGAAGTGGATGTGCAGAAAGAAGCCCAAACGACTCAGTCATCCACTCCGGGTGAGCTACAGTTTGTCTTAACTTTATGTATCTCCAATTGCGTTATAATAATGGCAGTTTTAACTGTCAAGTTAAAATCTAAATGAAACTTTTGTTTGTTGGAATGATTGCTGGATATGTTGTTTTGTTGTTTTCCGTCTGCCTTGATTGTTTATAGTTTCTTATATGATTCTACCTATCAAAAGAATTGATATGCCATTGTTTACATTCCATAACTATCATGTCGGTCATGTTTTCCTTGCAAAATGCATCAACCTTTACACTACTTTTGGTATCTGCTTCAGGTTTACACCCCGTTGGTGGACCAACAGAAGATGCCGACTCTCGGACGATATTTGTTAACAATGTATGGACCTATATCCTTATTCTAAGCATATCCTGATGACTCAGGAACGAGATATTTTGTCTGCTAACTTTAGCTTTCTGTATTAGGTTCATTTTGCAGCCACCAAGGATAGCCTTTCAAGGCACTTCAACAAATCTGGGGAAGTACTAAAAGTGGTAATCTTAATTGACGCCGCAACAGGGCAACCAAAAGGGTAGGCTGTTGTTTTAGTTGCTAGTGCTGCAGGCTTTTCCAGTTATGTGTAGCCTGTGAAGAATATTTTCTCTAAACATGTTGAAAATGCAGGTCAGCTTATATCGAGTGAGTGAGAAATGAGGGTGCAGAAAATGCTTTGTCTCTAGATGGCACTTCATTCATGTCACGTGTTATTATTGTTATTATTTTGTAAGAAGTTTTGTTACACCGGTTAAATAATAACCGGTGTAAGAAGTTGTATTTTTTTACACCAGTTTTTATTTTAACTGGTGTAAGAAGTTAAAAGAAGTTTGTTTTACACCGGTTAAAATAATAACCAGTGTAAGAAGTTTCAATTTTAACATAAAACCCTGGCTAGTACGTCTTCTACCAAAACTCTCTCTCCTGCCCATAATAATACTTCTTGTTATTCTTCCTTATTTATTTAACATACTAGAGATTGTTTTCTATTCCTTGTTCCTCTACTGACGTCTTCTCTTTTACTCTTGCAGGCAAATGCAGCTTTGGACAGATCAGGAAAAACAGATAATATGATTGTCCAGAAAAGTCAAGAGAAATCATATGATATTTCACCTTACCAGTGCTCCGATGATGAAGAAGAAAAAGAAGACGAAGAAAATGTACCAAACAGAAAATTTATCCCATCATGGGCCAGGTGATCAGCTAATATGTCCTTGCAAAGTGATTGGACTTGATAGAGATGATCTAATGATGATTTTCTCTGCCAAAATCTTTTATTATTTATTCTTTCTACTGTCTTTTCTATATGTCGCTTAAACATTGTTAGTTGGGTAACTAATCCATTGTTAAATTTCTTCAATTTATGTTGATAATATTGATGCAATTTGGCTTTTTGAAATGCATTGCATCGCTTGAAATTTTACTAAGTATTGATTGTTCTCTGCAGTAAAAACTGTGTGGCTTTGGTACTACCATTGCAGCAAGGAGTTGAACCTGATGTAATATTTCCTCCAGAAAGCTTTTGCAGAATAGATGAAGGTAATATAGTTGCTTTGAAGGAATTGAATAAATCATATAGTTGTTGCTTAATCAAAGATTATGTTTTTCTTTCTTCAGTTTGTCCTTCTCCGAAAGCCAAAAGAGTCATGAAAATGAAGGGGCAAAAGTAACAGATGTAATATAATTGCTTCTGCTGTTTGCAGTGTTGATTTCACCAGCCAAAGGGAGCAATAAGACATTTTCATCTCCCTCCGGGTTCATTGCAGCCTCCAATTTTTTGTAAAATAACAACAAAATTCATGATCTTTTGTTCTTTTTCTTTCTTGGATTTCGAGTAGGGCAAAATAGTTTCTTGTTCTGTTCTTGATGTTTTTTGTTTAGACAGAATTTCTTGTTCTGTTCTTGTTGCTTTGTGTTTTAGCAAAGTTTCTTGTCCCGTTCTTTATGTTCTGTGTTTTAGCACTGTCATATGGTGCAGAAACCTTAGCGTTTGCTACTTTGAAATCCTGGAGTATCCAAATGGCACTTGTCTTTAGGTGAAAGAAATTTGTTTAGTTAAATTTGGAGATGAAGTATTAGACCTTTTGCCTAGTAGTTCGGTTGCTTGTTTTATGTTTGATGAAAGGCCGAAAAGAGTTTAAATTGGAAATGGAATTTGTTACACCGGTTTAATTTCTTTGACACGTCCATATTCTTCACAAAAGAAAAATTATAAATGAGAAATGTTTTAATTTCTTTAATTATAAAAGAAATATTGAAAACTAATGCATTAATAATATATATATATATTTTATTTAAGTACATATAATGAAGATATTTGTTCATTACATAAAGTGAGAAACTGAAATTGTTATTCATTACATCAAAATAAGAAACTAAGATGTTTATTCATAACATCAAAATAAGTAACTAAAATACTTATTCATTACATTAAAATAAACAACTAAAATACTTATTCTTGGACATTTTCATCACTAATCAAGTGACTAGTATCACCTTCGAGATGATTGACAAAGAAATATATATTATTTGATTCCAAATATTTGGTATTTATTTTCCTCCAAAAAAACATACATTCATATCTTATTCGAGAAGAATTTGAGACATTATAAATAAATATTAATAAAAATATAAATAAATTGCATAATTAAAAATTTACATAAAAGATACAAAATAATAAATTTATGTAATCATATTACACCTTCAGGGTGATAAATAAAATATAATTAAATTGCACCTTCAGGATGTTCAAAATAATATAATATGTTGAGATTCATCATATTAGTATTATCATCATATTTTATTAATAAAGTTTGTCTCAATATTGTGGCATTTTTTTCAATGATGTTTAATAAAGTTTAACGATATTTTTCGTAGTACGACAGGTACGAGTCCAATGATATTCTATACCACATTCGTAGTAACTCTTTTTGCCATTTTTTTTCAATTTCATTAAACCACTTCTGGAGGTTATTTTATTTCTTGTCACCGTAATCATTATTTTGATTATATGATATTTTTATCAAATATACCTTGCTTTTGAAATGACAACCAACTTCAAGTGGTTGAATTTTTCTTCCAAATTAATCCATATGTAATATTCAATATATTATATCCAATAGTACAAATTCATAGTAGAAAATAAATTAATTGAAAATGAAAAGTATTACCATATGAACTTACCAAAATTCCAAACCTATACTTAAAAATTCTTTCAATATGCAATTTGAAATATATGCAACTTGAATTTGATTTGCTCCAATAGTATTATACCACTACTATAAAGTAGAGATATAAATCTTATGTTACAACTACTACTATCAAATATGAAACAAGTATGAAAATGCTAGAAAGATAGAGAGTATTATAGAGCAAAGTAGAATAAAATGTAGTAAGTATTCAACCTCATTTCCCTTTCACATCATTCTCTATTTATAGGCTTGAGGTACCTTGTAACTTACAATGTTCTAAATGAAAATTATAAGAGTTACATAAGTTACATAGGTTACAAAGTAATTGGTGATAATGTGATGATGTTACATGAGTTATAGAAATAATGAGAGATAAAGTGGTAAAACATGGTGTATTTGGATGGACATTCACAATATGTTCATAACAATTCTATGCTTTGTCTCTTGTTTTTTCTTACAAAAGTGTTCGTTTAATTATTAATGTTCCTTCTCCCTCTAATTTATGGAGAAAGACTTGTATAATTTCGAAAAAATATTTCATTCTTTTATAATATTTTTTTAGGATAGTGTAACACTGTAACACAGACTCAAGTATAGTTAGGATAGTATTTTGGTTCAATTAAATTAATGATAGAAAATTCATTTTAAAAGAATAAAATATAATAAAACAGTTGGTTCCAATGACATTAATTCAGTTGAAATAAGAAAGTGTTTTGGAGAAATAGGGATGATTTTCCCTATACATCTATTTAATATATTATGAACACTAAAAACTGTCAAATCAATAAAAAAATAAAAGTGTATTGATATTTTTACATAAAAAAAAAGATACACAAAACTTTAGTGATCTCGTTTATAACATTGTATTACTTACTCAAGTCACGACTTTGATACAACATTTTTAGTTCGGTGGGCTCTAGTACAACTCGTGGAATTTTCCTTCAAAATGAATCTTTTTTCTCCTTAATAATGATACCTGATGTGGCATTATTTGAATATTCCAGATCAGCATGGAAGAGGTCAAGTATGATCCTAACTAATTAACAAGATTCAAGGAGTGTAAAAGTGGAAGCGGTTGAACGGTACTATTCACTACAATTGATATATGTAAATTTCTGATTTTGATTATTCATTCAATTACTGGCTTAAGCATCGGAGTAGAATCCCCGGGGATCACCTCAGGACTTTGCTCCAATGCTATTCTGTTTTACAGATTAAGTTGGTGATTATTGCTGGAGCTCGGTATTCTCCAGGTCGGTTAATCTGCAATATCCCGCAGTGCAGATTTGAGCTTCATCAATTGGAGCCGTCTGTGGGGACCGTACAAAAGGTTCTTATCACAAGATTGCATTTTGGATGGCAAACACAAGATCGAAGTGAGGTGTTACTCAGACCAGTAGGTGAGAGAAAAGAAGGCAATCGTCGCCTTCTCAGCAGGGAGCTCCTGAGAAGGTACAACAAGAGGGGAATAGCATCACCCCTGAAATGATGAAAATATTTGCAGAGCATTATGATAAGATGGAGACTATGGTTAAAGAAGATCGGAAGAAAAAAGAGGATCAGCGGAAAAGCCGGGGAAAGTCACCCCTAGTAATCCAGAGCGAGTCTGATGGGGAGAATGACAGGAGGTCCGAGACTCTGCCTTTTCCTCGAACTGGAGTTGAAGGGAATGTTAATCGAGATTTGGGCAGTAATCCAGGGAAAAGGAGGCCATGGAGAGAAAGCCTGTTACCGCCCCGGTTCAAGTTACCCCAGTTACAGGCTTATACAGGGGATACTGATAGCTTAAAGTCGTATCAGCTCAATTTTACCCTAAACTACTAATGTAGTAGTAGTGAGAGGGATCGTATCCACAGGGAAGGGGATGGTTCAAGAACTCAGAATTTGCTCACAGAATGTCACGGAAGAGATAAAACTAGACACTAACTAGTAAAGAATCAAATGCAACAAATAAAGTGTAAAAACAGGAAGAGAGTGGATGCTCTAGAGTATTTCCACCAGTTGAATGCACATTAGGCCATGATTGCAATGCTCTTGACACACAAGTAAAACAATGAGGAGATCTCTATTGCCCAGGAGGCTAGCTAACACTTAGCATGGCGACCACAGTGTTTTCTATACTTCTCAACATTCCACTTTTCTCATGGCAAGGCCTAAGTAGAATGGATTCAACCCGCAATGCCTCAACTCTCCAAAGTTAGCAAATCTAACATGCAATTCCTAGGAACTCCCATGGCGAGGCCCGACCTAGGTATGAATGCCTTCGTTACTATCTCGGAAAGTTTCTTTAACACTTTTTCCTAAAGTTTCATTCCTTCGAAGTTTCCCATGGCAAGGCCTAAATCTCAGCAATGAATTGATCGGCTAAGACAAGTGTAAAGACTCAGGAAATCACTTTCAAGTTCTCATCTCATGCAATTCTCACAGATATTGGCAAGATCTCACTTCAACTCAGCATGGCGACCACAATCAAAGTTCAATTCATTCAATAACAGTGCGAATTCATGAAACTCAACAAGATTTAATCATTAAAATCACATATGATTTCATCCTTAAGAAATTATGTCAATTACATAGCATTGCATAGTCTAATTATACATTTAACCGGTTGAAACTCTAGAACATGAGAGATCTAGCCATAGAACTTCATTACCAATTCACGATCAACAATTTGGAACTTGAAACAATTCATTTTCAATAAATGGAAAGAGTTTACCAATGAATTCTTCCAAGAGCTTCCATAATTGATATGAGAATCACAATGATCGGAGCAAATCTTTGATCGGAATAGAAGATGGAGCTCAAAAGCTAGAGAGAGAAACTAAAGAGAGAAAGTAGATCTTGCAAATTTTCCAGCTCTCCAGCTCTCAAAAGTTTGTTCCCAAAATGTAAAATCTAACTAATGGATGAAAAATAATAGTCTCCGGGATCCTTTTACATATTAGCTACATCTCCTATATATAGAGCTATGAAAATGTAACTAATACGCTACCGTAAATTATATAAAGTATTACAAGAATGCCCTTGAATGGAGAAAACCAAAAATCAGCCCAAAAAAAATAAAAATTCCAAGTTTTAAGAAATATTCAGCACTCCAGCGCCTTTGGGCCAAAAATCCAGCGCTTTTCGTCGCTGTCTCACGCCTTCAGGCCATTATATAGCGCGCCTTCAAGGAAGCTCTGCGCCTTCAGGCCACGAGAAATCACGCCTCCAGACTGTCATGCAATTCTCTTGCAAGTTCAGCTTTTTTGCGCCTTTACTTCCTGGACAGATCGCGCCTTCAAGTTGCCAGCTCCCACTTCTCCTTCTTGTACTCAGCTCTTGCGCGCCTTCTAGCCAATCACTTCCACGCCTTCCCTGCATCACCTGTGCACACAACCAACGGAACAACACTTAGTCATTTTTCATGCTAACCAGAAAATAAAAAACACCCGAAGCAATTGTTGGCGAGACCTCGCGGCGAGGTCTCGCCGTGTTGTGTGTGTGTGTGGCGAGACCTCTTCGCGAGGTCTTGTCGTGAAAAGCTTTTGCCGGCGAGGTCTCGCGGCGAGACCTAGCCATGTAATGGGTTTGCGGGCGAGTGTGTGAGTGTGATTCTAGTGTGGTGAATGTGAGAATTGTGAATAATGTGGAGTGAAGTGAATATATGAAATGGGTGAATGATGAATGAAAACCAAGAGTGAATTATGATGTTTGTGAGTTGTGTGCTAAATGTGTGTAGATACATATGAAAAATCATGAATGGAATGCAAATGTATGTGTTGTGCATATGTCTTGTAGTGTGAAATTTATGCTCAAGAATTGTAATGAAATGCAAATAGAAATGTTGTGTGCAAATGTGTGAGGAATGAAATAAGCGGTGTGAGTGTGTGAGCATGCAGCGAGGTCACCTCGCCGCATGATGTGCGTGCATGAGTGGTGTTTAGTGTAGTGCATGTGTGCAAGTGAAGTTGTGCTATGTGCGAGTGAGGCTGTGCATGTGTGCGAGAGTGATGTGCGAGGTGTGCGGAGTGAGTGCGAGAGAGTAGTGTGCATGTGTGCGAGTGTTGTGCGGGAGTGTTGTGCGGCGAGGTGACCTCGCCGCACATCGTGTGCGTGCTTGTGTGCGCATGAGTGTTGCGGCGAGGTGACCTCGCCGCATGTGAGGTGTGTGCGAGTATGTGTGAGGAAGAGTGTGCAAGTTGCTGTGCAAGTGTGCAGGTGAAGCTGTGCAAGAGTGTTGAGTGAAGTGAGTGCCCGTGAGGTGTTTGTGAAAATGCTCGTGAAATCTTTGTGAGTGCTTAGTGTGTGATGACACCATTTCAGAACAACAAGCAACTTCCAAGCAACATTCGTGTGTCTTAACATCTGAATTGAGCTCGATGGTAAACATAAGCGTTCTAGGGCTATCTCATGGCTTTACAATGGATCAAGAATCACCTTAAATGGATGTCTGTAGCTCAAGTTATTAACAATCTACCAAATTGTGGCAATATGAACTTCATAACTAAATTCTGAAGTAGCAATCATCACGATGCTTTCGATTGTCATATTTGCACACAGAATTAGAAGAAAGTTAAAACATAAGAAATGAAGTACACTCAAAGAGCTTTCCAGAACATCCAAGAACTCTTCATTTGGATAAGAATTGAAAGAGTTATACACAAATGATATTGCATATCAAAACTGTCCAAACCCTAATTTGGCCATATATGTACTTTTGATTTCTCAATTCTCAACCTCTACACTTTACTTTGCATTTACCATCATTTTCATACGTTTTGCACCATTTCTTCATTATCAGCTAGCTCATCTCAAATATGCACAATACACATAAAGCACCACACAATCACATGAAAATTAAAGCAAAAGCCAAGTAAATTAACACATATAAGTTGGTATAAAACCAACTTATCAAATTCCCCCACACTTGAACTTTTGCTTGTCCTCAAGCAAACTCACACAAAATATCATTTAAACTCAATCACAACAACATGCCATACTCACATCATGCTTTGAACTCTTGATAGAAACAACTTTCCTTTCCATTTCAACTTAATTCACACTAACTTGATTCTAAGCAAATTGCACACTCAAAACTCATTTTCATCACCCGTATCTAACACATTGTTCATCCATCCACAATGGCCACATCCTAGTTCATCAAAACATTTTTCCACACAAAAATTCATTCCAAGATTTCTGGCACCAAGACTTCAGACTTCAGCACAAATTATCAACTAAAGCACAATGAATAAAGACCAACATGCCACGCGTGCAAGTGTGTGCTGAGGAACATGCATTTCATCTATTCCATTGCTATACACCATCTAGTTGTCTCACTTATTCAATACAAGCCCATCTCCTTAGCCACTCTCATGAACATGCAGTCACAAGATCCATGGTATCCTATGAGCACACAGCTCTATGGGACATTGCCCTTATTAAGCACATTAGTGCATTATTGATACTCATTGGTACCATTTGCCTGGGTATTTTGGCTGTTTTTTCCCTTTAATCATTTGCCAGGTTCTTGTGGCTTTTTCCTTCCCAGATGCCAAAAGGCTTTTTCTTCCATGTCATCTCTTATGCATGCACATGTTCATAAGAGTTTCAAGCTGATTAACATGCACGAACTATGGAAACATCCAGACAAATGCATAACAAGAAGAGTAAGCTTCCATATACATACCTCCTGTGTCATTTAGTTTTGCATGGCATATCTATCTTACCTTAACATCGGGCTTTAGCCAGCAAAATGTACCAATTTCCTCAAACTTAGGACCAGAAACAAAAAATTTTCACATGCAAGCTCAAAAAGAGTAAAATGATAAACTTGAATTAAGCCAAAGTGAACTAAGAACAAAGTTTCAAATACATGTGTGATATTAACTTTATATTCCACACACTCAAACTTTTGTCACCCTCCTCAACACACACCAACACTAACACCATATTCCATTGACACACAACACAACTCGTGCTCACCAAAGCCATCACTTATTCACAAAGTTCAAAAAATTCACCAAAAACATTCAAGATGAAAATTTGCACTACATTTGCACAAAAAATGAAAAACACAACATATACCAAGTATAATATGCAAAAACTCAAAATAACACAGCAAAACTTAAAAGTAACATACTTTGCATCACATAGCACAAAAGAAATTTCCATAACAAAAAGTAAGCATATCAGGTCCAAAAAAAAAACATAAATCATAGCAAACATTCCCTCCTCCACACTTAAAACTTACATTGTCCTCAATGTAATGTAAAAAGATAGGTTTAGGAGCTCCCTGGTATATCATGAAATCCAAAGTTTGCTTGGTGGAGTCTATTTATCCACAGTTCCTTAGTTCCTTCTTTGAATGAGAAGACATCCTACACATGGAGAATCAAAGCTTATTAGGAATTACTCACTCAAGCACACAACATGTTGGTGCAAAGTAGACATGTCATAGAACTATTATGCAAGCAACGTGTCACACCAAGACTAGGAGTCATGGTGGTGTAAAATTAGACAACTATTAACACTAAAGGAATAAGCACAATCACGCTTGAAATGTAGATAAAATGCATAAGTGTATTGTGGGATTGGTTCATGACTCCACTCCCCCACACTTAGCCTCATGTGTGCATGGCTTATACCCCTTGCAATTTCCTTCATGTGCATGCCCCTACAACATGAGTGGCATTAGGAAGCATAATCAAAATGTAAAACAACATAAAGAACAAATTCAAAAATACTTTCTAGAATGCAATAGGTGAAAGAAGTAATTCTGGATTTTATTAGTCTCCAGCTAGACTTTATTCATTAAGCTTTCTCCCTCAAGATTCGGAATATCCTTCTTTATACCAGAAAAATGCTCTTTCAAAAACACTCTTTCTTCTCTTGTAAGGCACTTGAGGAATATTTTTAAGGAGGTGCTTAAGCTCATATACATGGGGAGCAACCTCTACAAATTTCACTTTGAACCACTGAGGCTCTCCCATTGTAGGCACCTCTTCCTCTCCATTCACCACACTAGGCTCCCCTATAGAAGGCAACTCATTCACTTCTTCCACTACACTAGGCTCTCTAATCCTGCAAGGCTCAACCAAGGCTTATACATCCATGGTCTCAACAAATGTATCAGTAAGCTCATAACCACCAGTAAGTTCAAAAATGGATTCATCAACAAAGCAATTTTCCACCATGTTAGCAATGTCATTCAAAATTGGCACATCTTCATCGTCTAAACTAACATAGGGAAATTCTTGAGTCTTTTCTTTGTCAACCACACAAAAAGCATTAGCATCAATTAACAAGGGTATCTCATTCTGCATTTCTTGTGAGTCACCATTTAGGCACGTAGATTCAATCACCATTTCAAGAATTGGTGCTTCAACAAGAGTTTCAAGCAATGTGTTGACATTCTCATTAGCCATTAAAACATTATCTTCATTCATGATATCACAATGATCATTAAGAAGTGTCTCTGTACAATTCACAAAGCTATCAAGAGGAGAAGACTCTAATGAATGGCATTCAACATCATCTGACTCATGAAATTCCATAAAATTAATGCAAGACTCAGAATTTGACATATTTTCCATCTTGTCACTAAGAGACCACCAAACTTTAATTTCCTCTGTAATAAGTTCATCACAGGGGACATCATCCTCAATAAAAGAACAGCTTAAATTTGACTCATGCAACAAAGGTTCATCAATAATGCATTTTTGTGAGAAAACCTCAATATTTGTAGATTCCACCTCCCAAGGATTCTTTTCACCCCATACAACATTAGCTTGCATTTCAAAATGATATTCCTCAGGAGTTGGTATTCTAGCAATTAGAGGTGTACCTTGTGAATAGTATTGTGCATATTGAATTGGTGTCTCAATTTGTTCCCATAGGTTGTTCATTAAAGCATTGATTCGATCGAGTATTTGTTGTCGCCCTTTAAGCTCCTCTTCCAGTTGAGCCAACCTTGTTTCACTTCTATCAAATCTCTCCAAAACTTGAGACAACATGTTTTCCATTTTTGCCTCTTCTCTGAGATAACACTCATTGTTTTGTTGTTGATTATGCCATTGTTCTCCTTTTTGTAGACCTCTATCAAGTTTTTCCAGAAGTTGAGAAAACATGTATTCCACAGAGAGCTCTTGTGTCCTAATGTGGTGTGAGTTGTTGCTTTGTGCTTGATTTTTCCAATGCCTTTCATATGGTGGTGGAGAGAAGTCCTCGTACCATCTAGACATGCTTGGGTACTTGTGCAATACTCAATTACAGTGAACTCCAATGTCCTGCACTTGACACAAATACACCAAAGCATACAACAAAACACGAAAACTACAAAATGCAACAAAAGTTACCAAAATGAAAAAAAAATAACAAGACTACTAAACTACACAAGAAAAGAAAACAGAGCAAATCAAAATTCAAGAAACCGTGCCTTCCCCGGCAACGGCGCCAAAAATTGATAGCTTAAAGTCGTATCAGCTCAATTTTACCCTAAACTACTAATGTAGTAGTAGTGAGAGGGATCGTATCCATAGGGAAGAGGATGGTTCAAGAACTCAGAATTTGCTCACAGAATGTCACGGAAGAGATAAAACTAGACACTAACTAGTAAAGAATCAAATGCAACAAATAAAGTGTAAAAACAGGAAGAGAGTGGATGCTCTAGAGTATTTCCACCAGTTGAATACACATTAGGCCATGATTGCAATGCTCTTGACACACAAGTAAAACAATGAGGAGATCTCTATTGCCCAGGAGGCTAGCTAACACTTAGCATGGCGACCACAGTGTTTTCTATACTCCTCAACATTCCACTTTTCCCATGGCAAGGCCTAAGTAGAATGGATTCAACCCGCAATGCCTCAACTCTCCAAAGTTAGCAAATCTAACATGCAATTCCTAGGAACTCCCATGGCGAGGCCCGACCTAGGTATGAATGCCTTCGTTGCTATCTCGGAAAGTTTCTTTAACACTTTTTCATAAAGTTTCATTCCTTCGAAGTTTCCCATGGCAAGGCCTAAATCTCAGTAATGAATTGATCTGCTAAGACAAGTGTAAAGACTCAGGAAATCACTTTCAAGTTCTCATCTCATGCAATTCTCACAGATATTGGCAAGATCTCACTTCAACTCAGCATGGCGACCACAATCAAAGTTCAATTCATTCAATAACAGTGCGAATTCATGAAACTCAACAAGATTTAATCATTAAAATCACATATGATTTCATCCTTAAGAAATTATGTCAATTACATAGCATTGCATAGTCTAATTATATATTTAACCGGTTGAAACTCTAGAACATGAGAGATCTAGCCATAGAACTTCATTACCAATTCACGATCAACAATTTGGAACTTGAAACAATTCATTTTCAATAAATGGAAAGAGTTTACCAATGAATTCTTCCAAGAGCTTCCATAATTGATATGAGAATCACAATGATCGGAGCAAATCTTTGATCGGAATAGAAGATGGAGCTCAAAAGCTAGAGAGAGAAAGTAGATCTTGCAAATTTTCCAGCCCTTTAGCTCTCAAAAGTTTGTTCCCAAAATGTAAAATCTAACTAATGGATGAAAAATAATAGTCTCCGGGATCCTTTTTTATATTAGCTACATCTCCTATATATAGAGCTATGAAAATGTAACTAATACACTACCGTAAATTATCTAAAGTATTACAAGAGTGCCCTTGAATGGAGAAAACCAAAAATCAGACCAAAGAAATAAAAATTCCAAGTTTTAAGAAATATTCAGCACTCCAGCGCATTTGGGCCAAAAATCTAGCGCTTTCCGTCGCTGTCTCACGCCTTCAGGCCATTATGTAGCACGCCTTCAAGGAAGCTCTGCGCCTTCAGGCCACGAGAAATCACGCCTCTAGACTGTCATGCAATTCTCTTGCAAGTTCAGCTTTTTCGCGCAATTACTTCCTGGACAGATCGCGCCTTCAAGCTGCCAGCTCCCACTTCACCTTCTTGTACTCAGCTCTTGCGCGCCTTCTAGCTAATCACTTCCACGCCTTCCCTGCATCACCTGTGCACACAACCAACGGAACAACACTTAGTCATTTTTCATGCTAACCAGAAAATAAAAAACACCCAAAGCAATTGTTGGCGAGACCTCGCGGCGAGGTCTCGCCGTGTTGTGTGTGTGTGTGGCGAGACCTCGCCGCGAGGTCTCGCCGTGAAAAGCTTTTGCCGGGGAGGTCTCGCGGCGAGACCTCGCCATGTAATGGGTTTGCGGGCGAGTGTGTGAGTGTGATTCTAGTGTGGTGAATGTGAGAATTGTGAATAATGTGGAGTGAAGTGAATATATGAAATGGGTGAATGATGAATGAAAACCAAGAGTGAATTATGATGTTTGTGAGTTGTGTGCTAAATGTGTGTAGATACATATGAAAAATCATGAATGGAATGCAAATGTATGTGTTGTGCATATGTCTTGTAGTGTGAAATTTATGCTCAAGAATTGTAATGAAATGCAAATGGAAATGTTGTGTGCTAATGTGTGAGGAATGAAATAAGTGGTGTGAGTGTGCGAGCATGCGGCGAGGTCACCTCGCCGCATGATGTGCGTGCATGAGTGGTGTTTAGTATAGTGCATGTGTGCAAGTGTAGTTGTGCTATGTGCGAGTGAGGCTGTGCATGTGTGCGAGAGTGATGTGCGAGGTGTGCGGAGTGAGTGCGAGAGAGTAGTGTGCATGTGTGCGAGTGTTGTGCGGGAGTGTAGTGCGGCGAGGTGACCTCGCCGCACATCGTGTGCGTGCTTGTGTGCGCATAGGTGTGTGCGAGTGTGTGCGAGGAAGAGTGTGCAAGTTGCTGTGCGAGTGTGCAGGTGAAGCTGTGCAAGAGTGTAGAGTGAAGTGAGTGCCCGTGAGGTGTTTGTGAAAATGCTCGTGAACTCTTTGTGAGTGCTTAGTGTGTGATGACACCATTTCAGAACAACAAGCAACTTCCAAGCAACATTCGTGTGTCTTAACATCTGAATTGAGCTCGATGGTAAACATAAGAGTTCTAGGGCTATCTCATGGCTTTACAATGGATCACGAATCACGTTAATTGGATGTCTGTAGCTCAAGTTATTAACAATCTACCAAACTGTGGCAATATGAACTTCATAACTAAATTCTGAAGTAGCAATCATCAAGATGATTTCGATTCTCATATTTACACACAGAATTAGAAGAACGTTAAAACATAAGAAATGAAGTACACTCAAAAAGCTTTCCAGAACATCCAAGAACGCTTCATTTGGATAAGAATTGAAAGAGTTATACACAAATGATATTGCATATCAAAACTGTCCAAACCCTAATTTGGCCATATATGTACTTTTGATTTCTCAATTCTCAACCTCTACACTTTACTTTGCATTTACCATCATTTTCATACGTTTTGCACCATTTCTTTATTATCAGCTAGCTCATCTCAAATATGCACAATACACATAAAATACCACACAATCACATGAAAATCAAAGCAAAAGCCAAGTAAATTAACACATATAAGTTGGTATAAAACCAACTTATCAGATACTGATCCGAATGATCATATTCATCATTTTGAATCTACAATGGATTTCTTAAAAGCCTCAAAGGAGACAAAGTGCCAGGCTTTTTCCTACTACTCTGGAAGGGAAAGCTCGCCTTTGGTATGAAGGTTTAAGGCCAAGGAGTATAGATTCTTTTTCTCAACTCTGTGACCTTTTCTTTAACCGTTTTTTACAACGGAAGAAGTTTGATAAATCCACGGCAGAGTTATTTAACCTTCGTCCGGGAGATAATGAATCCCTTCGGAATTACATGGGAAGATTTAATGACGAAAGTTTGCAAGTGAAAAACTGCTCTGAGGATGTTTTGGTGGGGGCATTCCTTAATGGATTACGACCCGGACGTTTTTATACCATGATGGCTACTGAGCCACCAGGTGATATGGAAGAATTGATGGACCGGGTTAAGAAATATGATAAGGGAGAAGAGGCTGACCAGAAGAAAAAAGACAATGATAAGCGGGGCGTGAGAACTCGTGATGAAGGAAATAGGGGTTCAGCACCAGGTGGGCGATTAAAGGTGTTCGATCACCTCAACCCCTCACGTCGTATTACTGAGCCAACAATAAGGGACAGAATAACAACTCCCCTCAGCCGAACTCGGACAGAAATCTTAGCCATTGTTGGCAGACAGGGTATCTTGAAGTCCCCTGCAAAGATGAATGCCCCAAACCATAAAAGGAACAGAGATCTCTTCTGTAATTTCCATCAGCAGCACGGACATGATACAGAGGATTGCACCGACCTGAAGAAAGAAATTGATGATTGTGTTCGTGAAGGATACCTGCAGGAGTTTGTTAAAACAACATATAAGGTATCCCGGAGAGGCCGATCTGCTGAAAGGCGCTCACCTTACCGATCTCAAATGGGAAGGAATGTTGCTGAAAATGTCGATAAGCGTCAGCGCCCTAATAATTATCCTCCAGCTCGGGATGTTACTGGTGAGGTTCATGCTATTCTTGGAAGATTAGAAGGGGAAGAAAGTAATTCTGTGCGTAAAAACAGGTGCAAAAGAATTCCCGAGCAGGAACCTATAGGAAAGAGGTTTAAACCTTCAAAGACTATTACCTTTTCTGAAGAAGATGCTGTACCAACAAAATTCCCACACTCGGATGCTTTAATAATAAAATCAAATATTGCCAACAAGTTGGTTCACTGGGTTTATATAGATGATGGGAGCTCGGTAGATATTTTATATATTAATGCATTTGAACAATTGGAGGTAGATCCTAAATACCTCCGACGGAGCCCAACTCCGTTGGTGGGATTTTCTGGGGAAGCTGTTCAGCCTATGGGGATTATGACATTGCCGGTTACTATAGGCGAATACCCGAGGAGCAGAACAGTGTATACAGATTTTGCAGTGCTGAATTCACCATCCCTGTACAACGTTATAATATGCCGACCTACCATGGTGAAGTTGAAAGCCATCTGGTCACCTTACCACTTGGTGATGAAATTCCCCACCACTGGAGGAGTAGCAACAATAAGGGGGGATCAAGAAGCAGCTAGGAGATGTTATATGGTGGCTATGAGAGGGAAGAATCATCCAGCTCGGGACATCCGGATGAATTGCGTACAGGGGAAGACTGGGATAAAGGGCCCGATGAAGGTACGGGAACAGTATCCCGTGAAAAGCGTGGATTTCGATTTCAATGATGAGGAAATATTAAAGATTCAAATTGATTGTGCCCAACCTGAGAGGACAATTCAGATCAGTAAGAACATCTCTGAAGGTGTTCAACGTAGTTTATTAAAACTTCTCAAGGAGTACAGGGATATCTTTGCTTGGGACCCAAAGGAGATGGGTGGAGTCTCTCCTAAATTGATAACCCATTCGTTGAACATTCATGAAGATACAAAACCAGTGCAGCAGAAGAAGAGAACTTTTGCCCCTGAACGTAAGCAAGTTACTCAACAAGAGGTTAGTAAATTGTTGGAGGTCGGGATCCTTGGGGAGGTTAAATACACGACCTGGATAGCAAATCCTGTGATGGTCAGAAAAGTTGATAGTGGATGGCGGATGTGTATTGACTTTACAGATTTAAACCGAGCTAGCCCGAAGGATTGCTATCGTTTACCATCCATTGATCAAATCATCAATGCTATTGTGGGTTTCGGGATGTTGAGTTTCTTAGATGCTTACAAAGGATACCACCAGATCCTAATGAATCCAGAAGACGCTGAAAAAACAGCATTTTTGACCGATCAAGGGATTTTCTATTATAAGAAGATGCCATTTGGACTGAAAAATGCCGAGGCCACATACCATCTCCTGGTGAATCAGATTTTCCAAAAACAGATAAGTCGGAATCTGGAGGTGTACATAGACGATATGGTGATCAAAAGTAAAGCAGAAAAAAGCATGTTAGACGATTTGAAGGAGACGTTCACAACACTTCGGCAAGTCGGGTTAAAGCTTAATCCAGAGAAGTGTGTTTTCGAAGTTAACTCTGGGAAATTTCTTGGGTTTATGGTGTCAAAAAGGGGAATCGAGGCTAATCCCAAGAAGTTATAAGCCATAATAGCAATGGAAGCTCCCAAGAATGTAAAGGAAGTGCAGAAATTAACCGGGTGCATGGCAGCTATGAATAGGTTCTTGTCCCGAGCTGCAGATAGAGGCTTACCGTTCTTTAAGCTCTTGAAATCTGCCAAAGATTTTAAGTGGGATGAGGAGTGTCAGCAGCATTTCGAGGCATTAAAAGAGCATCTGAAACAGTTGCCTACTCTATCTGTCCCAACATCCGGCGAGCAGCTATTCCTATATTTGGCTGTGTCAGAATTCACAATTAGTGCAGTACTGGTAAGGGAAGATGAAGGGATACAGAAGCCTGTTTATTTTGTGAGTAAAGCTCTGCATGGAGCCGAGCAAAGATATCCAGAAGTGGAGAAATTGGTAATGTCCTTAGTTTTTGCAGCACGGAGATTGAGGCCATATTTACAAGGACATCCAATCTATGTTTTGACAGATCAACCTATCAGATAGATTCTATACAGACCAGAAGCTTCAGGTCGGTTGACTAAGTGGGCCGTTGAGTTTGGAGAGTATGACATCAGCTTCAAGCCGCGAACCGCGATAAAGGGCCAGGCTCTAGCAAATTTCATTGCTGAGATGCCGCGAAAAAAAGAAGGAGTAGGGACACTCGCAGTAGAAGCTGTACAGCCTAAAGCAGACAAAGAATGGCAATTGTTTGTTGATGGAGCTTCAGCTGGAGAAGGAGCAGGAGCTGGTTTAGTACTAGTAAGTCCTGAAGGTAATGAATTAGCATATGCTCTGAAGTTTGAATTTATTGCCTCTAACAATGAATCAGAGTACGAGGCACAAATTACTGGGCTAAAGTTAGTACTTTCAGTAGGAGCTCGACACATAAGAGCTCACAGTGATTCCCAGTTAGTGGTGGAACAATTATCTGGGAAGTATGCTACCAAGGATACAATGATGAAGAAGTATTTGGGTATAGTACAGAATTTAATGAAGAAATTTGAAAGTTTCCACATGGAAAAGATATCCCGATCTCAAAATCGCTGAGCTGACGCACTGAGTAAGCTTGCTTCATCCACTTCATCGTATTTGAATAAGCAGGTATGGGTAGAGACACTTCCTGGACGAAGTATTGTTGCAAACGAGGTGATGAGTGTTGAAAGTGCTGAGAATTGGATGACCTCGATCTATAGTTTCCTGAGGTCGAGAAATCTGCCCGACGACAAAGTAGCAGCTCGGCGGATTCGCATGCGAGCAGCTCGGTATGTCATAGAAGGTTATGTCTTATACAAGAAAGGGTATTTGAAACCATTATTGAGGTGTGTGGACTCCGAGCAGGCTCATTACGTACTTTATGAGATTCATGAAGGAATATGTGGGTCACATGTGGGATCTAGAATGTTGGCAAAGAAGGCACTCCTGCTTGGATACTTTTGGCCGACCATGTTTGAGGACGCTGCCCAATTAGTAAGAACATGTGAGAACTGCCAAAGATATGCCATAAGAACACATGATCCCAAGGTTCCGTTACAGTCTTCTGTATCTGTTTGGCCGTTTTATCAATGGGGTGTAGATCTTCTCGGGCCTTTTCCAAAAGCACGAGGTCGGTATAAACATTTCATTGTAGCCGTTGACTATTTTACCAAGTGGGTCGAGGCAGAGCCTTTAGTACATATCTCGGGAAAAAATGTTTTTAATTTTTTCTGGAAAAATATCCTTTGTCGATATGGGATTCCCGGAGTGGTTGTATCTGATAATGGCAGGCAATTTGCAGAAGAGCCGTTTAAGTCTTGGTGCTATTCACTTGGAATTCAACAGAAATTTACTTCCGTGGCACATCCGCAGACTAATGGTCAGGCAGAAGTATCTAACCGAATACTATTGCAAGGCTTAAAAACGCGCCTAGGACGATCTAGTGGAGATTGGGTTGAGCAATTGCCGATGGTGTTGTGGTCATATCGAACTACACCAAGAACTGCTACTGGTGAAACTCCCTATAATCTCACTTATGGTACTGAAGCCGTACTTCCCCCGAAAATTGGATTGCCGAGTCCCCGAGTTCTGTTTTTCCGAGAAGGAGAAAATCAGGAAGAACTTCAAACAAATCTTGATCTTTTAGAGGAAAGGAGAATGTGCGCCCAACTAAGGGATGCTAAGTACAAAGAAGGTGCAGCTCGGTTTTATAACAGAAGGCTGAAAACCCAGCAGTATAACATCGGTGATCTAGTATTACGAAATGTTGAAGCCAGTAGATTTGGAAAAACTGGAAAGCTCGATCCCACATGGGAAGGGCCTTATAAGATTGAATATGTGTCCCCAACAGGTTATTGTAGACTCTCTCATTTAGATGGAAGGGTTATTCCAAGAACATGGAATTTCCAAAATTTGAGGAAGTACTATTAGTTTGAGAAATTTCAAAGTGCTACGAGCTCGGTTGTTTTTTGTTTATCATTCATTTCAAATAATGTAATGAATTGGGTTCTATTGAATAAAATATATTCTGGTGATGAATTCCGGAGGAAATTGATCCCAGTGAAAAGTCCAGATATTTACTTTGCAAATTCTGGGAAAATAATTTCTATGAAAAGCAAGTCTTATAAAATCCCGAGCTCAAAAGCTCAGGAAGAGAAATAATTTACTCTGCAAATTCTGGGAAAATAATTTCTAAGAAAAGCAAGTCTTATAAAATCCCGAGCTCAAAAGCTCAGGAAGAGAAATAATTTACTTTGCAAATTCTGGGAAAATAATTTCTATGAAAAGCAAGTTTTATAAAATCCCGAGCTCAAAAGCTCAGGAAGAGAAATAATTTACTCTGCAAATTCTGGGAAAATAATTTCTAAGAAAAGCAAGTCTTATAAAATCCCAAGCTCAAAAGCTCAGGAAGAGAAGTAGTTCATTTTGCAAATTTCTGGAAAAAATTTCCAGAAAAAGCAAGTCATGTGAAATTCTGAGATAAAATATCTAAAGAAAAAACAAGACATTCATATGAAGGCTTGATAGCGAAATGTTGAGGCAACAAAGTATTCATCTTGAGAAATCAAATTTCCTTAAATAAACTATTCGGGAAAATTAGGGAGCAAAATCCAACAAAGTTCAGAAGATGGAATTAAAATCCATCATCATCCAAAATAATATCTAAAAAGCATTAAACATTCCAGGTTACAAGAAGAAGTCATCCAGATTGGCCATTATCTTTCTCTTTGTCCAGCTCGATAGGATCCACCTCGGGAGTCTCGGAAATAGGAGTTGAAGGAATGAACTAGTTCATGGAGAATCCGAGCTCCCCACCAGTTATCTCTTTGAAAACAGCATTGACTTTTTCTCCCGCTTCAGCGTCAAAACCCAACTCTTCCAAGCTCTTTTCCTGGATGTGAGCTTGCTGGAGAACCTTGATCGCTTCATTATACCCAAGTCGAGCCACTGGAATGTTCATTTTGGCAGCCATGTCAGCAAATTCCTGTGATTTTAAGAAATTCTCTACTACTCGGTTTATTCTTTCCTCCTTGTGGAATTTATATTTGCGCTCCATACTATGGAAATGCCTTTCCCAAACCAGAATAGAAGAACTAAGCTTTTCATTTCTAGAATGGAGGTCAACAGATTTCTTTTGTTCAGATTCCAAGCTGGAGGTGAGTTTCTGAACCACAGACTGGAGCTCTTTGGATTTCCCTTGCTCGTTTCCTAACTTCGAGTTAAGTTCTTGAATTTGAGATTGGAAGCCTTCAATTTTCTGTTCTTCGATTTCCAAGTGCGATTTAACTGTGGACAATTCTTGTCTAGCCTGAGATTCCGTATTCTCTAGCTGCCGTGCTTTTTCTTCCAGAGCCAAGATTCTGTCCTCGAGTTCAGTTTCCTCTTTCCTATTTTCTTCTAGCTCAGCACGAAGGGTGGATGAACCCTCTGAGGAGCGAATGACCTCTATGGCTCTAGTAGATATGGCCGCACTCTATGCAGAAAGATAAAAATAGAGTGAGTATAAGTTAGATAGAAAGGGATGAAGTAAAGAGAAGGGCACTTAGTGATATACCTGAGCAGCATATAGAGCCATGACGTTGATCAGGTTCTCGTTGTCCAGTTGCCTCAATGAATCCAAATCCCGAGGTAGAACTCCTTCACCCAGCCACTGATAAGCTAATGCTGGGGTGAGTACTCGGGAATTTCGATTCAAGCCCCAGCTCGGGCAAAATTGGTCCCTGGGGTGCGTAACTGGAACATAAGAGATAGGCAATCTGGTGGGATTGATTTGAGATAAGAATCCAAACTCGGAATCCTGAGAAAAGTTAAAAGGTACAGTAGAAAAGGTAGGAGTTGGAATAGATGTTGTTGTTCCAAGTGGTATGTCTTGGCTCGCATCCTGCTGAGTTGAGGTCGGTGCAACTGGAGTAGCTGTTCTCTTGCTTGGTGGAACATCTTGTACAATTAAGGTCGGTGTGTTCCTCTTAGAGCCTCTGGTCTTTTTCTCCTTATCCTTAGGTAGCGGAGTCAAACCCGAGCTGACAACCTTAGCAGAAGCAGGAGGTGGAGTGGAAGCGTTTAAAGGCAGCAGCATCCTCAGCAGAACTTGCTGGTGGAGTGGAAGCACCCGGGCTGGAGGTGCCCGAGGAAGGAACAATAACAGTGGTTTTAGTTATTCCCGACCTAATCAGCTGTGCAATGTCCATTACTGAAATAAGAGTAGATATCAGAAAAGGAAAATATCAGGGTAAATTCTTAAAAGTTCTGGAAAGGAAGAATGAGATACTTACATTCAACTCCGAATTTATCCTTGGAACCTTTATATTTAGAGTCAAGTATGGCAGGACTTAACCCGCCTTGAATCAAGATTCTCTCAGATAGTCGGGTCACATCTAAAACAACTCCTAAAGATTCTAGTATTTGCTCTCCACTTGTGCTAGAGGATTTTTTGGGCTGCCTGTCAATTATGCTACTGACAACTTTCCAGGGGTGATTTTGGGTAAGAAATTCTGAGTGAATGTAAAAGAATCGTTTCTTCCAGTGGTGAATAGAGCTGGGAAAATTTTGTAAAAAGGGAACTGAGTTAGGACGTCGGTTAAAATAAAACCATCCTAGCTCGTTAGGGACCGTTTTTAAAGAGAAAAAACGTCGGAACAGAGAAAGGTTGTAAGTTAATTTATAGTGTATACAGAGCAATTCGAAACACACAATTGTTTTGATGGAATTTGGGGTGAGCTGACTCAAATTCACCTTGTAATGGTCTAAAGTATCTGAAAGCAAACTAGAGATAGGAATTCTGAGACCAGCTTGGATTTGATGTTCATATAAGGTTATGAAACCCGGAGGGGGGTGCGTAGCTCGGTCATCTCTAGATGGGGCTTTAACAGGAAAATTTTCTGGAATGAAGTATTTTGTTAGTATCTGATCAATATTTTTCCTACTCAAAGTGGAGGAAATAGAGTTTGCAAGAACCCCCTCAGTTATATCTTCAACATCTTCATTATTTGGCTTAGAAATTTCTATTTCGCTGCTCTGTTCCAGTACAGCTGGTTCAGAGGTTTCCGCTTCGCCAACTTTGGCCATAACAGTATTCGAAGGATTAGTTTTAAAAGATTGCCTAAGTGACCTTCTAAGAGGGGTTGTTAACTTAGAAGAAATTGGGGACTCGCCGGTGACTGGAGGTGGAACACTGTGAATAGAGGGTGAGGGATTTTTCTCGCCTATGGATTCTAAACTGACATTTACCGAGGCGGTCTGAGAACTGGAAGGTTCGACGTAAGGAGCAGAGCTAATTGGTTCAGATGAATTAGAAGGATCTCCAGAAGACATACCTGGTAGCGGAGGTAGATTTGCAGAAAATTTTGGAGACGGTGAAGGGAAAACCCAAGTACTCAGTTCAATTTGTGCGGAAGCAAATGAGGAAGCTGTTTTCTTTGAGTGCCTAAAGTTGAGTTGTGTTCGAAGAAGGAGAACGTAAAAATAGGGATTAGATTAAGCTCAAATTGAAAAGGGGAGTTTTGAATAATCGACAGCTATTTCAAGTAATGTATACGTTATCAAGATAATGATTGCTTTAGAATGAAACCGCGTGCAAATTAATGATTAGAGATTTAGTTCTTCAAAATCGAGGCATTGATTCCTGAGTTATGATTTAAAATCATCTTTCATGATATCGAAGCATCAGTGTTTGTTTAAAAGTCCAAGAGAACCAGCTCGGGAATATTTATATGCAATCGTCAAGTCGGGATAAAGATGTTTATACCGACTTGAGGAGGTATTGATGTGGCATTATTTGAATATTCCAGATCAGCATGGAAGAGGTCAAGTATGATCCTAACTAATTAACGAGATTCAAGGAGTGTAAAAGTGGAAGCGGTTGAACTGTACTATTCTCTACAATTGATATATGTAAATTTCTGATTATGATTATTCATTCAATTACTGACTTAAGCATCAAAGTAGAATCCCCGGGGATCACCTCGGGACTTTGCTCTAACGCTATTCTGTTTTACAGATTAAGTTGGTGATTATTGCTGGAGCTCAGTATTCTCCAGGTCGGTTAATCTGCAATATCCCGACGTGCAGATTTGAGCTTCATCAATACCAAAGAAGAAATTTCTTGGGTGGTGGTTGCTAGGAAATTTTACTCCAGATTTTCCAAGGCAACACATAGTCCACAAATACGGATGACAGACCCAATTAAAGAGCAATGTCCACATCCGACTAGGTGTAATCTAGTATAAAAGAAAGAATAGGAAATGGAATACGTATAGGATAAGATGATCAAGAATTGCCCTTAATTCTGTGGGACAGAATATACTAGAATAGGCCCTGGATGTCAGAAGTTCAGTCAAATAAAAAAGAAAAATAAAATCAAAATGTATAGAACTCAAAATTGCTATTGTGACTGGCATTTTAATGAATCCAAGAATAACAAATGCAAACTATATGGACCGTTTTAAGACTCAATTTGATAATTTTGACCATTTTCTAACGGTTTATTTTTTATTACTTCCAATTTTACGTATGAATGAACTTTAAAGAATAAGTGAATGTAAAAATGTAAAAATTTTATATAGTGATATAGGATACAGAATATCTATTACCCTTATTTTGTAATTTAGTTTTAAACGGAAATGGATCTTTTGTATCACTTTTGTGTATTACTTCCTATATCACTCTACAAGATTTCACTATAATCAATTATTTCTTAGTGTTCACTAATCATTTGTTAGGATTTTAGTTTTATCTAAAAGTACACATGCCACATTTATCTTCCGTATCACTTTTGTAAATTACTTCCTAAATCACTTTATAAGATTTTGACATCTGTACAATCATTATTCCTTAATGTTCATTAATCACTTGATAGAGTTTTAGTTTTATCTATACGTGCCACATTGAAAGTGATACATAATACACCAAATGATAAAGAAAATCCAAACCGCTAAAATTACATAAAGACTTTTGTAGGTTTTGATTTTTCTTCATTCTACATTATTATTAGGGTAAAATACACTAAACCCCCTTATATTATTGTTCTGTGCCATATTTACTCCTTGTAATTTTAATTACAACAGTTAACTTCCTTAACTTTTAAAAACTAAAAAAAATTAATAACGACGTTAAAAGAGTCAATAAAAAGATAATTTCAATCATATTAGAGTGGGTAAATACCCATAATACCTAATTAATACATTAAAAATGTGGGATAAGGTTGGCTCAATGTATACTTATCCAATTACCCAAAAAAAAGGGATACAATTGATTGGCTAAAAGAATTTTATCAAGACATATGTTATATCTCTGTCATGATCATCTATTTTTTTACAAAGTATACAATATATTGTCTCTTCTTTCTTTCGTAGGAATTTGATTTTTTAAATACAAAGTATTATTTCAAGTACAAATATCAAGGTACTTTAAGTTTTGAAGAATAAATATTTACATGATTTTAATTTTGTAATTTTTTTTATTTTTTAATCTTAGATGAAGTTTAATAATTGAATTTTGCTTTTGTTGTAATTTTTTTAACTAACGCGTTTGATATTTATTTTTATTTATTTTTCTAATTTTTTAATCATGAAAAGATTGCCTTTATTAATTATATCGATTGTTGATAGTCATTTAAGAATATGATTTGAAAGATTATTTATGATGTTTTATTTTTTAACTTTTATCAAGATTTGATTAGATTGGATGTATTAGTGAGATGGTAAGTTATAACTTTTTTTTACAATGCTTTTCAAATTGATATTTGAGTTGTTTATTTATGTTGAGTTTATAATTCTTTATTTTAAGGTCAGTTTTGTCATTTTATTATCTTACATTACAATAGGATGTTTAATTCCGTTTAGTCATTGACGGCAATTAATATATTAGATTAATTAGTTTTAAATTATAAAATTAAGGGTTTTAATTATTGTAATTAAAATTACAAGGGGTGAATACGAGACGGAGTAATAGTATAAAGGGGTTTAGTGTATTTTACCCTTATTATTATTATTATTAGTAGTAGTAAATTCTTTTAAAATTCTCAAAATTTGTATTTTTGTGAAAACTGATTGCCTTTCACCATCTGTCCCCTGTCTAGACTCTAGACCTGTGTTATTCCTTTGCAAAAAAAAAAAAGAAAAAAAAAAGAAAAAAAAAAGGAAAGAAAATTGTACGATCTACATTGTTTTGGCAAGAAATATCCATTAAAGTCCTGTACAGAGAAGATACTTAGAAATAAAACCAGATCAAAAAACAAAAAATGAAAAATGATTTGACGGCAGCTAAGGACGGCTTCTAATTTTGTAAATAATATGTTAACGATTACGTAAATTGTTTCTGTAATCGTCGCGTCTCTCTCCACCTATTTCTTTTGCAATCACCAACAACTCATTTCGTTATGTTTCCATGGCAGCTTTTCCCAATTTTCTTGTTCTTTGCCGTAGTATGTCTTTTGGTCGTCGCCGCAGTCAACAGGCAAAGACTCGAGAAATATTTCATAACTTCACTTAGTTGGAAGAAAGCACACGAGATTGCAAGTATGCTCGGGGGATTGAATACTTGCATCAAGGCTGCAATATGCAAATTTTGCATTTTGATATCAAGCCCCATAACATCTTACTTGATGAAAATTTTGTACCAAATTTTGCTAAATCCTACACAAGATGAGTATGTTGCAACTCTTACTGGTGTGAGAGGAACATTGGGTTAATGGCTCCTGAACTGTTCTACAAAAAAAATTGGAAGCAGTGGGGGAGCTAGAAAATCTTTATACTGGAGGCCAAATCATATAATTATATTTTACTAGTTTTTTAAACTAACTTTAACTAAATTAGTTAAATATGAGATATTAAAGCAAATACTTTCGTTCTTTTCAAAAAATATATATAGCTAAATCCTCTAATACTTGTATGAAAAGAAAAAAAAATCTCAATTTTGCTAAAAGTAACAAATAAATAACACAAAATTTGTATTATAACTCTGCTATATAAAATTCTAGATGTCACATATAGTTATTGGTATATCAATTCAATAATGTAAAATCTCTCTAAATTTTGAATTAATAAATCATCTTAATTAATATGTACACAATTTGTCTTGTATTTTTTTTTCCAAAGTTATATCCATATGGATGTCATTGATTAAAAGTATTTATTTTTAAATATGTCCATAACAGAGAGAAATAGAATTAGATGTTTAGCAAGTTTATTAGATAAGTACTCAAAACTAGTGTGTCTAAATAAATTAATGATTGTTTTTAACAAAATAAAATGGATTTGATATCTTAAACTTTTTAAAAGTAAACTATAGTAAATAAAACATAGGTGAGGTTAAAGAAAATTAAATTTACAATTGTTTACTTTTTTAAAATTTTTAATATTTATGCTATTTTCTCATCTTACTCGTAATAACCATAATCATAGGTTTTACTTCAATAATTTAAAGTCACTAAAAATTCAATTAATTGACTATTTTATGCAAATCTTATTTTACATTTTCTACTTTATAATAATTCAAACTTACAACTCACATTATTGCTATATTATCACAAAATCTAATAAAAATTTTATTAGAGTTGACAGAGTGAAACTTATATTTAGTTAAATCTCATCACTTATTTTGCCATTTTAATGGTGATGGTGCAATTATATTGAGTATTTATTTTTAATAATTTGCTCAATTATTCGTATCTTTTCTAATAGAGGCAAAGAGACAAAATTTATTCTATTTTTAAAAGATTACATTATCTTTTCTTAATACATGATATGAACAAAGTGTGTGGATTTAGATTTAATTTTAATAACTTACTTAATTTATCTATATCTTGACCAATGGGAGCAAAGGTACAAAAATTACCAAACACTTTGTCTCCGCCACTGATTGGAAGGGTTTCTTATAAGGCAGATGTGTATAGTTTTGGAATGTTACTAATGGAGATGGCAGGAAGGAGAAGGAATGTGAATGCTTGTGCAGAGCATTCAAGTTAAATATACTTCCCTTCATGGATATACGATAAATTTGATCAAGGAGAGGACATGGTTTGGAGATCATGTAAATGAGGAAGAAAAAAGGATTGCAAAGAAATTAGTTTTGATTACATTGTGGTGCATACAAATGATACCGATTGGTCGCGACCGATAGACCTTCAATGAAAGAAGTCTTACAAATGCTTGAAAGTGATATTGAAGGATTGCAATTGCCTCCTAAACCATTGTTTTATCCTCCAGATTCACCTGTGCACATGCAAAACCATTATAGTTCTTCTGAACCGTCCACCGAGTCTTTTATGCAGATCCGTTACTTTAGAAATTGAACAGATTGATAGTAGTGTAGCTGATTACTTTGCATTCTTATCGTAATGGAAAATTGCTCAAAGGTATTTCTCTTTGTTGTACTCTATAATCGAAAACATGTGGATAGATAGGATACTATGAAAAACATATGCATAATTCATATCGTGGATTCTACAAGGTGGAATAAAAATTTAGGGCGTTTGGGTCAAATTCTTTAATGGCAATCACAATTGGATTGATTGAGTGTCAATGACAATGGGAATTATGATTGGATTGTTAATGTTTTGTTCAAATCTTATAATGGCTATTATTGTGATTGATGTTGTTTAGTTCAAATCAACAATAGTAATAGAAATCAGTCGAAATTTTTATTTTACCCTTATTAGAGTTCGCATCTTTATTATTATTAGTATTATTACTATTATTAATTAATAATATTATTATTATCATTATTAATTATTATTAATAATAATATTATTAATTATTATTATTATTAATTATATTAATAATATTATTATTAATGAATTATTATTAATATTATTTATTTAATAATATTATTATTATTATTAATTATTAATATAATAATAATATTATTATTAATATCATCCTTCTCTTTTCATGTTCCAATTAGGGGTTTTCATTAGCTGTAGAGTTTTAATGTCCCTGAAATTAATTTTTCTATGGCAGTGAAAGATTAATGAACTTGTAGGGGCCTTTAGATGAGTATAATGAACTTTCTAGCTCCATTTGATTGAAATTATGCAGGTTTTCTTTGGTTTGTGTTCTTAAATATGTCTTTGTTAAATCCAGGTAGTAAAAGAAAAAGGATCGGGGTTTTTATTCTAAAATTGCCTTTGTACTTTGAGGCTGCGCGTTGTCCGAATTCTTATTACTTTAATGTACATGTTTCAACATTATGTACAAGGAGAATTTGTTTAGGAAGGGATTCTCGTGTTTGTGTAGAATGTGTTTGTTCATTCTTAGGAACTGGAATAGATGATACCTTTGTTGCTAAGAAGCAGTATACCGAGTTTGATTAGTGGCCTCTGTCCTGAAATCCCTAGATGTTTGCCTTCTTCCTTCTTCCTTCTTCCTTGTTCCAAAAGTTCTTCTGATTAGTGATACTTAATATTGGAACAGAAGTCACAAAAGCTGACTTCTGTTCAAAGAGTGATCAAGCAATAGTTTTTTACCTTTTCACATGTAACTGCCTGATCTTTTTCTTTAGTGCCATAGCTTTTCGAGTGAAAAATGGAATCGAGCACAAAAAGTCATACCTTGCTAATTTTTGAACTTTAAGTGCTCTCTTTAAATTTATTCCACTGGATATGAATTTCTTTTGTCTTGGGCCATTTATTTTTTGGTTCATTGTAATGTGAAAGCTAAATTACCGAGGGAGTCTTAACTGTTAGCTACTGTGGTCACTAATGAAAAAGCAGAGTGTTGCCAACTCCTAACCAGCGTTAGGACCATGGAATAAATATGCTTATCTGTAAGGGCATTCGACAGGAGGGAAGAAAAATTTCAACATCTTTCTCCAGTTGGAACACAGCAGAACTCAGAAAAAGAAATTTTGACTGCTACATATCCATATAATGGTTAACTGAACCATGCAATTTTACCTATGGCCTATTACATTCATTTTTATTGCATAAATTCAGATTTAACAATTACCACTTCATTCTGATTCAGAAACAAGAGTTTTATTGATGTGGAATGGATCGAGAAAATTTACAAAACACATTGGGCATAGCGGCATAGCCTCGTGACTTGTGCCATTTTTTCGGCAAAATTAATTAATGGACCCCAAAAAGAAAACAATGAAAATGAAAGGAGAAAACAGTACTACAAAGACTTTTGTGAGTCAATTAAAGTAAAGGTTTTGAGAGAAAAATTCCATTTCATTGAATGTGGCCTTTAACGCTATAGAAAATGATAGACCAGATCCTGTGTCCAATATTTATCATGTCTTATTCTTTCTAACGTTCAAAACGACGTAGTTTCATTAAAACTAGGGACTAAATGCATAAATATCACTAAAATTACTTTACCATTATTAGACCCTAACCAAGAGATTAGTGAACCCTACGACGACGTAGTTTTAATTAATTAGGACAGAATAAGACAGACAAAATATTAGACAGAAGATCCCATGTCACAAAATGAGCACTCAAGAGGATGATTCCACATTTCCACTCTGAAGTATTTCCACACTCCTATAATTATACTTTCTATTGCAAATATATTTTTAATGGATTCATAAGTATAATCAGAACAAATAAAGCAACATTCATATTCGTAATAACAAGTCAATATATTGACAATGAATATGGGTGTATCAATTATCAGAATCATCATGATAAAGCCTTTGTCACGCAACTATCATTGAATATCATGTAAGTTTTTTTAGTGTTATACTATAATAATAGTACACTCCACTTATACCATATAATTAATTAAAATACTTAAATTTAGGAAAAAAAATTTAAATGAACCAAATTGATAAACCATTCCATAATTCATCCATATCATTTGTTTAAAATTTTCATGTATTTAATTGATCCAATGTTTAAATCACTACAAAATTAAAAAAATAAAATATCGCTAAAATTAAATTTACAGTTATTAAACTCTAACCGAGATGTGACTGAACCATACAACATTGTTTCATTAAAATCAGAATTAAAAGAATAAAATATTATTAAAATTAAATTTATAATTATCAAGTCTTAACCCAGATGTGAATGAACCCTGCGATATTGTTTCACTAAAATAAGGAATTAAAAGAATAAAATATCACAAAAATTAATCCTGCAATTATTAACCTCTAACCCAAATATGAGTGAAGCGAATTATGCGATTTTAATCACAAAATAAGATCAATGATGTTTGAAAAAAAGCAAAGATGTTGAAACGTGAATTTTTAATTTTTTTTTCATTATTAATTTAGTGTTTAAAGGGTTTTTATACTTAGTTATATAGTATAGATAGAGTGTATTTTTAGTAAGGTAATACTTTAAAAAGTGTTGACATGACACAAAATGAGTGGTGCCTAGCAAAGACTTTATGAAGATAATCCTGATAAATGTTTTTCTCAATGATATAATATATATAAATTGTAGATCAAAATCATACATACTCTCCAATGAAATGACCATTAAATTTACCCCAAAATAAAATGCACTACCCCAATCAAATTTGGAGTTTTAAATAGTTTTAAAACATATGCATAATTATGGTTGGGATCATGCCATGTCGCCATTGGAACAAAATTTTTAAAAAGTAGGACAAACAAATTAAAATATGAAAGAAGGAGTGAATACTTGGAAATGACGAAGTTATTCCAAAAATAATTAAAGCTGAAAATTAAATCCCTCCTCTTAATTTTGGTGTCTCTCGATCTCTTTTTCTTACAATCACTCATTCTTCGTTATGTTTCTAGTGCAGCTTTTTTCGATTTTGTTGTCATATGCCGTAATATTTTTTCTATCCGAATTCATTGTTTCCCGCTATTACGCCACTGCTTGTTTTCAGCAAGAAATTTACCTGACTCGGAATCAAACCAGTGCTTGTAAGCAGCGCGTTTCGCACTGCGGAGAGACAGCCCTCAAATTGAAGTACCCTTTTCGATTTGAAGACGATCCTGATTTCTGCGGTGAACCCGGCTATCAACTATCTTGTAAGCATAATCGAACTGTATTACAATTGAATTCAACTCTGTATTATTATGTAGTTGGAGACAGTATCAATTATAAACGAGGAACAATCCGCGTTCTTGATCCTGGAGTGCGCAGGGACGATTGCTCAACTCTTCCACTTGACCCAACATTCCATTATCCCTTCTATCTAGACTACGCCACCACTTCTTTGTGGATTTTGGTGAGCTGTAAAGAAGCAGTCAAATCGAAATCTCCACTTTATGTAGACACTGCTTCTTGTAATGTTATTACCGCAAAAAATGAGACTAGTGATCAAAGTGAAAGCTCCTATTACAATTACAATTACAGTTACGCTGTGGTTGGTAAAAATCTGAAGCCATCAGACATTGAAGAGAATTGCACAATCTATAATATAGCTCCGATTGACACTCAGTCTCTTGATAGTATTCCAACAGGAAATATTTCGTACCCACAGATTCACAGTGTGCTGGCCAATGGCTTTGATCTCGGGTGGATGGCACCGCCACATGAGACTGAGAGAAGATCACTTCTCTGTAAGTATTCATTTAGGCGAATTATTTTAATCTACCTTTATTTCGTTTTTTTATCTCTAATATTTAAAAAAAATTAATTTTACCCCTCATACTACAATTTAATTTTAAATCGTCATTAGATCAATTTTTTTCACTTAAAATTTAATTTAAATAAATATTTAAAACATATATAACAAATAAAAATGTAGATAAATTAGTAGAATTAGATATATGTATGTTAAATAGTCATAAAAATTGAATTTTTCTATAGTGAAAATTAAATAAATGACTATTGAAGATTAAAATTATAATATGAGGAACGAAAATTAAATTTTTTAAAAATTAGGGTTAAAAACAAAATAAATCTCCCAAATTGAGGGACGGTTGAAGTAATTTACCCTATTTATTTTCAATTTTGTTGTTTTGAAGCGAGAATCACACAATTTATTTTGAAAACGTTGACATGAAAATTCTAAAGTGATACAACCCTAAATTTTGATGACAAAAAATGTATTTTTCTCTAATGTAATTATAAGAGAAGAAAGAAGTGATGAAAATGCATATATAAAATAAAAATATGAATCAAAACTAAGGTTTTTATATATTTTTGTCACCTCATTATTTTCTTGATTTAGTACTACTTGATTTTTCTTCTTGGATCATGTAGGTCGCCTGTTGACAAACATATTTCGGTTTGGCGACGTCATTTATGAAAACCTCTATGGTAAGAAAATTTTAATTTATAAGAGAATCGTTAATTAGTATTTGACTTTTCTTCTTCGATGATGTATAGGTCGTCCTCTGTTATTTATCACATCTCGGTTTGACTATACCATCCAACTATTCTTCTTTGGTAAGAAAATTTTGTTTATTTCTAAATAGAAGTTAAATTTCAGTACTGTATTGCCATAATATATAATTAATTTTGTTTTACTGCAGTACTACTGATGGCAGCAAGAAATGTTATTGGCATTATACTCTTTATGGCTTTTCTTATTTACAAGTGGCGTCGAAGGCACCTATCAATTTTCGATACAATAGAAGAGTTCCTCCAAGAAGAAAACAATGGCCTTATGCCCATTAGGTATTCGTACAAAGAAATTAAGACAATGACCAGAAATTTTAAGGAGAAATTGGGTGAAGGAGGCTATGGTTTGGTTTACAAAGGAAAATCACGAAGTGGAAATTTAGTCGCTGTGAAGATGCTGAACAAATCAAAAGCAAATGGGCAGGAGTTTATTAATGAAGTTGCAACTATTGGAAGAATTCACCATGTTAACGTGGTGCGATTAGTGGGATTTTGTGTTACGACTTCAAAACGTGCTCTAGTCTATGATTATATGCCCAATGGTTCGTTAGATAAGTTCATTTTCTCAGCGACTCCAAACGGTACTACTCCACTTAGTTGGAAGAGAGCATTTGAGATTGCAATGGGCGTTGCTCGGGGGATAGAGTACTTGCATCAGGGCTGCAATATGCAAATTTTGCATTTTGATATCAAACCCCATAACATCTTACTTGATGAGAACTTTGTCCCCAAAATTTCAGATTTTGGACTTGCTAAGTTATATCCGGTACAAGATGGGTATATTGCAACTCTTACTGCTGCAAGGGGAACATTGGGTTACATGGCTCCTGAATTGTTTTACAAAAAGATTGGAAGGGTCTCCTACAAAGCAGATGTGTATAGTTTTGGCATGTTACTCATGGAGATGGCAGGAAGGAGGAGGAATGTTAATGCGCATGCTGAGCATTCGAGTCAAATTTATTTCCCATCATGGATATATGATAAAATGGATCCAACAGAGGACATGGAAATTTTTGGAAGTAATGCAACTGATGAAGAGAAAGGGACTGTAAGGAAATTGATTTTAATTGCATTGTGGTGCATACAGATGGCGCCGACTGATAGACCTTCAATGAGAGAAGTACTAGAGATGTTAGAAGGTGATGTTGAAGGAATGCAATTGCCTCCTAAACCATTGTTGTATCCTCCAGATTCACCTCTACTGCACATGCAAAATGGTTATAGTTCCTCTGAAGAGTCCACGGAGCCTTTATGCAGATCTATTACTTTAGAAATTGAACAGATTGATAATTAAGTATGATCGATGCTTGATTTTATATTCATCTTGTGATGTAATGTAATATGTTTTTTAACCTTTCTGTGAAGTTCTTCTTTTCCTTTTTTTTTTTTTTTAAAGGTAATTGTTAGCTGTTTTGTTTTTGAAAGATAATTGTTAACTGGCATGAACTAAAAATGACTTTGGATCTTCTATACCATTTGGTGTATAACTCAATATAACACTCTCTATAAATGTGATATGTGTTGTTTCACGTAAAATTAAAACTCTATCAAGTGATTATATATGTGTCAAAATCTTACAGAATGCTACAAAAAATGGTACACAAAAGTGTACAAAAAATCTATTGACTAGTTAATGACTAATGCTTTTTTTTACCTTGAAAAACGAGAGTGAATGTCTATTAATAAAAGCAAAATCACGAGAGTTAATGATACCACCACAGTGATCTCAAGCCATGATCAGTACAAGGAATTCTCTCTCTTTTTTTTCTTTTTTTTTTTAATTCAAAGAAGTTACAATTGAAGTTCAACAGAGCTCTCGAAGCATAAGCCACCATCAAAGCAAGGACAAAACTCAAACTATATAAGGATAAACTAATAAAAAATCTAGTTAAGGAAAGATCCCAAATTGCCATGCGTTTCATCACCTTCTTCCTGCTTGATTCGATGGCAAATCAGAAGAAATATTGTGGTCCAATAACCTCCAAAGTCAGAAACCCAAGGAGGAGTCATCCAAATTATAAATTTCGGCATTTCTTTCACTAAATACACCATTTTACCAAAACAATAGCCACTGCAAAAATGCTTTTTAAGTACTGTATCAATCATCACAGAAGCAAGTCTCTTCCTTCACATTTACACAAACATGTAATGTGGTAAACATGTAACTTAAAACTGAAAGGAAAAAGAACTTCAAGACAACTCATCATATAATCACTCTAAATATTTTTGTCTTTCATGTGATAATTATGGGGAGAATTTGTATTAAGGCGGATTTAATACTTTTATTATTAATTGAAATGCAACTTTAACATATTTATTATTAAGGGCATTAAAAAATCTATATTCCTTATATAATTAATGAAAGACTTTGTTATCCTTTTCATCAATCAATGAACAAATCACGATACAAACATTTACTTTCTTTATCAATTTATTACTACACTACATGCATCAATCTAATTCCTAACTATGTTAAACTCTTCATCATTTATGTTACATATGTTATTGATAAAATTTCGTATTAATTTACTTTCTTTATCCTTTTATGTTAAAATACATTAATCTAATGTTTAACTATATTAAACTCGTCATCATTTACTTTTTCGTAATTTTTATCAATAAATTTTCATATTAATTTTATTTAATTGTTATCCATAAACTTTCAAGTTAATATTATCAAACTCTATTATACTGTAAAATTAAGTTTTGACAAATACACAAGAATTTGTCAAATTAATATTACAAATCATAATTAATTTTAATAAATTTTAAGTTTCTTTAATATACTTTTAATGAATCTACCTCTATTGACTTAATCATTTGATAAATAGCTAAACATGTAAAATTTTGTAATTTTTAGAGTTGGGTTTATGTCTTGAGTGATGATGAGTTAGTTTAATTATTTTCCAATTTTAAATATACTCATGACAAAAGAATAATAATTTTTTCATGATATGGGGGAGAGTATTTAATTATTTCAATTTTATTTTTAGAGTTGTGTATTTTAAAATCCAAAGGTGAGGTAATTAGTCATTTTCGTAAACTACCAAGGGGGGTAATTAGTACTGTAACCCCTAAATATATTCATGACAATAAACATTTACATTTTGAAAAACTTTGATAATGAGTATATTTTGTTATGTAAGACATGAAAAAAAATATTAACAATTTTAAAAAGTTTGATGACGATGAGTATATTTTACTCTTTAAGATAATTTGATAATGAGTTAAATTACCATGAAATTTTATCCACAATAAATTATTAAAAAAACCAATAAGATTGGATGGTAAAAGATGGAAAATTAAGCATTTGATTGTAATCTATCTTATAATTGGTAATTAAGAGGAGAACTAAAGTCATTCATTAATTACAAAACATAATAAAGTTATTTTGACGTTTTTCTTATAAATATATTAAAGTTATGTCATATTTAATAATAAGAGTATGAGACGCAATATGAATTTTCCCGTAATTCTTTTAGTAGTCTGTAATACTTTTTCCTTCAATAACTTCAATTAACAGTGCTCAATTTGGAAATATACATTATACGTCACTAGCCCAAAACTTATGAAAAATAAATGACTTTATACATTGGTCAATCTTTTGGTAAAATTGTCATAAGGATACACCACTAAATTAATTTTGTTTATTAGTGAAGTTTTCTTTAAAAATTCCGCCTAGTTATAAGTGTTTTATCCACATATAAGTAAGCGATCTTAAAGTTAGGGAAAAAGAAGAATGTTGCTAGAGGTTGGAATGTAAAATTTTAGCCAAATTTTATGATTTAAACCACAATAGAAATCGTATAAATTTAGATCGAATACGATAGTAAAATATGATCTCTAAAGTCACCCTACTTAATTATTGGATAAATGTTTAGTTATCGTTGTGGAAACTTCTTTAAAAATACATCTTCTTTCCATTAATGAAGCCAAAGAAGAAATTTATTCGGTGGTGCTTGCTTGAAAATTCCACTTCAGCACCATTAACATATTGGTTTAGTTAGAATTTTCAAGATAACTCAAAATGAACAACATAGAACCAAAGAGTAAGTCTACAGTCAAATATATTATATTGGTGGGACAAAAAAAAAAGAAGAAGGAATGTGGAATGAATATGTGATAGAAGAAAACAATTAATCAGACTTCCATTATGCCGCATGAAATTCTACACGAACTCATTTTTTGGGAATGAAAGTAATGCACTGAAAAAAAAAGAGAAAATATTAGTTAGTTAATAACCACAAACTAATCATCACTTGAGTTAAATACATAAATAGTAAATACTATGCTTTTTGTCTTTGAATATGTTAAGAGTATAACTGCAAAAATTCCTTTATTTGTAAGATTTTCCTTCAAAATTAATGTATGTAACTCGAAATTTCTTGGATGATGCTTATTTGGAAATTATACTCTAGCATTTAAAATCTCTTTTTCGGTACATTAATTTTCAACATATATAAAACACAGTGTCACAAACGTATGCTCAATTAAAGTGCAATTTCTACATGCATTAATAATTCAAGTAGCTGGACCCAAAAATAAATTAAAAGAAAGAAAAAGGAATTGGAAAATGAGGATTACATAATCAAGACTTTAACTATGCCCATAATTTATGTGGGACACAGGGACAGAATTACTAATAGCCTAGTTGCTTCCATTATTATCATTATTATTGATAAGGATTTCCATTATGCTATGCCAAAAGAAATTAAACAGTCTACACATATAATTAATTAATTAAAGGACCCTAAAAAGAAAACAAATAAAATGAAAGGAGAACATGTACAGTAAAACAAAGACTTCTGTGAGTCAAGTAAAGCTTTTGGGAGAAAAATTCCATGTCATTGAATGTGGCTTTTAATGCTATATATAGAAAACTATCATACAAGGAGATGACCTTTAATGCTATAGGAAACTAACACCACCACTCAAGTGGATGATGCAAATTTAGTTCGAGTTTTAAATGTGGAACCTTTTCAATTTTCATTCTGTCCATGAAAATCCTATCAAATAAGTAAAATTGCAGAATTTTCAAAAACACTCATTAGTTGTATAAGCAGCTATACAGAATGAAACCAAAGTACTTCAAATATAGGAAGGTAAGAAAAAGGGAAATTTGCAAAATTAGTTCTTATTACTTAGGTGACAAAATTAGTTCTCAATATTTCATTAACAATAAATTTAATCCTCAATGTTTGTAATTTGAAACAAAAGTGGATAATTGACATATTCTTTTACAAATTATCAGTACAATTGATTTTTCTTTTTATTACACATGCAATTTGGAAAAGAAATAAAAAGTCTTAAAAACGTTCTAAAATTGGCCGTTTTCGTGTTTTTTTTGTACCTGTCTCACTTGTCAACATGATATCCAATGAACGGTGTGAAAAACATTTATAGTAAGAAATTTTAAAAAAATTGTAATTTTGATGGGTTATAACATACGCGTTTTGAGCAAAAATAAAAACTATAAAAAAACATGGTTAAGTTGGCAGTTTTTGTGTCGTTTTTTTCACCCGTTTCACTTGCAAATATGATATCTAGTGAATGGTAAGAAAAAAATGGACCTATACAGATTCGTTTTTTGCGTTCGTGTCATTTGCTTGCACTGAATATATGGGATTAACCAAATTAATTTAGTGTACCTATTATCAGCTATTTAACTGTATTGTAGTGTATTTTATTTTATTTGCATTAATAAATGATATTATCGCTTTTGGATAAAATAAATTATTTTTCATTTTTTTAAGGACTTCTATTATGCTATGCCAATAGAAATAAGTTTTTTGAAGTATTCTACACGTATAATTAATTTGTGGACCCTAAAAAGAAAACAAAAACTTGAAAGGAGAAAACACAACAAAGACTTTTGTAAGTCAAGCAATTAATGCTTTTGAGAGAAAAATTCCATGTAATTGAAAATGACCTTTAATGCTATAATGCTATAGAAAACTTCTATTCAAAAGGTTGATGGAAATAGAAGGTAGGCCAATTATATTATTGCATCCCCTGAAAACATGTTAATGAAGTGAAAAAAAGCGTAGATATATAACAAGCAGTGGCGGATCCAAGAAAGGCACAGAGTGGAGATAGATCCTGTTGGCATATGGGATAAATACGCCCATGATAGATTAGTCTGACATTATGTTAAAGTATGAGATAAAGTTATATGCGTTATCATTAACTTGGTACGTATATCATATTCTGATAAATATAAGAAGACTATCCTTATCTTGAAGATTTCTTGTAGCTCAAGGATAGGAGTCTACCAATCTTTATATATATAGAATATCAGACTAGGTACATTTAAGAAAATAACAACGATAGAAAATATCGTAATACGATATTCCTCCCTACTATTATATTTGGTTCTATACTTTGTACTTGGTGAATTACAATAGATTCTCTAGTAGTTTCTATTACCATGAGTTTCATACGTGGAAAAGACGTGGAGTAGAACAAGATCTCATCTTCCACACTTCCAGGTTAGTTTCCTGGAAATCCTTCATTGGTATCAGAGCAAGGGTTATGTTCTTCTCATGTTTTTCCATGTAATTACTTATTATTTGAGTTTTAAATGGCACTTATGGACTTTTGAGGTTTTATTTTTTTCCATGGAAATAAATCGTGAAATTCGAACTGAAGGTAGTCTTATATGTAAAGAACATACCTAGAAATTTTCATGATAATCGGATTTATAAATTGAAAGAAAAATGAAACCCTAAGTTATATTCTAGATATGATTCTTGCCATTTTTGACCCACTTATCATATGAATTGAATGATAAGTAATACATGGTTAAAAACTAGACTTCAAAACAAATCCAAAGGTATGAAGTATGTGAAAATCGGATATACGGTTAATTATATATATATTTTGTGATTTTTGCATGCCTATTTATTATTTTTTGTGAATTTGCACAAAATAGAATAAATAGAATTAAATTACAGAAAATCCAGAAAAATTAAATTAATATTCTGAGGTATTATTTTTTAGTTCCAGAATTTTATAATTGAAAATGTGAATGATCTACTGAATTACTAAGTCTAATACATATTGATGTATGTAGACCTATGTTAATTCTAATTAGAGAAATTTTTTCATACTTCAAATGATTATATTAGATATGGTCTTATATGTACTTATTGAAGTATATAACTAAATTCTTTGAAGAGTTCAAAGAATACAAAATTGAAATTGAAAAACAACTTGATAAAAGTATTAAAATATTTCGATTATCTCGAAATAGGAATACTTGAGTCAAGAATTTTATAATTATCTTAATAAAAATGAATTTGTTTCTTTATTAAAGTAATAATTGAATTTTATTAGATAATATTCGATTAGGGTAAATTACTTCAATCGTCCCTCAACTTGTGGGCTCATTTTTTTTTGTCCCTAATCTTTAAAATGTTCCATTTTCGTTCCTCATATTATAATTTGATTTAAAATCGTCCTTCATTCATTTTTTTCACTTAAAATTTAACTTAAATAAATATTTAACACATATATAACAAATAAAAGTGCATAAAAATTGATAGAATTAGACATACGAATGTTAAATGATCCTCGAAGGTGAATGTTTCTAACATGAAAAGTAAACAAAGGACCATTGAAAACTACAAATATCATATAAGGGCTGAAAATGGAACGTTTTAAAGATTAGGAACAAAAACGAAATGAGACTCCAAGTTAAAGGGCGGTTGAAGTAATTTACCCTATTCGATTAATGATGAGCCATACAATTCTCTCAAAATTGTTTTGAGAAAATACCCTAAATATTGCATTTGATCTTTTAAATTATGTTCCATTTAAACCTATCGATTCTACCTCATATGAGATATTATGGTATAGGAAATAACCAAAATATTTGGGAGTGTCCTATATTTTATAAAAGGTAAAATCTGATAAGTTTGATACAAAATTTTCATATATACTCACTACTACAAAATGAGCCTATAGCAACACCCCAACAGTGTTGTATTTGGCCCTAAAAATGTTGCTATAGGCCTAAAGCAACACTTTACAAAGTGTGTTATAAAAATGTATCGCCTTAGACCTATAGCAACACTTTTTTTATTTTAGACAACACTTTTTAGATGTGTTGCAATTTTAAGAATATGCAAAGCTTTTCTTTGTGCAACACTTTTTCTCTGAAAATGCAACATTTTTTTTTATTACCTTTAACCTATTGCAACACTTTATCCTATCAAATGTAACACTTTTTACAATTTTTTAACCCAATAATGTAACATTATTTCCCATAAAACGCATCACTTCTTTGTATATAAGTAACACTTTTATCATTCAAATGCAATTATTTAAAATTGATAATTCAAAATAATATTTTTTTATTATAAAAGTATTCATAGTTTCAAATACAAAATTAATTGATAAAGTTAGTGTCAAACTATATACCATTATACTCCTACTGGAATTTATACATATATGCCAACTAATGGCACATTGCAAAAATAATACTACAAAAGTATGGATATTTCTACTACAAATTCTGCAATGCAATTTGTTCATCAAGTTTTTCTTCTCATGCGAGTCATCTTTCAACATCTTCTAAAACTTGACAATCTCTGAACTTTTTAAGCCTGAAGAACAACAAACAATCACGATCATCAATTTCATCACATAAACTTGTAGCAAGACTATGTAGGATAACAATAACTTGTAGTAGAAAAGAGCTTTTAATATAGTTGGAAAGATGATGGGGAAATGCTTTTTTATACTTGACTCAACTAATTATTGGCAGAATAAGCAAATACAGGGCAAGAATGTAAGTTTACTGATGCTGAGTTGCAAAATCACATCTAGATGTGAGGAAATATAAGAAGCTAAGGCCAGTATTATCACACAAATTAAAACAATAGACATAAATAGACACCCTGAACACAAGTCATATATGTCATGAAAATTCTATATCTGTATTGAAAACTAGGAAAAGTGTCCTAGATCAGCAAACATGGCTTCCGAACCTAGGAGAGCCAAAACTATATTGGTCACCATAGGAGAGAGAAAGAATACAGAAAAATTTATGCTTGAAAATGGAATGATCACTTTAATCACTAGCTGAATCTACAAAATATAATTTACATGTTATGCCCAAAAGAATCTCACCCAATGATCACAGAAGCAACATAGTTGAGCAGCACTTATTTTCTTTCATGCCTTGCTTTGATGTAAAATGGAACTACTAATATGATATTGAACTATAACAGAACCCACCACTCAGACAGCAAAAATTATTATCATTATTAATTAATAATATTATTATCATTATTAATTATTAATATTATTATCATTATTAATTATTAATATTAATCATTAATAATAATATTATTATTCATTAATAATAATAATTATTAATTATTAATATTATTAGTTATTAATATTAATTATATTAATAATAATATTATTAATATTATTTATTTAATATTATTATTATTATTATTAATTATTAATATAATAATATTATTAATTATTATTAATATTACTGTTACTATTATTATTTTAATTAATAATATTATTATTATTATTAAAGTACATATTGGAGTTGGGAGTTATTTGGTAGAGTTGGGTAAAATCGATTACCCAATATAGGGTAATGGATGATTAATGGGGGAAGACTAGGGAATCATCAATTGACTCATTTAAGGAATGAATAGTTATTCTCATTACCCCTTCCCAAACATTAACAACGTCAATCAATTTTGTTGATTACCAGTGACCCCTTCTATTCCCCCTTAACAAACGCCTCATAAACTATAAACGCTAAAACTTACAATATAAAGATTAGAAATTACGAAATAATATTAGAAAAAAAATTATGTGATGAAAATGAAGAGGTATAGAAATATTTATAGAATTATAAAAATAAAAATAATTTTTTTTGGCCTGTTCCAGTTCTAAAAAATCAGGAATCGTAACCAAACCGTCAATGGACGGTTCAGTCACGGTTCCGATTTGGTGGGGCCTTCGGTTCTGGTTCCGGTTCCGAAACCACTAGATGGCCATGTCTACGTTAATTCATCTATAATATCATTAAGCAATTCATCAAAATTTACCCTATCAATTTATGGAAAAATGATTTCGTTTCCACTTTTCCAAATATTTTGATTTCGACTTTTTAACGAAAGCTAAACATACAATTAATTGTTAGAAGGATACACCACCAAATTAATTGTGTTTATTGGTGGAATTTTCTTTAAAATGCATCTTTCTTTCCATTCATAATTTATTGGGTGGTGCTTGCTTGAAAATTCCACTTCAGCATATATCGTTTTTAGTATAATTTTGGAGATAAACCCAAAATAAACAACATAGGACCAAAGACTAATGTCTACAGTCAAATATATAGGTGGAACCAAAAAAAAGAATTGAAAAATGAATATATAATTAATCAAGACTTCCATTATGCCCATAAATTCTAAACGAACTTCATTTTTTTGCATGAAAAGTAATGATATGAAAGAAGTTAATTTGGTTAATTTTTGTCTTTGAATATGTTAAGAGTATAACTGCAAAAGTTTCTTTGTTTGTAAGATTTTCTTTCAAAATGTCTGAACCGAATAGAATTAAATTATTGGATGATGCGTATTTGGAAATTATACTCTAAAATTTAAAATCTCCTTTTCGGTACAATTTTCAACAAATATAGTACAAATTTAGTCACAAACGCAGGCTCAAAGTGCAATTTCTTCATGCATTAATTCAAGTAGCTGGACCCAAAAATAAAGTAAAAGGAAAAAAAAAAGGAATTGGAATTAAAATAATGAAGACTTCAACTATGCCCATAATTTCTGTGGGACAGAATTACTAATAGCCTAGTTGCTTCCATCATTATCATTATTCATTAGGATTTCCATTATGCCATGCCAAAAGAAATTAAAGTCGATCTTTATGAAACAGTCTACACATATAATTAATTAATTAATGGACCCTAAAAAGAAAACAATGAAAATGAAAGGATAAAACAGTACAACAAAGACTTTTGTGAGTCAATTTAAGTAAAGCTTTTGAGAGAAAAATTCCATTTCATTGAATGCGACCTTTAACGCTATAGAAAATCACCACTCAAGGGGATGATTAATCCACTCCAAAGTATTTCCACACTCCTATAATTATACTTTCTATTGCAAAAATATTTTTAATGGATTCATAAGTATAATCAGAATAACAAAAGCAACATTCATATAGCTAATAACAAGTCACTATGTTGATAATATATTTTGAAATTGTAAAATCATACTTACTTTTCAATGAAATGACTATTAGAATCATTTACCCCAAATAAAATGCACTAACCCAATCAAATTTGGAGTTTTAAATAGTTTTAAAACATATGCATAATTATGGTTGGGATCATGCCATGTCGCCATTGGAACAAAATATTTGAAAAGTAGGACAAACAAATTAAAATATGAAAAAAGGTTTTAGACTAAAGTTGAAAGATCAAGGTTAGATACGCGGTGTTCTAGTGGATTGGAACACTAGGTGTGACACTGATAATAAAAGCGATAATGGACAATATTAAACTGCGGAAAATAAAGAGACAGGAAGTTGGTAACGCAGTTCGGCAATTGCCTACGTCTGCGGGGCCACGCCCAGATATAAAAACAATTCACTAGGTTCACAAAGTTACAAGACATCCGGTCTAACACAAAGCAAGACTCCCTCTTTTCTTTGTCGCCGCCTCTTACTAACTTCCCAAGTGAATCTGTTTTTGCAAAATGTGTTATCAGAAGGTATCGCTTTAGATCTATAGCAACACTTTTTCCATTTTAAGCAACACTTTTTAGATGTGTTACACCATGCCTGCCTTGCATGCTTCGTTGTATGCATATGTAAAGGTGGGGAAAAAAGACAAAAGCAAGAAAGAAGATCACAGAAGCAACATAGTTGAGCAACACTTATTTTCTTTCACGCCTTGCTTTGATGTAAAATGGAACTACTAATCTGATATTGAACTATAACAGAACCCACAACTCAGAAAGCAAAAATTTTCCTAATTCTTTGGCAAAATATATTGACCAATTTCTGCAATCTAAACCAGTACTAATAAGACGCAGAAATAAATTCAAATCATTAATTCTGAAAAAAAAAATTGATTGAGACTCGAGAAGACATGAACTGGTAATCTCATATCCTGACAGCTACAATAATAAGGAAGTTAAAAGAAAAAAGAAAATCAATCATCTTTTATACCATCTAATCACGCAAGGAATACGGTAATAAGGAAGTTAAAAGAAAAAAGAAAATCAATCATCTTTTATACCATCTAATCACGCAAGGAATGCAATATCGTTTTCTCCTACACCTGGTGCATCGAATGACCTTTTCTTTATCATTTCTCTGGCACTGGTGACACATGTTGGACACAGAATTTATGTTTTCCTGCACATCCAAATCCAAATCAAGATAGAACAAATTAGTAATTTAAAGAGACAACTTTATGCAAAACCCAGACAAACTTTCAGAAGGTCCAAACGTCTTACATTCCCCTCCTTTTCTTTAGCTAATTTTGATGCTTTCCATCTCTTCCTTTTCTGAGATATAAGTGAATAGCCTTCATCTATGTTCATCTTTGAACCGTACACATGGGTTCCACAATTGAATGGAAAAAAATTATCATGAAGCGTACACATGGGTTTCACAATTTTAGAATAAAAATTTTCAATTTAGTCCATGTAAACACTTCATGTATTCTCAATAATGTTTTCTCATATCATAGGAACAACATTCCAACACAAATTTGAGCAAAAATTAGAAATTCATACCTTAGGGTTCTTGTGAAGGGAATTCGAATTTGGGTTGATTTGAGTATGAAAATCTTAATTTTAATCCGTAGAAATGCACCCTTAGTGTTTGAATTAGTGGCGGTGTGATGATTGTGGTGAGATTCTGCTGATTTGAATGAGTTCTGTAAACTAGGTGGGGGTGAGGATATCGCTTTCGCAGAGAGAATAGAGAAAAGAGAATAAAAGAATTGAAAATTAGAAGAAAAAAAATCTGTTTTTGCTTTATGTTTCTCTCTCCTCGATTGAATCCAATTTTTTCTTTTATTTGATTTTTGCCTTTATATTTATATTTTTTAGTTTTTCAGTTTTATACTTTAATAGAAAAAATCATTCGTTATTTTAAATAGTAGAAGAACAAAATTATATATTTATACTTATTAATAAATTTAGAATTTCAACATCCTTTATTATCTTTTATAATTTGTTACCTATTTTTAGATTTTTAACTAATTGATTTATTTAATTTTTTTCATGATATGTTATATAATTTTATTATATTGATTAGATTTGTTTTATATGTATAAAAATATAATAAAAATTTAAAAATAATGAATCGAAATTTCATACTATCAATAATTCAACTAAGATAAATAATTATATTACAAATAGACAACAAACTAAATTGAGTAAAAAAATTAAAAAATTACAAGTAACATTATATAAATTTATTTATATTAACATGAAATAAAAGAAAAAGAAAAAAGATTGGAAGAAATAAACAAATAACTACATTTGTTAAAAATTAACCAAATGTTTTATGGTTAAAACTAATAATATTTAACTATTAACACAAAATCATTGAATAGATAAATTATAAATAATGTTTAAATGTGTGAGAAAAAATTATAATATAATTTATTTCTTATTAATGGGTAAAATAAGAGTAATGCTTTAGATACCAAACAAAGACAATACTTCTTAAAAGTATTGCATATTTCTATAATAACTGAAACACTTGTAAAAGGAAAATACAACACTTGTTCAAAGTATTTTATATTTCTATAATAACTGCAACCCTTGTAAAAGGAAAATACAACACTTTTGAACAAGTGTTGCATTAAACTTATATATGCAACACTTATTTCAAACTGCTGTAACTTTTCTAAAAAATTCATCATTTGCAATACTTTTAAAAGTGTTGCCCACAAAGTGATGCTACATGCTCATTTTGTAGTAGTAGGGGGAGATTGTTAATGCACATGTGAGTTGGCATTATCTTTATTTAGTTGGCAATGATTTTTTGGCAATAAGGAAAGATCTGATTAACTTGGAAAAATCAATCTATGCAAAGAAGATTGATTTTGGAGTTTAATGCTATCTTGATATAGTTGGTACTTATCTTGGTATTCTTGGAAATAATCTTTGAAGAGATATCTTTGGAAAAGATAAGTGTGAGAGTCACATTGTTTCCATCTTTCTATGAGATTTATTTCTATGAAATAATCTTGGAGATAAACATAGAAAGAGTTTATGTGCCCTATATGATCTTTCCAAGACGCACGGTTTTCTGTGTGCGTTGTTAATTTTTCTTTCGGTCTTGTAAGACTGTGAACACACTTCTTGGTTGGAATTCTTTGTTCAAGTGTGTTGGGTGTTCGTACCTTAATGCAAAAGTATTGAAGGTGCAATCTTTACAATCTTTATTGGAGCTCAGTCTCGGGAGGAGGCTGCTAGGAACTCGGGAGGAGTTCTAATCGTGGGCAAGGGGATCTTGCCATAACACGGATACCGGGAGGAGTCATCATTAACAAGGGGATCTTGTCTCTTAAGATTCTGAGAAGAATCGCACAAGTCGAGAGGAGCTCGCAAAACAGATTCACTTGGAGAGTTAGGAAGAGGCGGCGTCAAAATAAGAGGGAGTCTTACTTTGTGTCAGACCGAGTGTCTTGTAATTGTTTAACCTACTGGATTGTTTTTATCTGGGCGTGACCCCGCAGACGTAGGCAATTTGCCGAACTGCGTTACCAACCTCCTGTCTCTTTAATTTCTGCATTTAAATACTGTCCATTATCGCTTATATTATTGGTGTTCCATCTAGTGTTCCAACTCACTAGAACATCACGTATCTAACCTTGATCTTTCAATATCATGTGCAAGATGGCGATATTGCAACTCTTACTACTGCGAGAGGAACTTTAGGTTACATGGCTCCTGAATTGTTCTACAAAAACATTGGAAGAGTATCATATAAGGCAGATGTGTATAGTTTTGGAATGTTACTTACGGAAATGATAAGAAGGAGAAGGAATTTTAATGAGCATTCGGAGCATTCGAGTCAAATATACTTTCCATCATGGATATACGATAAAATTGACCAAGTAGAGAACATGGAATTTGGAGATCATGCAATTGATGATGAAGAAAAAAAGATTTTAAGGTAATTGATTTTGATTGCTTTGTGGTGCGTACAAATGACACCGATTGACAGACCTTCAATGAGACAAGTGCTAGAAACGCTTGAAGGTAATCTTGAAGGATTGCAATTGCCTTCTAAACCATTGTTATATCCTCCAGCTTTACCTGTACATATGCAAAGTGATTATAGTTCTTTTCAAGAGTCCATGGAGGAACCTTTATGCAGATATGTTACTTTAGAAATTGAACATATTGATAACTAAGTGTAGCTGATTACTTTGCATTCTTATTGTAATGGAAAATTGCTCCTTTTTTTTTTTTTTTCAAAAGTTAATTGTTGTTCTTCTTTTTCTTCTTAACTGAAAAGTGACATTTTAATCAAAGGAGGCAATTGTCAACTAATTTAAATTGTCTCTATGAAATTTCAATTCATGAATATGGGATTTTACTTTTTTTTAGCCGATAAAACACGATACACGGGAAGAATATCAACATCAATTTTATAAATAAAAATAAAAGTTAAATTATAATGCAATTCAACAATGAATCGTTCATAATATTAAAAAAATGTCAGTACCCTATCAATACAGTCATTCACGATTAATTATAAAATATTAAAATAGAATTATTTACATTTTCTAAAGGAAGGCTTAGTCTGTCAACTCATGGATTTTCGTTCATGTCAAAAAATAAATGGAGATTAGTGTCTTCAATTATTATTGTATTTTTTTTGTAAGGACTTCTATTTTTTTTAAAGTAATTATCATTACAATGTTTACAAACAGAGGCGGATCTATGCAGGTGCGGGGAGGGGGAGGGATTTTGCACCCCAAAATTAAAATATAAGTTTTACTATGTAATTTTACCTTCCAAACAATTATTTCTGAATCCGCCACTATTTGCAAATGTGTCCTAATTAAACTATTAGGAATATTCTATCTTGGATGAGGAAATTCGAACACCCAACATCAACCCCAAAAAACCATATGATTTTTCATGTGGTCATTTGAACAACCCCAAGTGGATTAATGGGGCGTTTGGTAAGGGGGAATAGAAGGGGTCAATGGTAATCGACAAAAGTGATTGCCATTGTTAATGTTTGGGAAGGGGTAATGGGAATGACTGTTCATCAATGATTACCCAATACAGGGTAATGGATGATTAATGGGGGGAGACTAGGGAATCATCCATTACCCTGTATTGGGTAATCGATTTTACTCAACTCTACCAAATTACTCCCTACTCTAATATGTACTTTAATAATAATAATAATAATATTATTATTATTAATTAAAATAATAATAGTAATATTATTATTATATTAATAATTAATAATAATAATAATATTAATAATATTAATATTAAATAAATAATATTAATAATAATTCATTAATAATAATATAATTAATATTAGTAATGAATAATTAATAATAATAATTATTAAATAATAATATTATTAATATAATTCATATTAATTAATAATAATAATTAATAAATAATAATATTAATAATAATAATAATTATTAAATAATAATATTAATAATAATAATTATTATTAAATAATAATATTAATAATAACTACTATTAATTAATATTAATAATAAATAAATATTAATAATAATAATTATTATTAAATATAATATTATTAATGTAATTCATATTAATTATTAATAATAATAATTATTAAATAATAATATTATTAAATAATAATATTATTAATATAATTCATATTAATTATTAATAATAATATTATTAATATAATTCATATTAATTATTAATAATAATAATTATTAAATAATAATATTGATAATAATATTATTAATGATTAATGATTAATATTAATAATAATAATGATAATAATATTAATAATTAATAATATTAATAATGATAATAATTAATAATATTAATCATTAATAATAATATTTATAATAAATAATGATAACAATAATTAATAATTAATAATTAATAATGATAATAATAATAATAATAATAATTAATAATGATAATAATATTAATAAATAATAATATTATTATTTTTAATTAATAATAGTAATAATAATAATAAAGATTAATAAAAATAAAAATAATAATAATAATAATAAAAAGTGCGAACTCGATAAGGGTAAAATAGAAATTTTGAATGATTCCTATTACTATTGTTGATTTGAATCAAACAACATCAATCACAATAATACCCATTATAGGATTTGAACCAAACATTAACAATGCAATCATATTCCCATTGCCATTGACCCCTCAATCAAACCCATTGTGATTGCCATTGAACTACTTCTACTATGCTATGCCGACAGAAAGAAGTTTTTTGAAACAGTCTATACGTATAATTAACTGGTGGACCCTAAAAAGAAAACAAACAACTTGAAAGGAGAACACTTAACAAAGACTTCGCAAGTCCAGTAATTAATGCTTTTGAGAGAAAAATTCCGTGTAATTGAAAATGACCTTTAACAAAATGTTTGTCTTTTTTGTTTCCTTTTTGTGTTTTATTTTGGTACAATCATTTTGGCAACTTGTTTCCTTATTAAACACATACCAAAAAAGTTTACTAAGTCATATATTTGGCAAGTGTTTCATTTAGTTTCTATTTTATGTTGTAGAAAAGTTTTAAAATAAGGAAGGAGGTTATTTCCTTTTCTTTTTAGATTTTTTTTAACACACACTCACATGTGTTTTCCAAAGTTTGAGATGCTGTCTCTCTTAAATTATTTTTTAATTGCTTTGTTTCTAGAGAGTTTGTAGGGTGTCTTGTGCCCTGTATAAAGTCCGAAAAATTGAGTAGCATGTACGTGAATTGACGCAAGTTTTTGATTCATAAAACTCTGAAGGGTGATTCTTTTTATTCTTTATGAAGAATTTGCTTGGATTTTAACTGGGATGATAATCCTTCTTGGGATAAATGTTTTTCAAACTTTCTTCTAGATATATTAAGTAAGCACAATTGGGTTAAATTTTCGTAAATGTCGGGTTTTTAAGTACTGGGAAAGAAGGTAATTTCTTGATCCCTTTCATTCACATATTGTCTGTCTTATAAAGTATTACAAAAGAAATCCTAATATACACTTTCCTCATCTAAGAGGATTGCTATCAATTACAATTAATACTAAAAGAATATCCTATCACATATACACATCTATTTTATCAGGGATGTTCTTGGATCCGGAGAAGAAATTTCCTTCAAAATGTTGAATTAACCACCAAACTTTCCATTTTCTAGATTTTCCTTCAAAAACGTATCTTTCTTCCCATTAATGGCGCCATGAAGAAATTTCTTGTCTGGTGCTTGCTTTGACATTATAATCCGGCATTTAGTAGAATTTTCAACATAGCTTAAAGACCAATGTCTACATGTATATTCAATTAGGTGTACCCAAAAATAAAAGAGAGATAATGGAGATAAAGAGAGTTGGAAAATTAATATAGGCTAAAGGGCAATATAGAGTTTTAAGAGTAATGATATACGGAGTGAAAAATTAGAGTAAAAACGTAAAGTGATTGACGTAGCAGTTATAAAAAGACAAAATTATACATTATTCATTAGGGTTCACTTATCAATTGGTTAGAGTATTAGTTTGTCTTTTTATAACTGCCACGTCAGTCACTTTACGTTTTCACTCTAATTTTTCACTCCCCCTATCATTACTCGAGTTTTAATATGCCCAACAAGTATATATGTCTTTACGTACCAAAAGTTGGAGATCCAATTCTTGTTCAAAATTATCATGTCTTATACTATCTAATATTCAAAACGACCTAATTTCACTAAAATTATGGACTAAACACATAATTATCAGTAAAATCACTTTACAATTATTAGACCCTAAAACAAGATATAAGTAAACCCTATGACCTAATTTTAATTTTGGACAATATAAGAAAAGATAATTTTATACAGAGAATCTCATATTGAAAAGTTATGACTTTGTATTTCAACTTGATTATTCTTTAATTAGAAGACAAGGCACAACACAAGAACTGAGCATGCATTTTTAATGTTAAAAAAAAAGAAATAAAATTGATTCGAAGCTGAGGACGACATTTAATTTGTAATATAATTAATATGTTGCACAAAACTCTGAACGGTTCCTATATGAAATGGCTAATTAATAATTGTTGAAATTGTAATTATATATTATTTCTATTATGTGTTAAAATTGCAATTAAATTTTATTTGATATATGAACTCATTTGACAGAAGATAAGCTTAATATACTAAAGGATAATTGTAATAATTTCTCTCTTTATAAACAAATAAAATACTCTGAGCCTGCTTGAAATTTGAAGTCCTAATCAAGAAAAAACTTTTGACTTAGATGACTACGCGAATGAAACGAGGAAATGACTCCAAATTTTGATTCTTTCTATATCCTTCTTGATGTGGCATTATTCAAATATTCCAGCTCAGCGTGGAATAAGTTAGGTTTAGTTTCAACCGACTTCCGAGATTTAAGGAGAAAGAGCTGGAATCTTTTAAACGGTAAAGTAATAGTACTTAATACGTTTTTTTTATTGAGACAGAAGGAGAATTTTTTTTGACGATTTCATTCAGTTACTGACTTTAGCATCGGAGTAGAATCCCCGGGGACCACCTCGGGACTTTGCTCTAACGCTATTCTTTTTTACAGATAAAGTTCTTGAGATTTGCTTGGAGCTCAGTATTTCCAGGTCGGTCTATCCACAACATCCCGACGTGCGTATTTGAGCTTCATCAATTGGCGCCGTCTGTGGGAACCGCACAATAGGTTCTCACCCTAAGAGTGCATTTCGGATGGCAAACACAAGATTGAAGGGGGCTGCTCCTCAGACTAGCAGGCGAGAGGAGGGAAGACAGTCGTCACCCTCCTGTCAGAAAATTCCTGAGAAGTCGCTACAAGAAGGGAGCTGTATTACTCCTGAGATGATGAAAATATTTGTTGAACACTATGATGAAATGGAAGCCATGGTAAAAGAAGTTCGGAAGAAAAATCAGGATCGGCAAAAAAACCCGGGAAAAGCACCCCTGGTGATCCAAACTGAGTCTGGCGGAGAAAATGACGGGAGGTCCGAGACTCAGTTCTTTCTTCGAACTGGAGGGGCTGAAAATGCCAATCGAGATGTGGGAAATAATCCAGGGAAAAGGAGGCCCCGGAGGGACAGCCCTTTATCCCAGGAGATTTCCGATTTTCCGTTACCGCCCCGGTTCAAGTTACCACAACTGCAAGCTTATACTGGAGATTCAGATCCTAATGATCATATCCACAGATTTGAATCTACGATGGATTTCTTGAAGGCACCGTAAGAAACGAAGTGCCAGGCATTTCCTACCACTCTGGAAGGAAAAACCCGTCTCTGGTACGAGGGTTTAAGACCCAGGAGTGTGGATTCTTTCTCTCAACTCTGTGACCTTTTCTTTAACCGATTCCTACAACGAAAGAAGTTTGATAAGTCCACAGCAGAGTTATTAAATCTTCGTCAAGGAGATAGTGAATCTCTTCGAAGTTACATGGGGAGGTTCAATGATGAAAGTTTGCAAGTGAAAAATTGTTCTGAGGATGTCTTAGTGGGAGCGTTTCTCAATGGTTTACGACCCGGGCGTTTTTACACCAAAATGGCCACTGAGCCACCAGGAGATATGAAAGAATTGATGGACCGGGTTGAGAAATATGCTAAGGGAGAAGAGGCGGACCAGAAGAAAAAAGACAATGATAAGTGGGGCGTGAGAACTCGTGATGAAGGAAAGAAGGGTTCAGCACCAGATAGGCGATTAAAGGTGTTTGATCGCCTCAATCCGCCACGTCGTATTACCGAGCCAACAATAAGAGACAGAATAACAACTCCCCTTAGCCGAACTCGGTCGGAAATTTTAGCCATTGTTGGCAGACAGGGTATCTTGAAGTCCCCTGCAAAGATGAATGCCCCAAACCATAAAAGAAACAGAGATCTTTTCTGTAATTTCCATCAGCAGCACGGACACGATACAGAGGATTGCACCGACCTGAAGAAAGAAATTGAGGATTGTGTTCGTGAAGGGTACCTGCAGGAGTTCGTTAAAACAATATATAAGGTATCCCGGAGAGGCCGATCTACTGAGGGACGCTCACCTTACCGACCTCAAATGGAAAGGAGTGCTGCTGGAAATGTGGATAAGGGTCAACGCCCTAATAACTATCCTCCAGCTCGGGAGGTTAATGGTGAGGTTCACGCTATTCTCGGAGGATTAGAAGGAAGAGAAAGTAATTCTGTGCGTAAGGACAGGTGCCGCCGAGTACCCGAGCAGGAACCTGTAGGGAAAAGGTTTAAATCTTCGGAGACTATTACCTTTTCTGAAGAAGATGCTGTACCAAAGAAATTCCCGCACTCAGATGCTTTGATAATAAAAGAAAATATTGCCAACAAGTTGGTGCACCGTGTTTATGTAGATGATGGGAGTTCGGTAGATATTCTGTATATTAACGCTTTCGAACAATTGGAGGTAGATCCTAAATATCTCCGACGGAGCCCAACTCCGTTGGTTGGATTTTCTGGAGAAGCTGTTCAGCCTATGGGGATTGTGACATTGCCGGTTACCATAGGTGAATACCTGAGGAGCAGAACGGTCTACACAGATTTTGCAGTGCTGAATTCACCATCCCCGTACAACGTCATAATCGACCGACCTACTATGGTAAAGCTGAAGGCAATATGATCACCTTATCATTTGGTGATGAAATTTCCCACCTCGGCGGGAATAGCAACAATACGGGGGGATCAAGAAGCAGCTAGGAGATGTTATATGGTGGCCATGAGAGGGAAGAATCAGTCGGCTCGGGATGTTCGTGTGAATTGTGTGCAGGGGAAAACTGGGATTAAAGGCCCAATGAAAGTACGGGAACAGCATCCCGTGAAAAGCATGGACTTTGATTTTAATGATGAAGAAATATTGAAAGTTTCGGTTGATTGTGCCAAGCCTGAAAGAACCATTCAGGTCGGTAAACATATCTCTGAACGAGCTCGGCGAGACTTGCTGAAAATCCTCAAAGAGTATAGAGATGTATTTGCTTGGGACCCAAAGGAGATGGGCGGGGTTTCACCTCAGCTAATCACGCATTCATTAAATATTCATGAAGATACAAAGCTAGTGCAGCAGAAAAAGAGGAGTTTCGCTCCTGAAAGAAAGCGAGTTATTCAGCAGGAGGTCAGTAAGTTATTGGAGGTCGGAATTCTAGGAGAAGTTAAATACCCGACCTAGATAGCAAATTCGGTTATGGTCAGAAAAGTTGATGGTGGATGGCGAATGTGTATTGACTTCACAGATTTAAACCGAGCTTGCCCGAAGGATTGTTATCCTTTACCGTCCATTGATCAGATTATCAACGCTATCGTGGGTTTTGGAATGTTAAGTTTCTTAGATGCGTACAAGGGGTACCACCAGATCTTAATGAACCCTGAAGACGCAGAAAAAACAGCTTTTGTGACCGATCAAGGGATTTTCTATTACAAGAAGATGCCGTTTGGACTGAAAAACGCCGGGGCCACATATCAGCGCCTGGTGAATCAGATTTTCCAAAAACAGATAGGTCGGAATCTGGAGGTGTACATAGATGATATGGTGATCAAAAGTAAAGCAGAAGAGAGCATGTTGGATGATTTAAAGGAGACATTTACAACTCTTCGGCAGGTCGGTTTAAAACTTAATCCTGAGAAGTGTGTTTTCGGAGTTAATTCTTGAAAATTTCTGGGGTTTATGGTATCAAAAAGAGGAATCGAGGCTAACCCAAAAAAATTGGAGGCCATAATAGCAATAGAAGCTCCAAAGAGCATAAAGGATGTGCAGAAGTTGACGGGGTGTATGGCAGCATTGAATAGGTTTCTATTCCGAGCAGCAGAGAGGGGCCTGCCTTTCTTTAAACTCTTGAAATCTGCTAAGAATTTTAAATGGGATGAAGAGTGCCAACAGCATTTGGAGGCGTTGAAAGAGCATTTGAAGCAGTTACCCACGTTATCTGTTTCATCATCCGGCGAGCAGTTATTCCTGTACTTGGCTGTGTCAGAATTCACAATTAGTGCAGTACTAGTAAGGGAAGATGAAGGGATACAGAAGCCTGTTTATTTTGTGAGTAAAGCCCTGCATGGAGCCGAGCAGAGATATACAGAAGTGGAGAAGTTGGTAATGTCCTTAGTTTTTGCAGCACGGAGATTGAGGCCGTATTTCCAAGGACATCCAATCTGCGTTTTGACAGATCAACCTATCAGACAAATTCTATACCGACCAGAAACTTCAGGTCGGTTGACTAAATGGGCTATTGAGCTCGGGGAATATGACATCACCTTTAAACCCCGAACAGCGATAAAAGGCCAAGCTTTAGCTGACTTTATTGCAGAGATGCCGAGACGAAAGGAGAAGGAAGAATTGACCGAGGTAATGGCAGTTTTACCCAAGGCAGACAAAGAATGGCAGTTGTTCGTTGATGGAGCTTCAGCAGGAGAAGGAGCAGGAGCTGGACTGGTATTGGTAAGCCCTGAAGGTAACGAGTTAGCATATGCTTTGAAGTTTGAATTTATCGCTTCTAACAATGAATCAGAATATGAGGCGTTAATTACCGGGCTGAAGTTGGCACTCTCAGTAGGAGCTCGGCATGTCAGAGCTCATAGTGATTCTCAGTTAGTAGTTGAGCAATTGGCTGGGAAATATGCTACTAAAGATGCGATGATGAGGAAATATCTGAGTGTAGTGCAGAATCTGATGAGGAAGTTTGAGAGTTTCCATATGGAGAAGATATCCCGATCTCAAAATCGCAGAGCCGATGCACTGAGTAAGCTCGCTTCCTCTACCTTGTCGCATTTAAATAAGCAGGTATGGGTAGAGACACTTCCTGAACGTAGCATTGTTACAAAGGAAGTAATGAATGTTGAAAGTACTGAGAATTGGATGACCCCGATCTACAATTTTTTGAGGTCGGGGAGTCTACCAGATGGAAAAGATGCAGCTCGGCGAGTTCGTATGCGAGCTGCTCGGTACGTGATAGAAGATGGGATCTTATATAAGAAGGGGTATTTGAAACCATTGCTAAGATGTGTAGATTTCGAACAGGCTCAATACGTGCTTTATGAGATCCACGAAGAAATATGCGGGTCACATATCGGATTCAGAATGTTGGCAAAAAAGGCACTTCTGCTCGGTTATTTTTGGCCGACTATGTTTGAAGATGCTGCTCAAGTAGTGAAAACATGTGAGAAATGCCAAAAGTATGCTACTAGAGCACATAACCCTCAGGTTCCATTACAATCTTCTGTATCCGTTTGGCCATTTTATCAATGGGGCGTAGATCTCCTTGGGCCTTTTCCAGAAGCCCGAGGTCGGTACAAACATCTTATTGTTGCGGTTGATTATTTTACTAAGTGGGTCGAGGCAGAGCCTTTAGTGCATATCTCGGGAAAGAACGTTATCAATTTCTTCTGGAAAAATATCCTCTGCCGATATGGAATTCCCGGGGTGATAGTGTCTGATAATGGTAGGCAATTCGCAGAAGATCATTCAAATCCTGGTGTTATTCGCTTGGAATTCAACAAAAGTTTACTTCTGTAACACATCCGCAGACTAATGGCCAGGCAGAGGTATCTAACCGAATATTATTGCAAGGTCTAAAGACGCGTTTGGGACGTTCTAGTGGAGATTGGGTTGATCAATTGCCAATGGTGTTATGGTCATATCGAACTACACCAAGGACTGCTACTGGAGAAACACCTTATAATCTCACATATGGTACTGAAGCCGTACTTCCCCCAGAAATTGGATTGCCAAGTCCCCGAGTTCTGTTATTCCAAGAAGGAGAAAATCAAGAAGAACTTCAAGTAAATCTTGATCTTTTGGAAGAAAGGAGGATGCGCGCACAGTTAAAAGATGCCAAGTACAAAGAAGGTGCAGCTCGGTTTTATAATAAAAGGGTAAGGAGTAAATCTCATAAAGTTGGCGACCTGGTACTCAGAAAGGTTGAAGCTAGCCGGGTCGGAAAAACGGGGAAGCTTGATCCCACATGGGAAGGGCCTTACAAAATCAAAGAAGTATCTCCAACAGGTTATTGTAGACTTTCTCACTTAGATGGGAAGATTATTCCAAGAACATGGAATTTCCAAAATTTGAGGAAGTACTATTAGCTCGGAAAATTTTAAGCGTTATAAGCTCGGCATTCTTTGTTTGTCAGTTATTTTCAATAATGTAATGAATGAAATCTTCTTGAATAAAATTTATTCTGGTGACGAATTCCGGAGGAAATTGATCCCTGGGAAAAGTCCAGATCCATACTTTGCAAATTTTGGGAAAATAATTTCTAAGAAAAGCAAGCCTTACAAAATCTCGAGATTAAAAGCTCGGGAAGAAAGGTAATTTACTTTGCAAATTATGGGAAAATAATTTCTAAGAAAAGCAAGCCTTACAAAATCTCGGGATCAAAAGCTCGAGAAGAGGAATAATTTACTTTGCAAATTTCAGGAAAAGAATTTTCAGAAAAAGCAAGCCATATAAAATTCCAAGATTAAGAATCTAAGGAAACAGCAAAGCAGTTATATAAAAACCCAAGAATAAAATCCTGGGTAAACCAAATAATCATCTTTAGGGATAAAATCCCCAGGATGAATTGTTCAAAGGAATTGGGAATAAAGACCCAAAAACATCCAACAACGTCATTTTAACAAATAAAAAGGAGGAACAAAGTCATTGAAAAAATTCATAAATTTCAAGGCTGACTACAGCCCTCGTCCTTGTCCAGCTCGGTAGGATCCATCTCGGGAGTCTCAGAAAGGGGAGTAGAAGGAACGAACTGGTTCATGGAGAATCCGAGCTCCCTACCAGTTATTTCTTTGAAAACTGCATTGACTTTCTCTCCCGCTTCAGCATCGAAACCCAGCTCTTCCAAACTTTTGTCTTGAAGGTATGCTTGCTGGAGAGCCTTGATTGCTTCGTTGTATCCGAGTCGAGCCACCGGAATATTCATTTTGGAGGACATGTCAGCGAATTCCTGTGATTTCAAGAAATTCTCTACTGCTCGGTTTATTCCTTCGTTCTTGTGGAACGTATACTTGCGCTCCATGCTCTGGCAGTGTTTCTCCCAAACCAGAATAGAAGAACTAAGCTTCTCATTTCTAGAATGGACGTCAGCAACTTTCTTTTGTTCAGATTCCAGATTGGAGGTGAGTTTGTGAACCACAGACTGGAGTTCCTGGGACTTCTCTTGCTCGGTGCCTAGCTTCAAGTTGAGTTCCTGAATTTGGGATTGAAAACCCACCGTTTTCTGCTCTTCGATCTCCAAATGAGATTTAATTGTAGACAATTCTTGTCTAGCCTGAGACTCCGTACTCTCCAGCTGCCGTGCTTTCTCTTCCAAAACTAAAATCCTATCCTCGGGCTCAATCACCTTTTTCTTCTTGTCTTCTAGCTCGGGACGAAGGCTAGAAGACTGCTCCACAGCACTGATGATTTCCGCAAGCACGGTTAGATAGGGCAGCATTCTGCATAACGAGGAGAGAGAATTATAAGTCTACAGTTAAGTGAAAATGTAAAGGGAACAAGAAATAGAATTATTAATAGTACCTGAACAGAAGACAAATACAGGACGTTGACTAGTTCCTCATTGCTCAGTTGTGTCAAAGCATCTCGGTCACGAGGAAGAATACTTTCACTTAACCATTGCTGAGCTAAGGCTGGAGTAAGTATTCGGGAGTTCCTATTGAAGCCCCAACCCGGACAGAATTGATCTCCAGGATAAGTAACAGGGACATAAGAAATTAGAAGCCTAGCTGAGTTGATTTGAGACAGGAATCCAAATTCAGTATCCTGAAAGAAGTTAAAAGGAAGAGTGGAAAAAGTAGGAGTTGGAATAGCTGTTGCTGTGTCAGGAGGTGTATCTTGATGGATTTCTTGAGTAGATGAGGTCGGAGTAGTTGAAGAAGTAGTTTTCTTGCTCGGAGGAGTATCCTGTTGGGTCGAGGTCGGTAAGATTCTCTTGAAGCCTCTCGTCTTTTTCTCTTTATCCTTGGGTAACGGAGGTAAACCCGAACTGACAACTTTGGGGGCATTAGGCGGTGTTGAAGTGTTTAGTGGAGGTGCAACATTCGCAGCAGAAGATACCGGCCCTGGAGAATTCGCCGGACTGGATTTATCCGAGGAGGGGGTAGACGCAGCAGTTTTCGACAAGCCCGAGTGATCGGATCAGTTGTGCAATAGTCATCACTGTAACAAGAGAAAACATCAGAAAGAGGAGATATCAGAGTAAATTTTCAAAAACTCTGAAATGAAAAGATAAACACTTACATTCAACTCCGAATTTATCTTTGGAGCCTTTATGTTTAGAATCAAGTATGGCAGAGCTTAACCCGCCTTGAATCAAAATTCTCTCAGACAGTCGAGACACATCTAAAACAACTCCTAAAGATTCTAGCGTTTGTTCTCCACTTGTGCTGGAGGATTTCTTGGGCTGCCTATCAGCTATGCTATTTACAATCTTCCAGGGGTGATTTCGGGTAAGAAATTCTGAATTGATGAAAAAGAATCGTTTTTTCCAGTGGTGAATAGAACTAGGGAAATTTTGCAGAAGTGGAACGGTATTAGCACGCCGGTTAAAGTAAAACCATCCTAGCTCATTGGGAACTGTTTTTAAAGAGAAAAAAACGTCTAAACAAAGACAAGCTGCTCACTACTTTACAGTGCACGCAGAGCAGTTCAAAACATATAACCGTCCTGATAGAATTTGGGGTGAGCTGGCTTAAATTCACCTTGTAATGATCTAATATATTTGAAAGTAAATTAGCAATGGGAATTCTAAGACCAGCTTGGAGTTGGTGTTCATAAAGGGCTATAAAACCTTGAGGGGGGTGCATGGCACGGTCATCTCTAGATGGAGCTCTAACAGGCAAATTATCAGGGATAAAGTATTTTGTCAGTATTTGGTCAATGTTTTTTCTACTTAAAACAGAAGAGATAGAGTTTGCAAGAACTCCCTCGGTAACGTCTTCTACATCTTCGTAGTTTGATTTGAGACTTTCTACTTTTCTGTTCTGTAGCTCAGGGGTCTCTGTCTCGATAGGCTTAGCCATAAGAGTATTTGAAGGAATAGCTTTGAAAGATTGCGTAAGTGACCTTCTAAGAGGAGTTGTTAATTCAGTAGAAAGTGGAGACTCTCTGTCAACTGGAGGTGGAGCACTATGAATAGACGGTGAATGACTTTTCTCGCCTATTGATTCTATACTGACATTCATGGATGGAGTATGAGAAGTAGAAGGTTCAACATAAGGTGCAGAATTAATGGGTTTGGGTGAATGAGAGCGATCTTCAGAAGACATACCTGGTGACGAGTACAAACTGGGGAGAAATTCTGGAGATAATGGATAAGAGTCCAAGCACTTGATCTAACTTATGAAGAAGCAAATAAAGGAACTGATGTTTCTAATTGCTGGAAATTGAATTTTGATTTGAGATAGAAAAACGTAGCAAAAGGGGATCAGATCAAGTTCGAATTGAAAAAGGGGAGTTTTAGATTTTGGTAGTTTCTTCAGGTAACGTACGCGTTAACATGATAAGGCCCGTCTTTTGAGTAAAAACGCGTGCGAATTAAAGATTACGGATTGCTAATTCTTCAAAATCGAGGCGTTGGCTTATAAATTATGATTCGAATTCAAAATTGAGTGAGTTATGATTAGAATTCGTTTTTGATGATATAGAAGCATTGGCACTTGTTTCAAAGATTCAAGAGGATCAGCTCGGGAATATTGTTTTGCAATCATCAAGTCGGGATAAAAAATATTTATACCGACTTGAGGAGGTATTGATGTGGCATTATTCAAATATTCCAGCTCAGCGTGGATTAAGTTAGGTTTAGTTTCAACCGACTTCCGAGATTTAAGGAGAAAGAGCTGGAATTTTTTAAACGGTAAAGTAATAGTACTTAATACATTTTTTTTATTGAGACAGAAGGAGAATTTTTTTTGACGATTTCATTCAGTTACTGACTTTAGCATCGGAGTAGAATCCCCGGGGACCACCTCGGGACTTTGCTCTAACGCTATTCTTTTTTACAGATAAAGTTCTTGAGATTTGCTTGGAGCTCAGTATTTCCAGGTCGGTCTATCCACAACATCCCGACGTGCGGATTTGAGCTTCATCACTTCTCATTGTCTTGTACGTGTTCATTAGTGCTGCACTGAACTGAACCATACAAAAATAACTTTACATAATTGTGCTGAAGAAAATCCCTCGATCCTTTTTGATTCTCGTCTCTCCCTCGATCTTTCTTTCTTTTGCTAATTAAATCACAGAGCAGTAGTCATTGGTTATGTTGCAATTAGGGCAGCTTTTTACAATTTTATTATCGATTGCCATAATATACTTTTGGTTCTCCATAGACAATTGGGAACAATATTTCCGGGATGCTTGTTGGGGGCATCTGGATGGAATCAAACCAGTACTTGTGAGCAGCGCGTTCACCGTTGCGGGGATCAGACTGCCGGCCTCAAGTTGAAGTACCCTTTTCGATTTGAAGACGATCCTGGTTTCTGCGGTGATCGCCGCTTTCAACTCTCTTGTAAGCATAATCGAACTGTGTTATACTTGGAAAATTCAACTGTGTATTATTACGTAGTTCCAGACAGTATTAATTATGAAAAGCAAACAATCCGCCTTCTTGATCCTGGAGTGCACAAGGACAATTGTTCAACTCTTCCACTAGTTGACCCAACAATATTCCTGACCGATTTTTCTGCGAGCACAATAACTTTCTTGATTTTGGTGAGCTGTAAAGAAGCAGTACTACTGAAATCGAAATCTCCACTTTATGTAGAAACTGCTTCTTGCAATATCACCCCAAAAGCTTTTTCCAACTATCAAAATGATCAGAGTAGTGAAATTGAAAGATTCTCGTACAGTTACAATTACGCAGTTGTTAGTGACAATGTTGTGGCATCTGACATTGAAGAGAATTGCACAGTCTATAATAGAGTTCCGGTTGACATTCAAACTCTTGATAGTATCGGAACGGGGAATATTTCGTACCGAGACATCCACAGTTTGCTGGCAATTAATGGCTTTGACTTACAATGGCCGGGAGTGGGAGATAGGAGCAAGAGAAAATCATTTCACTGTAAGTACTATTGCATTAAATTCATATTCAATAGTATATTGTAATGTTTTTGTTTTTTATTTTTATATATTTTGTATAGCATTTCGACTTATTATTTTTTAGACTTATTGAGTGAGAGAGTATGACTATTTAGAATTTTTAATGGTTGCTCTTTTTTTTTTGTCTTACCATTTTTAATGGTGTAGACGGTAGAGTGTTATAAAGAATATACTCTTTGACACCTTCTAAACTAGTCAACATGTTAACTAACAAACTAGTGTTAGAAACATGTATGAAATAACAAAAATAACCTTTATAAAAATATATTATTAAGAAAATCAAAAAATAACAATAAAAAGGCAAAGGACTTCTAATTTACAAACAACTTTTTAATTTCCTATTTATTGGAATAGAAAAAGGCATGGGAATGACAAGATAAAATATTGGAAGAGAAACAATAATCAAATAATTTTCACTTCATTAATTTCCAGACATTGACTTCTAAGTTCCAACATGTTCATTAATTAGCTTTTCTTCCTGGATGATGTAGGTTATGTGATGTCATTTATATACGGGTTCCTTTCAAACCATTTCCATTACTTTTCGTTGAGTGTCTCCATTGATGACTATTCAGTTACTCTCTCCCGTAATCATCCTGGAGGTGAGTAAATCTACAATTAATATTTAATTTGTTTGTCAAAAATCTCTTTTATTGGTCACTTTCTAATCCTTTCATTCTGTTTTATAAACAGATTATGTCATTTTTGGATGCAAATTAGTTGGTAAGAAAACTTAATTGTAGTTCCTAGGACAATGAACTTATTTATTTTAAACAGAAATTAAGTTTCATTACTAATTATGCCATCTTATATAATTAGTTTATTCCCACTGCAGCACTAATCATTGCAGGAAGATGTGCGATTGGCATTCTACTCTTATTTGCTTTCCTCATTCATAAATGGAGTCGAAGGCATTTATCAATTTATAATGAAGTTGAAGAATTCCTACAAACAAACAACCTTATGCCCATCAGGTACTCGTACAAAGAAATTAAGACAATGACCAAAAATTTTAAGGAGAAATTGGGTGAAGGAGGCTATGGTTTGGTTTACAAAGGAAAATCACGAAGTGGAAATTTAGTCGCTGTGAAGATGCTGAACAAATCAAAAGCAAATGGGCAGGAGTTTATTAATGAAGTTGCAACTATTGGAAGAATTCACCATGTTAACGTGGTGCGATTAGTGGGATTTTGTGTTACGACTTCAAAACGTGCTCTAGTCTATGATTACATGCCCAATGGTTCGTTAGATAAGTTCATTTTCTCAGCGACTCCAAATGGTACTACTCCACTTAGTTGGAAGAAAGCATTTGAGATTGCAATGGGCTCGGGGGATAGAGTACTTGCATCAGGGCTGCAATATGCAAATTTTGCATTTTGATATCAAACCCCATAACATCTTACTTTATGAGAACTTTGTCCCAAAAGTTTCAGATTTTGGACTTGCTAAGTTATATCCGGTACAAGATGGGTATATTGCAACTCTTACTGCTGCAAGGGGAACATTGGGTTACATGGCTCCTGAATTGTTCTACAAAACGATTGGAAGGGTCTCCTACAAAGCAGATGTGTATAGTTTTGGCATGTTACTCATGGAAATGGCAGGAAGGAGAAGGAATGTTAATGCGCATGCTGAGCATTCGAGTCAAATTTATTTCCCATCATGGATATATGATAAAATGGATCCAACAGAGGACATGGAAATTTTTGGAAGTAATGCAACTGATGAAGAGAAAGGGATTGTAAGGAAATTGATTTTAATTGCATTGTGGTGCATACAGATGGCGCCGACTGACAGACCTTCAATGAGAGAAGTACTAGAGATGTTAGAAGGTGATGTTGAAGGAATGCAATTGCCTCCTAAACCATTGTTGTATCCACCAGATTCACCTGTACATGTACACATGCAAAGTGATCATGGTTCTTTTGAAGATTCCATGGAGCAGCCTTTATGCAGATGTATTACTTTAGAAATTGAACAGATTGATAATTAAGTATGATCGATGCTTGATTTTGTATTCATCTTGTGATGTAATGTAATATGTTTTTAACCTTTCTGTGAAGCTCTTCTTTTCCTTTTTTTTTTTTTTTTTGAAAGGTAATTGTTAACTGTTTTGTTTTTGAAAGATAATTGTTAACTTGCATGAACTAAAAATGACTTTGGATCTTTTATACTATTTTGTGTATAACTCAATGTAACACTCTTTATAAATGTTACATGTGTCGTTTCATATAAAATTAAAACTCTATCAAGTGAATATATATGTGTTAAAATTTTACAGAATGCTATAGAAAATGATACACAAAAGTGATACAAAAGATCTATTGGCTAGTTAATGACTTATGCTTCTTTTTTTTTCCCTTGAAAAACGAGAGTGAATGTCTATTAATAAAAGCAAAATCACGAGAGTTAATGATACCACCACATAGCCATGGCCACGGTTCCGGAACCGGCGGTTCCGGTTCCGTCCCAGTTCCGGTTTGGGTTCCGTCCCGGTTCCGGTTCCGGTTCCGATTTTTTTTTCGATTTTTAGTTTCGAATTTCGATTGTTATCCCACTTTTCAATTTGATTTCTATTGAAATAATGATTAAACTATTAATTGAAACTCAAATAATATAACATAATAACATAATTAGAATAATAATAGTTACAATTGAACTTAATTAATATATAGTTTTTAGATAATAGAACTAGGAAGAATTAGATAAATGAGATTCAAGGATATAAAAATAATAAGAATATTTGAATATTTGAATTATTAATTAGAATTCAACTAGTATAATACTATAATAGAATATATGAATACACTAATATATGAATTTTTTAGAATAATAGAATTATGAATATTAGATAAGTGAGAAAGAAAAATATAGAAAGAATCAAAGAATAAGAGTATTTTATAAAAATTTTAAAGTTAAAAATTTTAAATCATAAATTTACAAGTTAGAAATTAATAAATGAAGAAACTACTAAATTTTATTCATTGGATAGAAAAATTTACAAGTTAAGATTTTTAAATCATAAATTTACAAGTTAGAAATTAATAAATGAATAAACTACTAAATTTCATTCATTTGATAGAAAAATTTACAAGTTAAGATTTTAATTCATAAATTTACAAGTTAGAAATTAATAAATGAAGAAACTACTAAATTTTATTCATTTGATAGAATAATTTACAAGTTAAGATTTTAATTCATAAATTTACAAGCTAGAAATTAATAAATGAAGAAACTACTAAATTTTATTCATTGGATAGAAAAATTTACAAGTTAAGATTTTAATTCATAAATTTACAATTTAGAAATTAATAAATGAAGAAACTACTAAATTTTATTCATAATTGATGGTTTAAACTTTAAATTAGAATAGTACAATAATACAATTGCAAAATATATTATGATATACAAATATACAATAATACAACTATAGTGTATATAAATAAAACTATGACATTAATTTATATAAACGAATATATAGATATGAAAATTATAATATTTGAAAAAATATAATAAATTATTTCAAATTTTCAATAATGTAAAAATGTACAATATGGTATTTTTCTTCATTTTAATAAACTAATAGTTGTCGTTGTCGTCGTTCGTCATTATTGGCTCTATCGGCATCGGTGACGGGTGAATTAGTTGTACAAGTAGAGCTACCATCGGTGGTAGCGTCTAAATCCAAATCAAAATTTTCTTCTATGTCTTGTTCTTGTTTTCTATATGCGGCTTTAGTCCAATCATCTACTAAAGCTTGAATCTCCAAGGACATGGGGCTCAAACGCGATCGGGTCTCGTCCAAAATGTTGCCACCTTGACTAAAAGCTTGTTCCAAGGCTACGGTTGATGTCGGGGCTGCCAAAATCTCTTTGGCTATCGAAGCGATAATGGGGCACATCGTTGTCTTGGACTTCCACCATTCCAATATTTGGAAGTTCTCAATACTATCACATTCATACTTGCTATCACTAAAATCAAAAGAAGTGGTTAAATATATCTCAAGTTCCGTACTAGTAGTACTCTTGTGTTTTTTTAACGATTGAAACATTTCTAAACCAGGAAGGATAAAGGAAGACGAAGATCCAATATTTGAAGTTGAAAAACTATGATGAGTAGTGTGAGTGTTAATGGTACTACTAGTAGGAACTTGAGGTTGAAAATTATAAGAATATTCTTCATATAATGCATTTAACATATCTTTAGTCTCATTTATGTATCTACTTACATTTAATTGTAATTGCATAATGTTCGGATCTAATGGAAAACATTCTTTTAACGTATTATAATAAAACTTCAAATATTGGTCTAAACCTTAAAATTTAAAACGAGGATCAAGAACAATAGCAACTAAATATAAAATTGGAATTTCTTTATAATAATTAAGCCATTTTTCTAACATGTGAATAATACATTGCGTTAAAGTTTCATCATTTATGTGCATTTTTAACACACCAATTATATTACATGCTTCAACTAAAAATAAATGAGAAGTTGGATAATACATACGTGAAAACAAACAAGTAGCATCCTTAAAAACTTTTAAAACTTCTAACAATTTTAAACAAGAAGTCCAATGATTAGGATATAATACAATTCCAAGACAAGAGTTATCAATGTAAAAATTACATAACAATGTACTATATTTAGAAGAATCACAAAGTAAATCATAAGTTGAATTCCAACGATTTGGAACATCCTTTTTAAATCTTTTAGGTTTTTGTCCATGTTGTATACAATATTTTCCCCATGTTTTCATTAAACTTGGATGTCCAGTCAAATATTTAATTGCATCTTTAATTGGTTTAATATTAATTTCTAATGCACTTAAACCATTTTGAACGGATAAATTTAAAATATGGCATACACGTCTAATGTGAAAAAATTTCCCACCTAAAATTGGTGCACACAAATTTTTTAATTCTACAATAGATGCATTATTAGCCGATGCATTATCAAAACCAATTGAAAAAATTTTATCATTCAAATTATATTCTTCTAAAATAATACTAATTAATCTAGATATATTTATGGCCGTATGAGAATCATTCAAAACTCTAAATGCAATTACTCTTTTTTGTAAAAACCAATTTGAATCTACCCAATGACAAGTTATACCCATATAACTATTCATTTGCCAATGATCACTCCAAATATCAGAACATATTGAAACACGAGAATCTAATTTTAAAAAATATTCTGATAAGCTATTTTTTTTCTTTTTTATAAAATTTTCTAATATCACGTGTTAAAGTTGTTCTAGGAACACATTTAACTTGTGGATTTGCATTTTCTTGTACTAATCTCACAAAAGTTGGTTTTTCACCAAATGAAAACGGTAAATGTTGTGCACAAACAAATCTAGCTACACCATCTCTCCATTTTGAATCACTAAATTTAAATAAATTTAAATTACTAGAAGAAGAAGAACCTTGTTGTTGAGCAAAACCGGTTAATTGCGCTTGAGACTTTTGAAGGCCGATTTCTTGAGGATGCGTTTTCTCCAAATGCTTGTTTAGTGTACCATATCCGCTCCCAATTTTGAAGGCGTATGATTTCTCGCAAAAATTGCATTTTGCTCTAATAAGAACTCCATCGGCATCAAAAAATTTTGTGAAATATTTCACAAACATTTCGGATTTTGGATTCGTTGGTGGACGACAATTTGATTGTGATGCATCACCAATATTAATTGGTTGGGATGAAGAACCAAAACTATCTATTTTATAAAAAAAATTCAAAAGGATTATAAAAGAATGAGAAATTGAAATAATAATATATTAAAAACAATAATTAATAATTTAACTAATAATTATAATAGAAACAATAAACAGAATTGAATTTTATAGAATTTTGATGCTTGAGAAAATTGAGATGAAGAGAATTAGAATGAGAAATTTGAATAATAATATATTAAAAATAATAATAAATAATTTAACTAATAATTATACATTTATAATAGAAACAATAAATAGAATTGAATTTTATAGAATTTTGATGCTTGAGAAAATTGAGATGAAGAGAATTAGAATATTGAGAGAGAGGAGTAGAAATTGTGTGGGAAAAATGAAAAATTAAAGGTTATTTATAGATTAGAAATTGTAAAAAAAAATAAAAATAAAAAGAATTGAGGAACGGTCAATTCAGCTGCTCACCCATTTTATTTTGCTGACCGTTGTTGGCAACGGTCAGCAAAACTACTGCAACGGTTGACCGTTGCAGTTAAATTTTTTTTTTTTGTTACAGGCGCGTGTTCACACGAGCCTGTAAATTTTTTTTTTTTGGGCCAGCGCAATGCTGACGTGGCATACATATATATCGGTTACGGTTCCGGTTCCGGAACCGGAACCGTGGGTTTGGTCATCTCTACCACCACAGTGATCTCAAGCCATGATCAGTACAAGGGATTCTCTTTTTTTTTTTTTTAATTCAAAGAAGTTGCAATTGAAGTTCAACAGAGCTCTCGAAGCATAAGCCACCATCAAAGCAAGGACAAAACTCAAACTATATAAGGATAAACTAATCAAAAATCTAGTTAAGGAAAGATCCCAAATTGCGATGCGTTTCGTCACCTTCTTCCTGCTTTGATTCGATGACAAATCAGAAGAAACATTGTGCTCCAATAACCTCCAAAGTCAGAAACCCACGGAGGAGTCATCCAAATTATAAATTTCGGCATTTCTTCCAATAAATACTCCATTTTACCAAAACAATAGCCACTACAAAAATGCTCTTTAAGTACTGTATCAATCATCACAGAAGCAAGTCTCTTCCTTCACATTTACACAAACATGTAATGTGGTAAACATGTAACTTAAAACTGAAAAGAAAATGAACTTCAAGACAACTAATCATATAATTACTCTAAATATTTGTGTCTTTCATGTGATAATTATTGGGAGAAATTGTATTAAGGCGAATTTCATACTTTTATTATTAATTGAAATGCAACTTTAACATATTTATTATTTAGGGCATTAAAAAATCTATATTCCTTATATAATTAATGAAAGACTTTGTTATCCTTTTCATCAATCAATGAACAAATCACGATAAAAACATTTACTTTCTTTATCCTTTTATTACTACACTGCATGCATCAATCTAATTCCTAACTATGTTAAACTCTTCATCATTTATGTTACATATGTTATTGATAAAATTTCGTATTAATTTACTTTCTTTATCCTTTTATATTAAAATACATTAATCTAATGTTTAACTATATTAAACTCGTCATTATTTACTATTTCGTAATTTTTATCAATAAATTTTCATATTAATTTTATTTAATTGTTATCCGTAAACTTTCAAGTTAATATTATCAAACTCTGTTATACTGTAAAATTAAGTTTTGAAAAATACACCAGAATTTGTCAAATTAATATTACAAATCATAATTAATTTTAATGAAATTTAAGTTTCTTTAATATACTTTCAATGAATCTACCTCTATTGAAATAATAATTTGATAAATAGGTAAACACGTAAAATTTTTAATTTTTAGAGTTATTTTATTTCTTGAGTGATGATGAGTTATTTAATTATTTTCAATTTTAAATATACTCATGACAAAAGAAATAATAATTTTTTTCATGACATGGGGAGAGTTATTTAATTATTTCAATTTTAATTTTTAGAGTTGTTGTATGTTAAATCAAAGGTAGGTATTTAGTGGTATAAGTAACCGATCTTAAAGTTAGGGAAAAAGAAGAATGTTGCGAGAGGTTGGAAATCAATGTAAAAATTTAGCCCATAAATTCTACACGAACTTTATTTTTTGGGAATTAAAGTAATGCACTGAAAAAAAAGAGAGAAAATATTAGTTAGTTAATAACCACAAACTAATCATCACTTGAGGAAAATACATAAATAGTAAATGCTATGCTTTTTGTCTTTGAATATGTTAAGAGTATAACTGCAAAAATTCCTTTATTTGTAAGATTTTCCTTCAAAATTAATGTATGTAACTCGAAATTTCTTGGATGATGCTTCTTGGAAATTATACTCTAGCATTTAAAATCTCTTTTTCGGTACATTAATTTTCAACATATATAAAAAACAAAGTCACAAACGTATGCTCAATTAAAGTGCAATTTCTGCATGCATTAATAATTCAAGTAGCTGGACCCAAAAATAAATTAAAAGAAAGAAAAAGGAATTGGAAAATGAGGATTACATAATCAAGACTTTAACTATGCCCATAATTTATGTGGGACAGAATATTACTAATAGCCTAGTTGCTTCCATTATTGTCATTATTATTGATAAGGATTTCCATTATGCTATGCCAAAAGAAATTAAACAGTCTACACATATAATTAACTAATTAAAGGACCCTAAAAAGAAAACAAATAAAATGAAAGGAGAACATGTACAGTAAAACAAAGACTTTTGTGAGTCAAGTAAAGCTTTGGGGAGAAAAATTCCATGTCATTGAATGTGGCTTTTAATGCTATATATAGAAAACTATCATACAAGGAGATGACCTTTAATGCTATAGGAAACTAACACCACCCACTCAAGTGGATGATGCAAATTTAGTTCGAGTTTTAAATGGAACCTTTTCAATTTTCATTCTGTCCATGAAAATCCTATAAAATAAGTAAAATTGCAGAATTTTCAAAAACACTCATTAGTTGTATAAGCAGCTAAAAAGAATGAAACCAAATTACTTCAAATATAGGAAGGTAAGAAAAAGGGAAATGTGCAAAATTAGTCCTTATTACTTAGGTGACAAAATTAGTTCTCAATATTTCATTAACAATAAATTTAATCCTCAATGTTTGTAATTTGAAACAAAAGTGGATAATTGACATATTCTTTTACAAATTATCAGTACAATTGATTTTTCTTCTTATTACACATGCATTTTGGAAAAGAAATAAAAAGTCTTAAAAACATTCTGAAATTGGCCGTTTTCGTGTTTTTTTTTTGTTCCCGTCTCACTTGTCAACATGATATCCAATGAACGGTGTGAAAAACATTTATAGTAAGAAATTTTAAAAAAAATTGTAATTTTGATGGTTTATAACACAAGCGTTTTGAGCAAAAATAAAAACTCTAAAAAAACATGGTTAAGTTGGCAGTTTTTGTGTCGTTTTTTTGACCCGCTTCACTTGCAAATATGATATCTAGTGAATGGTAAGAAAAAAATGGACCTATATAGATTCGTTTTTTGCGTCCGTGTCATTTGCTTGCACTGAATATATGGGATTAACCAAATTTATTTAGTGTACCTATTATCAGCTATTTAACTGTATTGTAGTGTATTTTATTTTATTTGCATTAATAAATGATATTATCGCTTTTGGATAAAATAAATTATTTTTCATTTTTTTAAGGACTTCTATTATGCTATGCCAATAGAAATAAGTTTTTTGAAATATTCTACACATATAATTAATTTATGGACCCTAAAAAGAAAACAAAAAACTTGAAAGGAGAACACACAACAAAGACTTTGTAAGTCAAGCAATTAATGCTTTTGAGAGAAAAATTCCATGTAATTGAAAATGACCTTTAATGCTATAATGCTATAGAAAACTTCCATTCAAAAGGTTGATGGAAATAGAAGGTAGGACAATTATATTATTGCATCCCTTGTAAACATGTTAATGAAGTGAAAAAGAGCGTAGATATATAACAAGCAGTGGCGGATCCTAAAAAGGCATAGAGTGGAGATAGATTCTGTTGGCATATGGGATAAATACGCCCATGATAGATTAGTCTGACATTAAGTTAAAGTATGAGATAAAGTGACATTAAGTTAAAGTATGAGATAAAGTTATATGCGTTATCATTAATTTGGTATGTATATCATATTCTGATAAAGATAAAAAGACTATCCTTATCTTGAAGCTTTCTTGTAGCTCAAGGATAGGAGTCTACCAATCTTTATATATATAGAATATCAGACTAGGTACATTTAAGAAAATAACAACGATAGAAAATATCGTAATACGATTTTCCTCCCTACTATTATATTTGGTTCTATACTTTGTACGTACTTGGTGGATTACAATAGATTCTTTAGTAGTTTCTATTACCATGAGTTCCATAAGTGGAAAAGACGTGGAGTAGAACAAGATCTCATCTTCCGTACTTCCAGGTTAGTTTCCTGGAAATCCTTCATTGGTATCAGAGAAAGGGTTATGTTCTTCTCATGTTTTTCCATATAATTACTTATTATTTGAGTTTTAAATGGCACTTATGGACTTTTGAGGTTTTATTTTTTTCCATGGAAATAAATCGTGAAATTCGTACTGAAGGTAGTCTTATATGTAAAGAACATACCTAGAAAATTTCATGATAATCGGATTTATAAATTGAAAGAAAAATGAAACCCTAAGTTATATTCCAGATCTGATTCTTGCCATTTTTGACCCACTTATCATATGAATTGAATGATAAGTAATACATGGTTAGAAACTAGACTTTAAAATGAATCCAACGGTATAAATTATGTGAAAATCGGATATACGGTTAATTATATATATATATTTTTGTGATTTTTGCATGCCTATTTATTATTTTTTGTGAATTTGCACAAAATAGAATAAATAGAATTAAATTATAGAAAATCCAGAAAAATTAAATTAATATTCTTAGGTATTATTTTTTAGTTCCAGAATTTTATAATTGAATTTTTATGACTGTATATATATATTTTTTTTGTAATTTTTGCATGCCTATTTATTATTTTTGTGAATTTGCACAAAATAGAATAAATAGTATTTAATTACAGAAAATCCAGAAAAATTAAATTAATATTCTGAGGTATTATTTTTTAGTTCCAGAATGTTATAATTGAATTTTTCTGACTGTATATATATATTTTTTGTAATTTTTGCATGCCTATTTATTATTTTTGTGAATTGGCACAAAATAGAATAAATAGAATTAAATTACAGAAAATCCAAAAAAAGTAAATTAATATTCTGAGGTATTTTTTTAGTTCCAGAATTTTATAATTGAATTTTTCTGACTGTATATATATATTTTTTATAATTTTTGCATGCCTATTTATTATTTTTGTGAATTTGCACAAAATAGAATAAACAGTATTAAATTACAGAAAATCCAGAAAAATTAAATTAATATTATAAGGTATTATTTTTTAGTTCCAGAATGTTATAATTGAATTTTTCTAACTATATATATTTTTTGTAATTTTTTCATGCCTATTTATTATTTTTTGTGAATTTGCACAAAATAGAATAAAAAGAATTAAATTACAGAAAATCCAAAAAAATTAAATTAATATTCTGAGGTATTTTTTTAGTTCCATAATTTTATAATTGAATTTTTCTGACTGTATATATATATATATTTTATAATTTTTGCATGCCTATTTATTATTTTTGTGAATTTGTACAAAATAGAATAAATAGTATTAAATTACAGAAAATCCAGAAAAATTAAATTAATATTCTGATTTATTATTTTTTTGTTCCAGAATGTTATAATTCAATTTTTCTGATTGTATATATATTTGTTTGTAATTTTTGCATGCCTATTTATTATTTTCTTGAATTGGCACAAAACGGAATAAATAAAATTAAATTACAGAAAATCCAGAAAAATTAAATTAATATCCTGAGGTATTAATTTTAGTTCCAGAATGTGATACTTGAATTTTTCTTACTATATATATATATATTGTAATTTTGGTGTGTCGTATATGCACCAAAATTAATACTTACTCTAAAAGATTATTCAATAGGACAGTGAGAGTAAGGTCGATCCCACGAGGAACAACAAATCTTCTAAATTAGTTAACTTGCAATTCGTCACAACAATTAAATTTATAAATAATAATAATGAAACTAAATAACCAAAATAAATTAATAATCGAAAATAAGAAATATCCAAAACTACCGAAATTAATTACTCAAAATAAAGATCTGGCAAATAAGTAATCCATAGTAATCATTATTTGTTGTTCATTGACGCAAAGATAAAAATTTCAATATTAACCAATTAGTTATAAAATACCGAGAATCAGCTCTGACATATTTCAATCCTTCCTTACTTATTCGATAGTTGACAAGTATCTGCTTAATCAACTATTTCCCTATTTCTAACATAACAAGGCCGGAATCAGTCGATCACCCAATTCAATGTTACAAAAGCATTAAATATTAGAAGGACCTAACTCTAACAAATTATACCATGATCAGCATGCAATAATTTGTTAACCGTTTGTTTCCATCTACCTAGACAGTAGCTTTGCTACTAATTAATCTTACTTATTAAATCTAGTGATTTACTAAGGGATTAATTGGGTCTACCTAAATTTATTAAACTTGATCAGGCTTTAATTAATTTATATAATTATCGCTAAACACAGAAAACTCACGGAATTAATTATGAAATTATTCTTAAGAACAGTTTGGTCTCATAACTTGTTCATGATTAGTGCTTCTCTACTTACCCGCCAGATAAAGGACTACTCACTAAACATAATAAGAACTAATAACAATAATAAATTAAAGAAGTAAAAACTGAATTAAATAAAAGAAATCAAACCAGCACGGCTGGATTGCAAAAGTGCTGCTTCAGCTATTTATTTCTGCAGCGGCTGCTGTCCATAAAAATTCTCTACAAAACTGCGTAAAAATCTACTGTGCTAAAAAGATAAAGATCAAGATGTCCAACCTCCGTTATCCTTCTCTCTTATAAATAAGAGAGAAAAACCAATTTCCTAATTTAACTAAAGAAATAAAATATTCTTGTTTCCAAAAATCTCTCAATCACATTCGGTTATAACAAATATCTTCCAAATCAAATTTATCCACCAATTGTAGCTGCCACAAATCTTCCAAACTTCTTGATGTCTTTATCTTCAGCCAAATCTTCTAGAAATCTCTCAATATCACCATTTATCTTCACGGCATATTCCAAATTGGAATCTTTCAAATTCTGCCAAGATTTAAACCATTAAATGCAGATTTTATCCCACAAAGCACATAAAAGTGTGCATAAAAATATGAATATTCTTGTGCTCATCAAATTTTTACATGCCTATTTATTATTTTTGTGAATTGGCATAAAATGAAATAAATAGAATTAAATTACAGAAAACCCAGAAAAATTAAATTAATATTCTGAGGTATTAATTTTTAGCTCCATAATGTTACATTCTTTTTTTCTGACTGCATATATATATTTTTGTAATTTGTGCATGCTTATTTATTATTTTTTGTGAATTTGAACAAAAATGGAAATAAATTATAGAAAAATTCAGAAAAATTACATTAATATTCTGAGGTGTTATTAAAGTTTCAGAATGTTAATTTTGAATTTTTATAACTGTGATTATTTTTTTTGCAATTTAAAGCATGCATATTTCTTATTTTGTGAATTTGCACAAAAATTGAAATAAATATAAATAAATTACAAAAAAATCCAGAAAAATTACATTAATATTCTGAGGTATTATTAAAGTTCCAGAATGTTAATTTTGAATTTTTCTAACTGTGAGTATTTTTTTGTAATTTAAAGCATGCCTATTTCTTATTTTGTGAATTTGCACAAAAAATGAAATAAATATAAATAAATTACAGAAAAATCCAGAAAAATTACATTAATATTCTGAGCTGTTATTAAAGTTCCATAATGTTAATTTGTTTTTTTAATAGCTGTGATTATTTTTTTTGTAATTTAAAAGTGCATGTTTATTTCTTGATAATAATTCATGAATACAAAAATGAATTATTTAAACATGCAAATATTTTTAAGTTGAATGAATCAGTTTTGTTCCTTAAAAATAACATTAAAGTGAAGGGGTTTTTGCTCAAAATTTATATAATTATAATTTAAAATATTTTTTGGTATAATGTGATTCCTAGCATAGCGAAGTTTCATTTGTACATGAATGTTTTGATTATAATTATTACAAATTAATGATTGTTGCAAAATCTAAATATATATATATATATATATGTGTGTGTGTGTGTGTGTGTTAATCAAGATCCTTTTGTGCACTGCTTAAAAGATAGCTTTCAAACAAGATAATTATTAATTTATATTAGGTGATAAATTTGTTGGTGTTTTTTTCAAATTGGACACCATAAAATTTAAATATGGGCTTGGTAGAGTAGTGGGCCTTTGTGGCCTTAAACTATATTATGGCTTAATCCAATATATTATTGTTCAAAATCAAGATCTTTGGCTTATAATAAGTTCAAAAGTAATAAATAATATAACTTGCATCAAGTTGTTGAGTTATATTGGTAATAATCTAATGTGTGAACAGTATGCCACCACGAACAAGTTGTTTTTACTCATGAGTTTGGTAATATTTCTACCAGAAAGTCGCATATTTTAGACCTTCATGGAGGGTGTGATATGTGAAGAGGTAGAAATTATTTCTATTAGATGAGTATTGGATTAAAATAGTGATTAATCACTTAATCATTTTGTAATCAGTGAGAGCATACTAATATGGTTAGGGAAGAGCGCTTAGTAGCTTCTAATCCTCTTTTTTTTATGTTAGTTATCAAGTTTCAATTTTCGCAAAGCATTTAGTCTTTATGCGAAAGCGAACTAGATGAACTCCTAATAATCTCAATGAGAGATTTATACTCAAGAAAAATACCAAACAAAAGAAAAATAAGTTTTTGCAAAAGGAACAAATCAAAACTCTACTAATAGAATGGTCAATTAGAACTTAACTCGTGATAGCACTGAGTTGAAATATATACTTTTTGACCACATATCTCACATATTACTTGTTACTTTTAAGAAAGTAACAATTGTAATTAGTTGTTGAATCTATCCTATTGTGGATGAAAGATTCAACAATAACATATTCACACAGTTGAATAAGTTGCAGAATCTCTCCAATTGTGGATGGAAGATTCAAAAATAACTAATTACACAACTAAATTAGTTGTTGAAACTCTCCAAATCGTGGATGATAGATTCAAGAACAACTAATTATATGATGAGAAATTGAGTAGAGTTTGTGGGATTTTATTGAATTTTTGAGTTGGAAGTAAATAGATATATAAGGAGAAAAGGTTCCAAGTGGGAGAATGTTCTCACAAATTGAAAATTTGACTTGTGTAACCATTGTCTCCATAATGTATTTAATACTTCATGACTTCAGTAAAATTTATATTTTGTTCTTATTATACTTCAACTAATTTTTCTAAAAATGTTTAAGAGGCAAGAAATTGATATTAATTATGGAACAAATTGATTTTAGTTTTTAGTTATATTGAATTTATTTTAGCATATAATTCCAATATGTATAAAGTTTTCTCTCCATATCTTTTAAGGATGATAAGAATAATGATTCACTAAAATGACATAACAAATTGAGTCATTTTAGGCGAGATATAAGGATAGCTAGAGAAGGTCTATTGGGACCTGTTCGCACAAAACAATCTTGCCTATTAGTGAATATTATTTTGGAAGAGAAATTAATTAATAAACCATTTTCAAAAGGCTAAAGGGGCAATGCTTAATCTATCTTGATATCTGTGGACTAATAAATATAAGGGTTAGACATAATAATTCCTATTACTTCAATAGATGAAACGCGTTTTGATTATACTTTTCTGATCTCCCATAATTCTTGAGGTAGAGAATCAGTTTGACTTAATCAAAATTGCGAGTATCTATTCAAAGAATTACATACAGAAAATGAATTATTTAGCAAAAAAAAATGATTTCTATATTTTGCAAAAAAATAGTGTGGCAAATAATAAGAATCGATATTTGCTTGATATAGTCATTGGCGCTAATGATTTTTGTTAATTTCCTATTAGGGGAGATATACAAATTAAGCAGTTGCCTATGTACTTAACTATGTACTCTTATGATTAGTTTCTTTCATAAATCATGGATTGGCAAAAATTTATATTTGAATAATTTGCAGTCATGAAATATATGTGCTGCCTATAACACTTTTCTCATTAAGCATGAGAATTTGTGACCTAGAGGTAAGAAATCTATCTTTGTTAGATATCTACGCCTCACAAGGTTAAGTGGTTATTGGTAGACAATTAAATGGAAGTGTAACTGATATTGAGTCACGAGATGTGGAATTTCTAGAAAATGATTTTCCTAACTTATGCGAGGTAAAGAATAATTTATAACTCTATAATTTATAATGATTTTATTACTCCAATGAAATCGAGATAACTAATTCTCGACCTCTCGAAGATAGTGGGAGCATATTTTCATTGAATAGTTCAGTACAAACCAATGAGAGTTCTAAACAATTTCAACCTCAAACAAGCAAACGAAAAATTTCCTGTCGTCATTTTGAGACTGATTGGGAAACCTTCATGGTTACTTAAAATGAGCCAAAGAACTTCCATCAGGCTATTTCATCAAAAGTTAGCGAAGAATGGATTACTTTAATGGAGTCTATTGAGACTAATCAAGTTTGGGACTTGATTAACTATTCTTTCAGACTAAAGAACATTGGGGACAAATAGTTCCCAAAGTCAAAGGTCAAAAAAGGTAATTCCGTTGAAAGGTGAATAGATAACGTTAGTTTGGCTCTTGTTACATATTTTGATTTGAAATTTTGTGAAATGAATGTTAAAAATAACATTTCTCACTGGAGAAATAGGATGAAAGATTTGCAAAAATCTATTCGTTGACTTTGTTATAGGAGATTGAGAGCGCAAAGTTTGCTAGCTCGATCAATCTTACTATTACAAGAAGTAATTATCCAAATAGTTATATCCAAAACTTCATCGAGCCAACTAAAATTCGGCTTTATGATGGTTAATAGATATTACTATATGTATCTTAAACATTCTAAAGTAAGTTTCATATATTTCATTATATGTAGACAATATTAAGTAAGCCTAACTAACAAGGAGACGATTGTCACCACTAATAAGTGGTTGCCTTCAAATTTTGAAATAAATGACATATGACACTCCTCTGGTAAAATGTGAGTCTATAAGCCTTGAAAATTGCCCTAACACTCTTAAAAGTAATGAGTAAATAAGCTTTATTCCATATGTGAGTAAAGTGGAGAAATTAGTTTTCTCACTCTGGATACTCATTTAATATCCACAATATGATTGGGTTAGTTAGCCAATACCAAGCAATACCTAATTTAAATTTTTGAAAAGCTATCAAAACATATATTTCGCTATCTGGAATATGAATTTAAATTACACGTTAACAAGGTTTGGATTTACGACTTATTAGAAGTACAAACGCTAATTAGAGCGATTATCTGGATAAGTGTAAATTAACCTATGTATATATTTTCTTACTTAATAATGATATCATATCATAGATGAGTAAGAAATAAACATGTAAATCATTGTCTATAGAGTAAGCGAAATTAATACCTTATACATTAGTAGTACAAGAGGTAATGTGTTTGAGAAAGTTCATTGTGAATCTTGGCATTGTTAAAGACTCATTGGATTCTATATTTGTTTACGGCAACAAGATAGTTGCTTTAAACTTTTACCAAGGATTCCAAATATTATAAAAGAACTAAATCACATTTTAATAAGCAGTAGCACAAAAGTAAGTGTTTTTGTAGTATATTTCTATGAACCAAATATTTGCTTATCATGTGACTAAACGCACAATAAGGTGATGCATTTTTGTTTATGATAGAGCAATATGGTTGCATAGAACCTTTTATTTGTACTATAATCCACTTCATATTTGTAATAGTTTGCAAATATCTTGATTTTAATATAATTGGATGTACATATTTGATTTTTTTTCAATTATGTGACATTAATTACAACACATATACGAATGTATGTTTTTGTAATATACATAGATAGGCTAATTTGCTTACTCACACAAGCAACGTTTTGGCGCTGATGATAGCGAGCAGAAGATGAGACATAAAGCGTGTTGCCTTGACGTTGGTCAATATGAGATCTTATCTAAGATCGCATATGGATAACCCAAAATCTATATATAAGCCTGATTTATAGCCGGATGTAAGACTTTTAAGTGTAATTGGAGTTATACTAGAGGACAAAATGAGTCTCAAGTAAGGCGTTTGATTAGTGACTTGACTAAGATTCATATGGAATAATACTTATATTCCATAACATGTTATTTGTACAACATGTGTTTTGCAACTATGGATGGAGGTGAGTGAATGGATCCCTACTTCCTCACCGTATGAGTCCTAAAGGATATTAAATGTCCTTATTAAAAATACCCTTTGTGACTTAAGACTGTATCATGAAATTTAAAGTTAGTGTTTGCTACTTTAGTATGACTACCAATGGTCATGGTTAATTTGGTCGGATGGGGTATGTCTGGGAAAGCAGCTAATTTTAAGTTAAATGATATTAGGGCAAAGGAAGACTATTTAGATTATATCATTACACTATACTCATTCTTCAACAGGTTATGGCGCTTTTGGTAAGTGACATAATTATGAGTGTAATGTAGATAATGGAGGCACAAGTATGCTCTTTGAGGGATACTTGATCAGATATAATCAAATAAGTCTGGGGTATACTGAGTCACAAAAGTCTTCTCAATTTTAGTGGTTGATGTCTCTATGCTGGCCTTAAATGGTTTCTAGTATAGAGCTCCCAAAAATAGGTGAACTCAACGGTCGCACCAATTATTTACTAGTATGGATAGATATAATGAGTAAGTTGAGGAATAAAGTAAGAAACGTATTCCTATCATGTGCGAGTGGGAGATGTTGGCATATGGGATAAATACGCCCATGATAGAATAGTCTGACATTATCTCAAAGTATGAGATAAAGTTATATGCGTTATCATTAACTTGGTACATATATCATATTCTGATAAAGATAAGAAGACTATCGTTATCTTGAAGCTTTCTTGTAACTCAAGGATAGGAGTCTAGCAATCTTTATATATATAGAATATCAGACTAGGTACATTTAAGAAAATAACAACGATAGAAAATATTGTAATACAATTTTTCTCCCTACTATTATATTTAGTTCTATACTTTGTAATTACTTGGTGGATTACAATAGATTCTCTAGTAGTTTCTATTACCGTGAGTTCCATACATGGAAAAGACGTGTGAAGTGGGAATCCTATTAATGATATGTGCAGCAGTTAGAATTGCTTCTCCCCAAAATACACTAGGAACATCGGCAGACAATAAAAGAGAGCGAACTGTTTCAACAAGATGCCTATGTTTTCGTTCCGCAACACCATTTTGTTAAGGGGTATCTGTACAAGAAGTTTGGTGAAGAGTACCATCAGAAGCAAGCAAATTAAAAAATGCATGAGAGGTGTGTTCTCCTCCCAAATCACTACGAAAACACTTAATGACAGTTGAATGTTGAGTTTTGACAAGTGATATGAAATTGTTGAAAATAGTGAGATAATCAGAACGATGTTTTATATGAAAAATCCAACAATAACGAGTACAATCATTATTAAATGAAATATAATACCGCGATCCCCCTTTTGTGGGTCCAGGAGAAGATCCCCACAAATCATAATGAACAATATCAAATGGAGCAAGTGAAAAATAACTACTTTTATAAAAAGGCAAAGCATAAAACTTTGCTATTTTACAACCACTGCAATCAGAAATATCATGAACTTTCAAATGTCCTAAAGCTCCACTAGAAGCTAAAAACTGTAAACGAGAAAATAAGACATGGCCTAAATGAGAATGCCATAAATAAAAACTAGAAGACGAATGACTCAAACGAAACGACGAAAAATCGACACTAGAAGCTGCGACATCTAGTACTTTTAAATGATCCAAAATATATAGTTCCCATTGCCTACGGCCTTTCCCAATCAGTTTCTGAGAGCGGGGGTCCTGGACAGCACAATGAGAAATAGAGAACCACACTAAGTATCTTGATTGACATAATTGACTAACAGAAACCAAATTCAAAGCAAGATCAGAAATATAATAAACATCGGGAAGAGACACAGAAGATGTAACAATTGGACCAATACCTGCTAATGGCATAAGAGTACCATCAGCAGTTACAATGGACAAAGAGGAATCTGGAAAAATGGAAATAAAGGACGACACATTAGGAGACATATGATGAGCTGCACCATAATTTAAGAACCATAAAGAGGAAGATATACCTGATGTATTTGACGAAGACGAACCTATATTAGAGGAGAAAGACATGGCATGTTACTGTGACGCAATGAACTTTTGAAATTGCTAAAGCATACTTGGATCTAACGATGGTGCAACAAAGGCATTATTAGGTTGCGATGGTCTGAATATCCACTGAGGGGGCTGAGGTGGTCGAAATTACAGAATATAAGGTTGTGTTTGAAATCGTGGTTACTGTGGTGGGCGTTGTTATTGTGAACGTTGTTGTTGTGGTGCTGTGAGTTTATTTTTCGATGATAGACATTGTGCCTTCCAGTGACCTTTCTACTTACAGAAGGCACATTCATCAATAGCAATCTGTGAATGTGGCCTATTCTGAGATCTGTGAGGCGTTGCAAAAACAAAAAGAGTAGATGGTGAAATAGTTGCAAAAACAAACGGAGGAGATGGTGGAAGAATTTCCTTATATACTTGGGACTTGAGACGTATCTCCTCGGCTAAAAGCTCATGAACCATAGAATCAACAGAAGAGAGTGGGCTACGATGAAGAAGTGTCCCACGCAGTCCCTCAAATTTACGACGGAGGGCCATAAAAAATTGAACCAATCTCTGCTCTTCCCGACGAGCAATGTAGGGAGGAAATTTTTGCAACTATGCAGATTCTGTAAGTGCCAACTGATCCCATAAATCTGACATGGTCAAATAAAACTCTTGAACACTCAAAAAATTCTGTTGTAGAGCCCGAATATCTGTCTCCAGCTAATACTGTCTCGCAAAATTAGATTGCGTGTAGAGTCTTGCCAAATGGTTCCAAACCTCTTTAGTAGTATCATATTTTGCCAATTGAGATCCGATAGATTGTGTAACAGAGTTATTGATCCAAGTAATAATCTTAGAATTATCACTTTCTCAAACATCTAACAAAGTAGCATAATCAGGTGATTTATGATTGTTGGGTTGACCCCGTACTCCTGTAACATAGCCCCATATAGACTTTCCTCGCAAAAATTTTTCATAACATAACTCCAATAAGAATAATTTTTTCCATCTAATTGGACACTGATCGACTAAAGGGAATCATCCTTATGACTAGCCATAATTAAAACCAGAAAACGAAGCAGTAATAGGCCAACAATAACCAAATTCAAATCAGAGTGCAATAACAATAAACTCGCCGAAGAGAACGAAAAATACCAAAGATCGAAGAATTCAGAATGCAATCGCAGTCAATTCATATAAGCGATCCGCAAAAGTTGTGGCTATGAATAAAATTCCTTCTACCATATAGAATGGAGGCTTTGATACCATGATAAACCTAAAGAAAAATAGGGTTATTGTTTATTAACGAAATGTTGAAAAAAGAAATGTACATAACAACAGTATTTATAGAGATAACTAAATAACCCTAAAATAGCTAAAAAAAACTACTAAAAATAGTTAATAAATGAAACTACTAAAATAATAATAAGACAAACTAACAGTTAATATTTGTCAAAAAGTTTCTTTTATTAGTCCCTTTCTAATCCTTTCATTCTGTTTTATAAACAGATTATGTCATTTTTGGATGCAAATTATTTGGTAAGAAAACTTAATTATAGTTCCTAGGATAATGAACTTATTTATTTTAAACAGAAATTAAGTTTCATTACTAATTATGCCATCTTATATAATTAGTTTATTCTCCACTGCAGCACTAATCATTGCAGGAAAATGTGCGATTGGCATTCTACTCTTATTTGTTTTCCTCATACATAAGTGGAGTAGAAGGCATTTATCAATTTATAATGAAGTTGAAGAATTCCTACAAACAAACAAACAACCTTATGCCCTTCAGGTACTCGTACAAAGAAATTAAGGCAATGACAAATAATTTCAGGTACAAATTAGGTGAGGGTGGCTATGGTTTGGTATACAAAGGAAAATTGAGTGGTAATTTTGTTGCTGTCAAGATGTTGAACAAATGGAAAGCAAATGGTCAAGAGTTCATCAATGAAGTTGCAACCATTGGAAGAATTCACCATATTAATGTGTTGCGCTTTGTGGGATTTTGCGTAAGTGCATCAAAACGTGCTCTCGTTTATGATTACATGCCCAATGGCTCGTTAGATAAGTTTATTTTCTCATCGAATCCAAATGGTAATTTACTAAGTTTGAAGAAAGGGTATGAGATTGCGAAAGGTGTCGCTCGTGGGATTGAATACTTGCATCAAGGCTGCAACATGCAAATTCTACATTTTGATATCAAACCCCATAACATCTTACTTGATGAGAATTTTGTACCAATAGTTTCGGATTTCAGACTTGCTAAACTATATCCTGTGCAAGATGGATATGTTGCAACTCTTACTGCTGCGAGATGAACATTGGGTTATATGACTCCTAAATTGTTCTACAAAAAGATTGGCAGAGTATCTTATAAGGCAGATGTGTACAGTTTTGGAATGTTACTTATGGTCATGGCAGGAAGAAGGAATGCTAATTCGAATTTTGAACATTCGAGCGAAATATTCTTCCCTTCATGGATATACGATAAAATCGACCAAATAGGGAAATGGAATTTGGAGATCATGCAACTGATGATGAAGCAAAAGGGATTGCAAAGAAATTGATTTTGATTGCATTGTGGCCGACTGACAGACCTTCAATGAGAGAAGTACTAGAAATGCTTGAAGGTAAACTTGAAGAATTGGAACTACCTGCAAAACCATTGTTTTATCCTCCACTTCACCTCTACATATGCAAAGTGATTATAGTTCTTTTGAAGATTCCATGGAGGAGCATTTATGCAGATCTATTACTTTAGAAATTGAATGGATTGATGATTGAGTGTACATAGTTGATTACTTTGCATTCTTAATGTAATGGAAAATTGCTCTTTTCCTTTTCAAGTGAAAAGAGACAATGATAACGAAACTCAATAAAATCACTATTTGACTCTTTCAATATTAAGATTTGACTTATTCAAAATCGTTCATGTTGTACCACAGGATAAGAAAATTCAATCAAATCAACGACAATTATGAAGGATGATATCCAATCTCAATCAAGGCAATTAAGGGATATCTAATCAATCAAGAGATATCAATCATTCAAGACATTCAATAGAGGTAATCAAGTGATTTATATTAATTGTATCAATTGTAATTATGCCATTACTTAATGTATTCTATAATTAGTCTAATAACGTACTCTCTCTATATATATATTGTATAATTTTTTTTTGAAGGACTTCCAATACAAATAAGTTTTTTTGAAAGAGTCTACACATATAATTAATTTGTGGACCCTAAAAATTAAGAAAACAAGAAGATGAGAAGAGGACACACAACAAAAACTTTGTAAGTCAAGCAATTAATGCTTTTGAGAAAAAATCCATGTAATTGAAAAGGACCCTCATTGCTATAATACTATAGAAAACTACCATTCAAAAGGTTAATGCAAATAGGGTTCACTTTTACAAGCCAGGTAAAGATTTTGACTTTGAAAAGAAATATATTGACGTAATTAATTATCATGACTTTTAAAGCTATCGAAAACTACCATACAAGGAGATGATGCCAATTTCCAGTTTGAAATGGAACTTTTTTATTCTTTTTTTCTAAATAAATCTTATCAAATAAACAAAAATAAAGTATTTTTAAGGTAAAACGATTATGTAAATATTAGCTAATTGTATAATCCGCCATAATAATGAACAAAACAAAAATATAATTTTTTTTCGCATCACTTTTCAATCCAAAAGTATCACTCATCGAATATTAGTTTTCGTGTATCAATACTATAACTTAACAACCAAAAAGACTTTTAAGTCTAAAAGTATAAACTCCTCAGCAAATAATATTTGGGTATCATTTTTTTAGTCCAAAAGTATTACTTTTCAACAAGTATCAATTTCCATGTATCGGTTTTCAATCCAAAAGTATCAATCCAATACTTGTACATTGAAAACTTTCAACAAGTATCGGTTTTCAAATATAACTTTTCAATTCAAAAGTATCACTTCTTAACAAGTATCAATTTTCGCATACCACTTTACAATCCATAAGTATTAATTTAATAAAGTAAAAACTTTCAACAACTATCAATTTTCACGTATCACTTTTCAATATAAAAGTGTCACTATTAATTTTTTTTTTTTGTGTCACTATTAATTTATCATAAAATAAACACTCTTCATCATAAAAGTAACATGTTTAATAATAAAAGTATCAGAGTTAAGAAACATTCTTCAAGGACCGGTCTCCGCTCAGACGCGTCCTTTTGATTTAGTTATATATGGGAGTTTCATTGCAATAGAATAATGATATCTGCATATCCATATAATTAATGGTCAATTCAAACAAGTAATTTTACCTTCAGCCTATTACATCCATTTTCATATTTTATAGCATAATTACATATTCACCTAATAGAGCAACTCATTCTGATTCAGAAATCACTGTCAGTGCTGAACCCATTGGTCTTCTTTGCTCACTTGGATCAGTTGGGTTGTTTGCATTCCCTGAGGTAAAAGGATTTGATGGAAGACTTAGATTTTCTCCACTTCCTTCAAGCATTTGAAGCACAAATGTGATAGAAGGGCGATCCACCGGGTTCCACTGGATGCACCAAAGTCCCACAATTGCTAATTTTTTCGCAATCTCATCCTCCCCATCTTCCTCAACTTGGATCCTCAACTCTTCTCCGTTAACCAGACGTCCGTATACCCATTCAGGGAAATACACTTGGCTGATATTCGGCACATTGGCGTCGATGTTCTTTCGTCTTCCCACCATTTCAAGCAATAACATCCCGAAGCTATAAATATCGGATTTGTAAGACACATTGCCAAAGTGCCTTGAGAAAACTTCAGGGGCAATGTAACCCATGGTTCCTCTTGCAGCAGTCATAGAAACTGCACTTCTTCCTTTTTCACACAACTTTGCTAACCCGAAATCAGATATCTTCGGATTATAGTTCTCATCCAACAAGATGTTATGCGGTTTGATATCGAAATGGAGGATCCTCTGCTCGCATCCTTGATGAAGGTAATCGATACCTCGAGCTATTCCAAGAGCGATATCTTGCAACTTCTCCATTCCTAACGTATGCTGCTCCAGTCCCTTTGGAAATATGATCTTGTCAAGAGAACCATTGGGTAGAAACTCGTAGATAAGAGCTCTTTTGAATCCATCTGCACAGAAGCCTAACAACCGCACTACATTAACATGGTGGATTGTTCCCATTGTTCCCACTTCATTGATAAATTCATCCCCATTTCCAGTGGAATTATGCAACAGCTTCACAGCAACAAATACTTCGTTTGAAACCTTTCCTTTGAACACATTTCCATAACCTCCTTCGCCTAATTTATCCTTGAAGTCGTTCGTGATTTTCTTAATATCAGCATAGGAATATCTTGTGGGCTTCATAGCCGTATAGTCTTCCAAGAATCTTCTGATCCTCATTTGATTTTCTTTGTCTTGTTTCTTCATTGAATAGACGACGAAAAATGCACTGATGAGAAACAAACATCCTATGATTGGACCTATTATCAAATGCGCAACAACATTAGATTGATAATTTTCCGTTACTGGAACAAATTAAAAACAAAGAACAGAAAAACTTTACCTGAAATAGATAGAGTACTCTTTGATATACCTGCAACATGTACACTAGCAAGTGAGAAAACTTCTATATGTTAATAAATGTTGCAACCTAACCATTTCAAGATGTTCCAAGTCCATCGTAATAGATATTTGGGTAAATTACTTCAATTGTTCCTTAACTCGGGTTCATTTCGCTTTTGTACTTGTTGAATGTCTACGTGTTGTAACTAATGTACTGTAGAATTCAGGGCTGTTATTTCCATGTTGCTAGTCATGTATAGTTGGTTAATAGCTTCTCCGATAATTATGGAGTTAGTGGATGTACTCAGTATATATGAAGCCCCTTGTAATCAATGTAAAGATAAGAAATGACATTTTATCCATTGTTCTCTAATTCTACATGGTATCAGAGCCTCAAGTAGAAACTCAACTCAACAATGGAAACATCAATTGAAACCTCCTCTCAGACCATCATCCCAGCATCTCCATCACCAATGAGCAATGCAGATCAATTTACTCCAGTGATCACGAACTACAAACTCGATGGTCACAACTATTTGCAATGGTCACAATCAGTACTCATGTTTGTCTGCGGAAAAGGCAAGGATGATCATCTCACTGGAGCTGCTAAAGAACCTAAGGAGGAGGAAGCTTCATTCAAGTCCTGGAAGGCCAATGACAGCATGGTGCAATCATGGCTTATTGGCTCTATGCTCACTGAAATTGGAGCCAACTTTCTGCTATGTTGCACGGCTGCACAGATCTGGGAAGAAGCACATCTTACCTATTCCAACTCTGATAATACATCAGAGTTGTTTGAGATGGAGAGCATACTTCATGATCTTAAGCAAGGAGAGTACTCAGTCACCCAGTACTTCAACAACCTGTCTCAAATTTGGCAAAATATTGACCTTTATGAAGCACACCACTGGAAGTGTGTAGAAGATCAAGCATCCTACAATCAAATCGTGGAGACTAAGAGGATTTTTAAGATGTTGTCTGGACTCAATAAAGACCTGGATGAAGTCCGAGGTTGCATTCTAGGCACCAAACCACTCCCAAAGCTTCGAGAAGCATTCTCTATGGTGCGACATGAAGAAAGCCGGAGGAAGATTATGATGAAAGACGTAGCCACCACTGCATTAACAGAAAGCTCAGCCCTAGTTTCTACTGCAACTAGAGATCCTCCATCAACTACTGCAAAAGTCTCACAGGAGAACAGAAACAAGAAGCCACGACCCTTCTGTGATCACTGCAGGAAACTTGGCCACACAAAGGACACATGCTGGAAGCTTCATGGGAAGCCAATAGATTGGAAGCCTGCACGTTCTCAATCTGACCAAGACCACAAAGGACATGCTGCAACATCTAGTCTAACTGGTTTTACCAAGGAACAGATGGACATTCTCCCCAACTTGCTCAACAATAATCACAGGAGTCAACCATCTGCCCTAACCTCAACCTCTTCAAACAACACTGCAAATATGCAAGGTAATCATCCACAAGCATTTCATGCCACATCTGATCTATCACATTCATGGATAGTAGACTCCAGGGCCTCAGACCATATGACTGATAATCGCAGACTCTTCTCAACATATGCTCTATGTGATCAGAAAATCTCAGTCACATTGCAGATGGGTCACGAGCAACCGTGATAGGCATAGGAACAGTTGTTATCTCAAAGGAACTGAAGCTAAAATCAGTCTTTCATATCCCACAACTTACTTGTAACCTGCTTTCTGTGAGGAAAATTAATACTGAGATGAAGTGCCTAACTATATTCAATGCTCAATCTTGCTGTTTCCAGGACCTGGAGTCGAAGAGGATGATTGGATGTGCTGAACTCGATGGTGGACTATATCTCCTGAAGCCAAAGAACACTACAATCACACCCACTTCACATCATGTAGCCTCCAGCAAACCTTGTTGTTTCCAGTCCAATAACGATAGTGAAATCATGTTACAACACTATCGGTTAGGTCATCCAAACTTTTTATATCTCAAGCGTGTATTTCCAGAATTGTTTAAAAATAAAGATGCAAAGTTATTTTATTGTGATGTTTGCCAATTGTCTAAATATGCTCGTAGTCCTTATCTGTCTAAACCTTACAAGAAATCTCATCCATTCTCTATGATCCATAGTGATATATGGGGGGCATCTAGAGTTCCAAATATTAATGGTGCAAAATGGTTCTTATTATTTGTTGATGATCACACACGCTTAAGCTGGGTCTTCTTAATGAAAGAAAAATCAGAAACTAACCAGATTTTTAAGCACTTTCATATGATGATAAAAAATCAATTTCAAACTAATATCCAAGTGTTCCACTCAGATAATGCAGGTGAGTATTTTAACAGTCAACTTGGCGAATATTTTAAATCTCACGACATTATTCACACTAGTTCTTGTGTACAAACTCCTCAACAAAATGGCATAGCTGAGCGGAAAAATAGGCACTTGCTTGAGATTGCTAGCTCCTTAATGTTTTCCTCAAATGTTCCTGAACAGTTTTGGGGAGAAGCTGTTCTCACTGCAACCTATTTAGTCAATAGAATGCCATCTCGAGTCCTATCTTTTCAAACCTCATGCCAAGTCTTACAACAGGTGTTCCCAACTACACATCTCATCTCTGATCTTCAAATGAGAGTATTTGGCTGCTTATCCTTTGTTCACCGCTATGATCAGAGCAAGCTAGACCCAAAATCTGTGAAATGCATATTTCTAGGGTACTCAGCTACAAAAAGGGGTTATAAGTGTTACTCTCCTCAACTCAGGAAAGTCTTCGTTTCCAAAGATGTAACCTTTAATGAGAACTCCCCATTCTACTCGGCTGCTATTCAGGGGGAGACAATACAGGAATACCAGCCTTGGAATCCAGCCATTGATGTTAACACACACCCTGAGCCATCCATATCCATTGTCACACCACACTCATTCTCAGAAACAACTCCACCCACTCACATGCCTCCAGATGACTCAGAAACAAGCTCTCACATCCAGGGCGAATCCTCCCCTCCAGGTCTCGGCACTATTGAGGCAAGTAACACTCTGAACTCTCATAGCTTAGTTCCTGAGATTACTAATTTAGATGTTCCTATTGCATTGAGGAAGCCATCACGACAAAGTGGGCCTTATCGTATGGAAGACTATGTGTACTATGGGAAGGTCTCCAACTCATACCGAGCCTTTATTACAAAGGCAGACCAGATACATATTCCTCAGAACATCAGTGAGGCTTTAGCAAGTCCAGGTTCAAAGGTTGCCACATTTGATGAGATCCAGGCACTGGAGACAAATGGGACATGGGAGCTGGTGAAACTTCCTCCTGGGAAGAAGACAGTTGGGTGCAGATGGTTATTTAATGTTAAATACAACCTTGATGGATCTGTAGAGAGGCTCAAGGCACGTCTAGTGGCCAAAGGATTCACGCAAGCCTATGGAATCGATTATGGAGAGACCTTTGCTCCAGTAGCTAAGATGAACACAGTTCGTATACTATTGTCCCTTGCAACAAACCTTGAGTGGCCACTACATCAACTAGATGTAAAAAATGCGTTTCTAAATGGTGATCTTAAGGAAGAAGTGTATATGGATGTGCCTCCTGGATTCAGCTCAGAAGCCAACACCGGTAAAGTTTGCAAACTCAAGAAATTTCTATATGGCCTAAAGCAGTCTCCCCGTGCATGGTTTGGCAAGTTCTCACGTGTTCTTAAGTCCCATGGATTCTCACAAAGTCATGCGGATCACACATTGTTCACAAGACATTCTAAAAACAGGAAGTGCACAATACTTAGTGTTTATGTGGATGATATCGTGATCACTGGTGACGACACTGATGAGATTTATAAGCTTAAGAGACTACTATCCTCCGAGTTCGAAGTCAAGGATCTAGGAATTCTCAGATATTTCCTTGGGATGGAAGTTGCACGCTCCAAAACTGGGATTTCAGTAACTCAAAGGAAGTATACTCTAGATTTACTTAGAGAAACAGGAATGCTTGGCTGTAAACCAGTTGATGTCCCAATGGATCCTAATTTGAAACTAGACGTTCGAACCTCAGAAGCTCCAGCTGACAAAGGGCAGTATCAGCGACTTGTTGGCAAACTCATATACCTCACACATACACGGCCTGACATAGGATTCGCTGTCAGTATGGTGAGTAGGTTCATGAGCAACCCATCAGCTACTCACATGGAGGCAGTCATGCGGATTCTTCGATATCTCAAAGCTGCCCCGGGAACAGGTCTGCTATTCAAGAAGAACCATTGCAGAGATGTAACAGTCTTCACTGATGCTGATTGGGCAGGATCCATCTCTGACAGGAGATCCACCTCAGGCATGTGTTCCTATGTATGGGGAAATCTAGTTACGTGGCGCAGCAAGAAGCAATCTGTCGTAGCTCGTAGCAGTGCCGAGGCTGAGCTGAGATCATTAGCACATGGAGTGTGTGAAGGTCTGTGGATAAAAAGATTACTTGAAGATCTCAAGCTAAGTACACAGGGACCAATTCACATGCTGTGTGATAATCAAGCTGCACTAACTATTTCAAGAGAACCGGTCCAGCATGACAGAACAAAATATATCGAAATCGATCGTCACTTCATCTGTGAAAAACTCGAGGATCAGATTATTTCTATGCAGTATATTCCTTCTCGAAGTCAAGTAGCTGACATCTTAACCAAACCTTTGCCTCGGCCTATCTTCCATGACTTATGTCGCAAGCTTGCTTTACTAAATATATACTTGAGGGGGAGTGTTGAATGTCTACGTGTTGTAACTAATGTACTCTAGAATTCAGGGCTGTTATTTCCATGTTGCTAGTCATGTATAGTTGGTTAATAGCTTCTCCGATAATTATGGAGTTAGTGGATGTACTCAGTATATATGAAGCCCCTTGTAATCAATGTAAAGATAAGAAATGACATTTTATCCATTGTTCTCTAATTCTACAGTACTCAATTTTTAAAAAGTTTCATTTTCATATCTTATGCTATAATTTGATTTAAATTTGTCGTTGGTCAAATTTTTTTCACTTAAAATTCAACTTAAACAAATATTTAACACTCATATGACAAATAGAAGTATAAACAAATTGATAGAATTTGTCATATACATTTTAAATTGTCATTGAAATTGAATTTTTGTAACATAAAAAGTAAACAATTGACCATGCATTGAAAATTAAAAATACAACATGAGAGACAAAAATGAAACTTTTTAAAGATTAAAAACAGAAAACAAAATGAACCCCAAATTGAGGAATGGTTGAAATAATTCCCTATATATTTTCCATGCATGTGGCCTTTGTAATCATTATCTTCATCCATTTCTTTGACCCATAGGTAATTGCGATGAACTTGGAGGAGTTGAAAATATTTTGTAAAGTATCAAAAATAAAAATTGTAAAGGGAAAAGTGGAAATTCAGGATTGCAAGACTTGAACTAGTCCTCAGAAGAAACAAAGAACATGGCCAGTTCCAAATCTTGTACAAGTTACCAAACTTGATCCGATTATAGGATTTAGTTGCAATTCTTTAGGTCAGTCATCTACTAATCAACCAGTTCCAAATCATGCAATTTGCTTGTTTGGACTACTTTTGATAATAAAAATCAAGAAAATTAAGGGACCAGAAAGATAATGAATCCAGAAAAAGTGCATACCGGAGTGGTGTTTCTTTCCTCCTAAGCAGCCAATTTTTTGATTGGTTCCTTTTTTCCATCCACAAATTCCATTTCGTGCCTCACACCTTTTGCACGCCGGCAAAGACCAAGTCAAGTTCATTATAATTTTCATTTCAAATATATCCGGTGAAACCACTTTTGTATCATACATCTTTGTACAAAATTCGAGTTGCATATCAATTGAATCATCTGCACGCGTCGCATACACTCTGTATCCATGGCTATCGAGACAACTGATGTAAAACGAAGGACCATAAACGTTTGATGACGAAGAGCAATTGAATAAAGAGTATCGGGCTCGATAGTAGTAGTTGTAGTAATCTGATGAAGGAAAGTTAAACGGAGTGGTTGATATATCAAGATTTCTCAGCTGTTTTGCTAAACAACTTTCAAATGACTGCACTCGGATCGTTTGAAACAAATAGTTTATGTCGGTAACAGCAAATTTGATGGATGAGGAAGGCAGCTCAAGAATAGTAAGGTTCATTTTGTCGTCACAGTAAAGATTGTAGCCTGAACTATAACCACAGTATTCAGGCTGCTTTCCTTGGAGCAGAAACGGGAACCTCACGTCAGGGCCATTGGGGCTGCATCTTTTTGCCGCGCAGATATCATCGGATTCGGGGGATGCAGCTGATTGGTTGACTGCAAGGATTGGTGGAATGAATAGTGAATAAAAAGAAACAGTCAGCATGATCAATCTTCTTATTTCCATGTTTAGACTTTGGAGTCTTCAAAGTTGTTTGGCTGCCTGCTAGTGCCAGTGCCAGTGCCAGTGCCAGTGCCAGTGCCAGTGCCAGGAGTATCTTTTGCTTAACCAAATGAAGAGATGAAAAAAAAAAATGAAAATTTTAGTAAGCAATTGACGTTGACTTACATACTTAGACTTCTAAGAGGTTTCCCAAATAGCCGCGTGTAAGCCAATTTTGCACAAAAAGGTGTTCAACAGTAAAATAGATGATTTGGTAAAATCACTTTAACATACAATAAAAATGTTATATTTCACTCCTAATTCTATATGTCATATTTTATCAATTTAAATTTGGTTCAAAATTCAAAAGTTTCCAAACTCTTTTTGCACCCATACAAATTAACTAGCAATATTTTTATTTTTATTCAAATGCTTTGAAATATGTAGGAATTGTTGGATAATTGAGAATTTCAAAAGAGATTACTATTTATTTGAATTCCAAAAGAATTTTACTGAAATTAAAACATTTACTATAAATCTTCTATTGAGTTTTCATTTAGGTAAGACTTTTATTCACCTTACATAATTAAGTGTATTGATATTTTTACATTAAAAAAAAAAGGATACACAAAACTATAGTGATCTCGTTTATAACATTGTATTACTTACTCAAGTCACGACTTTGATACAACATTTTTAGTTCGATGGACTCCAGTACAGCTCGTGGAATTTTCCTTCAAAATGAACCTTTTTTCTCCTTAATAATGATACCCAAGAAATTGCTAGGAAATTTTACTCCAGATTTTTCAACGCAACACAGAGTCCACAAACACGGATGACAGACCCAATTAAAGAGCAATGTCCACATCCGACTAGGTGTACTCATGTATAAAAGAAAGAATATGAATAGAATAAGATGATCAAGAATTGCCCTTAATTCTGTGGGACAGAATATGCTAGAGTAGGCCCTGGATGTCACAAGTTCAGTCCAATTAATAAAAAAGAAAAAGAAAATCAAAATGTATAGAACTCAAAATTGCCATTGTGAATCCAAGGATAACAAATGCAAACCATATGGACCGTTTTAAGACTCAATTTGATAATTTTGACCGCTTTTGAACACTTTTTTTTATCACTTCCGAGTCACTTTTGACTTCGCATTTTCTGTATGACTTTGTATATAACTTTTCATAAATGTGACATGTTCTTTTTAGATAAAATTAAAATTCTAGTAATGAATGAACTCTATAAAATAAGTGATTGTACACATGTTAAAATTTTATAGAGTGATATAGGATACAGAATATCCATTACCCTTATTTTGTAGTTTAGTTTTAAACGACAATGGATTTTTTGTATCACTTTTGTGTATTACTTCCTATATCACTCTACAAGATTTTGCTATAATCAATTATTTCTTAGTGTTCACTAATCACTTATTAGGATTTTAGTTTTATTTAAAAGTACAGGTGCTACATTTATCTTTCGTATCACTTTTATAAATTATTTTCTATATCACTTTATAAGATTTTGACCTCTGTACAATCATTATTCCTTAATGTTCATTAATTACTTGATAGAGTTTTTTAATTTTATCTATACGTGCACATCAAATGATAAAGAAAATCCGTTAATACTACATAGACTTTTGTTGGTTTTGATTTTTCATCATTCTACATTATTATTATTAGTAGTAAATTCTTTTAAAATTCTCAAAATTTGTATTTTTGTGAAAACTGATTTCCTTTCACCAATCTGTCCCCTGTCTAGACTCTAGGCCTGTGTTATTCCTTTGCAAAAAAAAAAAAAGAAAAAAAGAAAGAAAATTGCACGATCTACATTGTTTTGGCAAGAAATATCCTTTAAAGTCCTGTACAGAGAAGATACTTAGAAATAAAACCAGATCCAAAAAAAAAATGAAAAATGATTTGAAGGCAGCTAAGGACGGCTTCTAATTTTGTAAATAATATGTTAACGATTACGTAATTTGTTTCTGTAATCGTCGCGTCTCTCTCCATCTCTTTCTTTTGCAATCACCAACAACTCATTCGTTATGTTTCCATGGCAGCTTTTCCCAATTTTCTTGTTCTTTGCAGTAGTATGGATTTTGGTCGCCGAGCCAGTCAACTGGCCAAGACTCGAGAGATATTTGATAACTTCTTGTGGTCGGGATGGTGGGAATCAAGCCAGTACTTGTGAGCAGCGCATTTCCCATTGCGGAGAGACTGCCGGCCTCAAATTGAAGTACCCTTTTCGATTTGAAAACGATCCAGATTTCTGCGGTGATAGCCGCTTTCAAATCTCTTGTAAGCATAATCGAACTGTATTATACTTGGAAAATTCAACTCTATATTATTACGTAGTTGCAGACAGTATCAATTATGAAAACCGAACAATCCACGTTCTTGATCCTGGGTTGCACAAGGACGACTGTTCAACTCTTCCACTCAACCCATTCAACCTAACATTCCATTATCTTTATTACAAGCCTTTCTATCTAGACTACGCCACCACTACTTCTTTGTGGATTTTGGTGAGCTGTAAAGAAGCAGTCAAATCGAAATCTCCACTTTATGTAGACACTGCTTCTTGTAATGTTATTACCGCAAAAAATGAGACTAGTGATCAAAGTGAAAGCTCCTCTTTCAGTTACGCAGTGTTTGGTAAAAATCTGGTGGCATCTGACATTGAAGAGAACTGCACCATCTATAATATATTTCGTGCACCCTCTCAGTTTCTTGATAGTATTGGAACAGGAAATTATTCGTTTAGAGACATCCACAGTCTGCTGGCAAATGGCTTTGATCTCCAGTGGGATGAACCTTACAAGATCGCAGTAGAATCATTTTCCTGTAAGTATTGCATTGTTTTTAGAGTTAATTAATTAATTAAAAAAAAACACACAATGAACTATAACTCGGTAGCAAAATACCTCTTGAATTTTCAATTTTAACATCTACCGCGTTCAACCTTTAATTTAATTTTATTTTTTTTGTAATGTACAACTACAAACATTTAAACCACATCAGATCTCTTGTTTCACTTTCATGTACTACTCCCAATTACATTCTATAAGAAATTCAATCGTTATAACTTGTATTACAAAAAAAAAAAAAAAATACAGAATTTTCCAACAATCATTGTTCATTTTTTTATCTTTAATTTTTACTGGTATTTTTTTTTATGTTTTTCTTAAGCATCACATGTCAGCGGCTTAGTTAAAACGATAGTTTTGATACAACAAAATGATATTTAGCTTATAGTTGATGGATTATTAGAGGATAATTTTAGCTTTTTCATTCTATTATTAGTTTAGGATTTCACTTTAGTTATAATTTAATTTCAATGAAAGCTTCATTTTTTATGGGAGGAAGGTAAAAGTTGCATATGAGTGGATACCCGTAGAGTAACTCAGATTTATCCATTGACATGAACTTACCATCTTCAATGATGTAGGTATTCTCTTATCAATGGTAGCCCTGTTCCATGCCTTGGGCATTTATGGATGTTCATACTTAAGTAAGGAAAAAAAATTTATTTTTGAAAATTGAATTTGTTGATTTCTAAGTAGAAATTAAATCTCAAAACCGCATTTCCATGATATATAATTAGTTTATTTTACTGCAGTACTAGTGATGGCAGCAAGAAATGTTATTGGCATTTTACTCTTGATGGCTTTTCTCATTTACAAGTGGCGTAGAAGGCACCTATCAATGTATGATGAAGTAGAAGAGTTTCTCCATGCAAACAATGGCCTTATGCCTATTAGGTACTCGTACAAAGAAATTAAGTCAATGACCAAAAATTTTAAGGAGAAATTGGGAGAAGGAGGCTATGGTTTGGTATACAAAGGAAAATCGCGAAGTGGAAATTTAGTCGCGGTGAAGATGTTGAGCAAATCAAAAGCAAATGGGCAAGAGTTCATCAATGAAGTTGCAACTATTGGTAGAATTCACCATGTTAACGTTGTGCGATTAGTGGGATTTTGTGTTACGGCTTCAAAGCGTGCTCTAGTGTATGATTACATGCCCAATGGCTCATTAGATAAGTTCATTTTCTCAGTGAGTTCAAATGATACTTCACTTAGTTGGAAGAAAGCACACGAGATTGCAAAGGGCGTTGTTCGGGGGATTGAATACTTGCATCAGGGCTGCAATATGCAAATTTTGCATTTTGATATCAAACCCCATAACATCTTACTCGATGAAAATTTTGTACCAAAAGTTTCGGATTTTGGACTTGCTAAGCTATATCCTGCACAAGATGGGTATGTTGCAACTCTTACTGGTGTTAGAGGAACATTGGGTTATATGGCTCCTGAATTGTTTTACAAAAAGATTGGCAGAGTATCGTACAAGGCAGATGTATATAGCTTTGGAATGTTACTAATGGAGATGGCAGGAAGGAGAAGGAATGTGAATGCTCATGCAGAGCATTCAAGTCAAATATACTTCCCTTCATGGATATACGATAAATTTGATCAAGGAGAGGACATGGAAATTGGTGATCATGTAAATGAGGAAGAAAAAAGGATTGCAAAGAAATTAGTTTTGATTGCATTGTGGTGCATACAAATGATACCGACCGATAGACCTTCAATGAAAGAAGTCTTACAAATGCTGGAGAGTGATATTGAAGGATTGCAATTGCCTCCTAAACCATTGTTTTGTCCTCCAGATTCACCTGTGCACATGCAAAACGATTATAGTTCTTCTGAACCGTCCACGGAGTTTTTATGCAGATCTGTTACTGCAGAAATTGAACAGATTGATAGTAGTGTAGCTGATTACTTTGCATTCTTATCCTAATGGAAAGTTGCTCAAAGTTATTTCTCTTTGTTGTACTCTATAATCGAAAACGTGTGGATAGATAGGATACTATGAAAAAGATATGCATAATTCATATCGTGTACTTTACATGGTGGAATAAAAGTTTAATTGTTGTTGTTTATTAAATTTCATAATCCCAGAAATACAACCACCAACTAATTAACACCAATGCAAACTATAATTGATATAGTATTAATTAGCTACAAATTAAGCTCTAATTTATATGAGAATTACTACCAAACATTTTCATTTGGGGAACATATATAGTTTTATAATGCATACACCTTCCATTCCATTATTGGAGTTCAACAAGAAATTTCTTGGATTCTGCTGCTTGCAACTTTTGATTGGAAATGAACACTCCACATAGTTCCAAATCATAGAATTTTCAAAGTAGCAATAAAGAAGAGTAAAGACTAGATTGATCAACTATATATGCCATTAATTATGTGGGGTAGAATTGCTAAAGTATGCCCTTCGTATAAATTGAGGCACATCTTTGGAACATATAAAGCCCTATAAAGTCCTTATGTTATATTCCCCATTTTAATCAGTTTCAATTTACAAATACATGTAACATATTTAACGCTTTTATATCACTTAAAATTCACTAATCACTTGATATAATTTTATTTAAATATACATAAAAAAATAAAACAAAATATCATTAGGGCATATAAGGTTCACTTGTTCAAAAACTAATTAAACATAAATAAGTTTATATGTTAGTCTTAACCTAAATTTTTAGAATAATAAATCACTAAAGTTAATTTCTTCATTCGCTTGATCTTTCTTTCCATTAATGACACCCAAGAAGAAATTTCTTGGGTGGTGCTAGCTTGTTTGAAAATGCTACTTCAGCATCAACAGTATCATTTTAGTAGAATTTTCAATATGAACAAAGTCAAAAACATAGAACCAAAGAGAGTAATGTCTAAAGTCAACTAATTGGAACAAAAAGTAAAAAGAAAGAAAAGGAATTGGAAAATGAATATACTGTATAGAATAAGATAATTATATCAAGACATCCATCCATTATGCATGAAATTTCATTTTTGCAATCACCAATCATTCATTTTCGTTATGTTGCAGTGGCAGCTTTTCCCAATTTTATTGTCCTTTGCCGTAGTATGCCTTTTGTTCTTCCCATCTAATTTATTTCCGAAATATTTCCGCATTAATGGGGTTCGGAATCAAGCCAGTACTTGTGAGCAGCGCCATCACCGTTGCGGGGATCAGACTGCATTCAATTTGAAGTACCCATTTCGATTTGAAGACGATCCAGATTTCTGCGGTGATCGCCGCTTTCAAATCTCTTGTAAGCATAATCGAACTGTATTATACTTGGAAAATTCAACTGTGTACTATTACGTAGTTGCAGACAGTATCAATTATAAACGAAGAACAATCCGCGTTCTTGATCCTGGGTTGCACAAAGACAACTGCTCAACTCTTCCACTCAACCCAACAATCCATGATATTTATTACCCACCCTTCTCTATTGACTCAAACAGTATTTCTCAATTTTGGTGAGCTGTAAAGAAGCAGTCAAATCCAAATCTCCACTTTATGTAGAAACTGCTTCTTGTAATATTACTGAAAAGGCTTTTTCCAACCATAAAAATGAGAGTAATGAAAGCGAAAGCTCGGCTTACAGTTACGCAGTAGTTGGTAAAAATCTGGTGGCTTCTGACATCGAAGAGAATTGCACAATCTATAATGCAGTTCCTGCACCTTTTCAGTCTCTTGATAGTATTGGAACAGGAAATATTTCGTTCCGAGACAACCACAGTCTGCTGGCCAGTGGCTTTGACCTCCATTGGAAGGAAAACAACTGGATCGTACCAAGTGAGTCATTTATCCCAAAAGAAACTCTTGTACATTCAGAATTTTCAAATTAATCTCTAGAATTTAAAAATCTACACTTTACTTTTCCGTCCGCTTTTTTTTTTTTTGCGTAGATTACGTGGATCCTTAAATTAGGGGTTGATTTCGAATTTGTCCATCTACTTCAAAACCTTCTATTTTAATATTTTATCTTGCATTTTGAGTTTTAAATCGTCCTCGCTCTATCTTTGGTCCATTTGTAGACAAACTTTGTATCTCACATGACAAAAAGATGAAGAAACAATAACCATGAAATAAATATAACTAACTATGAAATAAATAAATAATAAACGAAATTGATTCATCTTGCCATTCGATTTGTCATGTGTCACTTACATGAGAGACGTAGTCTGTCTATACATGGACGGAAATCACAATAATTAGATAGGTGGACATTTACCTTAAATTTCATTTGTTGAACCAATGAAATACAATGAGATAAAACTATTAAGAACCGAGCTTCATCCTACTCACTTAAGAGTTATTTATTCATCTTATACTTGGAATAGTATACACAAATCGGATGCTCACAATCGCTTAATAACTTGTTTTTACCTTTTAAACTGTTAGAGTTTTTAGGTCAAGCAATTGAATATGCAATTGCTTGAAGCATTACACCCCAGGTATCTAGTTTGGAATACCCAGCATGCTGACTCCAGCTAGCATATATATAGTAGTACACTAGGGTTAAAACCACTTGATGGACTCTTGCCCATTCAGGCCCATTACAATGTTCATTATTTATTGGGCATATATTAGAACATATTATTGGGTTATATTAAATACCCAACAATCTTCTCCTATGTTCTACATATAGCACAATCTAATAAATATATAATGTAATGTTCAAAACAGATGATTGAATCATTCATAGCACAAAAGATTCATTACTCAAAATTATGAATTCTTTAAACACAATTATGAGTTTTAGAAAACAATCTAAACTCAACCAAACACAAACAAAAGTGTTACCAAGATCAAAGTTTTAAAAATTTCTAAACTTCAAAACAAAATGGGCAAAGCTTATGTAAGTGAACCAGTTATTCAAATAATAGTCCCCCACAGTCCATAGCTCTAGAGGAATTATCCATCAAGCAGATCATCCTTTTCAGGATTCCAGTTCGAATCAGCTCCTCCATTTCCATCATTAACTGTAAGTTACCAAATATGAACTTAATCAATTGTGTAACAAAATAAAGTGTCTAGTTTAAGCAGAAGAACTTAGCACAATATCTTAATGATTGAAAATAAATATATATCAATGTCAAAATGCATCAATACCATATTCCAATAAGCATCAATGTCTAGTTTCTTTATAAGAACAAGACCTAAACAGTTTCTTTTCCAAAAGAACCATTTCATATTTCTATGTAGAATGTTACAGCTGTCAAGTCCAAATTTAGTTAAGCAGCATTATCAAATATGGAATGATACTACCGCTCTAAACAGAACATCCAGAGTGAGTAAAATCACCTCATCATATGTAGAATGAAACAATGTACCCAAAAAGGATATATCATCAGATGTGGAATGATATATTGACAACCATAATCATCGTCAAAATATTATCAAGTGCTTATCTTAGCTATCAAAGGGAGATTCGAAAACTTCAAAATTAACATGAATGAAGGTTAAGACATATCTATATAGTCTTTAACCCCATATCCCCCTCAATTTTGAAAATTCGATCTTTGTTCAGTCCCTTTGTGAGAGCATCAGTCAGATTATCCTTCGATCTCACATCGACCAAAGTAATAATACCATGTTCTATGAGATAATTCAGCAGGGCATATCTCAGTCGAACATGTCTTCTCTTACCATTAAAGAGTGAGGTTTTTACTACTGAAACTGTAGCCTGATTATCATAGAACATACTTAAAGACGTAACCTTTAATCGGGTTAGTGGAATATCAAAGATTAGTTCTTTTATCCACTCTGCTTCTCCTCCTGCGGAAGCTAGCGCAAAAAGTTCCGATTCCATAGATGACAAAGCAATACAAGTCTGCTTTTTGGATTTTCACGCAATAGCTGCACCACCTAGTGTGAAAATATAACCACTGGTAGACTTACTATCCCCTATGGATGAGCACCACGAAGCATTAGAAAATGCTTCCAAGATAGGAGGATGACCACTATATCATAGTGCATAGATAGAGGTACCATTCAAATATCGCATAAGTCGCGTGAGGGCATGCCAATGTTCATGGCCGGGATTATTAGTGAAACGACTCAGCATACCTACAGAAAAGGCTATGTCTGGTCTAGTGCATGTTATTGCATACATGAGACTACCAATCAATTTAGAATAAGCCAATTGATTCACACTAGCTCCCTCAGTGGGGCTCAACCGTTTATTAGGATCATACGGTATCTCAACCACGGTATATTCATTGTATCCCCATGTAGAAAGTAGTTTTTCAATGTAATGAACTTGGCTAAGAGTAATACCTTGCTCTATAAAACGTACTTTCATACCAAGAATGGTATCAACCATACCAAGGTTAGACATGTTAAATGCGTTTGTTAACTCAGTTTTTACGCCACTCACTGTAGAATGATCGGAACCAAGTATCAACATGTCGTCTACGTACAAGCAAATAAGCGCAACTTTAGTTGACATAGAACGATAGTAAAGGCATTTATCTGAATCACTGGATCGAAATCCTAAGCTCATTACTACCTTGTCAAACTTTTGATGCCACAATTTAGGTGCTTGTTTGAGACCATACAAAGATTTGTTTAACTTACAAACTTTGTTCTCGAAACCTTTCATGACAAACCCTTCAGGTTCGTTCATGTAGATCTCCTCAGTCAGATCTCCATTTAGGAAAGCTGTCTTTACATCCATTTGATGCACAACATAGTGCTCAATAGATGCCAAAGCAAGAAGAATCCTTATCGTAGTCAAATGACAGACCGAGGAGTAGACATCAAAATAATCTATCCCATATACTTGAGTATAGCCCTTAGCTACTAAACGTGCTTTATACCGAGCTATAGATCCGTCAGAATTAAGTTTCTTCTTCAAAATCCACTTGCAAGTTTGATTTTGTAACAGAGAGCTCATTTCATCATCAATGGCTTCTGTCCATAATAAGGGGTCCCTAGATCTCATCGCTTCATTATAGGTGGATGGATCATCCTCTAAATGGTAAGTGACAAAATCCTCACCAAACGTATTAGGAACTCGTTGTCTTGTAGATACTTGGTGTGTCGTTTTGTACCAAATTAATTTATTTACTCTCTAAAGATAAATTAAGTAAAGTGCGAGTAAGGTCGATCCCACGAGGAACAACATTATTTTCTATTTCAATTAATTTGCCAATAGTAACCACAATTTAATTAATGATTAAAACAATTAAAGTAAGAAATCAATTACGAATTAAATAACAAACTAATAAATTCAGAAATTAATTAATCAAAAGGAAAGATCCGACAATAAGTAATTTCACACTAATCAAATCTTAATTGTTCATTGACTCAAAGATAACAAGCTCATTTCAATCAGTCAGTTATAAGATACCGAGAATTAGCTCTGACATATCTCAATCCTTCCTTACTTATTTGATAGTTGACAAGTATCAATTTAATCAACTATTTCCCTATTCATACCATAACCCGACCGGAATCAGCTGATCACCAGATTCAACATTACAAAAGCATTAAATATTAGAAGGACCTAACTCTAACAAATCATATCATGATCAGCATGCAACAATTTGTTAACCAATTATTTCCATCTACCGAGACAGTAGCTTCGCCACTATTTAATCTTACCTATTAAATCTAGTGATTTAACAAGAGATTAATTGGCTCTACCTAAATTCATTAAAGGTGATCAGACTTTAATTAATTTAGATAATTATCATTAGACTCAAAAACCTCTTGGAATTAAAATAAGAAAAAGTTTAATAAGAACAATTAGATCTCACAATTTATTCATGATTAGTGTTTCATTACTTACAGCCAGGAAATAAACTACTCACTAAACAACAAAGAATTTAAAGAAATAAGAAATCAAACTGAGCCGCCCGTCGTTTGGGCAAACGACGGGCGTCTGCTCTTGTTCTGAAAAGCTGGAACTCTGCAAAACTGCAGAACTCTCCAAAAAGCTGCACTAATAAAAAGGTTGTTCAAAAGATATCCCACCCTAATTATCCTCTTCTCTTTTTATAGAAGAGAATAAACACATTTTCCTAATTTTACTGAATAAAGAAATCTTCTTGTTTTCCAAATCCAAAACAGCCATCCGCGGTTATAAAAATCAGTTTCCAAATCTAATTACTCCACCAATTTGGTAATTGCCTCGAATCCTCTTCCTGCCCAACTTCCTTCAGCTCTATCTTCAGTCCAAATCTTCGAGAAATCTCTCCAAATCAGCATTTATCTCCTCGACACGCTCCAGTTCTGAATACTTCTAAATCCTACAAATATTAATACCATTAAGCACAGATTCTACCCCAAAAAGCACATAAAAACATATACAATAAAAGAACTATTTCGTGCTTATCAAGATCCCCACACTTAAACTATGCTGGTCCCTCAGCATTGAAAACAATATAAAAAATTCAAAATAAACACCGCACTAACCTAAACTAGACGTGAGAAATAAAAACATGTAAGGATAGACAGCTAATTTACGTAAATAAACACCTAGTCACAAATACCAAATACCGAAACATCCCCACACTTAGAGCTTGCTGGTCCCTAAGCAAGGAGAAAAACAAAACAAAAATAAAATACTAGGAAAAGAAAACACACTATCCAAACTTTTACAAATCAAGCAGTACCCAAACAAATCGGAATTCAACCTTCAATCCTCAATCCAAATCCATTATATTAAATCCATGCATATGCAATTTCTTCCAAGTCAAAATACAAAGAATATGAGCAACTCTCCAGGATCACTCCAAAGTACTCAAAGAGTTTAGAAGTTCGGGTTCAACCACTCAAAAGTAATTGTACAAAGAAGCATTAATATGAATTTGCAAATATATCAAAAGATGCACCACAACAACAAAACCAAACATGAATCAAAAGGTCTTTACTTCGGGTTGTAATGGGGTTAGGGTAATTAAAGCGGGATAAAAGAGATAGATAAAATTGGTTAAAAATAAATAAAACCAAAGTGCAATGCAATGTAACTAAGTATTTCCCCACACTTAGCTTGCATCAAGTCTCAAAATTAATAATTAATAACTACTCAAAGTAACTTCAGCACAGAAAATACTTTGTTTTCGTGCTTTATCACAAATTTTTCTTTTTCTTTTTTTTTTCTCTTTTTTTTTTCTGCCCAGTGCTGTTTGGCCAAACAGTGAACTGCAACAGTTCAACTTAACAGAACAAACTGAAATACTTCATTCATAGAGACTTAATCCTGCACTTTTTCTCTCTTTCAATCAAAGGGGAAATAAATCATACATAAGTTACTTAGCTACATGCACTTTGGGGGGCCAAAAGAAAGCTAAAAATGTTTTGGTGAATATTTGTAATGGGTTAAATACAAAGAAAAATATGAATGCTCGAAGGGGTTAACTAAGGGTCAAATTAAGGGTAAAGTTTGAAAAACAAAAGCCAAAAGAGGGTAATCCTAAATGCCTTAATCATATTCATATTCAATTTCAACATTGTGGCTTACCATGCACAACAAAGCAAATTCTGTAATTTATCCAAGTACAATTAACACTCACAAATAAATATATTCAATTAAGCACCAAAAAAGTGGTTCTTGTGTGCTTAGGCTCAAAACCTCACTTTAAGTAGGCATTAGAAGCTCAATTCCATGTATTCACCATACTTGAAAACATACAAAGTCATACATAAATCTAATACAATAGATCAACCAGACCTTCCATACCAATTCCAGTTTGCTTAAGTAATACTCAATAAGTAAGAAAGTTTGGAAACACAAAAACACAAATATTTTGACACAAAAAACTAAAAAAAAATAAAAATAAAATAAAATATTTTTGGATTTTTTATTTTCTGATTTTTTTTATTTTTATAATAAACTAACACTATTAAAAACCTTACACGAAGAATGAAAAATAAAACACTTTCTAAACATAAACACATAAACACCTCCCCACACTTAAACCAAGTGAAAGAGGAAAACAAAAGAACATAAGAAACATCAAATAACAACAGCAGTAAAAACAGAAAATAAAATAATAACAAAGCTTAGGGAGACAAGAAAGTGCCCTGATTTAGAAAGTCGGGGGTTCTGCGGGGTCAAACGACTACGGCAGAGCTGAAGAATTACAGAATTTAAAATCTGAATGGCTACAAGGATAATTTGAAGAGAAGCTGGTTGTCTTCAGCAAGTCTAGTGGCTATGGTAGTCACCAAGAAACGTAATTAATCACATCCTTGCGAATATCCATAACACCTATAGAAAAGATATGGCTCGAAGGAGAATCCCTCGGCTCACAAAACTTAAAAGCTCCAAGTACATCAGTAAAATTCAAACCAAAAGTTTGCAAGCACAACAAGGCAATTGGGTTAGATTTACAAATATAATTCCAAACTAATATCAAAGAAGTTGTAGAGTGTCAAACAAAGATCACATGACTGAGAGAATAAGATGCCACCAAGTGATTATGGAAAAAAGAAAAAAATTTTAAACAACCCACGTGGTCAGATCGTGTAAAATCAGTCCATTACTGAAAACAATCGTTGGAATCACTGCGGAGGCAATTGTAATGAAACTTCATTCAGCCGCAAATGCATATTTAACTTGGAACAAAAAAAAATTATTAAAGCTGTTGCGAGAAAATTAAAAAGTAAACTAGTAAAGATGAAAACTAAAAAGAAAAGAAAATATTGGGTTGCCTCCCAACAAGTGCCTTTGTTTAAAGTCCTTGGCTTGACCAAGTATGTGTCGAACTTAGTAGACCATTAGAGGAGGCTCTGGAGGAGGTCTTGGAGAAGGTACGTCTTGTATGCAAGTCAAGTTTTTCCTACAGTTTCCTTGTATCTTCTTTGGTGCCAAATCAATTTGATCCTTGAGCTTTGAGTAAGATTCTTGTTTGTGATAGTGGACATCATATTTTCCTCACTCAAAAACACAGATGTCAAATGTTTATTCAATGATCTAAGTTGCAAAACTGGAACTTGCAAAATATAAGGAAAACGTGTATCAGCAGGATCTTGTCTGGGCAAACAGAAACTTTCTGGGTTCCTTGAAAACACTTGTATCGAATGCGTTGATTGAGTCTCATCCATTATTTCCTCATCCTTCAATTCTTTAATGTCAGAATCTGGTTCTATACATTTATATGACAATGTATCCTCAAGAACAACCGGTATGTCATCACATTCCACCACCATCTCCTCTTTTAGATGTTGGTTTCTCTTGGCAAGAAACTCTTTTTCAAACTTCGCACACTTTGGCATTTTTCTAATTGCTTCAAGGAAAGCGTCTGTAATCTCCACCTTGTCGAAGATGGTTGAGATGTCATCCAAATCCTCATCCTTGGCGTTCCTTTTCAACTTGTTTAGAAAAGGTGGCGGTATTTTAATTTCAGAAGTGGAAAAATTCAATTTAGAACTAACCTCTGATTTCTGCGCCTTCGTCGTTTGGGCAAATGACGACTCTATTTCTGGAAACGATGACTCTATTTTTGGGCTATTGGGTTGTTCAATTTCGATCTCTGCCCTTGGTTTCTCTAACTTTTGTCCACTACTTAATATCATCGGATTGACGTCTTCTCTTGGATTAACCAACACTTGAGATGAGATTTTTCCTTGATTACTTATCAAGTCATTGATTTGTGTATTTAATTGAGTAATTTGGTTACTCAATTCTTTAAAACTTGCCATTGTGGCTTCTCTTTCTTGTTGCATCACATCCAAGTGTGAAAAGAATGGAACCATCTCTTGTTGTAATGTATCATCTTGTGTTTGCATATTGTCTCTCTGCATAATTTTAACTGAGTTAGCTAAATTTGCAACTAAATCTTCAAGAGATGTACTTGAACTTGCAGTAGGTATTGCAATATTTTGGCCAAAAGAAACCATTGATTGTTGCTGTTGCATCCATGGTGATGGCTGTTGCTGCACCGTATTTCCATCAATGAAGTTTGGGTAGTTCCACCACTCTGAATTGTATGTATTGGAATAAGGGCTGTGATGATGTTGTGGATGAAAACTCCCAATTGTAATCAATTGTGCATTTGGATACTCTTGAGCGAATTGACACATAACTGTAGGATAACTTAGATTTCTACGCACGGGTGGTGGCAAATAACCTCCAAGAGGCTGGTTCAGAGGTGGCAGATCAGCCATAGAAGCTTCGTCAGTTGGTTCTGCTGGGTCTTCGATTCTGCAAATCGCCACTTGGGCAAATGACGCGTCAACTTCTGAACCAAATTTGGTTCTTTAGCGATGTTCTTTCGCCTCTTTCTTCAATCTACGACCTCTCTTTTCGATTTTTCTAAATTAAAAAGTAAATTTGGGTTAGACGATCTGGATATAAACCAAAGAACAATACAAATTAACTAATAAAAAATAATTGTCGTTCCCCGGCAGCGGCTTCAAAATTTGGTGTGTCATTTTGTACCAAATTAATTTACTTACTCTCTAAAGATAAATTAAGTAAAGTGCGAGTAAGGTCGATCCCACGAGGAACAACATTATTTTCTAATTCAATTAATTTGCCAATGGTAACCACAATTTAATTAATGATTAAAACAATTAAAGTAAGAAATCAATTACAAATTAAATAACAAAATAATAAATTCAGAAATTAATTAATCAAAAGAAAAGATCCGGCAATAAGTAATTTCACACTAATCAAATCTTAATTGTTCATTGACTCAAAGATAACAAGCTCATTTCAATCAGTCAGTTATAAGATACCGAGAATCAGCTCTAACATATCTCGATTCTTCTTAACTTATTTGATAGTTGACAAGTATCAGCTTAATCAAATATTTCCCTATTCATAACATAACCCGGCAGGAATCAGCCGATCACCAGATTCAACTTTACAAAAGCATTAAATATTAGAAGGACCTAACTCTAACAAATCATATCATGATCAGCATGCAACAATTTGTTAATCAATTATTTTCATCTACCGAGACAGTAGCTTCGCCATAATCTTACCTATTAAATCCAGTGATTTAACAAGAGATTAATTGGCTCTACCTAGATTCATTAAAGGTGATCAGACTTTAATTAATTTAGATAATTATCATTAGACTAAAAAAAACTCTTGAAATTAAAATAAGAAAAAGTTTAATAAGAACAATTAGATCTCACAATTTATTCATGATTAGTGTTTCATTACTTACAGCCAGGAAATAAACTACTCACTAAACATAACTAAAAACATAACAAAGAATTAAAAGAAATCAAACTGAAATAAGAAATCAAACTGAGCCACCCGTCGTTTGGGCAAACGACGGGCGTCTGTTCTTGTTCTGAAATGCTGAAACTCTGCAAAATTGCAGAACTCTCCAAAAAGCTACACTAATAAAAAGGTTGTTCAAAAGATATCCCACCCTAATTATCCTCGTCTCTTTTTATAGAAGAGAATAAACACATTTTCCTAATTTTACTGAATAAAGAAATCTTCTTGTTTTCCAAATCCAAAACAGCCATCCGCGGTTATAAAAATCAGTTTCCAAATCTAATTACTCCACCAATTTGGTAATTGCCTAGAATCCTCTTCCTGCCCAACTTTCTTCAGCTCTATCTTCAGTCCAAATCTTCTAAAAATCTCTCCAAATCAGCATTTATCTCCTCGGCACGCTCCAGTTATGAATACTTTCAAATCCTGCAAATATTAATACCATTAAGCACAGATTCTACCCCACAAAGCACATAAAAACATATACAATAAAAGAACTATTTCGTGCTTATCAATACTCTTAAAGGTACAGATTCAGAATGGATCCGAGTGTCAGAGAAAGTTAATTCAGGTTCAATAAGTGTCTCTGAAATGATTTTGATATTGCCTGATACTGTCAACCCTTTATCTCGAAGAAATTTATCTTCAAAGAAAGCATCATCTCTAGATTTTATAACCACATTGGTTGATAGATCCAAGAACCGATCAGCAGCATTATCCTCCCCACTACCTAGGTATACACAAGTGTTAGTCCTAAGCCCTACCTTAGGTCTTCTAGGGTCTGGTATCCTTACATAAGCAATACAGCCCCAAGTCTTAAGAGTATTATATTTACAAGGATGTTTATGCTATATCTCATACGGAGTTGAAGACAACTTAGAGTGCGGCAACCTATTGAGGATGTGATTAGCAGTCAAAGCTGCCTCTCTCCAATAACAAGAAGGCATGCCAGCTGTCAATAACATAGAGTTTAACATTTCTGTTAACGTCCTGTTCTTACGTTCAGCTATGCCATTTGATTGAGGTAAGTAAGGAGCAGTAGTTTCAGGGATTATGCCTTCTGAAGCACAAAATTCCTTGAACCCTGTCAATGTATATTCTCCTTCTCTATCACTCCTAAACTTTTTGATTTTCAAAGTAAATTGGTTTTCAACATGATTCTTGAAAATTTTAAATTTATCAAAAAATTCATCTTTTGATTTTAACAGATAAATATGACAATATCGAGAAAAATCGTCTATTAAAGTGACCAAATACTTCCGACCACCTCTAGTGGGAAAACTTTTAAAGTCACAGAGGTCAGAATGTATTAAGTCAAGAAGTTGTGTACTCCTAAAAACAGGACAAAAAAGTTTTCTAGTAATTTTAGTTTGAGCACATACTTCACATCTGTTAAATCTGATCAAAGTATCTAGCGGTATATTATGAGTTTTAACTAGTCTAACCATTTTCTTGTAGTTCACATGTCCCAACCGATTATGCAATATTATGGGATCAATTAGAGTTGAACTAACTTGGCTAACCGTTTCACTTCCAGTACTCAATTCATACATACCACCATTCAAGGATGCATAACCAAAATAATGAGAGTTAACAGATAAAGTGACTCTACCACTAGAAATAAATAAACTCATGCCAGCATGTTCTAAGCGACTAATAGAAATTAAATTCTTTTGGATCCTAGGAACTACTTTAACATCTTTTAAAGTTAAAAGTTTACCTGAAGAGAGGTTGATATTTGCAGTACCAGTGTGAGTCACAATCTCCGTCGCCCCATTAGCCACAGCAATAGTTTCATTGGCCTTAGCAACATCATCAAGTAACTTTTTAGTTTGGCAAACATGGCATGTTGTCCCAGAATCCAACCACCATATTGAAGAAGTACTGGCCTTTCCAAGATTTCCCACCATAGCAACAAAGTTTTGAGGCTCAGTCTTCTGTACCAGCATATGTGCTTTCGATGGTGTGTCAGATTTGTCCTTTTTTGGTAGCCTACAATCTGCTGCAAAGTGGCCCCATTTCCCACAATTATGGCACTTGCCCTTCTTTTTCTTAAAGATAGGCTTTTTGGCCTCTAATTGTTGAGACTCACTTTTAGGAGACTTGGATTTCTTAGAAAATTTATTGGGATATATTACCGCGTTAGCAGCTGACTGTTGCTGTCTAACCATCTCCAATGTATTCCTAACTCGATTCTCATCCTTGATTCTGATGAATCGTTTAAGATCATCCAGTCCCACCTGAACTTTCTTCATGTACATCTCAGTTTTGTAAGAATGCCATACATATGGTAATTTATAGATAATGGCACTAACAAGAAAAGGATCACAAACATTGATGTTTTCATTAGTCAATTTAGTTCTCAAGTTTTCTAGATCAGTGACTTGAGGAGTGATTTCCATATTTTCCTTGAATTTGAAATCCATGAATTTGTTAACAAGATGTATTTTTGACAATTCCCCATCCTTCTTAAACTGAGTATCTAAATTGTCCCAAATTTCTTTAGCAGTTTTAAACTTGCTAAAAACTTCTGCAAGATGATCTGAAAGACAGTTCAATAGATAACTTTTGCAGAAATCGTCATCTTTGATCCATTGAGATTCATCAACATCCTCAGTGGTATCAGCAAAAGTACTCAAAACAGTATAAAAAATATTTTTATATTTTAAACCAAATTGAGTCTTTCGTTTCCAAGAATTAAAATCAGACCCACTAATAGACTGAAGCTTAACCATATCAATTGACACATATTTTTCCATATTTTTAATAAAAATTGGAAGGAGTGCACCTGATAAACAGTACTGCTGCTACAGTAACGCTACAGTACGCTACAGTGCCGCCGCTACAGTACTCTACAGTGACGACGCCACAGTACGCGTGCTACAGTGACAATGCTACAATGCCGCTACAGTACTGTCGATGCTACAATACTCTAACTTTCTAATGCTTCAAGATTGTTAGAGTTTTTAGGTCAAGCAATTGAATATGCAATTGTTTGAAGCATTACACCCCAGGTATCTAGTTTGGAATGCCAAGCATGTTGCCTCTAGCTAGCATATATATATTAGTACACTAGAGTTAAAACCACTTAATGGACTCTTGCCCATTCAGACCAATTACAAGGTTCACTATTTATTGGGCTTATATTAGAACATATTATTGGGTTATATTAAATACCCAACATAAACTTCTTAATGTAAAATTTACTAGAAGGAGGTTGGGTTGTCACGCACATGAGAGACGTAGTCTGTCTACACATGGACGGAAAACATACCAAGAACGATTTAAAACTCAAAATGCAAGATGATGGACTAAAATAAAACGTTTTGAAGTTGAGGGACAAGTTCAAAATGAACCCCAAAATTAAGGGACGATGGGTGTAATTTACCCTTTAAAAAAAATACACAAAATATATGAATTTAAAATATTTATTTCATAAATCTCTTTGATCTAATATATATATACTTAGATATAACATTCTATTATTGATTTGAAATAAATTACACTATGTCTTTCCACAAAATCATCAATTTTTTTATTTAATTTAAAAAAACAAATTACAAGAAGAAATTTGTAAATTTTTAAATCATAAGGACGTAACTTGGAAAATTTTCAGACCACAATGGTTTTTTTTTTTTTGGTAATTTATAGTTTTTTTTATTCAATATGGTGATATTGTAATGTTTCTAATGTGGATTATTATTTGTTCTAATTTTATTTAGTGTAGCATTTGAACTTCTAAGTAAGAGAGGACAACTTTTGAGTCAAAGAACCTTTTTTTTAAAGCGAGAATTAAAATTTGTTTTTGAAATGTTGACTTGAAATTCTGAAGTAATTACTTTTAGGAATGTTTAAGATGAATGATTCTTTAACTCAAAGATAAATATCATTTTGATTCTTAATTTTAATATATCAAGTTTTTTTTTAAAATTTAAATGTCAAATTTGATATTGTCATGTAAATATTTCTCAACTTATTTTTTATTTTGAGAGATTAAAATAATTTTTTTTTTCAAAATAAATAATCCTTTTCTTTTCTTTTATAAATAGGTTACATCAACATGGGATGCTACTCTTTTGGTAAGGAAACTTCATTATAGTTGGAAAATGAAATTGTAAATTAAATCTCATTACTGATTATGCCGTAATATAATTAGTCTATTTTACCGCAGCTCTCGCCATTTCAATAAGAAGTGGGATTGGCTTTTTGCTCTTATTTGCTTTCTTCGTTTATAAGTGGCGACGACGGCATTTTTCAATGTTTGATAAAGTAGAAGAGTTCTTGCAAGCAAACAATGGCCTTATGCCTATCAGGTATTCATACAAAGAAATTAAGGCTATGACAAAAAATTTTAAGGAGAAATTGGGTGAAGGAGGCTATGGTTTGGTTTACAAAGGGAAATCGCGAAGTGGAAACTTAGTTGCTGTCAAGATGTTGAACAAATCAAAAGCAAATGGGCAAGATTTCATAAACGAAGTTGCAACTATTGGAAGAATTCACCATGTTAACGTTGTGCGATTAGTGGGATTTTGCGTAACTTCATCAAAGCGTGCTCTAGTTTATGATTATATGCCCAATGGCTCCTTAAATAAGTTCATTTTCTCATCAAGCTCAAAGGATACTTCAATTAGTTGGAAGAAAGCATATGAGATTGCAAAGGGTATTGCTCGGGGGATTGAATACTTGCATCAAGGCTGCAATATGCAAATTTTGCATTTTGATATCAAGCCTCATAACATTTTACTTGATGAGAATTTTGTACCAAAAGTTTCGGATTTTGGGCTTGCTAAACTATATCCATTACAAGATAGGGATATTGCAACTCTTACTGCTGCGAGAGGCACATTAGGGTACATGGCTCCTGAACCATTTTACAAGAACGTTGGAAGAGTATCCAACAAAGCAGATGTGTATAGTTTTGGAAAGTTACTAATGGAGATAGCAGGAAGGAGGAGGAATGTTAATGCTCATGCAGAGCATTCGAGTCAAGTATACTTCCCTTCATGGATATACGATAAATTTGAACAGGAAGAGGACATGGAAATTGGAGATGATGCAACTGAAGAAGAAAAAGGGATTGCAAAGAAATTAGTTTTGATTGCATTGTGGTGCATACAAATGATACCGACTGATAGACCTTCAATGAAAGAAGTTTTAAAAATGTTTGAATGTGATATTGAAGGATTGCAGTTGCCGCCTAAACCATTGTTGTATCCTCTTGATTCGCCTATACACATACGAAGCGAACATAGTTCTTCTGAAGAATCTACGGAACCTTTATGCAGATTTGTTACTTTAGAAATTGAAGAGATTGATGATTAAGTCAACTTGCTACTTAATTTGTTTTTCTTATGTAATAATGGAAAATTAATTGCTCTATTTTCAAAAGTGAATTAATTGCTCTATTTCCATCTGAAATGAAAATTGACATTTTTCTTGTAAGACGTAATTGTTAATTAATCTAAATTTTCTCTTTGAAATATCATCAACTCATCATGAATGTGTGATTTTACTCCGAAGTTATTTATATTTGTTGGATTTCATTCTTCCAAAAATATTGCCTCCAACTAACAGCAAAGGCAAACTAAAATGGGTATGGATAGTTTAGAATGCGTCCACCTCCCTTTCCCTTTCCCTTTCCCTTTCCCTTTCCCTTTCATCAATGGAGTCCAACAACAAATCTTTTGGCGGAATCAGAAAAAAAAAAGAAAGATAATAGACTAATTGAATTTATTAAAGCAACTCTCTGTATTCTTTTCTAAGAACTTATTAAAGCAACTCTCCCAAATAAAGAGACTTCTTGACTACTTCAATTTATTAAAGAAACAAGATACTAGACTCAGGGTGGACTTACCTTGCCAAATGAATAATTCAAATTGAACTTGTTTACTTATATTCTTTTTTATTCCAAATCTCATTATTTTACCATTTTCGGCTTGGAGATGTTCAGGTTTTGGCATTATTAGCAGACTTTAAGTACTCTTCAATAAAAAAGTTTTTCCCAATACTCAAGTTGCACGAAAATATATCGCAATCAGCATGAGAGTGACCTTACAACTTATCCATAAAGTAAAACGATAGATAATTTACTTTAATCGTCCTTTCATATGGAGATTTATTCGGTTTCAATTTTAAATTTTTGAAAAGTTTTATTTTTGTTTCTTATATTTTGATTTTGGTTTTCAATAATTGTTTTTTCATTTTTCATACAAGAAAATTTTAAATTTAATGATTAGTTGACATGCATCGGACTAACTCTATCAATTTGTTTATACAATATTTTATTGTCGTATATGTGTGTTAAACAACTATTTAAATTGAATTTTAATTAAGTAAAAAAATATATAAAAGAGAAAAATGGTAAGTTGTAAAGATTGCAAACAAATGTGAAATAAATTTCCAAATTGAGAAAACAATGAATAATCTATCCTTAATAACTATTTATCTACTACCGTTTGGTACCTTTTACTGTGAATTTTGTTGGTTTGATCTATCCATACAGCGAGCTGATTGCATGCTGGTAAAGGATAAAATATTAATTATGCCAAGAAATCATACTCCAAACTTTGAGTAACACAAAAGTAATTGGAAGATTATTATTAGCCTTATTAGCCTCTCTATACAACAAAAATGAGACAAAACAGTTTCTCATATTATTTAATAACTCGTTATATATATATAAAAGAAATGATAGGGGGAGTGAAATTCTGAAGTGAAAAATTGGAGTAACTAACGTGGCAGTGATAAAAAGACAAACTTATCCCGTACCCATTAGGGTTCACTCATAATTTGGTTAGGGTATTAGTTTGTCTTTTTATCACTGCCACGTCAGTCACTCTAATTTTTCACTCCAGAATTTCACTCCCCCTATCATTGCTCTATATATATATATATATATATATATATGTTATAGAAATGGTCAAATGTACTTGATGAAGGTAAAAAATGCACCTCGGATGAATCAGGTCAGCAGTCCCTAACTTTGTTATTCTCAATGATGATTTTTACAAAATAGGAAGATCAGATCATCTGTCCAAAATTATCTCTATCCAAAACGACGTAGTTTAACTAAAATTGGGGACTAAAAACATAAATATCACTAAAATCACTTTACAATTATTAGACCCTAACGAATGGATGAGTGAACCTATTACATAGTTTAATTTTGAATATAATAAGATAGATATAATATTGGACAGAAGATCTCATCAAGATAAAGTAATAAGCGGCCTATTTGGTCGTCCAATTTCACGTGACCCAGGCTGCGATCATGTGCTTGGTTCAGAGGAAAATACCCCACCTTCTCAAACCGACGTCGTTATGCCCTCTTGCTTTAGGGTTTCATCTCTATCTTTCTTTCTTCGTTTTTGCGCCGCTCGCCCTCATTTTTCTCTACGCGGCTGCTGCACGCTCTCTCTCTCTCTCAACCCTCATTCCTCTTCTTCTTCTTCTTCGATCCTGATCTCACTCGCTCGCTATCCCAAACCAGAGAGCGTGACCCAGGCTGCGATCACGTCAGCGTCTCAAAGCAGCAACGCCTATTTGTCGAACGACGCCATTTCCGCCCCCTCCTTTTTTAAGGGTTTCTCGCTTTCTGCCTCTTCACATGCCTTCTGCTTATCCCAAGGAGGAAAAGTTTTTACTACCGCATCCTCTACTTCCTCGTTAGGGTTTCCTCTCAGTGCCTTTTATCTTTATGCTGCCGCTCACCCCTTGAGCCAGCGTTTAAGCTTCGATTTGTTGGAGACCTGTACTCCTAATTGCGAGAAGGTGTTCTCTGAGTCCAAGGCCGTGATGATGATGTTCATAGTCTCGGAGCAAGCGGATCAGGCATTGAGGCAAACTGCCCCGTATCTTGGCTGGGCAATTCGGATGGCAATTTATATGCAACCGATTTTTACAGCAATGGCGGTGTCACGTTCTCTTTTGCCTGATCTGATTATACTGATCTGAGCCTTTTCATTTTGTTTTTTCAGCCATTGATATATTGATTTTATTTTTTGTGGGTTTTTGCTTTCTGCTTCAAGTGAGATCATTTTTGTGAAATCTTTTTTTTTTCAAGATCAAAATATCATCTTTAAATTTTTTTTGAGATATATTGTGAAGTACATTAAATCAGCTCTTATTTGGGAATTTTCTTATTTTCTAAAATGGCGAAGTAGGGATAGGGTTAGGGTTTGATGGAGGGCATAAGGCGAAATTGTACTTAAAAGGGAGTAAAATTGGGGAGGGGGTTCCGATTATTTTGGTGCCAAGTGCATTTTCTACATTGATCAATATCTATAATGTGAAGGAATTTTTGGAGGATAGAGTGTTTATTCCTACTGATGTGAAGGTGAAACAAATGAAGTCGGTGAAGCTTGATTGCGTGACTGTGCAGAAAAAGTTTAGCAGGGATAGGGTTGTGACTGCGTATGAAGTGAGGGACAAGCCATCAGTATTGAAGGCTGAGAATTGGGATTGCGTGGTGGCGATTTTTGTGTTAGGGAAGGAGTGGCAGTTCAAAAACTGGCCATTTAAGGATCGTGTGGAGATCTTTAATAAAAGTGAGTTGGGATTTTTGATTTTGATAATTGAATTATCAATTTCAGTTTATACAAATAGTTTATTGAGTTTGGTATATTGTTAACTATTACTGAAATTTTGATTCCTTCAATGCTTTTGGTGGTTCTGGTTTTAGTTTTGGGTCACTTTAACAATTTTAGATGATACTATAAATGGCAAAGCACAGTGTCTGCAAAATGTAGGCTGTCTTTGGGAATTTTATTCTGTAGATTGTGTTAGGATTAAAAGTATAGATTTGCTAAATTATTGCAGGTTTTTAATCTGATATATGTGAGATTCTGGATGTGGGATTTTACTATATCTTTGGTGGATTGTGCTTTTAACTAAGGAGTATGACCGATGAACGATGTCAACTTGGTTCTTGCCAAGTAACTTGGTTTTTACTTGCGTTTGAGGATGACAGTGTGGAATCGACCAAAGGTTGGTGAAACATTGGAATGTGAAAATTATCTCGGTGGAGCATTTCATTAGTTATTAAGTATACTAATTATAGCAAAATTAATCTTTTCTGAGCATTCTGAGTAAATTTAGTTGGTATGTCATTTACATTTCTGGATAAATACTGTTCTCGTATGGACTATGGTATAAATATTGATGGCACGCATATTTGCTACATTATGAACCTAAATTTATTTTTGACATGCAGATTAGCAAGAACAAGCGTCACCAGGACAAACTGCTGCACTTGAGGTTTGGGACAAACTTGAAGAAATTATGCGGTCTCGATACACGATATGGTGTGCAATATGAAAAATGATTTGTCCAACTCTTATAGATAGCTTGTTACTATGACCCTTATTGTAGTTAAAACCAGTTGAGCCATTGTTTGATGAAATGGAGAGGCTTTGTAGCATAGTTTATGTTTTTATCAATCAAAAAGATGCAAAGTTTATGAATTGATGGTGGAATTATTGTCATTTTTGTAATGATAAAACTACCTTTATTTTGTATTTCTGAATTTTGGAAATGTTTGTATTGTTAGCTAAACTGAATGTTAAATCCCGAGTGTAGATTTAAGATGTGTATGTTTGGAATGTTGTCTCCTTACTTTTATCTCTATGTTGCAAGATTTGCTTTCTGACAGAACTTTTGGATGTAAGCTTGTCCTTACAGGATTGGTTATCCGGGCATTATCATGGCCAAAATATTGATCATATGGTTAAAAGAGGCCGGTTAATTATAGACATTTGCAGATCTTATTGTCTGAAATTATTTCTGGATTAAGTCAGCTTTATGGATGGGGCATTTGTCTTGGTTTACTGTTATTCAACAGGGTGCAACAAGGTGTGGAACAGTGTAATATGTGTCTGCTTCCCTTGTGCGTATTGTTAGTTAAAGTTCTCTGTTTATGTTGGTTTGGACCATATCTGTTCTTATGCATTTAAGGAGACCATTTAGCCATGCAGAAGTGAATCATGACACAATGTCTTTTGTGTTGTAGTGGAGTTGATGTTGAAGGGGGATATCACTTGGTCGGATTCATACTAAAAAATTGTTGCATTTTTTTATAGTATCCACCAACTTCCCCTTTGAACAATCAGTTTATCTGTGCGTTGCATATCAATCAATGTGCATAGTAGTTATATTTTGCTTCTTTGGTATAATTTCTCTTTATATGATTCTTGAATCTGTCAAATGTTCAATTAACTTGGTAAATAAATTCATCCATTACTTTTGTGCAGTTTCAAGACACAAATATGCGCAAGTGAGAACAAAGTACCATCCAATTGATGGACCAAAAGCCATTTACTGCTAAAGAGGAACAAGATGAGTTCACTTGCTGCCCAAAATGCATGTCCAATTATGAAAAAGAAGTTGGATTCAGCTCTGAACAGCAGAAATCTTCTTCATCATATCCAAATTCTTGCAACACCAGGAAGGAATGTAGCTGAGAAGGTATAATGCTCAATGTTTTAGGACTTAAAGCAGGTTTCTAAATGCTATCATTTTGCACCAAAAGTTCAATTTATTGCAATTAAGAACTTGAACCGAACTATTAGTTTTAACCACAGTGGCCTTGTCTTGGGCTCCTTTGCTCCATTGATACAAATGTAAGTGTCATTTTAGTTGTATTTTGGGTTGGACTACTCAATCTATATTGTTTTACTGGTCATATCTGCATGTAGTTTATAATGAATATACAGTAAACCTACTTCTCTTGGTACCAAATTATATTTCTTTATATTGTCTGTAGATGAATTTGCAACCACTTTTTGTGGAATGCTTTGATACTAGGAATTTCCCCCCATCAAAATTTGCCAAAATGTCATCTTGGGTATTTATGTGCGCTTTGAATTTTTTTTCCTTCTTTAATTAACAACAAAAGGTGTCTTTTTCACTTCTGAACCAGTTGGCCTTGTCTTGGGCTCCATTGCTCCATTGATACAAATGTAAGTGTCATTTTAGTTGTATTTTGGGTTGGACTACTCAATCTATACAAATGTAAGTGCCATATTTTGACTTTTGAAGTAAGAACTAAATGCTGATTGCAGGACCTTGAGGGCTTAATCCAGAAAAAGGCATACATAGTTCTTTCATTGACTCTCAAGGTAATATTCCCTTTTGCATTCATATACCTCTATACCAGCAATTACCATAAATTTTTCTTAGAAGTTTCTTGATGTGATTACACTGAACTTTTCCATTTTCTTTTTATTATGAACAACCCCTAATGGCTTCCTGATCAATATTGGGAGAAACTCTTTTTACACTTCTATCACTTTTACCATTTAATTGATTGAAAGTATGGCAAAGAGGTTTTCTTTTGTTGGCCTGTAGTGTGTTACGATGGACAGAGTACTATAGGGAGAAGCCAAAGCTACTTAGAAATCTTGAAAATTTGGAAACTAGACTAATAAGCTTCCATATTCTTTGTACAGGAATCCGATGAATTTATTTCGAGAAAGCTTGAAGAATTGCTTAATCTTATGATTGAGGTTCTTCCTTCTTGTCATTTTTGTGCCAAACGTCACAGACTTGACTGTCTGTATTTCTTGATTGTGTACATATCAAAGGTGTGATTAGTAAGAATATTGACATTTTTATTAGCATTGCATGGAAATATTATCCATAAGAAGTGAGCATGTGGATTTATCTACAAATTGCATGCATTTGGCTGCAGTATATATCTGAACAGAATCAGCCTGACATTATCACTTCTTATCTGACTGAAATTATACTTACGCTGAAAGAGGTATGCATCTTAACGGCTATCCCTTTTTAGGTACTTATTTCATTTTTATAAGAGGAATCGTTATTGATGAGTAGAAGTAGTGAAAGGGCGAAAACTTCTCCATGCGAAGTATTTTAAAGCATGATTTGTTTTATATAATTAGAAATTATATATTTCTATTACAACCAAAATGTGTATAAAAATGAAATAATTTTGATTTTCTTTCTTTATAATTCTTTCTAAAAATGAATTATCCATAATTCCAAAAATCAACCATCATAATTTTCTTTCTTTACAATTTTGAAATTAAAATTAGTTGATATAGAGAAAATTTTGTCTAACCTCCAACAAAAGTAGACAGGGAATGACCAATAAGGACCAATAATAAATTGATACCAAATTGTTGGTTTTATGTGTACCATGATAGGACCAATATTCATGGTTTGGTTCAAAAGTTCAGTAGAACCATTCTGATTCATAATGTGAATGCCCTTTTGAACATTTATGATACATTTGAATAGAAGCCTCTGTAATCTCAAAACCTATTTGTTGGTGTTTGCAAATGTCAAAACAGATGGTCGTCCATCTTTGCGCTCTTATTACTTTATCTTATTAAGATAAAGTAATAAGAGCACTAGTTGGTCGTCCATGGCTGCGATCGTGTGAGCATCTCCAAGACAGCAACGCGTAATTGCCAAACGACACCGTTTCCTCCATCTCTAAGGCAGCAACGCGTAATTGCCAAACAATCTTTTCTTGTCAGTTATGCCCGTTCTGGAAATTCTTCTTCTTAATCATCAAGGTTCAGTTTTTTTCTTGTTTAAATTTGTGTTTAGCAAGATTGTTTTATAGTAATTAATGGACAGAAAGCTGACTCATTCTTTTAGTAACCCTTGGATTGGAAAGTTTCTTTTAGTAACCATTGGATTGGAAAGTCTCGATTTTAAGAGTTGCCACTTGAATGTTTCCGATTCTAGGTTTATGCAAACCAATCTTAACTCCTGGACTGGTAAGCCAGTGATATCCTCGAAACTTAATTTTCTTCTAACAATCAATTGATCTCTCCTTTTTTTGTTTCTTTTCAAACTCTCTTTTACCTTGTGGCATGGTTTCAGGTTGTTACAACTTTTATTGTTGTTGGGGTTGTGTTCATACCAATTGGTCTTGCCTCCTTGTCTGCATCAGAGAGGGTAAAGATATAAAATATCCATGTCCTCAAGTCCTTTGGAATCTTTCAACTGATTTGAAATGTTATACATGCTCCCTACTTTTGATGTGCAGGTGGTTGAAATTGTAGACCGTTATGATAAAGATTGCATTCCTGCTGGTCAAGAAAAGACCGCATTCATTCAGAACCAAGATACCAACAAAACTTGCATAAGGAGTTTGCGAGTAGGTGCAATTTCTTTGGGACATTTTTTCTAGACACACAAAACAGAATTGTTTATGTTATTTCTCCCTCATTCTTCCAGTTCGAAACTGTTTGCAATTTCTCTTTTTCTACTTCTGATTGTTGCTTACAAATGGAAAGCCACCCAAGGAAATAACTAAAGTTTCTGATTGTTCTTGTGCAGATATGTTAAAAGTAGAAGTGACAAACAATTACGAAGCCCCCAAGATGAGAATATAACATCAACCTGTGACCCTGAAGCACATGTTGGCAATCTGTCCATCGTGCCTTGCGGCCTTGTCGCTTGGAGTTTGTTTAATGACACTTATGGGTTCTACAGTAATGACCATAGTCCTTAGATGAACTACCTTATTTCAGAAACATAATTATTTTTCAATATGGAGGGGAGGGAAAAGAACTGGTGACAATCGAATCCGAGTTTTATAACAGGGAAAAGAACTGGGCTATATGTGATTTTCCGAATTGTGATATTTCATCTTAGAAATCAATATTAGTTCTTGATGTAATAGTGAAGTTCATGTTTTGATACCATTTCTTACATTTTTTTCTTCTTGTTTCAAACTGTCCAGGCCATTTGCGGATCCATCCTATTTATCATGGAACAGATATCCCTCTGGAAATTGAGTTGTGTTGTTTCTCAATTTGACATTTACTAATCTTTATTATGTTATGACATTGTAATTCTCTGACATTTTTGCTTCACTTGAAAGGAGATTTTACCTATTGTAATTACTCTCTTTTTTTCCTTTTTACTCCCACTCCTACTCCCTATACAGATTCTAGCATATTGGTTATGCATAATATTCTGGTATTTTTGCTTCATCGCCAATTATTTGCATTTTTAGCTATGGCCAAAGATCAGTTTTTTTATCTTTGTGAGGAATTGAGGGGAGTTGTTGAGTGTTTTCTGTTTTGTTTATATATAAACTAAACTAAACGCGTGGGAATGTGACAAAGACATGGAGATGGTTATGCATTTTCTAGCTTGTGTCAATATTCTAGCATATTGGTTTTGCATTTTTTAGCTTGTGTCAATGTTCTAGCATATTGGTTATGCATTTTCTAGCTTATATATGTTAATTAAAATGTTGGCCAATCTAAGGCAGAAGTAAGAAATTATGCTCTGGTGGTCAACTTAAATACACGAATTGAACCCCATAAAACACAAAATTTGGATTTTTATATTTTAATTTATAGATCTTAAACTGAGTTATAAATTTTCCCTGAAGTGAGGTAAAGTTGAATAAGTTGGAGTTTATTAATGGAAGGAAATTAGGCCAACTTTTAAGTTGTAAAATCTTTTAGACAATTTTTTTATCCTTTGGTAGTAGCATCACACAAATCAAATATTACTTTTTTTAACAATATATTTTTCTATGGTAATGTTTAGAATATAATTAAGGTTTTGTGGGTTTATAGTTATTCAATTTTGAAAGTATCTCATGAAATTCATTCTTTCATGAAATGTGGGTCATATAACTACATCAATGTTCAAAGTTGGTTAACCGTTGTAATGTTTTTTTAACTTTAGGGTAAAAACATCTATTTACATTATAGAGCGGTTTTGAGTGAGAATTTTAGAATTGAAGATTAGTTTTTTCATCTTATTTAAAAAATTAGTTCATTAAAGAAATGAAAAAAATCAGTTATTGAAAATTGTTTATGCTATTATACACATTAAAGAGGGAAAAATGAGAGGATAAGGATTTCGTACCTGAAAATATTTTTCTCCATTCAATTAAGATGTAGCAAAGATAATGATGAATTAACGAAGAGAAATAACATTAGGAAACTATTGCAAGATAATGATGAATTAACGGAGAGAAATAAATTTACAAACCTTTTGCAAGTTTTTATATCATAAATTTGCACATTTTGGCTAATTATATATATTTACCTTCCATAGTTTAGACAAGCTGCAAGTGAGATATATAAGTGAGATATATAGTTTAATAAAATTATATTTTTACCTTTCTTTTCGATTTTCAATAATGATGTATAAACCTTATTTACATATAGAATGAAATAGAGAAAAATGCAAAAATTAGTTTTCTTACGTATCTGAAAAAAAAGATATTACTGAGATTCCAAATCATGCAATATTTATTACATGAAAAATTATATCAAATTTATTATTCTATCCAATTTCATTTATTTTTTGTGAAAAATATGCACGTGTACATTGTCTGACGATGACACGTGTATAATTTATATTAAATAAAATAACCAATTCAATACATCTTTTAGTGTGAGTGACAAAATTGTGTCATTCAAAATGTAAGTAATAAAATAACGTTTTTCACAAAATTTGTGAAAGACGATTTTTTTTGGAATTTTCCAATGAATTAACAAAATAGTTTTCATACTAGAGAGAAAATTACTTTAAAAAAATAAAATGATTTAAGAGTTTTTGTAAACTAAAATTTTGTATTCGTAATGATGGTTGATGAATTTACCAAATATGTAGTATGTGTAAAAATGTATAGTATATCTAATATGTGATGTGTATAATGTTTGAAAATATGTGTAGGGTGTGAAAATGTGTTTGGTATTTGCAAACATCTATAGTACGTGAAAATATCTTTACTATGTAAATATGTATAGTGTGTAAAAATTTGTGTATTGTCTGTAAATATGTAGTGTGTGAAATCGTGTAAAATATGTGTAAATATGTAACGTGTGAAAACTTGTAAAGTATGTGTAAATATGAATAGTGTGTGAAAATATGTGTAATATGTGCAAATATATGTAAGTATGTATAGTGTATACAAATATGTGTTATATGTATAAGTGTGTGTACTATGTATAAACATGTATAGTGTGGAAATATGTGTAAACATATATAGTGTGTGAAAATATGTGTACTTTATGTAAATATGTAAAGTTTGTGAAAATGTGTATAATGTGTGTAAATATGCAAAGTTTGTGAAAATGTGTATAGTATGTATTAATACATGTAGTGTACAAAAATATGTGTAATATATGCAAAAATGTATAGTGTGTGAAAATGTGTGTAGTATTTGTAAATACGTATATATATCGTGTAAAAATGCGTGTAGTATGTGTTAATATGTGATGTATGCAAATCTGTGAAGAACGTGTAAATATATATAGTGTGTGAAATTGTGTGAAGTATTTGTAAATATGTATAGTGTGTGAAATGTGTGAAGTATTTGTAAATATGTATAGTGTGTGAAAATGTAAAAAGTATGCGTAAATATGTATAGTGTGTAAAAATATGTGAAAATGTGTTAAATATGTGTAAATATAGAATGTGTAAAAATGCGCGTGTTATGTGTAAATATTTGTAATGTGCAAAATATGTGTAACACGCGTAAAAATATATGGTATATGAAAAACTATGTAGTATCTATAAATAAATGATTTGCAATATATGTGCAGTGAGTAAAATATGTGTACAATATGTAAACATGTATAGTGTGTGCAAATATGTGCAGTATGTGTACATGTGTTCATGTGCATAGTGTATTAAAATGTATGAATTATGTATAAATATATGTAGCATATGAAAATATGCGAGTATGTGTACAAATATAGTGTTTCAAAAAATGTATATTATGTGTAAATATTTATATTGTGGAAAATGTGTATAAATGTATAGTATGTGAAAATATATGTAGTATGTATAAATATGTCAAGTTTGTGAATTTGTGTATGGTATGTATTAATATATGTAGCGTGTAAAAATATATAGTGTATGTAAATATGTGTAGTATATATAAATATGTATAATGTGTAAAAATGTGTGAAGCACGTGTTAATATGTGTATGAGATATATGTGTAAAATGTGTAGAGGTATGTATCGTGTAGAAATATATGTAGATTATGAATAAGTGTGAGTACAAGTACGTGTAAATATGTGCACATATGAAATGTGTTAAAATATACGAAGAATGTGCAAATATTTAAAGTGTGTGCAAATGTAAATATTATGTGCAGTATATGTAGCGTCGAAAATATGTACATAATTAGTAAAAAATTATAGTGTGATAAATAATTAAATATGTGCCAATGTATGAAAATATGTTTAGTGTATACATATATGCATAGTAGCCATTGGGGCTAGCCCAGTGGTTAGGGAGTTAGCTTCCCGACTTACAGGTCTAGACTTCAATTCCTGTAAGATGCATGTGAGTGTGTGTGTGTTTAAAAAAAATAAAAAAAAGTATATGCATAGTATGTATAAGTGTGTGTATAAGTATGTATAATATGTGTAGTATGTAACACATGTACCTTGTAATGTGTGCATATGTAAGAATAATTTGCAAATATTTATAATGTGTGAGAATGTATATAGTATATGTATATACGTAGTCTGCACATTATGTTCAAAATGTGTACAAATCTATAGTGTCAAAATAAGTGTAATATATGCAAATATACGAAAGTGCGTATAGTGTATACCTATATATGTATATGTATAAGTGTGTGTACAAATATTGGCAACCATGTATCTTATGAAAATGTTTAAATATGTATAGACATATATAGCGAGTGAAGTTATAGGTAGGTTTGTGGGAATATTAACCGTAAATATTAATACATTTATTGTGCGATAAATATTATATTACTTATATCTATTATACTGAATTAAAATTATAACGGGAAATAACATATAATTACTGCGCGCTGGCGCGCAAATTGCTAACTAGTCTCCATAATAAGGGCCAATAAACTGTCCGAGATAATATTGGGAGTTAATTCCGATGTTTAAGTTAGTAAAAGTAGCAAAAGAGTTGTAATCTAATTAATCCGAATGATATTCTCATACCTTGTTTGTAGTACTGATACTTATATGTATACAAGAAAATCTAGTAGAGAATCCCAACATTATTTTATTGATTGAGTATTTAACTTAATCTCATATCCGGATTTGATAGATTTTGGTTACATCAGAGGTAGCTTGGGAGATTGTTGGTGATGATCTGTTTGAAGCAATAATGGATTTCTTTGTGGGAGGGTGTTTACCTCGGGCAGTTACAGCTACTTCATTAGTGTTATTACCAAAAAAACAGATAGTGAGACAACGTTGGATTATCGTCCAATTAGCTTCTTGGTAGTGTCGTTATACCACCAAAATTAAAACCTACTCTTCACTAGTATAGCAATGGAGTAAGGTCGTCTCCCAAGGGAACGGTTGTAACTTTCCTTCAAACTTGTCACAAAAAGAGGAATTAGAAACAATTAAATAAAATGGATTACTAGAGAATTTAATCAATAAGGAAGAAAACCCGGTTAAAACATTGAATCCACACTAATTAATGACTTGATCCTTGATGCAAATATTAAATCTGTTTGACAAATAAATCAGTTATAGTTATCGGGAACGCCACTGACATAATCTAATTTCTTCTTACTTGTTGGTAATTAAAAGGACGCCTTATTAATTACTCTCTAATTAATAAACAACTTACGAGGACGCCTCATTAGATTTAATTCATTAAAAGCATTAAGACAAAAGAAACCTGATACTAATATGCCCACATGGACGTCATATGCCCATACTAGCCCCTATGCCTACTGTCGATGAATGACAGCTTCACCACCTATTAAAACTAAATGGACAATTACGGATCCACTGTTTTAATTGGCCTTAGAACTTCATGCAATTAATTAAACATTGTACACTATTTAACAATTACATAAAATTCATAAACTATTTATCACAAGACATAAAAGGTACTTGTCTAACAAATTTATTTAAATTCAAATTAGATCTCACAAGATTTTTAATTAATGCTTCATCAATATCTTAACCGGATAAAATAATTTAGCTAGAATACATAATTAAATAAAAGAAATAAGAATTAAGAAAACTAGAATTCATATTAAGTACAAAGATTAACTCACTAACTATTCTAATTAAGACTAACTAGTAATTTGAAACCACAAAAATTGTTGTCTAATTTTAATACAAAGACTTGACGTAATCATTAGCTAACAAAAAATACTTGAATCAAAATGAAATACTAGACTAATAGAAAACAACATCAACTAAAATTGAATCAATTTAATTACGACTCATGAGCAAACTACTGGAACAGAAACTTGAAACTAAAACTCACCCAAATATTCATCAACTTGTAATACTAATTGGAATCAAATACTCAGAATCAAAGAAAAGCAATTCAATCTTGCAACTTGTCTTGTAATACGAATTGGCATCAAATCACGAATTATAATAACTTCCTAACTTTAATTAATTAAAAAAACAACTAAGGAATTTCTTAAAACTAAACCTGACTAACAGAAAACCAAAAGAAAACTGACTACTAGGAAATGAAAGATGACTGACTCCTCTTGCTTAAAAGCTAATTTATAGAGCTCCTAAACCAAATTCTACTCAAATTCCTAATATTAATCTAATTCCCCAAAAGTGGGAATTATCCATAAATATTGAAATTATCCTTAAAAAATCTTAAGTTATCTCTTAACAAGAGATAATTGAACCAAAAATATCTTCACGTAAACTTGCATGTCTTCACAGAATTCTCTCCTAATAAATAGGAGAATTTTCCTGTTAGTCTTGGATTGTGTTCTTCCACTTCACTTCACTTGAACTCCCCCTTTTAAGATGTGTCTCTGAATCTTCCCAAAAGTATGTCCAGACGCAATTTCCACCTTACTTGCACTTTTAGTAGTTAACAACTCCCTCCAGATAAACCTACAATTATCAACACTTTTTTACTATTAATAATACCAATATTATCCAAAAAAAATATAGATAAGTAACAAAATATTGGTATTATCAACTCCCCCACACTTGAATCATGCTTGCCCTCAAGTATGGTTAACTAATTAAAACTACAACGACAAACAAGACTCTTAAAAGAAAACAGAGATTTAAATGATACATTTAACTAACATGAATAACAACTTGGACTTGAGCACTTCCATCTTACCAACAAACCCTTCTCTATTTCAAAAATAATTCAAACACCCCTTCATTCCAGTTAAAATAAACAAGAATTAACATCCTCTCAATTTTCACTCATACTCATGATATCACTCATTGATGAATAGGAAATTTCACACCTCACAATCAAATGACATTACCATAAGTTTGCAATGAGGTCATATCTCCACCACATAAGAAAATGATGTTATGCATAAATCAAGAAGGTCTTTATATGGTTGAAACGGGGCTAAGGTTAAGGGAAGGATAAAAGGATATTAATTGGCTATAATTTATCAAAGAATAAGTAACCAAATCAAAGTCTTTACAAACTTCAAAAACTACTCCTTGAGCTCTTTTTTATTCTTTTTAAGCAACCAGGCTGCTTCTCAATCAACTTTTCAACCAACAACAATTATTTTCATTATGCCTCTTTTTTTTTTCTTTCTTTCTTTTTCTTCTTTTCTAAGGAGATTTCTTTCATTTTCTTCTTTCTTTTCTCCTTTTCTTTTTCTCTTTTTTTTAATTTCCACAACAAGGATTTCATAACTTGGAACACATATACCCAAGGAGCATTAAATAAATTCAAGACTTAGCCAACATATTCTTTGACAAAATGGGCTGAAAAAGAAAGTTAAATAATAAGGTTTATGGCTGATTTTTGTGGTTTTTTTAAAACAAAGAAAAGGTTTAGGCTCAAAAGAGTTTACTAAGGGTCAATTTAAAAAGGTAGGAGTTTTTAGAAAGTTAAAAGGGTTTAATCCTAGGTGCCTTAATCATTTTTATCCACAAATCACAAGTAATTTCAAAATGTACCTCAAAGCAAATTCTAGAATGTCTATTCAATTATGATATACTCTCAAAAAGATTCATGAAGTAACAAGAAAGTGATTCTTGCATACTTAAGTTCAAAACTCACATTTATAATTTAAGAAAAATTAATTCTTGAAATTCATCATTCCGGAATACATACAAGGTATTTAAATTATTCCAAAATAGAGACTACAACCAAACTTCCCAAACCATGCTCAAATCCAATCGTATGTTATTCACAAAGTTTCAAGGCATCATTTAAACAAGACAAACAAAATCCAAACACTAAACACTAAAATTAAAAGAAAATCAAACAAAATCCCCCCACACTAGAAGTAGACATGGTCCTCCATGTATAAACTAGGAAGGAATCACAAACAACATATGAAAAACAACACATAGAAAACACAAGACAAACACTTTAACAGTAATATAAAAATAAAAAGAAAAGAGAAAGGACTCATTCTGGAGGGTATGTAAAACCCTTATGCTTGAAAAAGGTAAGAAGAGCATTCCATTGAATGAACGCGTGAATTCAAGGTATCAATTGAAATTTGAAGGGAGGTGATAGTAGCATGGTCAGCAAGAGCTGCCTCTTTTGGAAATTCCTCACGAGTACCTGTAGAATGTGGAATAGAGCTACTCGGTGGAGATGTCACCGGTTCACAAAATGTAGGAACGCCATCAGTAGAAACTGAAATTAAATTCATTTTAGCTAAACAAGATATGTCCAGAGGTGCAGGTTCAAGAGCTAATGATAAATCAATTTTAGAAGGGTTAAAAAGTTTCAATCGCTCAGCCAAATGTGTGACCCAAGAGCCTAAACAAAGTAATCGGGAATCACTATTAGCCACTGATTTTAATTGTGCAGCAAGGAAAGAACCAAAGTTAAGACGGGTACGATGGACCATTGACCAAAGTATATATAATTCAATCTGTTGTACCACATTAGAACCATCGTTACGTCCAAATAAATTAAATGCTAGTAGTCTATGACATAAACGAAGGTCTGGATCCTTGAGTTCTATGGCTTTAGAATATCCAGAGTTATAGATAAAACCAACTGACAACTCCTTCCAAGCAATTTCAACATCAAAGTTTGCAGGTTTAACACATACGGAATTCACATAATCTGGAGAAATTACATCTACTGCCAAAATAGATCCTATGTGAACATTCAGATCATTGAGAGACCAATAAAAAGGAATACCCTTAAGTTTAAAAGTAACAACTCCAATGTCAGTCAATGTAGAAATTGATGGGTTTTGCAAATCGTTAGATTTTTTAAACTTAAAAGTGGCAAAAAATTCAGTAATCAAGTCTCTAAACACAAGAGAAGGAGGATCAAGAAAGAAGGACCAACCAATATTCTGAAAATAACTTTGAACTTCGGAATTAATATTCAAAACAGAGAGCGAATCCCAGTCAAAAAATTTACCTGTTACAACCTTACGAATCAAACATTGGTGATATTTTTTGTTGTGCTCCTGGTCTGAAGAATGCTTCTCCAAAAGTCGCTTATGGGATGGCGATTCCGAGCGCGATTTGTCTGTCCCTTTTGACGTGTTGTGGCTTGACGAAGATTGAGAGGTGGCAGAGGAGCTTGAAGACGAAGACTTGCGCACTGGTGGATAACGTACTCTTTTTCGGGCTGTTTGTTTGATACGGCCACCTCGTCGTGGAACTGTCGGCGCCATGGCTGTAGGTTGTGTTTGATTGGGAAAAATAATGGCAAGTGGGGAAGGAGTTCGTGGTTCCTGTTCTTCCAGATTGATGAATGTTCCGTGTGGAATTTTGCTGTGAAATTTTGATCGTGTTGAGGGCATCTGCGGTGGATTGAAATTGGGACAGAGGCTGGAGAAAAATAAATAAGAGAGAAAGAGATGAGATTAAATGAGAAGAAGAAGACATTGAAAGAATGACAACTACAGAGTGTATTGGAAATTGGGAAGCTAACAAATTGAATTAAAAAAAAAAACTAATGTGTGCATTGTATGCCATTTATTGAATGATAAATTAATGGAAAGAATTAAATAGAGAAAGAAGTGATAAGGAAAGAGAATGGGGCTGCACATGGAATGAAATGCGGAAAATCGGGACAAAAAATTCAAAGGATGAAGTCAACTAGAAGTCTTATTCTGTGTGTGCAGTGTTTTCCTTTGTAACATTATTTGATTTATTAATAGGAAGAATTAAATGGATAAAGAATGCAAGTTAAAAATAATTGCTGCTGCACTTTTAATGGGATACGGATATATGGGAAGCAAACATAATGAATTCAATCACTTTTAATGCATCTCTAACCTTATTTTATTTCATGGATATGAAATTTGAAAAGAAAAGAAACTCTAGATTTATACTAAAATTAAAACCTAAAAAAAACAAACATGAACATAAACTAAAGAAAACAAACTCTAAGATTAAAATTGCATTGTAATTTTTAATTTTTAATTTTTTTTTATTTAAAAAAGAAAATTTAATAATAAAATTAAATAAGTAAAACTAAAAAAAATGAATAAATAAAACTAAAATAATACTAATAATAATATGGGTTGCCTCCCATTAGCGCCTTTATTTAATGTCTTTGGCTAGACAGTGCATGTGACTTCAGACGGTTTGTGGAAACACAAAATGGATCTCTTCCACTATGCCATGTGGTGTCTCATAAAAAGTCTTTAGTCGATGCCCATTTACTTTAGATATCTTGCCAGTTGCAAGACTTTTGATTTCGACTGCTCCATTTGGGCATAAGGATGTGACTTCAAATGGGCCCAACCATCTTGATTGTAACTTCCCTGCCATAAATTTCAATCGAGAATTGAACAACAATACCTTTTGTCCTACCAAAAATTCTTTGTGGCGTAAATGCTTGTCATGGAGGTATTTTGTACGTTCTTTGTAGTGCAAGGAAGTATCATATGCCTCCATTCTGATTTCCTCCAATTCTTGGAGTTGGAGTTTTCTTGTCTGTCTAATGGAGGTTGAATCCATGTTGCATGCCCTCACGGCCCAATAAGCCCTGTGTTGGAGTTCAACAGGTAAATGACAAAGTTTTCCAAAAACTAACCTGTATGGGGACATGCCTATTGGTGTTTTGTAGGCAGTGCGATATGCCCATAGAGCATCTTCTAAGTGCAAACTCCAATCTTTGCGCTTTGGATTTACCATTTTTTCCAAAATGCCCTTGATTTCTCTGTTGGAAATCTCTGCTTGACCATTGGTTTGTGGGTGATATGCCGTGGCCACGCGGTGGTGCACGCCATACTTTTTCATAAGTGCTTGAATAGTCTTGTTGCAGAAATGCGTGCCTTGATCGCTAATAATGGCAAGTGGTACACCAAACCTGCTAAAGATATTAGATTTAAGAAACCCTGCAACAACTTTAGCATCGTTAGTACGGGTGGCTTTGGCTTCCACCCATTTCGAAACATAATCGACAGCAAGCAAAATATATAAATTACTACAGGAACTTGGAAAGAGGCCCATGAAATCCATTCCCCAAATATCGAAAATCTCACAAACCATTATGGGCATTTGGGGCATTTGATCTTTTGCTGTAATATTCCCTACTTGTTGGCATCTAGGACAACTTTTACAAAATATGTAAGTATCTTTAAAAAGAGTTGGCCAATAAAAACCACAATCTAAAACCTTTCTTGCTGTTCTTTTAGGTCCAAAATGTCCACCACAGGCATAAGAGTGACAATATGTTATAATTGTTTGTATTTCAATATCTGGGATACATCTTCTTATGATTTGATCAGAACAAATTTTCCATAAATATGGTTCATCCCAAATAAAATACTTACAATCATTCTTGATTTTGTTTCTTTGATGTGTACTGAATCCTTTTGGGAAAATGCCCATTGCAAGGTAGTTGACTATATCGGCATACCATGGTTCTTTTCCATTTTGGACCGTCACTGAGTATAAATACTCCTCTGGAAATGTCTCTATAATGGGCATCTCGTCAGTTCTTTCATTGATGATGCGACTTAGATGATCTGCAACAAAATTCTCTGCTCCTTTTTTATCTTTGATTTCCCAATCGAATTCTTGGAGCAAAAGGATCCATCTGATCAGCCTTGGTTTGGACTCCTTTTTTGCTAGTAGATATCGCAATGCTGCATGGTCAGAAAAGACAACTACTTTAGAACCTAATAAATATGAACGAAATTTTTCAAAAGCAAAAACTATAGAAAGTGGTTCTTTTTCTATTGTGGTGTAGTTGCATTGGGCAGGGTTCAATGTCTTGGAGGCATAGTAAATGACATGACTTTCTTTCCCAATTTTCTGCCCCAAAAACCGCTCCTACGGCATATTGACTGGCATCAAACATGAGTTCAAAAGATAGACTCCAATTTGGAGGTTGAATGATGGGGGCAGTGGTCAATTTCTTTTTGAGCAAATCAAATGCCTCCTTACACCGATCTCCAAATTCAAATGTAACATCATTTTGGAGTAAACGAGTTAGTGGTTGAGCAATCTTTGCAAAATCCTTGATAAATCGCCTGTAAAAACCTGCATGGCCAAGAAAACCACGAATTTGTTTAACTGTTGAAGGATATGGCAATTTATCAATAATATCTAACTTAGCTTTATCAACCTCTATGCCCCTTTCAGAAATAATATGCCCTAAGACAATCCCCTCTCTTACCATGAAATGACATTTTTCATAATTAAGCACAAGGTTATGCTCAATGCAACGCTTTAACACTAACTCTAAATGATGAATGCATTGATCAAATGAATCCCCATAAAAAGTAAAGTCGTCCATGAATATTTCAATGCATTGCTCAATTAAATCTGTAAAAATGCTCATCATGCATCGTTGGAAGGTTCCAGGGGCATTGCAGAGTCCGAACGGCATACGACGGTATGCAAATGTGCCAAATGGGCACGTGAAAGTCGTCTTTTCTTGGTCCTCCTGTGCTACAAAAATTTGAAAATATCCTGAGTAACCATCAAGAAAACAAAAAAATAACTTTCCAGCCAAATGTTCTAACATCTGATCAATAAAGGGCAATGGGAAATGGTCTTTTCTGGTGGCGGCATTCAATTTTCTATAATCAATGCATATCCGCCATCCAGTCTGAAGTCTCATGGGCACAAGATCATTTTTTTCATTTTTTACAACTTGGATACCAGATTTCTTAGGCACAACGTGAACGGGACTAACCCATTTACTGTCAGATATAGGGTAGATTATGCCTAACTCTAACAATTTTAAAATTTCTTTTAAAATTACCTCTTTCATTGGTGGATTGAGCTTCCTTTGAGGGTCACGGACAGGTTTGGAGTCATTTTCTAATAAAATACGATGCATACATACCGTAGGACTTATGCACTTAATGTCTGCCAAAGTCCATCCAATTGCCAATGTGTGCTCTCTCAACATTCTCACTAACCTTTCTTCTTGTGCCAAAGTTAGGTCCTTATTGATGATTACTGGAAGTGTCTCCCCATCTCCTAAGTAAGCGTACTTTAAATGAGTAGGAAGGGGTTTTAGCTCTAATTTTGGTGCCTGCAAAACAGAAGGAAGAAGTTTCTCATTATTAACTGAAATAGGCATAAGGGATGGTGTTACCTCCTTTGAAATTTCTTCCAAGGCATATAAGCTCATGATAGCATCCCTTATCTCATAATCTTCTTCTTCTCTTGCGTTTTTGTCTGTCTGGCTTTGAGTCATGGTCCAATCAAGGGCATCCTGCACAAAAGTTCTTTGAACAAATTCATTAATCAATGGTTCAATAATATCTACGTGAAAAACAGACTCTTGGTCATATGGGCATTTCATGGCTTCAAAAATGTTAAAAGTAACAATTTCTCTATCAATTTCACAAGTCAATGTTCCTTTGTCCACATCAATTTTTGTTTTTGCTGTCTTCATAAAAGGTCTTCCTAAAAGAACAACAGAAGTATTAGTGGAACTTGACATGCGCATATCAAGAATATAAAAATCTACCGGAAAAATTAAATCATTAACTTTTACCAATACATCCTCAATTACTCCTTCCGGATAGACATTTGAACGGTCAGCCAATTGAATTATGACTCTGGTCTCTTTAAGGGGTCCCAAATTTAAATCTTTGTAAATTGACAAGGGCATCACATTGATAGACGCGCCCAAATCAAGCATGGCTTTCTCAACTTTCTTATTACCAATTAAACAGGGAATAGTAAACATACCAGGATCCTTACACTTTTGTGGCAACTTACGTTGTATGACCGCAGAGACATTCTCACCAACTATCACCTTTGTATCATCGTTATGCCTTATCTTTTTAGTACAGAGTTCTTTTAAAAACTTGGCATATTTGGGGACTTGACGAATTGCCTCAAGGAGTGGAATGTTAATTTCCACTTTTCGAAAAATATTCAGGAGATCTTGTGTTTCCTCTTCTTTCTTTTCTTTAGCGAACCTGCCAGGAAAAGGTGGTATTAGTACAACTTCAGATTTATCAACTTTAGGTTCACTACTTACCTCGAATTTTTGCATTGAATCTGATATGGGCAAATGAGTTGAGTCTTCCGAATCTGAATTTGAAATAGGCATTTTGTGATCATTTACTTTCTGTTCAGGATCCTTTATTTCCCTACCACTCCGAAGTGTTACAACACTTACATTCTCCCTCAGGTTGACTTCCACTTGTGATGGCAACTTACCCTGATTAGCTTCCAACCTTGCTATTGCTGTGGCCATTTGAGTAATTTGTGTGCCCATATTGATAAATCCTGCACGTGTTTCTTGTTGAAATTTGACGTTCTCTTGTTGAAATTTGATGTTCTCTTGTTGAAATTTGATGTTCTCCTGTGCCATATACTTCATCATATCTTCTAGATTTGGGCTTGTTTTGGGCGCTGGAAGTGTAAGTGGTTGTTATGCATTTGGTAAAACCATTTGGTATTGTTGTGGAGGAGAATGGCGAAATTGGTTGGGTTGGGCATTCTGGAATCCTGGTGGTCTATAGCTAAAATTGGGATTGTATTGGTTGGGGAATTGTCTCTGTGTTTGTTGGCCTATAGCATTTACTTGCTGGGTCATATCATCCTGAATATTTGGACATGTGTCTGTTGGATGCTCATTCAAACAGACCCCACAAGCTTGTACCTGTTGAGCTTTTCCTATTCCTGTAACCAATTTTTCAATAGATTTGATTAAATCATCTACACGAGGATCTTTAACCATGCCTACCTTATACATTCGACGTGATGTATCTTCGCCAAATTGTTGTCCATTATCTGCCATGTTGGAGATTAATGCTTGTGCCTCTGTGGGCGTCTTGTTCATGAGAGCTCCTCCACTGGCTGCATCGATCATGTCCCTCGCTGTGGACAATAGACCTTCATAAAAGTATTGAATTAGCAACTGTTGGGAAATTTGATGTTGTGGGCATTTTGCACACAATTTTTTAAATCTTTCCCAGTAACTATGAAAATATTTTTCAAGAAATTTTCTCGTAAGTTCATTCCAAGTAGTAATTGACCCTGCAGGCAAACTAAACAACCAGTCCCTAGCATCATCATGTAAAGAAAATGGAAAAGCTAATAGTTTAACATATTCAGCCAAATTCCCATTATTCCTTATAGTTGAACACACAAGTTGAAAGTCCTTTAAATGTTTATGTGGGTCTTCTCCAGCCAAATTATGAAACTTAGGAAGGATTTGTATTAAACCAGATTTCAATTCAAATTGCTCAGTAGTAGTAGGGAGTGTAATGCCCATTGGTAAGAAATTAATGCGAGGATTAGCTAACTCCCTGAGGGTTTGTTCTTGTTCTTGTTCAGCCATAACTGCTTCGTCTAGTGGAGTTGTTATGCTTGTATGCTGATTTTCCAAATCACCCTCCCGTTAAACCACAGTGTTTGAACTAGAGGCTTGTTTTGCCTCTTTTGTCTCTTTCATTCTTATCCTTGCAGACTTTTCAATTTCAGGATCGTACTCCAATTGTCCTGTAGGATTAGAACGTGTCATAAACCAAACAAAGATTTTACAAATTAAATTAAATGAAATGAAATATGAAGAAAAATTAACAAAGTGCCGATTCCCCGGCAACGGCGCCAAAATTTGGTAGTGTCGTTATACCACCAAAATTAAAACCTACTCTTCACTAGTATAGCAATGGAGTAAGGTCGTCTCCCAAGGGAACGGTTGTAACTTTCCTTCAAACTTGTCACAAAAAGAGGAATTAGAAACAATTAAATAAAATGGATTACTAGAGAATTTAATCAATAAGGAAGAAAACCCGGTTAAAACATTGAATCCACACTAATTAATGACTTGATCCTTGATGCAAATATTAAATCTGTTTGACAAATAAATCAGTTATAGTTATCGGGAACGCCACTGACATAACCTAATTTCTTCTTACTTGTTGGTAATTAAAAGGACGCCTTATTAATTACTCTCTAATTAATAAACAACCTAAGAGGATGCCTCATTAGATTTAATTCATTAAAAGCATTAAGATAAAAGAAACCTGATACTAATATGCCCACATGGACGTCATATGCCCATACTAGCCCCTATGCCTACTGTCGATGAATGACAGCTTCACCACCTATTAAAACTAAATGGACAATTACGGATCCACTGTTTTAATTGGCCTTAGAACTTCATGCAATTAATTAAACATTGTACACTATTTAACAATTACATAAAATTCATAAACTATTTATCACAAGACATAAAAGGTACTTGTCTAACAAATTTATTTAAATTCAAATTAGATCTCACAAGATTTTTAATTAATGCTTCATCAATATCTTAACCGGATAAAATAATTTAGCTAGAATACATAATTAAATAAAAGAAATAAGAATTAAGAAAACTAGAATTCATATTAAGTACAAAGATTAACTCACTAACTATTCTAATTAAGACTAACTAGTAATTTGAAACCACAAAAATTGTTGTCTAATTTTAATACAAAGACTTGACGTAATCATTAGCTAACAAAAAATACTTGAATCAAAATGAAATACTAGACTAAATAGAAAACAACATCAACTAAAATTGAATCAATTTAATTACGACTCATGAGCAAACTACTAGAACAGAAACTTGAAACTAAAACTCACCCAAATATTCATCAACTTGTAATACTAATTGGAATCAAATACTCAGAATCAAAGAAAAGCAATTCAATCTTGCAACTTGTCTTGTAATACGAATTGGCATCAAATCACGAATTATAATAACTTCCTAACTTTAATTAGTTAAAAAAACAACTAAGGAATTTCTTAAAACTAAACCTGACTAATAGAAAACCAAAAGAAAACTGACTACTAGGAAATGAAAGATGACTGACTCCTCTTGCTTAAAAGCTAATTTATAGAGCTCCTAAACCAAATTCTACTCAAATTCCTAATATTAATCTAATTCCCCAAAAGTGGGAATTATCCATAAATATTGAAATTATCCTTAAAAAATCTTAAGTTATCTCTTAACAAGAGATAATTGAACCAAAAATATCTTCACGTAAACTTGCATGTCTTCACAGAATTCTCTCCTAATAAATAGGAGAATTTTCCTGTTAGTCTTGGATTGTGTTCTTCCACTTCACTTCACTTGAACTCCCCTTTTTAAGATGTGTCTCTGAATCTTCCCAAAAGTATGTCCAGATGCAATTTCCACCATACTTGCACTTTTAGTAGTTAACAACTCCCTCCAGATAAACCTACAATTATCAACACTTTTTTACTATTAATAATACCAATATTATCCAAAATAAATATAGATAAGTAACAAAATATTGGTATTATCAATCGTCCAATTAGCTTATGTATGGTTGTGAATAAAATTCTTACTAAGTTGTTGGCGAATTGTCTTGCTTTGGTGCTTCCGAAAATCATATCTGAGGAACGGAGTGGGCTTGTAAAGGGTAGAAAGATTGCAGATAATGTGTTGTTAGCGCAAGAGTTTGTACATTCTATGAGTAGAAGGAATCACATAAATAATGTGATTTTTAAGGTAGATATGGCAAAGGCATATGATCGAGTATCGTGAAATTTTACGATACAAGTTATGAGGAAATTTGAATTTGGGGAACAATGGAATGATATGATTTGGCGTTGTTTGTCTAATTGTTGGTTTTCGGTAATCATAAATGGACAATCACATGGTTTCTTCTCATCTACCAAAGGGTTACGGCAAGGTGATCCTATTTCACCATTGCTATTTATTATTGCAGCGGAAGTTTTATTTCGAGGCCTAAAAGGGTTGGTGGATACAAGAAATTATATTCCATTTCAGGCAACACATAATGCAATGATAATATCGCATTTGGCATATGTCGGTGATCTTCTAATATTTGCAAGTGCGAAAAGAAGAGCGATTAAAGGTGTTATGGGAGTTTTGAAAGATTATCAACGGATGTCGGGGCAATTAATTAATGTTGATAAATCTAGTTATTTGGCACATCTAAGAGCACATCAGTGTATACATACTATCATAAGAAGACATACAACTTTTACTCCAAAGGAGTTTTCATTCACTTATTTGGGCTGCCCAGTATTCTTGGGGAGAGTAAAGTCCGAATATTTTGTTCATATGATTGAAAAGGTGCAGAAGCGGATTCATTCATATCATAATCGATTTCTTTTAGTGGGAGGAAAAATGGTTTTGATTAAGCATGTTTTAACTTCAATGATAGTACATTTATTGGCGGTGTTTTGTCCTCCTCAGAGGGTGTTATAGATGTTTAGAAGATTGCTTGTGAATTTTTATGGAATCGAAATGGAACAAACAGGAGCACACATTGGCTTTCCTGGAGTAAGTTATGCTATCCGGTGAATGAGGGAGGTGTGGGATTTTGGGATATCAGTGATATTGTGTTATCTTTTTTAGTGAAGCTATGGTGGGAGTTTAGGGTTGGGATCTCTCTGTGGTCGAGATTTCTGATGAAAAAATATTGTAGCAAACAACATCCAATGATGATCCAAGCAAGGGAGACTTTTTTGCACGAGTGGCGAAGATTGCTAAAAATAAGAACAGTTGATGATAATATTGGGTTAAAATTGGGTGATGGTAGAATGCATTTTTTTCAGAATAATTGGCTAGGTATTGGTGCTTTGCTTGATTGGTTAGACCAAGATGACATGCTGGTAAGTCGGTTTGTAGTGGAAGAATAATGGGATGAGAATTTGTTGTTACAATTCTTATCCCAGGAGGTGGTGAACCAAATTAAGTTATGTCCGGTGCCGACACAAGGTGAACAATCTAGAATTTTGTGGCTTCCAGATGCAAATGGGAGGTTCAGTATAAGTTCTGCTTTTGATATAATGAGACGGAGACGGGAGAGACACATAATTTGTAGTCATTTATGGGATCCTTATATTCCTAATAGGATATCTTTATTTGGACTTCGTTTACATTCATCTACATTGCCTCTTGAGGAATGGCTTATTGAAGTGGGATTCTATAGATCATTTCCTTGTTTATGTTGTGGATTTGAGGAATCTGAAATATTGGATCATGTTTTTGGTCAAGGTTTGTTTGCAAATACAGTATGGTCTACTTTATTAGTCACTTGTGGAATTAGGAAAAGAGGAGATGGATGGAGAGTATGGTGGAATGCATGGTGGACAGCCAAGGATACGAAGATGATGAGATACATATTTTGAATTACTCCTTTGATGATTACTTGGCATTTATGGAAGAGACGGAATATGACATATTTTGATGGAATTTTTGTGTCTACACACTGGGGTGATTGCACGAATAGTATATGATATATATCAAGCAGTGGTAACTAAGTTTAATGACCATATATTCAAATCTTGTACTTGAGAATATATGGTGGAGAGAGCAAATGGTTGGAGGAAATTTGAGAAGTTTATAAGTTTTATGTAGCATTTTATTTGAAAGCTAAATTAGTTCGAAAAATATGTAAAAGGAGGAGTCTTCCTATTAAATGGCATAGATGTTGATTTACCTATTGTAATGATTTTATTTAATAAAATTTGGGGTGGCATCCCCAACCACGGAGAGGGATGTTGCCATAAAAAATAAAAAGTAGTCAATGAAACATTGTGTTGTGCAACCTTATTTTCAGAGTTAAAAGGAGGAAAGCAGGTTTTAAACCATTCAGGGTCAAAATCAAGAATCAAAATCCTTATATTAAAGTCAAAATTAGGGAACTCATGAAAAAGATGGCACAAAATCCAGCTTAATTAATCATGATGCCCCCACAACTTTCTGGACAACTATATCATTTTCTTGATCACGAGAATTCTTCCAACCTCCGTTGTGTCTTCCTCCTCTTTAGTAACATAATCAAATACAATTACTGAAGAACATCAAGACTCAAGAAAAAGCAAAAACAGATACCCTAATAAGCCAAAAGAAATACAAATTAAAAGGCACGGGAACCACCATTTCTACCTTCCTCTTCCTCGGTTGCCTTTGATATTTCCCTGGCTGTTCTTATTATCACAACATATAGAAGTTCACGCAAAATATAATGTACTCAAAGTAGCCCAGAAGTGCTATTTTCATTCTTCCTTGGCAAAACCTTACATCTCTGTTCTGTTCGGGATGGCTTTCTTTCCCAGTGTAGCAATATCAAACCAACAAATAAATGTTACTTACTCAAGACAATTACGCATACCATGCACTGATTTTGGGTGCTTGTAACACACCACGATTATGGATTAGAAATTCTACTTCTATCCATAAAAGTTAGGTCAATGTTATTCTTTGAGTAACTAACAATTTTTTTTCTCTTTTTTGGCACAGACGGTGTTCGTGTTCGTGTCCATGGAATCTTACAAATCTTTGAAGAACAAATTGTGCATTTCCTGTGAAGTTGGGTTTAATATGTATCCTGTTTCGATCATCTTATTGTAACATAGATTTTACTTATACTCTAAGACATTAACATTCAAAACTATGTCTAAGACATTTGAATCCTGAATTGCAAGTGTTTACAAGCTGACAACTCGTTTTGATACATATAATATAGTTACAGGAGTTTGATAGCTGCAGAATACTGATTGACGCATATACATATAACGGTTAACTCAAACATGTAATGTAATTCTTCATATAGATTATTACATCTATTTTTATAGCATTACTGCAGATTTATCAATCAGCAACTCATTATGATTCAGAAATCACTGGCAATGCTGAACCCATTGGTCTACTGTGTTCGCTTGGATCAGCTGTATTGTTAGCATTCCCTGAGGTAAAAGGATTTGGTGGAAGACTTAAATTTTCTCCGCTTCCTTCGAGCATTTGATGCACAAAGGTGATAGAAGTGCGATCCACCGGGTTCCACTGGATGCACCAAAGTCCTACAATTGCTAATTTTTTCGCAATCTTATCCTCCCCATCTTCCTCAACTTGAATCCTCAACTCTTCTCCGTTAACCAGACGTCCGTATACCCATTCAGGGAAATACACTTGGCTGATATTCTGCACAGTGGCGTCGATATTCTTTCGTCTTCCCACCATTTCAAGCAATAACATCCCGAAGCTATAAATATCGGATTTGTAAGACACATTGCCAAAGTGCCTTGAGAAGACTTCAGGAGCAATGTAGCCCATGGTTCCTCTTGCAGTAGTCATAGAAACTGCACTTCTTCCTTTTTCACACAACTTAGCTAACCCGAAATCAGATATCTTCGGATTATAGTTCTCATCCAACAAGATGTTATGCGGTTTGATATCGAAATGGAGGATCCTCTGCTCGCATCCTTGATGAAGGTAATCGATACCTTGAGCTATTCCAAGAGCGATATCTTGCAACTTCTCCATTCCTAACGTATGCTGCTCCAGTCCCTTTGGAAATATGATCTTGTCAAGAGAACCATTGGGTAGAAACTCGTAGACAAGAGCTCTTTTGAATCCATCTGCACAGAATCCTAACAAGCGCACTACATTAACATGGTGGATTGTTCCCATTGTTCCTACTTCATTGATAAATTCGTCCCCATTTCCCGTGGCATCATGCAACAGCTTCACAGCAACAAATACTTCTTTTGAAACCTTTCCTTTGAATACATTTCCATAACCTCCTTCACCTAATTTATCCTTGAAGTCGTTCGTGATTTTCTTAATATCAGCATAGGTATATCTTGTGGTTTTCATGGCCTTATAGTCTTGCAAGAATCTGTTGATCCTCATCTGATATTCTTTGTCTAGTTCTTTTGTTGAATAGAAAAAGTAAAATGCACTCACTGCTAGTATGAGAAACAAACATCCTATGATTGGGCCTGTTATCAAATGCACAATGACCTTAAGTATGAAAATTTTCCCTGAAACAAAATTAACCAAAGAACAAAAGACCCTTACCTGAAATAGAGAAAGTCTTTGATATACCTGCAAAACACTAGCAAGTGAGAAAACTTCTTTTTGTTAATAAATGTTGCAAACCAACCATTTCAACATGTTCCCAACCCATCATAGAGATAGTTTCCATGCATGTGAATTTTTAGGCTTTGTGATCAAGTCCATATTCTTCGTCCATTTCTTTGACACCATAAGCATTTAGGATGAACTTGTATGAGTTGAAAATGTTATTTTGTAAATTGTCAAAACAAAAAGTTGTAAATGCAAAAGTGTAAATTCCGCATGGTTCAGTAAGCTGGAGAAATAAAGAACAAATAGCATGGATCAAAGTCTTGTACAAGTTAGCTATTTGATGCGATCCATTGCACTTATTTGCAATGCTCTATCTTTAGCTCAAGTCCTTGAAGAAGCTAGATACAAGTACTGGCGTTGAAATGATGCTCAGTCTCATCCTCGATCCAAAACGTCAGCCTTTACATTTTCATCAATTCTTAGTTTGTATAGTTTCCATTTTGGACACTTTATAACTTACCGAAATTAACTAATAATCAACTAGTTCCAAACTATGCCATTTGCTTGTTTGAACTACCTTGATAAGAAAAACCAAGGAAAAGGACCAGAAAAATAATCAAAGAAATTTCATACCAGAATGGTGTTTGTTTCCTCCTAAGCAGCCAATTTTATGATTGGTTCCGTTTTTCCATCTGCATATTCCACCTCGTACCTCACACCTTTTGCATGGCGGCAAAGACCAACTCAAGTTCATAACATTCATTTCAAATATTTTCGGTGAAACCAATTTTGTATCATACATCTTTGTACAGAATTCCAATGGCAAATCCCCAATTGGTGTCCGTCCTTGTATTGCATACATGTTATCGAGACAAATGATGTTGAGCATATCAAATGCACCCAATACGTAGCTCATTTCGTTTGAGCAATTGAATAAAGAGTACTGACCATAGTTGTAGTAGTCACTTGATGAAGAAAACCGAAATGGGGTCATTAATATATCAAGATCTCTTAGCTGCTTTGCGAAACAAATTTCGAAAGACTGCACTTGGATCATTTGAGACAAATAGTCAATGTTGGTAACTACAACTTTTGCGGATGAGGACGGCAGCTGAAGAATAGTACGGTTCATTTTGTCACAGTAAAGATTGTAGCCTGAATTATAACCACAGTATTCTGGCTGCTTTTCTTTGAGCAGAAACGGGAACCTTACGGCAGGGCCATCCAGGCTACACATTTTTCCTGCACAGATATCATCGGAGGATGCAGTTGATTGGTTGCCTGCAAGGATTGCTGGGATGAATATTGAATAAAGAGAAACCATCAGCATGATCAATAATCTTCTGATTTCCATGTTTAGAGTCTTTAGACTTTGAAGTCTTCAAATTCGTGCGGTTGCAGGAGTATCTATTCCATAGTCAAAATAATATTTTGGCTCAAGTTTATTTCTTAGTGGGGCAGGCTGTGGGTGCTGCATCTTTGACCAAACTGCTTTGCATATTGACGTAAATACTGGTGTCAAGAGGGAAAAGTGAAAGTTACTATTCTTTGGTATGACGCAATTGGATCAAAGGGTTTAGAGAGGGAGGAACCCAACTTACATATAAGAAATGTGGATGGTACTAAATTGAGCCATGATTCCATGAACTATTCCAACAATGGAATGGAGTGTTATGTCCCAGGATCAGTTATTAACTTAATCGACCTGCTTTTTAGTTTTGGATGGGGTGTTCTTGTAATAGGCTAATAGGATTACACAATTAGAGTTATTGAGCGAAAGTGCTTTTGGAATTTTTTTTAAGTCACACTCACTTACATTATATGCATGCCTCATTTGGAATTCTAGACTCTAGAGGTCGGGAGGAATTTAAGTGAAATCTACATGATATGATGGGTTGGTTTATAGCCCACTTTGACTCGTTTATTTTTTTATACCAAGTAACAATTCTTGATGTCGAGTTTTGAACATAACACTACGGATGCTGTTAGTTCATTAAGAGAAATGACATTGATAATAATGAGAAATGGAAATGAATATAATGATTATATTATGTTGTTTGGTTAAAAGAGGGGAATAATTATCATTTCCATTAACGAGAGTTTTTTTTTTTTCGTTCTCACAAAAATAGAGAGGTATGAATTATTGTGCAAAACTGGTATATGAAAATAGTCTAAAAAGAAAATGATTATATCTTAACAAATATCACTTTTTCTTTTTGTTATCTTTTCCCCAAACCCACTAACCAATTTCTTGTGTTAGGTGATGAATTTGAGTTTCAGTTTCATTTTGGTACACTTAATTTCCTTGATATATAATGTGAACGGGAGTTATCTAAACTCTCAAAAATATGGTCTTTAATTTATTATTATTTTTGTTAATAAATAGCCTTTCGTTTACATTTATTGTTTTTTATCAATATAGTGCATTTTAATTAAAATTGTAGTGTAAAAAGATAGAATAAACCTTCATAAATGTTAGTTGGTCAAAGTATCCTCATTTAGTTGTTTTTATTTGCCATAAGCGGTCATACTATTAAAACTCTTTTTCTCTCAAAATTCTTCATTTCTCTTTATTTTCCCAATGCTAAAACTCTTTTTCTCCCCAAAACTCGTTATTTCTCTTTCAAAATTTCTATAATTTTTTTTTCTCTCAATTATTTTCCAAAATACAACTAATCTTTTAGGTATATTGGAAAGTCAAACAAACTTAACAGGCATAAAATTGTCTCCACAGTGTTATTTATAGCAGTTAGAATGAAAATGTATTACATTGCAAAATATTAAATGTTGAGTGTGGTGAAATACTAAAATTAGAAGTTCATATGGTATTTTCCGATAGAATCATAATTCAAAGTATTTTTTACAATTAACTCATTAATATATATATATACACACATGTATATAGAGAATTCAAAAAAAAAATTTAAGAAAATTTATAATAATAACTGTTACACAACATTTGACCGGTCTGGTATAATAATGCTATAAGTTCTTGGTCTTCCCCCAACAATTCAACGTGTTCACACTATAAACCAAATCAAAACAAAAAAAATCAAGAAATTTTACTCGCATACACAACCCCTCCTTTTCAGTGCCCTGTCTGTGATTAGTCATGTTACAATTGCAGATTTTTGCTGTTTCGCTATCCCTTTTGTTAATTGACTTTTGGTTTCCGGTTTCAGTTTCTCTAGCTATGTTGATAGAACTTGTCCTGATTTTTCAAGTTCTCTTGTAAAGGGAAACTACACCGTCTGTGAGCATAGCCTACAGAAACAGAAGTATTGCGGGAGTGTTGCGTTCAATTTGAAGGACCATTTCCGATTTGAAGATGATACAAGTTCATGCAACTATCCTGAGTTCGAATTGTCTTGTCGGAATAATCGCATCGTAATACCCTCGACTTATTCCCCGACAGAGTACTACTACGTAGACAGTATCGATTATGAAAATCAAAGGATCCGTGTGACTGATCCTGGGCTGCGAAAGGGCAACTGTTCTACCCTTCCATTCTACTCATTGCGTGAATCTGACAATTATTTTTCAGACCGGAACCTGAAGCCGGAAAAGAATTTCTTTAGTCTATCCATGAGTTTGGGTATTGGTAATGGCATCCACCCATTGGTCTTTGTGAGCTGCAAAGATCCAGTGAAATCAAAATCCGGGTTTCCTCTTTACGTAGACACTACATCTTGTAATATCAGCGCAAACCATTTTCCTTCCAAGAACAATAGTGATGATCAAAGATCCTCCTCTTATAATTATGTTGTGGTTGGTCCAAATCTGGTGGTGGCTGATATTGGAAAATCTTGCACCATAACTAAAATTGTTCCTGTACAGATTGAGTCTCTCCTCAACAAAATAGGGGATATTTCTTTCCAAGACATACACAATCTTCTTGCTCATGGTTTTCAAGTCTCCTGGATGAATTTGCATGAAATCCATCCAGCTAAGAAACTAAATTTTTATAAGTGCATTTTCCTTTATTTATTTTATGCTCTAATCACCTTTTTGTTTGTTTGTTTGTTTGATCATTGAGTTAAGATAATCTTTGAGAAAGATTAATCAGGTTTAACTGAGGTTGGGTTTTGTTCTTGGCAAATGTAGGCTACCTGTTATTCACAGCTTACAATTTAGTGTACTATATCAATTCATACATCTTGCAGAACTCTGCACGAATTGGGCGTGAGTAAACTTACCATTTTAATTTGACATATATTCATTTTCTTTGACTCACTGCAATTTGCTCTGCTTTTTATTTTTCCTTTATAGTAATCCTTTTTTGCTTTTACATGTAGACCTTGTGGGCAGTGTCGTCAAGTTTTTACGTAAGATGATAAATTTTACTACTACGAATTTATCACCTCAAAGACATGAAACGCATAGCAATTTATTGTTTATCGGTTTTTTTTTTTTTTTTTTTTTACATAAAAATACTATTGCAGCCCTAGTGATTGCAGCAAGAAATGTTGTCGGCATAATACTCTTTATTGCTTTCCTAATTTTCAAGTGGAGCCGAAGGCATCTATCAATGTATGATAATGTAGAAGAGTTCCTCCAAGCAAACAATGGACTTATGCCACTTATGTACTCCTACAAAGAAATTAAGTCAATGACCAAAAGTTTCAAGGAGAAATTGGGTGAAGGAGGCTACGGCTTGGTTTACAAAGGAACATTGCGAAGTGGAAACTTAGTCGCCGTCAAGATGTTGAACAAATCAAAAGCAAATGGGCAAGAGTTCATTAATGAAGTTGCAACTATTGGAAGAATTCACCATGTTAATGTAGTACGATTGGTGGGATTTTGTGTAACTTCATCAAAGCGTGCTCCGGTTTATGACTTTATGCCTAACGGCTCCTTGGATAAGTTCATTTTTTCAACAAGTTCAAACGGCGCTACTCAACTTAGTTGGAAGAAAGCATATGAGATTGCAATGGGCGTTGCTCGGGGGATAGAGTACTTGCATCAGGGCTGCAATATGCAAATTTTGCATTTTGATATCAAACCCTATAACATCTTACTTGATGAGAACTTTTGTCCCAAAAATTTCAGATTTTGGACTTGCTAAGTTATATCCGGTACAAAATAGCAGTGTTGTAACTGTTACTGCTGCGAGAGGAACTTTAGGTTTTATGGCTCCTGAATTATTCTACAAAAGGATTGGAAGGGTTTCCCACAAGGTAGATGTGTATAGTTTTGGAATGTTACTAATGGAGATGACAGGAAGGAGAAGGAATGTCAATGCTCATGCAGAGCATTCAAGTCAAATATACTTTCCTTCATGGATATACAATAAATTTGAACAGGGAGGAGACATGGAAATTGAAGATTATGTAAGTGAAGAAGAAAAAGGGATTGCAAGAAAACTGATTTTGATTGCATTGTGGTGCATACAGTTGATACCGATCGATAGACCTTCAATGAAAGAAGTCCTAAAAATGTTTGAAGGTGATATTGAAGGACTGCAATTGCCTCCTAAACTACTGTTTTATCCTCCAGATTCGCCTGTACACGAGCAAAACGATTATAGTTCTTCTGAAGAATCTACAGAACCTCTATCCAGATTTGTTAATTTAGAAATTGAGCATATTGATGAATGATGATTAAGTGCAATTCACTACTTTGCTTTCTTATATAATGGGAAATTAATTGCTCTATTTTCAATAGTGAATTATTAATTTTTTTACCATCTGAAATAAAAAGTGACATTTTTATTGGAAGAGGTAATTGTTAATTAATCTAAATTGTATCTCTTTGAAATATCAACTCATGAATATGTGATTTTTACTCAAGTTTTTTCTATTTCATTCCACCAAAAATATTGTCATGCCACCAATTAAGAGCAAGGCAAACTAAAATTGGTATAGTTTTAGCTACAAACCTTTACATTTAGAATGTTTAATGGATTTTATATTTCATTATTTGGATTCATCCCACCGTGTGTTTTAATATTTATCTTTTAAAGTTTTAGAATGTGTACGCCTCCCCCTTTCCATCAATGGAGTCCAATAACAAATTTTTTGGCTCCTGCTCCCAGCTTTTCTAGGTAATGAATATTTCACCTAGTTCCATAGTTAAACACTAGTTTCAAAGTTTTTAAGAAAATCACTTCAATCATGCTCTCAATTTAGGATCCATTTCATTTTTATACCTAATCTTTAAAAACTTTTTATTTTCATCCATTATGTTTCAATTTATATTTTAAATCTTCCTTTTTCAATTTTTTCCAACTAAAATCCAATTTAATTATTTAATAAATATGATCGACAAACAAAAGAATATAAAATTTGATATAGTTGAACATATGCATTTCAAATCGTTGGTTATCGCAGTTAGATTTTGCAAGAAAATTGAAAAACTTACCATTAAAAATCAAAATTGAAATATGAGGAATAAAAAGAAATATTTTTAACAATTAGGCTCAAAGAGTGAAATCTACCTCCAAATTGAAAAAAAATTAAAGTAATTTACCCAAATGAATTCATGAGTATTTGTTTTTTTTAAGTGCATATGCTATACTTTGGCCACTATCGTTATTATTTTTTTTAAATGTTTACACTATTACAAATACTATAATGTTAAAACTAAATTCTTACACTATTATAAATATATTCTAGAGTGTTGTGTATCCCTACATTATTGCAAATATTTTTGATAGTCGAGATCTCTTCTTTGAACTGGAATCTTCTTTTTTTTTTTTCTTTTTTTTGAAATGCCTATACTTCTAGGACTGAATTCTTTTTTGAAATGTGCATATTATTACTACTACTGAATTCTTGCACTAATACAAAATTGTTACTTTCAAAATTGTTATTCACAATTCTTGTTCTGAAATGAAAGATATATGATCTAATAAAAGAAGCCCAATAAAAATAAATAAATAATTGTAGAATTATATTCTTAGTAACGTTAATATTTCTTTTCAACAATTATATATGTTTGTAATATATTTTCATAAATTGTCCTTGACCAATAATAACCTTTTACACTTAGCAAGAATTCTTGACGCTGTTCCATGAACTTTCTTGCAAAATTACACGGATCAACAATTCAACAAATAATATTGCAATTAAAGAAAATCATATAGACGTCTTGCTCAAAGTACTTCACCTAGTAATCATCATCTTAAATTTTTCAGATCTTGAAAAGAACCATATGAGATATTGGACACACATCTTTCGAAGTCTTCCATTATTTTGCTGTAAGGACTTCCATTATGTTGACACAGTCAACACACTTAACTAATTAAAGATCGGCTATGTTGTCTAAGATAATCGAGTATTATTATGTTTAATGTTTAATACGATATAGTTTTACTAAAAGTAAGGATTAAAAAGTAAACAATATTATAATTAATAGAACATAATCAAAAAATGATTAAACCCTACTTTTAATCTTGAATATAATAAGACAAGATAATCTTGAACACCAATTCTCACCTCAACTAATTCGTGGACCCTAAAAAAGAAAAGAAAACGAAAATGAAAATAGAATACACAACAAAGACTTTTGCAAGTCAAGTAAGGCTTTTGAGAGAAACATTTAAAATCCTACCAAATAAATAAAATTGTTTAAGGTAAAATTATAGCATTCTCGTTTAGATGCTTTTAGTGATTTTAACTTGTAGTGGTGTAGAACGGGTTGCACATAAATTTTGGGCCACTCAACATTAATTAAAGAAGGGAGAAAGAGACAAAATCGCACCGTTAATTTAAAACATGTATAAATTTTTTCTATAATTTTTTTTAGGGTTAATTACATTTACCACCCTCGAGGTTTAGTAAAAGTACCAAACAAACCCTGTGGTTTCAGAAAATTACGATCACCCCCCTACTGTTAAAGTTGACTAAAAAAATTGATGAAAAGACCAAAATGCCATAACTTCTTTTGTTAAAAAAATAACAAAATATAGAAGTAAATATGAAATGACAATAAATACTTTTTCACTTTTTAATTCTTTGTTATAAATTATAAATTTCATATTCTTTATTACAAATGGGTTTATCAAATTAATCAAATTTTAATCAAGAAATCTTTTTCTATATAAATTTTAAATTTTTGGAAGAAAAAGAATTATTTTTGGAGAATAAAATAGTTAGTTTGATTAATTAAGAAAGAAGATTTTTCTTTTTGAATTTTTTTATGTAAAAAAAAAAACTTTGATTTTATTTTAATATTTAACATATGTATTTAATTAACTAAAATAATATAATTATTATAGATAAAATTTTAAGGGCATATTAGGCAATACACGAACATTTTTTTGAGGGAGGGGTTGATTTGTTACAAGTTTGCTCAGCAAGGGGGGTGATCGTAATTTTTTGAAACCACAGGGTTCGTTTGGTACTTTTATCAAACCTCAGGGGTGGTAAATGTAGTTAACCCTTTTTTTTATGTATTCATGAATTGCTATTGTGACTAAACGTTTAAAAAAATGATGAAATCTATGTCTGAACCCTGTAACCAAAGTCGTTTTTCACTCAAATTTCTTTATTTTGACTACTTTCAAACCCTTTTCAGAATTCTAAGTAGTTTTGACTTATTTTCTTATTTAGTTTTACCTTTGTTAAAATTATATAAATGCTTATAGGATGTTTTTGTTTTTTTTTTATCATACGACATATATCTCATCCAATAAAGCTATTTCAAATCAGTCATAGTTTTTCTAAAAAATCTAGGGAGCCCCGTATACATATATATGTGTTTCCTTAAAAATTGATCAAATTGTAATTGAACGTTACTTGATTTTCTTCTTGTGTACGTTTCTGAATTCAATTGTACAATGGATCAGTTTGCATTTTCTTTTTCAATTTTTTAGGAATATATGCTAATTGGAGTTTGCGTTTCTGAACTTAATGGATAAGTACTGGAGTTTTCCCTTTCTTTTTTTTTTTGAAATGTAATTGTTAACTAATAATTCATAAATATTCAGTAATAAAAGTCATTTATATGACAAAAATTCAAATTGAACAATCAATAAATATATATATATATATATATATATATTTACCTATAAGTTAAAGAATTATTGAAGTCATTTACCATTCCATTGAATAATTTTGTCTTTCATGTGATAATAATACTGTATTGTCAATTGTGTTTTCTGTAGTACTTTTTTTCTTCAATAAATTCAATCCAAAACAGTGGTCAATGGAACATTAGCTCCTCACTAGTCCAAAACTGATTAAAAATATGTTTGGATGATTTTTTTTTTGATTTATTTCACAATTGCAAAATGAGTTATTTGTTTTGTTAAACTTGTTCATCAAAATTTTTAAAACACAAAACAATGCTACAGTAGTTATTTTTGCTACAGTATTTTTTATAAATAAAATATTAAATTTGAATTTGAATTTTAAAATTTAATAATAAACAATTCTTCCTAACACAATTCCCACCAAAATAAACTAATAAAATACTAATTCAAATTTAAATTTCAAATTTTTATTAATAAAAAAAATATTCAATACAAATACCAACAAAATAAAATCATTCAATCCAAACACTCTCAAAATATTATTTTCTCATAACAAATCTCAAGAAAAAAAAATTCATAATATAATTTAAAAATACCTCATCCAAACGGAGCAAGTTTACATGTTGTTGGTCTAAAGCTAAATTGTTAGAATATTAAATCAGTAAATTAATTAATTTCTTGGTTTCGTTGAATTTTCCTTCCAAATATATCTTTCTTCTCATTAATGAAAACCAAGAAGAAGTTTCCTGGGTGTTGCTTTTTTTTTTTTAAATGCTAATTCAGCGTCGACAATATCATTTTCGTAGAATTTTCAAGAAAAAAACAAAATCAAGAACATAGACCCAAAGAATAATGTCTTGAGTCGGTCAACATGAGTGGAACTAAAAGTAAATTACTAAAATTGTCCCTCAATTTGGGAGTTTATCTCATTTTTATCTCTAATCTTTAAAACATTTCATTTTCGTTCTTCATAGTACAATTTGATTTAAAATCGTCTTTCATCAATTTTCTCTTTCACTTCAATAAATATTTAACACATATATAGCAAATAAAAGTGCATACAAATTGATAAATTAGACATATGTATGTTAAATGGTCGTCGAAATTGAATTTTTCTAACATGAAAAGTAAATAAATGATTATTAAAAACTACAAATACAATTTGAGTTACGAAAATGAAACGTTTTAAAAATTAAAGATAAAAACGAAATGAATCCCAGGTTGAGGGATGTCTAAAGTAATTTTACCCAAGAAAGAAAAGGGAATTGAAAAATTAATATATATATATATATAGAATAAGATACTGAAGACATCCATTGTGCCCGTAAATTCTACACTGAGAGCTAGCTTCATTTTTTTCTGGAATAAATTAAATTTCATTCTTGCAATCACCGATCATTTCATTCATTCGTTATGTTGCAATGGCTGCTTGTCGCAATTTTCTTGTACTATGCCGTAGTATATCTTTTGAACTTCGCAAACAATCCATATCCGAATTTATTTAGCACAACTTGTGCTCGAAATGGTTGCGAGAAGCGCCTTTCCCATTGCGGAGATATTGCCCTCAATTCGCACCCTTTTTGGTTTGAACGATCCAGATTTCTGCGGTCATCACCACTATCAACTCTCTTGTAAACATAATCGATCTGTATTATACTTCAATTCAACTGTATATTATTATGTATTTGGAGACGGTATCAATTATGAAAACCGAAGAATCCGCGTTCTTGATCCTGGAGTGCACAGGGACAACTGCTCAACTCTTCCACTCAACCCAATAATCTCCCATGTATATTACCCCTTCTTTTTTCACACCAGTTCTTTGTTGATTTTTGTGAGCTGTAGAGAAGCAGTCAAATCGAAATCTCCACTTTATGTAGACACTGATTCTTGTAATATTACGGCAAGAAATGATAGTGAAGGTGAAAGCTCGTCCTACAGTTACGCAGTGGTTGGTAAAAATCTGGTGGCATCTGACATTGAAGAGAATTGCAGCATCAATAAAATAGTTCCGATTGACATTCGGTCTCTTGATAGTATTGGAACAGAGAATATTTCGTTCGAAGACATCCACAGTCTGCTGGCAAATGGATTTGAATTCGGGTGGCTACTCCCTGACGAGATCATAAGAGGAACACTTTTCTGTAAGTATTGCATTGTTTTTATTCAATATGGTGAATTATTAACATACAGTAATGTTTTCAATTTGGACTTCTTCTAAGAGGTTCTATTGATAATTGACTTTTTTTCTTGAATGATGTACGTACGTAGGTCGTGTGTTGTCGTTCATAATCCTGTTCCTTGGCTATGGCATCTCCGTATGCCTCAGCTCACGTAAGAAAACTTAATTTATAGTTGGAAAATAAATTTGTTTGTTTGAAGTTAAATCTCAATACTGTATTGGCATATATAATAAATAATTAGTAGTTTATATTTTACTTATGTTATTGGGGTTTTTACTCTTAGTGGCTTTTCTCATTTACAAGTGGCACAGAAGGCACCTATCAATGTATGATACAGTTGAAGAGTTCTCCAAGCCTAAAACAATCGTCTTATGCCTATAAGGTACTCGTATAGAGAAATTAAGGCAATGACCAAAAATTTTAAGGAGAAATTGGGTGAAGGAGGCTATGGTTTGGTTTACAAAGGAAAGTTGCGAAGTGGAAACTTAGTGGCCGTTAAGATGTTGAACAAATCAAAAGCAAATGGGCAAGATTTCATGAATGAAATTGCAACCATAGGAAGAATTCACCATGTTAATGTGGTACGATTGGTGGGATTTTGCGTAACTGCATCAAAACGTGCTCTTGTTTATGATTACATGTCTAATGGCTCGTTAGATAAGTTCATTTTCTTAGAGAGTCTAAATGGTACTACTCCACTTAGTTGGAAGAGAGCGTATGATATTGCAATGGGCGTTGCTCGGGGGACTGAATACTTGCATCAAGGCTGCAACATGCAAATTTTGCATTTTGATATCAAACCCCATAACATCTTACTTGATGAGAATTTCGTCCCAAAAGTTTCGGATTTTGGACTTGCTAAATTATATCCGATACAAGATGGACATATTGCAACTCTTACTCCTGCTAGAGGAACATTAGGTTACATGGCTCCTGAATTGTTCTACAAAAAGATCGGAAGGGTTTCTTACAAAGCAGATGTGTATAGTTTTGGAATGCTACTAATGGAGATGGCAGGAGGAGGAATGTTTTTTTTTTTTTTTTTTTTTTTTTTTTTTTTTTGGCATAACCTCATTTGAGGTGGGTCGCCACTCCCAATTTATTAGATAAGTTTTTGAGTGATGGATTTACCCTAATATCACTCTTACACAAAAGTCCTAAAGAGCAAGACTTCATGAACATGCCAAAGGCCTAATGGAGGTATGCTCTTCAGGTATTACAGGGCTTGTAGACGGGGCATCCCCTTTGTACAAAATTATAGTAAAATCATGTAAATACATTACCGTTCTATGGACCTTTTGTCTCATTCCATCTTCTTGAGACTTTTTTGAAGTAGGGGAGCCCAAATTTGTCATTATTTATGGCAGCTCGAACTGCTTCAGGAAGGTGAGTACCAGCTTTATGAGCATCTTGTGCAAGGCATCTAGCTGCCCTATTTTCTTCTTTGGAGACTTTTTTCATAGCATGGATATCTTTGATGGCCTGCATTTGTTCTTTTAGCTGAATGCATCTCCAGTCTTCTAGCTCCTCCATTTGAGTAAGATGCAGGAGTTCTTCAGAGTCTGTCTCTATCTCCAAAGGAGGGGGGAAACTCTCTTTGATTAGCTGAAGGCCTTTCTGAATTACACATGCAAGGACCTGCAGTTTCGAGACTGGGCAGAAATGGAAAGTAGGGACAGTAAACCAGAGGATATTATTTCCCAGACAGTCTCTAATGATACCTGCCCCTTGGACATTACCTGAACCTACGTGACATGATACATTCATCTTCCATATACCTTTCTTTGGGGGGGTCCATGCTATAGGAATAAGCTTAGAGGGATCTCTATAACATTGAATTTCAGACCAAAACAGATCCCAACTGTTGCTGAAGTTCCTCTTTACCTTAATTTGAACCAGGTTGTGCACTAACTTGAAAATTTGGGCTGCTGCAGTTTCCAGGTCTGGTGTAAGATCTTCAAAAACTGCTTTATTCCTGCACTTCAACACTGTCCAGCAAATGATGGAGGGGGTAATCTTTCGGATGAACTTTCTCAGCCTGTGTCCTATGTTGTAAGGCCACCAGTTGGAGGTTCTGAAGAACTGAGCAGGTTGTACTCCAATTTCTGCACCAAAAATGTTTCCCAATTGTGTAATAAACCTGCACTCAGAAAATACATGAAACTGTGTTTCCCCATTTTGATTACACAAGGAGCAAATGAAAGGTCCATGTATTTGGATTCTGTGAAGATTTCTATGAATGGGGAGTCTATATAACCTTTTCCTCAACATAAATAGCGAGAGCTTGATGGGTAAATTAGGATCCCAAATGTATGAGTAATAAGGATCAGGAATGCTATGTGCTCGAATGAGTGTAAAGGCAGAAGAAGAGGTGAATTCTCCCCTATTTTCTAACCTCCAGTGCATTTTATCCTTTCCTTCTCTAGTGAATATTTGTATATCTAAGACCTTTCTGGCCCATTCTCCAGGAAGCACAGCACGAACTGCCTCTTGGTTCCATTCATGGTCCCTTAAAAATTCAGAAACTTTATTATTTCCAAGGATGCCAGTTAAAGAAGACAGGTTATTTTGGCCCAACCAGTTATCTAACCAAAAATGGCAGCTGCCCTCATGGATCGTAAAAGAGATATATTCCTCAGCTATACTAGACATGCCCATTATTCGACTCCAAGACTGAGAATTTCCCCTCTTTGGCTGGATAGTATTAGGGTGAGACAGCCCACAATATTTGTCATGCATAAAATTAGCCCATAATGTATCCCTTTGTCTAAACCGCCACCAAAGTTTTATTGATTGAGCATTGATAACATCTTCAAGAGGTCTTAGTCCTATACCACCTTCCTCCTTAGGAAGACATAATGTTTTCCAAGCAATCCAATGGTATTTTTTACCTTTTTCAGAGCCATTCCATAAAAAGTTAGCCATGGTAGCTTCAATGTGGTTAAGGACTACTCTTGGTGGGTTGATAGCCATTAATGTATAGAGTGGAAGGGAGGATAAGACACTTTGTAAAAGGATAATTTTCCCTCCAATAGACAGCATGTTAGCTTTCCACGAGTGAATTCTAGCTGAAATTTTATCCATAATACCTAAAAAGTACTTTGCTTGAATTCTTTTATAATGCAAAGGCAGACCAAGACATTCAAGTCAAATATACTTTCCTTCATGGATATACGATAAATTTGAACAGGGGGAGGATATGGAAATTGGAGATCATGCGACTGAAGAAGGAAAAGAGATTGCAAGAAAATTGATTTTGATTGCATTATGGTGCATACAAATGATACCCGACTGATAGGCCTTCAATGAAACAAGTCCTAAAAATGTTTGAAGGTGATATTGAAGAACTGCAATTGCCTCCTAAACTACTTTTGTATCCTCCAGATTCGCCTGTACACATGCAAAGCGATCATAGTTCGTCTGAAGAGTCTACAGAACCTCTATGCAGATTTGTTACTTTAGAAATTGAAGAGATTGATGATTAAGTGTAACTCACTACTATGATTGTTTATTTATGTAATGGGAAACTGCTCTATTTTGAAAAGTGAATTATTAGTTCTTTTTCCATCTAAAATGAAAAGTGACATTTTTCTTGTAAGATGTAATTGTTACTCAATCTAAACTGTCTCTTTGAAATTTAAACTGTGTGATTTTATAAATAAGTTATTTCTGTTTGTAATATTTCATTCTTACAAAAATATTGCCACCAACTGACAGTAAAGGCAAACTAAAATTGGTAAAGTTTTAACCACAAACCTTTATACATCTTTGGAATTCATGCACCTCTGAGCTCTGATCTCTGACCTCCTGCTCCCTCTCCATCAATGGAGTTTGATGAGGGCATATTTTCTTTACATTTCACCTAAGGCCTTGTTGATTTAGCATCAAAGTGGACTTCCCATAGTTCTTCTCATTGTATACTCCAAATTGTAACTCTACTACTAGAAATGGGATCAAAATATAGTTTTAAATTTCCACTAAGTGAATATATTTTTTTTAAAAAAATGCCAAAATAGTATTAACATTGTACAAAATAAATTATTTTGTCATCCATATTAAAAATGATGCATTTTAATCACTGATATATACAAAAATACACCAAATTAGTCACCAACCAAGATCTATTAGTTTTTTCAACAGAGAAAATGCACTTTCACATCATGTACCACGTAATAAAGGGTTAAAAGTGAAAAATCGATTTATTTTTTAAACAAAACCCTTTATTATTTATTCATATTTCATCGCTAATGTAGAAAGAGTTCACTAATAGAAAATGACGGATTATTAATAAATCGATTGTATTGAATGTTTTTGTTTGCAAAATAAATCGATTTTTCACTTTTATCCTTTTATTTAGTAGCATGTGATGTGAACATGTGTTTTCTGGCTTAAAAAAGTTAATGGAGTTTGGTTGAATAACTAATTTGATGCGTTTTTCAAATGTCCATGACTAAAATACATCATTTTTAATGTAGTTGACTAAATAATTTTTTTTTAGATTGTCTGTTACTATTTTGGTAATTCATTTTTTTAATTGAAATTTTTATTCAAACTAATATAGCACCAGATCATTTATTGAATTTATGAATCTAAGCAATTTAACTCTTTGCACTTAATTTTATGGTTCGCTATTTTCATTTTCAAAAAAAAATTTAAAAAAATTATAAAGAAATTTCTTTTAATTTTTTATTTAATAAAATAATCTTTCAACGAAATTTAAAAAAAAAAACTTATAAATAAAAAATAATTCAATTCAATTAAAAAATATTACTTTCCATTTTTTTTTCTCAATTTTCAAAATTAAACACCTATTCAAATTCCAATTCCAAACGGATGTTAGTTCTCCGAATTTATGTCGGACTACTTTGTAGGGCTATTGACGTTGTACCTTGTGAGTTTTGTACAGTAACCGATCAAGCAACCCTCCGCCGTTTGGGTCCCTGAATATGTCTCCCGGCGAAGCATCCTCAGCAGGAACTGCGAGAGGGCCCTTAATTAGACATGTATTTGAAACCAAAAAAATCAGCCTCCGGTCATCAGCACAGCCTCTACTCGGAAAATCTATACTCAGCCCCTCACCGGATGAACGAAGTCAAACCCACAAAATCCCACGTCATGAAATCTCCTCGGCATGCTCATCAGCAATTGTTATAGCCAGCAATGAAGATTTATTGACGCAAATTTTAGTTAAATTGCCCCCAAAATCCCTCCTTCGTTTCCAATGCGTCTCAAAGGGATGGCTTTCCATCATTTCCGACCCCGCTTTCCGTCGTCTTCACTCTCAGAGATATGCCGCTAATGCGGCTGTTGCAGGCACGTTCTTGTTCCGCAGGGAAACGGACAAAGCCACCCAGCTCAATTTCATCGCTTTCTCCGACGAGTATGTAAATTTAATGGGTAACATCAATTTCTTTAATGGTTGTAGTGAAATTGTGGGTTTACATTCTTGCAACGGGTTATTAGCTGTTGTGTTTAAATTGAATATAACCCTACTACTCGTCGGCATAGGCTTATCCCGCAGCTCAATGATGTGAAAAGACCGCGTCACTTTGAGGCTCTCAATATTGTATTTGATCCTTCAAAATCTGATCATTACAAGCTCGTGTATGTGTGGTGGAGGGAATCCGTCGAAGAATTTTTCATCGAGTTTGAATACTTTAGACTAGAATCTAGAAATAGATATGGATTCTCGGTGTACGAATCCGAAAATGGGATATGGAGGGACAGTGAGGACACAATTGAATGGGATTACGTTTTCTGTCCTTATTTCGAGAATGGGCTGTTATGGAATGGTGATCTTCATTGGGTTAGTGATTGGCAGTATACTATATGCTTTGATGTAGATAAAGTATGCTGTAATTCGAATACGCCTTTTCTTCCTGTCCGTCTCAGCGAGGGGGAATTTCGGTACTTTGGAGAGTCTGGGCTGTCTTTGTATGTTATTGAGATTAATGACCCTCGAGCCTTGTTGTTTGATGTCTTTGAGATGGCAATGGACTATTCTCAATGGGTTTTCAAGTATCGTATTGATCTTGCTCCTCTGACTATGTTATATCCATCAATGGTACGCAGCATTGAGGGTCTTCATCCCCTTGATGATAGACAGTGTCACTTTCACATGCCTTGTTTTTTCGTGGATAAGAAGGAAAAGAAAGTGAGGCTGATGATATCTCTTGCAGATAAGGTAATTTTGTATGACATTAATGCTATGGTTGTTACTGAGCTTCCACTGGAAACACAATTTGATGGGAGGGATCACTTTTATCAATGGAAGGACTGTTACCAATATATGGAGACACTCGCTAGTGTTTAGTTTTCTCTAAAATGTTCCTACTTTACCAAGTGGCTTGATCTACTTTCTGTTTTCCTGCCGCTAGTGCTTTTGAGGAGTACAAGTATTGTATGGTTTAGTAATTGTAATGCTATTTTGGATATCTGGAGTTTTGGTATGTAAGGCATCCAGGTAAAAGTACTTTAAACATGATGTGAATTAAATGAATCTTGTAGCTTGTTTTCCAGATATTCTTGTCGTGATTTAGTGGTTATGTTTCTTGATTACAGAATTATAGGAAATGTTGTGGAAGATACAGCTAGTGCCAATCAAACAAACAATAATTTTGATAGTATACAATACTGATCTTCCATAAACTCGGTCATGCTTGCGAGTTTGCCTCTGATATTAAGTTTGCATCAACTCCCCCATCAGCTTTTAGATTTGTTTCATTTTTCTAAATTCCTCCATGCTGTACTTAGAATTATCTTCCTTCTGTACAGTCTTTGGGATCAATTTGGATTGGCATTAAAACTTTTGCTAGCACAAGTGTTTATAGATGTCTATATTATAACTGTGGGATATTAATGGAATGGGAGGTACTTCTAAATCTAATGAATCCGATGGGGAGGCTAATGCAATATATCTTGGATGATGAAACTGCTTTGACAAAGACTTTCTTATTCTCTTTTGCCTTCCTCCCGTGAGAGCAAACAGTAGAAACAACGTTGTGTGATGTTTGCATATGGTGTTGAAAATATGTTTAATGATTTTGCATTTTGCTTATGTTGGAAGTTCTACCAATAGAGGTACAATAGCATAATGCCCTGACCAGAAGCATCCAAGGATTATATTTTTTTGTCAAAGTTCTTCTACAAATTGAAAACTTTTGGGTACTGAACATCTTGAATAAAGTATGGAGAGAATCAACATAAATTAAATGTCCCTCAGATATTGTTATTTAATTTCTTTTGCCCATCACACTTAAAAAAGTAAAAAACTATCCCTTACACTTGTTATTTATAAAGTTGGGTAACTTGGATGAGAGACACCAATTTATAGAACTAACGGTAGCTGCTAGGATGGAAATAAAGTTGGGTCGCGGCGTCGCGCACCTGTGGATAAAGGCCATGGTTTCGCAATTGGAATGCTTCTGCTTCACTGTTTTGGGACACTTGGATGCCTGAAAACTTGGATTGATTACACAATTGTTTGGCTCAAATATAGGATTGTTGGGTTTGAGGCGAAGTTGTAAGAAGGGTTCGAAAATGGAGTTGAGGCTGAGATTGTTGACATGCTTGACAAGTAAGGCAGAATAGCTCTTGCTAGAAAGTTTGGATACATTAGTCCATCTGCACTTTGACATGGAACCAGAAAGACAATTTCTTGGTGGCAAAGGCCATTAGTGACATTGCAATTAGGGGTTCACTTTGAAGATCACTCTTGCCACAAGGATAATTCCACGGTAGTGAATTCCATTCCTCTTTTGCCCCTATAAATAATTCCTTAATGTGCCGAAGACCTTTTTTTAACGGTAATCTTAACAGAAGTTGAACAATAGAATAAAATGGTACAAAGTTTAAGTGTTAGGAACAATTTTTTTCACTTTTCAAATGTTAGGGATAAAAAAGATTAATAGGTAATATGTAAGGGCCATTTTTTGTTGATTTGCCATAAAGTAAATTGATGAGTCTAAATGTGAGACTGACCTGAACCCCTTCGACCGAGCTGATAACTAAGCCCCTCTTCATGTGCAATCAACACTCCTTCGTTAACTTCTAGGGGATTTTTCCCAAGGAAGCTCCGATGGCTTAATGAGTATATATGAATTATAATTCTTACTTGTTCTCCCTTGTTAAAGGAGAAAGGCTAGTATTTATAAAGAAAGAATTCCGAACCTGTTTGAATACTATTGAGGAGCAGTGACAAAGCATGGGCTTTGCCGACCTACTACTCTTCCTGTCACTTCGTTAATTACGTGATGTTCAAGTGACCCTAGTCTAGTCACATCAATTATGTGATATCCACGTGATCATTCATGCCCCGTCTTGTCTGTTCAAGTGACCCTAGTCTAGTCACATCAATTATGTGATATCCACGTGATCATTCATGCCCCGTCTTGTCACATCGTTACATTCTTGTGTCAGTCTCTATCCACGTATTGATTTCCGATTCGCTTGTTGGTGGACCCATCATATCCCTACTCATCAACTAGCTCCGTATCTCGTGGTCGGACATGCCGACCATGAGATATGCTTTGGGCTCGGTTTCTCCGAGCTGTCTATTTTAATCCTTTTCTGGTATTTATTGGAGCTCAATCTCCCGAGTTGTTTTAATTTGCTCGGCTAGACCCACGAAGATCAACGGTTGGAGATATGTTTCTCTTTTGATATTCTATTAGTTGGCTACAACTGTGCCTTGAGTATCTCAAGGGTTAGGAGTAATGATTATTCATCATTTCCCGGATGCCTTCTATCTCCCGCAGAGCCGTTCGGGGAACTTCCCCAAGGTTTTTTAAGACCTTCATTCATCACTGATAAGCATTTTACCCTCTTAGCATTTTTCTTCCCCATACTTGTTTTTCTCAATCTTTCTCCCCGTCTTTGTTCTTTTTCCAGCGTCCATTGCCCAGAAAGCTTGTCGATTTTTGCTTCCTTCTTTTTCAACACATGGCGTCTCCTAAAGCCACCTCTTCTCATACCGTTAATGTCGGTCGCCGGTTCTCGGCGGGCATTCGTATCTCTGATAATGTCGGAGATACTTTCCCTTCTCGTGAGGACACCAGTAGTGCCCACGAGGCCGGAGTTCCCTCCGACGCCAAAGGTAAGGGGAAGGTAAAACCCCCGAAACCTTTGTTTAAGGTGATGTCCCAGCGCTCCGTAGTAATTCCTCTTCATCTCTCTTCTCTTCGGTCAAAATTCTTTATCCCAAAAGATCTTACTTTAACAGCCCCGGGGAAGAATGACAGTGTCATGCTAGCCACCATCGGGTCGGTAGGGGTGTACGTAGACCAGTTAGTGGCTGGTCTACGTTTCCCTCTTTCCCCCTTCCTGAAATCCTTAGTTACCAACTATAGGATCGGTTTGGGGCAGTTGGCCCCAAACTATATTCGGTTCTGTGTGGGGTTTGAGGCACTTTGTTCTATCGCAAAAATCACCCCCTCAGTTCCAGCCTTTAGGCATATTTTTACCCTAAACGTCTTTTAGGGCAAGTCGAGATGGTTTTACTTAGCTCGGCGGGAAAATTTTCCCTTAATCGTTGACCTTCCCTCCTCCATAAAGGGGTGGAAGGAACGTTTTTTTTTTTATATTTCTAACGGGCATTCCTTAGGTCTGGCATACTGAGTACTCCTTCAATGATCCTCTGCCGACCTCTAAGGAGGCTCAGCTAGGGGAAAATTCTTTGAAGAACCTCAAGATTGTTATATCCATGGCCGATAACTTTTCTGAGTCCGAGCTGATAATAGCCGGGATTAGTTTTGCCTCTTCAAGCGATCCTCAAAGTACATCTCTAATCCATTTTGATTTTGTTTTCTATTTTCTTTCTCTTTTCTTTTTAACTATTCTGAATTTAGCTTTTTCTTTTGCAGAGTTCTTCAAGCGGTTTACGATGAAGTCCGGCGAGAAACGGACCTTGCAGAGTTTAAAGAAGGATCCGCCTCCACTTCATCCCCCGCTTCTTAAGGACAAATTGTCGTTGGGTCAGAGAGCCCCCGGGTTTTGGCTTCATCAAGCCCCCCATTCAGGCCGAGGTCCCCCCTACTCCAGAGGACTCTATTCCTGAAGGGGCCCCATCAAAGAAGAGCCGAGTTGAGAAGACCAGCTCGGCAAAGAATGTCCCGGAGCCATTGGCCCGTCCTCCTCCCCTCTTATCTGCTGATACCACTCGCCAGGTGGTAGCTTGGGGAGTTTCTCGGGAGGACCGAGCCCGGATTGCGCAGATGAATGCCGGGGAGCTCTATGAGCTCGGTTACAAGTCCCTTACCGGGGTACGTTTTATTTATTATTATTTTTTTTTTATTATATATATACATCTATTTCTTTATCTTACCCTCTTTGTTGCAGGCTCTTCCCGTCATGGAGGGAGCTCTGGAGAGGGTTTGGTTCCTTGCTCAGAATGCGTCTGGGCACAACAGCAAAATCGAATCCCTTCGCAAGGAACAAGATGAGCAGAAGGCTGCTTGGGAGAAAGAAAAACAAGCCCTCCTAGAAGCAACCTCCCTCTCCACCCAAAAGCTTGAAGCTGAGCGAGGCAAAGTTCGGGAACTCAAGGCGCAACTTGCTTCGAGCCACGAAGCTGCGATCGCCGAGTACAAGTCTTCTCCAGCCTTCGCCGAGGAAAAGACCAAAGTAATTAATGATTGTTTAATAAGATGCTTCAAGAGCTGATGAGTCCTGTAACGGACTATGGGTACAAACAAGGCCTTAAATCAGCGAAGGCTAAGTACGAGGGCACAGACTTCACCCACTTTGAAGGGCTCCCGACCAAGCCCCTTGCCTCCTTCAATCAGCTCATTGACAAATACGGCCTTACCATAAAGAGGTCGGCCGACAACGACGATGAAAGGGACAAGGCCGGGGTCGAAGAAGGGGAAAAGTTCTAAAAAGAGAGCCGATCAAGGCTCATAGTTTAGGATTTTGTATTAAATTCCTTAGAGCCAATCGAGGCATATTGTAACTTTTCTTTATAAAATCTCCTTCTTTTGAAATTTTGAATGGCCTTTTTTCTTTTCTGTTTGTATAAGTAGAATGAACCCAACAAATTGTAAATAACACTGTTAAACCTTCTACCACTAATGGACTTTCTCTTATAAATCCAACTAACTCATGTTAAATAATCTATTGCAATTTATAAATACAAATCATTTATATTTAATTAAAACTCTATCTTACTAAATATTAAAAAATAAGTATTAAATAGGTAGATTTATATTGCAACAAGGAATATAACAAAAAATCCTCTCGCCACAAAATCTAGCATAAATATTTCTCAGTTTATACAAAATCTAGCATAAAATTTTCGCAGTTTGTTGGATCCTAATTTTTTTCATCAACTTGTTGGCTATTGAATTGATGCCACATAAACCAATACCAATAAAGACATTAGCCCATCACTAATTGAGACTAATTTGAGCTCTCCTCTTGTCCCCTACAAGAAAAATGTTTTTTTTACAATTTTTCCTTTAGAATTAATGTAGAAAGCTATTTTCAGGTGTTTTCATTTATTTTAGAATGTTCAATAAGAGTTTTAAGATGGGGGGTGTTGCCTTAACCCATCCACAAGAAAACAATGCACTGTATAATATTAGATATTTTGTTCAATATTTTTCTATTCTATTTTGTTAAATATATCAAAACGACATTGTTTCAGTACTAAAGTCATTATTTAAATGGTTATAAGATTCACTCAAATTTGAGTTAGATCTTAATAATTGTAAATTTGATTTTGTGATATATTTATAATTTTAGTCATGAATTTAGTGAAAATATGTCATTTTGAAGATTGAATAGAATAAAAAAAGATAATGTTAGACAAATCAAGAATTTTAGTAGAAATTTATGTTACAAAATATTTAATTTTAAAAATTAGTAAAATAAAATTTTAAATTAATATATTTTGATTTATTTTTGGTTAAATTTGTAGTAGAAATTAAAGTTTGATGAACTATTATTAAAATTTTAAAATTTAAATTGATGTTACTGATAAAACTTGTAAAAAAAATAATCATTGTGACTTTGTGTTTAATTGTAAAAATTAATAGGAAAAAAATAAATACGCGAAATTTTATTATTTAAAAAAATTATATTTGCTTTGTATTAATTATTTTGTATGTAGTGTTGTTATATATACTTAAATTAATATATATATATATACACACACACACTGAACAATTATATTTAAGTATAACAATCATATTATAAACATTATTAATATAAAATTTTATATTAATATTTTTGAGCTATTTTTGGCAAAAATTATAATAAATTTTTTTGAACTATTATTAAAAGTTTAAAATGATTTTGATCTAGTTTAATAAATTCTACACTTATTTGTTATTATTTCATGCATGTTTATTAGCATTTATGTATTGAAAATCATGGATTTGTTATGTTTTCAGGATTTATGTAGGAAATTACTGGAATGTTGAAAAAAATGTTGAATTGATTCAGAATAGGACAAGAAGGAAGAAGAAGATTTTACGAGAAGTATTTTTACTAGAAGAAGAAGATTTTACTAGAAGGATTTGGGAGGTTGAGGATATTGTGGAATGTGCGTTTATGTCTAGAATGTTGTATTTAGTTAGGAAGGAATATTTTTCCTACTTCAAATCTCCTTATATGTTGGAATTTGAGATTTGGAGTTTGTTAGGAACTATCTTTTGTTAAGATTTTTTAGGAGTAAGTTGGTTGGGTGAGGTCTTTAAATAGTGAGTCTTGAGAATGAAGAGAAAAGTTTAGTTTTCTTAATAATTTTCAAATGTTATTTTGTTTTCATGTAACTTGAAGTATTCAAGATTATCTTTTGGAATTTAATAATATCATCATTATTTTCTATTAGTGCATTTAAAGTTTCAGAAAATAGTAGTAAAGATAATTGACTTGATAAGGTTAGAGGACAATCAAAATCTTATTTCTTTGCTATTGGAGTTGGATTAACTCAACCACAATTCCTATCAAGAAGTTATCAACTCAAGGTGTTCTTTTCTTGATTTATTTCATTTATTTATTCCAGGTACGTTTCTTTTATGACATTCAATTTCAATTTAATAGTTTTAATTTCAGTTATGTTATTTAATTTCGGTTAAAGTATTGAATAACATTAATATTTTGTGAGATCAAATTGGACTAAAATACTGTATTAATTAAGTTCCTATTTGTGTTCTGTGACAAAATTAATTAAGGCTATTCTATGGTAATTAAATAGTGTACAATATTTGATAAATATAGAATAATCTAATACCAATTAAAAGGGTGGATCCGTAATTGTCCATTTACTTTTAATTAGTGGTAAAACTGTTATTCATCGACAGTGGGCGTAAAGTGTTGATATATGCATATGGATTCATATGGGCATATTAGAATTGTGTTCCTTTTAACATTAATGCAATCAATAATTTAAATCTAATGAGATTAATCATTGGTTAGGAAGTAATTAATAAGGATTGTTTTAATTACTAATAATTAAGAAGGAATAAGGTTATGTCAGTGGATTCCGGTAACTATAACCAATTGATTTAATTAAACAGTTACATTATTGCATCAATGATCAAGAATAATATTAATGTTGATTCAAAACTTTAATTGTAATTTATTTTACTTCATTCTTCTTTGAATTTTGATTTGTGGAAACTAATTTTCAACATTTGATTTGTGACAATAAAAAGAGAAATTACCGTCCCCTTGGAAAAAGAAAAACTTGGAAAGATATCTATAACAATATATTATGGTTCTTAATTAATTTGCAGCTGTAGCGCTTCAATCTCTGGAAAAATTACTGCAAAATGCACCAGCAAGTTGGAAAATATCAGATGATCTATGCAATGGTGCTTTGGAAGGAGTCACCTGTGAGAACTCAAGGGTGATTAGCCTCTGAGGAAACTTTCGTTTTACTTGAATGATCATAAACACATTTACGTACTAAACTCTTATAATTCCAGGGATATTTAACTTCTAATTTACCTTTGTTACACGACAGGAAATTATCATCAAACGGATTAACTGGAGAACTTAACAGTGGGATTGGAGGACTAAGTGAATTAATAACATTGTAAGTATTGCACAAACATTTCATAGCAGCCGCCTTGCCTCTGTCACAGGATGATTATTGAGCACATTATGCAATGTATGTGTAGCTGAACTTTGTAAAAAATTTTCAGGGATTTGTCGTTCAACCCGGGGATTTCAGGTCCCCTCCCACCACAAATTGGAGATTTACAAAAGTTGGAAACACTGTAAAAAGATCTTGTGCCACTTGTATTTTGTATCAATCCAGTTAAAATAAAGCATCTCAATCCTTGATAACCTGAATTTCACTGTCTTTTCTTTCTTAGATTGTTACAAGGATGTAGTTTCACGGGCACTATACCGACAGAGTTGGGGAACCTTGGGAAGTTGTCCTTTCTGTAAGAAACATAAACACAGTTTTTAGAATGATATTTCCATACAAGAGTCATCTTGTTTATTTATCATATGCCACTTGCAATCTTTCATTGACAGATCATTGAACCGGAATAATTTAACAGGTGAGATACCACCATCTTTGGGAAATTTGAGCAAGCTCCAAGTGCTTGACCTAGCAGATAATCAGTTGACAGGATCTATTCCTGTTTCAACATCCTCATTTCCAGGATTGGACCTTCTCAAAAGTGCAAAACAATTGTGAGGATAATATGTTCAATGAAGAAGTCTCTCTTTTTCATTGTTTTTCTAGTTTTCGTCCACTAAATGCATGATATTATGGATTTTACAGCATTTTGAGTGGAAACAAGCTCACCGGTCCAATCCCACCAAAGCTTTTCGATTCTGATATGATTTTGACTAAAGTGTAAGTTGAAATCAACCTTTTGAATGGTAGTTTTCTGTAGTACTATAGCAAATTAGCAATGTCATTTTCAATTTTCAATTACGTGGAATTTTTCTCTCAAAACATTAATTGCTTGACTTAACAAGTCTTTGTAGCACACACACGGAAAAGGATTTCAATACTTTCTACGAATCAAGAAAAGTCTCTCAGCTGAGAGTCACTACAAGAAAATTGGCATTTAGTGACGAAAAGTCTAGTGACGACAATAAAACTCGTGAGTGAAGGCAGTAATTAATCACCAAAATAAATGTCGTCATAATTGGATCATGACTAACTCTTTGACAACATGTTTTCTCGTCACTGTTGAGATTATCTTAGTATTAGTGACGACATATGTCGTCAAAGATGTATTGACGACATTTTAAGTCGTCAATACGTGTGTTTCCCAACGCTTTGACGACATGTTTCGCGTCAATATATGAGTATTAGTGACGACATATGTCGTCAAAGATCTATTGACGACATTTTAAGTCGTCAACAAGTGTGCCACGTTGGAATTTTTATTTAGCATGCTATTTGACGACATGTTTTTGCGTCGCTGTTGAGAATTGTTTGATTGGTAGTGACGACAAATTGTCGTCAAAGACATATTGACGGCAAATGTCGTCAATAAGAGATTAGACGTACTGACGGCAAATGTCGTCAAAGACATACTGATGGCAAATGTCGTCAATAAAGACTAGACGTACTGACGACAAATGTCGTCAAAGAGATACTGTCGGCAAATGTCGTCAATAATACACTGGACCTATTGACGGCAAATGTCGTCAAAAACATACTGACGGCAAATGTCGTCAATAAGATGCTAGAGATTTTGACGGCAAATGTCGTCAAAATAAGACGTTCTGACGACAAATGTCGTCAATCACATGTTGACAACACATTTGTATGCACATGTTGACAACACATTTGTATGTACGCTTTTTTGACTACAATCCTAGTCACTATTGCAGCAAAGATAAATAAAAATTTTATATTAATATTTTTGACAAAAATTTACAATAGAAAATTTTGAACTATTATTAAAAGTTGAAAATGAATTCGATCTAGTTTAATAAATTTTAATTTTTTAAACTACCTTTCTTATATTTAGTTTGTATTGCTTATATAATTGTAAAAATACATAGTATATTTTCTATATATGTTTTATTTCAATAAAACAAGGATATTAATAATGTAAATAAAAATTACTACAAGGGTCCAACCTCATTTTTCATTTATATTTAAATGTAACAAATCTTTTTTTTATAGATTTTTTAAATTCTTTTTTGGTCTTTCTCTTTTTTTTTTTAATTTGAGTTAATAAGTTTTATTTTTTAAAAAATAGTGTTATGAAAAACAAACAAAAAAGAGAAAAATAGTTGGGTAAAGATCAAATAAATTCCACCGGGAATCGAACCCCAAGTGTGTGGATTCAAAGTACAGACTGCTAACCACTACACCATAGAATATATGACTAATAAATTCTATCCCTTCTGCAGAAAAAAGAGAAAAACAAACCGGGCCTTAGTTATAATTTTAAGCAAAAAATAAAACCGGGCGTTTGACGATTTTTTTGCTGTTTTTCTGTTTTGTTTTTTCATCCCGACACTCACAATTTTATAATTTTAAGCAAAATTCTTAAACACTCACAATCGCCTCATATTCTCCCAATCTCATTTCAAGCCCTAATCTCAAAATCGCAGAAGCTTTCGTTATCATCGGAGCTCATCTGGCGACCTAATCGGAGCTCAGCTGGCGACCTAATCGGAGCTCAGAGTGAGTTTGATTAGCTCCGAAGCAGCGACAGCAGAATCGGTGGAATTAGAGCTTAGCAAACTTGAGAGTGAGTTTGATTTCGTTTCGTTAATCTGCATATTTTTGCTGCTATTTTGGTTCAGATCTTTGTTGATTGTTTCGTTAAACTTGAGAGTGAGTTTTGTGGCTAGCTCCCAAGCAGCTAAAGTATACACAGGGTCAACCAAAATACCAGTTTGTTGTGCAATTTTTTGACACCTTTCATTATATTGCCAAATCTATGAGAAACACAATGAACAAACCTCAGAGTTGCCCAGTCAAATATGATTGTCTGTTGATGAGTTGCATGTTTGTTCTGGTTATGGTATTGTGTTCAAGACAAATAAGAGAACAAACCTTAGAGTGAATTTTGCTTCATATGATTATGGTATTGTGTTTCAGTTCAGTTTCTGTTTTACAATAGTTTTAGGCAATTTGCTTTCTTTCTTTTCAATATAATATTGTATGAGGTGATCCTTTTAGCTTTGAGTTCAGAAAAGTTGGGAAACATAAATTTTTTTTCAAAAGCACATGTGAAGATGTGCAGTTTTAAGAAGGAAAGCAGCAAAATTGGTTGCAAAAGTTTGTGAGTTTTCTCAGGCCAGACAAGATTTTGACGTACAAGTTTGAAATGTGGTGCAAAATTCAAGCAAGTTATCTTCTATACCTTTGATTTTCACTTTACATTATTTCTCTACCAATTGTTTTGTTCTTCTTTTGAATCCTCTAATTTGAATCCTTTTCCCAGTGGAACTGAAGCTTCGCTATTGAATCCTCTAACTTGTAATATCACGTAGCTCATTTTGTCTTATTTGAAACAAGTGCCTGTTGTTTCAGGCAAGTAAACTGTATATGTAGATTTGCATCTTTTACTTAAATTCTAGTGCTGTCTCATATTGGTGGACTGGATACTACTAATAGCTAAGGGTCTTATTAGCCTTAACATTCACTACATAGCTGTCTTATTTTGTCATTTATGGAAAAAATGTATGATTAAGATGCCTGTAACTTAGCCTAAATAGATGTCCAGATGATTTGGACTAATATAATTGACCTCTCCAAGAAACATAAGGTGAACTTTGAGTTACTCTTAATTTTACTGGAATAAGAAGAATGCCATGGAGATGGACTTTGCCCAGTCTGAAATGGAGTATTCTTCCGTGGCTCTTAAACTTGTGTTTTCTTGCTTCTAGTCTTAAGTCTTAATCTGACCTTGGAAACTTTTTTTTGGTCCTAAAACTATGTGGTCCATTATATTACCAATCAATCATCCCTCCTTTCCATTGTTACTTTGAAATGGTCATTTATGCTTACATATGTTTTATGTTTGAAGGAAAAAAATTAGAGTTTTGCATGTTTTTAATATTGTTAAAAGGATTATCTTTTGATTAATCACACATTGATATGTCTAACATGAAAATGTGAATAATTTTATAAACTAATGTTGGTCTTTCGTTCATATGTTTCATTTACAAACCATAAAATGATAATGGAATCCAAAGTTTATACAAATCTGTTCTGTCATTAATAAAAACGACAAGAGAATGCTAATGTTTGTAACTTGAAAAGAAGTCTTTGTAAAATCAAATTTACCTTAATCAAAATATGAATGAATTTTATCTAGTCCTAGCTGCTAAGTCCTGTGGTGGCATGTGTTGGCTGAATTTATGATTAAAGAACTGTGATTAGTTGAATTTGAATGGATTGTTGATGAAGAGAAGGTTTGATGTCGTAAATGGAGGATTTGGTTCTAGGATACATATTCTGTGATTGAACCAAATAGCTAAAAAAGTAATGTTATACATTGATCAATACAGTCCATGGATTATGTTTATTAGATGGTGATTAAGTCTTGCCTTGCCTGAAACTCTCAAGTGATTATTCACTTGAGTCTATGATAAATGATTTGAGGATGAAAAGGTGGTCTGACTAGGTAGAGTCCAGGTTTAAATGCAGATATTGATGAGGTACTGTGAGCATTGATGAACATATATGGACTGATTTGATGACAGTTAATGGCTGCCCATATAAAACTGGCCCATATAAAACTGCCCACTATTATTAAAGCTCTTTTAGCACAAGCCATTGAGTAAAGAACTTCTCTGTGGTCAATACATGAAGAACTTGATTGTGATTCGCTCACATTTCTGCCCCTTTCTTTGCCTTCTTATTCATTGAAGTGTGATTGCATTTTAATTACTTCTTATCCTCTATGTGGGACCAATCTGAAACAATGTGATGGCTTAAATCAACGAACTCACTTCTTAACTGGAATTTAAAGTCTGGAATGATGACACTAGTCTAGTTTGATAGGCTCCTGGTTTCTTACTTCTTATAGGCTCCTGGTTTCTTATTAAAAATGGTGATAACCATATAGCCCTTTTACTCCTTTTAGTCCTTTATAGAACTAAATTGAGGTTACTATCCTTATATGATGCGTTGAATGTGCAAGTTTTGTGCCTGACTTAATATTCTCTGTTGAATTCTCTCAAGCAGAAATTGGACAAAGCTTTGGAGTTTCGCGATATTTCTTCACTGAATCCTGAGAAAGTTGAAGGTGTGCTTTTAAACTATTATCTACATCTGCTGCATTTCTTAATTGTTATTGTTTGATGTCATCCGGAGCACTCAGCTTATGTGAATTTTTCTGGAATTATTGCTTGAATGTACTCAACCTTGGAATACTCTTTTGCTCTTGGTCCTAGGGATTTTCCTTTGTACTCTTTTGGTATTTAAGTTGTTCTCTTGTTTGATATTCTGCTACTCATGCTGGGGTACTCTCTGTTTATCATGACTAATGAGCTTTAGGTTTCTGACTTTTCTGTGTGAAAATTGGGGAATCTGATTGAGCTTTATAGCTGTCATTTCACTGCTGGTTTTCTACTTGAGCTTCCATATGTGCAGTTCAAATTTTTTTATATTTGAATTGAAATAATGATATACACTTTATACCTGCTCCAATTTGTATAATAATATTTTGTATTTTGTTATGCATATTCTATGTTGATAGGTCATTGATAAGTCTTGGATGAATATAAGAGATAGAAGACATGTTTCATATGACCTTGGGGTGGACAATTTTATAAACTTTGCATATAGGAATAAAGACCAAGATAGCAAAATACCTTGTCCTTTTGAATTGGAAGCAATCTCGACTCATATATTTTGAATTTTTTTGACATTTCTGCAACTATTTGAAGCTGATTTTTGTTCCTCTTCATGCTCACACTTGGCCAAATAATATCTTTATTATTTTTTGTCAGGAAACCCTATATAGGCAACTTTATTTAGACCTGACGCTAAATTCGGAAGTTGGTGATAGATATAAGACCCGGGATAAGATAATCGCTTATGTTCGAAATTTTTTGAATAATCTTGATTTCATGGAGGTAAGTGGTCTGCCAGTTGGATTTGAATTGAGATTATTGATTACCGTTGGTTTTGGGATTCAAAAAAAAAAGATTATTAATTCTTTACTTGTTGTATTGGTTCCATGTTTTTACTTTTATCCTGAGTGCTTTATTCTTTGCATAAGGTTGAAACATCAATGCTGAACATGATTGCTGGGGGAGCAGCGGCACGTCCGTTTGAAACTCATCACAATGAATTGAACATGAGGCTGTACTTGCGCATTTCACCTGAACTTTATCTTAAACAGCTTCTTGTTGGTGGACTTGATCGTGTATATGAGATGGGAAAGCAATTTAGGAATGAGGGAATTGACTTGACACATAATCATGAGTTTACTACTTGTGAATTTTACATGGCTTATGCAGATTACAATGACCTCATGGAACTGACAGAAAAAATGCTTTGTGGTAAGTTGCATTTTATGGTCTTATCACTTGTCAAACTTTCTGAAGTTCTCCTCAGTGGAAATTCATTTTGCTTTTGAAACAATATTGCCCTGTCAGGGATCTTGTTCAAAAATGAAAAAGATAATGCTTAATTAGTTACTATATATATTAACCATATACCTAATATGAATACGTTACACCAAAATGTGTGTATATCTATACAATACTTTTCCAATATTATTGTTTTGTAGAGTTGAGAAAAACCACTGTGTTGGTGTGGCTTGCATTCTTAAAAGGCACAAAGTGAAGTTTTAAAACTATGGGTGATGCAAACATTTTACGTTTCCTTTCTTTGGACATTATATACATGCATGCTTTGTAATATTGTCCATTGCTATTACTGTAAAAGCATGATCCCAAAAGAAAAAAAAAATAATGGAAATTTTCAAAATTGCATATCCAAAACATATAAGGAAATTAATTAGATAATTAATTAAAACCAGCTGCAAAATCATCGAGATTTCTATGAAATTCTCATATGTTTATGAGAAGTTTGAAATTGGTCATTTTTCCAAAAAAAAGGTGACATGGTGAATGCTTTGGTCAAAGAGAAGGTGGTGAGTACAATTATCATTCACATTATTCAATTTAGTTCATTTTATAAAGTGAATAATCCTATAATTTATTCTATTAACGTAGGTTAAAATGAATGAGTTGCAAAATACTACATCAATGACTCCTAATGAGATTTGTGTGCAAGAAATTGGATACTTACCTGGACACATAAGAGGTCGAAGTATGTCGAAGAAGGAACGGGAAGTACGTGACAAATATGTAGTTGAACTTGAAGAGTATAAGAAAAGGGCTGAAGAGGCTGAAGCTAAGAGTGCTCAGCTTGCTGCCTCATTGAAAACAACACAAGATGAAGTTTCTGACCTAAAGAAGGCGCAAACGCAAACAAACGAACGTATTCAATTTATGTATGACAAATTCTCGCGTTTCTTGCCATCAAATGACAATTGACTGAAAGTGTAAGTGTTATACTTCTCTTTCTTTATGCATTTTTATGTAGTTATAAAATCACTATGTCTGAAAGCTAATGCTAAAGCTTTACAATAGAATCTGTCTTTTGTACATCAATTTGTTGGATGTGCTGCTGAGATATGCTTGCATGACCTGCCTTTTGCCTGCAATAACTTGGAAATAGCTTTAATTACTTAAAGAATAGCTCAATTAACTGATGTATTCTGTTTTAAGAATTTGTGTCCAACATTTAAATCCCTGTTCTGTTATTGATACAGCTGCCTTATTGTTACTACATTCCCAATGTTATGGATCTCAAATCCTCAACTGTCCTACCTTTATAATAAGACTGGTTCTCTTTTTGGTAGCAGGCTTTTCGGAATGATTTCTTGCGTTTTGCTTTAGGTTGTATCTTGTTGATGATAGTTTTACTGAATTTCATATTGCTACCTTGATAGTCATGCAGGCAGTAACTTATAATGCAGTGCTAAATAATCAATATCTTAGCAGTGCTTTAAGTTATATACTTTTAATACAGTTGACATGTTTCTTTCCCTTATTCTTTTCTGCTTTTTGGTCATTTAATTGTCGAAGATGCAAGTCTCATTTGTCAGCTAAAGTTTCTCCGAGTCCATATCCATTCTGTAATTTTCAGTCTTGCACCTCTGTCTGCATACTTATGTTGGCACCTCTAATCCTGAGCAGAATTTTGTTGGCTTTATTTGTTTAGTGACTGTGCTAATTGTTAGGAGATTTACAATCGCAATTCTAACATACTACCATATGTTGAAAATTGTGCACAAAAAGAGGGAAGTAGATAGTTTATTGATTTACAACTGACTCTGAAAAAATCTAATTTCTCTTAGCAGTTATATGCGTGTTTCAGGGTAGGTTATTATGAAATATCGAAAGATAATACACTTAATTTACTCATGCCTACTAAGACTTCGTTTATAGTGAGAAATATCCTGCTTATAACTGACAAAACTAAATTTTCTCTTTCGTTTCCATTCTTTGCAGCTGTGGATCTTGTGGATACATTCTGAATTTAACATCTTTTGCCCGTGCAACTTCTGGCATTGGCTTAGAATTCAAAAGTGCAACTTTCTTCCACTGTTAAGAGTGCATAATCTGAAGGAGGAAGTAAGAAGCAAAGGGCATGGCTTTAGGTATATAGCCTTTTCCTATATCATCAGGCTGAGGCTAGAGTAAATGTGGTGTAAGTTGAGATGATGTTGCTTTGTGAGCTGACATGCTCTTCCATCTTAGAAGGGCTTTCTGTTTAGATGTATTCTGTTTAGACTAAGAATCAGGAATTGAGTATAGTTGTAGTTGACAACTATAAATACATTTATTTTGTTACCTGATTTTGGTTTAAAATGTTGCACTTTTAGATACTATTATTGAATGAATGAAATATATTTGACAAATGAGTTTTAGACCATTTGATTTGATATTTTATAAATGTATTAATTGGTAATATTTAAATGAAAATAATTAGTAAAAAAAAGTGCCAAAAAAAAAAAATAGTAGTTGTGCTCAGTGACGACAAAAGTCGTCACTGATCCATTTATGTATTGACAACCTCAATGTAGTCAATGCATGCTATTGACGACAACATGTCGTCAATAATGACCTTTCACATCAGCATGCCACGTCAGCTCGTTGTCCACATCAGAATGCCACGTCAGCTCGTTGTCCACGTCATCTTGCCATGGTGGATTTTAAGGACATGCTATTGACGACTTTTGTCGTCAAAGGGTGTCAAAACTTTATTGACTACAACTAAATGTCGTCACAGAGTAGATACTGCGCCAAGGCAGTATTGACTATGCTGTGACGACACCAAACTCGTCACTGTTGCATTACAGTGACGACATTTGCAGAATTAATCACAATTTATTGTCGTCACTAAAGGTCATATTTTTTGTAGTGAGTGTGGTCTTCTCTATCTAGAAGAGTGGGTCTTCAAGCTGAAGTGTGGGCAATAAACCCTTGAAAGCTACCGTTCTTACTCCGACCATCTACCAGGGGAAAATTGTGTTGTCTTTCTTGCACTCTCCATTAATGCTTAATATTTCCCAAAATCCTTTTCACTATATCTGCTCTATTATAAAAACCCTTTTCTTTTAGCTTTTCTCTTTAAAAAAAATGGAAAAAACTCAACAAAATCAAAGGAAAATGCAGAAAGATAAATGGAAAATAGCTCTGTTAATTGTTAACTCTTGAAATTACATACCACGAAAAGTAACCTTCTTTTGATATTTCCTTTCATTTTTAGCACTGAAAATCTTCCAGGTTCCAAAAAAGGAGGTTGCATAGTAATAGAGCTTTCTTGCTTATCTGTTTCGCAGGTTTGAGCAGAGCAAAGTTGGCTGTGTCCAGGAAACGACAAGTGGATCTGGCAACATCTAGGGTCATGGATGAAGAAGTAGTGAGTAGATTCCAGTTCTTCAACCTTACAGATGCAGAAGAAAGGGGTATAATTTTGGAAGTTGAGGATATCTCTAAAGGAAAGGAAGAATGTGGGAAAAGCTTGGTAGGAAAAATTTGGGGAAATAAAAAAGCAAACTTTTTTGGTCTTCAAAACACGATGTCTGCATTATGGTGCAAAGAGGGGAGCTTGAAGTTACGAGAACTAGGCCACAATTTCTTCCAGTTCATCTTCACTAAAGAGGATGAGAAGATTAGAGCCCTACAAGGGAGGCCTTGGTATTTTGAAAACCAAATTTTAGTTCTGCAACAATGGAGTGAAGATATTGAGAAAATGGGAGAATTCTCCAAGACACCCATGTGGATCCAGGTATGGCATCTGCCTACTCATTGGTTAACTAGAGAGACAGGGATCAAAATTGGGAGAATCTTTGAAGTAACTTTAGACACCGTCGTACCCAGCCCTAATTCTAAGGAGGGAAACATTCTGAAAATTCTGGCAATGGTAGATCTTAACAAACCACTTCTCAGAGGTACCAAAATAAAATGCCAGGATACAAGTGTCTGGGTAGATTTTAAGTATGTTCAACTCCCATTGTTCTGCTTTTATTGTGGAATCATCGGTCATAGTGAGAAAGAGTGTGTGTGTACAAGAACAGATTTCTCTAGAGGAGAATGCAAAGAAGGACAGTTTGGAGCTTGGTTAAGAGCTACATTTGGTGGTAGAGCTGTTGGTCAGGATTCAAATAATAAGATGATGAGCCCTCTCCAGACAGACCCAAGAAGGGATCAGCATCACAACATCTCCTCAGTCACCAAAGTTCAGTCAATAAGAACCAACAGTGACGTGCTTCCAACTGACTCACATAACACAACTGCAAAGCTGACTACCAGTGAGAACAAGACCATTAGGGGAAGCTTAGGGGGTGTCATTATTGAGACCACTCAGGTAGGGAAGACTTGCAATAGAGAGGTAGAAGAAGATCAAGACAGTGGCAACAGTGAAAAAGGAAACTGGAGGGAGCGTGAACTCACAGATGAGCTTTTACAGCATGAGTTACTTGAGAATGGTAGGGTCTTAGAGGACATGGTTATGGAAAGCCCCAACCGAAATAAAGACAGTGAAGCCCTGCGCAATCTGATCAATGTCCCCATCAGGGTGGAGAAGGAGAGAGTTCGTCTAGCTGCTATCTGTGACTCCAACAATTCTAATAATAACTCAGATAAGGTAAGTCCACAAAAAAGAGGCAGATGGAGGAGAGTTGCAGGCAAGGAAAATTCTGTAATTATCCAGGAGTCGTCAGAGGAACCTCATACACTTTGTGGCAAAAAAAGAATGTGGAAGCTAGTTGATGAAGAAGATGAAATAGAGCATCAAGGGGAACGAGGTAAGAAACTGAGAAATTAGGCAAAAGTCAGCAATTATCAAACTCTTGAGGTGGAGGTAGTCAGCCCCAAATGGCTCCCCAACTTTAGATGAGAATATGTTTGTGGAATTGTAGAGGTTTGGGAGGACCCTCTACAATTTCCCAACTGAAGGAGGCATTACAGCTCCACCTTCCCGACTTGGTATTTTTATCAGAAACAAAATAGAGGTTAGGTTTTGTACAAACTGTAATTAGGAGGCTTAATTTTGATCAAAGATGGAAAGTAGTAAATCCAGTGGGTAAAAGTGGGGGCCTCCTACTTTTATGGAGTCTAGATGTTAAAATCTACCAAGTTGTCACCTCCAATTTTAGTATTGAAGTAGAATTCGAATCTGATGAAGTAAAAGGAAGAAGTTGGGGGGTTTTTGTGTATGGCAGCACTGATAATAGTGTAAGAAAGGAACAATGGGAGTGGCTGAGAGTAAGAAAATCTTTTTGGGGTAATAAATGGTTTATAGGGGGGATTTCAATGACCTAATCAACAAGGAGGACAAAAAGGGCGGGAATGTTAGGACTGAAGGGAGCCTTAGAGGCTTTAGATCATTTATAAGAGATATGGGCATAGGAGAGATTAGATTTACAGGTACACCGTGGACTTGGGCAAATAATAGGGAAGGGGAAGGGTTTGTGGAGGAAAGACTTGATAGAGTATTTGCCTCACCTGAGTGGCTGACACAGTTTGATAAGGCTATGGTTCTTCAGGAAGAGAAGGAGTCCTCAGATCACAAGTTGCTTATCCTTGACACTGATATGGTTCATTCTAGACCAAAAAAAAGATTTGCTTTTGATAATAGATGGACAGACAACAGGGAAGTTGAGGATGTAGTTAAAGAGGCTTGGAACTTTAGTTCTCCAGGGTCTATTCAATTCAAGGTTCAACAAAAAATAAAGTCATGCAGGCTCAAGCTTATGAATTGGAATAGGTCTAAAATGAACAATTCTGGGAAGGAGATTTGCAGAATTAAAATGGAAATGGATCTACTGAGGAAGATGGATGGACAAAGGGACTGGAACAAGTGGAGACTCCTTCAAAATAATCTTGACAAGGCTTACAAACAAGAGGAGAGATTTTGGAGTCAAAAGGCAAGAATCAAGTGGCTTAGAGAAGGGGATCGAAACACAAAGTTTTTTCATTTGAGCACAATCCAGAAAAGGAAACTGAATGAATTAAGACTGCTGTTCAGAGAGGATGGATCCCTATGCAATACGGAAACTGAGATTGCAACTGAAGTCCAGACACACTACCAGAAGCTATTCACTACTTCCAATCCAGAGATCACTGAAGACGCGCTTAGTGGTATCCATAAATCAATTTCCTGGACAGACAACTCAACTCTGATCAAACCTGTTGAGGAGGAAGAGATTAGTAAGGCCCTAGCATCTATGCATCCAAACAAAGCACCTGGCCCGAATGGTATGTCTCCTAAATTCTTTCAAACCTACTGGCATATCATAAAACCAGATTTAATTGCTGCAGTAAAAATTTTTTTCTTGAATTGTCATATGCTAGGAGCTTTTAATCAAACCCTGGTGTCTCTAATACCCAAAGTGAAGCATCCTAATTCTATTTTGCATTATAGACCCATTAGCTTATGTAATGTGGTCTATAAAATTATTTCCAAAATCCTGGCTGAAAGAGTTAAAACTGTTTTGTATAAATGTATTAGTGCCAATCAATCTGCTTTTATCCCTGGTAGGCAAATTTTAGACAATGTCGTTATTGCCCATGAACTGATGCACTATCTAAACAATAAAAGAGAGGGTAAGGAGGGCTTCTTGGCTCTTAAGTTAGACATGTCAAAAGCATATGATAGGGTTGAGTGGATTTTTCTTGAGAAAGTGCTGGAAAAGATGGGTTTCGCCACAAGATTCATCCAATGGATATCAAATTGTATTAAAACTGTCTCTTATTCCTTTAACATTAATGGAACTTCACATGGTTTTATAAAACCAAGCAGGGGTATAAGGCAAGGAGATCCTTTATCTCCTTATTTATTTTTGGTCTATTCTGAAGGTTTATCAGCTTTAATCAAAGATGCAGTGTCAAGCAATAGGGTCTCAGGGCTGAAGATTTGCAAGAAAAGTCCAGAAATCAGTCACCTTCTCTTTGCTGATGATTCACTTCTATTCTGTAAAGCAGAGGTCCAACAAGTACAAATGGTGAAGGATATTCTGGAAAAGTATGAGAGGTTTTCTGGCCAAAAGGTAAATCTGGAGAAGTCCGCCATCTTCTACAGTAAAAATACTTCTCGTGTCACAAAAGAGGACATTGGTAGGATTTTGGATGGAGTAAAAGAAGAGACAAACAGCAGATATCTGGGACTACCCCTGGTCATTGGCAGATCAAAACAACAGGTTTTTAGAACCATCAAGGAACAAGCGACCAAAAAGATCTCGAACTGGAAGCACAAAATGTTATCCTTAGTGGGGAAGGAGATACTCCTTAAATCAGTTGTTAGTGCTCTTCCAGTATACAGTATGTCTTGTTTTAAAATTCCAGTTAAGCTTTGCAGGGAACTTCATTCTATAATGTCACAATTCTGGTGGGGAAGCAACTCAAAGGATAAGAAGATTCATTGGGTATCTTGGAAAAAGATGACAACATCTAAAGATAAAGGTGGACTAGGCTTCAAGGATCTCTCTGTTTTCAATGATGCCCTCTTTGCCAAGCAGCTCTGGAGACCGATCACCAAGCCAAACCTGCTGATGAGTAAGCTGCTAAAAAGTAAATACTTTCCCCAATCAACGGTAATGCAAGCTAAATTGAAAGCTAATGCCTCATGGCTATGGAAAAGTTGGTTAGGAGCTAGTTATTTGCTAAAGCAGGGATGCAGATTTCAGATTGGGAATGGTGAATCAGTAAGGATTTGGGAGGACAATTGGCTTCCACTGGAAACTTCAATGAGACCATTTTCAGGCAGAACAAGTCATACGACCCTATCGACTGTCAATCAACTCATGACAGAAGATGCGAGAAAATGGAATAGACAATTGATAAAGCAAACCTTCAATGGTCAAGAGGCTGACACTATCTTACAATTGCCAGTTAGTCATTTGAGGTCAAGAGATCAACTAGTTTGGCATTTCTCAAATCACGGAGCATATGAGGTTCAATCAGGGTACAAGCTAGGCCAAAAGATTCTAGAAGTAAGAGAGGGAAGGGCAAGCTCAAGCTCTAAGGAATTGGTAGAAGCTGCAACATGGAGGAAACTATGGAACATGAAGGTTAAAGGCAAACTCAAGATTTTCATCTGGAAATGCTTTCATAATGCATTACCAGTAAACAAAAATTTGATGAAAAGAGGTGGATTGTCTAATGGTTTGTGCTGCAGTTGTGGAGAGGAGGAGGAAAGTTTGGAACATATTTTCTTCTCTTGCCCAAAAGCTCAAGTTACTTGGAGGCTATCACCTGTTCAATGGGATAACATAACTGAACAGACCAGGGACTTTGCGAGTTGGTGGAATCAGATATGCAACATCAGATTGGCCTATCAGCTAGACAGTAGAATTGAACTTACTGTCTATCTACTCTGGCATATGTGGAAAGCAAGGAACGAGAGGACACTTAATCAGAAGATAGTCTCAGAATTGGATGTTACACTAAGAGCTCAGGAGGAGTGGAAAGAATATTCTGCAGCCCAGAATAGGATCCTAGAAAATAGGGTAAGGAGCAATTCCATTGAAGTACCCAGATCAGTATGGATTAACCCATCACCTGGATGGGTTAAAATCAAAGTGGCAGGCCAAAGAGTTTTGGAAAAGAATGTAACAACAGGAGGAATGATTGCATGGAACTCTGAGGGTCAAATTATTCATGCTAAATCAGTTGCTAGGGAGGGCCTTTGCTCACCAGTGGTAACTGAACTGGAATCATTACAAGATGCAATTTTGGAAGCACATCAAATAGGCTGGAAGAAAGTAGAAATTCAACTAGATGTTAAGACTTTGGTTTCATGTCTTCAGCAAGGAAAATCATCTTCTCTATTGTCTGTTACTATAGTCAAAGACATCTTGTTGTTAGCTAGCCTTTTCGATTGATTTAACTTCTCTTTTGTACACAAGAGCTGTAATGGTGCCACTTATTTGGTAGCAAAACAGGCAGCTAGTGATTGTTGTGCTAGGGTATGGAAGGGGCATATCCCTGAGTGGATATTAGAAGCAGCCCAAAAGGATTTGCAACCATTTGGTTGATTGTATCATGTTTTTTTTTGGAATGAGAATTATCGCTTATGATTAAAAAAAAAAAAAACAAGTCTTTGTAGCGTGTCCACTTTTTCAACTTCTCGTTTTCTTATTTTATAGGGTCCACAAATTAATTATATGTGTAGACTGTTTAAAAAAAAAAAACTTATTTGTACTGAAGTCCTTCAAAAAAGAAATTATACAATAACAATTGAAGACCCTAATTTATGCGATATCAATAATATTTATCTTATATAATTCTGTTTAACATTCAAAACAACATAATTTTATTAAAAGTAAGGACTAAATACATAAATATTACTAAAATTAGTTTACAATTATTATACCTTAATCAAAATATTAGTTAATTTTAATTTTAATTAAAACAAAATAAGACAATTATTATACCCTAATCAAAATATTAATTAACTTTAATTTTAATTAAGACAAAATAAGAAAAACAAAATTTTGAAAAGAAGAACTCATGTCAATTTTAGCTTTTTTCGTCTATGGACTATGGATCTTACGAAAATTGTGCACAATCTCCATTGGTCAACATATATATATAGTAATGAAGATATGTCAATGACTTTCTTCGATATTGGTCAAGAAATTCTTGCTGGGCTCCCACGAAGGGAAGGAGTAATCAGTGATGCGTATGCGTGCGTTCTAAAGCTATGTTCCGCAGATGAAAAAAATTTGGCAGTAATTCTAATTAATATAGAGCTTTGTAGCATATAATTTACCAATTTTAGTTTACCTGACTGATACTGGGTAGCAATATTTATGGGAAAATGAAATACAAAAAAATAAATAACTTCAAGTAAAATCATATATTTCATGAATTGTGTTAGGAAAAACGAATCTCCCATTCTATCAAATGACCCAAAAATAATATGAGGAAAAATAAATGGAATATAGTAAACACAAAAATTTACGTGATTTGATCAATAAAATCTATATCTATATCAAAGATGGAACCAAACTTCACTATCATGTGAAAATAATTCTACAAAGATGAAACACCAAATTTTAGAGAGTTTTCTAAAATAAAAGAATTGAAGAGAAAGTTGAAATTTGAGGATGATTTTAACAGCTTCTCCAATGCCTTCATTTTTACTTACGTGGTTTGATCAATAAAATCTATATCTATGTAAAAGATGGAACCAAATTTCACTATCATGTGAAAACAATTCTACAAAGATGAAACACCAAATTTTAGCGAGTTTTCTAAAATAAAGAATTGAAGATAAGGTTGAAAGTCCAATGCCTTCATTTTTAGGCAAAAATGAAAGAAAATTGCTATAACTTTGCACATCGGTCTATATTCCCCTTTGCTAATGAAATTTGACTTGCTCGTGTAAATCTCCAAAAATTGCAAGTGAAGAAATATTATCAGGGGTGTAGGCCATCATTAAAAATCTCTACTCTGTTCAGAAACGCGAAAAATAGTGACTTGGTCAATCAACTTCGACAAGGTCCAACAGGATAAATTAGAGGTGTATTCGAGATCGAACCTAAACTTGTTATTCAAACCAAAAAAACGTAGATTATAGCTCACGAAAAATGATAATTTATTTTTTTTAAAAAATTACATTTCTATTTTTCAACACCATTCAATAAATATCACATTACCACTATAGATTGGTGCAAAAAAAGACATGAAAACAGTCCAAAATAGCCTGTTTTTGAGTTTTGCCATTTTCAACTAAAAAAACGTGATATATAGCGCACGAAAAATGATGATTTTTAAAAAATTTACATTTACATTTATTTTAACTCTATTCACTAGATAGCATATTACTAATATATATGGGTGGAAAAAATGACATGAAAATGTTCACAATTGCCAATTTTTTAGTCATGTCATTTTTAGCCAAAAAATTGATGGTTATATCTCAGGAAAAAATGATGATTTTTTCAAAAAAATTACATTTCTAAAGTGTTGATATGGGCATATGGATTTATATGAGCATATCAGAATTGGGTTCTTTTAAACATTAATGCAATCAATAATTTAAATCTAATGAGGATTCTCTTAGGTTAATTATTGGTTAGAAATTAATTAATAACGATTCTTTTAATTACTAATAATTAAGAAGGAATAAGGTTATGCCAGTGAGTTCCGGTAACTATAACCCATTGATTTAATTAAACAGTTACATTATTGTATCAATGATCAAGAATACTATTAATGTTAATTTAATACTTTAACCGGAATTTATTTTATTTAATTCTTTGAATTTTGTTATTTGAAAACTAATTCTCAAACATTTGATTGGTGACAATTTGTGTGAAGGAAAAGAGAAACTACCGTTATCTTGGGAGACGACCTTACTCATCATTATACGAGAAGTTTTTCTAGTTAAAATAATTGCCTTGATAAGGTTAGTGGACAATCAATATCTCATTCCTTAGCTATTGGAATTTGGATTAACTTCAACCATCACTCTTATCAACTCAAGGTTATCTTTTCTAGTCTTTATTCCTTTATCTATTTTAGGTATGTTTATCTTTTATGGCATTAAATTTTAATTTAATATTTTTATTTTTAGTAATGACTAGTAGCTAATTATTTAATTTCCGTTAAAGTGTTGATAAACATTAATATCTTGTGAGATCAAATTACACTAAAATACTGTATTAATTAAGTTTCTATTTGTGTTCTGTGATAAAATGAATTAAGGCTATTCTATGGTAATTAAATAGTGTACAATGTTTAATTAAACATAAGATAATCTAATACCAATTAAAAGGGTGGATCCGTAATTGTCCATTTACTTTTAATTAGTGGTAAAACTGTCATTCATCGACAGTGGGCATAAAGGGTTGATATGGGCATATCAGAATTGGGTTCCTTTAAACATTAATGCAATCAATAATTTAAATATAATGAGGATTCTCTTAGGTTAATTATTGGTTATGAAGTAATTAATAATGATTCTTTTAATTACTAATAATTAAGAAGGAATTATGTTAGTGGGTTCCGATAACTATAACCAATTGATTTAATTAAACAGTTACATTATTACATCAATGATGAAGAATAATATTAATGTTAATTCAATATTTTAACCGGAATTTATTTTATTTCATTCTTTGAATTTTGTTATTTGAAACCTAATTCTCAAACATTTGATTGGTGACAATTTGTGTGAAATAAAAGAGAAACTACCATTCCCTTATGAGACGACTTTTCTCATCATTATACTAGAATTTATTCTAGTTAAAGAGTAGGTTAATTATTTTGGTTGCAAACGGCACGGCCAAAACTCCTATAACTAAATCACATAAAAACGAGTCCAATCGGAGACTTGTCCTTATCGTGTTCCAGTTTTTACTAAAACTCCTTTTTTTAAATGGTCAAAATCTGAGTTTGGCCGGTCAACCCTGTCATTTTCTTTATTTTTAAACACAAAAATTTATATAAAATAGATTAATATGTAAAACGGGATTCAAATATAAAACTAATAGTTAATGACAAGTTCACAGTCGCATATTTATAAACTTATGCCTTTTAAAAAAACTTTTATAATAAAAAATGCTACTTTTTTTTTTCTTAATCACGAATACTCAGTCATGGGTCAAGGATGTTAACCCCAAAATTTACGAATGAAATAGATAAAAGTTATAGAGGAGAACATATACCAACCTCAGGGTACAATGAAATGAAATCAACAATCATTACAATGTATAAGATCCACCCATCTAAGTTAATAGACCCACTTAATAATATTACTTAATATTGATACTTTTATGATTAAAAATGTTACTTTTATGATGAAAATTATTGCTTTTAGATTGAAAAATAATATATAAAAATTGATACTTGTTAAAAGTTTTCATTGTTTAAATATTAAATTGATATTTTTGGAATAAAAAGTAATACGCAAAAATTGATACTTGTTGAAGAGTGATAATTGTGAACCAAAACGTGATACATAAAAATTGATAATTGTTTAAATTCTTTATTATACAAATAATATGAGTGATACAGATCTTGTTCGACTCTTCATAAAACTTGATGCGATAATTGCATAAACAAATTTAGAGGACCTTTTCGATAATCAATAAGACGTAAAAGTAACAATATACCTCAATAAACTATCAAGTACCTCGAACAGTCTCTTGTTGAGTTGTGGAGTCTAAGACGTGTAAAGACCTTACGCTGAGTATTCCGCGAAAATTTTTATGTGTAAGGGTCTTTTGTTGTCGGGGGTATTTTGGTGTTTTTATCCTCTTTTTCGTAGCCCTATTTTTTGAGTATATAAAGATACATGTAGGGTTATGAATGAACTAAGACGAGTGACTGAGAGGCAGACATACCATTTTTGTAACACAATTTATCATAGTGAAATCTGGAAGCGGCAAGTGGACGTAGATCTCACATTGAGAGTGAACCACTATAAATCTGTGTGTTCTTTTATTTTCGCATCTTTAATCGTTTTCTACAAGTTGGATTAGAGCGTCTAATCCTAACATCTCTTAACCCTTTTTTTGTAGATTCAATCACCCAAGAATTGCAACCCTAACACTTTGAGCCCTGAAACTCGGAGTGAGGAACCAAGTTGCAACAAATAGCTACAAAATTGTTTGGTTCATTATTCTGGCAGAATATATAATTAACTAATGCATACATAATTGTTTTACCTTAAAAATACTACGTTTTTGTTTATTCGATGAGATTTATTTATTTTAAAAAAAAGAATAAAAGGTGCCATTTGAAACTTGAAATTGGCATCATCTCCTTGTATATGGTAGTTTTCTATAGCTTTAAAAGTCATGTTAAATAATTACATCAATATTTCTGTTCAAAGTCAAAAGCTTTACTTGACTTGTAAAACTCAATTATCTTTGCATCAACCTTTTGAATGGTAGTTTTCTGTAGTACTAGTACTATAGCAATGGGGTCATTTTCAATTTTCAATTACGTGGAATTTTTCTCTCAGAACATTAATTGCTTGATTACAAAGTCTTTGTTGCGTGTCCACTTTCTCAAGTTCTCGTTTTCTTATTTTATAGGGTCCACAAATTAATTATATGTGTAGATGATGGGAGCAAATTGTGTGTGAATAAAATGCGATCGGGGTTGCTATTTACACCTACTCAAAAATCAAGTTAAACAACCCTTAAAAGGTGTTAGTATAGCAAGTTCGTTCCCACGAGGAAAGGATTGTGTTGAAATTCTAAAGAAAATATTTTTGTGTTTTTATAATTATCAAACTAAAACTAAGAAAATAAATAATAAGAACTAAAACTGAAATGGTGATTTAATTAAAACTCCAATTTAAGCAAGTGTACTCCCGAGATTATATTTTAGGGTTACATAAAAAGCACATACATGCATCCTATCTATGGTCATGCAAAACAAGAGTAAATACTATAACTCACGCCCTCCTATTAGGCTAAAGGCAAGGAATGATTGAAGCACTTACCTAATTAGATATTAACTAATTCATTAAACCCTCCTATTAGGCTAAAGGTAAGGTTTACTTCCTTAATTAACCCGGAATCTAATGCAACTACCCAACTCAACCAAACCCTCAAGTTCAACCGCTCCATTAACGCCCGAACCAGTCACGCTAATGCTAAACTAATCCCCATAACTCCTCCTATTAGGCTAAAGGTAGGAATTAAGGAAAATCAATCTATCAGATTCACAACCAACCCACAATAGATCCCAAACAACCCACTCTAATCCTCCTATCAGTCTAAAGGTAAGATCACAGCAAGTAATCTCTAAGTAATTTACTGCACTTTAATTAAGAAAATATTCATCATACATAATTAAGGCCTTAAATCATGCATAATTATGAAGAACACAGCAAAACTTATGCTACAAAGACCATAAGATAGAACTTAGCATGTAAATTAAGCATACAAACCCATATTCATAATATCAGGAGCACAATTAATCTAGCCGAGCATGGCTAAATCTAACATCATCATAATAATATCAATTAAGCACAATATTGAAAACATTAATTAAAAAGAAAGAAAACACCTTGAATTGTAAATCCTTTGAAGAATTCTTCGTCTCTAAATAAATGTAATCAGTACTCAACGATGTTCCCAATTCGTACAGCTTCAATTCTCTGTAAATAGCTAAAAGAATGAAACCCTAGCTATTACAAAGAAGTAAAACCTTTGCTTAATCTCTCACAAAGTTGTCACACCTTTTAAATCTGTAAACCCTAGCTCTATATATAGTAATTCTATGAAAGTATTTGCAAAGAAGTCCTTCACGAAAACCTTGTCAGAAAAGAAACTCAAAGTGGGCCAAAATCGCAAATTTTCAAATTTAAGTCGCGATCCCGACGTTTTCCCGACGTTTCCCGACGTCGCGATGTGCACCCACGTCGCGACGTGGGAGGGATCCCTACGTCGCGATGTAACTCTCTGCCAATTTCCAAAATTCTTCCAAAAAATCCAATTTAATTCTTTTTACCGACGTCGCGACGTGGAGGGTCTCACGTCGCGATGTCCGGCTTCTGTTCCATATTTCGCTATAATCCCGGCCGAATTTGGAAAAACCCAAAACATGAAAATTGTAGGTCTATCTCTTAGCTTTCCAATGGCACTTGAATCACCCGATTTGGATATAAATAGAGAGAGATATGATCAAAATACTAAACCCTGGCAAATTTCTTCTGCATTTGTTCTTCATCGCTTTTCCACGTGTTTTGCTATATTAACCCTTCTTGGAGTCTCGAGCCTCCATGGTATCAACTTGGAACTTATTTGCCACTCTATCCAAGGTGTAAATATGTAGGATAGATCATAAACAATTAGAATTAACACCTTAAATATCCTGTGAAACACGGGACCAGCTTCTTGATCTTTATCAATCTTTTCCTCTCATTTTGGACCTGATTCGACTTTCGTATGATTTTTCCCTTCGAAGTATACACCATGGTCGACAAACCTACACGTAAAACACTAAAACGAATCAAAAAGAACAAGAACGACAAAAGAATCAAGTATAAAACAATAAATAAAAGGTGAATAAATTCACCTCATCAGTAGACTGTTTAAAAAAAAACTTATTTGTACTGGAAGTCCTTCAAAAAAGAAATTATACAATAAAATTTGAAGACCTTAATTTCTATTATCAATATTTATTTATTGTATCTTATTGTGTCTAACATTTAAAATAATATAGATTTATTAAAATAGAGACTAAATGCATAAATATTACTAAAATTAATTTACAATTATTATACTCTAACCAAAATATTAGTTAACTCTATAATGTAATTTTAATTAAAACAAAATAAAACAAACAAAATTTTGGACAAAACAACCGTATAAATTTGTGCTTGTTTTGTCTATGGATCTTACGAAAATGGTGCACAATCTCCTATGGACACTTTGAAGATATGAACTCCTTAACTGGATGGTCATTGGTCAACATATATAGTAATGAAGATATGTCAATTACTTTCTTCGATATTGGTCCCACGTAGGGAAGGAATAATGCGTATGCGTGCGTTCTAAAGCTATGTTCCGCAGATAAAAAAAATTTGGCAGTAATTCTAATTAATATAGAGCTTTGTAGCAAATAATATACCAAGTTTAGTTTACCTTGCTGATGCTGGGTGGCAATATTTATAGGAAAATGAAATACAAAAAAATAAATAACTTCAAGTAAAATCATATATTTCATGAATTGTGTTAGGAAAAACGAATCTCTCATTGTATCTAATCACCCAAAAATAGTATGAGAAATAGTAAACACAAAATTTACGTGGTTTGACCAATAAAATCTATATCTATGTCAAACACGTAACCAAACTTCACTATCATGTGAAAACAATTCTACAAAGATGAAACACCAAATTTTAGAGAGTTTTCTAAAATAAAAGAATTGAAGAGAAGGTTGAAAGTTGAGGATGATTTTAGCAGCTTCTCCAATGCCTTCATTTTTAGTCAAAAATGAAAGAAAATTACTATAACTCTGCACATCGGTCTCCATTCCCCTTCGCTAATGAAATTTGACTTGCTCGTGTAAATCCCAAAAAATTGCAAGTGAAGAAATATTATCAGGGGTGTAGGCCATCATTAAAAATCTCTACTTTGGTCATAAACGCGAAAAATAGTAACTTGGTCAATCAATTTTGACAAGGTCCAACAGGATAAATCAGAGGTGTACTCGAGCCGATTCGATCTCGAATATACCTCTAAACTTGTTATTCAAACCAAAAACACGTAGATTATACCTCACGAAAAATGATAATTTTTTTATTAAAAAATTACATTTCTATTTTTTAATACCATTCAATAAATATCACATTACCACTACAGGTTTATTTTTTAATACCATTCAATAAATATCACATTACCACTACAGGTTGCTGCAAAAAAAAAAAGACATTAAAAAAGTTAACAATAGCCTGTTTTTGAGTTTTGCCATTTTCAACTAAAAAAACGTGACATATAGCACACGAAAAATGATGATTTTTTAAAAAATTTACATTTATATTTTTTTTAACTCTATTCACTAGATAGCATATTACCAATATATATGGGTGGAAAAAATGATATGAAAATATTCACAATAGCCAATTTTTTAGTCCTGCCGTTTTTAGCCAAAAATTGACAGTTATATCCCAAGAAAAATGATGATTTTTTTCAAAAAAATTACATTTCTAATTTTTTAACATCGTTCACTAGATAACACATTACCAATATATGTGGGTACAAAAAATGACATGAAAAGAGTGTAAAATAGCCAATTTTTTAGTCTTACCATTTTTAGCAAAAAATATATCGATTATATAGCCCACGAAAAATAATAATTTTTCAACAAATTTACATTTTTAATTTTTTACTCGATTCACTAAATAGAAAATTACCAATATAGGTAGGTGCAAAAAATGAAATGAAAATAGTCCACAATAGGCAGTTTCTGAGTCTTGCTGTTTTAACCCAACAATGTGTTTTACAGCCAATAAAAATGACGACTTTCAAAAAATTTACATTCCATTATTTTAACATTGTTCAACAGATAGATTATTTCCAATATAGGTGGCTGCAGAAAATGACAATAAAACAGTCCATTATAGTCCATTATAGTCAGTTTCTTTGACAAAATAAAAAACGTGGGTTAAAACCAAAACAAAAATGAAGATTTTTAAAAAAATTATATTTCTATTTTATTATCACCGTTCACTATATGCATATTTATATATAGTTGGGTGCAAAAAATGACATGAAAACAATTCACAATAGCTGAATCTTGTCATTTTTAGCCAAAACGGCCAATTGTTTAGACTTGCCGTTTGAAGCCAAAAAATAAGTGCTATACCTCACGAAAAATAATTATTTTTAAAAATTTTTACATTTTCCATTTATTTAACATCGTTCAATAGATATTAAATTACTAATATAGGTTAGGGCAAAAATGAAGGAAAAATAGTCCACAATAGCTAGTTTTTCAGTGTTGCTATTTTTAACTAAAAAAACGTGGACTATAGTCAACGAAACATTATAATTTTTTAAAAAATTATCATTTTTATTTTTTTAACACTAATCATTAGATAGCACATTATCGATATATGTGGGTTAAAAAATGACAAGAAAAATGTCCACAGTAGCAAATTTTTTAGTATTGTCGTTTTCAACCCAAAAATGTGGGTTATATCCCACAAAAATTGACATGAAAATAATACACAATAGCCAGTTTTTAAGTTCTTTTATTTCAGGTAAAAAAACGTGGATTATATAGCCAACAGAAAATGATAATTTTTAAAAAAATTTACATTTTTATTTTTTTAACACCGTTAAATAGATAGCACATTACCAATATAGCTTGGTGTAAAAAATGACATAAGAATAGTATACAGTATTCAGCATTGTAGTCTTGCCGTTTTTAGCCAAAATGACCGAGTTCTTTATGCTTGTCGTTTTTAGCAACAAAGAAAAAGTAGGTTATATTTCACGAAAAATAATTATACTTTTTCAAGAAATTTACCTTTCTAGTTATTTAACACTGTTCAACAGATAGCATATTACTAACATAGGTTGGTACAAAAAAATGATATTCAAACAGTCCACAATAGCAAATTTTTGAATCTTGCTACTTTCAACCAAAGAAAACTTGGGTTATAATCCACAAAAAATAATGATTTTTCAAAAACATTATATTTTCTTTTTTTAATACCGTTCACTAGATAACATATTACCAATATACGTGAGTGAGAAAAAAGACATAAAAATAGTCCACAATAGACAGTTTTTGAATCTTACCATTTTGAACTAAAACACGTTGATTATTGCCCACAAAAAATGATAATTTTTTAAAAATTTATATATTTCTATTTCTTAACACCGTTCACTAGATATCACATTACCAATATAAGTAGGTGCAAAAAATAATATGAAAAAAGTCCACAGTAGCCACTTTTTTCTTGTTATTTTCAACCAAAAAAACGCCTATTATAGCGCGCGAAAAATGATGATTTAAAAAAAATACATTTTTTTAACTTAGTTCAATAGATAGCACATTACCAATATATATGGGTACAAAAAATAACATGAACATAATTTGCAATAGCCAGTTTTTGAGTCTTGCCCTTTTCACCCAAAAAACATGAGTTATTGCTCTTGAAAATTGTTGATTTTTCAAAAAATTCACATTTTCATTTTTTAACACCATTCACTACATTGCACATTAATAATATAGATGGGTGCAAAAAATGATGTGAATACAGTCCATAATAGCCAATTTTTGAATCTTACTGTTGTCACCCCAAAAATGTGGGTTATAGCAAATGATAAATCATAATTTTTAAATAAATTTACATTTGCCTTTTTTAAACAATGATCATTAGATATCACATTATCAATATAGGTGGGCGCGAAAAATGACACAAAAACAGTTCACAATAGTCAATTTTTGAATCTTACTATTTCCAGCAAAAAAAATGTAAGTTCTATTAGACGAAAAATGATGATTTTTTAAAAAATTTACATTTTTATTTTTTGATACTATTCACTAGATATCACATTATCAATGTAGGTAGGGTACAAAAAATGACCTACAAATAGTCTACAATAGCAAGTTTTTAAGTTCTTCCATTTCACCCAAAAAAACGTAGATTATAACATATGAAAAATGATAATTTTTTTAAAAAAATTACATTCCCATTTTTCAACCTCATTCGTTAGATAGCATATTACTAATATATGTGAGTGCAAAAAAATTATATGAAAAAAGTTCATAATAACAAGTTTTTTGTCTTGCCATTTTCAACCAAAAAACGTTTGCTATAACTAATGAAAAACAAAAAAAAATAATGATTTTTTTTTAAAAAAAATCATTTTTATTTTTTGATTCTATTTACTAGATAACGAATTACCAATATAGTGAATGCAAAAAATGACATTAGAATAGTCCACAATAGCCAATTTTTTACTCTTACTGTCTTCACCTAAAAAACATGGGTTATAACAACCGAAAAATGGTGATTTTTTTTTAAAAAAAATTATATTTTCATTTTTTTAATACTATTCACTAGATAGAACATTAGCAATATAGGTAGGTGCAAAAAATAATAGTATAATAGTCTACTGTAGTTAGTTTTTTGGGCAAAAAAATGTGGGTTATAAACCACAAAAAATGATAATTAAAAAAAACATTTATACTTTACTATCTCCGTTCACTAGATAGAACATCTTCAATATAGGTTGGTGCAAAAATTGATATGAAAATAGTTCAGAATATCCAGTTGTTTGAGTCTTGCCATATTCATCCAAAAAAATGTAGGTTATAGCAAACACAAAATGATGATTTAAAAAAAAACATTTTTATTTTGTTGAATAATATTCACTAGATATCACATTATCAATATAGGTGGGTGCAAAAATTGACATAAAAATAGTCCACAATATTCAATTTTTGAGTATCGCCGTTTTTAGAAAAAAACGTGGGTTATAGCACACGAAAAATAATGATTTTTAAATAAATCTACATTTGCATTTTTTAAAAAGCGTTTACTAGATAACACATTACCAATATAAGTGGATGCAAAAAAAGACATAAAAACAGTCAATAATAGCCAATTTTTGAATCTTGCCATTTTTAGCCAAAATATAGTTTATAGCAGATGCAAAATGATAATTTTTCAAAAAAAATTATATTTTAGTTTTTTTACATCGTTTAGTAGATTGACATTACCAATATAGATGGATACAAAAATTGACATGAAAATAGTCCACAATAGCAAGTTTTTAACTTCTTCAATTTCACCCAAAAAAATGTGATTTATAGCCACGAAAAATAATAATTTTGTAAAAAAATTATTTTTTGATTTTTTTTAACACCGTTCACGAGATATCACATTACCAATATAGGTGGATGCAAAAATTGACATAAAAATAGTCCATAATAGCCAGTTTTAGTCTTGTCATTTTCAGCCAAAAAACGTGGGTTATAACAAATGAAAAATGATAATTTTTAAATAAATTTACATTTGCCTTTTTTAAATAGCATTACTAGATAGTATATTACTAACATAAGTGGATGCAAAAAATGACATAAAAACATTCCACAATAGCCAATTTTTTAGTGTGGCCGTTTTCAGCCAAAAAAATGTCGGTTATATAACTTATATTTCTAACTTATAAGGTGTTTTCACACTCTTTACAATATTTTAATTTTGGAGCAAAGTGCCAATTTGGTCACCAAACTATACCAAACTAGTACTTTTAATCATGGAACTATTTTTTCAGCCGAAAAGGTCATTTAAGTAAATTTTTTGGCGAAAAAAGTCCTTCCGTCCATTTTAATCGTTAAACCTATGACGAAAATAAATTTGAAAGACAAAAGTATCAATTCACTCTTTCAGAGGTTAAAACTATATTGCATCTTCTTCTCCAACGTAGCAAGTGTAAGGAAATCAACATAGTAATAACGCAGCGGAAAATATAACAATTATATTATAATTGATTTCCACAGAATCTTTATTGACAATCTATATATAATATACCTCGTGAGGAGGTAGCAAAACCTTTGAGCGAGATTCAATCGATCAATCAGCCGCACAAGTGTCCGGCCTCTAACGGTAATCCACACGAACTACTTTCGGGATCCTTGAAGGATTGATTCCAATGCCAGGTTAATAAGCTAGATCCTTCCAAACAACACTTAAGAGATCTAATAAGAAAACTGATTTTCTTATTTACGTGATTTCTTATGGAGAGAGTTGTGTTGTTTTGACCTAACATTAAGCATCTATATATAATAATACAGCCTTCCAAAAAAGGTTGTCTTGTCAAACAAGAAACGAATTATTACCAAACTCTATTCACTTTCCAAAAGTGAATAAGAGTACAATAGATACCATAATTATCATATAATTATTTAAATCATTTTAACCCAAGAAGTAATTCTATTGTGTGTGACCCTTTAGGTTCCTAATCACTTGGCAATAAATATAAATAATAATCTTATAATTAAATTGGCTTTTGTACAAAACCAACAAACTCCCACTTGGACTAAAGACAATTTAGTCACTGAGCTTCTAAGATAGGATAAATTAAACAACTTTAATTTATCATTAATTCAACAATTAATTCATTTATATTCATAGATCACGAGCGGCCTCTAGCAAAGACATCATGACCACCTAAGAGTTAAGAAAAGTCAATTGATCGACTTCACCTATCCATGAACCAGGTACCATGTAATTATCATCCTTTCACCATCCTATATTCCAATTAGTACAAGAGTAAAGTATAAGTGCCAACTCTTTATTGTACTAATAATCTTTCTTTCATGTACCGAAACTCAACTCCTTGTAAATAAATTTAGAACCTTTCCAAATTTAATTACTCATTTACGCGTAATTTGAGTTGAACTTCAACAAGTGGCGCCAGAAAGGAATATACTCTCCCACTATTAGGAGTGGTGAATTCTATATCGATCATAAACTATCAATCCGTACTTCTTGTCATATCCAACGTCTACCGCTCACAAAACCATTTACGGTAATGGACAAATAGAGTCAAAATATAACATCCACACTAAAGATACTCTTATGATCTCAAGTCAAAGGATCGCTTACACTACTGTCACGTAGAGATTATACCATTGGCACTCAAATAGTTAACGATATGGAAATCTCTAAGCGGATCATTCCAGTGAACACATACTCCAATGATTCACCCATATATCACCATATATACTAGTCTATCCGCATTAACAACGTCCTTGTTATTGTTAATACTATGACTAGGGAAATTAAAGAATAATAAATATTATTCTAAGGACTTTTATCATAACATATATATAAGTACAAATATATTTGAAAATGATAAAACTGCCATATTATTATTGCATAAGTATAAAACTATTACAAAACCAAAAAGGTTGTAAAAAGAAATACATAGTCAATTTCCATTATAACTAAAACCAATCATTCATGTATATCAAACCGAATGAACTAACATGACCATCATGTATCTTTTGGGATAATGGCTTAGTTAATGGATCATCTATGTTATCATCTGTATGAACTTTGTCTATCTTCACATCACCTCTACCAATGATTTCTCGAATCAAATGATAGCGCCTTAAGACATGTTTGGATCGTTGATGAGACCTTGGTTCCTTTGCTTGTGCAATAGCTCCATTGTTATCACAATACAAAGGTATTGGATCAACCATAGAAGGAACCACTTCCAGTTCATTAATGAACTTTCGAATCCAAACAGCCTCTTTAGCAGCTTCTGAAGCAGCTATGTATTCAGCCTCCGTTGTAGAATCAGCGATTGTGGCCTGTTTAGAACTTTTCCAACTAACAGCACCTCCATTTAGAGTAAATATATACCCAGATTGAGACTTGCAATCATCTTTATCAGATTGAAAGCTAGCATCAGCAAATCCACAAACATTAAGCTCAGCCCCTCCATAGACCAAGAATAAATCCTTAGTTCTTCTCAAGTATTTGAGGATATTCTTGACTGCAGTCCAGTGACCATCACCAGGATTGGCTTGATATCTGCTCGTAACACTTAGAGCATAGGAGACATCTGGTCTTGTACACAACATAGCATACATAATTGATCCAACTGCCGAAGCATAAGGAATAATTTGCATACTTTGTTTTTCATCATCAGTCTTTGGACACATGTCCTTAGAAAGGTAAACCCCATGTGACATAGGAATATAACCCTTTTTAGACTGACTCATGCTAAATCTGTTTAGCATTTTGTCAATATATGTTGACTGTGTAAGACCAAGCAACTTGTTAGATCTATCTCTATAAATCTTTATTCCCAATATGTAAGTTGCTTCTCCCAAATCTTTCATTGAGAAGTTTTTGGACAACCATCCTTTAACTGATTGAAGGGTAGGTATGTCATTTCCTGTTATTAATATGTCATCCACATATAATATGAGAAAAACCACAATACTGCCATTAATCTTTTTGTATACACAAGGTTCATCTTCGTTTTGAATAAAATCAAACTTTTTGATTGTTTCATTAAAACGAATATTCCAACTCCTTGAAGCTTGCTTAAGTCCATAAATGGATCTTTGTAACTTACATACTTGATTTGGATTTTCAGACTTAAAACCCTCGGGTTGTATCATATACACCTCTTCTTGCAAATTTCCATTAAGAAAAGCTGTCTTAACATCCATTTGCCAGATTTCATAATCATAGTATGCAGCTATGGCAAGTAAAATCCTAATAGATTTCAGCATTGCAACTGGTGAAAAGGTTTCTTCATAGTCAATACCATGTTCTTGTGTGTAACCTTTTGCAACCAATCGTGCTTTATAGGTAACAACATTACCATCCATGCCTGTCTTCTTTTTGAAGACCCATTTACACCCTATAGGTTTTACCCCTTCAGGTGGATTGACTAAGGTCCATACCTTATTGTCATACATGGAATCCATTTCAGATTTCATGGCTTAAAGCCACTTCTCAGAGTCCTTATCAGATAAGGCTGCTATGTAGCTAGTAGGTTCATCATTCTCAATAATGAATATATCATCATACCTCTTAGGTGGATGACGTATCCTACTTGATCTACGTTCCATTTGTGCATCTTGAGCTTCAGTTACTACCATATTTTCATGAGGTATAAGCTCTTGTTCCATCTCTTCTGCATTGTTAGATTGTGGTTCTAGAACTTCATCAAGTTCGATCTTGCTCCCACTTGCCTTTTCTAGAATAAACTCTTTTTCTAAAAATATGGCATGTCTTGAGACAAATATTTTTTGCTCAATGGGATTATAAAAATAATATCCAAAACTATCTTTTGGATATCCCACAAAATAACATTTATCGGATTTTGCTTCAAGCTTATCAGATTCTACCTTTTTAACAAATGCATGGCATCCCCAAATTTTCACATGTTTAAAATTTGGGTTTTTCCCATACCATATCTTATATGGAGTAGAATCTATAGCTTTAGATGGAACATGATTTAAAAGATATGAGGCAGCATTAAGGGCATATCCCCAAAACGATTTTGGGAGAGTTGCATGGCTCATCATGGATCGAACCATATCCAATAAAGTTCGATTTCTTCTTTCTGATACACCATTTAGTTGTGGTGTATATGGAGGAGTCCATTGAGAAAGAATTCCATTTTGCTTAAGATAATTTTGAAATTCTTGGCTTAAATATTCTCCACCTCGATCAGATCGAAGTATTTTAATACTTTTACCAAGTTGTTTTTCAACTTCACTTTTATATTCTTTGAACTTTTCAAATACTTCAGATTTATACTTCATTAAGTATACATGACCATATCTAGAATGATCATCAGTAAAAGTGAGAAAATATGAAAAACCACCTCTAGCTTGAATTGACATTGGTCCACATACATCAGTATGTATGAGACTTAGTAATTCAGTAGATTTTTCACTTTTTCCTTTAAAAGGTGATTTGGTCATTTTTCCATATAAACAAGATTCACATGTATCAAAAGATTCATAATCAAATGATCCCAAATATCCATATTTATGTAATTTGGTTATGCGTTTCTGATTTATATGACCAAGTCTACAATGCCAAAGATATGAGTTTTCAAAATTATCAATTTTTGGTCTTTTTGTGTTTATGTTGAAAATTGGATTATCCATATCAAGAATATAAAGACCATTATGTAAATAACCAACACCACAAAAAATATCATCACGATAAAAAGAATAACATTTATTCTTTTGCATAATGGTAAATCCATCCATGTCCAAACACGAAATAGAAATAATATTTCTTGTAAGTACCGGTACATAATAGCAATTCTTTAATTCTAAGATAAATCCACTAGGCAAAGAAAGATTATAAGTCCCTACAGCTAATGCAGCAACTCTTGCTCCATTTCCCACTCGTAGGTCCACCTCTCCTTTAGCCAAATTTCTACTTTTCTTTAGTTCCTGCATATTTATACAAATATGAGAACCCGATCCAGTATCTAATACCCAAGAATCTGATTTGAAAGTAGAAAGATTAATTTCAATCATAAACATACCTGAAGTAGAAGCTTCACCAAGCTTATTCTGCTTCAAGGTATCCAAATAAGCCTTGCAATTTCTCTTCCAGTGTCCAACTTGACCACAATGGAAGCAAGTGCCCTTTGGCTTTTTGTCCTTGTTGTTTTTCTGTACTGGTTTGGGTGCCTTTTTATTGATCTTCTTAAGATCAGGCTTAAACTTCCTTTTCTTGGAAGACTCAACCACCAATACAGACCCTTTTTCCTTCTTGATTGAATCCTCAGCTGTCTTAAGCATACCCATCAATTCCGGCAATGAAGTGACCTCTACTTTGTTCATGTTATAATTTATAACAAAGTTTGAAAAACTTGGAGGTAGGGACTGTAATATCAAGTCAACACTTAACTGATATTCCAGTTTAAATCCCAATTTGTCAAGCTTTTCAACGAGACCAATCATCTTCAGCACATGAGATGCAACTGAAGATCCTTCCGCCATCTTGGCTTGAAAGAGCTCTTGAGAGATATCATATCTTTCATTCCTAGCTCTCTTATCATATAAGGCCTTCAAGTGATTAAGCATTGTATAAGCATTCATATCCTCATGTTGCTTTTGCAACTCAGGACTCATGGATGCTAGCATAAGACAACATACATTTTCAGAATCATCTTTATGTTTCTTGTATGTATCTTTGGTTGCTTGATCACTTTGATCATCAGGTTCAACAAGAGTAGTCATCTCAAGAACATAAGCCAACTTCTCATGCCTAAGAACAATTCTCAGGTTTTGGACCCAATTCATGAAATTTGGTCCAGTGAGCTTATTGTCAAACAATATGTTTCGCAGATTCGCATTGTTAGTAGCCATTTTCTACAACAGAAAAATAAAGATAGAATAAGATTTCATATTCATGCAATAAACAAAACCAAAATAAATCATATATGGTCTTAAAATTTTTGGTTTTGCTCCCACTATTTTATTCAAATCAATATCCCTTAAATTGATTCGAGAATTTTTCACAAAAATTCCTAGTGGCTAAGATCTTATTTTAATTATTTTTAACCTTGAGGTAACTCAACAAGTTAAAATTAATCTCAACAAGTAGGCAACAATTGCCAATTACAACAAATTGTAACTCTTATCTTAATTATTTTTAACCTTGAGGTAACTCAACAAGTTAAAAATAATCTCAACAAGTAGGTAATAATTACCAATTACAACAAATTGTAACTCTTAGATAGTTAGGCCATCAACTCTTGATACACATATCTCATATGTCCCCTAACTCTTTGCCTCAAAAACATTTTGACCTTGAGGTAACTCAACAAATCAAAAGTCTTTGTTAAATCAAACCCATTATTCAGAGATCTTATCTCATAGCATAAACATATTTAAAGTAAAACAACCTTGAGGTAACTCAACAAGTTGCTCGAATAAAAATTGTTTAAACTATAATAATGGAAGGCAACTAATTATGATTTAATATTTAATTAAGGGATTAATTTATGGTCTCATCATACATACATATCTTATGTGAAAATTATTTGATCAATTGAACATACAATATGCAATTAAATAAATATATTATTTTATCAAATACAAATCACATTTGACATGTTATTCAAATAATCACATTAAATGAACATTTAATGTATTTATATCAAATATAAATCACATATGACACATGTTATTCAAATAATCATATTAAATAAATATATAGTAAATTTATATCAAATATAAATTACATGTCATATTATTCAAATAATCACATTAAATGAATATATAATTTTTTTTTTCTCTGTCATGAATCTATATGTATATTATTTCTAATTATATTAGAAATCATTTAATAGAATTTTTGAAACTTTTATGGGTCATATTATAGTTTTCAAAACTATAGGGCCAACTGATCAGAAAAGAAAAAAAAATCTGGGGTCAATTTCAAAATATGAAAACATTTTTCATATTGTCCCAGCAGGTAGCTTCAAAAACCACGCTTTCTGTAAGCCCTCTTTTTTTTTTTTTTTTAAATAAATTTGATGATGACGTCATCTGACGTCATCATCTTCTCCAGCGAACCTGAATCATAAAAAAAAAATTTGCTTCTGTTTTTTTTTTTTTTTTTTTCTTTCTTATCAGTTTTCTGATCAGTTTTCACCGCGATTTGTTACAAGGCCTCTAGCAAGATCATATCTTGCCTTGCTCCGGTGAGAACCATGAAACCGAGCTTCGGAAGAACTTGGCCAACGCAGCTTCGATCTGGACAAGATTTGGCCAGATTTGTTGTTCTCGTTGCCAGCTTCGCGACCCTACCTGCGACAATTCGCTGGCAGAATTTATCTCCAAACGTTACCAAAACACTTCTGGCCGGCGGCTGGAAAATTTTTTGGCCATGAAACGTTTTCCGACAAAAATCCTCCTTTTTTTTTTTTTTTTTTGAAAATTTCAAAATAGTTTTGAATAAAAACAAAATCACATATTTGACCCATATAATATTTAAAACGAATTTTAAATAAATATGTCTCAAATTCATCAATTAAATCCAATATACATACATAACAATTTATCATTCATGACATGGCATATGATATATAGATAAATCAAATTAGGCTCTGATACCACTGTAAGGAAATCAACATAGTAATAACGCAGCGGAAAATATAACAATTATATTATAATTGATTTCCACAGAATCTTTATTGACAATCTATATATAATATACCTCGTGAGGAGGTAGCAAAACCTTTGAGCGAGATTCAATCGATCAATCAGCCGCACAAGTGTCCGGCCTCTAACGGTAATCCACACGAACTACTTTCGGGATCCTTGAAGGATTGATTCCAATGCCAGGTTAATAAGCTAGATCCTTCCAAACAACACTTAAGAGATCTAATAAGAAAACTGATTTTCTTATTTACGTGATTTCTTATGGAGAGAGTTGTGTTGTTTTGACCTAACATTAAGCATCTATATATAATAATACAGCCTTCCAAAAAAGGTTGTCTTGTCAAACAAGAAACGAATTATTACCAAACTCTATTCACTTTCCAAAAGTGAATAAGAGTACAATAGATACTATAATTATCATATAATTATTTAAATCATTTTAACCCAAGAAGTAATTCTATTGTGTGTGACCCTTTAGGTTCCTAATCACTTGGCAATAAATATAAATAATAATCTTATAATTAAATTGACTTTTGTACAAAACCAACAGCAAGCACCACAAATAATCCTTCCACATCTACTACTGCGGTCATCAAATTTCAATAGTGACAGGAACCATACATATGCTTTAAAAGAGCCGCTTCTTCCTCGTTAAATCTTAAAATTACTCAAAGGTTAAAAAAAATGAAAAAGTAACTTGTGTTAACAATCAAAACCCTTCTACACTGGATCTTTGGGTTGTTGATGACAATGATCTGTATATACCATGGCGTGATCCGATTCTTCTTGTTATCTCTTGTGGCATTCCCAGCAAATTCAACAACCCCGACAACGAGACACTCAAGAACGGCATTGAATATCAAAGTCCCATTTGGTTAGATTCCCTATTCAAGAGATAAAACATGCAAACTTTATAAATCTGAAAACTCAAAGCTTTTTTAAAAGAAAACCAATTTAACCAAAACTGTGCCCAACTTACTTACTTTGAGGGCAGTTTAGTTTATAGGTAAAAACTTTTTCGCATATTACGTTGCTTCTTTTGTTTGTTTAATATATATATTTTTTAATGGTTATACACTTAGCTAGAGAGGTGATGGAACAATGCTCTTGTATGTCTCATCCCATATCATGTTCCATTATCATTTTCTTGTCCTCTCTGTTTTGTAGTTATGATCATTTGTTCCATTAGAGATAATTGTTTGGTTTTGCCCTGTGTTATTTACTTAGTTTGATCAGCTAGATTATCACTCGTGGATTGTATTTCATTTTACAAATCATAGGTGCGCAGATGCCACATCTTCATTTGTTTACAAGATTAGTAGCATTAGGATGAGAAAGAAACGCCCTCCCTCAAGGTATTATTGGCCACTGAATGTTCTCCCCGGGGCTGGACCTGCCCAGATTTGGCTCTGTCGTTGCATCAAAGTAAAATAAGATTTCAAGAAAGTGGTACTTAATAAAAGTTTTAATACTGCTTTTGTAGTGGTTTCTCTCTAGCAAGCTTTCCAATCTGAGAGTACGCACAGAGCACTGCAACAGCTCTCAGTCGCAGCAGCATATTCAAAAAGATACACATACTTTCTTTTAGTACCATTCTCAGGATTCCCCGTTCCTTAATGAAAGAACCTTAGCTTATATGCTCTTTGATTCTACAACAAGTCTTTGGTGCAATGTGAAATATAAATATAAAAATAACGGAAGATGTAACAATTAACTACCATAACGATCTAAATGCCTATACGAGCACTTTGAAAAAGAAAGAAAATCCATGTTATAATTTGAACAACATTACTCAAATTTGAACCAAAATTTAAAATCCATGTTATAATTTGCTTCACTTAAAAACTAAAACTCAAAAAAAAAAAAAATTTGTAATAAAATTGTTGTTGATGAAGAAGCCAAAATCAAGAATCTAAGGCTGTTGTTGAGCATCCATGAATCCAGCATCAACAAGAACTTTTTCCCTCTTGGCCATTTCAATGTCTTCATCCACCATCATCTTAACCAATTTATCAAATCCAACCTCAGGCTTCCAACCCAATACTTTTCTGGCTGATGAAGCCCAAATTTGCACCTCGGGATATTGTAAATATACCGACCAGAAAATACCGAAGTAAAATTACCGAGCTCCACGCAATAATCACCAACTTTCTGCAAAACAGAATAGCGTTAGAGCAAAATCCCGAGGTGGTCCCCGGGGATTCTACTCCGATGCTAAAGTCTGTCCTTGAATAATCATATGTTCAAATGAAATTCGCATATATAGAATATGAATAATATTACCGTTAAACTGCTTCCACCTTTTACTCCTTGAGTATTGCTAATTTGTTACTGCCAAGTTTAACTTATTCCTTCATATTGGGAAATATTTAAATAGTGTTTCATCAATACCTCCTCAAGTAGGTATAAATATTTTTATTCCGAGCTGACAACAACACCCAAATATTTCCGAGCTGATCTCCTTGATCCTCATCATGAAAAAATGACGCTTTGATATCAGAAAAGATGCTTCGATATCAGAGAGAATAACTTATGATCTTAAATCCTTGCACGCTTTTCTTCACCATCTCCAAAATTTCCTTCAAGGTTTCATCCTTCATCAGGTATGTCTTCCGAAGAACATTCTAATTCATCGGAGCCTATCAATTCCGCAAGTTATGTAGAACCATCTGCTCATAGTGTCTCACCTCCAGTTAATAGTGATTCTTTAGTTTCTCCTGCAGTAGAAATTTCCCTTAGGAGATCCCTTAGACAGTCTCGCAACACCAACCCTCGCATTAGCAGTGCTGTAGAAACTACCGAGGAGGAAATTCCCGAGCAAACTAGTAGTGATGCAGAAGATATTACTAAGGGTATTCTTGCTAACTTCCTTTCCTCTTCCTTGAATAGGAAAAGTGTTAATCATATACTGAAAAAGTATTTTATCCCGAGTCATATCACTGTTCAAGTTCCCTCAAAAGATGACTGAGCTACATACCCCCCTCAAGGTCAAGTTGCACTTTACGAACACCAATTCCAATTCGGTCTTTGGCTACCCATCACTGGTTTGCTTTTAGGTGTTCTAGATCATTATAAGGTTAGTTTGAGTCAACTTACCCCAAACTCTATCAGAACTGTTATATGTTTTGAACTAGTCTGTCGATACTCCAAAGTCGCCATTAGCCTTCCCCTGTTCAGGCATTTTTTCTCTTTAAAAACAGTCCCTAATGAAATGGGATGATTTTATTTTAACCGTCGTGCTAATAGAGTGCAGCTTTATCCAATAGAGCCATTGAAGTTATTCGTGCTGCCGAGCATTCATCCACTTTGCGTTCTAAGCTAGAGAGTGAAAAGAAGAAAGTGGCCTACCTGGAAAGTAGAATCTCACTTCTGGAAGTTAACCACGGTTAAAGCTAACCTGGAGACAGAGCAAAAGAAGAGAACCTCCGTTCCAGAGTTCAAACCCTCAGCTCGTCCTGCCTGAAATGGCATACCCAGTATAAAGACATAGAGCGCAGGTACAATTTCCACAAGTAGCTCTGGTCAGTCGGTGGAGAACTTCTTGAGGTCGGATGATTTTGCTCAACTCCTGGCAAAGCTTAATATCCCAGCTGCTCATTTTGGATATAGTGAGGCGGTGAAAACTCTACAGAAGGACTACATTACAGATAAAAGCTTAGAAGAGTTGGGCTTTGATGCCGAAGCGGAAGCCAAATTCAGTTCAATTTTTAAGGAGTTGATTGGGAGAAAGCTCGGATATTCTGTGAACCAGTTCATTCCCTCTACTCCTCTGTTTGAAGCGCCGGAAGTGGATATCTTCGAGCTTGAGAAAGATGACGATGGAAGCCAGTCTTAAAGATTTCTCCATAGCTCTAATAATTTTATTTTCCTCTACTCTCGTTTTATTGTACCTTAGATTTTGGATTTTTGTTTTTCTAAGATAAAATAACATTTTCCTGAAGTTTCTTTATTTCCTTATAATTCTTTACAAGGAATTCACCTCGAGAATTTTGTAAACGTTTCTTCTCGGAGATTCTTCTCAGAGATTTTAATAAAATTTCCTTTCCTGAAGTTTATTTATTTCCTTATAATTCTTTACAAGGAATTCACCTCGGGAATTTTGTAAACGTTTCTTCTCGGAGATTCTTCTCGGAGATTTTAATAAAATTTCCTTTCCTGAAGTTTCTATATTTCCTTATAATTCTTTACAAGGAATTCACCTCGGGAATTTTGTCCTAGTTGTTTTATAGATTTTCACAGAGATCTTTTCTCCAGAATTGCCATAGCAACAACAAGACGCTCTATCAACGTATTACATCTCAAGAAAAGAATACTCCACTAATAATACTTCCTTAAATTCTGAAAATTCCAAGTTCTTGGGATAGATTTCCCATCCATTCTTGACAATCGTGCTTGACCTTATTTGGTTCCAAATCCGAGCTTTCATCTTCCTTTCGAGGCATTTCAGCAATGAAATCAGCTAACGCATGGCCTTTAATCGTTGTTCGGGATTTGAAAGTAATATCATATTCTCTGAGCTCAATAGCCCACTTGGATAATCGTCCGGAAGCCAAATGTTGCAACTCAAATATTCACCTCGGGAATTTTACTGACTGAGCTGAAATAATCTGACCTCCAGTGCTAATGAGTTTTATGACCGAGCTAAGGAGTTTGTCGACCTCCGAGCTAGGGAGTTTTATGACCGAGCTGAAATAATCCGACCTCCGAACTAAGGAGTTTTATGACCGAGTTGAAATAATCCGACCTCCGAGCTAAGGAGTTTCCGACCTCCAGTGCCAAGGAGTTTTATGACCTAGTTGAAATAATCTGACCTCCGAACTAAGGAGTTTTATGACCGAGCTGAAATAATCCGACCTCCGAGCTAAGGAGTTTGCCAACCTTCAACAATTTTCTCACCTCCTGTTGAATGACCTGCTTGCGCTCGGGCGCAAAGCTCATTTTCTTCTGCTGCACTGGCTTAATATTCACGTGAATATTCAGCGAATGGGTTATCAGTTTGGGAGAAACTCCGCCCATCGCTTTTGCGTCCCAAGCAAATATACCACTGTACTCCTTGAGGAGTTCCAGCAAGCCTTGTCAAATTCGATCAGAGATATTTTTACCGACCTAAATTATCTTTTTCGGTCTTGAGTAATCAATTGAGATCCTTAGTATCTCTTCATCCTCAAAATAGAAGTCCACACTCTTTACGGGATGTTGTTCCCGTACTTTTATTGGGCCCTTAGTCCCGGATTCTTATTCCTTACTTTTCATTATCCTTTTTCCTCTGATATGCTTCTTTGAATTTGGCATATTTCTCTGCTCGGTCCATCAACTGTTCCATATCACATGGTGGATCAGTAGCCATTTTGGTATAAAAACGTCTGGGCCGTGAGCCATTAAGAAATGCTCTTACTAGAACGTCCTCCGAGCAATTCTTCACTTGTAAGCTTTCATCATTGAACCCGCTCATATAACTCCGAAGGGACTCACTGTCCCCCTGACGGAGATTCAGTAATTCTGCAGTGGACTTGTCAAACTTCTTTCGTTATAGAAATCGGTTAAAGAAAAGGTCACATAGTTGAGAAAAAGAATCCACACTCCTTGGCCTTAGGCCTTCATACCAGAGGCGAGCCTTTCGTTCCAAAGTAGTAGGAAACGCCTGACACTTTGTTTCCTCCGATGCCTTCAAGAAATCCATCGTGGATTCGAACTTGTGTTTGCATGGTTCCCACAGACGGCACCAATTGATGAAGCCCAAATTTGCACCTCGGGATATTGTAAATATACCGACCAGGAAATACCGAAGTAAAATTACCGAGTTCCACGCAATAATCACCAACTTTCTGCAAAACAGAATAGTGTTAGAGCAAAATCCCGAGGTGGTCCCCGGGGATTCTACTCCGATGCTAAAGTCAGTCCTTGAATAATTATATGTTCAAATGAAATTCGCATATATAGAATATGAATAATGTTATCGTTAAACTGCTTCCACCTTTTACTCCTTGAGTATTGCTAATTTGTTACTGCCAAGTTTGACTTATTTCTTCATATTGGGAAATATTTAAATAGTGTTTCATCACTGGCCTTGCTCGAATCCCCTTTCAGATTATCCACCTCAGCTGGCCTGAAGTACCTCTTATCAATTGCCACGTGGTCCTTCCAATTCAATCCAACGTATCCAAATGCCACCTCCAAAAACTCCTCCACTGTGTGAGATTCCTCCGTCGTCACTACGTAATCATCCGGCTTATCCTGCTGCAGCATTATCCACATGGCCTCCACGTAATCCCCTGCGAAACCCCAATCTCTCGAAGCCTGCAAATTTCCCAGAAATACTTTGCTCTGTAATCCAATCTTAATTCTCCCCACGGCCCGAGTGATCTTCCTGGTCACGAAATTCTCACCTCGTCGGGGGATTCGTGGTTGAACAAGATCCCATTGCAGGCGAATATGCCGTATGCTTCGCGGTAATTGACAGTGTACCAATGGGCGGCGCATTTTGAGGCTGCGTATGGGGACCTGGGGTGGAATGGTGTGGTTTCGGATTGCGGGGAGGTGTGGATCCGAACATTTCCGATGACCCAGCTTGATAGTACTTAATGTTTGACCGGCCGGTGGAAAGATAATTACACTACAACACAACAAGGGAGGGGGAGAAAGAGGAGGAATTACCTTTGCGATCGGGCTTGTGGCAACGCTTCACCAGCCGAAAGCTGTCCTTGGCGAACTCTCTCAACAGATAGAATGGATCATGGATGGACACGGTGGGAGTCGGAGTAGAAGTGGGAGTGGTATTTAGAGGGAGCTGAGAGAGATGAGAAAAAGAGAGAATTGGAGAGAAGAAGGAAAGAGACGAGGAAGTGTGTGTGTGACTATGCAGGAACAGAAATGCAGAGATGGGGACTGAAATGGACAATTTTATCCCTACAAATACGCGTGTGTAAATCACGTGATTGTATTTCCGTTAGCTCAGACGGCCTAAATGGATGGAGGGACTTTCTTCGATAAGAAAAAGTAGTTTAGTGACCAATTCGGCTAAAAAAATAGTTTAATGACTAAAATTACTAATTGCGTACAGTTTGGTGATCAAATTGGCACTTCGCTCTTAATATTGTTGAGACATGACGAGTGGTGACCGAAACCAAACCAAACTTACATTGCTTACAATTGAAACTAGAATCGCTGTAAAACGGGTTGATTACAGTTTCGAACCGTATTTGAATGGCTCGACTAGGGTTCTAAATCATCTTTACAAAAATATAATACATAAATACTCTTACAAAGATATAAATACTTTCAAATAATCCTATAAAAATATATGTAAAACAAACCCGTATGATAACCTAAAGATGACCGTATATGTTTCATCTATCATATAAGTTAGGTCTGTAATATATTTTCTTTTTTAAAATGTAGAAATACTCCTCACTCACCTAGATCTCTTCATTTTTTTATCGCACAATTCTTTTTCTAAATTTTCTAATTCTTAATAATTCTCTTCCTTTTGAAACTCTATATATTAATTTAATTTTAATTATTATTTCAACTTTATTATTTATTATACTATTTAATTTCAATTATTCTTTCCATTCTCTTACTATTTTTATATATTTACAAAAATTAAATTTATATTTTGGGTAGGTTTGATTGAACTCCATCCCTACTAATTAACATTACATGAATAACAAATATAGATTCATCACTGACAACATTATGAAAAGATAATAGTGACAATGATGACTTTTTGTTAATTGAAAATTAGAATAAATTTTGAATTATACATTTCTCAACTCTTAGATAATTGATAATTTTAGATTTTTTATTATGTTTTTCAAATATTATTCATTCGATATTTATATTTTTTTATATATAAATGTCATAGTTATATATATCCAAATTCAAATTCACTTAAATTATTAAGTGTCTAAAAGCATAATTCATCTATAAATAAAATTTAGTATTTTTTTCGTCTATTAATTTTTAACTTGTAAATTTTTGTTGCATAAAGCGAGATAAAAACTGAAACTGAAATTTGGGTTAAATCCAGAACTAAAATTAAAGCTCGCACTAAGTCAAAATCATACAGTAATTAAAATTGGAATCGAAACCGAAATAAAACAGAACAAAAACCAAAGCTAAAACTGATGATTCCAAAAACCGAATTGAGACGGTCAATACTAATTCTGGTACCGGCAATTCGGCCTTGTCAAATATTGGTAACCATTGGATTTTTAGCATTTGTACCCCTTGTTTTTGTACACTTATCCCACCTGTAATGATATCATTCCATTAGCTTATACTCCATCTGTTCTCTAATAAGTGTCATTTTAAAGATGTTCACACTAATTAAGAAAAATTATAAATTCTCTTATTTACTCATATTTATAACCATAACTTTCTCTTTCTTCTTTTAAAAAACATTACATAGATAAATAAGACAAAGGTTAAAAGCAGTGTTGTTAAACTCGGACCGGACTGGCCAGTTCGACCGGTTGGACCGGGAACCGGCCAGGTGTCCGGTCCGAGTCACTACAAAAAACCGGCAGTTCAAAAACCGGTCAAAGCCTCAACCGGAAAAATCGGAAACCGGTTAAAACTCGATTTTTGGTTTTTGGTTTTCGATTTTCGGTTTTCAGTTTTCAGTTTTTTTTTTTTGTTTTCCTTCCTTCCTCCCTTTCTCTTTCTTTCTTTCTTTCTTTCCATATTTCCATCTTTCCATCTTTCCATCTTTCTTTCTTTCCATTTACACTCTTCCTTCCTTCCTTTCTTTATTTCCATCATTTCTCTCTTTCTTTTTTTCCATCTTTCCATCTTTCTTTCTTTCTTTCCATTTACACTTACACTTACACGTAAAGCTAATCAATAGTAGTAAATATTTTTCCATCAATACACCCCAATTGTCATTAATGATTCAAATTTACCACATTTTAATATATTAAAATTTGAATAAATTAAATTGTCATAAATACTTTAATTTACCATATTCAATATTTTTAATTATCATTAATGATTCCAATTTAGCATATTTTAATATTTTAAAATTTGAATACATTCAATCGTCATAAATACTCTAATTTACCATATTCAAGATTTTTAATATCTTTCAATTATCATAAATGCTTTCAATTTACCATATTTAAGATTTTTAATAAATTCTAATTGTCATAAATACTTCCAATTTACCATATTACAAGATTTTGAATGAATATGGAAATTATGTTTTCATTAATATTTTCAATCAATCACATTCATACAATTTAAATAAATATGAATTTTAAATTTTATCATATAATATTTATTGTTTTTTATTTAATTATTATTTTATAGCACACAAAATTAAATTCAAAGTATGATATGTCATTAATTTTTTTAATTCACAAGTTTAAGTTTTGAAATGAATAAATTGTATATTGAGAACTACACTTTCTAATTTATTTTAATATGATCGATTTGATATTAATTCATTAATACTTTAATAAATTTTTCTTATTTTAATAAAATTTTATTAAATTATAAACAAAATAATTATTAGCATTATTAAACAATACGATCTATAAATTTTTTATTGATGAAAAACTAAGAACTTAATTGAATATTATTTTTTTATAATTTGGTCATTTTATTTTGACATAAAATGTGAGATATTTTAATATTTAATTAATATATTTATATTAAATATATTTATGACGTCATCCGGTTCTTGACACTGGTTCGACCGGTCCGACCAATTGACCCCTAACCCGGTAGCTCTACCGGTTCGCACTCCGGTCCGAGTTTTAAAACACTAGTTAAAAATGTAAGCTTTTAGACTTTTTGCATTGAAATTTGTAAAATGGTACTTATTTGAGAATAAAAAATAAGAGCTAAAAATACATTTATTAAAGAAGAGATAGAGTGTTCCTTTTGACTTTAAACTAACAAGTATTTGAATACAAGGATAAAAAGATGCTGACACTTTTAGTTTGACCAGAACAAATCACGACATCTCAAATTTTGTGGCTTAGGAAAAAAGCATGGATTGTCCAATCCATATAGACTGCGGTATCATCTCACACCCAACTTAAACTTGTGTATTTCATGCACAAGTTGTTAGCTTTTTGGTCCCCATTATAATAACACAAATCATGACAGCTCAATTTTTGTGGGCTAGGAAAAAGGCATGGAGTTGTATATATAAACTCATGACATCTCAATTTTCACAGTCAACTTAAATTATGTATGCCACTGCAAGTTAGCTTTTTTTTGGCCACATATGCATTCTATATGTAATTTTCATTGATATTTTTTAAATTGACAATGAATATAGAAAAGACCAAAGTTAAAAGCAATCTTGTTAGACTTGGACTGGATCAGACAGTTTGATTGATTGAATTGAGAACTAACAGGTTATTCGTTCCGAGTTTGTAACAAAAATTGACAATGAAAACCGGTTAAATTTGGTCAAAATCGGATTTAATCAAAAAAAATTTGGGACAGGTTAAAATTAAGTTTTCTTTTTTTCCATTTATACCAAATTAATTGTCATAAATGCTACAAATCAACACATTTCAATATTTTGAATTTGAATGAATATATGAATTATATTTCTCATTAATGTTGTCATAAATGCTTCTAATAATTCAACAGATTCCGAGACGATGGATGAATACGGTGTTTTTTAAGTTTTGTCATCTATTATTTATTTTTGTAGTTAATTATTGTCGTATAACACACTAAATTAATGCAAAGCATCACTTTGTCGTTAATTCTTCTAATTCACAAGTGTTTGAATGAGGAGATTGCGCTAGAAACTACATTTTCTTATTTATTTTAATAAAATTTGAGAATAAATTAATTAATATTTATTATATCTCACATGTTTTAATAAAATTTTATTAAGTTGCAATCAAAGTAATCATTAGCATTATTAAAAATTTAAAAGCAATAACTATAAAAAGTTAAAGAGATAGAGAATGTTTTATCACCTCTTATTCATATTCAAAATCAAACAAAAGAATAAATTATTAAAAAAGTCATTATGTTGGCCCTTACTTTGTTATACTTTGTTTTTTTTTTTTGGTGTTTCGAATTATACTTAATCAAATATACAATTAAACATTTGCACTTGACTTACCAATGCTCGCCAAATCATATTTTCTATCTAATATTTATTTGTTCTATTCTATTCAACACATCAAATTATTAAAATGACGTCGTTTCATTAAGACCATTACTAAACTAATGTCATATGGGTTTACTCAAATTTGGGTTAGATCATACTAATTGTAGATTTGATTTTAGTGATATTTATACTTTTAGTAATTTTTTTGGTATAATTAATTGTTTTAATATTGAACAGGATAAAACATGATAATTTTAGATAAAGGATCCGATCTCATATTGCAATCTTACTTCTTTTATGATTATTATGAATAAAACAATATTAAAACTAAAGAATTTATTTACGGAGTTTCACTATTTAGATTTGGATTTTCTTTTGTTTGATGAATAACTAAGAATTTATTTGATTTTTTTTTGTAATTTAATTCAATGTTATATTTTAAATTCATTTGGCTATTTTGTTTTGAGATAAAATGTGAGATATGTTAATATATTAATTAATAAATTTATGACGTTATAGTTTCACCTGTTCTCAATTCGATCGGATTTTAAAATATTGCATATATATGATAAAGTGTACAAGTTGCGTTAGGTAAAAAGATAGTTTTCACTTATATTTTTGAAAGTGATAATGAATAAGACGAAATCATCTGTTCAATATTTATCATGTATTATTTTGTCTAATATTCAAAACGATGTAGTTTCATTAAAACTAGGGACTAAATGCATAAATATCACTAAAATTACTTTACAATTAGACCCTAACTAAGAGATTAGTAAACCCACGTAGTTTAATTAGGACAGAATAAGGCGGACAAAATATTAGACAGAAGATCCCGTTTCATAATAATGAATATAGGATAGACAAAAGTTAAAAGTAAAAAGCAAGACAAGACAATATGTCAGATTGAGCGAAGGAGTACTGTATATAGATACTTTGGCCAGGAACTAAACCAAGTAAAGGCGGATTAGCAGACAAATTGAATTGAAAAATTGATTACCTTTCCAAGAAAATGGCATTGGCGGCATGGTTTTTCCTCCTCTTACTTCTTCCATTGATAACCATTTTGCTGCTACAAAAAACAAGAAAAACAGAAGTGCCCGCAATCCTTATCCACCTGGACCTCCAGGGCTTCCCTTGATTGGAAACTTGCACCAATTCGATAGTGCAAAGCCTCATGAGTTCCTAATGAAACTCTCCAGAAAGTACGGACCCCTCATGTCATTAAGGCTTGGTTCTATGCGTGTACTTGTGATTTCTTCAGCGAAAATGGTGAAAGAAGTTATAAGATCCCATGATCTTGCATTCTCTGGAAGACCAGCATTTGTTTGTTCGCAAAAGTTATCCTACAATGGTCTTGACGTAGGTTTCTCACCTAATGGTGATTATTGGAGAGAAATGAGGAAAGTAATCGTTCTTCATTTGTTGAGTGTCAAAAAAGTGCAATCTTTTAGCCCGATTCATGAAGATGAAGTTTCTCAATTTATACAAAAGATATCAACTCTTTCTTCTTCATCTCAACTAATCAATTTAAGATCAGCAGGAGTTTCTCTAACGAGCAATATAGTATGTAGAATTGCTTTTGGGATGGAGTATGATAATGAGCGACATGATAGAAAAAGTGCCCACCAAATTCTACAAGAAACTGAGTCCCTGTTGGGAGGGTTCTTTGTCTCTGATTACCTTCCTTCATTAAGTTGGATTGACAAGCTCACAGGGATGATTTCTCGTCTTGAAAAGAATTTCAAGGACTTGGATTTGTTCTACCAAGAGCTCATTGAGGAGCATCTGAAACCAAATAGGCCAGAATCAATGAAGAATAACATTCTTGATCTCTTAATCCAGCTCAAAGAAGAGCAATCGTCAACAGTTGACTTCACTTGGGATCATATCAAAGCAATGCTCACGGTAATTCCCTTGTCATAGTTAGCCTTACTTTTCTGATTGTACTAACTACCAAAATAGTTTACCAAAAAATACTACTGTTTTACCCAACTGACCACTCAATATGGACACACAAACTTTTTTAAGATCTCAATTTTTGGTAATCAAAATAATTTTTTATAGATTGAGCTACTCAAATGGAAGTATGTGAATGAAGAATTTTATTTGAAGAAAGAAATTCAAATGCATACAAACAATGTGATTCCTTGTATGAAACTGCAATACGAGGAATATCATCTGAACCAACAGCCGATTTTAACATACATACTAACATACACAATCTTATGCCTACTTTATCAGTTCAATGCCTTTTAACTAATTTTTCCCCAAAAGAAACAGTGGTATTTTTTTTCAAGAAAAATGTATGTTGGTGAAATTGGGAAAGAACTTGAAGTACAATTTAATTCAACTGCTAAATGTTAATATATATCCTTCCTGCTATTTTATTGGAGATCTCCATAAGCTTTTGAAAATAATGTAGCGGATGTCTTTGAATTTAATCAATCAAGTACCAAGTCAAGGCACTAAAAGTGTAATTTTTTTGCTAACGAATCTTTTGTTACATTCACTGTTTCAATATATAAATATAAATAATGTGTATTTAACATTTATCCATTATGCGGCTTACTAATCATTTGATAGGATTTTAAAATACGTAACATATATTTAAAAATTGAAACATTGATTGAAATAGGTTATCGAACAAAAAATTGGGAGTGAATTTTTCCCCAAGACAATCATTATATCATTGATGTTTAAATACATTCGTTTGGCCTGTTAATTTATATTGCAGAACATATTTATTGCTGCAACAGAATCAAGTGCAGCCACAATTATTTGGGCTATGACATCTCTTATGAGAAGCCCTTCTGCCATGAAGAGATTGCAAACTGAAATTAGAGATTCGTTTGGGAAGGAAGACAAAATAATAACGGGAGAAGAACTTCATCTTCATGAGCTTCCTTATTTGAATGCAGTAATAAAAGAAACCCTTAGATTGCACACTCCAGCTCCACTACTAATGCCAAGACAAACTATAGAAAGGTGCACAATAGAAGGCTATGAAATTGAACCCAAAACCGTAATCCTTATCAATGCATGGGCCATTGCCAGAGATCCTACAACTTGGGAAAATCCAAATGATTTCAAACCCGAGAGATTTTTGGATAGTAGTGTAGATGTGAAAGGACAAGATTTTGAACTCATCCCATTTGGAGTTGGACGTCGGGGCTGCCCTGGAGCCAATTTAGCGCTTGCAACTGTGGAGCTTGTACTTGCAAATCTTCTATGTTTTTTCGACTGGGAATTGCCATTTGGAATGAAAATAGAAGACATAGATACAGAAGGTATGCCTGGAATAACAATGCTTCCGAAAAAGGCACTTTGCCTTCTGGCCAAAAAGTATGTTTAGTTTAAACTGTTAAGATGGCAACTATATATTACATTTGTATCAGCTTGGAATTTTCTTCTTTGTTCTGTTGTCTGATGAGACTATAATGTTGTAATGCTAATAAAAAAGTTTGTGAAGAATTGTCTAATTATGGAGAGTAGAAGCATCAGTGTAAACTAGCTTAGTTTGAGCTTTGTTAACATAATTAATTGAAAGGACGATCATATATTGATCATGTTATTTTTTTATAAACTCTTACCTATGAACAAAAAAAAAAATGTAGATTATAGCTCACGAAAAATGATAATTTTTTTTTAAAAAATTGCATTTATATTTTTTCACACCATTCAATAAATATCACATTACCAATATAGGTTGCTGCAAAAAAACACATGAAAACAGTCCACAATTGCCTATTTTTTGAGTTTGTCATTTTTACCAATATAGTGCACGAAAAATGATGATTTTTAAAAAAATTTATATTTACATTTTTTTAACTCTATTCGCTAGATAGAATATTACCAATATATATGGGTGGAAAAAAATGACATGAAAAAAGTTCACAACAGCTAATTTTTGAGCCATGTCGTTTTTAGCCAAAAAATTGACGGTTATATCCCAGGAAAAATGACGATTTTTTCAAAAAATTTACATTTCTAATTTTTTAACATCGTTCACTAGATAACACATTACCAATATACGTGGGTGCAAAAAATGACATAAAAAGAATGCAAAATAACCAATTTTTAAATCTTACCATTTTCAGCCAAAAAAACGTCGATTATATTGCCCACAAAAAATAATAATTTTTCAACAAATTTACATTTTTAATTTTTTTACTCGGTTCACTAGATAGAAAATTATAGGTAGGTGTAAAAAATGAAATGAAAATAGTCCACAATAGGCAGTTTCTGAGTCTTGCTGTTTTCAACCAAAAAATGTGTTTTATAGTCAATGAAAATTATGACTTTCAAAAAATTTGCATTCCATTATTTTAACATCGTTCAATAGATAGATTATTGCTAATGTAGGTGGCTGCAGAAAATGACAATAAAATAGTCCATTATAGTCAGTTTCTTTGACAAAAAAAAAACGTTGGTTACAATTAAAGAAAAATGATGATTTAAAAAAAATAACATTTCTATTTTACTATCACCATTCATTAGATAGCATATTTTAAATATAGCTGGGTGCAAAAAAATGACATAAAACAATTCACAATAGCTAGTTTTTGAATCTTGTCATTTTTAGGCAAAAAGGTCCAATTGTTTAGACTTGTCGTTTTAAGCCAAAAAATGAGTGTTATACCTCACGAATAATAATAATTTTTAAAAAATTTTAGATTTTCCATTTATTTAACACCGCTCAATATATATCACATTAACAATATACGTTGGGGCAAAAATGATGCAAAAATAGTCCACAATAGCTAGTTTTTCAGTGTTGCTATTTTCAACCAAAAAAACGTGGCTTATAGCCAACAAAAAATTATGATTTTTTAAAAACTTGTCATTTGCATGTTTTAAAACTAATCATTAGATAGCACATTACCGATATAGGTGGGTTAAAAAAATGACATGAAAAATGTCCACAATAGCAAGTTTTAGAATATTGTCGTTTTCAACCAAAAATGTGGGTTATATCCCACAAAAAAATGATGATTTTACAAAAAATAAATTACATTTATATTTTCTTTAATACCATTCACTAGATAGCACATTAACAATATAAGTTGTTGAAAAAAAATGACATCAAAACAGTCCAAAAAAACAATTTTTGAATCTTATCATTTTCACCTAAAAAATGTGGGTTATAGTTAACAAAAAACGATATTTTTTCAAAAAAGTTAAATTTTCATTTTTTTAACAGTATTAACTAGATAGCACATTGCTAATATAAATAGATGCAAAAAATAACATGAAAAATGTCCACGATAGCCAATTTTTTATTCTTGCTATTTTCAGCCAAATGAACATTGGTTATATTCGACGAAAATTTTATGTTTTTAATATAGGTGGGTGAAAAAATTGACATGAAAACAATACACAATAGCCAGTTTTTAAGTTCTTCCATTTCAGCTAAAAAAACATAGATTATACAGCCCACGAAAAATGATAATTTTTAAAAAAATTTACATTTTTATTTTTTTTAGCATCGTTCAATAGATAGCACATTACCAATATAGTTTGGTGCAAAAAATGACATAAGAATAATCTACAGTAGTTAGCTTTGTAGTCTTACCATTTTTAGCCAAAAAGGCCGAGTTCTTTATGCTTGTCGTTTTTAGCAAAAACAATAAGTGGGTTATACTTTACGAAAAATAATGATTTTTTCAAAAAATTTACATTTCTACTTATTTAATGCCGTTCAACATATAGCACATTGCCAATATAGGTTGGTGCAAAAAATGACATTAAAACAATCCACAATAGCAAATTTTTGAATCTTGCTACTTTCAACCAAAGAAAACTTGGGTTATAACCCACAAAAAATGATGATTTTTCAAAAAAAATTACATTTTCATTCTTTTTAACACCATTCAGTAGATAGCACATTACCAATATATGTGAGTGAGAAAAAAGACATGAAAATAGTCTACAATAGCTAGTTTTTTAATCTTACCATTTTGAACTAAAACATGTTGATTATTGGCCACAAAAAATGATGATTTTTAAAAATATATTTTAACACCGTTCACTAGATAGCACATTACCAATATAAGTAGGTGCAAAAAATGATATGAAAAAAGTCCACAATAGCCACTTTTTTCCTTGTTATTTTCAGCCAAAAAAACGTCTATTATAGCCCACGAAAAATGATCATTTCAAAAAAAATTATATTTTTTTAACTGCGTTCAGTAGATAGCACATTACCAATATAGGTGGGTACAAAAAATAACATAAAAATAATTTAAAATAGCCAGTTTTTTAGCCTTGCCATTTTCATCCAAAAAATGTGAGTTATTGCCATTAAAAAATGTTGATTTTTCAAAAAAAAATTACATTTTCATTTTTTAACACCATTCACTACATAGCACATTAACAATATAGATGGGTGCAAAAAATGATATGAAAAAGTCAACAATAGCCAAATTTTGAATCTTATTGTTTTCACCCCAAAAATGTGGGTTATAGCCAAATCATAATTTTTAAATAAATTTACATTTGCCTTTTTTAAACAACGTTCACTAGATATATATCACATTATCAATATAGGTGGGTGTAAAAAATGACACAAAAACAGTTCACAATAGTAAGTTTTTGAGTCTTACTATTTCTAGCCAAAAAAAATGTAGGTTCTAGCAGACGAAAAATGATGATTTTTTAAAAAAATTTACATTTTTATTTTTTAATACTATTCATTAGATATCACATTATCAATGTAGATGTGGTGCAAAAGATGACATGAAAATAGTCCACAATAGTAAGTTTTTAAGTTCTTCCATTTCACCTAAAAAAACGTGGATTATAACATATGAAAAATGATAATTTTAAAAAAAAATACACTCCCATTTTTTTAGCCCCATTCATTAGATAGCACATTACTAATATACGTGGGTGCAAAAAATTATATGAGAAAAGTTCATAATAACAAGTCATTTTATCTTGCCGTTTTCAACTGAAAAACGTTTGTTATAGACTATGAAAAATAAAAAATAATGATTTTTAAAAAAAAATTCATTTTTCTTTTTTAATTCTATTCATTAGATAGCACATTACCAATATAATCAGTGCAAAAAATGACATAAGAATAGTCCACAATAGCCAGTTTTTTACTCTTGTCGTCTTCACCCAAAAAACATGGGTTATAACCAACGAAAAACGGTAATTTTTTTTAAAAAAATTACATTTTCATTTTTTAACACTATTCACTAGATAGAACATTACCAATATAGGTGGGTGCGAAAAATAACAGTAAAATAGTCCATTATAGTTAGCTTTTTCGGAAAAAACGTGGGTTATAATCCACAAAAATGATGATTTAAAAAAAACATTTCTATTTTACTATCACCGTTCACTAGATAGAACATCTTCAATATAGGTTGGTGCAAAAACTGACATGAAAATAGCTCAGAATAGCCAATTTTTTTAGTCTTCTCATATTCATCCAAAAAATGTAGGTTAAATCAGACGCAAAATGATGATTTTTCAAAAAAATACATTTTTATTTTTTGAATAGTATTCACTAGATATTACATTACCAATATAGGTGGGTACAAAAATTGACATGAAAATAATCCACAATAGCCGATTTTTGAGTATTGCCGTTTTCAGCAAAAAAAAGTGGGTTATATCAAACGAAAAATGATGATTTTTAAATAAATCTACGTTTTCATTTTTTTAACAGTGTTTACTAGATAGCACATTACCAATATATGTGGGTGCAAAAAAATGATATAAAAACAGTCAACAATAGCCAGTTTTTGAATCTTGCCATTTTTAGCCAAAAAAATATAGTTTATAGCATACGCAAAATAATAATTTTTCAAAAAAAATAAATTTTATTTTTTTACAACTTTTAGTATATATCACATTACCAATATAGGTGGGTACAAAAAATGACATGAAAATAGTTCACAATAGCAAGTTTTTAACTTTTTCCGTTTCACCCAAAAAAAATGTGAATTATAGCCCACGAAAAACAATAATTTTGTAAAAAAATTATTTTTTTATTTTTTTTAAAACCATTCACTAGATATTACATTACCAATATAGGTGGATGCAAAAATTGACATGAAAATATTCTATAATAGCCACTTTTTAGTCTTGTCGTTTTTAGCCAAAAAAACGTGGGTTATATAACAAACGAAAAAAGATAATTTTTAAATAATTTTACATTTGCCTTTTTTAAATATCGTTTACTAGATAGTACGTTACTAACATAAGTGGGTGTAAAAAATGACATAAAAACTGTCAACAATAGCCAATTTTTTAGTGTGGCCGTTTCAGCAAAAAAATGTCGGTTATAACTCACGAAAAATGATAATTTTTCAAAAAGTTTACATTTCTATTTTTTTAACACCGTTTACAAGATAGAACATTATCAATATACGTTCGTGCAAAAAGTGATATGAAAATAGTCAACAATAGCCAGTTTTTAAGTTCTTTTGTTTCAACCAAAAAAACTTGGATTATATCCCAAGAAAAATGATAATTTAAAAAAAAAATTACATTTTCATTTTTTTAACATTGTTCAATATATATCATATTACCAATATTGGTTGTTGGAAAAAATGCCATGAAAATAGTACATAATAACATGTTTTTAAGTTTTGTCATTTTGAACAAAAAACACGTGGGTTATAGGCTTATATGGATATGCAGATATCATTCTTCTATGGCTATGAAACTCCTATATCTAAATCACATAAAAACGAGTCCAATCAAAGACCGGTCCTTAACATGGTCTAGTTTTCACTTAAAATCTAATTTTTTTATCGGTCAAAATCTGAGTTTGGCCGGTCAACCCTGTCAATTTTTTTTAAAATACAAAAACTTCTATAAAATAGATTAATATGTAAAACAGGATTCAAATATAAAACTAATAGTTAATGACAAGTGCACACTCGAATGTTTATAAACTTATGACTTTTTAATAAAAACTTATATAATAAAAAATGTTACTTTTTTTTTCTTAATCACCAACACTCAGTCATGGGTCGGGAATGTCAACCCCAAAATTTATGAATGAAATAGATAAAAATGTTCGCTTTCATAATTCATACTGTCTGGAGCTACATGATAATATATAGTTGAATTCAAGCGCCATACAGTTCGATTATGTATTCGCCGCAGAAATCTGGATCGCCTTCAAATCGAAATGGGTAATTCAAATTGAAGACAGTCTCCCCGCAACAGTGCAGGCTCTGATCACAAGTGGGATTATTCCGGAACCAGTAATTATCGTAATTCAGAACACAAGTAGAGTCGAAATATTTAGCAAGCCCATGCCGATAGAGCGGAAAAAACGTGAAGTATACCACAACAAAGTACAATAGAATTGCAAAAAGCTGCCCTTGCAACATAACGAATCGATGTGGTATGATTCGCACCAATTATATGCCGATTCTATAACTTTATAAAACTTGTAAGGGTAGATAACTGTAAGGAAATCAACAAAAAGTAACAATGCAGCGGAAAATATAACAATTATATTATAATTGATTTCCATAGGACCTTTAATGATAATCTATACAAAATATACCTCGAGAGATGCCAGCAAAATCCTTGAGCGAGGTTTAATCGACCAACAAGCCGCACACATGTCTGGCCTCTAACGGTAATCCACACTAACTACTTTCGGGATCCTCAAAGGATTGATTTTAACATTAGGTTAATAAGCTAGATCCCTCTAAACAACACCTTAGAAATCTAACAAGAAAAACTTTTTTTCTTATTTACGTGATTTCTTATTAAGAGAGTTGTGTTGTCTTTGACCTAACATTAAGCATCTATATATAATAATACAACCTTCCAAAAAAGGTTGTCTTGTCAAACAAGAAACGAATTATTACCAAACTCTATTCACTTTCCAAAAGTGAACAAGAGTATAATAGATGCCATAATTATCATATAATTATGTAAATCATTTTAACCCCAAGAAGTAATTCTATTGTGTGCGACCCTTTAGGTTCCTAATCACTTGGCAATAAATATAATTAATAATCTTAGAATTAAATTGACTTTTGTACAAAACCAACAAACTCCCACTTGAACTAAAGACAATTTAGTCATGGAGCATCTAAGATAGGATAAATTAAACAACTTTAATTTATCATTAATTCAACAATTAATTCATTTATATTTATAGATCAAGAGTGGCCGCTAGCCAAGATACCATGACCACCCAAGAGTTAGAAAAAGTCAATTGATCGACTTCACCTATCTATGAACCAGGTACCATGTAATTATCATCCTTTCACCATCCTATATTCCAATTAGTACAAGAGTAAAGTCTAAGTGTCAACTCTCCATTGCACTAATTATATTTCTTTCTCGTACCGAAATTCAACTCCTTATAAATAAATTTAGAACTTTTCCAAATTTACTTACTAATAATACGCATTTTGAGTTGAGTTTCAACAAGTGGCGCCAGAAAGGAATATATTCTCCCACTATTAGGAGTGGTGAATCCTATATCAATCATAAACTATCAATCCGTACATCTTGTTATATCCAACATCTACCGCTCACATATCTAGTTACGGTTATGGACAAATAGAGTCAAAATATAACATCCACACTAAAGATACTCTTATGATCTCAAGTCAAAGAATCGCTTACACTACTGTCACGTAGAGATTATACCATTGGCACTCAAATAGTTAACGATATGGAAATCTCTAAGTGGATCATTCCAGTTAACACATTCTCCAATGATTCACCTATATATCACTATATATACTAGTCTATTCGCATTAACAACGTCCTTATTATTGTTAATACTATGACTAGGGAAATTTAAGAATAACAAATATTATTCTAAGGACTTTATCATATTGTATATATATCGACATATATATGTTACAAAATGATAAATATGACATATCTTTATTGCATAAAATTACATAATCATTCTTCTATTATGACTCAAACCAATCATTCAGAACTTTATACCGAATGAATGAACATGACCATCATGTTTCTTTTGAGATAATGGTTTAGTCAATGAATAATATTATATTATCCTTTGCAGGAATCTCTTGTATCTTTACTTAAATTCTATCATTGATTACTCTAATCAAATGGTAAAATTTTAGTACATGTTTGGATCATTGATGAGACCTTAGTTCCTCAACTGTTGAAGAAACTATTTCCATCCAAACAATCTTGTAGCAACTTCTCAAGCAACTATATATTTAATCTCTATTGTAGAATATGTTGTTATAATTTATTTGAAATATTTTCAAATAACAACATTTATATTTAGGATAAATACATATCCATCTTGATACTTGCAATCATCTTTATAAGATTGAAAACTAGTATCTATGAATCCACATATATTTAGCTCAACATTCAAGAATAGGTTCTTAATTCTTCTCAAGTATTTAAGAAAATTCTTGATTACTTCTAGTGACTCTCACTAGAATTGGATTGAAATATGCTCATAACACTTATAGCGCAGGAGATATTTAGTCTTATATAATACACATAAATGATCTTACTTCTTAAGAATATGTTGCATATTATATTTCTTAATATCAGTCTTTGTCCTAAGGTAAGTCCTATCAAATATAGGAATGTAAACCTTTTTAAACTGATCCATTCATGTTAAGCGTCTTTAACATTTTATCAATATATATACATATATATATATATATATTGGCTGTATATGACCAAACAACTTATCAAATCTATCTCTATAGACTTTTTCCCAATGCATAAGTTATTTCTCCAAAATTCTTAATTGAGAAAGTTTTTGAACAATTACGCCTTAACTAATTTAAGAGTAGTTATGTAAATTCGCATTATTAATATGTCATCTACATATAATATGAGAAATATAATAATATTGCCAATAATCTTTTGTATACACAAGATTCATATTTGTTTTTGATTAAATCAAACTTTTGATTATCTCATCAAAACAAATATTTAAACTCTTAAAAGCTTGCTTTAGTCTATAAATAGACTTTTATAATTTGCATACTTTGTTAGGGTATTTAGACATAAAAATCTTTAGATTGTATCATATACTAATCCTTTTGCAAATTACAGCAAGTAAAATCTTAATGGATTTTAACACGGTAATTGGTGAAAAGATTTCATCATAGTCAATACTATGATTTTGTGTAATCTTTAGTGACCAATATTCATGCTTTATAGGTAACAATGTTACCATCCATGTTTGTCTTCTTTTGAAGACCCACATGCACTTATAAGTTTTATCCCTTTAGATGCATTGACTAAGGTCTATACTTTATTGTCATACATGGAATCCATTTTAGATTTTATGGTTCAAAACCACTTTTACACATCATCTCATGTGGACGATACATCCTACTAATCATACAATTTACTTGTGTATTGAGAGTTTCATGTCCTACGCATCTCCATGCATGAGGTACAAGCTCTAATTCCATTTTCTTTTCATTACTAAATTCTGGTTTAAGAACTTCATCAAGTTCTATATGCTCCCACTTGCCTTTTCTAGAATAGACTATTCTTCTAGAAATATGACATATTTTGAGACAAACATTTTGTGCTCATTGGAATCATAGAAATAATATCCAAAACTTTCTTTTGGACATTCCACAAAATAATATATATGAAAATTTTGTATCAAACTTATCAGATTTTACCTTTTATAAAATATAGGATACTCCCAAATATTTTGGTTATTTCTCATACCATATCTCATATGAGGTAAATCCGATAGGTTTAAATGGAACATACTTTAAAGGATCAAATGCAATATTTATGGTATATTCTCAAAACAATTTTGAGAGAATTGTATGGCTCATCATTAATCGAATAATATCTAATAAAATTCGATTATTACTTTAATAAAGAAACAAGTTCATTTTATTAAGATAATTATAAATTCTTGACTTAAGTATTCTCTATTTCGATCAAATCGAAATATTTTAATATTTTTATCAAGTTGTTTTTCAACTTCAATTTTGTATTCTTTGAACTCTTCAAAGAATTTAGTTATATACTTCAATAAGTACATATATGACTATATTAAATATAATCATTTGAAGTTTGGAAAACTTTCTCTAATTAGAATTAACATAGGTCTACATACATCAATATGTATTAGACTTAATAATTCAATAGATCTTTTATCTTTTTAAGTAAAAGGTAAATTGGTTATTTTCTAATAAATAAGATTCACATTTATCAAATGATTCATAATCAAGTGATTCCAAATAAACATCTTTATGCAATTTGGCTATGTGTTTCTCATTTATATAACCATATCTACAGTGTTAGAGATAAAATTATCAATTTTTTGTTTCTTTGTGTTTATGTTTGAAAAGAATATTATCCAAATCAAATATATAAAGTTTGTTATCCAATTAACCAGCACCTTAAAATATTGTTACAATAAAAAGAACAACATTTATTCTTTTGAATTATTGTAAATCTATTCATGTCAAACATGAAATAGAAATAATATGTTAGTAAGTACTAATAATAACAATCCTTTATATTAAGGATTAATCTTCTGAATAAAGAAAACTCTATATTCCTATGGTTAATATAACAACTTTTGTCGCATTCAATTACCACATATAAGAATATATTTTTTTACCCAACTTTTAACTTATCCTTAAATCTTGCATATTTATGTAAATATGAGATCCAAATCTGGTATCTAATACCCAAGATTTTATTTATAAGCAGAAACATTTATTTCAATCATAAACATACTTGAAGTAGAAACTTCACCAAGTTTCTTATGCTTCAAAATCTCGATGAACCTGTTAATTCTAATTCCAGTGTCTATCTTAATAGGCTATAGTAGAATTTAATACCATTTAAAATTTTGTCCTTATTATTTTGTGTTAAATTTGAGTGCCCTTTTATTGATTTTCTTAAAATCAGGGTCCAACTTCATTTTCTTGGAAAACTCAACTATTAACACAAGTTCCTTTTTCTTCTTGATTGAATCCTTTGTTGTCTTATTAAGCAATTCAAGCAATACTTAGATCTCAACTTTGTTCATAACAAAATTAAAAAAGTCTAATTTTTCAATGAGACTAATCACCTTTAGCACATTAGATGATACTAAAGATTATTTGCCATTTTGCTCTAAATGAGTTCGTGAGAGAGATATCATATATCTTCAATTTAACTCTTATATCATACAATCATTTCATCTAATGAAATATTGTAAAAGCATACATATTCACATACAACTATTTTAATTAAGATTCATGAATGCTTTTTAGCATCAGACAATATACATTATCAAAATCATCTTTATGTTTCTGATATGTATCTTTGATTCTTCAATCAATATCATCATCAAGAAAAAAAAAGTTTTAAGGACATAAATTAACTTCTCATACCTAAAACAATTTTTAGGTTGTAAAATTCAATCCATAAAATTTGAGCAATTAATATATTGTCAAACAATATATTATAGATAATTTTCTACGGCAGAAAATAAAGATTAAAATTATTTCATATTTATGCAATAAGCAAAACCAAAATAAAATAAATATGGACTTATGAAAAATTTTTGATTTTGCTCCCACTATTTTATTCAAATCAATATCCCTTAAATTGATTCGAGAATTTTCACAAAATTCTTAGTGGCTAGAATCTTATTTTAATTATTTTAATCTTGAGGCAGCTCAACAAATCAAAATAATCTCAACAAGTAGGTAACAATTACCAGTTACAACTATTTGTAACTTCTAGATAGTTAGGCCATCAACTCTTGATACACATATCTCATATATCCCCTAACTCTTTGCATCAAAAACATTTTGATCTTGAGGCAGCTCAACAAGCCAAAAGTTTTTGTTAAATCAAACCCATTATTCAGAGATCTAATCTCATAGTATAAACATATTTAAAGTAAAACAACCTTGAGGCAGCTCAACAAGTTGCTCTAATAAAAATTTGTTTAAACTATAATAATGGAAGGTAACTAATTATGATTTAATATTTAATTAAGGGATTAATTTATGGTCTCATCATACATACATATCACATGTGAAAATTATTTGATCAATTGAACATACAATATGCAATTAAATAACTCTATTATTTTATCAAATATAAATCACATATGACATGTTATTCAAATAATCACATTAAATGAATATTCAATAAATTTATATCACATATAAATCATATATGACAAATGTTACTCAAATAATCATATTAAATGAATATACAATAGATTTATATCTAATATAAATTGTATATGACACATGTTATTCAAATAATCATATTAAATGAATATATAATAAATTTATATCAAATATAAATTGTATATGACACATGTTATTCAAATAATCATATTAAATGAATATATAATAAATTTATATCAAATATAAATTGTATATGACATGTTATTCAAATAATCATATTAAATGAATATATAATAAATTTATATCAAATATAAATTGTATATGACATGTTATTCAAATAATCATATTAAATGAATATATAATAAATTTATATCAAATATAAATTGTATATGACATGTTATTCAAATAATCATATTAAATGATAGGTTCATATCAAATATAAATTAAATGTCGTCTTATTCAAATAATCACATTAAATGAATATAAAATAGATTTATATCAAATATAAATTACATATGTCATATTATTCAAATAATCACATTAAATGAACATATAATAAATTTATATCAAATATAAATTACGTATGTTATATTATTCAAATAATCACATTAAATAAATATATAATTTTTTCTGTCATGAATCTATATGTATATTATTTCTAATCTTATTAGAAATCATTTAATTGAATTGTTTGAAACTTTTGTGGGTCAAAATATAATTTCAAAAATTACAGGGCATGCTGATCAGAATTGGAAGCAAACCTGTGGGGTCAAAACAGAAATAAAGAAACTCTTTTCTCTTTGCTCAAGAAGGCGTGTTTCCAAAAACACGCATTCACATAGCATTCTGTTTTTCTTCCCTTTTTTATTTTTTTAAAATTGATCTTTGCTCCAGAAGGCGTGTTTCCAAAAACACGCATTCACATAGCATTCTGTTTTTCTTCCCTTTTTTATTTTTTTAAAATTGATGATGACGTCATCTTCTTCAGCCAAAAAACGCAGAAAAAAAATCCAAAAAAAAACTTTGCTTCTGTTTCATATTTCCAGCAACAAATTCGGCGAAATCGCGTCTCATAGGCGCTTGTCTGTCCTACGACGTCTCACGCCATCGAACTCCAGCCAACTTCGCTTGGATGCCCGTCCACCATTTTTCCAGATCTGATCTAACTATCGGTGTTTACAGCCGCTTTTTGCTGGCCTGATCAGCCCCAACCACGGCCGGATCTCATCTGGTCGTGGCTTTTGATTTTCTGGCGCAACCTTTTCCAAGTCGCCGGCCAGAATTGTCGTCCCCGTTTTTTTTTTTAATTGATGATGACGTCATGTAACGTCATCATCATCCTTTTTTTTTTGTTTTGAAAAATTCAAACCTGTTTTGAATAAAAAATCAAAATCACAATTTTGACCCATTATTTAAAAATCGAATTTTTAAACAATTTCTCAAATAAACCAATTAAATCAAATATACATACATAACAATTTATCATTCATGACATGGTATATTATGTATATATAAATTAAATTAGGCTCTGATACCACTGTAAGGAAATCAACATAGTAACAACGCAGCGGAAAATATAACAATTATATTATAATTGATTTCCATAGGACCTTTAATGATAATGTATACAAAATATACCTCGAGAGATGCCAGCAAAATCCTTGAGCGAGGTTTAATCGACCAACAAGCTGCACACGTGTTCGGCCTCTAACGGTAATCCACACGAACTACTTTCGGGATCCTCAAAGGATTGATTTTAACGTTAGGTTAATAAGCTAGATCCCTCTAAACAACACCTTAGAAATCTAATAAGAAAAACCTTTTTTCTTATTTACGTGATTTCTTATTGAGAGAGTTGTATTGTCTTTGACCTAACATTAAGCATCTATATATAATAATATAACCTTCCAAAAAAGGTTGTTTTGTCAAACAAGAAACGAATTATTACCAAGCTCTATTCACTTTCCAAAAGTGAACAAGAGTATAATAGATGCCATAATTATCATATAATTATGTAAATCATTTTAACCCAAAAAGTAATTCTATTGTATGTGACCCTTTTAAGTTCCTAATCACTTAGCAATAAATATAAATAATAATCTTAGAATTAAATTGGCTTTTCTACAAAACCAACAATAACACCGTTGGTGTCTATTTAAGTTGACCCATTTGTTTTGTTTGGTCCATCGTCTTCAAAAAAACACTCCGGTTCTTAAACTTGCCGTCACAATTTTAAATGATATTAATTTTGCATAAAAATAAATAGAAAAAAATTAAATAGAAAGGTAAACTGTTGGGAAAAAAAATATTTAGGAAGCCTTACATTTTAATATATTCTCTATATCATTTAATAACTCATGAAAAGGCCATCGAACAAAAAAGAAGCAAGTGTAGTAATTTGGGACACGATTCATGCAATTATTTTGAATGATTTGATCCAAATATGTGTTTTTCTTTCTATAAATTGTCTTTCTATTTCTCACATGAGATGTTCATACTCTCTTAAAGTTAGTTTTTTTTTTAATAATCAAGAATCATTTAAAACTGTGACGACAAATTTAGGGGTCAAATTTTTTTTTTTTTAAGATGAGAGAATAAATATAATGAATGGGTCAACTTTAAGAACGTTCAATTGTACCATTTATCCAACTTGAAATTATTACTATTTACGTAATTCTTATAACATATTATAACAAATTAAAAACCATCCTCAGCTTTGTTTCATTTTTTTTTTAACATGAAAAGGTATGATGTCTTCTGATCAGAGAGTAAAGTCAAGTTGAAATACAGTGCTTATTTTTTAGACCACTTTTTGGGCATGATAAAACTCTTATATTAATTTTCCAAGTCCTCTTTTTTTCAAAGATTGCGGATTCATTTTATGTTGAGATATTCTATAGTTAATTTGTTCCAGGGGAAAATTAGCAAACTTTTTAATGTCGTTGTACATTTGATAATAGGAAAAATCAGCGTCCATGAATTTCTGCATTGTGGTCCATGCATTTTTGAAAAATCAGCGTCCAATCCCCTATTATTTCTTTCAAGATGTGAATTTCTTAAAAAATAATGATAAACATAGTGAAAAATATTAGTAAAAAGCAATAGTGATTGACATGGCATGTATAAAATTGACAAAATCATTCATTATGTATAAAAAGACAAAATCATGTACCACTTTATAAAAAATTAACACGTGTACAATCACTTATTATTTAGAGCTCGTTTGGTTGGCAGGAAAGTAATGTTTAATAGGAATGTGATTCTTAAGATTTAAATTTTGAGAAAAATGAATATTTTTCTTGGTCATCTAATTCTTATAAGTTTAATTTTGAGAAATCTGAATATTTAACCCGTATTTGGATAGATTGTTAGAAAAGTTAGTAGATTCTTATTTTGATTATTTGATTTCAATTATTGAACCAAATAATGTTATTTAAATTCAATTTGTATGTTATACCTATACATCACCATTTATATAGTTTTATTCTAAATCATATTATGAAATTTAATTATATCTTTTTACCTTATGATAAAATAAAATTTTTGTTTATCTATTAATATTGCTAAAAAAGAGAATAGTTTATTAAATAAATGGAAAATAAATTTACAAATTAATGTAAATCAAAATAGCCAAAATTAATTAAACAATAAGCATTGTAGATATAAAATATATGAAAATTAATTAAGTAAAAAGATGAAAGAAAAAGTTTAAAGCAACAGAAATAAAATTATGATTTTTTAAAACAAAATAATAAAACACTGACTATGTTAATAATTTTAATTTAAAAAAAGTAAAAAAATAAAGATAACATATCATCCATCTATTTAACTCTTTTTACATTGATTTACCTCAAAAGTCAATATAAAGAAATTTAAAAATTACTAAAATTTCAAATATAGTTAAGTAGAAAATTCACTAAAAAATATCAAACTAAAAAAATACAGTATGAAAAATGAATTATAATTTACCATAAGAAACATATGAAACTCAAAATATACATAATAAGCATAAAATGAGTCACATAGTTAAAATTCTCCAGAAAGTAATCACAATACCAACTTTTAAAAAGTATGAATTTGGGAATTAGGAAAAAAATTACTTTACCAACCTAAATTCCTTGCCAACCAAACGAGCGCTTAGGGTTCACTTATCATTTGGTTAAGGTATTAGTTTAATTTTTAAAAATTGAGTAACTAACTAAAATAACACGCGTCAATTTTTTATATAGTGCTATATAAAAGTAATACAACATACCCAATTTTATCTTTTTATATCTATCATGTCAATCACTATTGATTTTCACTAATATTTTTCAATGTGTCTATCATTACTGTTTCTTAAACTCATGATGGTCATTAATTGGTCAATGTATTTTGGAGAAAGCATGTCCATGACTTTTTTTCTCGTGACTTGGTTTTTGTGTTCAAAATTCTACTAACACGAAATTTAAATTCTGGACTTGGGACTAAAATTTCCAAGCATGCACTATTAATGAAGAACTTTCCTTTTTTCTTTTGGGCTTCAATAATGGGAAGAAAGAGACATTTTAAAAGATAAGGGTGTGCTGTTATTGCCAGAGCAAATATTAGCCTCCAGAGCAATAATTAACTCATATTCCTAATTTACCCTTAATGAGTTAAAATTCTTATCTTCTCTCTCCAACCTTATCAGTAAGATTTATCCATTCATTTTAACATATTTTCTCTAATATTTGAGTTTCTTCTCATTTACACTGATTTTTCTTCAAATATTTATTAATATAAGACTTATTTCATTTCCAAATTATACAAAAAGAATATTTATATTAATAATATAACACTTATTTTTATTAATAGTTTTGTTCTCTCAATTAAATTATAAAATATTTGTCAATATACACTTCAAAAAATTTAAGTTCAGTTTGTTTAGAGTTGTTTTGGTATTTTATTTCAAATTAATTAGTTTTAATATATTATGAGTAATTTAATATTTAAAAATGTTAATAGATCACAAAAAAAAATATTAATAACATTTTAAAACTCAAATATAAATTAATATTTTATGATTTTATTTTGTTAAAAAATGGTGTTAGGAAGAAATATTCATTATTATAAATTTAAAAGTCAAATTTAAGTATAAGAATTTATTTATAAGAAATGTTAATATTTAAAAATGATAATAGATCACAAGAAAAAAAATATTAGTAAAAATTTTAAAATTTAATTTTTAATTAATATTTTATTATTTTATTTTGGTAAAAAATTTATGTTATGAAGAAATTTTTATTATTATATATTTAAAAGTTAAATTTAAATATAATAATTATTTATAAAAAATACGAAGAAAAAAATTACTATAACAATGTTTTTGGTTTTAAAAATTTTGGTAAAAAAATTGGACAAAACAAATAAGCTAAATTGAATTTTTGAAATAAAATACCAAAACAGCTCTAAACAAACTGAGCCTAAATTTTTTGAAGTGTATATTGACAAATATTTTATAATTTAATTGAGAGAAAAAACTATTAATAAAAATAAGTGTTATATTATTTTATATAAATTTTATTTTTGTAAAAGTTGAAAATGAAAATAAGTCTTATATTAATAAATATTTGAAGAAAAATCAGTGTAAATGAGAAGAAACTCAAATATTAGAGAAAATATGTTAAAATGAATGGATAAATCTTACTGATAAGGTTGGAAAGAAAATAAGAACTTTAACTCATTAAGGGTAAATTAGTAATATGAGTTAATTATTGCTCTGGAGGTTAATATTTGCTCTGGCAATAACAACTCCCAAAAGATAATTCTACAAACCAAAAATAATTTGGGTAATTAGTTATACTGTTAGATTTTTGCAGCTATACTCTAATATTGAAACATGTTTAAATTCTTCCAAACTGATGTTTTTAAGTTTAATTTAAGATGCTTCATCTGTAATTAATGATAGAGCATGCCTTGTGTTTATTGCAATGTTAATTTAAGAGACATTTATTAATATGATCCTGATAAATCCTTTGTCAAGCGCCAATTGTTTCGTGCAATGTAAGCATTTTTTAAAGTGTTAGTTTAATAAAAATGTACTCTACCTATATTATATAATTAACTATAAAACCTTTTGAACCCTCAATTAAGTGTGAAAAAAAATTAAAGATATACATCTCAACATTTTTTATCTTTTCTCAAACCTTATGAAATCAATATCTTGTTTAAACACAAAATAATAAATCCCTCCACTCTAACCTAACAACGTCATAAAAAGAGAGATGAGATCCTTTATTTAAAATTGTCATATCTTATTATATGATTAAAATCATGTTAGGGTTTACTCACATTTGTTTAGTACTTAATAATTATAAATTTAATTCCTATGATATTGTATTCTTTTAATTCATAATTTTAGTGAAACAATGTCATAAGATTCACTCACATCGGGATTAGGATTAATAATTATAGATATAATTTTAGTAATATTTTATTATTTTAATGAGACAATGTCGGACGTTCAATCACATATAGATTAGCACTTAATAATTATAAATTTAAATTTAATGATATTTTATTTTTTTAATCCTTGGTTTTAGTGATTTCAACATGAGACATAATAAAAACATGATAATCTTAAACATATGGATGAGTTATTGAATGATTTATTATCTTTGTGCATTTAATTTTTATTCTACAAATTTAGTGTTTTTAGAGTTTTAGTTAATTATATGGTATTAGTAGGTGTATTATTATCAAGGTGTAACAGTTATTAGGATCATCCTGATAAAGGTTTTATCAGGCACCAATCATTGAATGTCATGTAAACTTTTTATAGTGTTTCACCATAATAATAATACACCTCACTGATACCATATAATTAGCTAAAATTCTTAAATTTAGGAAAAATATTAAATGCACAAAAAACCTTCCTTAACTCATCTATATCATTTGTTTAAGATTATCATTATCATGTATTTATTCGATCTAATTCAAATCACTAAAAAATTAAAAAAAATTAAATATTATTAAAATTATATCTACAATTCACTAAAAGAATTAAACAAATTAAATATCATTAAAATTAAATCTACAATTATTAAACCCTAGTCCAAATGTGGGTGAACACTACAACATTGTTTAATTAAAATTAAGGATTAAAAAAATATCACTAAAATTAAATATACAATTATTAAACCTTAACCCAGATGTGGGTGAACCCTACGATCTTATTTTAATCGCAAGTTTTATAGTTAATTATATGGTGTGGGTAGGATACATTTTTATCAAGGTGAGACTTTAAAAAATGCTGGCATGGCACAAAATAATTTGTGCTTGATAAGGGGTGTATAATAATGATCATGATAAATATTTTACTCTTATTATTATGGTGAAACACTAATTTTTTTTATATGCATTCAATAATTGGTGCCTGATAAAGAATTTATCCGAATGATGTTGATAAATGTTACAGTACCCCTAATATATACATAATTGTTTTACCTTAAAAATAATATATACATAATTGTTTTACCTTAAAAATACTACATTTTTGTTTATTTGATAAGATTGATTTTAAGAAAAAAAAAAAGAATAAAAGGTGCCATTTGAAAGTTGATATTGGCATCTTGTCCTTGTATATGGTAGTTTTCTATAGCTTTAAAAATCATAATTAATTACATTAATATTTCTTTTGAAAGTCAAAAGATTTACTTGACTTGTACAACCCAATTTGCATCAACTTTTGAATGGTAGTTTTTGATGAGAATGAGCCGAATCCATGTCCATGGTGCCAAAGTCAAATATGAAAGCTGAAAGATTCTGCCACATTCTGGTATTCTGGACATATCTCTTTCGATATAACTCGGAATTTGGTGATTCAAGAAGCCCTGGAACGATAAGAGATAAAGCTACAACTTTCATGTTTTATGTTTTCCAAGATTCTGATGGTATCATCGTGGAATATGGCTGCCAAAATAAGTGACGGGATTCTGGCAGATTTCCATCTCGAATTTCATGGACTATATTGAAGACCAAGATGGCGTGCTTGGGCTTGATATGGATCACGCCACTTTTAAGTTATTTAGGATTTATTTTGCTTTAAATAAATTAAGTCCATTGGATGTTAATTAATGGGCTTATTTACGTTAAGTAGTTATTGTTATTCGTTTAGGAAAGTAGTTTGTTATTGGTTTCCTTTTCCAACTTGGAAACTAAGTTGTAATAGGATTAAGTTAGGGTTTTCTTTCCTTATTCTTCAAGCAAGAGCCGAACTCATCTCTATAAATAGAGAGCTGCCTTGTAACGTTTTTAAGAGGATTTTTGATGAATGAAATTTTAGCTTTGCTAAATTGTGTTTAACTCTTTGAGTTGACAAAGCCTTTAAGAATAGTTAATTCTTAATTGTACGAAAAAGCCTTTAGCGTGACCTTTAGGTGATTTCGACCAATGTTCTTTAGTTAAAGAACAAGCCGAATTGGTTTGTTAGCGACGTGAAGTTATCACTTGCTGATCAATCGTTCGTAATAACGTTAGGGTTGATTCATACTTGAAATCAGCTACGCGTTTCCTTAGACTTCGATTCCGCCAATTGTTTTGTTTGTGTTTTTATCTTGAAATTTGACTATCAACACGATCCACACGCTTGGTATATGTTTGGTCCAGGTGCTCGAGCCTCGCCCGATCATATCAGTTTTTCTATAGGATTATAGCAATTAATGGGGTCATTATCAGTTACATAGAATTTTTCTCTCAAAAGCATTAATTGCTTGACTTTCAAAGTCGTTGTTGTGTGTCTAGGATTGAGAACGAACACGAACGTTCACGAACAAGCTCGGGATCGGCTCGATTAAAGCTCGGCTCGAGCTCATTTATTTAATAAATAAACGAACACGAACAAGATTTTAGGCTCGATTAATAAATGAACAATAAATGAACACATCGGTGAAAGCTCGTTTATGTTCATGAACAGCTCGTTAAAAAGATCGTTTATAGTTCGATTAAAGCTCGTTAAAAGCTCGATTAAAATATTAATTTTATAATATATATTGTACTTATATACTAAATATTAGAAATAATTATATTTTTATATATATTTATTAAGTCACAAATCACAATATACGAGTGTTTGAATTGTTATAATAAGCTAATATTTTATAGGCGTTTGAATTGATGTATTTATTTGAGTGAAAATTTATGTTAAAAAATTATACAATTGTAAAAAAGTTATTGTTTTTGTGAGAATTTTGAATTATTTAGTTAGTGTTGTTTCTTTGAACAATGTATGTTGTAATTTATTTTATTTACATTTGAATATAACTAATAGATTGTGTTAACTATTATCAAAATATTTGATAAATTATTGTATCGTGATTGAATAATCTTATTTGTGCAAAAAAAAGTGATAAAAAAACAGAAAAAAATAAAAAAAATAAAAAAAAAATAAAAAAAAAATAAAAAAAAAAGTAATCGAGCTCGAGCTCGAGCTCGAAATTTTGTACTCGAGCTCGAGTTCTAGGCTCGACTCGAGCTCGAGCCTGAAGAAAATTAAACGAGCCGAGATCGAGCCCGGCAAAGCTCGGGCTCGGCTCGGCTCGATATCAGCCCGTCCACTTCTCAAGTTCTCGTTTTCTTATTTTATAGGGTCCACAAATTAATTATACCTGTAGACTGTTTCAAAAAAAACTTATTTGTACTGGAAGTCCTTCAAAATAATAAAATTATACAATAATAATTGAAGACCCTAATTTCTGCATTTTTGGTCTATGGATCTACGAAAATCTGTGGACAATCTCTTATGGACCCTTTCAAGATATGAACTCCTTAACTGGATAGTCATTGGTCAACGTATATATTAATGAAGATCTGTCAATGACTTTCTTCCATATTATAATTTCTTGAATGGTTAATTTTATTGTTTGAATGTAAACCTGTGTTATTTTAATTTGCTAGAAAGCATATGGGATGGCATCAAGAATTAATTTCTTGCTGGGATCCAATGGAGGAAAGGAATGCGTATGCATGCGTTCTAAACCTGTGCTCCACAAATGGAAAAAAAATTGGCATTAATTCTAATTATATAGAGCTTTTGTGGCAAATACTATACCAATTTCCAGGACAATGAAATACAACAAAGAGAAATATATAACTTTTGAGTAAAATCACACGTTCATGAATTGAAATTTCATAGAGACAATTTAGATTAGTTACCAAATTGCCTCTTCCAATTGAAATGTCACTTTTTTTCTTCAAAAGAAAAAGAGCAATTTTCCATTACAATAAGAATGCAAAGTAATAAACTAGACTCAAATGATCAATTATCAATCTATTCAATTTCTAAAGTAATCGATCTGCATAAAGGCTCCTCCATGGAATCTTCAAAAGAACTATAATCACTTTGCATTTGTACAGGTGAATCTGGAGGATAAAACAATGGTTTAGAAGGCAATTCCAATCCTTCAAGACTACCTTCAAGCATTTCTAGTACTTCTCTCATTGAAGGTCTGTCAGTCGGTGTCATCTGTACACACCACAATGCAATCAAAATTAATTTCTTTGCAATCCCTTTTCCTTCATCAGTTGTAATATCTCCAAATTCCATATTCCCTACTTGGTCAATTTTATCGTATATCCATGAAGGGAAGAATATTTCACTGGAATGCTCGAAATTCGAATTAGCATTCCTCCTTCCTGCCATGTCTATAAGTAACATTCCAAAACTGTACACATCTGCCTTATAAGATACTCTTCCAATCTTTTTGTAGAACAATTCAGGAGCCATATAACCCAATGTTCCTCTAGGAGAAGTAAGAGTTGCGACATATCCGTCTTGTACAGGATATAGTTTAGCAAGTCCAAAATCCGAAACTTTTGGTACAAAATTCTCATCAAGTAAAATGTTATGGGGTTTGATATCAAAATGCAGAATTTGCATGTTGCAGCCTTGATGCAAGTATTCAATCCCTCGAGCGACGCCTTTTGCAATCTCATATGCTTTCTTCAAACTAAGTGAAGTATCATTTGAACTCTCTGAGAAGATGAACTTATCGAGAGAGCCATTAGGCATGTAATCATAAATCAGAGCACGCTTTGAGGAGGTAAAACAAAATTCCTTCAAGCGCACCACATTAACATGGTGAATTCTTCCAATGGTTGCAACTTCATTAATGAACTCTTGACCATTTGCTTTTGATTTGTTCAACATCTTGACGGCAACAAAATTACCACTCCTCAATTTTCCTTTGTATACCAAACCATAGCCACCCTCACCTAATTTGTCCTTGAAATTATTTGTCATTGCCTTAATTTCTTTGTACGAGTACCTAATCGGCATGAGGTTGTTTGTTTGTAGGAATTCTTCAACTTCATCATAAATTGATAAATGCCTTCGACTCCACTTATAAATGAGGAAAGCAAATAAGAGTAGAATGCCAATCAAACATCTTCCAGCAATGCCTAGTGCTGAAGTGGAGAAAAAACTAATTATATATATAGTATAGCACAATCAGTTTCTATTAAAAATAAACAAGTTCATTGTCCATTAACACTATATATATATTGAGTTTTCTTACCAAATAATTTGCATCCAAAAATGATATAGTCTGTTTATAAAACAAAATAAAAGGATTAGCAAGGGGGCATACAAAGAGGATTTGCCAAATATTAACTGTAGATTTTACTCACCTCCAAGATAATAATTCAATCCAGGGTAATCACTGGTGACAGCACCCGAAAAGTAAGTGAATGACGTTGAAAGGAACCCGTATATAAATGACATGGCATAACCTACATGATCCAGCAAGAAAAGTCTGATGCTGATTAATGAACATCTTAGAAGTCATTGTTTAGAAATTTGGTAAGAATTTGATTATGGTTTCTCTTCCAATGTTTAAAGAAGAAAGAAAGAAAGAAAAGAAAAGTTTTTATCATTAAAATTTATTTTCTTTTTGATTTCAAACCTAAAATAAATTAGACTAAAAAGAAAACCTCAAGCTCTTTCAGTGTAGTTTACACATGTTTAAACCAGTAATGGATCTTCTTAATCACTTTTGTGTATCACTCCCTGTGTCATTTTATTAGACTTAGACAAGTGTATAATCACTTATCCTTAGAGTTCACTAATCATTTGATAGAATTTTAATTTTATCTGAACACAAAAACTCTTATGAGACCGTTTCATATATGAGAAATGATATGCGAATTATACATTATACGTTAATACGCCAATTTTTTATATTTTATACGCTAATTTTTTTATACTTTATACACTAATTTTTGATACTTTATACTTTATACAATGCATTTTAACACCCGATTTGGGATCTGTTTGAGGACATCGACTTCGACACAAATCCTAGCCTCACTAGGTCTCAGAACCTTGTTCGCAGCTGCCGTTGCAAGATCGAGTTTCAGCGGTGCCCCAACTGCAGACCCAAGTGAGAAAAGCTTTTCTTTGTTGAAAAGATGAATTGGAAGCAATGGAAACTTTACCCACACTGGAGTTACCGACGGCTCTCTTTCCGGGCTGAATTATTTAGTCGATCTAAAGATTTTTGCTTGGAATCCATTGAAGTTCCAAGATTTCCTCATCCACATCTTGTGAAAATCGGTTTCCAGCTCGAATTTAAAAAGCACATTTCGATGGTCAAGAAGTCCCAAATTGCATTCACCATTGAAGGCTGCAGCTAGAATCTCTTTTCTAAGGGAAACCATTGGTGGTCTTCCCCTAGAAAACTTTCCAACCAAAGTGTGTAGATAGGGTTGTGCCAGAGTTTGTTCTTCATCCTCGGTAAGGAAGAGAGCTGGTTCTCCCTTATAAGTTGAGAGTGGCTTGTAAGGTGTTGAAGCAAAAGAAACATCGATTTGTTTGGACCAATTGAGGAGACAACTTCCAGGAAAGTTCTCTTCTCCGGCGGTTTAGGAGTGGCAGCCGCCATAGGCGGCCAATGGAGGGCAGCTCTAGATCGGTTTATTAGAGAGAGGTGGGAGAACTTTTTGTAAAAATTTATACTTGATATGCCAAACCGCACAACATCTTGTTAGACGATAACTACAATCCAAAGATATCTGATTTTGGGTTAGCAAAGTTGTGTGAAAAAGGAAGAAGTGCAGTTTCTATGACTGCTGCAAGAGGAACCATGGGCTACATTGCGCCTGAAGTATTCTCAAGGCACTTTGGCAATGTTTCCTACAAATCCGATATTTATAGTTTTGGGATGTTATTGCTTGAAATGGTGGGAAAGACGAAAAAATGTTGATGCCAACGTGCAAAATGTTAGCCAGGTTTACTTCCCTGAATGGGTTTACGGATGTCTGGTTAATGGAGAAGAGTTGAGAATCCTAGTTGAGGAAGACGGAGAGGAAAAGATTGCTAAAAAATTAGCAATTGTGGGACTTTGGTGCATCCAGTGGAACCCAGTGGATCGCCCTTCCATAACATTTGTGCTTGAAATGCTTGAAGGAAGTGGAGAAAATCTAAGTCTTCCACCAAATCCTTTTACCTCAGGGAATGCAAACAATCCAGCTGATCCAAGTGAGCAAAGAAGACTAATGGGTTCAGCATTGGCAGTGATTTCTGAATCAGAATAAATTGCTAGTCGTATAGATGAAGTTACGCAATAAAATTAAAATGGATGTAATAGGCTATATGTAAAATTGCATTGTTCAGTTAACCATTATGTATCTATCAGTACTCTACGGCTATGAAACGCCTCTAACTATAACAGAAAGAGTTGTCAGCTTTTAAACTCTTGCAATTCGGAATTCAAGAGTTTTAGACATGATTTTGAAGATCAATGTTTCAGTAAAATCCATGTTACTACATGTAATATTGGTCTGCACCTCTCATCATTGTGTTTCTTGATTTTTGGTGAGTTTGAAACTGCACAAGTAATTTGAAGAACATAAGCAAGGAGGAATGGAGTTCTCCATTCGGCCAATGTGATTTGCTGCAATAAAGAATAATGGGTTGCATCGGTTGATGTGCAAAGAGTAAAGACACAGAATCGTCTTCAAAGTTTGTTGCTTAAAAATACGTGGCATTGAGAAGTTCAAATTCATCCCCAAACTTTCAGATTTCAAAGGCATTTCTTAAGCTTTCATCAATCGACTTTCAACTTTCCCTTTCATTTCTTTTGCATTTTAGATAAAACCTTTAAGGAATTTAGTTTTCCATCATTGTAAAATTGTTTTCTATTAGTGAAATTTGGCCGTGCGACTTAAGTCACATTGATTGAGCTACATAAATTTTTTTTATGTATATTATCTTTTTTTTTGTTACCATCATAATTATTATTTAATACGTGAGATTTCGTTTTTTTCCTAACACTAAGGCTATGTTTGGATTGAGGAAAAGGGAGGGAAAGAAAAGGAAAGGAAAAGAACGGATTAGAATTTTTGGGTTTGGATATTTTTTTAGGGAGGGAAAGGAAAGGAAAGGGAGGGATTAGATATACTTAGTTTAGCCCATATTTCTTTCCGTCCAAAAGTGGGTGGAAACGGAAGTAAACGATAATTTTTTTTATAATTAATAATTTATTATTCCAAATTTATCTTTGTAACGTAAACTTTAATTTAAAATTACAACGTAAATTATCATTTAAAACTTATATGACAAACTTGGAGGCAATCTTTCAATCTTAGTACAATTGATATTACTACCAACATTTATTAGAATATTATTAGAATTTTATTTGATGTCTAAAACTTTATTAACTTCTAATTGGTTGCAAGATTATAAAATTATTATTTCATAATAAACTGCAATATATTACAAATTCTAGCCACCCATAAAATAATAATAGAGTTCTACCCTATTAAAATTTGATTTAATTTACAAAATTTTACTAATTTCGATATTTTTTTTAATTCAATAAACTTTTAACTTCCAAATTTATGCTACAAGAATATCAAAACTCTAAAATAATCTAGCTATAATAGAAAATTTATTTTATCTCTGTTTTAATCATCATTCAACATAAAGATATAGATATACAATACCATACTATAAAACATCATCATTCTTATACCTCTATAAAAGAAAATATAGACTAAATTAAATGACATTTACGTTAACAAATGATAGACTAAGACTACAAAAAGAAATCCACACTCTAAAATAATTTAGCTATAGTAGAAAAATTATTTTATCTAGGTTTCAATCATCATCAAATATAAAGATATAGATATACAATACCATACTATAAAACATCATCAAAGTTATCCATAAATAATAGTTTTAGATTTTTCACACAAAAATAACAAGTTTATCTAAAATTAATAATTTTTTTATTAGATTCTTGTGTCTATATTTTTTATTTTATTGATTATACGATTTTCTTCTTTTCCTAAATTATATTTGTGATTGATAATGCTAAAAAAGTATATCATTTCATTTCTTTTCCTTTCTTTCCCCATTTATCCAAACAGATGGGAAGGAATCGATTTCCTCTACTCTACTTTCTTTTCCTTTCCACTCGTTTCCTTTTCTTTCATTTCCCTCCCTTTCCCTCAATCCAAACATAGCCTAAAGGATAATGGGAACAGGATATATATTAAACCCAACTTCATAGGAATTGCATAGTTTTGTAATCAAATTAAAGAAGTATAGGATTCCATGAACATGAACATTACAAGATAATAAGGCTGTTTTACTTTTTGGAGCTTTCCTATTTATCAACCACTTAAAGGGGTATTAACTTTTGTTTCCATAAGATCTAAACTCCTAAATATTCGTAACAACAATGCACATGTTCACACTAAAGTTTTAAAATAAAATTTAATATATCATAATTATTCAGAATATCTCTATAACAATAACCCTTTGCGTTATAGTTTTCATAGCCGTAGAGTACTGATAGCTACATATCCATACAATGGTTAACTGATAGCTACTCTCGGCTATTGTAACTTCATTGGCAGTGATTTTTTAACTTTGTAAAAAAATTAAAACCATAGTGAGTGAATTGAAGGTTACAAACCATAAGTAGTTAACTAGTCAGTTTTGTAAACCACAAAGGGTAATTAGCAATTAATCTTTATATAATTATCTATAGTATCTCTTCAATCTATTATTTCTATCATCTCATTTACTTCTTCCTTTTATAATTTAATATTTTTTTTCAATGTAATTTCTTTTTTCATTTTATATTCTAATATTTTAATATAATATACATTTATTCTTTATTTAATATTTTTATTCAATATATTTGATTCCATCAAGCTTTGAAATCTGATTAATCTTTTCTACCTTTTCTATATTTTTTAAATAAAGTTTTGATAAATTAAAAATTATATTTTCAAAATATAATATTTAATATAGTAGAACACCATGAATATGGAGAGGTTACAAATATATTATATGATAATATTTGTATTCTCAAAATTATTAATTTTTATAATTTTTATTTTTTTACAAGATTATAGTTTTTATAATAATTTGATTAGTTATATAAAAAATAATATATTGCACATTTATTGAGAAAATAAATAATTGAAAGACAAAATCGTATTAGTAACCGAAAAATGATGATTTAAAAAAAATTACATTTACATTTTTTGAACATTGTTCACTAGATAGCATATTACAATTATATGTGGGTGCAAAAAATGACATGAATCAAGTACACAAAAGTCTAGTTTTTGAATCTTGCCGATTTCAGTAAAAAAAAAAAATGGTTATAGCCCACGAAAAATGATGATTTTTCAAAAAAAAATTATATTTCAATTTTTTTAACACTGTTCACTAGATAACACGTTACCAATATACGCGAGTGCAAAAAATGAAATAAAAATAGTCCACAATAGTCAGTTTTTGAATCTTGTCATTTTCAACCAAAAAACGTCGATTATATGTCCACGAAAAATGATGATTTTTTAAAAAACTTACCTTTTTATTTTTTAATTCCGTTCATTAGATAACACATTACCAATATTGGTGGGTATAAAAAATGACATGAAAAGAATTCGCAATAGCCAGTTTTTGAGTCTTGGTGTTTTCAACCAAAAAACATGGGTTATAACACACGAAATATGATGATTTTTTTAAAAACATTTATATTTTTCTTTTTTAAACAACATTTACTAGATAACACATTACCAATATAGGTGGGAGCAAAATATAACATGAAAATAGCCCACAATAGCCACTTTTTGAGTCTTGTCATTTTCAATAAAAAAATGTAGGTTATAGCAGACGCAAAATGATGATTTTTTAAAAAAATTTACATTTTAATTTTTTTAACACTGTTCACTAGATATCACATTATCAATATAGGTAGACCCTAAATATTATTTTGAATGAAAATAGTCCAGAATAGGCAGTTTTCAAGTTCTTCTGTTTCACTAAAAAAAAGTGTGGGTTATTGCCAACGAAAAATGATAATTTTTAAAAAAAGTTTACATTTTAATTTTTTTAACACAGTTCAATAGATAGCACAATATCAATATAGGTTGTTGCAAAAAATACTACGAAAATAGTTCAAAATAGCCAATTTTAGAGTTTTGCCATTTTTCGCCAAAGAAACGTGTTATAGCGCATGAAAAATAATGATTTTTAAAAAAATTTACATTTCTATTTTTTAACGCCATTCAATAAATAGCCTATTACTAATATAGGTGGGTTCAAAAAATGGCATGAAAACAATCCACAATAGTCAGTTTTTGAATCTGGTCGTTTTCAACCAAAAAACGTCTATGTTAGCCCTTGAGAAATGATGAGTTTTCAAAAAACAAAATTTACTTTTCTCCATTTTTTAATGCCATTCACTAGATAGCATATTATCAATATACGTGGATGCAAAAATGACATGAAAATAATAAAAAAATAGCCAATTTTTAAGTTCTTCTATTTCAACCAAAAAAAACTTGGATTTTACCCCATGAAAAATGATAATTTTTCAAAAAAAATATATTTCTATTTTTTAACACCGTTCAATAAATATCACATTACCTATATAGGTTGCTACAAAAAATTCCATGAAAACAGTCAACAAAATCTGTTTTTGAGTTTTGCTATTTTCAGCCAAAAATACATGGGTTATTATAGTGCACGAAAAATGATATTTTTTTAAAAATTACATTTATATTTTTTTAACAACGTTCACTAGATAGCACATTATAATTATATGTGGGTGCAAAAAATGACATAAAAAAAGTCCACATTAGATAATTTTTCACTCTTGCCGTTTTCAGCCAAAAAAACGTTGGTTATACCCCATAAAAATTGATGATTTTTCAGAAAAAAAAATTATATTTCTATTTTTTAACACCGTTCACTAGATAACATATTATCAATATACGGGAGAGAAAAATATGGCATGAAAATAGTCCATAATATCTAGTTTTTTCCAGCCAAAAAACGTCGATTATATAGTCCACGAAAACTGATGATTTTTCAAAATATTTACATTTCTAATTTTTTAACACCGCTCATGAGATATCACATTATCATTGTACGTAGGTGCAAAAAATGACATGAAAATTGTCATCAGTTGTTAGTTTTTGAATTTTGTTGTTTTCAACCCAAAAATGTGTGTTATAGCTAGACATGACCATGGTTCACGAACCACCGGTTACAGTTCGTGAACAGACGGTTCACGGTTCCACGAAAGTTGGAACCTTAACCGGCCCTTGGCCTCATGGTTACGGTTACAGTTCATTAACCGCTGGTTCACGGTTTTGGTGGTCGTTTTTCTACCAAATTAATTCTTACTCTAAAGATTAAAAATAGTCTAATGGAAGTAAGGTCGATCCCACGAGGAACAACAAATTCTCTTAATTAATCAATTTGCAATTGTCACCATAATTAAAATTAACAAGAAATTAATACGAATGAAGATAGACAAATTCTCAAACTAATAAAAAGAAGAAATTAATATCAAACAAATACTGAATTAAATTACTCAAGCTAAAAGTCTGGCAAGTAAGCAATCCACACTAATTTCTACAAGTTGATCATTGATGCAATAATAATAATTCTAATTCAACCAGCTAGTTATAAAACACCGAGAATCAGCTCTGACGTGTTCAAATCCCTCCTTACTTATTTGACAATAGACAAGAATCAGCTTAATCTATTGTTTCCCTATTTCTAATGTAATTAAGCCGGAATCAGCCGATCACCCAATTCAACATTAGAAAAGCATTAATTCTTAGAAGGACCCAACTTTAACAAATTAAATTATGATCAGCATATATTAATTTGTTAACCAATTATCTCCGTCTACCGAGACAGCAGCTTTGTCACTAATTAATCCTACTAATCCAATCCAGTGATTTAATTAGAGATTAATTGACTCTACCTAATCTTATTAAAGTTGATCAAGCTTTAATTCAATTAAGTAATAAACAATATTCACAGAAAACTCTTGGAATTGAATAGAAAATTATTGATAAACACACTTTGATCTCACAACTTAGTCATAATTAGTGTTTCTACTTACTTACCAGATAAAGAAATTACTCACAACACATAATTAAAACTAAACAAAATAATAATTAAAAAGTAAATGAAATTAATTCTGAAATAAAAAATCAAACCAGTCCGTCGTTTGGGCAAACGACGGTTCTGCTGTTCTTCCTACAAAGCGAAGTGCAGAAAAACGTAAATACCAAAACAAGCTGCGTAATCCAGATATCCAATACAATCTGATTTCTCCCCTATTAATAGAAAAACAATACTTCCTAATCTTAACTAAACGAGAGAAATATCCTTTGTTGCCATAAAATCTGTTAACAACTTTGATTGTAAAATCCCAATTCAAATTCAAAATTCCTTCATTCATGGTATCAGTTCAAACTCTCTCCAACTGCCACAATTTTATCTTAAGACTACCCACAAAATCCTCTTTTGATGTCCACTGCTTCACTGCTACAACTTCACCTTCAAATCTGCCCAAAATCCTCTTGATTCCACCTTTTTCTCTATGTCATCATCCTAGCTGTAATTTCCCATTTCTGCAACATAATATCCAAATAAGTGCTGAATTCATTCCACAAAACACATTAAAATATGCATGAAATCATGAACTATTTTATGCTTATCAAATATCCCCACACTTAGAATATGCTGGCCCCTCAGCATTTAAACAAACTCACAACTGACTGGACAAATTCACTACACAAACACCAATATGGCCAAATCTAGAACTCTTTACAAAATAGAATTTATGCTTAATCCATGTAATAAAGTTATGCACAGTCAAGTCGTCCAAATCAGAATGCAATGTTCGGAGCAACTTCCAGGATCACTCAAGCACTCAAAGATATGTACAATTGGATTCAACCACTCATTTCAAATTGTGCATGAAACTTAACACAAGTTTGCCAATATGTCAAGAGATCATCATAATATTAAAACCAAAAAAATGAATCAAAAGGTCTTTTATTGGTTGTAATAGGGCTTGGGTTCACAAGGTAAGATTTAAGAAGTTTAAAAGGCTAAAAATAAAAAGTAGAATGTAAGCAACTCAAAGAACAACTTCCCCACACTTATTCAACATCAAGTCTCAACTTTTCAAAACTCATCGAATTTCAGCACATCAATTCTTTTCCTTTCCCCTTTTTTTTCTTTCATTTTTCTCTCTTTTTTACTGCTGCAGTTTGGGCGTACAGCTCATACAAAAATCTGCAGAAAAATTTATTATTCCAGTTTGTCCCACATTGTTTGGGCAAACAGCAGACTTTAACAATTCACTTCAACACACATTCTGAGATAATGTTCAAACTCAAAGACTTTTAAGATGCAAAAGCTTTTCTCTTCCAATCTATGGGAAAGCAAACCTTAAGAATTAAATCACTTACATTCTAGGGCCAAAAGAAAGCTAAAAATGGTGTTATGTGAAACTTTTAGTAAGTTTAAACGCAAAGAAACTGGTTAAGGCTCAACATGGCTAACTAATGGTCAAGTGAGGTAGGAAAGAAAACTGAAGTCAAAAATGGTGAAATCCTAAGTGCCTTTTTCATTTTCAAGTTCAGACTTCAATTCATGACATCTAATGTACAACAAAGCAAACTTCATAAGTTAAACATGCACAATTTACACTCATTCAAAGAAATTATTCAATTTAAGCACTAACAAAGTGGTCATTCAGTGCTTGGCTCAATTTCTCACATTTTAACATCGGCAAAACTCAGAAATTGCATTCTTCATACTTGGAGTCATTCAAGGTCATGCTAAACCATCACAAAAAATTAAGCAAGTGAAATAATGTTCAGTTTGGCCAAACAGTGTTCATAAAGTAAATCAATTCAAAACAATTAACACTTTAAAACTAAACTAAACTAGACTGTTTTTGAAAAATTTTCATGATTTTCTGAAATTTTTTTCTTTTTTTTTTAATTGAAAAAAAAATAACAACTAAACACATAAAACCCTCCCCACACTGAAACATGAACATGTCCTCATGTGAGGAAGTAATTAAACTAAAACATAATTAAAAACAGAGTTACAGAAAATTAAAATGAAAAGGGACAGCCTTATCAATTAGACGGAGGAGGTGGAGGTGGATTAGGAGGTAATCTTTCTTGCAATAGTTGAAGGATGGACGCTTGACTGTTTTTTAATTGCAATGATGTCTGCTGTTAGACTTTGAAACTGCTCTCGTGTATTCACATATCCTGCTGCAATCTTCGAAACCAACAAATGAAGGTCTTGCACATCCTGTCGTAACTCTGAAATACCTGCAATGGGCAAATTGCTCGAAGGTGGAACCTTCGGCTCATTGAAGTGCAGATTACCATCCTTATCTTCAACTACTAAGCCAGCATGTTTCAAATATGCAATATCAATAGGTGAAGATGGACAATCATTCGGCCATGCATGACTTAATTGAGTATATTTGGGATTATTAGCTAACAAAATAGCAACTATATATCCCAAAACCAAATTTTTGTTATCATCTTTACTCACTCTTTTCCAAGTACACGCAAGCCAATAAGGAAGACTCAATTTTTCAGAATTCTTCATAGCCCATAAAATTACCAACTCATTTGAAGAAACCACTGTTGTTTGGTCATTTCTACCAAATAATGTGTAAGCAAGAAATCTATGGCACAACAGTAAAGCAGGATCAGCTATCCAATGGTCTTTGGATCGAGAAGGTTTGTAAGATTGCTTATCAGCAGGAGCTATTTTTTCCAGAATTCATTATAAGGAATAATCTTCGGTATTCCAGTTTGAGGCCAAAAATAATCATGATTTTCCTCAGACTCAGAATCAGTATCTAAAAGTCCTAATTCGGCAGAAAGGTCATTCAAAGATAAATTATACTCCTTATTCAACAACCTAAATGACATCACAGGAACGTGACTCAAATAAGAGGCATCAGTAAGTTTACAAGAAAAAGAGGCATAAAATTCGCGTAAAAATCTCACTGGCATTTTCAGTTTAGGAAATTTCAATAACCAAGTCCAACCAATGTTTGAAAAATATTCCTGAATTTTATCTTGAACATTTAACACTGAAAGATTTTGAAAATCGAAAACCTTATAAGAAACTGCTGACTGAGTTTGCAGAATTTCATACCTTTGAATGTGTGATTCCTCTGTAAATGTCTTGAATTTTGGATAAATGTCAGTACCAGCCAAAGATTTGGTGGTCTTAGGAACTTTGGAAGATGATGGAGCCTTGCCCTTTTTCTGCAGCAGTAGCTTTTTTAGGTTGAGGAGCTGATTTTGTTCGTTTGGTCGAACCACTAGTGCCTTGGGTAGCTAATCGGCTGGACTGTCTCCTTCCTGTGGCTGATGGAGAAAAAGGGACTTGAATTGGAGAAGACGCTCTGTCAACTGGTGATTCTTGTCGAGGTTGATCGGACTCCGTTCTTTCATTGTCGCTGGAATTTGTCGTTTGCTCGGACGATTCATTTGAAGAGGGAGAGTTGGCGGTAGTTTGGGCACTCTTTGCAGCCACTTTCTTCTGTCGTTTGGCAGGCGGTGAAGGTTCATCATCATGTGTAAAAGTAGCGGTGGGTGATGGCGTTGATGAAGGCCTATCCACCAAAGGTGTTTCGGCGGCATGGGTGGAAATGGTAGTCGGCGATGATGGATTAGTGGGTCAAGAATTCTCTGCTGCAATGGTTGTGTCAGTGGAGGGGTTTGAATTTTCTGGTGATGAAGGATTGGTCTGTGAAGATGGGGTGGTCTGCGGGGATGGAGTTGCAAACTTGACCAACACCATGGTTGTTGATGTTGATAGTGGCTGATGGTTACAGAGCGGCGGCGAGTAAAGGAGAAACGGCTGGTGTGGTTGGTAGGGAGCAAGGACAGAGACGGCTAGGGCTTTAGGGAAATAACAAAAGGAATAAAGGTTTTATGGGACCACTTTGATTTGGGTTGACCATTAGAAAATGACGGGCTTGAACAATAAAGTAGAAAATATTTGTACTGGGCCCAGATCCCATGGAAAAGATTATGACTCCATTACTCAATGCTTGGTCCAATGACTCCATGTCTGCAACAAAATTATTCCTATCACAAATGTGAATTCATCTGAACAAAGAAGATAACTTACTATTGACAAGATGAATAAGAAATCAAATAAAATAATGCAAATTAATTTAGAATAATGGCATGAATAAAATAATTTGGGCCCAGTTTCCTAATAAAGCGGCTGCTCCAAACAAAACTACTCTCTTTATTTAAGCACAATTTTTCCATTTCTGTACTATCTTGTACTTCTCCATTATTCTCGCGAAAGTCAAGAAACCTAAAACAAAAAGAAATAAGATTTATTAGCTGTTGATGAAATAAAATAAGGTAAACACAGAAAAATAAATAAATTGGGTTGCCTCCCAAAAGCGTCATTATTTAGAGTCTTAGACTAGACTATCTCTGATAGCTCAAGATCTGGGATAAAAGAGCTGCACTTTTTCCACCTTTTCTGCTGGAAAATTCTCATAAAAGATTTTCAATCTTTGACCATTAACCTTAAATATTTTCCCAGAAGCAATTCCCTTAATCTCTACAGTGCCGTTTGGGCATACTGTCACTACCTCAAATGGACCAATCCATTTAGACTTCAATTTTCCACCCATTAATCGAAGCTTGGACTGAAACAGAAGAACTTTGTGTCCGACTTGGAATTCTTTCTTTCTCAACAACCTATCATGGTAAAGCTTAGTTCGATCCTTGTACCACATTGCATTTTCATAAGCTTCCAATCTGATTTCATCTAACTCTTGGAGTTGAAATTTTCTTTCTTCCCCACACTTAGCTTCATCCATGTTGAACTGCTTGATGGCCCAATATGCCTTATGCTCTACTTGGACTGGAAGATGGCACATCTTACCAAAAATTAAGCGATAAGGGGACATTCCAATTGGTGTCTTAAAGGCGGTTCGATATGCCCATAAGGCATCATCAAGTCTAAGGCTCCAATCTTTCCGAGAGGTGTTCACAGTTTTCTCCAGAATTTGTTTAATTTCCCTATTCGACACCTCTGCTTGGCCATTCGACTGTGGATGATAAGGTGTGGTCAATCTATGAAACACTCCATATTTCTTCAATAAAGCTTCAACTGTTCTGTTACAAAAATGGGTGCCATTATCGCTGATGATCGCGCGAGGAATCCCATATCTACTAAAAATAGTTGACTTTAAGAACCCTGCAACTACTTTGGCATCATTAGTTCGAGTGGCTTTTGCTTCCACCTATTTCGATACATAATCAACAGCCAATAATATGTATAAATTAGAAAACGAACTAGGAAAGGGACCCATGAAATCCACACCCCACACATCAAATATTTCACATACAACAATAGGTATTTGAGGCATTTCATTGCGTTGAGTAATATTCCCTAGCTGTTGACATCTTGGGCAGCTTTTACAAAATAAGTAAGCATCACGAAAAATGAATTTCCAATAAAAACCATTATCAAGAATTTTCCGAGCAGTTCTTTTTGGACCAAAATGTCCTCCACAAGCAAATGAATGGCAATGATGCAAAATGTCATTAACTTCATTTTCAGGAATACATCTCCTCAAAATTTGATCATTTCCAATATGCCACAAATATGGATCATCCCACAAATAGTACTTTGCATCACTTTGTATTTTTAATTTCTTTGCATGTGGAATACCTTTAGGAAGTTCCTTACTCACTAAATAATTGACCAAGTCCGCAAACCAGGGGTCTTTACCTGAATTACCTTTTAAAGAATAAAGTTCTTCGTCAGGAAAAGTCTCCCGTATGGGCATACGGTCATCGCCAGAAACCAGTCTGCTCAGGTGATCTGCTACATGGTTTTCAGCACCTTTTTTATCTTTCACCTCCCAATCAAATTCCTGCAAGAGAAGGATCCAACGAATTAGTCGAGGTTTAGATTCTTTCTTAGAGAAAAGTTACTTTAAAGCGGCATGATCCGTGTAAACAACGACTTTAGAACCCAACAAGTAAGACCTAAACTTCTCAAATGCAAACACAATTGCTAACAATTCTTTCTCAGTGGTTGTGTAATTGCATTGTGCCGTGTTTAAAGTTTTCAACGCATAATAAATAACATGACTCTCTTTGCCGAATTTTTGACCAAGTACTGCTCCTACGGCATAATTGCTAGCATCACACATTAATTCAAAAGGAAGGTCCCATTGAGGAGGTTGGACTATGGGAGCTGAAATCAGTTTCTTCTTTAGCTTGTCAAAGGCTCCTTTGCATTCATCTGTGAAGACAAACTGAACATCGTGCTGCAACAGTTTCGTCATTGGTTGTGCAATCTTTGCAAAGTCATGAATAAATCTTCGATAAAAACCTGCATGACATAAAAATCCACGAACTTCACGCACGTTAGTTAGATAAGGTAATTGAGCAATTAAATCAACTTTTGCCTTATCTACTTGAATGCCTTTATCTGAAACAACATGTCCCAAAACTATACCCTCTCTAAACATAAAATGGCATTTTTCATAGTTCAAAACCAAGTTCTTCTCAATACAACGTAAAAGCACATTATCAAGATGATATAGACATTCATCAAATGAATTACCGTAAACAGTAAAATCATCCATAAATATTTCTATATACTTTTCAATCATATCAGAAAATATGCTCATCATACAACGTTGGAAAGTACCTGGGGCATTGCATAATCCAAAGGGCATGCGTCTATATGCAAATGTTCCAAATGGGCATGTAAAAGTGGTCTTTTCTTGATCTTCTTTAGACACATAAATTTGAAAGTAACCACTAAAACCATCAAGAAAACAGAAGAACATCTTACCAGCTAACCTTTCTAACATTTGATCAATGAAGGGCAAAGGAAAATGGTCTTTCCTAGTAGCTGCATTTAATTTGCGATAATCAATACACATACGCCATCCTGTTTGAAGGCGCATAGGTACTAATTCATTTTTCTCATTCTTCACTACTTGTAAACCTGATTTCTTGGGAACAACATGAACTGGACTCACCCATTGACTGTCCGAAATAGGAAATATAATGCCAAGTTCTAACAATTTGAGTACCTCTTTAAGAACTACCTCTTTCATGTTTGGGTTGAGCTTCCTTTGTGCATCTCGAACTGGTTTGGAATCAGCTTCAAGTAAAATCTGATGCATACAAATCGTGGAGCTGATTCCTTTAAGATCAGCAAGTGTCCAACCAATGGCCTCTTTTCTTTCACGAAGAATTCGTAACAATTTCTCTTCTTGGGCTTGAGTTAGGTGCTTGATTATGATCACTGGAAGAGTTTCTTCAGTACCTAAATAAGCATATTTCAGATCATTAGGCAACGGCTTTAATTCAAGTACAGGAGCTTTTAGAATAGAAGGGAGAAAATTATTCTGTGCTTCCTGTTTGGGCAAACAATGAGGCTCAAATCTGGTTGCTTGCTCCTCCAAGGAATGAAGTGACATTATTGCAAATGCAATCTCCTCATTAGTGTGCTGGTTAATCTCAGATTCTGTCCAGCTCCTAGTTAAGGCTAGCTCGAGTTTGTCCTGCACAAATTCCGTCTCAAGATGTTCTTGGACAAGAGATTCTACAACATCAAGTGAATACACATTTTCCACATCCAAAGGATAATCCATTGCATCAAAAATATTAAATGTATGCTGTTCCTCATTAAATTCACATGTCAATGTACCCTTGTCCACATCAATTTTCAATTTAGCAGTTTTCAAGAATGGTCTCCCTAATAACAAAACTGCAGAATTCGAATCTTGGTGATTGTGTGAATCAAGAACATAAAAATCAGCTGGATAAATAAAGTCATTAACCTTAACTAACACATTTTCCAACATTCCTCTTGGATAAACCAATTATCTATCAGCAAGTTGGATAACTACTCTAGTTTCAGCTAATGGACCAATATTTAATCTTTGGTAAGTAGACATGGGCATGACATTTATCGAGGCTCCTAAATCTAGCATACATTTTTCAATTTTTTTCTCACCAATAACACATGGTATAGAAAACATACCTGGGTCTTTGCATTTAGGAGAGAGTTTTTGTTGAATCACAGCTGATACATTTTCCCCCACCACTACTTTATTTTTTGCTGCATAAGGATTCTTCCTTGCAAGGAAATCCTTCAAAAATTTTGCGCATTTAGGCATCTTTTTAATGGCATCAAGGAATGGAATGTTGATTTCTATCTTTCTGAAAATTGTCAATATATCATCCAATTCTTCATCCTTGACTTCTTTCTTCAACCTGTTAGGAAAAGGAGGTGGTATTTTAATTCCAGAATTTGTTAAACTTAAAGTAGGAGTTACCTCAGTTTTCTGGGCTCGCGTCGTTTGGTCGAACGACTCTGCATCAGTTTGCTGATCAACAACTTTTTCCTTACCAATTGGTTCTTCAAGCTTCTTCCCACTCCTCAAAGTTATTTGGCTTACATTTTCTCGTGGGTTGACCTGTACTTGAGAAGGTAATTTACCCTGAGGTCCTTGTATCTCATTGATGTGTTTTGCCAATTGGGTCATTTGAGTGCTCAAACTTCCTATGGCAGCCCTTGTTTCTTGCTGAAATTTATGAAATTCTCCTTGGTGCTGGACTTGGGTGTTTTGCATCATAGTGACCGAAGTGGCTAAACTTCCAATTATTTCCTCAAGAGGAGTTCCTGACTTTGAAGTGGGTACAAATCCTCTATTTGGTTGAGCAGGTGCTGTTGGTCTAATCTGATTTTGCTGAGGTGCACGAGCTCTATAACTCAAATTAGGATGGTCTTGCCAACCTTGATTGTAAGTGTTGGCATAAGGATCATAAGGTTTCTGTTGATAACCTCCCATTGCATTCACTTGTGCATCTAATTCTTCTTGAGTCATCTGACACAAATCTGTAGAATGGTTGGGGCTGTTACAAATCTCACAAACAGTTTCCAATTGTCCCGTATTCCTTCCATTGATCAACTTCTCCACGCTCGCTGTCAAGGCTTCCAATTTGCTTTCCAAAGAAGAGTTGGAAATTTCACTGACTTGCTTTGTTGCTCGACGTAAGGGCTGATATTGCTGGCGAGACTCACAAGTTTTAATGATCAAATTTGTAGCTTGAGTCGTGCTATTGTCCATAAAAGCTCCACCACTTGCTGCATCAAGTGTTCTCTTCTCTTCTGGCTGCAATCCTTCATAGAAATATTGGATTAAAAGCTCGTCAGAAATTTGATGTTGAGGACATCCCTCACATAATCTCTTAAATCTATTCCAATAGGCAGTCAAAGATTCATCATATTCCTGTTTAATGCCTACGATTTCTTTTCTACCAAATGCAATTTTAGATGCTGGGAAATAATTCATCAAAAATATTCTTTGCATACTATCCCATGAAGTAATGGATCTAGGAGTTAAAGTTTTGAACCATGCACTTGCACTTCCAGTTAAAGACCATGAGAAACTAGCAAGTTTAATATATTCCTGTGATACTCCTCTGTTATTAACTGTTTCACAGACCTTGATAAAATCATGCAAAAAGCTATGTGGGTCTTCCCCAAAATCTCCATTAAACTTAGGCAAAAGATTCAGAAAAGATGCCTTCAATTCATAATCAGTATTAAGTGCAGGCAAGACTATACAGGAAGGTCTATAATTAATAATGGGATTAGTAGACTCCCTCAGTGGTCGATCTCGGACCGGAGGTGGAATTTGATTCTGTCCAGCTGGATCATTCACTCGAACTCTTTGTTGATTTTCGAATCCAGGTGGTGGATCGTTAACCACAGGTTGCTGGTTTTCAAGAGGGAGATTAGCCATAGGCAGTTCGTCAGAAGAAGAATCTGATTCAGCTGGGTCTTTGATTCTGCTCGTTGCCGTATGGTCGAACGACGTGCTTGGTGCTGAATCAGAATTATTTCCTCGGCCCTTTTCCTTTGTTTCCTTCTTTAACCGCCTTGCTGTTTTCTCAATTTCTGGGTTGAAAATCAAGTCTGGATTGGAAGACCTGGACATTAACCAAAAAGCAAATTAACTAATAAGAAAAATAACGCCGTTCCCCGGCAACGGCGCCAAAATTTGGTGGTCGTTTTTCTACCAAATTAATTCTTACTCTAAAGATTAAAAATAGTCTAATGGAAGTAAGGTCGATCCCACGAGGAACAACAAATTCTCTTAATTAATCAATTTGCAATTGTCACCATAATTAAAATTAACAAGAAATTAATACGAATGAAGATAGACAAATTCTCAAATTAATAAAAAGAAGAAATTAATATCAAACAAATACTGAATTAAATTACTCAAGCTAAAAGTCTGGCAAGTAAGCAATCCACACTAATTTCTACAAGTTGATCATTGATGCAATAATAATAATTCTAATTCAACCAGCTAGTTATAAAACACCGAGGATCAGCTCTGACGTGTTCAAATCCCTCCTTACTTATTTGACAATAGACAAGAATCAGCTTAATCTATTGTTTCCCTATTTCTAATGTAATTAAGCCGGAATCAGCCGATCACCCAATTCAACATTAGAAAAGCATTAATTCTTAGAAGGACCCAACTTTAACAAATTAAATTATGATCAGCATATATTAATTTGTTAACCAATTATCTCCGTCTACCGAGACAGCAGCTTTGTCACTAATTAATCCTACTAATCCAATCCAGTGATTTAATTAGAGATTAATTGACTCTACCTAATCTTATTAAAGTTGATCAAGCTTTAATTCAATTAAGTAATAAACAATATTCACAGAAAACTCTTGGAATTGAATAGAAAATTATTGATAAACACACTTTGATCTCACAACTTAGTCATAATTAGTGTTTCTACTTACTTACCCAGATAAAGAATTACTCACAACACATAATTAAAACTAAACAAAATAATAATTAAAAAGTAAATGAAATTAATTCTGAAATAAAAAATCAAACCAGTCCGTCGTTTGGGCAAACGACGGTTCTGCTGTTCTTCCTACAAAGCGAAGTGCAGAAAAACGTAAATACCAAAACAAGCTGCGTAATCCAGATATCCAATACAATCTGATTTCTCCCCTATTAATAGAAAAAAAATACTTCCTAATCTTAACTAAACGAGAGAAATATCCTTTGTTGCCATAAAATCTGTTAACAACTTTGATTGTAAAATCCCAATTCAAATTCAAAATTCCTTCATTCATGGTATCAGTTCAAACTCTCTCCAACTGCCACAATTTTATCTTAAGACTACCCACAAAATCCTCTTTTGATGTCCACTGCTTCACTGCTACAACTTCACCTTCAAATCTGCCCAAAATCCTCTTGATTCCACCTTTTTCTCTATGTCATCATCCTAGCTGTAATTTCCCATTTCTGCAACATAATATCCAAATAAGTGCTGAATTCATTCCACAAAACACATTAAAATATGCATGAAATCATGAACTATTTTATGCTTATCAGGTTTCGATTCTGTTTTGTTCACGATTTTTTACGGTTCGAATTTTTTAACATTAAATTTGAAAAAAATAAATACAATATGTACAAATTTGATATAATTGAAAAGTAACTTGAATTACCATGTAAATGTAATGATGTATATACAAAATATAATAAAATAAAAAATACTCTATATTTGTTAGTAATTAAATATTTATTACCATTAACATGTTACAAATGGTTGTACCATAATGAATATGGATAATAATTGATATTATTTGAATATTAAACTATGAGTTTATTCATGTATTTATATGAATTTATTCATTCATTATACAAAAACACGTGATAATTCAAGTTAATATGGTTAATCATAAGTAATCATTTATTTTAATATACTTATAGTTTAATAACCAACCACTAATACTATTAGATAATGAGAAAATTTAATAATTCAATATATTAGTTAATCACCTTTTTCATTCACAAAAAAATCAATATACATGATTCAATGTAAAACACACCATAAGTGATTAAATTCAAGAGAATTAGATATAAAATAAACAACTAACAATGAGAATTAGATAACAAAGTGAATGAAATGAAATATATTAAAGTAAATAATTGAATAAAATGAAATAATTTTAGAAGTAATAGGAGATTATGAGGTAATATGTGAGAAAATTCAAGAAATTTGTGTGAAATAATGAAATATAATATACTTGCAAAAACAAAATAAAAATAATATTTTTTTTGGAACTGGCGGTTCGGAACTGCCGGTTTACGGTTCGAGAAATCATTGAACTGGAATCGGCCCGCTATGGCCAATTTCGGTTCACGGTTCTGGCCCTGCAGACCCCGATTTCGGTTCCGGTTCTAGGCCCAACCCACCAGGCCGGTTATTAGAACCGGAACCATGGCCAAGTCTAGTTATAGCAAACGAAAAATTATGATTTTTCAAAAATGTACATTCCATTTTTTTTAACATTGTTCACTAGATAGAACATTATCAATGTAGGTGGGTGCAAAAAATGATATTAAAACTGTCCACTATAGTTAGTTTTTTTTCGACCAAAAAACGTGGGCTATAGCCCATGAAAAATAACGATTTTTAAAAATATATATACTTCCATTTTATCATCACCATTCGCAAGATGACACAATTTTAATATAGGTGGGTGCAAAAAATGGCATGGAGACAGTCCACAATAGCCAATTTTTTAGTCTTGCCTTTTTTAGCTAAAAATGCCTAGTTTTTTTATGGTTACCGTTTTCAACCAAAAAAAATGTGGTTTATACCTCATGAAAAATGATGATTTTTTTTAAAATTTATATTTTCATTTATTTAACAACGTTCAATAGATAGCACATTAACAATATATGTTGGTGCAAAAAAATGACATGAAAATAGTCCACAATAGCCAATTTTTTAGTTTTATTATTTTCAGCAAAAAAAAAGTGAGTTATAGCCCACAAAAAATAATGATTTTTTAAAAAATTCACATTTCTATTTGTTTAACACCGTTCATAGATAGCACATTACCTATATAGGTGTGGTGCAAGAAATGACATGAGAAATGTCTACAATAGCTAATTTTTTAGTCTTGTTTTTTTTAGCCAAAAAAATGTAGCTTAAAACTCACGAAAAATGATGATTTTTCTAAAAAATTTACATTTTTATTTTTTAACACTGTTCACTAGATAACACATTACCAATATATGTGGTTGAAAAAATGACATAAAAACAGTTTACAATAGCCAGTTTTGAATCTTGCCATTGTCACTCAAAAAACGTGGGTTATAAATTAAAAAAAAATTACATTTCTATTTTTTAACACCATTCACTAGATAGCACATTATCAATATATGTGATTGCAAAAAATGCCATGAAAAATGTCCTCAGTTTTTGAATCTTATCATTTTCATAAAAAAATATGGGTTATAGACCACAAAAAATGATAATTTTAAAATAAATTTACAAGAATTTCACAAGAGTTTTTCTCTAACCTCAAATATTTTCTCTTGCAAATTGAGCTACTTATTTTACTTGCTTTATGTAGATCATGACTAATAAGATGCTGCAAAACTTTCATTTTTGAATTTGTAAGAGTCATGAGAGAACCATCAAAAGTCACGCAATATGATCTCATTAAAAGATAATATTAATTGCTTTTAAAATGATATGACAATCCCACAAACTTGTAAGGAAAATTATGACTTATAGATGTTTTCTGAAATTAAAACACTTAAACAAGTTATAATAAAATTAAAAAAAAATCTAATTGTGCCATACAAAAATGTTCCAAAATTATCTATCAACATCAGCAATTCATGGGGAAAAAATAATTCACAAACTATTCAAATTCGAAGTTTAGGTTGTATTAATGTTTTAGTCTGGGAGTTTGACAATTTACATAATTTCTTGTGCATTCTAGCAAAAATCATTCATTTCATAAGTTAAAAAAAAAAAAATTGTATTTGCAATTGTTGGAGTGTTTCAATTAAATTATAGTTGTTTCAATTGTTGGAGTGTTTCAAAAAAATGTATTTGCAATTTTCGGAGTGTTTAAAAATTATGACTATTCAGCAGAAGGAAAGCAGATTGGAGCTGATTTTATACATCTTGTCGCACATTTGGAAGGCGATGAACATGCAACTGTTTTTTTAACAAGGAGATGAACACAGAAAGGGAAAACTGACAAAATGGTCACTGACATTGTACAAAAAAAATTATTTTGTCATCCACATTAAAAATGATGTACTTTTGTTATTGACATTAAAAAAATGTACCAAATTAATCACCAACCAATTTTGTTAACTTTTTGAACAAATAAAATGCACATTCACATCATGTACCACTTTATAAATAGGTAAAAGAGTAAATCAATTTATTTTTCAAACAAAACTCTTCATGATTTATTTATATTTTGTCACTAATGGAGAAACCGTCCACCTATAGAAGGTGGCGAATAATGAATAAATCATTTTATTGAAATATTTGTTGGAAAAATAAATCGAGCTTCAACTTTTACTTTTTCATTAAGTCCTCCGTGATGTGAACGTGCATTTTTTCTGTTAAAATACTTAATGTAGTTTGGTTGACTGACTAATTTGGTGTGTTTTTTAAATATCAGTAACTAGAATGTATCATTTTTAATGTGGATGACAAAATAAATTTTTTTGTGTAATGTCAGTGACTATTCTGGCAATTCTCCCAAACAAAAAAGGAGATAGTACATGGAGTTGTGGAGGAATGGATGGAGTTTGTACTTGTGAATAAGATGGAGAAACAAAATGGAGCTAAGAGGGACAGTGTGGAGAAAATGAGATAAATTCAGGGAGGAAACCAGAAGAGGGTTACAAGTTGCAACTATGGAGGTTGCAAGTTGCAACAATAACTGAGAATATCTTTCTTTTGAAACATAGGTTTAGCTCATGCCTGTTCTCTTGGATATCAAGCAAGTATAATAAGATTTGTCATGTACTTGCCACGAAGGTTTGTGAATCTAATTGTTCTAGAGTCTGGTTCTGGTATGATCCCCATGTAAAATGGGTTCATATATTAGACGTGTAACAGACAATTAATGGCTATTGAAATCGATATTTAATTTTCTGTTATTTTTATTGTGTGTTGAAATCGTGATTAACTCCCGTTTCATATGCGAACACGCTTCACTTGAGACTAACTGTATATTTTTCAAAGAAATTTGAAGGACTAAATATTGCCCATTTTCATTATAAAAATTTTAAAAAAGAAATAAATGAGTCCAAATTGAGACCAAAATAAGATATTCTAAAATCTAAACTTGCCTCTACATTTATTTATCCTATCGAAGAAACATATGAAGACCACTCTGTAAAACTGTCATATTTGTGAGGCCATTACTTTCTGAAGTTTCTTTTTAGACCATTAATGCTACACTAAGAACACTAACCATATGCCCAAAGGTAAATGCCAAATTAAGCTTCAAAAAATATATGCAACAAACAATATATGAAAACCCTCTTTGGAATCATATCATTGGAACCTCTCAAACTCCAAACATTACTCCCCACAGAGAAAACAACAGTTTAAATTCAATTTTTGATATTAATGCAAACAAACATTGTTAATTGCTTGCTACTTTCTAACATTCTCCTGGTTGTCCTAGGTTTTTGTCACTGAAAGGTAACTACTAATTTGGCATATTTTGCTGTACATTCCTGTACATATATTTACCATAAGCACAGACAAACAGAACAAAAATAAACATGGAATATGAGTTATTCCGATTTCTATCTAATCAATTTCTCTAGTAATAAAATTTTACAGTACTTCTGAGCTTTGGCCTTATGTGTTCATTTGTTCCTTAACATCTCTATCATTACAGATATATATGTAAAATTAAAAATAATGCCATCTTGATCTAATTAACTCTCCTAAACTTCCCAAATGATCCTATATAAGGCCATGCCATAATGCATGCAATGCAAGCAAACATAGCCTAAAAATCTCAGAAGGGTTTATTGAAAGGAAAGTTTTAGCCATGGCAGTCATCCAGCTTCTACTTTGCTATTTGGTATTCTCTGCAGGATATCGTTTCATTTCCTCTGAAACTGACCCCTTTGATGGTAAAGTGCCATAATCTTTCACTATATTTTTCTACTAATGCATGAACTTTAGAGACATAGGGGAACTGGAATCATTTCATTTAATATTTAGGCTTCCATTTCACCATGTTTCATACTTTATTGATCAAATTTCCTAAATATTATATGGGATTCTCTGTCCAAAATTATTCTGTATTATCTTATTTTAGATTAAAATTATATCATAAGTTCACTCATATCTTGGTTAGGGTCTAATAATTGCAAAGTGTTTTTAATGATATTTATACTTTTAGTCCATAATTTTAGTAAAATTATGTCGTTTTGAAATTAGACAAAATGAGACAGAATAATATTGGACAGAGAATATGATCTCCCTAAATATTGCTGCATGCATATCTTAATTATAATTGTCCTAAATATTGCTGCATACATTACAAATTTTTGTGGCCTTGATTTGTAAAGCATCAAGGAACACGTTTGTCCCAAAAAGTTTTAGATTCAGGACTGCAAAACCAATCAAGATTTTCATATACATACAAAATGGTTTATTGCAGCTGGGATGCTTTTTTCTTTGAAAGAAGAGTGGAAAAATACACCACCAAGCTGGAGTGAGTCTTTTGACCCTTGTGGAACCTGGGAAGGTGTCACTTGCATCAACTCAAGGGTGACAGGATTGTAAGCAAAGTTCTTGCCTTCAAATTTATCAGGATTCACTACCAAAGTTTTCTAGAATCCCAAGTTTTCTTGATAGTTATATCTTTAATTAACTTCCCTTTAGCCCTTTTCTTAGGAGAACTTAACAGATTTAACTGTATTTTTTTTTAGCTTTAATTAACTAGCTCAAGTTCTTAATGTTTAATTTTCAGGGATCTATCCTTTAATCTGGAGCTCTCCGGCACCCTCACTTCAAAGATTGGAGATCTCAAATATCTGGAAACCTTGTAAGATTCAATGAGATATATATTGAAATGCTATTGTCATGTTTAAAAACAATACCTTTTATGGCTTTTAGTCCTTATAGTAACTTACAGACACCGTACATATTTATTGATCTTTTTCGTTCGATTTCTTAGAATCTTGCGAGAATGCAGCTTCAGTGGCACATTACCAGCTGAGTTGGGAAATCTTGAGGAATTGTCCTTTCTGTAAGAGTTAACTAGAGCAATTTTCACATTGAAAGGAGTCATGATCATCATCTTGCTGAAGTTCCTTTATGCTTGCTTTAACAGATCTCTTGAAGGCAATAACTTCACCGGTGTGATACCACCATCTCTGGGTAATCTCAGCAAACTGCGATACCTCAACCTTGCTGATAATCATTTGACAGGAGTTATACCTGTCTCAACACCCTTATTTCCAGGATTGGATCTCCTTTATAATTTAAAACAATTGTAAGTTTGAATCTGCTCTTTTCTTCTTTGCTAGTTTTCTTCATCAAACATTTTTTTTCTGATTTTCTTAACTTTACAGGAATCTGGATAGAAACCAACTATATGGTCCAATCCCACAAAAACTTTTCAGTTCTAACACTGTATTAACACGAGTGTAAGTCAATATCTAACTTTCAATGGTACCATCCATCAATATAACATAAGCTACTCATAATGTTTTGTACTTTCAAATGGCAGATTATTTGAGGGAAATCATTTGACTGGAGAAATTCCATCTACATTAGGACTTGTTCAAACACTTGAAAGTTTGTATGTACACTGTTTCCCCCTCTTTCTTCTTTTGGTGCAAAGTTTTCATTATGCGACAGTCCAGTTAATTAACTTGTTAATTTTGATCTTGCTTTATTGACTTCACAGGCATCTAGGTGGAAATTCCTTAACCGGCAACGTTCCATCAAACATTAACAACCTTACAAATCTCATTAGCTTGTGAGTCTTTTCTTAAATTCGACACAGTAATCTACCTTATATTGATCAATGATTGAACTAACAATTAAGGTTATCCTTATTAATTGCTCCTCTTTCTTGTTGCAGGGAAGTGCAAGATAACAAGTTATCCGGTCCGTTGCCAAACTTATCCGGAATGCATTCCCTACTTCGACTGTAAGAAATGCCTTGATATTTTCTATATAATTCCCCTTATGCTTTCATAGATATCAAGTTTGATGATGAACTGAAGAATCTGATCTTACTATTTCTTTAAAGTGACTTGAGCAACAACTCTTTTGACGAAACCGAAGCTCCAGAATGGATTTCAACCTTAGCTTCTCTGAACATTTTGTAAGTATTATTTAGTATAACCATATAATTATGAAACAGTAATGTTTAGGTGATTCTCTTATCATGGATGAAAACTTTACCCTGGTGCTCAGGATCATCAACAATGGACCACTTTATGGATCCGTCCCCCGGAACCTTTTCAGATCACCTAGTCTTGCAGTAGTGTAAGAATCACAACAAAGTCAAATGCACAAGCAAATAAAAGCTCAATTTATGCAATCTAGAGATGATCATATGAATGACTTAAAGTATTCATTCTACTTTGTTTCTGAAAACTTCTCCAGGAGTCTGAAGAACAATGCATTCAATGGAACACTACAGATTGATATCAACATCAACCACAAGATCGCAAGTGTTGACTTGGAGAATAATGATATATTCTCCATATCAATCAATCCTCAATTCAGTGGTACACTAAAGTGAGATTCTACACTGACTTCCATTAATCAGAGAAAATGAAGAACATTTAAACCGCTTTCTATCCATTTCTGATATTTTTAATTCATGTTCAACAGCTTGATTGGGAATCCCATATGCAGTTCTATCTTTACGAGCAGCATAACTTACTGTCAGGCTCCCCAAGAATCTATAGACCCTTGAAATTAAAGCTAGGCGCAGCAAAGTGCACAAAATCCTTCTACAGAGTTTGGACCTTAATTTGTTTTAATGTTTTGAGATATTGCTCACTAAATCTTGTGTCCTGTTGAAGAAAATCGCTAGTTTAGTTTATAATAATTGTACAAATCAATCTCTTCTAGATTGATTTATGAGCCAATTAAGGACTAAAATACTTCAATTTCTGTACTCCTTCCTGTAACAAAAATTATGAGTTCATGATGATTGTCAAAAGTTGTCTGTGTTCTTCACTATTCATTCAACAAATAATAATCCATTTTAGTTTTTAAACATTGTTGGGATCGGTGGGACAAAAATAGCTCCCAAAAGAGTTAAATCTGGAGGTTATTCCAGACCAAAAAACAAAGGTTTTTCCTTTTGATTATTGAGAAATTACAGAAAATAAAATTGTTTGAGAAGTAAACCTTCAAAGAAATATTAAACTATAACCTCTACCTACAAATTACCACTGCAAACATGCTAATCATGCAATTCTGTTATTACTGCCATGGATGAACTTGTAGGTATATTTTTTTTTTCTGTGTTTTGTACACATTCCTCCAATTATTCAGCTCAATTTTCTGTCCCAAATCATATTGATCTCTAATTAATTAGTTTCCTTCAGATGAATTTTGGGATTTCTATTTATTTTTTCCATGTGATTTACAGCTACTTATGCCACTTGCTGTATTTTTGCTTATCTGCATGATCATTCTGTGTCCAACTATTTCCATCACTAGAACTCACACGGGTAAGGATGATGATTTTTGCACTATTCTAATCCTACAGTTTCCATTTAATATGGGACAACCAGTGGCGGAACCAGAACCTTTTTTTAACTGGGGCGCAATTATACAAAAAAATTTTTTTTCCTCGTATCACAAATATATGTAATAATTAAAATATCAAATTGATAATATTATGAAATACACAAATAAATAAATAAATAATAAAATACACTTAAACTTCCCTATAGTATTAATTGCTTTGTTCTAGAAGCGCCTTTTTTAGTTTTAATTATAACATTTAACCTTCTCTTAATTTTTTAATTAAATAATAATTAGTCAAATAAGTCAATTATCGTTCACTAATTAAACAAAATTAAGCACTTGATCTTAATATAAGATAATAAAATGATAATATTAACCTTAAAATAAAAATTATGTAATAAAAGTAATCAAGAATTGAAAACCAAAACTTCCTTAAACAAATAAGGGATTGAATAGTATAGCCAATAAGGTGAATAATTGCAATTAAAATTCCAATTTTTCATAAATAGAATTTACGGTATTTGATAAAAGTGGGAGACGGTGCTACACACATATGGAATGATGATGACCCTTCCAAATTGCACTTTCCCTATGGTATAGTTGTATAATATTTGGAGTGGGAGATAAAAGTTAGTGATTCTTTAAATATCACTAAAAACTTACGGGAAAAAAAAATAAATATTAGAAAAATAAACACAAAAAGATAAAATAAAAATTTACTTAAAGTATTAGTAAAATCTTACATAAAAAAATCTAATATGATTAAATACTTTTAACTTAAATATTAAAAAATATATATTAAAACGTAAAAAACTTACCAAAATCCTTAATACTCACGAGAAGGAAGGGTGGCGTCAGCGGTAGTCACTCACGGCAGCAGCGCTGCAGCAGCAATAGCAAGGGCCAAGGGGCAGTTCAGTGAGCTTACAAAATTTTTTTGTTGGAATCAGATATAAATTTGATCAAAAATTAAGTTAGCCCTCCTCGTCTTCTTCTTTGTTGCCGTTGGTTGCTTCTGCTTCTAGACTAAATTCAATGGCTCTTCTTCTTCATTGCCTGCGGTTGGTTGCTTATGAGATGAATTCAGTGGCTGTGGCGGCTTGGAGGCGCCCTAACAGAGCAAGAATAGGGTGTGCTCAATCACTAAATATACACACCTTCACCTTTTTCTTCAAAATGAAGGGGGGGCGGCCGCACCGGCTCGCCCCCTCAGTTCCGCCACTAGGGACAACCTTAGTACAAGCCATTTTAGACCAAAGTTTCTTTTGAGCTTTATTTTAATTTCTTAATTATCTTTTCTCTTTTGTTTTCTAATTAGAAGCTTTTCTTTTGTTTTCTCTAATTATAATTAAGGTTATTAGTTCTATATAAATCATTTGTATGGCGCCTTTAGTTTTAGGAGATAATTCAAACAATTTAGATTTTCATATTTTTAATGAACTTTCAAATTTGTAAGATTTGTGTATTTTATATTTTTTGTAAAGAGAAGGTATTCCACAAATCTGTCTCGTTGCCCTTAATTGCCAAGTGTTGTAGTTCATACTCAAGTCATGGATTTAGTTTAGATTTGTCCTAAAAAAGGCCATAGAATATGATTTTAAGAACGGGGACAAGTTAATTCTATATTTGTTTGGAGTTAATGTTTTGGAAATGAAACTGAAGTAAGGTGGAGGTAAAGGGTAGAATTAATTCAATCAGATCGAACGAGGAAAAAAATGACCAAGTCTTCATAACATCATAAATAAATGTAAATTATTAAGATATTAATATTTTCAAAAATACTAATTATAACTAAAATATATAATATTAATAAAAAATCATTAATTCATCTAAACATTAGATATTATTTAAAATTAAGCATAATAATTCCACATGGAAGAAAACAAATGTAAAATATTTCGAAATTTGTGAAATTTTCTTTTATATGACCATTTACTCTATTAAAAAAATGACTAAATATGGTAATAAACGTGCATATCTATTATTTAATTATTTGTTTGTTTAAGTATATTAAAAAGAAATCATATAAAGAATAAAATTTTATTTATTAAAAATACAATAGGTCATATATATGTAACGAGGACCAAGATTTTTTAGTTTTAATTTTTAAATCCTATTCAAATTCTTTTTAATCTATAAATCAAAACACACAAATTATATTATAATCTATAAATATATGGGCAGCTAACCAAACAATCTTATTCACATTCTATAATTTTCTTAAATCTTGTCTCTATAATTTTATACTCTTGATACGTTCTTGATTATTTTTTATAATTGAATTTTTTTATCTTTTTAATTTTTTTTCTTATTTTTCAGATAATTGACGTTTTATGCTAGATTTTTTCGTCTTCAATCTCTGAAGAATTACAAAATATAGGTAATTTTTTAAGGGTAAAATATCTAAAGGCCATTAAACTATTCTAATTGTATACTTTTACCTACTAAACTTCTTTTGTTTCACTTTGGTAACTCATTTATTAAAATTGATATACTTTGACCATTCTGTCTAATTTGACTCTTAAGTACATGTAATACAAGCTGATGTTCCGTTTAATCGATGAGTGATAAACAAAAAAAAAGTTACTTGGCAAAAGTATGCGATTAAAATAGTTTAATAGCCTCTAAAATAATTTACCATTTTTTAATACCTTATTATTTATTTTTTTTTATAGATTACTCATTTTTTTATACCTTATCTACTTTTGTTTTAGATAATTCATGATAATGCTTTGGGTATGGTTGCTTCTCTTTAAACTCCATGGGTGCGAAATCTCTTATCCTGCGCCTTCTCTCTCCATGTGTGGGAAGTTATGCTTGATTTGGCATTTACTTTGTCTTATGTTGGAGTATTCCTATATTCAATGGTGAAATGAATTAAACCCAAGCCAAAAACAACTTGAAGTTTGCTTTTTGAAAATTTTTATTAGGAAGAAGGTATTTATGTTTGTTAGTCGGAAACTTTTTTAATTAAGATTTTCAGTTTTCTATCTTTATTGCTTAAAAATCCCACTTAATTGTCTTTTAGTGTGTTAGGATATATGAGAGTTTGTGTTCAATTTATTTTCTCACTTTTTGAAATACACAATTAATTTATGCACATCTTTTGATTCCTTTTTCATGTGAAGGCTAAATGATTTATACTCATTAGCTTCAACAGATCCTAAGAAAGCTCAAGTTACAAACAAAATTTTGGATAGTGAGAAATTGTTTAGTTTCCTAATTGTTTTAGTATAATTAATTTTTTCAAAACCAATGGTATTGTAATAATTTGTTAGAGATAAAAATCTCGACACTAATATTAGAACTAGAAAATAGCTCTAATACAAATTTAATAACACAAAAACACGGAAGCACTATTTATTTATCACAATAATATATTTGGGAGGAAAGAAATACAATCACAATATCACATATATGACATAACTGCCACACAATAATACTATATATCCACTGATCAACGAAATTTCTGGAAGTTAGAAAAGACTTTTTCTCTTACACATCTTTGAGGTATCTCTTTTCCAACTCCTTTGTTACAAAGATCCCTAACACATTCTATTTATAATGTAAGAGATTTCTGAATCCAAGTCATGAATAACTAATTAAGAAACTAATTCTACTAGAAAACTCCCTTAGACATAATAAATAAAATATATAAGAAAACTACTAATTAATAAAAGATTAGTTTAATTTTCCAACAAAACCCCCCTTTAAACTAAGCTTTCCCTATGTGATCAATGCTATCAAGCTCACTTGCTTGAATTTCTTTTAAAATTTCTTTTGCAATTAATTGTAATACTGTATTTGGTCATAGTCTCCATCTTCATCTTTGTCTTTCACATATAATTCAAGACAAATTTTGTACCTTAGATGTCTTATTATATATTATTAAAATTATTCAACTTTGGAGATTATTATATATTATTAGACTTATTAAAATTTATAGTGTAAGAGATTGCTGAATCCAAATCAATAACTAATTAAGAAACTAATTCTACTAGGAAACTAGTCCTACTAGAAAGCTACCTTTGACTTAATAAACAAAACACATTAGAAAATTACTAATTAATAAAAAGTTAATTATTTTAATTTTCCAACAAATCCCCTTTTAAACTAAGATTTTCATACATGATCAATGCCATCTAGCTCACTTGTTTGAATTTCTTTTAAAATTTCTTTTGAAATTGTAATATTGTATTTTATCTTTGTTTACATCTTCATTTTCGTCTTTCAAAGGTAATTCAAGACAAATTTTGTCCCTCCATATTTTAATAAGTTTAATAATATATAATAATAAGTTTATGGTATACATATAGATAGATATAGATATAATAATAAGTTTAATAATACATCTATTAATAATATGGATATAGATAAATAGAATACAGATATAGATTATTCTTCTTGGTTTCTAATGAAGCCTTCCCACTTATTTTTTTTTTTGGGCAAAATTTGTTTTTTTTTTGATTCGATTATTCGATCCTACACTTTTCTATGAGACATACAGGCATGGATGGAAAACAACATAGTAATTTTTTTACGATGAAAAAACGATGGCCCTGATTACCGGAGTTCGATCAGTTGGCCGGAGCTTATGGGTTCATATATATTCATATACTCTCACTAGTTGGCTATCTATTGCTTGGGGACCCTTGTGGAGCTGACCTCCATTGTTTGGTTGGATTGTGGAAATATTCTGTCTAGACAAGGAACTATCGTTAATTTGTCTAACCTTTTGTTGTGAACTTTTGCGTAAATGGAGGAATTACTCCACATTTATTCCTTTTGCGTCCTCGACCAAAATAATGCTTTTCTATTTTCCTGTACACATATTTGGTTGGACTTTCAATCCAATCTTTTGCCTTACTTTGTAACGGAATGCATGGGTATGCCCAGCTCCATCTTTTGCTGTATATATATCAAGGGCTGTTTTCAAAAAAAAAAAAAAGAAAAAACGATGGTTGTCGGTTGATGATGCATTTGTTTCTAAATTTTTTCCCCTGGACAATCTAGCAAATAGTTCTGTGCCGTCCACTGAGAACTATTCTATTATGAGGAGTTTTCAAACTCTACCGTGTTGATTATCATATCATTGAATTATTGATTAACATTTGTTTAAGCCCATGTTTTTTTCTTTTTAAACTTACATCCGAGCTATGATGATTCCACTCCAATATTGAAAAGATTCTCTCTTTTGCTTTAAACTAAGAGGCAGTGAAAGTGACCATGAACATATGATGGAACAAATTGGAAAGCAATAAAATGTATGTGTCGGATGGACAGGAGTACAATATATGTATACCGTGGCCAGAAACTAAACGATAAATTGCCATATCGAACTGATCCATTGGTCGGCTTTGAAAGAAAATGGCATTAGTGGCATGGTTTTTCCTCCTCTTACCTATTCATTTGATAACCATTTTGCGGCTTCATTAGTGACTGAGTATGTCCGTCATTGCCCTTTTAATTTAATATCAATAAAATTAGAAGCATTAGCTCCCCAAAAAACAAAAACCATTTTGATGCTTTACAAAATCAAGAAACACGCAAAATCCCTTAATCCACTGAGAGTATTTGATTATTTAATTCATCTAAGAGTAAATTCAGTATTTCTTCATTTATTAATTTTGACTTTAAAACTTTTTAACTTAAAATTCTAAACTGAAATTTTCTGATTTAATAAATAAAATTTAGTATTTCTTTATTTGTTAATTTTTAACTAGTAAAATTTGTTGAACTTTAAATACCTAATAAAGAATTTAATTTTTCAAAAAAAAAACAAATTAAAAATTAGAATAAAAAATAAATAGGGATCGAAATACTAGAGGATCTTCTGTTACATTTCCTATTTAAATCTCTATTTCACTCTTATAAATACACGCCACGTATTAAAGTAAATATATGTGGGCGTGTATTTATGAAGTAAAATAAGAATTAAAGTAGTGAATGGAACAAAAGTGGATCAAAACTGAAATTAAAATCGAAATCGAAATCAAAATAAAAAATCAAAATCGAATCGCCACCACTATTTATGAAGTAAAATAAGAATTAAAGTAGTGAATGGAACAAAAGTGGATCAAAACTGAAATTAAAATCAAAATCGAAATCAAAATCAAAAATCAAAATCGAACCGCCACCACTTTCGACTCCAATTTTAGTTCTGCCTATCCAAAGAATCGAAACCAAAACCAGTAATTGGAAACGTGGTCATGGCTGATTGTGCACATCAAGGTAAATTGGGATTTTTTTTTTGGCAAAAGTTATGGGGCGCCACTCCCTAATATATTAAAATAAAATTCGGGTGGAAAAACACCCTTACAAAAGATACCCAACTTGATCACCCCACCATTGAGAGATATAATCCTAATGGAGAAGTGATCAAGAGGAGAGCACAAAAGAGGAGTACTACTCCTTTTACAATAAAACCTATCATTTACATAAGGTTGTGTGGCCCAATCAACTACTAATGAACTGGGCTTGGTCCAAAACATGTAGGGGTAAGGAAGGTGAAGTCTGTGAGTAGTAATCCAGTAGTTAGCTTGAATGTTCAAGGCTACTTCTTGGATGTGCACAATCATAGAGCGAGAAGGCCAACTAATAAAGAGTTGACCAAAACCTCCACATTGCAGCCAAAAATCTCTCCCAGTCAGAGATAGATGATGAAGTTCTGCCATTTGCTTTGCGTGACCTCCATTAGAAATTGATCTCTGTTGGGTGAGGGGTGATATCGAGCCGAGCCGAGCCCGAGCTTTAGGGTGTTCAGGCCCGGCTTGTTTATTAATCGAGCCTAAAAATCTGTTCGTGTTAGTTTATTTATTAAATGAACGAGCTCGAGCCGAGCTTTTATCGAGTCGAGCCTGAGCTTGTTCGTGAACACTTCCCGACTTGAATAAAAATGCATAATTTAGTTAAATTAATATATTTTGTCTCTTTACATAAATGTACAAATTTAATTCAAACTCATATATAATGATTTGTGTGCTTATATGTATAAAAAATCGATTTGTTCTATTATTTAAGAGTTTTACATAGGGTATATATTATTTATATTGTATAATTTATACTTTAACTACATTCTTAACAAGTTGTTGACCAACCTAAACGAATCTTTCACTTGCTTGTTGATTTATTATTCATTTATTAACCCAACGTAAAGTTTTGTTTGTGTTCACTTGTTTATTAAGTAGACGAGATTCACTGGAACTTTAACCGAGCCGATCTCGGTCTTGTTCATAAAGGTTTATGTTCGTTCTCACCACCGTATAGTGTGATTTATGTGTCAATAAATATATATATAAACCCAATTATATATTTCTATTGTTTAATAGTTTTATTTCGTGTATAAGTTCAATATATATTATATAATTAATATTTTAACCGAGCTTTTAACGAGCTTTAACCGAGTTATGAACGAGCTTTTTAACGAGCTGTTCATGAACGTAAATGAGCTTTCACACATGTGTTTATTTATTGTTCATTTATTAATCGAGCCTAAAATCTTGTTCTTGTTCGTTCATTTATTAAATGAACGAGCTCGAGCCGAGCTTTTATCGAGTCGAGCCTGAGCTTGTTCGTGAACGTTCGTGTTCGTTCTCAGTTCACTTGGGTCCATGTAACAAGAAATTTGTCAAGCAGCATCAAGAATAGCTGTACCAGTTCGATGAAAGGTGATGTGATTCAAAATATGATATCCTTTGCCCCTCTTCCTAGCTATGAGTGGATATTCTGATCTATCCGAGGAGATATATTTCTTCAGTAGGGCCTAGCATTGGGGTGTCTCAGTAGGGTGTTGCGCCAGAAGTAAAGCTGTCCTGTTAGCTTCTTTGGAGATGTGATGATATGCTGTAAGATCCTTGATTCTTTGCAGCTCAAGTCTCCATTTCAAGTATCTCCTTGGGGGGTTTGGGCTGAAGGCCTGATGCAATTATTTGGAGGAAGCTTCAATGATGATGCTGTGGAAACCTTTGTCATGGCACCATTGGATGCCTTCGAGGCAGCTTTGAATCTCAACCTGCAAGTTAGTCTCATGCAAAGGGCAAGCTAAATTAGGAAGAGTTATTAGGACCATACCTGCAGAGTTCCTCACTACTCCTCCCGAATGAAAGGATTCACCTTTTTTGACTGAGGCAATATTGATTTTTACAGTAAAAACATCTGGAGGCTCCCGCTTATGGCAATACATATTGATATTCCTTGTGATTCTCTTGATGGTGTTCCAAAATCCAGTCCAATTCAGAGGGCCAAGTGGGACATTTTGAAATTTCAGTTGTGCTATGCCCTTAATCATCTTGAATATCTCATGCACTGTCTCAGTTTGGTCAGACAGTTTATCATCAAAAAAAGCACGATTTCTGACTTTCCATATGTACCAGCAAATCACTGACGGTGCTATTTTCAGGAAAAAATTTTGAGCCTCAGAGATGGTCCTACTGTTCCACCAGTTGTTGAGATTCCATGAGAAGAAATGAGAGTGATAAGTGATTCCCAATTCTGCTCCCAAGGTACTCCAAAGTTGTGACGAGAAGTTGCACCTGCTGAATGTGTGAGCAACTGATTCCCGTACAGTTCTACATAGTGGGCAGAGAATAGGGCCAACAAATCCAACTTTATACAGATTCAGCCCTAAGGGGATTTTATATTGAATGAGTCTCAACATGAAAAATGAAACTTTTATAGGGAGAGTGGAGTCCCACAAGGATTTGATATGAGGAGAGCTGGGGATCACTAGTTCCTTAATGCTTGCATATGCTGATTTAAGACTGAACTCTCCATCAATGGTGAGCTTCCAGTTCAGAGAGTCTGGGAGTTCCATTGTTCTCAACAGCTGGGGACTAAAGAGGTTGGAGGGGACCTGAGGACAAAAGTTTTTTAGCTTCTGATAATCGCAACCCCTAGGTCCCATTACATCTTTGAGCTTGGCTTGTCCTTGACAGTTCCAGATGGAAAAGAGACTTCCTTTTTCATGACATGGAACAAAGAATAGGCTGCTTTCTCCTGAGCCTATCTGAACCTGGATATGCTCCTCAGCTCCTGTGCCATGAGCAAGCATTCTTCTCCAAGTTGATGAAATTCCTCTCCTCTTTTTGCAATTTAGGGGATACCTGTCATAGCAGTACTTCGCCCATAGAAATTTAGCCAAGAGAGTGTCATTTTTTCTGAATTCCACCATAACCTATACGATTGGGCAATGATTGTTGTTCTCAAATCTCTGAATCCCAGCCCTCCCTCATTTTGAGAAAGGCAAAGAGACTTCCACTTCATCCAGTGGTACTTTACTTTCTTCTATTTTGCAGACCACAGAAAATTGGCCAATATAGCTTCTATTTGATAGATAATCTTCTTTGGGAGATCCAAGCTCATTGTGGAGTACAATGGCAGGGAGGAGAAGACACTTTTTATTAAGACAATGCGGCCCCCCATTGTACGGAATTTGGCGCTCCAGCTGTCAATTTTCTGTGCAATTTTATGAATAAGAAATCCGTAGTTGGCAGAAGGGACCCTTTTGAAGTGCAAGGGGAGGCCAAGACATAAGGTGGGGAAGTAGCCCCTTGAGAATCTGGTCAATCTGCCCACCAAGTGTTTTCTGGCAGTGGGGAGTTTCTCATGGACTAGATAGTTGCTTTTAGCTTTGTTTATCTTCTGGCCAGAGACTTTCTGATAGTGTGCTAATTTTTCCATTATAGTTCTAATGGCTTTTGGGTTTGAGGAAGTGAAAATCATCATGTCATCAGCATATGCAAGGTGGGTAACTGTTGGGCAGTGCTTAGGGACACGAAACTCCAAGTCTTTGGTAACGTTATCATTCAAGTCCCTAGATAAGTATTCTGCCCCAATAATAAACAGCAAGGGAGAGAGAGGATCTCCTTGCCTTAATCCTCTAGTTGATTTGAACCAGCCTTTTGGCACCCCGTTAATTAAAACAGACATCCACATATTTGACACTAGCCTATATATGATGTCTATCCACACTTCCCCAAAGCCTATGAGTCTCATAACTTGCAGAAGGAAAAGCCATTCCACCCTATCGTATGCTTTTTCCATGTCTAGCTTTAGGATGACACAACCCTCTTTCCTTTTCCTATTGATTGTAGAGACAAGCTCATTAGCTAACATGTAATTATCTGCAATATTTCTGCCTGATACGAAGCCACTTTGATTTTCTGAGATAATCCTAGGCAATACTCTAGCTAGTCTATTGGCCAACGGTTTAGAAATAATTTTATTAATGAAGTTACAAAGGCTTATAGGTCTAAACTGTTGGAAGGAGACAGGGCTTTGAACTTTAGGAATGAGAACAAGCGAAGTAGCTGTAATGGCATTGGGAAGCTCCCCTCTATTCATGAAGGACTGAATGGCCTGAAGTAAATCTTCCTTGATAATCTCCTAGGCTTTTAGGTAGAATTTTCCATTAAATCCATCTGGGCCAAGAGCACTTTCTGAATTCATGCTAATAATGGTTTGATGAACTTCTTCCATATCAGGGATACTTCTAAGTTCATTCCTGTCCTGTTCTGTGAGCATTCCTAGGATCAGGCCCTGTTTTAGCTGTAAAGTAGTATGCTCAGATTTATACAGTGAAGAGAAATGCTCAACTGCTAAGTCACCTACCAAGTCCTTTCCCTCTCTCCAGCATCCATCATAATCCTTAATTCTATGTATGCTAGACCTAAATTGTCTCTGCCTTATATAAGCATGGAAGAACTTCGAATTTCTGTCCCCCTCATTCAGCCATCTGATATTGGCCTTTTGGGCCCAAAATTGTTCCTCTAAGTTTAGTTGGAGCTGCAGGTTTGCTTGAGCTAAACTGAGGGCTTCCCTAGGGACATTGGCCATTTCATCTTCCTTTTCCAATTCTTGGATAACTAACTCAGCCTTAGCCACATTGGTGAAAATATTTCCAAAGGTCCTATAGTTCCAATCTTTTAGGGCCCTCTTAACTATTTTGAGCTTCTCACAGAATCTAAGTAGGGGGCTACCTGTTACTTCACTCTCCCAGGCCTGTTTAATGAGTGGAATGCAGGAATCGTGTGATAGCCAAAAGTTTTGAAACCTAAAGGACTTTTTTTTTATGTAGGGTTTTATTTGAGGCCATCAGCAGTAGGGGGGAGTGATCAGAGGGGGCTCTTGTTAGATTAGTGATGCTAAAGACCTTGCTACTATTAACCATTTCAGAGTTTATAAAGCATCTATCCATTTTTTTCCAGATCCTAGCCCTACCATCCCTATTGTTACACCAGGTGAACCTAGGTCCATAGGTGTGAGCTTCACTGAGGTCTAGTAAAGAGATAAAATCTGAGAAGTCCTTAGCTTCTCTTTGGGAAAAAGGTGTACCAACCTTCTTTTCTTCTTTAGTTCTGATACAATTCCAGTCCCCCCAAAGGATCCAAGGTAGATTTAGGGATGCAAACTTCGACAAAGAGGACCACAAATCTTTTCTACAGAGCTCTAGACATGAAGCATAAATGTTAGACAAAAGAAAAGGATCTGGGAAGTTAGGGTGTTCCACATTTAAAGTGATATGCTGTTCAGAATTCTCTAGTACCTTACATGCAAAATGGGGTCTAATCAGAACCCAAATAGAGCTTTTAGCATTTCCTATAACCTGTTCAAACTTCAGTTTATGTCTGATTTTGTCCATGTGGGATTGGTCAGCAAAAGGTTCCGAGACTACCACTAGGTTACATCTATTAATCCTGATTATTCTTTTCAATTTTCTGAAGTTAGAGGGTTTATTTACACTACGAATATTCCAATATATCATGTTACTCATTGGGAGTCAGTTCAGAATAATTCATACCTGGATCACGAGTTCTCATTGTCCTACCTGATTTTTGCTTAGGCCGTGATCTTTGATATGTTCCTTGGGGTGGCCCATGGGGAGGAGCCACATTATATTCTGCAGAGGCTAAATCCACGAGGAGTTGTAGGACTGGCTCTGCTACTGGATCAGCTGTGGTGTCCTCATCAGAGGACGTCTCCTCCACCTGCACATGATCAGAGGAAACCGCTTTAGTAATCGAAAGTTTGGAACTATTTGTACATGGATCTTGGCTTGGTTCAACAGTTTCACATAGACTCCCAAGATGGGGTTCAGTGTGGGTTTGGGCATTAGGGGTTTCCCTTTCTGGAGGAACTATATTAACATCATCTGCTTGACTGGAGTTCCTAGTCAGCTCTTCCTCTCCATGTGTCAGTTTTCGGGGATCTGGATGGCTGCTGTGCTCCCTCTTTCGGGATATCTCTTCTATATTTTCTTGGATCGGGTCTATTTCTCTTGGGCCTTGAATTTCCTCCCTACAGACCATTTCAGTTATTAGGTAGTCCTGGGGACATTCTTGGCGGTTCTGGTAACAACTTTCTCCCAGGTTGTTGTCTTCTAGGTCTATTACAGGGGAGCATTGTTCTCTATCCTCTCTGGTCTTCTCAGCCTTAGAACTCATCTCTTCCATTACTGCTTGTTGTGACTGGGCTGCCCTTTGTTGCTCTATGAGGCTATTATCCTTCCCTGAAGTGTTGGGTTCATTTGTCCCTTCATCATGGAGTGCAGTTTCATTAATTTCGTCTTCCCCAGCTTTATCAGTAGCTAGCACCAGGGTTTTTTTTTCTGTGATCTTTAATCTCAGAGTTCTTCCCTTCCCTATTAGATGTCTCAGGAAATTCTTCAAACATCATGAGGGACTCTTCCCTTTGGATCATAGGTTCCTTTCCCTTTGAATAAGCGGCAATGTTCTTCGTCCTTGCAGGAGCTTCCCCATTAGCTTGGCCGGAAGAGCCTTTTTTCCTCGTAACTTGAACCCATTCATGGGATTGATTTTTTTCTTTTTCCTTGCGTGGATCAGATGGAACTTTTGTGTGTGGTCTCCCAGGAACTTCAGCCGGCTTCTTGGGATTACAAGCTTTCGCATCATGGCCTAGCTTTTTACATTTGGAACAATACTCAGGCTTGTCCTCTACTTCTAGTTTCTGCCATCGGCCATTTTCACGAGAACCAATCCAGATTCTTGTCGGGACCGGCTTAGTGACATATATCTTGATGCATATTCGAGCCTCACTAGGCCGGGTAAGCTTTGTAGCCATTGCTGTTGCAGTGTCTAGTTTGAGAGGTCTTCCTGCAGCGGAGGCAAGGGAGTAGAGTTGTTCTTTGGCAAACAAGTGTATTGGCAGCATCGGGAATCTTATCCATACCGGCGTCACTGAGGGCTCTACTTCTGGATCGAAAGCTTTCGACCATTTGAAGATTCTGGCAGGGAAACCTTGGAAATGCCAGACTTTTCTTATCCACAGCCGTTGAAAGTCTTGTTCTTTTTCAAATCTAAATAAGACATGCCTTGAATCAAGCAGGCCTACATAGCATTCACCCAAAAAAAGCCACTGCCAGGATATCTTTTCTCAGATTTGACATTGATGGGCATCCCCAAGAGAACTTTCCTACCAATGTCCATTGATAGGGTTCAGCTAGTTTGTTTTCTTCCTCCTCAGATAACAGTAATGCCGGTTCTCCTTTGTGAGTGGAGAGAGGAGTCTTCTTCTCAAGCGAGGCAAATGAGATAATGCTTTCTTGGAACGAAGCGGCTTCTTTTCCTACAGCATCTATAAAGGTTTTAGGTGGGGGAGCACCCCTTCCCTCCGCCATAGGCGGTTGCCGAGGGAGGAGGACCCGGTAGCAAAGGGACCGTTAGACAGTAAATTATGTAACGGTGCAAAACGGTCTAATGGTCAATAATGCAATGGGATAATTTTTTAGAGAGAGATTTTGCAAACAAACAGTTTATGAAATGGGGCATTAATTATCAAATTTTTGGTAATAATTTTATATTTTCTGATATTTTTTATTTTGTGCATCACTACTCGTAATATATCATTGATTGTTTGACAAGTTACGAAGAAAATGCACATTTAATGGAAACAGATTAAAAGAAATGAAAGTTTAAAAATGTTTTTACCGGAAAATCAAAGTCTTTATATTCATTATGGATTTTTTGTTTTATTCTATGTTTTAATTTCTATTTCAATTTATAAATACGCACCACGTATATTTAACTAAAATCCTATCAAGTGATTAATGAGCCTTAAGAAATAAATGTTAAATACACATGACATGTATTTATAGATTGAAATAAGGAATGTAATAGAATATTTATTGAGCTCTATATTTGACATTTATAGTACGGTATGATATTTTTCTTAGAATGATTTGTTAAGAATTGTCAATTGTGGTTTGTCTAATACAAGTTTGGAGTATAGATTAGTTGTCTCATTCTCATGACTAACTCTACAGCAAGAGGGATCTTCGCCTTACTTTTTAGTGTTTTATCACTTCCTATATATCTTAAGTGTTAGTATTTTGCTATACATTTACTTATTTATATCATTATTTATCTACTCTCATATCCTACTTAATTTTTTATTTCATTTTTTGAGTACTTTTATTACCAGATTTTATATATATTAAATTAAAATAGAAAAAAAAATTAATTATTAACATTGAAAGTAATTAGGACTAAAGTTTTTGGCTAATGGTAAAATATTCTTTTAGAAGATATATGTCAAAATATTAAAATGTGGGACATGAAATAATATAGCAAAAGTGGCAAAATAAAGAAGATCCCATTCCTTATCTACGATGAGACAAAGAACAAATTTTGTATAGAGGAAAAATGTTGATTGATATACGTTTGTTTAATTTGTTTTTTTATTTTTATTTTTATTTTTAAATTTAAGCCTGCACAAGCTATAAAGAAATAGGTATAAATGCCGTATAGAGAGAGAAAACTTCCTTTCTGATTAAGGTGTTTTTGGACTCTTTACAATATTTGGTCATCTTTGAATTAACATTTGTTCTAACTTCTATTACTTGTTTTTTGTTCACTTAACCTGTGATGATACAACTCCATTGGATTATATTAATTCCTTTTGAATTGAAACCAAACATGTCATTTTTAGTTGACCAGCAACAAATTGTTGGGAAAAGAAGGATTGATCCAGATGGAAGAACACAAAACCTATTTCTTTTTTCTCAAATACTAAATAATTTGATATTAAATAAACCAATTAAATAATAATAATCATAATAATATAAGTGCTAAGACAATACTGCGGAAAGTAAATAAATACAAGGCATCAAACTTTTTAGGGTAAATGACCCCAATAGTCCTTCAATTTAGGGTTGGTTATGTTTTAATCCTTATTCTTGAAAAAGTTTCATTATAGTTCCTCAACTTGGATTTTGTAATGTGAATAATCTTTATTTTATTTTTATCTAATTAATTAATAAATCTGTTTAGCTATTTGCTATGTATCATAGGGTAAATGACCACAATAATCCCTCAACTTAGGGGTTGGTTATGATATATTTAATCCCCATTCTTGAATTTCTAATAATTCTCATGACAAATTGAAAAAAAAAATCAAATACTTCCTTAAAGAAATAACTTACTAACTTGGGAATTTAATTTGGAATGGCTAAAAATAGCAATTTTGTTTCTTCATTTTTAATCTTTTTTCATTTCGAAGAATAATAGTTGTTTTCTCAATTTTTTATAGGAATCCTCAAAATGAAAATAATATTCTGGTAATTATTTTTCATTTTTTTTTGTTATTTATTAATTTTGATTATATGCCCGTCATGCAAACTTTAGCCACTTGGTTAGAATCCATTAGGGATCCAATTATTGATGGATCTCATATGATGTTTTACAATAAAAAAAATATTAAGTGTAAGATTTTAAATTTCAATAAAAATTAATCTAACACAATACTTTTTCTCATATAAACTCATCAATTTAAACAGTTAAAGTATATTTTTTTCTATAATAATAATTGAGAAAAATTTATTTCTAAAACTAAACAAGTTTTAATAAAGTTATTCCAATCAACTTGTATTTTTTTTTTTGTTTGTGTGTATAAATTCTTTTTGAAGGGAATGCAAGAAAGAAATGACAACCGAAACAAACAATGCATTGCACTATATAAATTTTACTTTCTACGTTCCATTCGTAGTGTAAATTTATTAATTTTGAGGACTATTTTTTTAATAATTTTTAATTTTGAAAATGCCAAGTTCCTCTCGTGGTGTTTTACAATAATAAAATATTAATATTAATTTTAATTTAAAAATTGTATTAATTTAAATAATAATTTTTTAACTCATATTTTTGTCATTATAAACTCATTAATTTAAACATCTACAATATTCTTTTTATGTAACAAAACATGAGAAAAAAATTCCTGTCCAAAATTGAAAAATACCCTAATCAAATAGGCTTTGCCTAAAGAAGTTTTGATAAAGCTGGTTCAATCATCTGGTATTTTTCTTTTTTTTTTGCTACAAATTCTTTTAGAAGGGAATGGAAGAAAGAAAATCTTTTTTTTTTTTTGTGTAGAAATGTTACTTTCTACATTCCATTTGTAGTGTCACTTTTAATTTTAAGAAAATTACAAAATCCAAGTTGAAAAATAAAATAAGAACGATTCATATTACAAAATCCAAGTTGTAAGACTAAAATAAAACTTTTTCAAGGATGAGGACCAAAATGTAACCAACTCCAAAGTTGAGTGACTATTAGGATTATTTACTCTATGACACATAGCAAACAGCCAAACAGATTTATCAGTTAATTGGATGAAAAAAAAATTAAGGACCGTTCACATTACAAAATTGAAGTTGAGAAATTATAATGAAACATTTTCGAGAATGGAGATCAAAACGTGACTAACTCCCAAGTTGAGGGATTATTGTGGTCATTTACCCAAATTTTTAATGTGAAAAATCCAATTGAAAAAAATAATTGGACCGAATTTAACCAAATAGTCTCCGATAAGAAAATAATGATCATACAAATTTAATTTATCTCCCCTCTCCTACATGACTAAAGTAGAACTTTAAATTATAGCAAGGGGCCATTAGAGTAGATAGATTAGGATTTCATTCATTCAGAAAATGTAAATTACTCTAAATTTAATTTTATCATTAACTGTATATTTTGATGGATGTTATTAGCTTAGGTACTTATAGTTGACAATTCCAACAATTGTTTTTTAAATTTTATTTTAATATATAAAATTGAGATGGGCATCCTCCTCCGGGTTTGCTGACTTAAAAACAAAAGCATACAAAGTTCTATTAGGAACACCCAAATGATAATAATATCAACATTCTAATATAAGTAAATTTACAATAATGTTTCTCTTCTAATAAATATATCGATCTTTCAAAGAACTGAGTTTAGAAGGATTTTACCAACATGATGAGAATCTGAAAATGGTATTGAAATCTCCTTTTAGATATGGTAATTTATTTTGTGCTTTTGTTATGGAATTTTTTCTTTGAATTTGTCTTAAAATAGGAATATTTTAGAGTAATTTGGATTGATGAATTTATTTTGGTGGGAATTTGTACTGAATTTTTTTTATTAACAAAATTTTAAAATTCAAATTTGATTTAATACTTAATGAGTTTTGTTCTAGTGGAAAATTGTGTTAGAGAACATTTTTTATTATTAAAAATTCAAATTCAAATTTAATATTTTATAAATAAAAAAATTAAAAATATATAAATAACACTATAGCATTGTTTTTTTAAAAAAAAAAAAAATACTTTTATATAAAAGAAACAAAAAAAAAAAAAAAACGAAGTCAAATTGAATTTATGCAAACAAACACCTAAAAATTAAAGGCCAAACCAAACAGAATTTTTCTTTCTTCCTCTTCCTTCTTCCTTTTCCTGTCTCTTAAGTTGGGTTTTTTTGTTCTTTTCCCTATGTTTTTTAGGATGTATATGGGGCTATATATATATATATAACTCAACTGAAATCATGAAATCTCAAATTTAGTGGGTAAGGAAAAAAAAAGGCAGACAGTACTACAACTTAAAGAAAATGGCATTGGCAGCATGGTTTTTCCTCCTCTTTCTTGTTCCTTTGATAACCATTTTGCTGCTTTACAAAAACAAAAATGGCACAAAATCCCTTAATCCACCAGGGCCTCCAGGACTTCCCTTGATTGGAAACCTGCACCAATTCGACAGTGCAAAGCCACATGAGTTTCTAATGAAACTCTCCAAAAAGTACGGCCCACTCATGTCATTAAGGCTTGGTTCTATGCGTGTACTTGTGATTTCTTCAGCGAAAATGGTGAAAGAAATTACAAGATCCCATGATCTTGCATTCTCTGGAAGACCATCATTTGTTTGTTCCCAAAAGTTATCCTACAATGGTCTTGACGTAGGTTTCTCACCTTATGGTGATTATTGGAGAGAAATGAGGAAAGTAACCGTTCTTCATTTGTTGAGCGTCAAAAAAGTTCAATCTTTCAGCCCGATTCATGAAGATGAAGTTTCTCAATTAATACAAAAGATATCAACTCTTTCTTCTTCATCTCAACTAATCAATTTAAGATCAGCAGGAGTTTCTCTAACCAGCAATATAGTATGTCGAATTGCTTTTGGGAAGGAGTATGATAATGAGCGACATGATTATCATCATAGAAAAAGTGCCCACCAAATTCTACAAGAAACTGAATCCTTGTTGGGAGGGTTCTTTGTCTCTGATTACCTTCCTTCATTAAGTTGGATTGACAAGCTCACAGGGATGGTTGCTCGTCTTGAAAATAATTTCAAGGATTTGGATTCGTTCTACCAAGAACTCATTGTGAAACACTTGGATCCAAATAGGCCAGAATCAATGAAGAATAACATTCTTGATCTCTTAATCCAGCTCAAAGAAGAGCAATCCTCAACAGTTGACTTTACTTGGGATCATATCAAAGCAATCCTCACGGTAATTCCCTTGTCATAATTAGCTACTTTTAGTATCCTACTTTTCTGATTGTACTAATTACCTAACAGAATAATTTACCAAAAACTATTACTATTTACCCACATGACCACTCAATATCACTCCTGATTTTCTATTCCATTCTCTGTTTCAATCCTGATTTTAATTTATAAATACACCCCACGTCTATTTTAAATATGCCTGATGTGCATTTATAGATTGAAACAGATAATGTAATAGAAGATCTATTGGAATTCAATAGGGGCAAAGAAACTTTTTTAAGATCTCAATTTGGTAATCAAAATATTTTTTTATAGATTGAGCTACTCAAATGGAAGTTTGTGAATGAAGAATTTTATTTGAAGAAAATACATATGCATACAAACAATGTGAATCCTTGAATGAACCTACAATTCGACGAATATCTGAACCTACGAAAGTTGCTAAATGCTGAGCATCACTTGAAATGGTAACAACAGCCGATTTTAACATACATACACAATGTTATGCCTACTTTATCAATTCTTTAATCGTTTTTTAATTAATTTCCCCAAAAGAAACAGCTAGTGGCTTCCCCCCCCCCCCCCCCCCCCCCCCCATAGAAAGATATGTTGGCGATGTAGGGAAAGAACTTGAAATGCAATTTAATTCAACTGCTAAATGTTAAACTCTTTTCTGTTATTTTATTGAATATCTCCATAAACTTTTGAAAATAATTTAGGGGATGTCTTTGCATGATTGGCATGAATTTAATCAATCAAGTATGAAGTCAAGGCACTAAAAGTGTAATTTTTCCCCTAATGGATCTCGTATTACATACTCTTTTTCAATTTATAAATGTAGCTACATATATTTAACACTTATTGGTTATATGATTCACTAATCACTTGATAGAATTTTAAAATACATGTCTTGTATTTATAAATTATAACAGGGAATGAAATAGAAGATTCGTAGTGAATTTTTCCCCAAGACAATCATTATATCATTGTTCTTTAAATACATTCTTTTGGCTTTTTAATTTATATTGCAGAACATATTTATAGCTGCAACAGAATCAAGTGCAGCCACAATTATTTGGGCTATGACATCTCTTATGAGAAGCCCTTCTGCCATGAAGAGACTGCAAACTGAAATTAGAGATTCGTTTGGGAAGAAAGACAAAATAATAACGGGAGAAGAACTTCATCTTCATGAGCTTCCCTACTTGAATGCAGTAATAAAAGAAACCCTTAGATTGCACACTCCAGCTCCACTATTAATGCCAAGACAAACTATAGAAAGGTGCACAATAGAAGGCTATGAAATTGAACCCAAAACCGTAATCCTTATCAATGCATGGGCCATTGCCAGAGATCCTACAACTTGGGAAAATCCAAATGATTTCAAACCCGAGAGATTTTTGGATAGTAGTATAGATGTGAAAGGACAAGATTTTGAACTCATCCCATTTGGAGTTGGACGTCGGGGCTGCCCTGGAGCCAATTTAGCGCTTGCAACTGTGGAGCTTGTACTTGCAAATCTTCTATGTTTTTTCGACTGGGAATTGCCATTTGGAATGAAAATAGAAGACATAGATACAGAAGGTATGCCTGGAATAACAATGCTTCCGAAAAAGGCTCTTTGCCTTCTGGCCAAAAAGTATGCTTAATTTAAACTGTTAAGATGGCAACTATATATTAAATTTGTATCAGCTTGGAATTTTCTTCTTTGTTCTGTTGTCTGATGCTACTAAAATGTTGTAATGCTGATAGAAAAGTTCGTGAAGAATTGTCTAATTATGGAGAGTAGAAGCATCAGTGTAAACTAGCTTAGTTTGAGCGTTGTTAAAATACTTAATTGAAAGGACGATCATATATTGATCATGTTATTTTTTTTATTTATTCCAAATGATTTCAAATATGAGAGATTCCTGAATAGTAGTATGGATGTGACGCGCCAAGATTTTGAATTCATCCCATTTGGAGCTGGACGTAGAGGCTGCCTTGGAATTTCTCTTGGGACTTCCAAATTTGGAACTTGCGGTTGCAAATCTTTTTTATTAATTGGTTTGATTGGGAATTGCCATTTTGGGATGGATAGAAGACATTGATGCTAGAGTAGGCATGGCCACTTGGCCGGTTCAGAATCGGAACCGCAATCGACGGCTTCTAAATTGGAACCGTGGGTCCCTTAGTTTCAAACCGTAATCGGAACTAGTTGGTCAATTTCGTTTTCGGTTCCTGAAATTGTGAAATCGGAATTGAAATCGGAAGTTCCAATTCGTTCCGAACCGACAAAAAAAATTAAACTTATTATTTTTCATTTTTATAATTCTACAAATATTTCTATATCTCTTCATTTTCATCACATAATTCTTTTTCTAATATTATTTCATACTTTTCTAATATTTATATTCTAGGTTTTAGAGTTTAGGGTTTAGGTATAGCTTTAGGGTATTAATTTTTCTAATTTATACTATTCTAATTCTATTATTATATTATACTATTTGAATTCTAATTAATAGTTAAATCATTCTTTCAATACGCTTACCATTTATATATCTTTCTTTCTTACTTATCTAATCTTTTATAATTCTATTTTTGTAAAATGTCTATATATTAGTTCAATTTTAACTATTATTCTATTTATATTATGTATGAACTTTTCTAATTTATATTATCCTAATTTTTTTAATTATATTATGTTAATATAGTATTTAAATTTTAATTAATAGTTCAATCATTCTCTCTATCTTTCTTTCTCAATTATCTAATCCTTCATAGTTGTATTCTTTTTATAAAAACTCTATATCTTTCTTCCGGCAAATTAATTTTTGGGACAAAATTTGTTTTTTTGTTGATTCGATTATTCGATCCTACACTTTTCTATGAGACATACATACATCCATGGATGGAAAACAACATAGTAATTTTTTAACAATGAAAAAGCGATGGTTCGGTTGATGATGCATTTGATTCTAAATTTTGTCCCTGGACAATCTACCAAATAGTTGTATGTGCCGTCCACTGAGAACTATTATATTGTGAGGAGTTTTCAAACTCTTTACCATATTGATTATTGTTAGGGAAAAAAAGATCTCACGTTGTATCTATGAACCCAAAATAATAAAAGAGGATAGTAACGAAAAAAATAAATAAAATAATAGACACAAAGATTTACGTAGTTTGGTTAATGTGACCTACGTCCACAGCTAGAGGCGGTGTCAAAATTCACTATTATGTGGAGACAATTTACAAAAGTTGAACAGTAATTAGATGTCACTTTCTAACACAAAAGATTTTTTCTAAAATGCAAAAGAAATGAAAGAAAAGGAGAGGAATAGAAAAGTTTTGAAACTTTTCATTTTAGGATGGTTTTGAACTTAAGAATTGCCTCTTATTTATATGCAAAATTCTGAAGTTAGTTTACTGTAAAATTACGCCACTGAAGTCTTCTTTGCACATGACCGAAATACCAAATTTCACGCAGGTGCAATGATGCAATTTTTGGCTGCCATAAGTAAACAAAAAACACTATGAAAAGCAAAAGGGTTGCGGGCCACTTATTATATTTATTACAAATCTCCACCTTGGTTTCGAACCTGAAAATTAGTGACTTAATTAAAAACACCTCCAACGAAGCCCCAATAGGCTGAATCACAAATTATGAACACGAATCAAGTCCAAGCACTTCTTGAACTTGTATACTGAAAGAGCTTTTGTAAACATATAGGCAGAATTATCTTTGGTATTAATCTTCTGAACAAGGACTTTCTTCCCAGTAATGGTATCTCGAATGAAATAATATTTGATATCAATATGCTTCGTCTGCTCATGATACATCTGGTCTTTAGTAAAATGAATTGCACTTTGACTATCACAGTAAATGGTATTAACCTGTTCTTGTAGAGTTAATTCGCCGAATAAGCCTCTCAACTATAATGTTTCTTTGATAGCCTCAGTGACTGCCATATATTCTGCTTCAATAGTGGATAAAGCCACTACATATTGTAGAGTAATTTTTCAGCTAATTGCACAACCTTCAATGCAAAATACATATCATATAAGAGACCTGCGCTTATCAAGATCACCAGTATAGTCTGAATCTACAAAACTAACCAAAGTGTTGCTGGTTCTACCGAACTCCAAACAAGAGTTTGAAGTACCTTTCAAGTATCTAAGTATCAATTTCACAGCCTGCTAGTGTTCTTTGCCTGGATTTGCCATATACCTGCTAACAACACTAACTGCTTATGAAATATTTGGACGAGTGCAAACCATTGTATACATGTGGCACGAGCTGTCGTAGGCTCACCAATTTAACCTAAACCACTATGTAGTAGCGATGAAGGATCGTCTCCACAGGGAGAGGGTTATGTATCGATTTCAATTATGATAGCAAATAACAACGAAATAATATGACTCAAACACTCTAATCACTTAACAAGCTAAATGAAACGGGGTTTAAACAGTAATGGGAAGTGTGTTGCCTCGAGGGAGAAATAAGTAGCATGGGTTTCTGTTCCTTATCATGGACTTGTGTATCATGTGAGGGGACGATCTACCAATGATATGAGGTTGATTGGCCTGTTGGCCCTCACAACTCCAGATCACAAATACCCTAAATCTTCCCTTGCTAGAGCAAGATCTCGGTTCCCATTAATACCCTAGATCCCTATCCTATAGGCCAATTCTAGTTCTAATCTCAACCGCCTCCCTTAGTAGGGCAAACAGCTAGTTAAGCATTCAAATTGATCTATACAGATAAACTCAGCCCTTATCATATAATTGACCTTAAGATTGTCAGTTGGCACCAACAACTAAGATCACAAAGCAAATAGGTAAATGAGACTCACAAGATGTAGATTTCAATTCATTACAGGTTTTATCCAATTGACTTAGGTATATCCACACAGATCTCAGTGGGTACCGCAGATCAAGTTAGGATTTGGATGAAATTATATGAACCCATTGATATAAAACAAGCAATGAACATCAATCTAGATTTGGCACAGATAAATTTTATTTCAATTGTCTCAAAGGAACTAGAAATCCATACAATTAAACCCTCAAGGCAACACTATGAATGATCGGCTCACAATCCATGATTACAATCAGAAAGTTCAAGATACAAACTATCCCCCGTCTCTTTCTGCTCTCAATCGTTCTTTTAGGGTTTGGTATCTTGCTGTGGAAATTCTCTCTCTATTTCTCCCTCACTCCCGTTTCTCTCTCCATCTTCCTCCTTTTATCCCTTCCTCCTGTCATTCTTGATCATGTTGGGTGAGTAATCTTTGCTCCCCTCCTTGATTCTTGCACGTGTCCTGTGTTACACCAACCAGAAAATGATATGATTTCACGTGGTCACCCCAATGACTTACACATTAAGAATCAGAATTGCACAATTACAAACACCTAGTGAACATGTCAATTGCTATGCTTATGCTTTGCGCATTTGGTGTATGTAACGTGCCTTGCCTTATGTGTTCACATGTGTGTAATACTATAGTGACATTGAGTGTAACAATGTATGACTTGTGAGCTAGTGCATAGAAGAAGTGAGTGGGTGAGCTATGTGCTGAGCATCAGTGCAATGAGAGTGAGTAGGATAATGAATTTAGTGTAAAAAATTACATGAGTGTGTGAGGTGCGTGAGATGGTCGGCCGTCGGGACTGACAGCCGACCAACCCGGTCGGCCGACCAAAGTGTGTGTTTGTGTGTGTTGTTTTGTGTTGTGTGTGTTTGTGAAGGTTGTGAGTGAGTGAAGTGCAAGAGAGTGTTGAAGGTATGTAAATGGATGAATGTGTATGCATTTATGTGAAGTGCTAATGTAGGTGTTTGATTTACAAATTCAGTGCATGCACAACTCATTTCATGTCTGGTTAACACTTCATCTCACAAAACCATTTTCAACATACGTTCATTCATCACACTGCATTCAAGACATCAACCAACCCAAACCATACCCAAACCATCCTGTGTGTGTGGTGTGTGTGTGAGTCGGCCGACCAACTGGTCGGCCGACCAACCGTGAGTGTGTTTTGTGTCGGTGGTTGTGAAGTGTTGGTGTGCTAATGTATGTGATTTTGTAAACCTTGTGAAGCACAACATGTTTCTTAGTTCATCCTTCATCACACAATTGTATCAATTCATGGCACATTTTCTCAACACTCTACCAATTTTCACATTTGATAGCTTCAACACATTTTCACACAAAAGATGTTCATCATATGACCTTTTCATCGTAAATGCATGCAAAGTTCAAGTAAGAAGAACAATTAAGCACAAATAAGTTGGTGCACACACGACTTATCAACCCCCCACACTTAAACCTTTGCTAGTCCCGAGCAAAGCTATCAATTAACATCTCTTTGTCTGGTTTCACACCCAGCACTTGCCAATACCATCAAAATTTTTTCCGCATGCAGAAAGTTTTAAGGGCACGAGTTTACAGTCCATTTTCTTCTCGCTCATTATCAACCAAGGTGTAACGAATAAAGACCAAACCGCCAACGTGATGTGTGTGCTGAGAGTTCCTATGCTTCCTCACCTTGTCTATGCCAAGTACTCAAGCAAACACTTTATTACAAATTCTTGCACTACAGTCTGTTGTCCACACACATTAACACTCAGCACATAGAGATCAATGGTATTTATTCGCATAACTTTGAAGTTCTTTTTCTTTCTTTCTCAGTGCACTTTGGTGCCTCAATTTACTTTAAACTTGCCGCACTTTGGTGCTTGGCTGCCAGGGTTTTATGGCTCTTTTTTCCCTTTATTTGCCACACAGGCTTTTTCTCTTTTCTTCCCACATCTTTTCTCCAACACCTCATGTACATGTGCGTCTTCAATAGACTATATACTGAAATGCAAGAACAAATGTTTACAAGTACAGAGCACATACAGGTTAAGTATCACATAGGTTCCCTCCTATGTCAGATAGATTTTTGTTGGCGTTTCTATCTTACCTTAACATCACACTTTGGCCAGTAACTTGCATGAATCGAATGAGTACTGCAACTAACAAAGATTTTCAGCATGCATGAAACGCTTGAGTATACAAGTGGAGTAAGTGATGGTATTGGAAGTGCTGGTGTGCCTATGGATTTGACAACAATATTCTCACAACACAACAATCACTTCATATTCATCATTACTACAAATCAACACAACACATTACAACCCTGGTAGGGCTAGTGCTAGACACTGACGTTTCTTTCTTCATAATCATAGCTTCACAACACACATACATTCTCTCGACCCTAGACACACAATACACAATAGAGTAATTTCAAACGTACAACACAAACTTCAAAGCTTTCCTCACAACACATTTTCAATCATTTTCATTCCCGGACACTCACATAACAAACTTGAGCCATCAGCACTCAAGGTATCACCCTGGTGATCAACTTCATCAACTTAAACAACCGACATGACACAAATACAACAATAGCTCAGACAACAACAACTAGGAAAACAAGCAAGATTGACAGCCCAGAAAGTACAGCAACAAAGTACAGCAACAATAGCCCAGAAAGCAACAACAAGGAAAACAGACAACTCAGGAATACTCAGACAGCAACTTCATCCTCACTCCAGATAAGACTCAGAAATATAACAGCAGCAACAACCCAGAGATTAGCCCCCCACTCTCTTCTCACTCCCTTTTCCCCCCACACTTGTAGTATGCAATGACATCAATTGGGGATAAAGGGAAAGAGACTGCCCTGTCTAGGTGCCAGGTGGAGGTGGTGGAGTTGAAAAACGCGAAAAACCAGGGAATGGAGCATTCATGTTCCTCATGTTGGGGTTATTGTTGAAATTGGACGTGACTCCCCTCGGTTGCATGTTGAAGGATGGGCTGCTCCCCGAATGCATGTTAAAGTTGGAAATGCTGCTACCAGGTTGCATACCGAAGTCTGCGGTGCCGCCCCCCTGATGTACATTTCCCCCATGCGTTACCACTCTCCTTGAGGTGTCTACAACCATTCTCTGTGTTTCCAATTCCTCTATTGATGGGAAGTATGAATTAGGGCTCCTGGTTTGATGATGATACACCATCATCAAGTGCAGATTGTGAATTCCCGACTGGCATTGATTCATTCTGTTCTCTATTTCCGACCAATGTCTGTTATGCTCCTGTGTCATCGAGTTCAACTGCGTCTCCACGCTTGTCTGAAAATTTCCCCACCTTTTATCAAGGTGACGGGCCATCGAGAGGTGTTGTTCTGTCATTGACGCTTGAACCTCCGCTAGGGCGTTCTGCATGGGTACAAAATTGGTAGAGTCGTGGACTGGCTGCGTGTCGTGTGCCTGCTGTTCTGGCTCCTCTTCAATCTCTTCATTGTCTGGGTATGCTTCTTGAGCTTCGTCTTCCCTTCTTTCTCTTTCTGCTTTCTCCTGTTGCTGGTAATTTCTCAAGTGGCTGTCTCTGATGGGGCTCATTGATGACTTGCAATCATCACTTGGGGCAATCCTTACTCCCTGCTTCACTGCATACTCATATAGGAAATGTGGAAAAAACATGGCCTGAGTTTCATCCGTTATGGCTCTGTTAATATGATTCATGACAATCTTCCCAAAGTTCACTGTTAGCCCGTGCTTGATGGCGTATATCAGATTCACTCTGTCTTTGGCAATCTTACTGCTGGGGGTCATTGGCATGATCCTGGAGTTGATGAACAGCAGCCATGTCTTTGCTTCGGCAGTTAGGTTTTTCAGTGCCACGTGTTTTGGATGGCCTTGATGGTTCCTAACCCATTCGGATCCTGGAATTGTCACTGTGCTCAGTATGCTGTCTAGGTCTCCCATCCTGCTCAGCTCACTTAGTTGATCATGAGGGTCATCATCGAGTTCATAGTGCTTGTTTACCACTTCAGATGTCAGTTTCAAATACTTGCCTCGTACATATACACCCTTTTCCTTTCTGTCTTGCTCTTTCATTACGGTGGCGTTAGCATAGAACTCCCTAGCAATTGCCACATTGCAGCTTTGAGGAGCATCCATCAACGGCTGCTATCCATACTCTGTGAGCGTATCGGTGTAGGGACTCATTGTGATTATGCACGGTCTCTCAACATGTATTAGTCTCATAGCAAAGTCACAGTACTTGGTCCGAGCCTTCTCATTTACAAACTTTGGTGTAGGTGAGGTCCTCCTTTTCTTTTGTTCTTGGTCTAACTCCTCTTCTTCCTCCATGTCATCTGTGAAATATTCGTCACCTGAGCTGGAGTCATCTATCACTTGTGTGGGCACGCCAACCTTTCCTTGTCCCTTCTGGCCTCTTGATGTTGAGGTTGAAGCTTGACCACCTTTCTTGGGAGGCATGGTTACTAAAACACAACATCCCATATCAGTCGTTGGTGTCAAGACATGATTTTGGCAACAAAATTCATACAAAGCTTGGGAGCCTTCTCACATGCAATAGAGTCTAATTTTTCAAAGTTCACAATTCATGTATCTTTGGATCATGTTATCATGCCATTTCTATCACACGTAACACATGATTGAAATTCACACCAATTGACAATGATATTTCAACTTTGAGACCCAAGTGCAAAATATGTTACATGGGGACACCATTCATGGTCATAAAAGCTTGACATGAACTGAACACAGCAATCCGTCCCTTTTATCTATTATCAATTCTGGTAAACTAGATTTTTCCACCAATGCATGTGTTAACTGCTTGTGACCATGTGAACAGAATTTTTCAGCTTTTAACAATTTAGCAACTCAGATTCAGCTTGACTTTCCTTGCCTCATTAGTCTGTGTTCCAGTGACAATTAGCGAGAGTGTCCAACATAAACATTGTGGGTTATCATGTTATCGAAATTTAGCAACTGGGATCATGCAATTTCGTCCTTCCAAACTCAAGTTATGCACAAAATAGTGAAACGGGGCAGTGCTGAAACAATCTACGAATTCAGGTCAATACATTTGAATTCAACAATTCCTCCAAGCATGTAAAGATCAATATACATTTCAATCAGGAATCCAACAAGTGTATGGAGGTGGATGACTTACTTGTTTAGAGATGATTACAATTAAATGCAACGTAAAGAAAGACAGCTCCTTACTCCACGAAGTGAGTCCTCGGCCGAAATCCAGCTATGTGTGCACGATTTGTCGATGAAATTTCAACTAGTGTGTGCAAGTGTAGATGATGAGTGTGTGCTGCAAGAGTTATGATATTTATAGATGACATTGTCATGCATAAGTGGGTCATGTGCAAAAAGAATCCAAAGGCATGTGATGGTGCTAGAGATCAAGTTGATGTGTAACAAGTCACAAGCTTCCAAAGCATTGTCAAGTTGAATCAATTCATCAGTGCACCACTACAAGATGTTTCTCTTTCAAGCAAAATTTGTGGGCCCTAGCAATTCTTTGCCTTTCCTACTTTGCATTCCACTACCAAAAAATATTCAAGCAAGCATTATTATGTCAAGTCCAATCTACTACTTCAATCGATTTTCTCCACAATTCATGCTAGCAATGATTTTTCTGATGGTCCACAACCCATACCTATTTACACCATAATTCATAGCTTCTTCTTCCTGCATTGTTCATCATCAATTTCTTTCTTTACATTTTTTTGGTCATGCAAGCTTTTTGCTATCAAACAAAATGGTTGTGTGCAGTGTTAAATGTATGAATGAATGCATGAAATCTTTTCACTTTTCTGGTCGCTGTCTCACTCCCTGGATGATTTGACTCTTCACTGCAATGTTTAGATAAATTAATAACAAGAAGAAAAGACATAATCACGAGATTAGAAGAATCAAATATTTTTCAATGCTCAGAAGACCTACTCTCGGATTTTATTCCTGACCTTTGGAGTGTAGATAGTATTCTTCTGCCTTTTTACCTTTTAAATCCCGTGACCTCTGGAGGAGATGTTCTTAGCTTCCTTGGGGGATTTGTCTTAATCTTGTGTGCACTGTTCAGAAAAGAAAGGAGAGATTCAACCATTTATTTGAAAAACGTAACTACAGAAAATAACAAAACAAAGACAATAATTGAAATGATTGGGTTGCCTCCCAATAGAGCGCTTGGTTTATTGTCCTCAGCCAGACATGGAAGGTTTCTTGTTAAGGTGATGGATTATCAAGGAACTCAGTTTGTCCCTTGTCCTTGTAGTCCACAGCTGACTTGAAGATTTTTACTCTATGTCCATTCACTTTCCAGCTTGCCCCAGAAGCTTCCTTTTGCACCTCAACAACTACATATGGGAAAATCTTGGTGATGGTGAATGGTCCAACCCATCTGGATTTCAGCTTACCAGGGAACAATCTCAGCCTGGAGTCATAAACAAGCACTTGCTGTCCCACCTCAAATTCCTTCAGCTTAATCTTGGCATCATGCCACCTTTTAGTCCTCTCCTTGTACATGTTTGCACTGATGTAAGAGTTCCATCTAAACTCATCTAACTCATTGAGCTTCATCACCATTGCTTCCTGGGCCAAATTTACATCCATGTTTAGCTTCTGCACTGCCCAATAAGCCTTGTGCTCCAACTCTACTGGAATGTGGCATTCCTTTCCAAATACAAGCCTGAAGGGTGAAGCTCCAATTGGGGTCTTGTAAGCTGTTCTATAAGCCCACAGTGCATCATCAAGCTTGAGTGCCCAATCTTTTCTTCCTGGGTTTATCACTTTCTCCAATATTCTCTTGATTTCACGGTTTGACACTTCAGCTTGTCCATTAGTTTGGGGGTGGTAGGCTGTGGACACTTTATGTTGGACCCCATACCTAGTCAGGAGGGCTTTGAACATTTTGTTACAAAAGTGGCTCACTCCGTCACTTATAATAGCCCTTGGAGTCCCAAATCTGTTAAGTATATTTCTCTTGACAAACCCCATGACACTTTTGCTGTCATTATGGGGTAATGCTACAGCTTCCACCCACTTTGATACGTAGTCAACTCCAACCAATATGTATTCATTCCCACAAGATCATGGGAATGGACCCATAAAATCTAAGCCCCAGACATCAAATAAATCCACTACCATCACATTGTTGCGGGGCATCTCATCTCTACTGGATATATTTCCTACTCGTTGGCATCTGTCACACTGGCTCACCCAAATCTTTGAATCTTTGAATATGTGTGGCCAATAAAACCCTGTATGCAAGATTTTGTGTCCAGTCCTTTCTACTCCACAGTGTCCTCCATAGGGTGATTCATGACATGCATGGAGAATTTCTTCTTTTTCTTCTTCTGGCACACACCTTCTGATAACTTGGTCACTACACCATTTGTACAGACTTCCATCTTCCCAAAAATAATATCTGGCATCACGCTTGAGCTTTTTCTTTTGCTCACTGGAATAGTGGTTTGGCATCTGTCCCGCAACTACAAAATTAGCTAACTCAGAAAACCAGGGCAGCTCTTTGGTGTGAACTCTGAAGACTTGCTCATCTGGGAAATGCTCCTTAATCCACAACTGTAATTGTCCCTCATTCAGAGTCCCCATTTCAAGCCGGGACAAGTGGTCTGCTACCACATTTTCGCAGCCCTTCCTATCCCTGATTTCGACATCAAATTCTTGTAACAACAAGACCCAACAAATCAGCCTGGGTTTCGCTTCCTTCTTTGCCATAAGGTACTTAAGTGCTGCGTGATCCGTATGGACTATGACCTTTGAACCCAGGAGACAGGCTCTGAATTTATCGAATGCATACACCACAGCCAACATCTCCTTCTCGGTGGTGGTATAATTGAGTTGTGCCCCATTCAGCAGCTTGCTTGCATAATAGATCGCATGAAAAATTTCTCTCTCTTTTGTCCCAGCACTGCCCCCACTGCATAGTCGCTGGCATCGCACATCACTTCAAAGGGCTCCCCCCACACTGGTGTGACTATCACAGGTGCCTCTACCAGTTTGGTTTTCAACAACTCAAATGCCTCTTTGCACTTCTCATCAAATACAAAGGGAGTGTCCTTTTCTAGCAACGTACACAATGGTTTGGCCACCTTTGAGAAATCCTTTATGAACCTTCTATAAAACCCAGCGTGTCCCATGAAACTTCTCACCCCCTTCACATTGGTTGGGTCTGGCAGTTTTGCTATCACCTCTACCTTGGCTTTATCCACTTCCAATCCAGCTTGTGAAATTTTATGTCCCAGCACAACCTCTTCATTCACCATAAACTGACATTTTTCCCAGTTCAACACTAAGTTGGTGTCCACACACTTCTTAAATACTAGCGACAAATTTTCCAAGCAACCCTCGAATGTCATTCCAAACACTGAAAAGTCATCCATAAATATCTCTATGATATTTTCCACCATGTCTTGGAAGATTGCCATCATGCAGCGCTGAAAGGTGGCTGGTGCATTACAGAGTCCAAAGGGCATTCTTTTGTAAGCGTAAGTTCCAAAGGGGCAGGTAAAGGTTGTTTTCTCCTGATCTTTTGGGTCAATGGCAATTTGGTTATATCCGGAGTAGCCATCAAGAAAGCAATAGTAGAGGAACCCAGCTATGCGATCCAGAAGTTGCTCAAGAAAAGGCAGAGGGTAGTGATCTTTCCTGGTAGCCTTATTCAACTTCCTGTAGTCCATGCATATTCTCCATGCATTAACAACCCTGGTGGCCAACATCTCATTTGCTTCAATTGTCACCACGGTCACCCCTCCTTTTTTAGGTACGCATTGTACCGGGCTAACCCACTCACTATCTGATATAGGAAATATCATCCCAAAATCAAGCAACTTGATGATTTCCTTTTTTACCACTTCCATCATTTGTGGGTTCAACCTTCTTTGCCTTTCTCTTGTTGGAATAGCCCCATCTTCCAGTAAGATCTTGTGCATACAGACACTGGGGCTTATTCCCTTGATATCCGCTATAGTCCAGCCTATGGCTTCCCTATGCATTCTTAGAACTCCCAACAGCTTCTCCTCTTGACACTTTTCCAACGTAGATGATATAACCACAGAGAGGGTTTCATTTTCCCCAAGAAATGCAAACTTCAAATGGGAAGGCAGAGGTTTCAGCTCCAATTTGGGTGGCCTCACAATGGAGGGTAGCAACTTCTCATTCCTGCACTCAAAAGTTTCTTGCCTCACCTCAGTGGGCTTCAAGTCAACATATTCATCAGTTTCAATAATAGCAGTTGATAACATTTCACACATTGCATCGTCTTCTGCATTTTCATCAAAAACATTTTCTAAATTCATTTCTGACACAGACTCATCTATTACACAACATTCAATCAAATTCGTCAATTCATGCATAATCTCAAACTCTTCATCATTCAAAACAAATTCAATGGATTCATCCTTTTCTTGATCTGAGGTTTCAAGTAAAGCAACAGAAAACTTTCGTTTATGTTCTAGTTCAAGAAGACAAGGATTACCTTCCACAGGGTGTATAAAGCAACATTGCTCCACTGATTTGGGGTACTTCATTGCGTAGTCCACATTGAAGACCACTTGCTCCCCATTCACCCTGAATGTAATGGTCTTACTCTTGACCCCTATGAGTGCATCTCCTGTAGCTAGGAAGGGTCTCCCAAATATTAATGGCACTTCTGGGTCTTCATCCATATCCAATATGATAAAATCAACAGGGATCACAAATTTATCTACAGTTACCAACACATCCTCAACCATCCCGGTGGGTTGCACCAAAGATCTATCAGCCAACTGGAGTAACACTGCCACTGGTTTGATTTTACCTCCCAACCCGACATTCTCAGCAATGGAGAGGGGCATCAAATTAATACCCGCTTCAAGATCACAAAGGGTTTTGTTGAAGAATCTAGTACCAATTGTACATGGTATGGTGCAGCTCCCTGGATCCTTCAGCTTTGGGGGCAGATCATTGTTTACTCATGCCTGACTCTCTTTGTAAGGGGTATTGTGACATCACGCTGTAGGATCTGTTCTTTGTTGGTAATCAGGTCCTTCAAGAATTTAGCATATCGGGGCATGGCTGCAACTAGGTCCAACAAGGGTACATTAACATTCACATTTTTTACCATATCAAAGAACCTTGTGAATTGGGCTCCCTTCTTAGCTTGAGGTGGGACTCTCTGAGGGTATGGGGGTAGTGGTGCATACTCTGGGTAGTTATAGGGACTTTGAGGTCCCCTTTTTTTCTTTGGTTCAGGCGGCTTCACACTCTCCTCTTTGTTCTCTTCTTGGGTTTCCTCCTCCATGGTAATCTCTTCGTCCATGACTTCTTCTTCAGGATCGTCATTTTGTTCTTTCTTCTTGTTTTCACTTAATTCTTTACCACACCTCAGAGTTATTGCATTACAGACTTCTGGCCCTTTTCCTTTTGGATTTGGTTCAGTATCGCTTGGGAGAGTCCCATGGGGTCTCTGATGTACTGCCTTGGCCATCTGGCCTATTTGCATCTCCAGGTTCTTTATAGCAACTTCACAGTTTTTTACTTGAGATTTAGTATCTGATTGTTCCTTTTCATACATGTCATCTGTCCAATATACTTTTGAAAGCATAATCGTCTTCATTGTCTTCCTCGTTCCCTGTTGGTGATTGGCTTGATTCCCCAGTTGATAAGTATGCCTTTGTCTGAGCTTGCCTTGCATTGTTCTGTCCAAGACCTTGACCTGACTGCGTTTTTAATAGCCTCACCATATGTGCTATCCATCAAATTCGTCTGTTGTTGTATTACTGACGGTACTTGGACTAGTCTGTGTGAGCTCACATTCATCGGTGTGTGGGTGTCCTCACCGTTTACATTGAAACCACATGATAGCACTGGGGCTGTCTTTGATGCTTTTAAGGTCTGAACTTGCCTTGTTAGAGCTTGGACCTTTGCCTCTAAGGAAGTCTCCTCATCTAGATCCAATACCCCTCGTTGCTTCCTCATCGGTGTTTTCCTGCCTCTTGGAACAGGTATCGTCATCCGCCAATTGAGTCGAAGAGTTCCCTAATCTCGGGCACACTTTTGTCTTTCAGGCTCCGTTGGCACATGCCTTAACCATCAGGTGAGGCTTCTGGTGACAGACCCTTGAAGAAGGTGTTTAGCTCTCTGACCTCCCCAAGGTCATTGTTTGGATATTGTCGGAGTAAGTCATTGAACCTATCCCACGCCTCCTTAAATGTCTTGCCATCTTGCTGTTGGAAGCTGCGAATTTCCATCCTCATCCGTTCTAATTTGGCTGGAGGGAAGTACTTTGGCCAAAAACTTTTCTCTCCAGTTCCTCAATAAGTGGCTATAGACTGTCCTCCGATTGAATTAAACCAGTGCTTCCCTTCCCCTTGAGAGACAGTAGGAACAGAACTCTTCTCACGTCATCAGGCGTGACTCTCTGCAATTTGAAGTGTTACAGAGTCCTAAGAACCAATCTAAATGCTCGTTCGGATCCTCATTGTTCAGGCCTTGAAAAATTTGTCCTTGAGTAATCATTGAGACGATTTGGGTTGGTATTTGATAGCTCTCAACGTCTATTCCTTGGCGATTATTCCTTCTCTCAAAGCTTACTGCGAAATGGTCCTCAAATCTTGGAGGTTGGGGTCCAACTCTCTCCACCCTGTGGAGGTCTAGCTCTCTCTTCAACCTGATCAGCCATTTCTAATGCCCTTCTCCTTTGCCTCAAAGTCCTCTCAAATTCCAAATCGAGTTCAAACTCTGGAACTTCCCCTCTACGTCTTGTACCAGGTTGCATAAACTAAGACTTCTCTGCAAAAATCTAGAAACCCCACAAAAGTAGATAGATCAATACACTAAATTCCACAAAGAATTTGCAGGTAAGGTAACAACTCAATAACGTAGAATCGAGACTCAACAAAAATCAAAACAATCAAACCACAGATATTACAACACAAAATAGATACCAAAACAAACGAAAAACCTAAAAACTATCACAATAAATCTCTAACACTTAGCCTCTCCCCCGCAACGGCGCCAAAAATTGGCACGAGCTGTCGTAGGCTCACCAATTTAACCTAAACCACTATGTAGTAGCGATGAAGGAACGTCTCCACAGGGAGAGGGTTATGTATCGATTTCAATTATGATAGCAAATAACAACGAAATAATATGACTCAAACACTCTAAACACTTAACAAGCTAAATGAAACGGGGTTTAAACAGTAATGGGAAGTGTGTTGCCTCGAGGGAGAAACAAGTAGCATGGCGGTTTCTGTTCCTTATCATGGACTTGTGTATCATGTGAGGGGACGATCTACCAATGATATGAGGTTGATTGGCCTGTTGGCCCTCACAACTCAGATCACAAATACCCCTAAATCTTCCCTTGCTAGAGCAAGATCTCGGTTCCCATTAATACCCTAGATCCCATCCTATAGGCCAATTCTAGTTCTAATCTCAACCGCTCCCTTGGTAGGGCAAACAGCTAGTAAGCATTCAAATTGATCTATACAGATAAACTCAGCCCTTATCATATAATTGACCTTAAGATTGTCAGTTGGCACCACACAACTAAGATCACAAAGCAAAATAGGTAATGAGACTCACAATATGTAGATTTCAATTCCATTACAGGTTTTATCCAATTGACTTGGTATATCCACACAGATCTCAGTGGAGTACGCAGATCATGATATTAGGATTTGGATGGAAATTATATGAACCCATCTGACTCATAAAAACAAGCAATGAACATCAATCTAGATTTGGCCACAGATTAATTCTATTTCAATTGTCTCAAAGAGGAACATAGGAAATCCATACCAATTAAAACCCTCAAGGCGGAGACACTATGCATGATCGGCTCACCAATCCAATGATTTACAATCAGAAAGTTCAAGATACCAAAGACTATGCCCCGTCTCTATTTCGTGACTCTCAATCGTTCTTTTAGGGTTTGGTATCTTGCTGTGGAAATTCTCTCTCTATTTCTCCCTCACTCCCGTTTCTCTCTCCATCTTCCTTCTTTTATCCCTTCCTCCTGTCATTCTTGATCATGTTGGGTGAGTAATCTTTGCTCCCCTCCTTGATTCTTGCACGTGTCCTGTGTTACACCAATCAGAAAATGATATGATTTCACGTGGTCACCCCAATGACTTACACATTAAGAATCAGAATTGCACAATTACAAACACCTAGTGAACATGTCAATTGCTATGCTTATGCTTTGCGCATTTGGTGTATGTAACGTGCCTTGCCTTATGTGTTCACATGTGTGTAATACTATAGTGACATTGAGTGTAACAATGTATGACTTGTGAGCTAGTGCATAGAAGAAGTGAGTGGGTGAGCTATGTGCTGAGCATCAGTGCAATGAGAGTGAGTAGGATAATGAATTTAGTGTAAAAAATTACATGAGTGTGTGAGGTGCGTGAGATGGTCGGCCGTCGGGACTGACGGCCGACCAACCCGGTCGGCCGACCAAAGTGTGTGTTTGTGTGTGTTGTTTTGTGTTGTGTGTGTTTGTGAAGGTTGTGAGTGAGTGAAGTGCAAGAGAGTGTTGAAGGTATGTAAATGGATGAATGTGTATGCATTTATGTGAAGTGCTAATGTAGGTGTTTGATTTACAAATTCAGTGCATGCACAACTCATTTCATGTCTGGTTAACACTTCATCTCACAAAACCATTTTCATCATACGTTCATTTATCACACTGCATTCAAGACATCAACCAACCCAAACCATACCCAAACCATCCTGTGTGTGTGGTGTGTGTGTGAGTCGGCCGACCAACTGGTCGGCCGACCAACCGTGAGTGTGTGTTGTGTGTGTTGTGTCGGTGGTTGTGAAGTGTTGGTGTGCTAATGTATGTGATTTTGTAAACCTTGTGAAGCACAACATGTTTGTTAGTTCATCCTTCATCACACAATTGCATCAATTCATGGCACATTTTCTCAACACTCTACCAATTTTCACATTTAATAGCTTCAACACATTTTCACACAAAAGATGTTCATCATATGACCTTTTCATCGTAAATGCATGCAAAGTTCAAGTAAGAAGAACAATTAAGCACAAATAAGTTGGTGCACACACAACTTATCAACATGATACTACCAACGGCACTAGAATAAGAAACACATGCCATATAACTTTCCTCTTCCTCTGATTTTAGTGATTGACCAGCAGATAGCCTAAAATGGATAGCGAGAGGAGTATTAACTGGTTTGGCATCCAACATGCCAAATCTCTCCAAAACTTTCTTAAGGTAACCTTCTTGGGTCAAATATAATTTTTCAACTCCTCTATCTCGTCTTATCTCCATACTAAGAATCTTCTTAGATGCTCCCAAATCCTTCATTTAAAATTCACCATTTAATAAGTCTTTTAACTGGTATATTTCTGCAAGATTCTTAACCACAATGAGCATGTCATCAACATATAAGAAAAGATAAATAAATGAATTATCTTTTAACTTTCAGAAGTAAAAAGAACTATCATACATGCTCCTGGAGAAATTATGACCCAACATAAATTAATCAAACCTCTTGTATCACTGTCTTAGGGATTGCTTTAATCATACAAGAATTTCTTTAATAATCAAACATGGTCTTCCTTATTCTCAAATTCGAAGCCTTCAGGTTGTTTCACATAGATATGTTCATCTAATTCACCATGTAGGAACGCTGTCTTAATATCAAGTTGTTCCAATTCCAAATCAAACATGGCTACTAATGCAAGAAATACACGAATAGAACTATGTTTCACAACAGGTGAGAAAATACCATTAAAATCAACACCTTGTACCTGACTATAGCCTTTTGCAACTAATCGTGCCCTATATCTTGCATCGTCAATAACTGAATTAACTTCTTTTCTTTTGTAAATCCATTTGCAACCAATAATTTTCTTTTTTTTCGGTAGCGTCACAAGATCCCAAGTACTATTCTTGTGTAGAAATTCCATTTCTTTATTCATGGCCACCATTCATTTATCTCAATCAAGACTTGAAATTGCCTCTATAAATGTGGAATATTCTCCTCTTCACCTGATTTCTGTGCCACTGATAAAGCATATGCAATCAAATTTGCATACCTTTGTGGTGGTCGAATCTCTCGTATTGGTCTATCTTTAGCTATGAAATATTCTTCTTCTACAGGTTCATCTTCGACAATGTTTGGTCAATCACCTTGGTATGTAGAAGATCTTTGAGAAGGAATGAAATTTATGACCTCTAACTCCACCTGTTTCTGTGTTCTATCTTCTTTTTCTAAATTTCAAGGATTACAAGACCCTTTTCTAGAATTTAAAATGAATGACTCATCAAAAGTAACATCTCTACTAATTACAAATTTTGGTGATTTGGGATCAAGACAAAATAATCTAAGCATAACCGATGAAAATACATTTTCTAGCCCTAGGCTCTAACTTTCCCTTATTGACGGGCATATATGCTAGACACTCAAATATTCTTAAATTGGAGTAATTAGTAGGAGTACCTAACCACACTTCATCTGGAGTCTTGAAATGAAGAGGAGCACACGGAACACGGTTGACAATATAACAAGTTGTAAAGATGGCTTCCGCCAAAAAATCTAAAGTCAACCCAACATTTGAGATTATACACCGAGCTCTTTCCAAAAGAGTCCGGTTCATACACTCGTACACACCGTTCTGTTGAGGCATCATTCTAACGGTATGATGTCGAATAATTCCTTCATTTTTGCAGAATTCATTGAAATTCGTTCCACAAATTCCAAGCCATTATCGGTCCGCAGCCGCTTAATATTTTTTCTTATATACTTTTCAATCAAAGCGTTCAATTGTTTAAATGTCATGAAAACATCATTTTTATTTTTCTAGAAATACACCCAAACTTTTCTTGAATAATCATCAATAAATGTTAACATATACCTTGGACCACTCTTAAAAGGAATATGGGAAGGCTCTCAAAGATCAGAATAGATATAATCTAGAGTACCTTTTATTTTATGGACTGCAGGTGAATTGAAACTGACTCTTTTCTGTTTCCCAAAAATACAATGTTCACAAAAATCCATCTTAACAGTATTTTGTCCACAAAGTAGGCCCCTGTTGCTTAACAATGTTAAGCATTTCTTACTCAAGTGTCCCAATCGCATATGCCACAATTTGGTAATGTCGGTATCTGACGATATGGAGACTGTTGCAACACTTAAAACTATAGATCCCTTCAAGATATACAAACTACCAAACTTGCAAGCTTTCATCAATACAAGAGCACCTTGTAAAAATTTTAAAACTCCACCTTCAGCCGAATAACTGTACCTGAGAGAATCAAGGGTACCCAACGAGATGAGATATTTCTTCAAATCTGGAACATATCTAATATTTGTGAGTGTTCTAACAATTCCATCATACATCTTTATTTGGATTGTTCCCCTACCAACAACCTTACATGAAGCATTATTGCCATCAAAACAATCTCATCATCATATTTTTCATATGTGGAGAAATAATCCTTTTCAGGACTCATGTGGTAAGAACAAACAGAATCTAGAATTCACTCGTCTTTAGACCTAACTATATTTGTTGTTGCTACAAACAAATTTCCATCATTCTTATCTACAACTACACTAGCTTCGACAATGTTGCTGTTATTCTGCTCATTTTTATATTTTTATTTATTTTTCAATTTGTAGCAGTCAGCCTTAATGTGTCCCTTTTTCTTGCAATAATTACAAACTTTATTTTTATATCTGGATTTAGAACTACTAATCCCTCTGCCAAACTTTCACTAGTTTCCCTTGTAATATCCCTATCAATCTGCTATTTAGATTTTAATGCAAATTTTACATGACTATATGAGACAGAATCTTTCTTATATATCATGGTATCACAAAAATGTTTAAATGACTGGGAAAGAGAGCATAACAATAAAATGACTTGATCCTCATCTTCCATCTTAACATTTACATTTTCCAAATCCAAAATAATGGAATCAAATTTATCAAAATGTGAGATAATAGATGTACATTCAGTCGTTTTTAACATGTACAACTTTTGCTTCAAATAAAGCTGATTCTCCGCCGTCTTTTCATATACATGGAATTTAATTTGACCCACATGCCTTTAGCCGTCTTTTAACGGGCAACTTCCTGCAAAACCTCGTTAGAGATTTAATACAATACCCGATCTAGCCTTTTTATCTAGATCCAAAAAACTTTGTGTCGACATTTCTTATGGCTTTTTCTCTACCTTTTCAAGAGCTAACTCACACCCATCTTGAATTAGAATGGCTGTTTGAAAAAAAAATCCAAAGTGTAGTATTAATTAACAAAAGAAAATTTTTGAAATTGGTCTAAGTATAAAGAGAACTAAAGACGAGATAAATAAAAGACAGAGATAAATAAGACACTTTTTGTCCTCAAAACTCAGGAGGTAGAAACTCATCCCGACACTGATTTCATCGAGCTGATTCTTTCTAAGTCTTCTTTTTAATAGAGGGAGGGATAACATTTACTTGAGAGAATAATATATGCTTCTTGTTGAGATTGCATACTCAAACACTATACATAAAAAAAAGTAAGTCAAAAAATTTGAAATTAGGAAATAAAATGTAAAAATATTGTAAGTAATTATAATTTAATAAAATTTAAATAAGTAATTAAAGGATATTTTCAAAGTAGTCAGCTTAAATTAAGCAGTATAATTTTCTATATTTGCAACTTCAATAATCCATTTAATATCCATCCAAATTTTTAAGTATTACAAACACATGCCAAATATATTATTAGTGTGTCTTGAATAAAAAATACGGAAGTAATTTTTTTTTTTGTAAAATCAATCACTATTAATCCAATGATAAGTTACAGTCATGTAAGAATGTATTTGTCACAAATTACTCCAAATATCATCACATATAGAAACACGACCATTTAATGTAATAGAAGTTTGAACGTAAATGTATTTTTCAGTTTTGTAAATTATTTTTCATTTCACACATATTGTTGTTCTAAGCATGTGGTTAATAGATTTAAAATATTTTGACAATAATTTATAAATCCTACTTTTTGCTGAAACAAAAGGATAAATTTTTACGCCGATATATCATTTTTGTTAATTTATTTTTATTTTTTTCATTTGTATATTTAAAAGGAGAACGTTGGAGGGAGCAAACTTGTAGAATTGTGACCATTGGCTGGAATGTTGATTTCATGTACATGTTTCTCCTTCAAGTATCGTATCAAAATTTCATATTTTGATACTTTTGGACAATTGTTGCATTTTGCCTTGACCAGTTGATTGTTAGAATAAAAAATTTTGGTGTGTCATATTTTGAACATGTTGGATTTGAACCTTTCTTCAACATTAAAATGTCATTTCCTCATTTTTCATATTAAAATCATCAAATTGAGAGCTGATAACAATGCTATCTCTATTACATCTATCTATTTTATAGTAAAAGAAAAGTCCTATTAATTGAATAAATAGAAATAATTTGTAATAAATTAAAAAACTGAATAAAATAAAATAAATAAGTAATGTTGGGTGAGAATCTATTAATTAATCTATATACAGCATTATATTCTCTTCTTCTCCATTCTCAAGCAAAGATTTCTTCATCAACTAATCTATCTAGTTTCATCTCAACCCAAAGGTATATTTCTCTGTTTTCAACATTTTACTCAATTTCTTTTGTGAGCGCCCTTTCAATAATAATAAAAAAAAGTCTATTAGCTATGAATTGCGATTACATGCACCTTAAAAAATTTTATTGTGCAAACTTTATCATAATTAATTGTGAAAAATCTCACTAAAATGTCTAATTTCAGTCCACATATAACAAATCAAATTTCATACTGTTAAATTTACTCTTCCAATTTTAATGGATTTTTCATTTTTGAAATGTAAATACGCAGCATAAATGACTCATGATAGAGATTTTGCAACTAATTAGTTTGTCAACTTATAGTTGACAAATCTTAGTTCCTTTTATTCAAATAAAAAATTATAACACCGATAAATTTCATTTGGATACTTTAAAATTTTATTCCACGAAATTAAACTAACTTCATTTGGTTATAATATGTCACTTTCTTCCCAAATTTGACTAGTAAGTTAATTATATCTGTATTAATTGTCAACATATATTGCAGGCATGCTTAATTCATTGGATGCTGTACATTTTTATGTATCCAAAAAAAAAAGACATAATGTCCCACAAAACCCAAAAAAAAAAAAAAACAACACTTATTTAACTAATTGTATGTTTATAACATTTCCTTGACGAGCATGAGCATGTCACAAGAATATCCCAGTTTCAGTGACCGTCCAAAGTGTCGCTATTGTTTCTTTAGGCAATAAAATATATCTTAGTTGGGAAAAGGAAAAAAAAAACTTTTATAGGTTGGTGATGATACCAAAACTGATGAAGACATTATCCAAACATATGTATGATAAGTTGAACTTTCAACCAAACGACAAATCACGAATATTTCTTTTGGTGTTGAATTTTCATAGAAATGAACTTGAATTAATTGCTTTCGTACATAACCCAATGGAATAAAATTGGAACCAAAACTACTGCATTCCTTTTTATAGAAACGACAACAAAACGGTAATGATCCCACAAATTAATTAATGTAGCTATATTGTTCACTAAACTATGAAAATTATCAAGAATAATTTGAATTGGTGGATCAAAATAAAAAGTATAAGTGATGTGTAACAAGTTGTAGATGCATATGTGATCAGTTCAACAAGAGATATTGCTTAACTTTAAACAAGCGTAATTTTCTTATGTGATCAGTTCAACACTACGCATCTAACCTTGATCTTTCATAATCAAAATTAAAGAATCAACTTGAACGTAGGACCAGTGGAATTTGGATCGAATTTGGATTCAATTTGAAGCTTCTACACTTAATTCGAGAATTCCTGCTGGTAGGTAACAAGGCTAATTTTTGGATCTTCTGTGCCTAATGCGACAAGGGTTTACTTGGTTTAATATATTATTGTATGCTTTAATATATGGTTCTTTCTACTTTTTTTACTTGGTTTATTAATTAATTAATTAATTCTACTTTTGACTTAGGAAAATGAGAAAGATTGGGATTGGATGGTGTTGCATCCAAGAAAAATTATTCTAAGTTTGACATGTTAAAGACATCTTAGATGACATCTTAGATGGCGATTTAAGACTAATTAGGTTTAAGAATTTTGATTGGTCGACTGACTATCCTAAACCAAACTGGTGGGATTGAACATGTAATTATATATTAAGGTGGACAAAAGACTTTAATTGATCAATTAAAATTTTAATTCCTCTTAAGTTTCGAGACGGAGTCACAGCCAAAGAAGAGATTCCAATGGCAGCCTGTCCCTTCCAAAATATTTTAGGATTTATAATAGTGTAAGAATATCCACAAATATTTGCAATAAAACTCTAGGCATTTTCGAAGAAAATAAAATAAAATTCCAGTGAACAATTAATCAATACCGATGAGTACTTGGGTGCTTTTTAAGTTCTCGGTATTTTTAAATTTTTGAAACAAATTATTGAAAAGGTTGTGGCACAACTCTTAATTCATAAAGAGGATATAACTTTGAGCCATTTATTGTAGATGGTATGATTTCAGAAAATGTAAGTTTTGTGTACACAAAAAATGTTTATTCTATATTTAAATAGTACATTATTTTTAAAATCTTGTCCTTTATAATTAAATATAAAGTTTTGAATTATTACATTTTAACTCTTGTTGGTGAAAGGAAGTCCTCCAAGTTCCTTGCTTTCATGAAGTCATTTGGAACCATTCCCATTTTGTAAGTGGGCATGGCTTCAAATGAGTCTATTGTAAGGGTGGTTTCCACTGCCCAAAATGCACTATATAAAAACGGAAACTATATAACTGCATTAAAACTCATAGTGAAACTCATAAAAACTCATAGTGAAAGGCACTATAACTCATAGTGAGGACTTATGAAAGGCACTTATGAAGACACTAAACTCATAGTGAGGAGAAATATATAACTGCATTAATTGCATTTTTTTTCCGTAAACTATTCTGATAGCAACTTATGATCAATTACAATATTTTATCGTCAATAGATTAACAAGTCATAAAAATCATGAAATTTAATTAAGTATATCATATAATTAAGTAGGAAAAAATGGAAAGACGAATGAGCAATATATATGAAAAAAAAGTAGGAAAGATGACAAATATTGCAAAGTAATGCCATTTAAAACTATTTTTCATTTTCTAATAGTTTTAAATTTCTATGCATACTTCAAATCTGCAAAAAGGAAAAAAAAATTCATTGGACGGCCTCTAATTTGATTCTCTGAGCTTCCCACTCTTCCAGCTAATAAATCTGGGGGAAGGGCTCCAATTCCCAAACTAGCTGTAAAGAATCAATTAAACTTCATAATTACAAATGGTTTTTTATATACTAAATATTGAAAAATTATATACAACAATTTTAGATCCAACCAGCCCTGATGGTGTATTAAACTAAATTTAATTAATTAATAGTTTTTTGAAAGGTTTGTTTCTTAAAGTATAAATTAGTAATGTAATAGGTTTTGTTTCTTAAAATATAAATTAGTTTTGCAATAGGTTTTGTTTCTTAATTAGTTTCTGATATGGATTAGAAAATTTCTTACTGTATGAATAGAGGGTGTGGGATCTTTTATAATTCGGAGAAGAATGAATAATTATAAGAGAAATATCTCAAAAAAAAGTTGTGCGATTTATTGAAATTCACAAAAAATAAATATCATTCCGGCGTATTTATGTTTTATCAAATTAATATAAAATTTTTTTTGGCTCTGACAAGCCCTTATTCTTATTCCACTTTTGATTAGATCTGATTAAGAAATCTCTTCTACATGTTATATGCTGGAATAAGGAGCAAAAATAAAAAAAAAATGTTCAAACCTTGGATATCTTACGAATAATTAATTTGTTGAGACAATTGCAGGCTAGTATATATGGTTTGGAATTTATAATGGCCGGCCAATATAGATGGATGGCATCCCAAATAATTGTCTATATCTTTAATCAAACCAATGACTCGATCATGATGAAGCAAAGTCCAACTTTTGTAGTTCTCATCATCCATTAAAATAATTGCTAAAAGAACTTGTGTACCATCAGTGTGCAAAATCTCAACACATGCATGTATGTGTGTACACAATATCGAAGATATAGTAGGCATATATGATTTTGGGAAATCTCCACAAATAATTTATTGAAGCTGGCATATCTTTGGCTAAAGTGGCATTAATATGCTTAGTCAAAACAATAGCACATGCCTGCACACCATTGATCCATGCTTCAGTTTATTAAGATAATCTCGGGGGTTTTACTAAAATATTGTTATTTCAAATAAAAATTCCAAAACTATTGTCACTTTCACTTTGTTTCCAAAACAAGAGAAAGTGAGGATTCCAACCTCGATTTAAAAAATTGGTATTTCCAAAATAATCAAATAAGTTTATCTTATTTATAAATTAACCCCAGAACTTTTAACAGGCTCTTATGAAAATTATATGTTCTTTAATGAATATAATTCCGCACTGATCCCTTCGAGCCTAAGTATAACCTTAGTTTAAACCCGTCCAATTTTTGGTATCAGAGACATGTGCTCATAAAAATTTTATAATCTCCTGAATGGAAAAGGACTATACACTTACTTTCTTCTATGAAGAAAATAATATGCATAATTTTGTTTTTTATAAACAAAAATTAGAGTTATGGTTAACTATAGAAACTCCAATTGTTATTGGAATATTAAAAGTATTAATGAATAGGAACATAGTATCAGATCTAAGAAAGATAATTTATGAAAACATATTAAAAAATTTTGATTCTAAAAATTCTGAGATAAGAATCATAGAACTTGAAGCTAAAGTTTATTCTGAAACAGAATATGAATGGAATTCAGAAGATTGGCCCTGGCCAGATACAGATTAATAAAATAAAATGTATAGAAGAACTGCTTCAAAAGTTTTTGAATCAACTAAAAAACGCTATGTTTGCATAGATTTTATAGAAAGAATACAAGACGCTAATAAAGAATTAAAAATATGAAAAGAAAGATTACAAGAAAATCTTATAGCAGGAGTAAAACTAGAAGCCTTAGAAAGGCAAGAAATTGTTATAAAAGAGTTAGAATTTGAGATTCTATATATGAAAGAAAAGGTAAACTTTCATGGAACTCATGGATAAAATGAGTAAACTTGAATCAATAGAGTTAATTCTTCTTAAACAAGAAGAAAAAATAGAAAAGTTAATACAGTTAGTCATAGGACTAGAAGTAAAAATCAATACAATAGAAAATATGGTTAAATCTGTAGAAGATCAAATACCTACTAAGGTAAAAGATAGTAAAAAATTTCAAGAAAACCAACAAAAGGTTTTTGAAGAATTTTGGATGAAAAAGGCTCCAACAGGATATATGCCATATGAAAAAGGAAGTTTAGACGAAAGATTTCATTTAAAAGAAATGAAAAGAATTAAACAAGAAAAAATGAAACAGAAAGTTTCAAATGAAGAAATCAATCCAAGTTCAGAAGAAGAAATAGAATTAAAACAATAAATGGATAAAGAAATACAAGAATTAATATATTCTTTAGAAGATTTAGTAATAGAAGAACCAGTAAAGGTAAAAATGAATAAAGATACATCTGTAAAACTAGAAACAGATAAACCAAGTACTTCATCAGTATCTATAAATCAAGGAAGAACCCGTAGAGTTCAACCTGAAAAAGCAGCCATAGAATATACTTATTCACCTAGTGGAAAGTATATACCTAATAGACATATACCAGCAACTATAAGTTCTGGATTTAGATTCATGAACCTTGACTGCAAGTTAGATGCGTCAAAAACTTTACAACAATGGGGACAAGATATAGGTCTCTATTTTTTGACTGATAAAACATACAACTTTTCGTCAGAAGAAAAATATCAAATATGCGTAGCAGCATTAGAAGGAAATGTTAAAAACTGGTATCAAGGATTGTCAGATTCAACCAGAAATACAATAAGAGTTAATATAATTAGACATATGGATACTTCCTTAACAGATGGAATTAGCACATTCATTAACTATATAGCAGATGAATTCATGGGATATGACTGGAATTCAAAAATAGATTCATCAAGAATAGCTGAAAAACAAGAAGCTATAAAAAAGATTAGTCAATTACAAATTTGTAATATGTGTGATATTAATTCATATATATGTGAATTCGAAGAATATTATTATCAGTATTTTGATAGTAATGAAGATATGTCAAAATTAGCCGGTATGCTATATCAAAAACTAGCAGGAATATGGAGTTCATATTTCTTGACTCAATTTTCAAAGAATCATGAAACAAAAGGATATTCAAATACTCTAGGAGCAAGAATAGTTTTCTTAAAAGAAAAATTATTTGATCTTTGTGCACAACAAAGAATACTTTCAAAAGCTAAAAGGGTTAATGAAACCATATGTTGCAAAGAAGTATCTGAAGTAGGCAATTGGGGATGTCATGGATCTACCAATAAGTCTAAAAAACGTAAATCCAAAAATAAGATTTACAAAAAATATAAAAAATTCTTTAAAAAGAATAAAAAACAGGATAGAAAATATTATAAAAGAAATAAAAAAGATAGAGATAAAAAGAAAAAACCAACTAGTTGTAGGTGCTATAACTGTGGTGAAGAAGGACATAAGTCCTATGAATGCAATAAAAAGAAAGTCAAAGTTTCAATACTTGATATAGAAGACATAGAATCTGATTTAGAAACTGTGTCATCATTTGATTTTGAAATGACAGAAATATTTGAAGTATTTACTGAATCTGATTCAGAATGAGTGAAATAGAAATCAGTAAAAAAGAAGAGGAAGGAATCCTCATACAAGAAGAAGAAGAAACTATAGAAGGATATGCATTAAGAGCATCTTTTGACCCTTCTAAATATGAAAAGATTAGGAATCTAGAGCTAAATTTAAGAGGACCTAATCAAAATGTGTTAAGTCAAATAGAAAATGCTTTCAAAAGAAAAAAATACGTTTATCATGAATACATGGAAATTGAAAAGGTTATACCTATTCAAGAAACTTCTGGAAACAGAAAATTGAATTTATTAACAAAAAAGACGGTAACAGATTTGTTAAATAAACTGCCTAAAGAAAAGAAAGATAAAATGCAATATGTATCTTGCAGGCATACAAATTCTCTGTAAATAAACCTTTCAAGAAGGAATTGATTGTCCTTTAGTTATCAATTTATCTGATGAAAGATTTACAAATGCTTCAGATGAAAATCTTGGAATAGTAGAAGGCAATTTAGCCTACAAAAAACTACTTTTCACGTATTATCCAAAATATTGTATATCTTTAAAAGATAAAGATTTCAATGATGCCTTGAGTTTACATTTTCAAATCTTAAAAAAAGGTTTTTTCAAACCAGGCAATCATATAATGAGCATATATTATTGTGCATTATATAGTCTTACTAATTCAAACTATGGAAATATTTTTGATAAAAAACCAGCAGTTGAATTAGATAAATAATGCCTAGAAACAGGAAGAATTTTAGAACCCACTAGAAATAATATAACTATCCCAGATAGTTATTTAATTGAATTTGGAACTTCTAAAAATTTAGAAGAAGGAACCTCTAGAGATATAGTCTCATATAATAAAAATAATATTATGATAGAGAAAGGAAGGAGAAGTTATTCCTCACTCAATATATCAAGAAAAGAAGATATACCAAATGACTTAAAAGTTTTTGGTAAATATTTTAATGGTAAAAATTATATTGAAGGATATAACATTCTTATAAATCCAAAAAGTGCACAAAATCATTTTAATAGTTATTTTGATGCAGGATTAATAAAGAAATATAAAGACACACATAGACATGTATCAAATGATGGAAATGAAAATGAGATCAATGAAATTGTTAAAGTTCCAATAATTTTTCAAGAAACCAAATTTAACATTAATTGTTGTTTGGATATTTTAGATGGAAAACAAAACCATCATATAATCCTAGGAAGATCATTTCTAGACAGCCTAGATAATGTCACCATTGACAAATATGGTATTGAGATTTCTTTTGCAGGAAAAACTATTTTTCTAGAAAAGTAAAATGCCTAGCGAGCAGAGATTTTCTGTAAGTATTTTCGTAGAAATTACATGTTACGAAAAAAAAATTCTCACTTGTGCTCAGATTGATACAGGTGCAGAAATAAGTTTAGGAAAAGAATTCTTATTCAAAAATTGGATAACTAATCCAATAAAAGTCTCAATGCAAGGAGTAACAGGTGATAATCACTCCTTAGACAAGGTATGTTTTAAACCTGAAATTATATTAGGAAGCAAAATAGTAGCTATAAAACAGCTATATGCTTATGAAGGATTAGATGTCGACTTACTGTTAGGAAATGACTTCGTTCAACAGTTTCAGACATATAACCAAACAATCTATATGATTAGTTTAAAAACACCTTGTGGAAATTGGATACGCACTTCGCGAATTCATACACCATATAGAGTTCAGCCAGCACCGCGTGGTGATGGATATAAAAAAATTTGATTATATAAAAACGATATAAGAAAGCTTAATGTTAAAATGCTAGATATAGACAAAGTTAAAGATCTAATAGCTAGAAATTATGGAGAAAATCCTATAGCAAAATGGGATATAAAAAGAGAATTAGCTGTAATAGAGCTAAAAGATCCAAACATTATCATTTGAGTAAAACCAATGGTATATTCAGAAGAAGATAAAATTGAGTTTAAAACTCAAATAAAAGAATTACTTAATCTGACATTAATTAGAGAAAGTAATAGCCCTCATAGTTCACCAGCTTTTATGGTTAGAAACCATGCTGAAGAAAAACGAGGAAAAGCAAGAATGGTTGTTAACTATAAAGAGTTAAATAAACATAATATTTTTTATGGATATTTTCTTCCAAACAAAAATAATTTGATCAACTTAGCAAAAGGAAAGAAATACTTTTCTAAATTTGATTGTAAATCAGGATTTTGGCAAATAAAACTTGCTGAAAAATCTACACCTCTAACTGCCTTTAGTAAACCTAATGGACAGTATGAATGGTTAGTGATGCCTTTTGGATTAAAAAATGCACCACAAATATATCAGAGAAAAATGGATAAGATATTTTCTATTTTCTCATACATGCTTGTTTATGTTGATGATATTCTTATTTGTTCTAATGAATATCAAGAACATATAGGACATTTAAAAGAATTTGCAAAAATTTGCATGCAAAATGGAATAATCTTAAGTCAGAAAAAGTCTGAGATTAGTAAAACTGAGACAGAATTTCTTGGTATGATAATAACCACTAATGGTATTAAATTACAAAGTCATATATCTCAAAAGATATGTAATTTTCCAGACAAATTAAACACTAAAAAAGAAATAGAACAATTTCTTGGATGTTTAAATTATGCAGGAGAATTTATACTGCAACTTGCTAAGAAAAGGTCTTTGTTGCAAAAATTACTAAGAAAAAATAATACTAGTGGATGGTCAGATAATCACAGTGAAGTAATAAAATCTTTAAAGGAAGAATGTAGAGAACTTCCTAAACTCAGAATGCCTGAACCAGAAGATAATCTTATTTTAAAAACTGACATCAATGAGATATGCAGATATACAAGCGGTACATTTAATACAGCAGAAGTCAATTATTCTACAAATGAAAAAGAGTTATTAGCTATTATAAAAGGAATAAGAAAATTTTCTTTTTTCTTATTACCAAAACCTTTTGTGGTAAAAACAGATAATACCCAAGTTGGTAGTTTAATTTTTAATAAATTACCTTCTGAACCCCAATTTAGAAGATTATTAAGATGGCAATCTTTGTTGTCTTATTATACTTTTAAATTGATTATATAAAAGGAACTGACAATTTCTATGCAGATTTCCTATCCAGAAACCCCGAGCATGGAGAATGGTAAAAGGCAACAAATGTTACAGCTTTGTAGCTCTTTAGCTACAAAAATAACTCAGCTAGATGAAAGCATAGTGGAAAAATCAAACATGTTATTCTCAATCCGAGAACAAACAATAAATCTTGTGGATCAGCAAAAACAACTACAACAAGAAATGAATAGTCTTGTTGAACAGCAGGGAGAGATACTAAAAGAATTTGCAGATCTCTATGAACTGGTAGAGAAGTCTTTAGACTCTCATGGAATGTTGGGTGATAAACCAACTTATAGTGGAATATCCACTAAAAATAAAAATGTTGAATTCAAATCAGCATATGATGATTCTACCATTCACATGGAGAATCTTGAGAATATAAATCTCAAAATCAACAACGAGCAACCCAGTTCCTCTGATACTGGAAAAAATAAATTGTTCGGATAAAAGGATCTTCAGATTCAAAAAACTTAAAAGAAAAAGAATACTATGAATTTGCTTTGCAGGCATACAATTTAAATAATGGAGAAACTTTCTTCAGACTTGAAGGATCAAGTATATATCCAAGGATAACTACGATTGAAGGAGTTCCAGCCAAATTCCTATACCAACTATTCAAACTCGGTTTCTGTGATCGAATTTACCAAGCATGGAGTTAAAAGAGTTCCAATTTTTTGACTCAATATTTGTTCAGTATCTTGAAAATTATGCAGAAGGCAAAAAACTTTTCATTTGAGTATATAGCATTGCACCAGAATATGATGAAAATGAAGAGTACCCTTGTTTTAACCTAGTTCATATCGCCAAGCTCAAAGGAGATGTGAGTCTACGAGTTAATGAACAAAAGGTAAAGATACCATTCTTCAATAAAAAATGGGAACAATACAGGAGAGCTATGGGAATCAAAGCCATAGCAGGAATAATGGAGACTTTCTCTGTAAAAAATTTTCAAGTCCTCAACAGCTCAGAAAGCTGGATGATTGTGACAGAAGGAAATAAAAGATCACCAGCATTGCAAGAAAAAGTGAAAGAATTCAAAACCGACAGGTTTTATGGAAGAAGCACCACTTTGCAAATGGCATGCAAAATGAGTCAGCATATACACTCAAGAGATTCCTCACCAAAGAAAGACACCACCATGTGAAGAGTGGTCCATACCACTACGCTCAAAATGGAGCATAAGAAGAGTGGTCCCTACCACTATTGAAAGCATTGCTGGAAAATAACAGCAATGGACCACATCTATGTGATGATAAAGATAACTCTTACCCCACTCATCTAGTAGATATGGATTCTTATCATCAATCACCAATGAAGAAGGAGGCTTATCTCTTTACATGGATTTTCAAACGCGGTTGAAGTCTATAAAAGGAGAACACCTTGAAGAAGGAAGGCATCGAAAAATCTATCTGAAAACCCTCAACCTAAAGTGTTAGAAAAAAATGAGTTTCTAAAGTTTTCTTCTTTCCCATAGGGAAAATATAAGCATAGGGATGAGCTGATTATAGCTCTTTTAAAAATATGCATTGACGTTTTATGCTAGATTTTTCCGTCTTCAATCTTTGAAGAATTACAAAATATAGGTAATTTTTTAAGGGTAAAATACCTAAAGGCCATTAAACTATTCTAATTGTATACTTTTACCTACTAAACTTTTTTTGTTTCACTTTGGTAACTCATTTATTAAAATTGATATACTTTGACCATTCTGTCTAATTTGACTCTTAAGTACATGTAATACAAGCTGATGTTCCGTTTAATCGATGAGTGACAAACAAAAAAAAAAGTTATTTGGCAAAAGTATGCGATTAAAATAGTTTAATAGCCTCTAAAATAATTTGCCATTTTTTAATACCTTATTTTTTTTTTATAGATTATTCATTTTTTTTATACCTTATCTACTTTTGTTTTAGATAATTCATGATAATGCTTTGGGTATGGTTGCTTCTCTTTAAACTCCATGGGTGTGAAATCTCTTATCCTGCACCTTATCTCTCCATGTGTGGGAAGTTATGCTTGATTTGGCATTTACTTTGTCTTATGTTGGAGTATTCATATATTTAATGGTGAAATGAATTAAACCCAAGCCAAAAACAACTTGAAGTTTGCTTTTTGAAAATTTTTATTAGGAAGAAGGTATTTATGTTTGTTAGTCGGAAACTTTTTTAATCAGATTTTCAGTTTTCTATCTTTATTGCTTAAAAATCCCACTTAATTGTCTTTTAGGGTGTTAGGATATATGAGAGTTTGTGTTCAATTTATTTTCTCACTTTTTGAAATACACAATTAATTTATGCACATCTTTTGATTCCTTTTTCATGTGAAGGCTAAATGATTTATACTCATTAGCTTCAACAGATCCTAAGAAAGCTCAAGTTACAAACAAAATTTTGGATAGTGAGAAATTGTTATATCTTGTAATTAGTTTCCTAATTGTTTTAGTATAATTAATTTTTTCAAAACCAATGGTATTGTAATAATTTGTTAGAGATAAAAATCTCGACACTAATATTAGAACTAGAAAATAGCTCTAATACAAATTTAATAACACAAAAATACGGAAGCACTATTTATTTATCACAATAATATGTTTGGGAGGAAAGAAATACAATCACAATATCACATATATGGCATAACCACCACACAATAATACTATATATCCACTGATCAACGAAATTTCTGGAAGTTAGAAAAGACTTTTTCTCTTACATATCTTTGAGGTATTTCTCTTCCAACTCCTTTGTTACAAAGATCCCTAACACATTCTATTTATAATGTAAGAGATTTCTGAATCCAAGTCATCAAAAACTAATTAAGAAACTAATTCTACTAGAAAACTCCCTTAGACATAATAAATAAAATATATAAGGAAACTACTAATTAATAAAAGATTAGTTTAATTTTCCAACAAAACCCCCCTTTAAACTAAGCTTTCCCTATGTGATCAATGCTATCAAGCTCACTTGCTTGAATTTCTTTTAAAATTTCTTTTGCAATTAATTGTAATACTGTATTTGGTCTTAGTCTCTATCTTCATCTTTGTCTTTCACATATAATTCAAGACAAATTTTGTACCTTAGATGTCTTATTATATATTATTAAAATTATTCAACTTTGGAGATTATTATATATTATTAGACTTATTAAAATTTATAGTGTAAGAGATTGCTGAATCCAAGTCAATAACTAATTAAGAAACTAATTCTACTAGGAAACTAGTCCTACTAGAAAGCTACCTTAGACTTAATAAACAAAACACATTAGAAAATTACTAATTAATAAAAAGTTAATTATTTTAATTTTCCAACAAATCCCCTTTTAAACTAAGATTTTCATACATGATCAATGCCATCTAGCTCACTTGTTTGAATTTCTTTTAAAATTTCTTTTGAAATTGTAATATTGTATTTTATCTTTGTTTACATCTTCATTTTCGTCTTTCAAAGGTAATTCAAAACAAATTTTGTCCCTCCAAATTTTAATAAGTCTAATAATATATAATAATAAGTTTATGGTATACATATAGATAGATATAGATATAATAATAAGTTTAATAATACATCTATTAATAATATGGATATAGATAAATAGAATACAGATATAGATTATTTTTCTTGGTTTCTAATGAAGCCTTCCCACTAATTAATTTTTTGGGCAAAATTTGTTTTTTTTTGATTCGATTATTCGATCCTACACTTTTCTATGAGACATACATACATCCATGGATGGAAAACAACATAGTAATTTTTTTACGATGAAAAAACGATGGTTGTCAGTTGATGATGCATTTGATTCTAAATTTTGTCCCTGGACAATCTACCAAATAGTTGTATGTGCCGTCCACTGAGAACTATTATATTGTGAGGAGTTTTCAAACTCTTTACCATATTGATTATTGTTAGGGAAAAAAAGGATCTCACGTTGTATCTATGAACCCAAAATAATAAAAGAGGATAGTAACAAAAAAAATAAATAAAATAATAGACACAAAGATTTACGTGGTTTGGTTAATATGACCTACGTCCACAGCTAGAGGCGGTGTCAAAATTCACTATTATGTGGAGACAATTTACAAAAGTTGAACAGTAATTAGATGTCACTTTCTAACACAAAAGATTTTTTCTAAAATGCAAAAGAAATGAAAGAAAAGGAGAGGAATAGAAAAGTTTTGAAACTTTTCATTTTAGGATGGTTTTGAACTTAAGAATTGCCTCTTATTTATATGCAAAATTCTGAAGTTAGTTTACTGTAAAATTACGCCACTGAAGTCTTCTTTGCACATGACCGAAATACCAAATTTCACGCAGGTGCAATGATGCAATTTTTGGCTGCCATAAGTAAACAAAAAACACTATGAAAAGCAAAAGGGTTGCGGGCCACTTATTATATTTATTACAAATCTCCACCTTGGTTTCGAACCTGAAAATTAGTGACTTAATTAAAAACACCTCTAACGAAGCCCCAATAGGCTGAATCACAAATTATGAACACCAATCAAGTCCAAGCACTTCTTGAACTTGTATACTGAAAGAGCTTTTGTAAACATATAGACAGAATTATCTTTGGTATTAATCTTCTGAACAAGGACCTTCTTTTCAGTAATGGTATCTCGAATGAAATAATATTTGATATCAATATGCTTCGTCTGCTCATGATACATCTGGTCTTTAGTAAAATGAATTGCACTTTGACTATCACAGTAAATGGTATTAACCTGTTCTTGTAGAGTTAATTCACCGAATAAACCTCTCAACTATAATATTTCTTTGATAGCCTCAGTGACTGCCATATATTCTGCTTCAATAGTGGATAAAGCCACTACATATTGTAGAGTAATTTTTCAGCTAATTGCACAACCTTCAATGCAAAATACATATCATATAAGAGACTTGCGCTTATCAAGATCACCGGTATAGTCTGAATCTACAAAACTAACCAAAGTGTTGCTGGTTCTACCGAACTCCAAACAAGAGTTTGAAGTACCATTCAAGTATCTAAGTATCAATTTCACAGCCTGCTAGTGTTCTTTGCCTGGATTTGCCATATACCTGCTAACAACACTAACTGCTTATGAAATATTTGGACGAGTGCAAACTATTGTATACATGATACTACCAACGGCACTAGAATAAGAAACACATGCCATATAACTTTCCTCTTCCTCTGATTTTAGTGATTGACCAGCAGATAGCCTAAAATGGCTTGCGAGAGGAGTACTAACTGGTTTGGCATCCAACATGCCAAATCTCTCCAAAACTTTCTTAAGGTAACCTTCTTGGGTCAAATATAATTTTTCAACTCCTCTATCTTGTCTTATCTCCATACTAAGAATCTTCTTAGATGCTCCCAAATCCTTCATTTAAAATTCACCATTTAATAAGTCTTTTAACTGGTGAATTTCTGCAAGATTCTTAACCACAATGAGCATGTCATCAATATATAACAAAAGATAAATAAATGAATTATCTTTTAACTTTCAGAAGTAAAAAGAACTATCATACATGCTCCTGGAGAAATCATGACCCAACATAAATTAATCAAACCTCTTGTACCACTGTCTTAGGGATTGCTTTAATCCATACAAGAATTTCATTAATAAGCAAACATGGTCTTCCTTACTCTCAAATTCGAAGCCTTCAGGTTGTTTCACATAGATATGTTCATCTAATTCACCATGTAGGAACGCTGTCTTAACATCAAGTTGTTCCAATTCCAAATCAAACATGGCTACTAATGCAAGAAATACACGAATAGAACTATGTTTCACAACAGGTGAGAAAATACCATTAAAATCAACACCTTGTACCTGACTATAGCCTTTTGCAACTAATCGTGCCTTATATCTTGCATCATCAATAATTGAATTAACTTCTTTTCTTTTGTAAATCCATTTGCAACCAACAATTTTCTTTTTTTTCGGTAGCGTCACAAGATCCCAAGTACTATTCTTGTGTAGAAATTCCATTTCTTTATTCATGGCCACCATCCATTTATCTCAATCAAGACTTGAAATTGCCTCTATAAATGTGGAATATTCTCCTCTTCACCTGATTTCTATGCCACTGATAAAGCATATGCAATCAAATTTGCATACCTTTGTGGTGGTCGAATCTCTCGTATTGGTCTATCTTTAGCTATGAAATATTCTTCTTCTACTGGTTTATCTTCGACAAGGTTTGGTCAATCACCTTGGTATGTAGAAGATCTTTGAGAAGGAATGAAATTTATGACCTCTAACTCCACCTGTTTCTGTGTTCTATCTTCTTTTTCTAAATTTCAAGGATTACAAGACCCTTTTCTAGAATTTAAAATGAATGACTCATCAAAAGTAACATCTCTACTAATTACAAATTTTGGTGATTTGGGATCAAGACAAAATAATCTAAGCATAACCGATGAAAATACATTTTCTAGCCCTAGGCTCTAACTTTCCCTTATTGACGGGCATATATGCTAGACACTCAAATATTCTTAAATTGGAGTAATTAGTAGGAGTACCTAACCACACTTCATCTGGAGTCTTGAAATGAAGAGGAGCACACGGAACACGGTTGACAATATAACAAGTTGTAAAGATGGCTTCCGCCCAAAAATCTAAAGTCAACCCAACATTTGAGATTATACACCGAGCTCTTTCCAAAAGAGTCCGGTTCATACACTCGTACACACAGTTCTGTTGAGGCATCATTCTAACGGTATGATGTCGAATAATTCCTTCATTTTTGCAGAATTCATTGAAATTCGTTCCACAAATTCCAAGCCATTATCGGTCCGCAGCCGCTTAATATTTTTTCTTATATACTTTTCAATCAAAGCCTTCAATTATTTAAATGTCATAAAAACATCATTTTTATTTTTCTAGAAATACACCCAAACTTTTCTTGAATAATCATCAATAAATGTTAACATATACCTTGGACCACTCTTAAAAGGAACATGGGAAGGCTCTCAAAGATCAGAATAGATATAATCTAGAGTACCTTTTATTTTATGGACTGCAGGTGAATTGAAACTGACTCTTTTCTGTTTCCCAAAAATACAATGTTCACAAAAATCCATCTTAACAGTATTTTGTCCACAAAGTAGGCCCCTGTTGCTTAACAATGTTAAGCATTTCTTACTCAAGTGTCCCAATCGCATATGCCACAATTTGGTAATGTCGGTATCTGACGATATGGAGACTGTTGCAACACTTAAAACTATAGATCCCTTCAAGATATACAAACTACCAAACTTGCAAGCTTTCATCAATACAAGAGCACCTTGTAAAAATTTTAAAACTCCACCTTCAGCCGAATAACTGTACCTGAGAGAATCAAGGGTACCCAACGAGATGAGATATTTCTTCAAATCTGGAACATATCTAATATTTGTGAGTGTTCTAACAATTCCATCATACATCTTTATTTGGATTGTTCCCCTACCAACAACCTTACATGAAGCATTATTGCCATCAAAACAATCTCATCATCATATTTTTCATATGTGGAGAAATAATCCTTTTCAGGACTCATGTGGTGAGAACAACCAGAATCTAGAATTCACTCGTCTTTAGACCTAACTATATTTGTTGTTGCTACAAACAAAGTTCCATCATTCTTATCTACAACTACACTAGCTTCGACAATGTTGCTGTTATTCTGCTCATTTTTATATTTTTATTTATTTTTCAATTTGTAGCAGTCAGCCTTAATGTGTCCCTTTTTCTTGCAATAATTACAAACTTTATTTTTTTATCTGGATTTAGAACTACTAATCCCTCTGCCAAACTTTCACTAGTTTCCCTGGTAATATCCCTATCAATCTGCTATTTAGATTTTAATGCAAATTTTACATGACTATATGAGACAGAATCTTTCTTATATATCATGGTATCACAAAAATGTTTAAATGACTGGGAAAGAGAGCATAACAATAAAATGACTTGATCCTCATCTTCCATCTTAACATTTACATTTTCCAAATCCAAAATAATGGAATCAAATTTATCAAAATGTGAGATAATAGATGTACATTCAGTCGTTTTTAACATGTACAACTTTTGCTTCAAATAAAGCTGATTCTCCGCCGTCTTTTCATATACATGGAATTTAATTTGACCCACATGCCTTTAGCCGTCTTTTAACGGGCAACTTCCTGCAAAACCTCGTTAGAGATTTAATACAATACCCGATCTAGCCTTTTTATCTAGATCCAAAAAACTTTGTGTCGACATTTCTTATGGCTTTTTCTCTACCTTTTCAAGAGCTAACTCACACCCATCTTGAATTAGAATGGCTGTTTGAAACAAAATCCAAAGTGTAGTATTAATTAACAAAAGAAAATTTTTGAAATTGGTCTAAGTATAAAGAGAACTAAAGACGAGATAAATAAAAGACAGAGATAAATAAGACATTTTTTGTCCTCAAAACTCAGGAGGTAGAAACTCATCCCGACACTGATTTCATCGAGCTGATTCTTTCTAAATCTTCTTTTTAATAGAGGGAGGGATAACATTTACTTGAGAGAATAATATATGCTTCTTGTTGAGATTGCATACTCAAACACTATACATAAAAAAAAGTAAGTCAAAAAATTTGAAATTAGGAAATAAAATGTAAAAATATTGTAAGTAATTATAATTTAATAAAATTTAAATAAGTAATTAAAGGATATTTTCAAAGTAGTCAGCTTAAATTAAGCAGTATAATTTTCTATTTCTGCAACTTCAATAATCCATTTAATATCCATCCAAATTTTTAAGTATTACAAACGCATGCCAAATATATTATTAGTGTGTCTTGAATAAAAAATACGGAAGTATTTTTTTTTTTTTGTAAAATCAATCACTATTAATCCAATGATAAGTTACAGTCATGTAAGAATGTATTTGTCACAAATTACTCCAAATATCATCACATATAGAAACACGACCATTTAATGTAATAGAAGTTTGAACGTAAATGTATTTTTCAGTTTTGTAAATTATTTTTCATTTCACACATATTGTTGTTCTAAGCATGTGGTTAATAGATTTAAAATATTTTGACAATAATTTATAAATCCTATTTTTTGCTGAAACAAAAGGATAAATTTTTACGCCGATATATCATTTTTGTTAATTTATTTTTATTTTTTTCATTTGTATATTTAAAAGGAGAACGTTGGAGGGAGCAAACTTGTAGAATTGTGACCATTGGCTGGAATGTTGATTTCATGTACATGTTTCTCCTTCAAGTATCGTATCAAAATTTCATATTTTTGATACTTTTGGACAATTGTTGCATTTTGCCTTGACCAGTTGATTGTTAGAATAAAAAATTTTGGTGTGTCGTATTTTGAACATGTTGGATTTGAACCTTTCTTCAACATTAAAATGTCATTTCCTCATTTTTCATATTAAAATCATCAAATTGAGAGCTGATAACAATGCTATCTCTATTACATCTATCTATTTTATAGTAAAAGAAAAGTCCTATTAATTGAATAAATAGAAATAATTTGTAATAAATTAAAAAACTGAATAAAATAAAATAAATAAGTAATGTTGGGTGAGAATCTATTAATTAATCTATATACAGCAATATATTCTCTTCTTCTCCATTCCCAAGCAAAGATTTCTTCATCAACTAATCTATCTAGTTTCATCTCAACCCAAAGGTATATTTCTCTGTTTTCAACATTTTACTCAATTTCTTTTGTGAGCGCCCTTTCAATAATAATAAAAGAAAGTCTATTAGCTATGAATTGCGATTACATGCACCTTAAAAAATTTTATTGTGCAAACTTTATCATAATTAATTGTGAAAAATCTCATTAAAATGTCTAATTTCAGTCCACATATAACAAATCAAATTTCATACTGTTAAATTTACTCTTCCAATTTTAATGGATTTTTCATTTTTGAAATGTAAATACGCAGCATAAATGACTCATGATAGAGATTTTGCAACTAATTAGTTTGTCAACTTATACGCAGCATAAATGACTCATGATAGAGATTTTGCAACTAATTAGTTTGTCAACTTATAGTTGACAAATCTTAGTTCCTTTTATTCAAATAAAAAATTATAACACCGATAAATTTCATTTGGATACTTTAAAATTTTATTCCACGAAATTAAACTAACTTCATTTGGTTATAATATGTCACTTTCTTCCCAAATTTGACTAGTAAGTTAATTATATCTGTATTAATTGTCAACATATATTGCAGGCATGCTTAATTCATTGGATGCTGTACATTTTTATGTATCCAAAAAAAAAAAAAGACATAATGTCCCACAAAACCCAAAAAAAAAAAAAAAAAAACACTTATTTAACTAATTGTATGTTTATAACATTTCCTTGACGAGCATGTCACAAGAATATCCCAGTTTCAGTGACCGTCCAAAGTGTCGCTATTGTTTCTTTAGGCAATAAAATATATCTTAGTTGGGAAAAGGAAAAAAAAAAACTTTTATAGGTTGGTGGTGATACCAAAACTGATGAAGACATTATCCAAACATATGTATGATAAGTTGAACTTCCAACCAAACGACAAATCACGAATATTTCTTTTGGTGTTGAATTTTCATAGAAATGAACTTGAATTAATTGCTTTCGTACATAACCCAATGGAATAAAATTGGAACCAAAACTACTGCATTCCTTTTTATAGAAACGACAACAAAACGGTAATGATCCCACAAATTAATTAATGTAGCTATATTGTTCACTAAACTATGAAAATTATCAAGAATAATTTGAATGGGTGGATCCAAATAAAAAGTATAAGTGATGTGTAACAAGTTGTGGATGCATATGTGATCAGTTCAACAAGAGATATTGCTTAACTTTAAACAAGCGTAATTTTCTTATGTGATCAGTTCAACACTACGCATCTAACCTTGATCTTTCATAATCAAACTTAAAGAATCAACTTGAATGTAGGACCAGTGGAATTTGGATCGAATTTGGATTCAATTTGAAGCTTCTACACTTAATTCGAGAACTCCTGCTGGTAGGTAGCAATGCTAATTTTTGGATCTTCTGTGCCTAATGCGACAAGGGTTTACTTGGTTTAATATATTATTGTATGCTTTAATATATGGTTCTTTCTAGTTTTTTTACTTGGTTTATTAATTAATTAATTAATTGTACTTTTGACTTAGGAAAATGAGAAAGACTGGGATTGGATGGTGTTGCATCCAAGAAAATTTATTCTAAGTTTGACATGTTAAAGACATCTTAGATGACATCTTAGATGGCGATTTAAGACTAATTAGGTTTAAGAATTTTGATTGGTCGACTGACTATCCTAAACCAAACTGGTGGGATTGAACATGTAATTATATATTAAGGTGGACAAAAAACTTTAATTGATCAATTAAAATTTTAATTCCTCTTAAGTTTCGAGACGGAGTCACAGCCAAAGAAGAGATTCCAATGGCAGACTGTCCCTTCCAAAATATTTTAGGATTTATAATAGTGTAAGAATATCCACAAATATTTGCAATAAAACTCTAGGCATTTTCGGAGAAAATAAAATAAAATTCCAGTGAACAATTAATCAATACCGATGAGTACTTGGGTGCGTTTTAAGTTCTCGGTATTTTTAAATTTTTGAAACAAATTACTGAAAAGGTTGTGGCACAACTCTTAATTCATAAAGAGGATATAACTTTGAGCCATTTATTGTAGATGGTATGATTTCAGAAAATGTAAGTTTTGTGTACACAAAAAATGTTTATTCTATATTTAAATAGTACATTATTTTTAAAATCTTGTCCTTTATAATTAAATATAAAGTTTTGAATTATTACATTTTAACTCTTGTTGGTGAAAGGAAGTCCTCCAAGTTCCTTGCTTTCATGAAGTCATTTGGAACCATTCCCATTTTGTAAGTGGGCATGGCTTCAAATGAGTCTATTGTAAGGGTGGTTTCCACTGCCCAAAATGCACTATATAAAAACGGTTTTTTTTTTTAAAAAAAAAAAAAAACCCTTGTTGGTGAAAGGCACTTATGAAGACTTGAAACTCATAGTGAGGAGAAATATATAACTGCATTAATTGCATTTTTTTTCCGTAAACTATTCTGATAGCAACTTATGATCAATTACAATATTTTATCGTCAATAGATTAACAAGTCATAAAAATCATGAAATTTAATTAAGTATATCATATAATTAAGTAGGAAAAAATGGAAAGAGGAATGAGCAATATATATGAAAGAAAAGTAGGAAAGATGACAAATATTGCAAAGTAATGCCATTTAAAACTATTTTTCATTTTCTAATAGTTTTAAATTTCTATGCATACTTCAAATCTGCAAAAAGGAAAAAAAAATTCATTGGACGGCCTCTAATTTGATTCTCTGAGCTTCCCACTCTTCCAGCTAATAAATCTGGGGGAAGGGCTCCAATTCCCAAACTAGCTGTAAAGAATCAATTAAACTTCATAATTACAAATGGTTTTTTATATACTAAATATTGAAAAATTATATACAACAATTTTAGATCCAACCAGCCCTGATGGTGTATTAAACTAAATTTAATTAATTAATAGTTTTTTGAAAGGTTTGTTTCTTAAAGTATACATTAGTAATGTAATAGGTTTTGTTTCTTAAAATATAAATTAGTTTTGCAATAGGTTTTGTTTCTTAATTAGTTTCTGATATGGATTAGAAAATTTCTTACTGTATGAATAGAGGGTGTGGGATCTTTTATAATTCGGAGAAGAATGAATAATTATAAGAGAAATATCTCAAAAAAAAGTTGTGCGATTTATTGAAATTCACAAAAAATAAATATCATTCCGGCGTATTTATGTTTTATCAAATTAATATAAAAATTTTTTTGGCTCTGACAAGCCCTTATTCTTATTCCACTTTTGATTAGATTTGATTAAGAAATCTCTTCTACATGTTATATGCTGGAATAAGGAGCAAAAATAAAAAAAAAAATGTTCAAACCTTGGATATCTTACGAATAATTAATTTGTTGAGACAATTGCAGGCTAGTATATATGGTTTGGAATTTATAATGGCCGGCCAATATAGATGGATGGCATCCCAAATAATTGTCTATATCTTTAATCAAACCAATGACTCGATCATGATGAAGCAAAGTCCAACTTTTGTAGTTCTCATCATCCATTAAAATAATTGCTAAAAGAACTTGTGTACCATCAGTGTGCAAAATCTCAACACATGCATGTATGTGTGTACACAATATCGAAGATATAGTAGGCATATATGATTTTGGGAAATCTCCACAAATAATTTATTGAAGCTGGCATATCTTTGGCTAAAGTGGCATTAATATGCTTAGTCAAAACAATAGCACATGCCTGCACACCATTGATCCATGCTTCAGTTTATTAAGATAATCTCGGGGGTTTTACTAAAATATTGTTATTTCAAATAAAAATTCCAAAACTATTGTCACTTTCACTTTGTTTCCAAAACAAGAGAAAGTGAGGATTCCAACCTCGATTTAAAAAATTGGTATTTCCAAAATAATCAAATAAGTTTATCTTATTTATAAATTAACCCCAGAACTTTTAATAGGTTCTTATGAAAATTATATGTTCTTTAATGAATATAATTCCGCACTGATCCCTTCGAGGCTAAGTATAACCTTAGTTTAAACCCGTCCAATTTTTTTTATCAGAGACATGTGCTCATAAAAATTTTATAATCTCCTGAATGGAAAAAGACTATACACTTACTTTCTTCTATGAAGAAAATAATATGCATAATTTTGTTTTTTATAAACAAAAATTAGAGTTATGGTTAACTATAGAAATTCCAATTGTTATTGGAATATTAAAAGAATTAATGAATAGGAACATAGTATCAGATCTAAGAAAGATAATTTATGAAAACATATTAAAAAATTTTGATTCTAAAAATTCTGAGATAAGAATCATAGAACTTGAAGATAAAGTTTATTCTGAAACAGAATATGAATGGAATTCAGAAGATTGGCCCTGGCCAGATACAGATTAATAAAATAAAATGTATAGAAGAACTGCTTCAAAAGTTTTTGAATCAACTAAAAAACGCTATGTTTGCATAGATTTTATAGAAAGAATACAAGACGCTAATAAAGAATTAAAAATAAGAAAAGAAAGATTACAAGAAAATCTTATAGCAGGAGTAAAACTAGAAGCCTTAGAAAGGCAAGAAATTGTTATAAAAGAGTTAGAATTTGAGATTCTATATATGAAAGAAAAGGTAAACTTTCATGGAACTCATGGATAAAATGAGTAAACTTGAATCAATAGAGTTAATTCTTCTTAAACAAGAAGAAAAAATAGAAAAGTTAATACAGTTAGTCATAGGACTAGAAGTAAAAATCAATACAATAGAAAATATGGTTAAATCTGTAGAAGATCAAATACCTAATAAGGTAAAAGATAGTAAAAGATTTCAAGAAAACCAACAAAAGGTTTTTGAAGAATTTTGGATGAAAAAGGCTCCAACAGGATATAGGCCATATGAAAAAGGAAGTTTAGACGAAAGATTTCATTTAAAAGAAATGAAAAGAATTAAACAAGAAAAAATGAAACAGAAAGTTTCAAATGAAGAAATCAATCCAAGTTCAGAAGAAGAAATAGAATTAAAACAATAAATGGATAAAGAAATATAAGAATTAATATATTCTTTAGAAGATTTAGTAATAGAAGAACCAGTAAAGGTAAAAATGAATAAAGATACATCTGTAAAACTAGAAACAGATAAACCAAGTACTTCATCATTATATATAAATCAAGGAAGAACCCGTAGAGTTCAACCTGAAAAAGCAGCCATAGAATATACTTATTCACCTAGTGGAAAGTATATACCTAATAGACATATACCAGCAACTACAAGTTCTGGATTTAGATTCATGAACCTTGACTGTAAGTTAGATGCGTCAAAAACTTTACAACAATGGGGACAAGATATAGGTCTCTATTTTTTGACTGATAAAACATCCAACTTTTCGTCAGAAGAAAAATATCAAATATGCGTAGCAGCATTAGAAGGAAATGTTAAAAACTGGTATCAAGGATTGTCAGATTCAACCAGAAATACAATAAGAGTTAATGTAATTAGACATATGGACACTTCCTTAACAGATGGAATTAGCACATTCATTAACTATATAGCAGATGAATTCATGGGATATGACTGGAATTCAAAAATAGATTCATCAAGAATAGCTGAAAAACAAGAAGCTATAAAAAAGATTAGTCAATTACAAATTTGTAATATGTGTGATATTAATTTATATATATGTGAATTCGAAGAATATTATTATCAGCATTTTGACAGTAATGAAGATATGTCAAAATTAGCCGGTATGCTATATCAAAAACTAGCAGGAATATGGAGTTTATATTTCTTGACTCAATTTTCAAAGAATCAAGAAACAGAAGGATATTCAAATACTTTAGGAGCAAGAATAGTTTTCTTAAAAGAAAAATTATTTGATCTTTGTGCACAACAAAGAATACTTTCAAAAGCTAAAAGGGTTAATGAAACCATATGTTGCAAAGAAGTATCTGAAGTAGGCAATTGGGGATGTCATGGATCTACCAATAAGTCTAAAAAACATAAATCCAAAAATAAGATTTACAAAAAATATAAAAAATTCTTTAAAAAGAATAAAAAACAGGATAGAAAATATTATAAAAGAAATAAAAAAGATAGAGATAAAAAGAAAAAACCAACTAGTTGTAGGTGCTATAACTGTGGTGAAGAAGGACATAAGTCCTATGAATGCAATAAAAAGAAAGTCAAAGTTTCAATACTTGATATAGAAGACATAGAATCTGATTTAGAAACTGTGTCATCATTTGATTCTGAAATGACAGAAATATTTGAAGTATTTACTGAATCTGATTCAGAATGAGTGAAATAGAAATCAGTAAAAAAGAAGAGGAAGGAATCCTCATACAAGAAGAAGAAGAAACTATAGAAGGATATGCATTAAGAGCATCTTTTGACTCTTCTAAATATGAAAAGATTAGGAATCTAGAGCTAAATTTAAGAGGACCTAATCAAAATGTGTTAAGTCAAATAGGAAATGCTTTCAAAAGAAAGAAATATGTTTATCATGAATACATGGAAATTGAAAAGGTTATACCTATTCAAGAAACTTCTGGAAACAGAAAATTGAATTTATTAACAAAAAAGACGGTAACAGATTTGTTAAATAAACTGCCTAAAGAAAAGAAAGATAAAATGCAATATGTATCTTGCAGGCATACAAATTCTCTGTAAATAAACCTTTCAAGAAGGAATTGATTGTCCTTTAGTTATCAATTTATCTGATGAAAGATTTACAAATGCTTCAGATGAAAATCTTGGAATAGTAGAAGGCAATTTAGCCTACAAAAAACTACTTTTCACGTATTATCCAAAATATTGTATATCTTTAAAAGATAAAGATTTCAATGATGCCTTGAGTTTACATTTTCAAATCTTAAAAAAAGGTTTTTTCAAACCAGGCAATCATATAATGAGCATATATTATTGTGCATTATATAGTCTTACTAATTCAAACTATGGAAATATTTTTGATAAAAAACTAGCAGTTGAATTAGATAAAGAATGCCTAGAAATAGGAAGAATTTTAGAACCCACTAGAAATAATATAACTATCCCAGATAGTTATTTAATTGAATTTGGAACTTCTAAAAATTTAGAAGAAGGAACCTCTAGAGATATAGTCTCATATAATAAAAATAATATTATGATAGAGAAAGGAAGGAGAAGTTATTCCTCACTCAATATATCAAGAAAAGAAGATATACCAAATGACTTAAAAGTTTTTGGTAAATATTTTAATGGTAAAAATTATATTGAAGGATATAACATTCTTATAAATCCAAAAAGTGCACAAAATCATTTTAATAGTTATTTTGATGTAGGATTAATAAAGAAATATAAAGACACACATAGACATGTATCAAATGATGGAAATGAAAATGAGATCAATGAAATTGTTAAAGTTCCAATAATTTTTCAAGAAACCAAATTTAACATTAATTGTTATTTGGCTATTTTAGATGGAAAAAAAAACCATCATATATTCCTAGGAAGATCATTTCTAGACAGCCTAGATAATGTCACCATTGACAAATATGGTATTGAGATTTCTTTTGCAGGAAAAACTATTTTTCTAGAAAAGGAAAATGCCTAGCGAGCAGAGATTTTCTGTAAGTATTTTCGTAGAAATTACATGTTACGAAAAGAAAATTCTCACTTGTGCTCAGATTGATACAGGTGCAGAAATAAGTTTAGGAAAAGAATTCTTATTCAAAAATTGGATAACTAATCCAATAAAAGTCTCAATGCAAGGAGTAACAGGTGATAAGCACTCCTTAGACAAGGTATGTTTTAAACCTGAAATTATATTAGGAAGCAAAATAGTAGCTATAAAACAGCTATATGCTTATGAAGGATTAAATGTCGACTTACTGTTAGGAAATGACTTCGTTCAACAGTTTCAGACATATAACTAAACAATCTATATGATTAGTTTAAAAACACCTTGTGGACATTGGATACGCACTTCGCGAATTCATACACCATATAGAGTTCAGCCAGCACCGCGTGGTGATGGATATGAAAAAATTTGATTATATAAAAACCAGATAAGAAAGCTTAATGTTAAAATGCTAGATATAGACAAAGTTAAAGATCTAATAGCTAGAAATTATGGAGAAAATCCTATAGTAAAATGGGATATAAAAAGAGAATTAGCTGTAATAGAGCTAAAAGATCCAAACATTATCATTAGAGTAAAACCAATGGTATATTCAGAAGAAGATAAAATTGAGTTTAAAACTCAAATAAAAGAATTACTTAATCTGACATTAATTAGAGGAAGTAATAGCCCTCATAGTTTACCAGCTTTTATGGTTAGAAACCATGCTGAAGAAAAACGAGGAAAAGCAAGAACGGTTGTTAACTATAAAGAGTTAAATAAACATAATATTTTTGATGGATATTTTCTTCCAAACAAAAATAATTTGATCAACTTAGCAAAAGGAAAGAAATACTTTTCTAAATTTGATTGTAGAACAGGATTTTGGCAAATAAAACTTGCTGAAAAATCTATACCTCTAACTGCCTTTAGTACACCTAATGGACAGTATGAATGGTTAGTGATGCCTTTTGGATTAAAAAATGCACCACAAATATATCAGAGAAAAATGGATAAGATATTTTCTATTTTCTCATACATGCTTGTTTATGTTGATGATATTCTTATTTGTTCTAATGAATATCAAGAACATATAGGACATTTAAAAGAATTTGCAAAAATTTGCATGCAAAATGGAATAATCTTAAGTCAGAAAAAGTCTGAGATTAGTAAAATTGAGATAGAATTTCTTGGTATGATAATAACCACTAATGGTATTAAATTACAAAGTCATATATGTCAAAATATATGTAATTTTCCAGACAAATTAAACACTAAAAAAGAAATAGAACAATTTCTTGGATGTTTAAATTATGCAGGAGAATTTATACTGCAACTTGTTAAGGAAAGGTCTTTGTTGCAAAAATTACTAAGAAAAAATAATACTAGTGGATGGTCAGATAATCACAGTGAAGTAATAAAATCTTTAAAGGAAGAATGTAGAGAACTTCCTAAACTCAGAATGCCTAAACCAGAAGATAATCTTATTTTACAAACTGATGCTTCTGATTTTATTGGGCAGCTATTTTAAAAACTTACATCAATGAGATATGCAGATATACAAGCGGTACATTTAATACAGCAGAAGTCAATTATTCTACAAATGAAAAAGAGTTATTAGCTATTATAAAAGGAATAAGAAAATTTTCTTTTTTCTTATTACCAAAACCTTTTGTGGTAAAAACAGATAATACCCAAGTTGGTAGTTTAATTTTTAATAAATTACCTTCTGAACCCCAATTTAGAAGATTATTAAGATGGCAATCTTTGTTGTCTTATTATACTTTTAAAATTGATTATATAAAAGGAACTGACAATTTCTATGCAGATTTCCTATCCAGAAACCCCGAGCATGGAGAAGGGTAAAAGGCAACAAATGTTACAGCTTTGTAGCTCTTTAGCTACAAAAATAACTCAGCTAGATGAAAGCATAGTGGAAAAATCAAACATGTTATTCTCAATCCGAGAACAAACAATAAATCTTGTGGATCAGCAAAAACAACTACAGCAAGAAATGAATAGTCTTGTTGAACAACAGGGAGAGATACTAAAAAAATTTGTAGATCTCTATGAACTGGTAGAGAAGTCTTTAGACTCTCATGGAATGTTGGGTGATAAACCAACTTATAGTGGTGAATCCACTAAAAATAAAAATGTTGAATTCAAATCAGCATATGATGATTCTACCATTCACATGGAGAATCCTGAGAATATAAATCTCAAAATCAACAACGAGCAACCCAGTTCCTCTGATACTGGAAAAAACAAATTGTTTGGATAAAAGGATCTTCGAATTCAAAAAACTTAAAAGAAAAAGAATACTATGAATTTGCTTTGCAGGTATACAATTTAAATAATGGAGAAACTTTCTTCAGACTTGAAGGATCAAGTATATATCCAAGGATAACTACGATTGAAGGAGTTCCAGCCAAATTCCTATACCAACTATTCAAATTCGATTTCTGTGATCGAATTTACCCAAGCATGGAGTTAAAAGAGTTCCAATTTTTTGACTCAATATTTGTTCAATGTCTTGAAAATTATGCAGAAAGCAAAAAACTTTTCATTCGAGTATATTGCATTGCACCAGAATATGATGAAAATGAAGAGTACCCTTGTTTTAACCTAGTTCATATCGCCAAGCTCAAAGGAGATGTGAGTCTACGAGTTAATAAACAAAAGGTAAAGATACCATTCTTCAATAAAAAATGGGAACAATACAGGAGAGCTATGGGAATCAAAGCCATAGCAGGAATAATGGAGACTTTCTCTGTAAAAAATTTTCAAGTCCTCAACAGCTCAGAAAGCTGGATGATTGTGACAGAAGGAAATAAAAGATCACCAACATTGCAAGAAAAAGTGAAAGAATTCAAAACCGACAGGTTTTATGGAAGAAGCACCACTTTGCAAATGGCATGCAAAATGAGTCAGCATATACACTCAAGAGATTCTTCACCAAAGAAAGACAGCACCATGTGAAGAGTGGTCCATACCACTACGCTCAAAATGGAGCATAAGAAGAGTGGTCCCTACCACTATTGAAAGCATTGCTGGAAAATAACAGCAATGGACCACATCCATGTGATGATAAAGATACCTCTTACCCCACTCATCTAGTAGATATGGATTCTTATCATTGATTTTCAACAAACATCATTTTCACTTCGTTGGATTTCACAAGTTCTCATAACATTCATATTCCATTTCATTCTTTGATTTCCATGTTTTTTTTAGTTAACAATGCTTGTATTCTCACTCACAAACGCTCGCACTTCATTTCACACGTCACTCACATTTTACTCTATTGTGCACTCCACGAATTGCATGAGGTTGGCGAAGTCTCGCCAAGCATTGGCGAGGTCTCGTCGAGCGCTGGCGAAGCTTCGTCGAGCGGAGAGTGGAGAAGAGTGCGTGATGGCGAGGTCTCGTCAGGCGGAGCATTGAGCAAGAAGGCTGCTTTTGTTGTGTTGTGTTTCCAACTTTGTGTTTGTTTTGGGTTCAGAATTTGGCTAAGTATGGAGTTCTGAATTTTCAGGTGTCAGTGGGTAGCTGAAGGCGCGAAACTATGAGGCACAAAGGCGTGAAATTGTGCGGGCTGGACTGTAGGAGTCTCACAAGGATGCTGAAGGCGTGAAGGGCCCAGGCTCGAAGGCGCTGGATTGGTTTGATCCTTCGCTTGGATGTTTTTTGAGCTGCGAAGGCGTGAGAAGTTGAGCCTGAAGGCACGACATAGGTTGGCGAGGATGATGAAGGCGCTGGAATTGGCCGCTGAAGGCGCTGGAATGCTGAATATGTTCTTCAACTTCCAATTTGCACTTCTTGGGCAGATTTTTAGTCATTTCTTTTGAGGACACTATTGTAATAGTGTAGATATCTTACAGTTGCGTAATAGTTACATCTTCATAACTCTATATATAGGGAGTGTAGCTAATAATGTAAAAAAAAGGGATCCATTACTGATAATTAGAATATTCTAGATTTCATAACCGACTTTTGATTTAGAGCGGGAAGTGTTCTTCACTGAGATCTACTTTCTCTCTATAAAATTTTCATCTTTATTTCCGATTATTGACTGCTTGGAAGCTCAGACATTACATAATTCTCTTAATCGAAGGAACTTAACACGACTCTCTTGATTCAAAACGGTAAAACTTTCCAATTCGATGGATGTGATTTGTACAATGATGAAATTTGTTGAGATTGAGTTGATTATGGCAAAGTCTGGCTAGTGTGTGATAATCTAGGTTTCTAATGGGTGAATGCTGAGTTTATATGACAATGTGCGGTGCAATTGACATGCTTAAGAAAGTAATTCAACATCCTCTGCTTTGAGTCTATAAACTTGTTTAATCTCATGAATTTGAACTGGATTGGTTGAGATGAGTTCAATTGCGGTCATCATGCTGAGTTGAATTTCATTTCACTAGTTTAGGTTAAGAATTGCATGATAAAGAACTGGATGTTGCTTGAGTTCTCTAACCTGCATGCGAATGATCACAATTTACAGCTAGGCCTCACCATAGGAAAATTAGGTTGTGAAATCCTTAGATCAAGGTTGTGTGGAGAGATTCTCTTACTTGAATGATGAGTGTATAAGCTAGAATCAGGCCTCACCATGGGAGATTCTAGGAACTAATTGCTTGAGTAATTTGAGAAGGGAATTGAGAAGACTATTGGTTCTACTCACCATCCTTAGGCCTCGCCATGGGACAGGATGGTGATGGGAGGCTAGGGTTGCAGTGTGGTGGCCATGCCAACTGTAATTAGGTCTCCTGGTTGCTCTTCTCCTCTTATTGCTTGAATTGCATGTTAATGGCACTGCACTAGTCATATAAATGTAAGAGTGCATTCACCCAGAAGAAGACCTAGGTTATCCTTGTTGAATATTTGTGACCCCTTGAGAAGTTTCTTTGATACTGGTGTTTGATAGTTTGCTACTCGTTGTTGTAAGTTTTCAATAGATTAACTTCCTGTTCTTGTTACTCGTCTTGTTATTCAATACGCGAGATCACCAGTGTGACTTTGCTAGAGCTAAATCAAATTCTTAAATCTTCCTTTTTCCCTGTGGAACAAACCTAGCTCACTGCTACAATAGTTAGCGGAATAGGATAAATTGACGAGCCACGACAACTCGCTATCAATTTTTGGTGCCACTGCCGGGGAACTAGGCACGGTTCTTGAAATTTGTTTTTGTTCTGTTCTTAGTTTGTGTGATTTATTGTTTTGATTTAGTTTAGTTCTTTTTGCTTAGTAAGTGTGTTTCTTGGTTTGAGTACTTTTACTCTTTACTGTGTGTTGGTTCTACTACGTTTACCATCTTGTATTGGTCTGATTTCCAGATTGATCCATTTGTTCTGTTTCATTTGGTGTACTTGAGTGTTGAATGTGTCTTTTCGTGTTCTGAGTCTATATTGTTGTCACTTTTATAGTTAAATTTTGGAATTCTTGTTATCTTCTTTTCTTGATATCACTAGGTGTTTGTGTATGCCCAGGTCCGTAAGATCTGCAGGGGAACCTGAATTCATACTTGACCTTGAATTGCAAAAGACTTGAGGAGGCAAAGAAAGGAAAAAATGGCTAACCCTGAGGCAAGGTTTCCAAGGTTTGGAGACCACTATGCAGTGAACTTCGACAATAGATTTGGACAACAGAACATCGATGTTGAAAGCTACCACATTCCTCCACAGATCGTATCAATGATCACACAGGGCCAATTTTTTCAAGGTTTAGACAACGAGGATCCGAATGACCATTTAGATTGGTTTCTAGGCTTATGTAACACATTTAAGCTACCAAGAGTGGAGCGAAGTGAGGTGCATAGGATCTTGTTCCCTTTCTCTTTGAGAGGTAAAGCGAAGCATTGGTTTAAGACCATTGGGGGGACAGATGCGATAGTTTCATTTGAAGAACTTCAGAGAAAATTTTTGGCTAAATACTTTCCACCTGCCAAGCTTGAGAAGAGAAGGATGAAAATTATAAATTTCCAGCAACAAGACAGCGAATCATTTAGGGAAGCTTGGGAGAGATTCAATGACTTAATTCGGCAATGCCCCAATCATAACTTGGGAGAAATCAGGGAGTTAAATACATTCTTCAAAGGTCTTACACCCGAATCCTCCATGATGGTCAAGGCTTGTGCGAATGGGGCACTCAAAGACAAGAGTGTGCCTGAGGTGCGGGAGTTGTTCAATCAGATTGCTGAGGATGAATACCTTTTCCCTGAAACTCATAAGCCACATGGTAGGAGACAACGAGGGGTTCTTAATTTATATGAAGAAACTTCACTCAGTGCAAAGTTTGAAGCTCTAGCAAAGCAAGTGCAGACTCTAAAAGCAGCTCAAACAAAAGCTCCTGTTCTTTCTTGTGGTTTGTGTAAGGGTGAACATCACACAGATGAATGTGCCATCACAACTGAGTCTATTCAGTACGTGAACAATTACAGCAACAAACCTCAGTATGGTGGAAACTATTCTGAAAATAATTACAGTAGAGGTAATAGACAATATGGTGGAAACCAAGGAAATTGGAGTCAACAACAGAATCAAGGAGGTCAGTACTCTCAAGGAAATGACCAAAGAAGAGCACCTCCTGGTTTTGATCATCAAGCCAGTACCTCAGAGCCAAGGAAGCCTTCAGTTGAGGATATGTTTCAGAAATTGATGGAGAAGATGGACAAAAACGATCAAAGGTTTGGAGGTTTGGAATCTACTGTTAAACATCATGAAGCCACTTTGAAGAATATTGAAATGCAACTTGGACAATTGGCAAATGCTGTGCATCAGAGACCAAAAGGAGCACTTACAAGTGACACAATTCCAAATCCAAAAGGAAGAGAAGCTTGCAATGCCATAACCTTGAGGAGTGGAAAGATTTTGCCAGGAAACCAACCTTCAGAAGATAAGAGTGATTGCCCAGAAGAAGACCAAAAAGATGAGGCTGAAGAAGTTCTGGAACTAAGGAAGGAAGGTGAACAAGAAGCTCCTACTACTGAAAAGAAAGAGATACCAGGGAGAGTAGGATATGAGATTACTAAAAATTCTAATCCTTTTAATTTCCCTGATTATGCACCAAAGCCTACATTCCCAGAAAGGAAGAAACCACCACCTAAAAGAGGTCCTCAGTTCACTATATTTTTGGATGTCATCAAGCAAGTAAATGTGAATCTTCCATTAATGGATTTGGTGACTGCCATGCCCAAGTATGCATAATATTTGAAGGACCTCATTTCAAACAAAGAGCAAATTTTGAGGTGTTAAGTTCCTATGATGCTTTCTGAATGCAGTCAAGCATGGATGGTACACAATTTGCCTCCTAAGCTAAAAGATCCAGGCAGTTGTACAATACTCTGCAGAATTGGTACAAGACATTTTTCAAAGGCTCTTTGTGACTTGGGAGCTGGCATCAACTTGATGCCACTTTCCATTGCAATCAATGTTGGACTAGGTGAGAGGATTCGCCCCGTAGCTGTTACACTTCAGCTTGCAGATAGGTCTTTAGTGACTCCCACGGGCTTTGTAGAGGATGTACTGGTAAGAATTGACAAATTTACTTTGCCTGTTGATTTCATTGTTCTTGATATGGAGGAAGATCCTGAAGTTCCTTTAATATTTGGTAGACATTTTCTAGCTACTGGTGATGCATTGATTGGTGTGAGAACTAAAACAGTTACATTTCGCATTAATGATAAACAAGTAGTTTTTGATGTCAACTATGCTATGAAGCATCCTTCAGACTTGTTTTGTAATTAGAACTGTTGCGTGTTCAATGCATATGCTTGATGATAAAGTTGCTCATGACTGTTTTTGCACTGATGAATTGAGTATGCACAATGAGGTTTGTAAGATTGTGGAGTTAGACAAAGAAGATTGCATGATTCTTAATGAACTTGAAAACCTTGTGGAGTGTTGTGTCCTTGAGGAGTCTATATGTGAAATGCAATATGAAGTAATTGATGTTCAAATGGAAACATGTATGGTAGAAAATAAGTTACAGGATTCATGTGATGAATTGTTGGAAGGTGAAAAATGCCTTGTTTCTACTAATACGTTTTGCAATCCCACTGAGGTGAGGAAAGATGAGAATTTATGCAGTAATGAGAAGCTGTTGCCATCCATTGAAGTACCTCCCAAGCTTGAACTCAAGCCACTTCCACCTTATTTGAAATATGCCTATCTTGGTGAGAATGAGACTTTGCCTGTGGTGATATCTTCTTCATTGGAAGGTTGGCAAGAGGAGAAACTCCTGGTTGTCTTAAGGCAATACAAGAGGGCTCTGGGTTGGACAATTGCAAACATAAAAGGCATTAGTCCTTCCATATGCATGCACAAGATTCTCTTGGAAGAGAATTCGATGCCTGTGAGGGATAGGCAAAGGAGGTTGAATCCACAGATGATCGATGTGGTTAAAAAAGAAGTGATAAAATTGCTCGATTTTGGAATGATTTTTCCCATCTCAGATAGTGAGTGGGTGAGTCCAGTCCAGTGTGTTCCAAAGAAGGGTGGAGTGACTGTTGTGAAGAATGATGCAAATGAACTTCTTGCAACGAGAATTGTTAGTGCTTGGAGAGTGTGTATGGATTACAGGAAGCTTAACAAGGCAACAAGGAAGGATCATTTTCCTCTTCCATTCTTGGAACAATTGTTGGATCGAATTGCGGGCTATTTGTTCTACTGCTTCTTAGATGGATATTCTGGCTACAATCAAATTGCAATTGATCCCAGAGATCAAGATAAGAAAACTTTCACATGTCCCTTCGGCACATTTGCTTACAAAAGGATGCCATTTGGTTTATGCAATGCTCCTGCTACTTTCCAGAGATGTATGATGGCGATCTTTCATGATATGGTTGAGTCTATAATAGAGATTTTCATGGATGACTTCTCTGTCTTTGAGATGACCTTTGATAGATGTTTGGAAAACTTGGCAAAGGTATTGAAGAGATGTAAAGAAACAAACCTCGTATTGAATTGGGAAAAATGTCAGTTCATGGTTCAAGAAAGAATCGTGTTAGGCCATAAAATTTCTCATGCCGGGATTGAGGTTGATAGAGCAAAGATATATGTCATTGCCAAGCTTTCTCCACCTACCAATGTAAAAGGGATTAGAAGCTTTCCTGGTCATGCTGGGTTTTACAAACGTTTCATTAAGGATTTCTCAACGATAGCTCGACTCTTGTGTAGTCTCTTGGAAAAAGATGTCAAGTTTGAGTTTAGAACAGAATGTGTTGAGGCATTTGAAACTTTGAAAGCTAAATTGGTGGAAGCTCCTGTTATAGTCACTCTTCACTGGGGTGAACTTTTTTGGAGATCATGTGTGATGCCAGTGATTATGCTCTTGGGGCAGTTCTTGGCCAAAAGGAGAAACAAGATCTTTCATACCATTTACTATGCGAGCAAACTTTTGAATGGAGCACAGTTGAATTACACAACAACAGAAAAAGAGATGTTGGCAGTTATTTTCTCATTTGACAAATTTCGAACCTATCTTTTGGGGTCCAAAGTCATAGTGCATACGGATCACGCTGCTTTGAAGTACTTATTAGCCAAGAAAGAAGCAAAGCCTAGAATAATAAGGTGGGTGTCACTCCTGCAGGAATTTGATGTGGACATTAAAGACAGAAAAGGGTGTGAAAATGTTGTGGCTGATCACCTTTCTAGATTGGAATCTGAGGCTCAAGATGACTCAAAGATTTTGATAAAGGAAAACTTCCCAGATGAACAAATTTTCGAGATAGAAAAAGGCCTTCTACTTTGGTATTTTGAAATTGCAAATTTTGTGGTGGCAGGCCAAGTTCCTACATATTATTCTTATGAATAAAAGAAGAAGTTGAGGAATGATGCTAAACATTACTTTTTGGAGGACAATGCCGTATACAAATCATGCAGTGATCAAATTATCAGAAAATGTGTCAAGGAAGAGGACAAGGAGGCCATTTTGAAGTATGTCACGAGGGTCCCTGTGGAGGTCATTTTGGTTCAACTAGGACAGGTTTCAAAATTCTCCAATCTGGTTTTTATTGGCCCCATGTTTTCTTAGATGCAAAGATTTGGGTTGAACAATGTGATAAATGTCAAAGGTCTGGAAATATATCCTCAATGAATGAAATGCCTTTAACTAATATTCTAGAGGTTGAATTGTTTGATGTCTGGGGAATAGATTTTATGGGCCCTTTTCCAAAGTCAGGAGGCATGGAGTACATTCTAGTAGCTGTGGATTATGTTTCAAAGTAGATTGAAGCTAAAGCTCTTGCCCAGAATGATGCAAGGAGTGTTACAGCTTTCTTGAAATCACATATTTTCACACAGTTTGGTACTCCAAGAGCAATCATATCTGATGGTGGTACACATTTTTGCAATAAGCTTTTTGAAACTCTTCTAGCTAAATATGGTGTGACACACAAAGTTTCCACTTCCTATCATCCACAGACCAGTGGACAGGCAGAAATTTGAAACCGCGAAATCAATAGGGTTTAGGAGAAGGTGGTAAACCCTAGTAGAAAGGATTGGTCATCCAAGTTAGAAGATGCCTTGTAGGCATATAGGACAGCCTATAAAACTCCCATAGGAGCTTCACCATTTCGACTAGTTTTTGGTAAGGAGTGTCACTTGCCTGTGGAGCTTGAACATAGAGCCTTTTGGGAAATTCAAAAGTTTAACTTGGATTTGAATGGAGCTCAATCGAAACGCATGATGGATTTGAATGAATTAGATGAGTTTAGGTTCAATTCATATGTGAATGCTAAGATGCTAAGGATACAATCTAAGAGTTTGCTCCTGGACAGAAGGTTTTGCTATACAATTCCAGGTTGAGGTTGTTTCCTGGCAAGCTTAAATCCAGATGGACTGGACCATTTACAGTTGTTACAGTAAAGCCATATGGAGTGGTAGAGATTCAAGATGACAAGAAGGGTAACTCATGGAAGGTGAATGGCCATAGGTTGAAACCTTACTTGCTTCCAGAGGATCGGGAGCTGATACATGGTGCTACTGCCCCTCAAGCATTATATCTCGATGATCCCATCATTCCCATCTGAGCCAACACTTGGTCGGGTTGACGACATTAAACCAAGTGCTCCTAGGAGGCAACCTAGTTCTTTACTCTCTTCATTTCTTTTTCATTTTATTTCTGTAGTTTACTTCTCTTATGTTACAGATTGTTTTTAGTCTTCCTTTCATGATTTTAGGAGTTGGTAGAATTTTTCTTACATTTTTCATTCAGCACATTATGTGTCACGGCATTTAAGCATGAACATAGTACTTGCAGGCTTCATTTCTTAGACTCAACACCCTACTGCGTTTTCTTTTCCTCTATTTTTTTCAGCACTGGGGACCATTGCTTATTTTAAGTGTGGGGGGAGAGCATTTGTTGATGATATTTGTGATCAAGATATCATGTTTGCTTAAGATAACATGTTTGCTTTAATTTTTGTTTTTCCTAACACTTGGGGATACATGATTAATTGAGTATGTTGATTGGTACAACATGAAGACAATGGTGATTATGCAAAGCTGAAAATTAGAGATGTGGACCGTGTGTATGTGTGCAAAGCTGAAAAAAAATAAAAAAAAATAAAAAAAATTAAATTTTGCCAAGAACGTTGAAGCTTAACTAATGGTTCGTCATGGTTGGTAAGTCTTACACATTTATGCATTGGCATTTAGGAGCTGAAAGGTGAAATTAAAGCTAAAAGTTCGGGGGGAATAAATGGGAAGTTGTGTGAGGAATCTAGGCTAAAAAGTTAAGGAATGAAAAGTTGAGGGAACCTGACATTTCTTTTGACCATGCCATGTGAAGCTGCAAGCGGGAAGGGTAATGCATTGCTACCCATATTCAATGCAAAGCTGCCATTACATTTACTTTTTTTTTAATCGGCTAATCTCTATTGCGAGGTGGGTCGCCACTCCCAAATATATTGGATTCGGTTTTGGGTGATGGACTTACCCTAAAATCACCCTTACAATTTTGTTCCTTTTGATTCCCTTCCCATTTACATGCCATAGGCCTAATGGGAGGGGCTTCAAGAGGCTCTTGCATATCCGTAAATGTGGAGGACTTCCTCCATTTACACCATGTCCTACTATTACAAAATGTCCTAACAGTCTTATATATAATGCATTTACAAAAACACCCGTCCAAGGGTCTAATTATAACATTATGAAGTCCCTTTAAACAAAACTCCTTAGTAAAGGAGAGGGAACCACCGCCTTTAGCACGTATTGCTATTACAACCACAGTTTGTCCAAATAAAACACAATGGAAAGTTGGCCTAACACAGCAACCAACGCCCTTCAGCCTCGAATTTGTACTGACATATCGTGAGAAATAATGGGAACCTGGCCTAACGCGGCAACCAGGGCCCTTAAAATTCTGTTTCCAAGCCAAGATTTTGTTCGATTTGTTTACCTGCATTATGCGCTTGTGGGGTTGAGGGCTCTCAGTCAGCAACACTTTCATGCCTTCTATTCTGGAGATCAGTTCTGGTGTGATCATTCTGTAGCCTAATCCTTCTGATTGTAAGAATTCCATACTTGTCTCTTCTTATCGCTTTCTGTATCCTTTCTTCTGCAGCTTGATCGTTCCCAAATCCTTTTTGAGCTATTGAGATAGCAGTTTGGTTTTCTTCCGCGAGGCATTTTGTGAACGTGCAGTTATTCTGAATTATATCTACCTTCCACCACTCATTTGCCATGATCCAGCAGTCTTCTTTTGGGCCTTGGGTTGCCTTATAGAATCCTTGATGATTGGTTTCCAAGTCGACTTTATCGCGTCCACTATCCTTGCAGTAGCTAATACATTGGATAGCAATATCCACCAATGCTTTATAAACGGCTATACCTGTAGGGTTAGAGCAATTAAGACTATTCAAAAGAGTTTTATAACTGATATCTTCATGGTTTCTGATGATCCCTACTGCTATCACTTCATTAGTGTGCTCCTTGTGTGCTACATTAATCTTTAGCCAGCCAGTTGCAGGAGGTTGCCACTTGCATATCATGATCTTGTGTCTGATCCTGTAGTCCCTGACTGTTGTCCAGAAGTTGTCCCAGTCCTTTCGACTCCAATCTGTATGTGGAAACTTTAGGCTCACTATCTGGTTGGCTGTCTGTAGTATTTGTGAGATCATCTGGGTTGCATCTGTCTTTTGGTCTTCGAATACGACAGCAGTTCTGCTTTTCCATATCTCCCAACATATAATGTATGGTAGTCCCATCAATAAGAAACGATGTGTGGCATTCATGGATTGAGTTTCCCACCATTTTCTGCATGTCAGTTTGATTGAGTTTGAATGGTCTAATACCCTCATGTCAGCAGCAAAAGTTCTCCACACCTGTTTTATAACAGGGCAGCTCGCGAAGGAATGATTAAAGCTCTCTTCTCCTTGCATACAAAATTGACAGATAGTAGGGCCAGTAAAGTTGATTCTGTGTAGGGCTGTTCCAAACGGGATTCTTTCCAAGAGCATAGAGTACATGAAGAAGGATATCTTTAGTGGTACCGGGGACTTCCATATCTTCATCCATCCTGCATTGGGGCTATTTCTTCTTCTGATTTGTTCAAAGGCAGAGCTGAGGGAAAACTCTCCATTTTCGTGCAGCATCCATTTCATTTGATCATTGCCCTCCTCAGGTTGTCCATCTTGGACCTGTCCCAGTTTCTATTACGTATGAATTCTCTCAGTGTTGACGCTTCAGGGATGTTAGGTTCCAGCTTTCCACTGCCCATCCAATTGTCTGCCCACATATGGCAGTTTCCTTCTTTGACCTGGACAGTCATGAATTTCTCTGTTATCTCTGCTACTTCCAGCATCCTCTTCCATGTGTGTGAGTCTCTTCTATAGAGGCAGATTTGAGAAGGGTGCAGGGGACCAACGTACTTGTGATGAAGGAATTCAGCCCATAACATATCCCGCTTTCGGAATCTCCACCAAAGTTTCATGCTTTGAGCTGTGATAATGTCTTCAAATGATCTAAATCCTATGCCCCCTTCTCCTTCTGGGTAGCATAGCCTCTCCCATTTGATCCAGTGATAACTCCTCTGATCCTTTGTTTTGTTTCATAGAAAATTAGCACAAATTTTTTCAATCTGGTTCAACACACATTTTGGGGGAGAAGCAGCTACGGTAGTGTATATAGGCATGGTTGAGAGTACACTCTTGATTAGAGTTATTCTACCTCCTTTGGAAAGAAAGCTCATATTCCATGCACCTATTTTTCCTTTACCTTTTGGACAAGTTGTTGAAAGTGGTTGGCTTTATGTTTCCCGTAATGAAGGGGAATCCCTAGATAGTTGACAGGCCAAGCCCCGTGCTGAAACTTGGTTACTCTACCTACAAGAGTCTTTTTGTTCCCTGGAAGTTTGTGTTGCAGCCTGATAGTGCTCCAAATCTTCCATTACTCTAGTCAATGCGTTCCGCGCAGCAGCTGAGAAGATGATGGTGTCGTCCGCATAGGATAAATGTGAAATTTTCGGGCAGTTCCTTGGGACAGATAACGTTGGGGCGTGCTCCATGGCGATGTTCAGCAATCTTGCCAGGTAGTCTGATCCGAGTACAAACAGTAATAGGGAGAGAGGATCCCCTTGTCTAAGACCTCTTGTCGTGTTGAACCATCCTTGGGGGGATCCGTTAATAAGAATAGAGATCCAAACATTCGATATCAGCCTCTATATTGTATCTATAAACGTTTCCCCAAATCCAAAATTTCTCATTATTTGCAGTAAAGATGGCCAGTAAACTCTATCATATGCTTTATCTATGTCCAATTTGATAGCAATGTTCCCATGTTTGTTCTTGCTCCCCATCGAAGTCATCAATTCACTTGCTAGTAGATAATTGTCTAAGATTTGTCTCCCAGCTACAAAACCACTTTGGTTTGCACATATTACATGAGTCAGGATCCTATTGAGTCTGGAGGCTACAAGCTTTGATAGGATCTTGTTTATGTAGTTGCATAGGCTGATTGGTCTGAAGTTCGTGAAGGTTGAAGGGTTAGGTATTTTGGGTATTAAGACAATCCAGGTAGCTGATACAGCTGTTGGAACTATTTCTCCATTTAGAAAACTTTTTGCAGCAGCTAATACATCGTGCTTGATGATATCCCAAGTATTTCGAAAAAAATGTCCATTGAATCTATCCGGTCCTGGAGCACTGTCCTCTCCCAACGAAAATACACTCTCCCTAACTTCTTCCATATCAGGATCCTTCATCAGTCCTTCGTTCCATTCCTGAGATATTACTCTTGGGATTAAGTCTGGCCTTATTTGTTCTGTTATTGATTCAGCAGTGTACAACTTAGTGAAATGGGCTATAGCCTCTTCACCAATCTTCTTGTCCCCCTCTACCCAGCTGCATTCGCTCCCCCTTATCCTGTGTATGTAATTCCTGGCCTGCCTTTGTTTCACCATGGCATGAAAGAATGAGGTGTTTCTATCCCCTTCGGTCATCCACTTTATGTTTACCTTCTGTGCCCAAAATCTCTCCTCTCTTATTGTAGCCAATTTTAGTTTGGCTGCAGCTTCATTAATCACTTCCCTAGGTAGTGAGTTTATAGCATCTTTTTTTTCCACTTTCTCCATGTGTTGTTCAGCCAGTTGGACTGCAGTTAGGATGTTCCCAAAAGTTGACTTGTTCCATTGTTTTAGTGCAGCTTTTGTGGCCTTGAGTTTCTCAGATAGTACTCTAAGAGGACTTCCCCTTTGGGGCTCTATCCAAGCTGTCTCCACCACCTTCATCATATCAGGATGTTGTATCCAGAAATTTTGAAACCTGAAGGATTTTGGACCATTTGCCTTCCTTTCTCCCATCTGGATAATCAGAGGGGCATGGTCTGAGGGGGTCCTGATTGCATGCTGAACACTCATCTATGCCTTGAGTTTCATAAATTCTGAATTGACTAGGCACCTGTCCAATCTTTTCCAAATCCTTGCAGCCCCTTTTCTGTTGTTACACCATGTGTATGGTGATCCTAAAAACTGTGGTTCAACAAGTTCCATACTGTCCACGAACTCAGTAAGTTCATTCGTATCCTGTATCCCACATGACTTTCCTCCCTTCTTCTCTGAGGCTTGCATAATGCAGTTCCAGTCTCCCTGCAGTACCCATGGTTTCTTCAACTGTTTAAACTTAGCCAGAGATGTCCACAGAGGATCCCTTCCGCTAATAGTAGATTTAGTGTAGATAGTTGACACGATCACCTCTTCTTCCAATTTCGGATGTCTCACCTCACAAGTGATATGTTGCTCAGTATTTTCTAGGACTTTACAAACAAAAGGCTTCCTCACAAACACCCATATCTTGCAGACATCATTAGAGACGCAAGTGTCAAAATTAATTTTTCTTCTCACTTTTTCCATTGAATTCTGTCCTGCAAAAGGTTCTGCAATGCTTACAAAGTTTACCTGGTGCTTTCTCACAATTTTTTTGAGTCTATGCAAATTTCTTTTACCCACTACTCCTCTTATATTCCAGAATATTGTCTTAATCATTGAAAGGTCTGTTTGGTACCAATTCCAGTAGCCTTGTGTCGAAGCTTCATACTGTTTTCTCCTCTTATTTTCGTTTTGGTGCTGGCTAAAGGAACTTTCTTTCCTACCTTGAGGATCTTTGGAGTTAACTTCTCCTTTGTATCCTTGTCTTCTGCCATTCTATGATCTTTTAATTCCATTTCCTCTGCCCCCTCTCCTTCTGATTCCAGCATCATTCCCTGTAAATTAGATTCGGATGGACTTTTGTGTAGCGAATTTCTCTCAGTCTTTTGGGTGAACACATTAAGGTCAATATTCTTGTGAGTTGTTTCCTATTCCGGTGTTGCGGTCCCTCGATCAGGGAGTTCCTGTACAACTGATCCTTCAGCATCTACCTCCTTAGTCGTTGGCCCTGGCAGACTCAGATCAGCAGCGCCATTCAGTTCTACATATAGAGTCCTTAATGCTAGGGAAGTTTTAGTCCCTACATCCTTTTCCATTGTTTCACCCTTCAGAGTAAGTCCAGCTTCTTCCTCCCCCTGAGTCGTCTCTTTTGTGAACATTGGTGTACCCTGGTCAAGCGGTATCTCTGCATCCTTGCTTGATACTTCTACTATTATTGGTACCTGGGGGGGAGTATTGTTCTTTTCCATCACTGGAGTTATGACGGCATCCATTTTTCCCCCTGATTATTCATTGATGTCTCCGTTGGAGCACCTACTTGCTTGGAGCTCTCTGCAGTCTCATTTGTTGATCGCTGGTGGAAAACTTCCACTTCTCTGCAAATTTCTGGAATGCTTCCTGGTATCACCTCTTTTCCCTTTGAGGTTCTCTCTCTCTCCTCCATCTGATCGTTCTTGTTTCTGCTATCTTGTTCCCCATCCCTTTCACAAATTTGCAGGCCTGATCCTTTTCCTCTGGACACTAAGGTCCATTCCTGATGGGAGTTCTTTTTTGCTGTTGTCATTGCCTTGGTGTTTCTCAGCTGTTGTTCTTTAAAATTCACGTTTCCGGTTTATGACCCAATTTCTTGCATTTCAAACAGTAGGCCGGTCTATCTTCGATTTCAATTTTTTGCTATTTTCCCCTTTCCTTCGTTCCCACCCATATTCGTTCCGGTATGTTTTTCTATACGTCCATTTCTACACATACAAGTGCTTCGCTTGGCCGGGACATGTGTTTTGCTGCTGCCGTCGCCGCATCCAGTTTCAGTGGTTTTCCAGCCACCGACGCTAACGTGTGCAACTTTTTCGGCTGAAAAAAATGGATTGGTAACAGTGGAAATCTAATCCAGACCGGGGTGATAGACGACTCCACCTCCGGGCTGAATTCTTTCGTCCATCGGAACAGACGAGCTTGGAATCCGGCGAAATGCCAGACCTTGCGCAGCCACATTCTCTGAAAGTCTGCCTCTTTATCGAATTTGAATAAGATATGCCTATTATCTAACAGTCCCACATGCACTTCTCCCAGGAATGCAGCGGTGAGGACCTCCTTCCTTAGGACTGTCATCGCGGGTTTTTCCCAGGAGAACTTGCCGACGAGCGTGAATTGGTACTCCACAGCCAAAAGATCTTCTTCTTCATCCGTTACGAGGAGTGCAGGTTCGCCCTTAAAAGTGGAAATTGGGACTTTTTTTACTTCGGTAAATGATATTGGAGTTTCTGCGCTAGTTTTCGTGCCCAGGTTAAGAGCATCTTTGTACGGTTTTGTAGGGATTGGATCTGGAGCTTCCTCCGGCCGCCCTTCCATGGTTGTGCGAAGGGCCGAGTGTCACTTGTTTATTACCGTTCGGACGCCATTACCTTTACTTGGGTAGTAAAACAAGTGGCCCACCATGTAAGTAAATTGTCATGTTATAGTTGGAAGCTTTGAATGGAGAATGAAGTTGGTAGTGTTGAGTCTATAAATTTACTATTGTCCACAATGGCATTCACGCCCACATTTCATCCCTTAGCAAGATCTTTTCATTGTTTTTTGTTTGATCTTACTCTTGGCTACCTCAATAATCCTCCATTTCCGCTTGGTCACGTTGTCATCTTACGCTTCAAAGGTATGTGCTATTCGTCTCTTCCCTTGTCTTTATGTTATGGAATGTGCAAGTGTTTCATGCTTACACATGATGCTCTTAGTTGTTTATATGCTTACTTTGTAGTGAGTTCATGGAGCACATATCAAGTATTTGAGAATGAAGACCATGTATCAAAAGCCTTAAGCGATTCTATGTGTGAGGGATTAGTTAATGTCTCAAAGTTTCACATTTCCAGCCTTGTCATGTTTCTGAAATAAAGCTATAACTTGAGCAATTCTTGACCAAATGGAGTGAATCCAGTGGCATGCTGTAGCTAAGAGGTTGGGCTATCATGTTTATGTTGTACATTTTAGCTGAATATGATGGGAAGATAGTGCATTGTTTGGTGGAAACCTATAGTACAAAAGCTGGATTCAAGAAAGCTGAAATTTTGAGATTTCCCAGTTCTGCCATGTCTCAGTTTTAGTGCTATATCTTGGGCATTTGAGGTCCAAATTGCATGATTCCAGTGGGAGATTTTAGCTAAGACTATGAGCTACAAAGTTTATGTTTGTCATTTTCACTAGTTGTGACTGGAATATAGACTAAATTAGATGGAAATGTGGAGTTTACTTTGAATAAATTTCTGGAATTCGTTTAAGCTGCCCAGTTTTGACATCCCTCGGTTTTATGGTCATAATTTGCTCATTTTAACTCCGAATTGGCTGATTCTTGATCTCATTTGTAGCTAAGATTGTGAAGTTCATTTTTTGATGTTTAAGCTTTGGCTGGTTCGATTTGCTTGAATGACATTTGCTCGGTTAGTTTCATGCTAATTGTGAAATGTGGATTTATTGTCGACCCTACCAAAATACAATTGCCACCAAAGCTGAAATTTGATGAAATCTCTTGTGCATTTTGTATTAAGAATAGCTTGTGGATAGTACCCTGACAGGATGGTTGAACGAAATGATAATTTTGTTATCAATTTGTGTAAAACCTTCTTGGTGTGTTGAATGAAATGTTGAAACTATGTTTCTCTCATGCATAATGAGGTAGCAATTTACATGGTTTCTCGGGCAGCAACATGTTCTTCGTAATTTTTTTTTGAGATATTGAGTGGATGGGCTTGAAGTTGAGTTTTTGCTGGATTCGTTCGAACACGTTTTGATTCGGTTGTGGTTGTGTTACAGGAATGGCACCTAAGAAGGACACTACTCTGAAAAAGGGACATGGAAGTACTTCGAAAAAAGGGAAAGACAAGCCACGAGGCAAGGCACAAGCTCCCTCCGATGACTCTGATCCTGATTATTGTGTTGAGGATGACTTGCCACTTTTTGAGGGACCTTTCGAATACACTATACAAGCACCTACACCAAAGAGAAAGAAGGGTTCTTCAGCCCCGTCTATATTCGTGGATGAAGCAGCACAAGCATGATGGGAACATGGTATGGGCATGAAGATGCTACATCTTGAGAGGGGGTTCACGGTGGATCAAGGACCGTTCCAGCCAGTGATGGAATTCCATTGTTTTGATCAAAAGCTCACTAGAGCACCAGCTTATTACAATGCAAGTTTTGCTCGGGAGTTTTACGCGAATGCAAAGTTTCCAGATGATGATGGAGCTTTCTATGTGAGAGGGAAGTGGGTTCAGTTCACTAGTGAGATCATTAATACTCATCTTGGTACTTCGAGCTATCCGAAGGATCCTTTGCATTTTCCCAAAAATGCAGGTTTAGATGAAGATTTGTTAGAAGAACTGGCTTTACCCGGTGCGGAATGGGTCTTGAATAAGAGGGGAGATCATTTGCATGTTCGCAGTGAATCATTGAAGAGTGATGTGAAAATATGGCAAAAGTTTGTGGTGTCTCATTTGATGCCCAGTACTCAGAACATTGAAGTGTCACGAAAAAGGTTATTCCTGCTTTCAGCGATCCGAGGGAAGAGGTCATTAGATGCAGGGAGGATAATTTTTTCAAGCATTAAATCTGGTATTGATATGGATAATGCTGCCCTGTACTTTCCAGTCCTGATTGAAGAGATATGCGCCGCTCAGGGTGTGGATATTGCGGCAGGTGATTGGAGAAAGAATCCAGGGCCAATTGGCACGCAATTATATTTGAAGTATGTGCGTATCGAGAAGGAACTTCTGCAAGCTCAGATAGCAAGAGGTAATGAACCTCAGGATGAGAATAGACATGAACATGAAGCTGGTGGATCTGGGAATGACTATCAACCCTATGATTATCAAAATTTTCATGTTTCACTCCAAGAGTTTCAGCAATCAGTTGACACAAGATACTCTGGGTTGGATGAACGCTTAGGAGGTATGCATGAATGATAAATGACATGCAGCAAGGATGGAATTCAACTGCGGATACTTTGGTACATAAGTTGGATGACATGTCATCCATTGCTCAGAAACAATTTGAAGTTCTATACCATCGCCAGGTAGTTATGCAGACGGAGTTGGATCGATGCAATAAAATGTCTGTTTATTATCATTCGAATCCGGGACCACCGAAACCCACACCAACGAATGCTCAATTAGCTGGGTATAGAGTGCCAAATTTGTCAAGAGATGTGATTAGTGGTGTGATTCACGAGCTTCAGCCTGAGGTTCCTGCTGTTTCGTCTTTCGGCCCTTTGCCGTCATTTGGTCATATTCCTCAGATGCTTCCTACTCCCACCTTCATACATGATCCCCAGTTTATGCCTGGTGCTCGGATTCCCTTGATTGCATCTGGCCAGCCACTCCAGGGTCCCGTGATTGGTCCGTTCCATTACAAGGCACAACCATTCACTGGTGCTTCATTCTCCACAACAACATCATTCTCACCACCTTCTTCTTCTACTCCGTCTTCATCCCATGGAGCTCCTCCATATTAATCTTTTACATTGGGGACAATGTTTATTTCGAGTGTGGGGGAGGGATGTGCCTGTTAAAATTTTTAGTGATGCTATGATTGCGGATTTATTATGGTGTTGTGTTTTGTTTTTGTGCTGTTGTTGCGGTGGAGTAGTTGATTGATTGTTGAAGATGTGATTAAATTTTTTCTTTGCTGAAGTGGAACCGTGGCTTGTGGTGGAGGGTTGTAGCTTAAACAAGTCAAGCATGTTATGGTTACTCATTTCCAAGAAGATTTTAGAAGTTGCCATGCTAGATTGAAGTCAAGTTGTTTAACTTTGAAGAAAATAAAGTCTATGAAGAAGATGCCGTGAATTGCTTTGTGTTGCTAAGTGCTGTTTGAGTGTTTAGAGTTTAGAATGTAATTTTCTTTTCTTATTATTGAGTGATTAGTGAGTGGTCTCTAGTTTGGTAATTGAGGGAGTATGAGTGATGAATGGAATGTACTATGTCATGATGAAGTTTTATAACTGTCTCGGCTCTTGGTGTGTTATCACTTTGCATTAATGAAACTAGAGTGTGTGGGGTGTTGTGTGCAAGTTTATGAATTTTGATGTGAATTTGTGTGCAAGGGATTACAATTTGGTGATGTTGAACTTACCAATGTTGTCTAAAGTGAGTTTAAAGCGATACATGAAAAAAATGTAGTTAAAAGTGCAATGAAATGAATGCAAGAAGAGGAATGAAAAGGGAGTGAACAAAACTAAACAAAGTTGGGGAGCATGAGAAATCACCTTGTATGTGAAACTTTGTCCTTAGTTCACTTTGGCTTATTCCAAGTTCATCTTTATTACTTCTTTGTATCTTGCATGTGAAAAGTTTTGTTTTGGCACTTAGCTTAAAGAATTTGGTACATTTTGCTGACTAAAGCCCGATGTTAATGTAAGATAGATATGCCATGCAAAACTCAAATGACATAGGAGGTAATGTGTATGGAATCCGTTCCTTTTGTTATGCATTTTTCTGGTTTTTCCAGAATTCATACATGTTTAGTCAATTTGGGATTCTTGTGAACATGTGCTTGCACAAGAAAGGATATGGAGAAAAAGCCTTTTGGCAACTGGGAAGGAAAAAGCCATAAGAACCTGGCGCAATTAAATCTGGAGGAAACAGCCATAAAACCCAGGCTTTATTTTTAAATCACCAATGAGTGCAAATTTTGTCTACGAATAAGCACCAATGTGCAGCACCATTGTGTATAATTAGGGCAATGTCCCGTAGAGTACCAATGTACGCATAGATACCATTGATCTTGTGATTGCATGTTCATAAGAGTGGACAAGGAGATTGGCATGTATTGAATAGTGTGTGAAACAAACTAGATGGTGTATAACAAGGGAACAGGTGAAGTTCATGTTACTCAGCACACACTTGTACGCATGACATTTTGGTCTTTATTCATTGTGCTTTCGTTGGTAATTTGTATTGAAATCTAAGAGTTAGATGCCAGAACCCTTGGAATAAGTTCTTGTGTGTAAAATGTTTTGATGAACTTGGATTTAGCCATTGTGGATAAGTAGACAAGGTGTCAGATACGGGTGATAAAAATGTTTAGGTTTGTGTCTTTGCTTGAGGACAAGCAAAAGTTCAAGTGTGGAGGAAATTGACAAGTGGGTTTTATACCAACTTATATGTCTTAATTAACTTGGCTTTTGGCTTGTTTTGCATGATTTTATGCTAACATACGTGATGATATGTGTATATTGTGCGTTGTTAGGATATACAGTTGTTGGTATAGAAATGAGGGATAAGATCATAGATTTTGCATAGAATGAGATGCAGGAGTGTTTGAGGAATGGGCAAGTAGAGAATTTAAGAAGGTTGGTTAGGAAGTTTCCTCAATTTTGTATAATAATCTGATGAAAATGCATTGGAGTTTTGGTGTTTTGTTGTGTGAAGGTTTTGGTGTTGTTTGGAGTGTGTACACATGCTCAGGTAATGTGCACTTATGCACATGCACAGCTGCACAGAATTGTACACATCGCTGCATGGACGCTCATTCTACCGCACCTACTCATAGCCTTCGTCGCACAACACGCACAGCCTTCGTCGCATATCGCGCACACTACCGCGCACATCTTGCCGAATTGGCTGCGCACACTTCGCCGCATGAAGATGGACTTCGTCGCACACTCTAGCACACTTCGTCGCATGAGGTTGCAACGAGCTCATGCGACGAACTCTTATCACTCGCTTTTTATTATTTCCTCTTTCACAACACTAAATTCACATAATCTTCACAACACTCTTGACCATTCATACTTTGCACATCTCTTGCTTGTTAAATGCGTAGCACCCACTCACAACACACTTCTCATTACATTCATTTTACATAACATTGTGGATACACACATTAGATTTTTACCATTTCAAATACTATCATTTCATTTCATTAATTTTCAACAAACATCATTTTCACTTCGTTGGATTTCACAAGTTCTCATAACATTCATATTCCATTTCATTCTTTGATTTCCATGTTTTTTTTAGTTAACAATGCTTGTATTCTCACTCACAAACGCTCGCACTTCATTTCACACGTCACTCACATTTTACTCTATTGTGCACTCCACGAATTGCATGAGGTTGGCGAAGTCTCGCCAAGCATTGGCGTGGTCTCGTCGAGCGCTGGCGAAGCATTGTCGAGCGGAGAGTGGATAAGAGTGCGTGATGGCGAGGTCTCGTCAGGCGAAGCATTGAGCAAGAAGGCTGCTTTTGTTGTGTTGTGTTTCCAGCTTTGTGTTTGTTATGGGTTCAGAATTTGGCTAAGTATGGAGTTCTGAATTTTCAGGTGTCAGTGGGCAGCTGATGGCGCAAAACTACGAGGCACAAAGGCGTGAAATTGTGCGGGCTGGACTGCAGGAGTCTCACAAGGATGCTGAATGTGTGAAGGGCCCAGGCTCGAAGGTGCTGGATTGGTCTGATCCTTCGCTTGGATTTTTTTTGAGCTGCGAAGGCGTGAGAAGTTGAGCCTGAAGGCGTGACATAGGTTGGCGAGGATGATGAAGGCGCTGGAATTGGCCGCTGAAGGCGCTGGAATGCTGAATATGTTCTTCAACTTCCAATTTGCACTTCTTGGGCTGATTTTTAGTCATTTATTTTGAGGACACTATTGTAATAGTGTAGATATCTTACAGTTGCGTAATAGTTACATGTTCATAACTCTATATATAGGGAGTGTAGCTAATAAAGTAAAAAAAAAGGGGATCCATTATTGATAATTAGAATATTCTAGATTTCATAACCGACTTTTGATTTAGAACGGGAAGTGTTCTTCACTGAGATCTACTTTCTCTCTCTAGTTTCTCTCTCAAAAATTTTCATCTTCATTTCCGATTATTGACTGCTTGGAAGCTCAGACATTACATAATTCTCTCAATCGAAGGAACTTAAAACGACTCTCTTGATTCAAAACGGTAAAACTTTCCAATTCGATGGATGTGATTTGTACAATGATGAAATTTGTTGAGATTGAGTTGATTATGGCAAAGTCTTGCTAGTCTGTGATAATCTAGGTTTCTAATGGGTGAATGCTAAGTTTATATGACAATGTGCAGTGCAATTGACATGCTTAAGAAAGTAATTCAACATCCTCTGCTTTGAGTCTATAAACTTGTTTAATCTCATGAATTTGAACTGGATTGGTTGAGATGAGTTCAATTGCGGTCATCATGCTGAGTTGAATTTCATTTCACTAGTTTAGGTTAAGAATTGCATGATAAAGAACTGGATGTTGCTTGAGTTCTCTAACCTGCATGCGAATGATCACAATTTACAGCTAGGCCTCACCATAGGAAGCTTAGGTTGTGAAATCCTTAGATCAAGGTTGTGTGGAGAGATTCTCTTACTTGAATTATGAGTGTATAAGCTAGAATCAGGCCTCACCATGGGAGATTCTAGGAATTAATTGCTTGAGTAATTTGAGAAGGGAATTGAGAAGACTATTGGTTCTACTCACCATCCTTAGGCCTCGCCATGGGACAGGATGGTGATGGGAGGCTAGGGTTGCAGTGTGGTGGCCATGCCAACTGTAATTAGGTCTCCTGGTTGCTATTCTCCTTTTATTGCTTGAATTGCATGTTAATGGCACTGCACAAGTCATATAAATGTAAGAGTGCATTCACCCAGAATAAGACCTAGGTTATCCTTGTTGAATATTTGTGACCCCTTGAGAAGTTTCTTTGATACTGGTGTTTGATAGTTTGCTACTTGTTGTTGTAAGTTTTCAATAGATTAACTTCCTGTTCTTGTTACTCGTCTTGTTATTCAATATGCGAGATCACCAGTGTGACTTTGCTAGAGCTAAATCAAATTCTTGAATCTTCCTTTTTCCCTGTGGAACAAACCTTGCTCACTGCTACTATAGTTAGCGGAATAGGATAAATTGACGAGCCACGACAACTCGCTATCAGTGAGTTCAAAAAATGGCATGAAAACAATCCTCAATAGTCAATTTTTGAATCTGGTCATTTTCAGCCAAACAACGTCGATGTTAGCCCACGAGAAATGATAATATTTCAAAAAACATTACATTTCTTCTTTTTTAACGCCATTCACTATATAGCATATTACCAATATACGTGAGTGCAAAAAAAACATGAAAATAGTAAAAAATAGCCAATTTTTAAGTTCTTGTTTCAACCAAAAAAAAACTTGGATTATACCCCATGAAAAATGATAATTTTTTTAAAAATTTACATTTCTATTTTTTAACACCGTTCAATAAATATCACATTACCAATATAGGTTGCTACAGAAAATTCCATGAAAACAGTCCACAAAAGTCTGTTTTTGAGTTTTGACATTTTCAGCCAAAAACACGTGGGGTAATATAGTGCACGAAAAATGATATTTTTTTAAAAATTACAATTACATTTTTTTAACAATGTTCACTAGATAGAACATTATAATTTTTATGAGGGTGCAAAAAATGACATGAAAAAAGGTATACAATAGATAATTTTTTACTCTTGTCATTTTCAGCCAAAAAAATGTTAGTTATACCCCACAAAAATTGAAGATTTTTTTTAAAAAAATTATATTTCTATTTTTTTAAAACTGTTCATTAGATAACACATTATCAATATACGTGAGTGAAAAAAATGACATAAAAATAGTCCACAATATCTAGTTTTTAAGTCTTGTCATTTCCAGCGAAAAATCGTCGATTATATAGCTCACGAAAAATGATGATTTTTCAAAATATTTACATTTCTATTTTTTTACACCGCTCATAAAATATCACATTATCAATATACGTGGGTGCAAAAAAATGGTATGAAAACAGTCATCAGTTGTCTGTTTTTGAATCTCGTTGTTTTCAACCCATAAATGTGTGTTATAACCAACGAAAAATGATAATTTTTCAAAAAAGGTACATTCTACTTTTTTTAACATCGTTCACTAGATAAAACATTATCAACGTAGGTGGGTGCAAAAAATGATACTGAAACTGTCCACTATAGTCAGTTTTTTCGACCAAAAAACGTGGGCTATAACCCATGACAAATGACTGTTTTTAAAAATATATATACTTCCATTTTATCATCACCATTCACAAGATAACACATTTTCAATAGATATAGGTGGGTACAAAAAATGACATAAAAACAGTCCACAATAGCCAATTTTTTAGTCTTGCCATTTTTAGCTAAAAATGCATAGTTTTTTATGGTTGCCGTTTCAACCAAAAAAATGTGGGTTATACCTCATGAAAAATGATATTTTTTTTTAAAAAAATAATTTTTTCACTTATTTAACAATGTTCAATAAATAGCACATTAACAATATAGGTTGGTGCAAAAAAAAATGACATGAAAATAATCTACAATAGCCAATTTTTGAGTTTTATTGTTTTCAGCAAAAAAAGTTGAGTTATAGCCCACAAAAAAAAAAGATTTTTCAAAAAATAGATTTTTCAAAAAATTCACATTTCTATTTTTTCAACACCATTCATTAGATAGCACATTACCAATATAGGCGGGGGTGCAAGAAATGACATGAAAAATGTTCACAATAGCCAATTTTTTAGTCTTGCTGTTTTTAGCCAAAAGAACGTAGGTTATAGCTCACGAAAAATGATAATTTTTCTAAAAAATTTACATTTCTATTTTTTAACACTGTTCACTAAATAACACATTATCAATATAGGTGGTTGAAGAGTCTATAATAGCCAATTTTGAATCTTCATTTTCACTCAAAAAACATAAGTTATAGCACACGATAGACAATAATTTTTTAAAAAAAATTTACATTTCTATTTTTGTAATACTATTCACTAGATAGCATATTACAAATCTAGATGATTGCAAAAAAATATCATGAAAAATGTCCACAATATAGATAGTTTTTGAATCTTATCGTTTTCATAAAAAAATGTGGGTTATAGACTATGAAATATGCTAATTTTTAAATAAATTTACAAGAGTTTCACAAGATTTTTTCTCTAACCTCAAGTATTTTTTACTTGCTTTATGTAGATCATGACTGATAAGATGCTGCAAAACTTTCATTTTTGAATTTGTAAGAGTCATAAGAGAACCACCAAAAGTCACGCAATATGATCTCATTAAAAAACAATATTAATTGCTTTTAAAATGATATTACAATCCCACAAACTTGTAAGGAAAATTATGACTTATAGATGTTTGATGAAATTAAAACAGATAAAAAAGTTATAATAAAATTTAAAAAAAAAATCTACTTGTGCCATACAAAACTGTTCCAAAATTATAGATCAACATCAACAATTCATGGGAAAAAAAATAATTCACAAACTATTCAAATTCGAAGTTTAGGTTGTATGGAACAAACTATTAATACCTTTTTCTGGGAGTTTGACAATTTACATAATTTCTTGTGCATTCTAGCAAAAATCATTCATTTCATAAGTTTTAAAAAAAAATTGTATTTGCAATTGTTGGATTGTTTCAATTAAATTGTAGTTGTTGGGGGTGTTTCAATTAAATTATAGATGTTTCAATTGTTGGAGTGTTTAAAAAAAAATGTATTTGCAATTTTTGGAGTGTTTAAAATTTATGACTATTCAGCAGAAGGAAAGCAGATTGGAGCAGATTTTATACATCTTGTGGCACATTTGGAAGGCGATGAACATGCAACTGTATTTTTAACAAGGAGATTAAAACAGAAAAGGAGATAGTACATGGAGTTGTGGAAGAATGGATGGAGTTTGTACTTGTGAATAAGATGGAGAAACAAAATGGAGCTAAGATGGACAGTGTGGGGAAAATGAGATAAATTCATGGAGGAAACCAGAAGATGGTTAAATAAGAATCAACGTGAGTACTTAGTTTCGGAAACAGGAAAATTGATTTGGGTTGGGATGGGAATTACAGGACCAAATGAAGAAGTTAGATTGATGCAAGTTTGGTCATATGTTAGGGAGGGAATTTACACTCCAGTGCCAATTAAATTATGGGCAATGAAACTCGCACAACAGCTAGCTATTCAGCATGAATGGAGAAAAGTTGAACTTCATATAGATACTAATTAAGGCTATTGTGAACAAGTTTCAAAAGAATCTTCTACAACTATGGAGGTTGCAAGTTGCAACAATATTAATAACGACTGAGAATATCTTTCTTTTGAAACATAGGTTTAGTTCCTGCCTGTTCTCTTGGATATCAAGCAAGTATAATAAGATTTGTCATGTACTTGCCATGAAGGCTTGTGAATCTAATTGTTCTAGAGTCTTCTATGATCCCCTTCCTTCTTGGTTGGTCTAGAGGACCAAGCAAATCCCAGGCCAATTGGTTGACTCTGTAAATGTTAGTCTTGTATTGATATCGCTTTTTGGTAAAAAAAAAAAATTTAATTATAGTTGTGATGATGATTTAAAGAGGTACTATATATATATTCGACAAAAATTCATGTACAATGTGTTCATATAATAGACATGAAACAGACAATTAATAACTATTGAAATTTGAAGTACTAAATATTGCCCATTTTCATTACAAAAATTTTAAAAAAGAAATAAATGAGTCCAAATTGAGACCAAAATAAGATCTTCTAAAATCTAAACTTGCCTCTACATTTATTTTTCCTATCGAAGAAACGTATGAAGACCACTCTGTAAAACTGCCATATTTTTTCTGAAGTTTCTTTTTAGACCATTAATGCTTACACTAAGAACACTAACTATATGCGCAAAGGTATATGCCAAATTAAGCCTTCAAAAACGATATGCAACAAACAATGAAACCCCTCTTTGGAATCATATCATTGGAACCTCTCAAACTCCAATCATTACTCCCCACAGAGAAAAACAACAGTTTAAATTCAATTTTTGATATTAATGCAAACAAACATTGTTAATTGCTTGCTACTTTCTAACATTCTCTTGGTTGTCCTAGGCTTTTGTCACTGATAGGTAACTACTAATTTGGCATATTTTGCAGTACATTCCTGTACATAAATTTACCATAAGCACAGACAAACAAAACAAAAATAAACATGGAATATGAGTAATTCCCATTTCTATCTAATCAATTTCTCTAGTAATAAAATTTTACAGTACTTCTGAGCTTTGGCCTTATGTGTTCATTTGTTCATTAACATCTCTATCATTACAGATGTATATGTAAAATTAAAACTAATGCCATCTTGATCTGATTAACTCTCCTAAACTTCCCAAATGATCCTATATAAGGCCATGCCATAATGCATGCAATGCAAGCAAACATAACCAAAAAATCTCGAAAGAGTTTACTGAAAGGAAAGTTTTACCCATGGCAGTCATCCAGCTTCTACTCTGCTATTTGGTATTCTCTACAGGATATCGTTTCATTTCCTCTGAAACTGACCCCTTTGATGGTAAAATGCCATAATCTTTCACTACAGTTTCTACTAATGCATGAACTTTAGAGACATAGGGGAACTGGAATCATTTCATTTAATATTTTGGCTTCTCTTTCACCACGTTTCATACTGGATTATTGGTCAAATTTCCTAAATATTGCTGCATGCATATCTTAATCGTAATTGTCCAAAATATTGCTGCATACATTACAAATTTTTGTGGCACTTGATTTGTAAAGCATCGAGGAACATGTTTGTCCCAAAAAGCTTTACATTCAGGACTGCAAAACCAATCAAGATTTCATATATATACAAAATGGTTTATTGCAGCTGGGATGCTTTTTTCTTTGAAAGAAGAGTGGAAAAATACACCACCAAGCTGGAGTGAGTCTTTTGACCCTTGTGGAACCTGGGAAGGTGTCACTTGCATCAACTCAAGGGTGACAGGATTGTAAGCAAAGTTCTTGCCTTCAAATTTATCAGGATTCACTACCAAAGTTTTCAAGAATCCCAAGTTTTCTTGATAGTTATATCTTTAATTAACTTCCCTTTAGCCCTTTTCTTAGGAGAACTTAGCAGATTTAACTGTATTTTTTTTAGCTTTAATTAACTAGCTCAAGTTCTTAATGTTTAATTTTCAGGATCTATCCTTTAATCTGGAACTCTCCGGCACCCTCACTTCAAAGATTGGAGATCTCAAATATCTGGAAACCTTGTAAGATTCAATGAGATATATATTGAAATGCTACATGTCATGTTTAAAAACAATACCTTTTATGGCTTGTAGTCCTTATATTAACTTACAGTGACGGTACATATTTATTGATCTTTTTCGTTCGATTTCTTAGAATCTTGCGAGAATGCAGCTTCAGTGGCACATTACCAGCTGAGTTGGGAAATCTTGAGGAATTTCTGTAAGAGTTTAACTACAGCAATTTTCACATTGAAAGGAGTCATGATCATCATCTTGCTGAATTTCCTTTATGCTTGCTAGCTTTAACAGATCTCTTGAATGCAATAACTTCACCGGTATGATACCGCCATCTCTGGGTAATCTCAGCAAACTCTGATACCTCAACCTTGCTGATAATCAGTTGACAGGAGTTATACCTGTCTCAACACCCTTATTTCCATGATTGGATCTCCTTTATAATTTAAAACTATTGTAAGTTTGAATCTGCTCTTTTCTTCTATGCTAGTTTTCTTCATCAAACATGTTTTCTGATTTTCTTAACTTTACAGGAATCTGGATAGAAACCAACTATATGGTCCAATCCCACAAAAACTTTTCAGTTTCAACACTGTATTAACACGAGTGTAAGTCAATATCTAACTTTCAATGGTACCATCCATCAATATAACATAAGCTACTCATAATGGTTTGTACTTTTAAATGGCAGATTATTTGAGGGAAATCATTTGACTGGAGAAATTCCATCTGCATTAGGACTTGTTCAGACACTTGAAAGTTTGTATGTACACTGTTTCCTCCACTTTCTTCTTTTGCTGCAAAGTTTTCATTATAAGGCAGTCCAGTTAACTTGTTTATTTTGATCTTACTTTATTGACTTCACAGGCATCTAGGTGGAAATTCCTTAACCGGCAACGTTCCATCAAATATTAACAACCTTACAAATCTCATTAGCTTGTGAGTCTTTTCTTAATTCGACACAGTAATCTACCTTATATTGATCAATGATTGAACTAACAATTAAGGTTATCCCTATTAATTGCTCCTCTTTCTTGTTGCAGGGAAGTGCAAGATAACAAGTTATCTGGTCCCTTGCCAAACTTATCCGGAATGCATTCCCTACTTCGACTGTAAGAAATGCGTTGAGATTTTCTATAATTCCCCTTATGCTTTCATAGATATCAAGTGTGATGATGAACTGAAGAATCTGATCTTACTATTTCTTTAAAGTGACTTGAGCAACAATTCTTTTGACGAAACCGAAGCTCCAGAATGGATTTCAACCTTAGCTTCTCTGAATATTTTGTTAGTATTATTTAGTATAACCATAGTGTTAAAGCACACGATGAGTTGGCATTTATTTTAGTTGGCATTGATTTTTTGGCAAATAAGGAAAGATCGTGATTGGTGGCATAAATCAACTAAATCAATCTATGCAAGGAAGATTGATTTGAAGATTGATTTGGAGATTATGCTATCTTGATATATTTGGTGCTAATCTTGGTATTCTTGGTAATTATCTTTGGAGGTTTATCTTTGGAAAAGATAAACATGGGATGCACATGGATTCCATCTTTCTATGCGATTTATTTGGAAATAATCTTGGAGATAAACATAGAAAGATTTTGTGTGCTCTATATGATCTTTCCAACCACATGGTTTTCATGTGTGGAGTTTTGATTATTCTTTCGGTCTTTATAAAACTGTGAACACACTTCTTGGTTGGAATTCTTTGTTTAAGTGTGTTGGCTGAAGCATCTAAATGCGAAAGTATTGAAGGTGCATTCCTTGTATTCTTTGTTGAAACTTAGTCTCGGGAGGAGGTTGCCACGAACTCGGGAGGAGTTCTGATCGTGGGCAAAGGGATCTTGCCATAACACAGATTGCGTGAGGAGTCACCATTGACAAGGGGATCTTGTCTCTTATAGATTCCATAAGGAGTTGCCATTGACAAGGGGATCTTGTCTCTTAAAGATTCTGGGAAGAATCGCTCAAGTCGAGGGGAGCTCGCAACAGCAGATTCACTTGGGAAGTTATATAGAGGCGGCGACAAAGAAAAGAGGGAGTATTACTATGTGTTAGACCGGGTGTCTTGTAACTTCTTGAACCTAATGAATTGTTTTTATCTGGGAGTGGCCTTGCAGACGTAGGCAATTGCCGAACTGTGTTACCAACCTCCTGTCTCTTTATTTTTCACATTTAATATTGTCAATTATCGCTTTTATTATCGGTGTCACATCTAGTGTTCCAACCAACTAGGGCACCACGTATCTAACCTTGATCTTTCAATTGGTATCAGAGAGGGTCGTCTCTGTTTCTTAGATGGGATCCGCAGGACTTGATCTTGGTTTTGGTGCAATGGACTCTATGAAGGAAGGAGGTTCAACAATGCGTCCACCTTTATTGGATGGTAGCAACTATGGTTATTGGAAGGCCAGAATGAGAGCTTTCATCAAAGCTATCGATGAGAAGGCTTGGAAATCAATTTTGACAGGATGGGACCCTCCGATGGTTACTAACACAGAGGGTGTCATATCTCCCAAGCCTGAAGAAAGTTGGTCCACTACTGAAAATGCATTGGAAAACAGTAATTCAAAGGCTCTTGACGCTATTTTCAACAGAGTCGATCCCAGTCAGTTCAGACTTATTTCCACATGTGAGTCAGCCAAAGATGTAGATGCTAACTACAAAATTTAAGAGCCTAAGGATGTATGAAGATGAGAGTATTGGAGAGTTCAACGCCAAACTCTGTGACATCGCCAATGAGGCATTCGTTCTTGGTGAAAGTTTTCCCAAAGAAAGACTAGTGAGGAAAACTCTACGATCTCTTCCCCTACGGTTTGCTCATAAAGTCACTGCCATTGAAGAAGCAAAAGATGTCTCCAAGATGAAGCTAGAAGAACTAATGGGATCTCTTAGAATGTTTGAGATGAATCTTGGAATGGATTCGGAAGCAAAGAAAGTTAAAGAGATGGCTCTAAAAGCAGAAATACAAAGGCTGGATAATCATGGTGAATATGACTTTAAGGAACCTCTAGCACTGTTGTCTAATAACCTTAGCAGAGTTATGAAGGATTTTGGTAGAAATAATCAAGGTGTCAAGACCAGTTTCAGCGACATCAAAAGTGGATTGTCAAGCAATAACAAGTACAGGGAATAAAATCATGCATCTGACCAACCTTTCAAGAACAGGGGAATTCAGTGTAGAGAATGTGATGGCTTTGGGGATGTTCAGGCGGAATGTGCTAATACATTGAAGAAAAAGAAGAATTCTCCCAACACAAATTGGAGTGAAGATGAGTCAGATAAAGAAGATGAATGTCATAATAATCATGTGGCTCTTGCTTCTAAAACTGAATATTCAGACAATGGTGGTGTCAAGGATGTTACACGTAGTGTCACCAAAAATATGTCGGCTTATAGTGATGAAGATGAAGATGAAATCACAGAAGAATATATCCTTGTCGAATACAAGATCCTTCATGACAAATGTACTGAACTTATTAGAGTAAATCAACATATTCGTACTCAGATTAGAGGTTTGAGAGATAAGAAGCTAAATCTTCAAAACTCTGCAAAAGAGTTGGAAGCCAATCTGAGAGTAAGCCAGGAGGAAGTGAAGAATCTGACCAACGAGCTAAATCACATAAAAAAATGTCAAAATGTTAAATTCGGATTCTTCGAAGCTGGATGACATTCTCAAAACCAGTAAACCAAGTGGTGATCATTCTAGACTGGGTTATAAAGGAGAAAGTACAATGTTACAGACAGTGTCAATGAAAGGTGATGATTACAAAGAGAAGCAAGTTACAGTGAGTATTGCAAAGAATGTGAAGAAATAAAATCCTCATTACTCTTATCATACTCCTAGAGGTGAAGATAACAGATTTATTCCTATATATCATTATTGCAATCGTTGTAGCCATATTCGCCCTAGATGTTTTACTAATCTTACTGAATTGAGACAAGGTACTGTTAGAAAGTTTTCTTCTCGCAGAGATTCACAATAGAGATGGGTAAAGAAGTCCAATTTGAAGTGCAACTTTATGTATACTTCATTGAAAGCTACCACAACTGATGAGTGGTACTTTGATAGTGGGTGTTCTACACACATGACTGGTGACGATAAGTTTTTGAAGAATATTGTGTCTGAAAGTATGGGAAAAGTGACGTTCGGTAATGGTGTCACAACGAGTATCATTGGAAGAGGTACGCTATATGTGTCAGGGCTACCCAAGTTGGACATTGTACTTCTGGTAAATGGTCTAAAGGCAAACTTGATTAGTATTAGTCAGTTGTGTGATCAAGATCTGAAGGTGAAGTTCACTCGTGGGAAGTGCTTGGTCTCCTATCAAAACAATATGTGCATCATGGAAGGAGTGAGTTCATCTGATAATTGTTATCTCATTTCTGATTCGTCTACCTATTTTTGTTCAAGCATAGAAGACTTTATCCTATGGCATCAAAAGTTGGGTCATGGGAATGACATAGAATCTGGAAATGTTCAAGTCAATGATTCCCTGGAAATAGCTGATGCTTCTGAAGAAGACGTGACACAGTCCCCAGATGAAGAAAGCTCGAGTGTTCCAGCTAGTGTCCCCACCAGTGTCATAGGTGATATTACAGATCAAGTTGTTGTGATTGATAATGTGGAGAAAGCCACATCGGCTACCATGCAACTGTCCACTTATGTCTAGAAGAACCATCCTGCTAATGAAGTTATTAGATGTCTGAATGATGGTATTCAAACCCTAGATAAGCCGAGAGTTAACTATAGAGAACTGATTCACATGGCATGCTTTACTTCATCCATTGATCCCAAAAATGTGAAATAGATGAGTATTGGATTGGTGCTATGTAAGAAGAACTTGGTCAATTCACTCGGAATCAAGTTTGGGATTTAGTGATGTGCCCCTAATGTGAATGTCATTGGAACCAAGTGGATATACAAGAATAAGAGCGATGAGCATGGAAACATCACTCACAACAAGGCTCGGTTAGTTGCCCAAGGGTACACACAAATTGAAGGTGTTGACTTTGATAAGACATTTGCGTTGGTTGCTCGTCTTGAGTCCATTCGTCTCTTGTTAGCTACTACATGTGTGATGCGGTTCAAGTTGTATGAAATGGACGTGAAGAGTGTTTTCATCAATGGTCTTCTTGATGAGAAGGTGTATGTTGCTCAACCAAAGGGTTTTGACGACCCTCATCATCCCGAGTATGTCTATAAGTTGAAAAAGGCGTTATACGGGCTTAAGCAAGCTCCTCGGGCTTGGTATGAAAGACTCACGGAGTACTTATTGTCCAAGGGATATGAGCAAGGGGGAGTAGATAAAACTCTTTTCATTCGCCGTGATGTAGGTCAGTTTTTACTAGCTCAAATATATATTGATGACATAGTGTTTGGGTCAGTGTCACAAGCTCTGGTGGATAAATTTGTCGCTCAAATGACTGAAGAATTTGAGATGAGTATGGTTGCTGAGCTTAATTATTTCCTTGGGGCTTCAGATTCAGCAAAGAAAGGATGGGATTTTCATTTCTTAAAGCAAGTATGCCAAGAGTTTGTTGAACAAGTTTAATTTGGAAAATGCTCGTCAAGGAGAACACCGATTGGGACTCATGAGAAGATATTCAAATATGAGAAGGGGATTCCTATTGATGCAAGCTTATATAGGAGTATAATTGGTAGTTTTTTGTACCTAGCTGCTAATCGACCAGATATCTGCTACAGTGTGGGTTTATGTGCTCGATTTGAAGCAAACCCTCGAGAGTCACACCTAGTGCCAGTGAAGTGAATCCTCAAATATATTAGTGGGACAACTGACTATGAAATCTGGTATTCGTTTGATACAAACACCAATCTAGTGGGTCATTGTGACGCTGACTAGGCTGGAAGTTCAGATGACTGAAAAAGTACTTCTGGTGGATGTTTTTACTTGGGAAATAACTTGGTGTATGGATCAATAAGAAACAAAATTCTATTTCTCTGTCTACAGTTGAGGCAAAATACATTGCAGTTGGTAGTAGTTGTACTCAACTTCTCTGGATGAAGCAAATGCTGAAAGACTATGGTGTCACACAGGATGTTATAACACTCTATTGCGATAACATGAGTGCGATCAATATTTTCAAGAATCTTGTTCAGCATTCTCGGACTAAGCATATTGATATTCGACATCTTTTTATTCGATCTCTTGTGAAAGACAAGATTATTGCTTTGGAACATATGGTGACAGAAAAATAAATTGCTAATATTTTCGCCAAAACATTGGATGGTGTGAGTTTTGAAGAACTAAGGTCTGCCCTAGGCCTATGTATCATGTGAAGAAGTTCTTCAGTTTTGTAAGTTTTTTATTGTATTTGCATTTATAACAAAAAAAAATGAAAAACATAACAAAACAAAAAATAGTAGAATAATTGTTTTTTTTCCGCCTCACGTTTTTAGGCGATTTTGTAGTTGTGGATTTCTTTTGGGAATTTTGATCTTCAGCTCTTCAAGGGACACGTGGCGTTTTGAGAATTCTCGACTGATTTCAAGAAATTGAAGAGTTATTCTCTTACACGCAAAATCTGACTGCACTTATTTCGGTCATTGTCTCTCTCTCAGCTATTCCAAGGGTTTTGGTCTCTTGAATTTCTTCCTCTTGCTATAGACCTAGTCATGGGAATGAGACAACTAATATATACTCCAAACTTGTATTAGACAATGGACAATTTTCCACTAGAACAAAACTAATTAAATATTAAATCAAATTTGAATTTTAAATTTTTGTTAATAAAATAAATTCAGTACAAATTCCCACCAAAATAAATTCATCAATCCAAATTTTTCTAAAATATTCCTATTTTATGACAAATTCAAAGAAAAAATTCCATAACAAAAGCACACAAAAAAAATTTACCATATCTAAAAGGAGATTTCAATACCATTTTCATATTCTCGTCATGTTGGTAAAATCCTTCTAAACTCAGTTCTTTGAAAGATCGATATAGTTATTAGAAGAAAAATATTATGGTAAATTTACTTATATAAAAATGTTGATATTATTATCATTTGGGTATTCCTAATAGAACTTTGTATGCTTTTTTTTTCTTTTAGTCAGCAAACCCGAGGAGGATGCCAATCCCACATTAAAATAAATCTTAAATGATAATTGTTGGAATTGTCCATAGTTCTACAAGTATCTAAAGTAATAACATCCATCAAAATATACAGTTAATGATAAAATTAAATTTAGAGTTATTTACATTTTCTGAATGAAGAAAATCCTAATCCATCTACTCTAATGGTTTTCCTTGCTATAATTTCAAGTTCTGCTTTAGTCATGTAGCAGAGGGGAGATAAAATTAAATTTGTATGCTCATTATTTTCTTATTGGAGACTATTTGATTAAATTCGGTCCAATTATTTTTTTCAATTGGATTTTTCACATTAAAAAATTGGGTAAATAAGCTCAGTAGTATCTCAACTTGGGAGTTAGTTACGTTTTGATCCCCATTCTCGAAAAAGTTTCATTGTAGTCCCTCAACTTGAATTTTGTAATGTGAACAGTCCTTATTCTTTTTTCCAGCCAATTAACTGATAATGTTTGGCTGTTTGTTGTATGTCAAAGTAAATGATTCTAATAGTCACTCAACTTGGGAGTTGGTTACGCTTTGATCCTCATCCTTGAAAAAGTTTTATTTTAGTCTTACAACTTACATTTTGTAATATGAATCGTTCTTATTTTATTTTTCAACTTGGATTTTGTAATTTTTTTTAAAATTAAAAGTGACACTACAAAATAGAATGTAGAAAGTAACATTTCTATACAAAAAGATTTTCTTTCTTCCATTCCCTTCTAAAAGAATTTGTACCAAAAAAAAAAAAAACTAGAAGAAAAATACAAGATGATTGGACCAGCTTTATCAAAACTTCTCTAGGCAAAGTTTATTTGAATAGGGTATTTTTCAATTTTGGAAAGGAATATTTTTCTCAGGTTTTGTTGCATAAAAAGAATATTGAAGGTGTTTAAATTGATAAGTTTATAATGACAAAAATATGAATTAAAAAAATTATTATTTAAATTTATACAATTTTTAAATTAATATTAATATTTTATTATTGTAAAACACCACGAGAGGAACTTGTCATTTTCAAATTAAAAATTATTAAAAAAAATAGTCCTCAAAATTAATAACTTTACACTACGAATGGAACGTAGAATGTATCATTTATGGGAGTTGTTATTGCCAGAGCAAATATTAGCCTCCAGAGCAATAATTAACTCATATTCCTAATTTACCTTTACTGAGTTAAAGTTCTTATCTTCTCTCCAACCTTATCTGTAAGATTTATCCATTCATTTTAACATATTTTCTCTAATATTTGAGTTTCTTCTCATTTACACTGATTTTTCTTCAAATATTTATTAATATAAGACTTATTTTCATTTCTAACTTTTACAAAAATAAAATTTATATAAAATAATATAACACTTATTTTTATTAATAGTTTTTTCTCTCAATTAAATTATAAAATATTTGTCAATATACACTTCAAAAAATTTAGGCTCAGTTTGTTTAGAGTTGTTTTGGTATTTTATTTCAAAAATTCAATTTAGCTTATTTGTTTTGTCCAATTTTTTACCCAAATTTTTAAAACCAAAAACATTGTTATAGTAATTTTTTGCTTCGTATTTTTTATAAATAATTATTATATTTAAATTTAACTTTTAAATTTATAATAATAAAAATTTCTTCATAACATAAATTTTTTACAAAAATAAAATAATAAAATATTAATTAAAAATTAAATTTTAAAATTTTTACTAATATTTTTTTTCTTGTGATCTATTATCATTTTTAAATATTAACATTTCTTATAAATAAACTCTTATACTTAAATTTGACTTTTAAATTTATAATAATGAAAATTTCTTCCTAACACCATTTTTTTAACAAAATAAAATCATAAAATATTAATTTATATTTGAGTTTTAAAATGTTATTAATATTTTTTTTGTGATCTATTAACATTTTTAAATATTAAATTGCTCATAATATATTAAAACTAATTAATTTGAAATAAAATACCAAAACAACTCTAAACAAACTGAACTTAAATTTTTTGAAGTGTATATTGACAAATATTTTATAATTTAATTGAGAGAACAAAACTATTAATAAAAATAAGTGTTATATTATTTTATATAAATATTCTTTTTGTATAAGTTGGAAATGAAATAAGTCTTATATTAATAAATATTTGAAGAAAAATCAGTGTAAAAGAGAAGAAACTCAAATATTAGAGAAAATATGTTAAAATGAATGGATAAATCTTACTAATAAGGTTGAAGAGAGAAGATAAGAATTTCAACTCATTAAGGGTAAATTAAGAATATGAGTTAATTATTGCTCTGGAGGCTAATATTTGCTCTGGCAATAACAGCTCCCATCATTTATATAGTGCAATGCATTGTTTGTTCCGGTTGTCATTTCTTTCTTGCATTCCTTTCAAAAAGAATTTATACACAAAAAAAGAAAAAGAAAAATACAAGTTGATTGGAATAACTTTATTAAAACTTGTTTAGTTTTAGAAATAATTTTTTTCTCAATTATGATTATAGAAATAAATATACTTTAACTGTTTAAATTGATGAGTTTATATGACAAAAAGTATTGTGTTGGATTAATTTTTATTGAAATTTAAAATCTTACGCTTAATATTTTTTTTTATTGTAAAACATCATATGAGATCCATCAATAATTGGATCCCTAATGGATTCTAACCAAGTGGCTAAAGTTTGCACGACGGGCATATAATCAAAATTAATAAATAACAAAAAAAATGAAAAATAATTACCAGAATATTATTTTCATTTTGACGGTTCCTATAAAAATTTGACAAAACAACTATTTATTCTTCAAAATGAAAAAAGATTAAAAATGAAAAAACAAAATTGCTATTTTTATCTGTTCCAAATTAAATTCCCAGTTTAGTAAGTTATTTTTTTAAGGAAGTATTTTGTGTTTTTTTTTTCAATTTGTCATGAGAATTATTAGAAATTCAAGAATGGGGATTAAATCGTAACCAACCCCAAGTTGAAGGACTATTGAGGTCATTTACCCTATGATACGAAGCAAATAGCCAAACAGATTTATTAATTAATTGTATAAAAGTAAAATAAGGATTGTTCACGTTACAAAATTCAAGTTGATGAACGTTAACTATAATTTTATTATAGTTAACTATAATAAAATTACCAAAAGGTAACCAACCCCAAATACAAGACGATAACATTTTTAGGATAAATGATCCCAATATTCCTTCAATTTGGGGTTGGTTACCTTTTGGTAATTTTATTATAGTAACTATAATAAAATTACCAAAAGGTAACCAACCCCAAATTGAAGGAATATTGGGATCATTTATCCTAAAAATGTTATCGTCTTGTATTTATTTGCTTTCCGCAGTATTGTGTTAGCACTTATATTATTAATATTATTATTATTGTTGTTATTATCTAATTGGTTTATTTAATATCAATTATTTAGTATTTGAGAAAAAAGAAATAGATTTTGTGTGCTTCCAAGTGGATCAATCCTTCTTTTCCCAACAATTTGTTGCTGGTCAACTAAAAATGACATGTTTGGTTTCATTTCAAAAGGAATTAATATAATTCAATGGAGTTGTATCATCACAGGTTAAGTGAACAAAAAACAAGTGAAAGAAGTTAGAACAAATGTTAATTCAAAGATGACCAAATATTGTAGAGAGTCCCAAGACACCTTAATTAGAAAGGACGTTTTCTCTCTCTACACGGCATTTATACCTATTTCTTTATAGCTTGTGCAGGCTTAATTTTTTATTTTTTTTAAAGAAAAAAACCAAAACAAACGTATATCAATCAACATTTTCGTCTATACAAAATAAGGTCTTTGTCTCATAATAGATAAGGAATGGGACCTTCTTTATTTTGCCACTTTTGCCATATTATTTTATGTCCCACATTTTAATATTTTGACATATATCTTCTAAAACAATATTTTACCATTAGCTAAAAACTTTAGTCCTAATTACTTTCAATGTTAAGAATCGTTTTTTTTCTATTTTAATTTAATATATATAAAATCTTATTTTTTGGTAATAAAAGTACTCAAAAAATGAAATAAAAAATTAAGTAGGATATGAGAGTAGATAAATAACGACATAAATAAGTAAATGTATAGCAAAATATTAACACTTGAGATATATAGAAAGTGATAAAACACTAAAAGTAAGGCGAAGATCTCCTCTTGCTATAGACTTAGTCATGAGAATGAGACAACTAATATATACGCCAAACTTGTATTAGACAATCCACAATTGACAATTCTTAACAAATCATATATTCGAAGAAAAATACCATACCGTACTATAAAATGTCAAATATAGAGCCCAATAAATATTCTATTACATTCCTTGTTTCAATATATGAATACATGTTATGTGTATTTAAGATTAATTTATTCCTTAAGATTCATTAATCACTTGATAGGATTTTAGTTAAATATACATGATGTGTATTTATAAATTGAAATAGAAATTGAAATACGAAATGAAACAAAATAATCCGTACTGAATATAAAGACAAAGATTACCAGTAAAAACACTTTTAAACTTTCATTTCTTTTAATCTGTTTCCATTAAATGTGCATTTTCCTCGTAACTTGTCAAACAATCAATGATATATTATGAGTAATAATACGCAAAATAAAAAATATCAGAAAATTTTAAAGTTATTGCCATAGACTAATTACATGGTGGTGATAAACACGAGTAAGCAATTAGTAAGTCACGTCATATTTTCACTCAAATTTTTTACTCTACATATCACTACTCATATATATTTAATATTTACAAATTTATAAAGATCTTATGAATGGGTTATAAAATTAGAAGAAGTCATAAAGGATCGAGCTACACACCTACACAGAAGCATACTAAATATCCAAAATTTAAAAGAGATATATGCTCTATTTGTTCATTCAATCTCTCGGTTATATATACAAAAGGCATATTTTTGTTTTGAAAATTGAGTGTTTGGATACATAAGTTTTGTTTTATTTGTTTTTTTATTAATTAATTAATTTATTATATAAAGATTAAAATAAATTATTTTTTTTAAAAAAAATTGTTTGTGTTGACTGGCGGGCCGTCGCTAGCCGGATTTTGACAATTTGGCCAGAATTTGGCTAGAATCTGACTAACCGACAGTTGCCGATGACGGTCAACCTTTGATTGCCTTAAGTCAACTTAACAAATAAATAGAAATTAAAATTTTTAAAAGAATTCAAAATGACTAAAATGCTTTTATTTTTTCTTTGAAAAATTTTGTGTCGGAAATTGTAGATAAATAAATAAGACATTTTAAAATGAGATGAGAAATGGACAAAATGCTCAAACCAAACGTAGCATAAGTTTTTGAATCTTGATCATAGTTACACTGCAATTCGTAAGTTATCCAAAAATTTGATGATTAATGCCCCATTTCATAACCAAATCCCAATTTTCGTGAGAATGTTGGGCTTCGGAGAGCCAAAGTGGTTTGAGCATTTGTAGAAGGAGATAGCAAATAGAGAACTTAGCAAATAGACTTGCTAAAGTGCTGCCTAGGATAATCTCGGAGAACCAAAGTGGATTTGTAGAAGGAAGAAATATATCACATAACTACTTACTAGCGAATGAATTGACTTCCACTATCTCAAGAAAAAGAAAAGAGGGCAGTGTTGTGCTAAAACTAGATATGGAAAAAGCCTATGATAGGGTAGAATGGGTTTTTCTCCTTCAAATCATGAGAATGTTGGGCTTCGGAGAGATTTGGGTAGACATCATATGGAGATTGATCTCTAACGTGTGGATGTCTGTCCTCATAAATGGTATACCCAAGGGCTGGTTTAAGATTTCGAGAGGACTTAGGCAAGGTACCCATTATCTCCATTACTATTCATCATTGGAGCTAAGTACCTATCTAGGGATCTAAACTCCAATGGCCCCAAAGGATTAGGTTTTCGTGTCCCAAAGAACTGCCCAATGATCACCCACCTAGCCTATGCGGATGACATGATGATATTCACATCATCTAGCCCTAAAGTCATCAAGGAAGTAATGGCTAAATTAGAACACTATGAACAGGTTTCAGGACAACACTTGAATTCTGCAAAAAGCAAGTTCTTAGTCCATGACAAGCTGACAGCAACTAGGAAACACTTAATAGGCAGATTGACTAAGTTCACTAGAGGTTATTTTCCTACCCCTTACCTTGGCATTCCTTTACACTTCAAAAGACTTCAAGTGGCTCATTATGGAACAGTAGTTTAGAAAATAGCTCAGAAAATTGATAGTTGGAGCTCCAAGTTCCTTACCATGGGAGGGCGCATTGTTTTGATCAAAAGTGTTCTTTCAACTCTGCCTTTATATACTACAATGAGCATCAATCCACCAAAGAGGATAATACATCAAATCGAAGCAATGTGTGCCAATTTCCTTTGGTCTGCAAAGGAAAAGAAATCCAATTATCATTGGATAAAATGGAAATCACTCTGTCGATCCCAAGAGGAGGGGGGTGTAGGGTTCAGTGATTTAAAAACCATAGTGACTGCCCAAACTTATAGGTTGTGGTGGAAATTTAGAAAAAAGGATACATTATGGGCAAGATTTTTGTGGTCTAAATATTGCCACACTCAGCATCCCCTACAATGCCAAATCAAAAGAGGAATATCCACCACATGGAGAAGAATGTTAGAGCAGGCTAAGGATGCGGAGGAGTACATTCAAATTTCAATAGGTGCTGGGGAAAGTAGTTTAATTTTTGATAAATGGAATGACAATGGAAGCATTTTTTCAAACTGGAACTGCAATGGAAATTACAAAATCAGAGAAGTTTTGGGCACTAGGGGTTGGGATACACAGAAACTGCAAGAAATCTGCCCTCAGGTTCCACTCTCTTTTTTTAATCCTTCCTGCAGAACTTTCCCTGAGTATCCAGATATGCTTATCTGGAAAGCATCTTCTAATGGAAATTTCTCTCTCAAGTCGACAGTTAAGAGTTTAAGCTCCCCCAATGGTCCCATACCCCCTTTTATTGAATTCCTTTGGGATCCAAATATGCCTATAAAAGTCTCTTTCTTCATGTTAAAACTTATCCAACAAAGGATCCCCCTTGGACATAATTTGTATAGAGTAGGCTTTCTTGGTCCTATTATGTGTTCTCTATGCAGATCTACAGGGGAAACCTTTTCCCACACCTTCAGCAACTGCCCATTTTCCTCTAAAATATGGAAAGTGCTGGGGGAAGAAGTGGGCATTCATGTTCATTCTCCTATACTAACCAGTAATCTCAAGAATTGGTGGCAAAGTAGTACCAAATCAGAGGTTCAAAGATTCTTCAAAAGTCTGATTCCATCAGTTATTTGCTGGACGGTGTGGAAAGCTAGAAATCAGGTGGTCTTCAACAATCAACCACCTGATCAAGCTGCTACTATCCATGATTGCTTCAAGATGATAAGGAGCATAGCCCAATTAAAGTTCAAACTCCCATTAGCTGGTCTAAATTGGAACAATTTCTGGAACACTGCTATAAGGGTAAGAAGGAAATGCAGCATCATCATGCACAAATGGGAGCCTCCTGATCATCCAGCAATTAAGATCAATCTGGATGCGATTAAAAAAGGAGATGTTTACCAAGCTGGAGGAGTTGCTAGGGAAGCTTCAGGTAAAATTTCTTTCCTTTTTCCCACTTTCGAATGTCTTCTTAGTGAAACTAATCTGCAGGTGGAGATTATGGGATGTCTGGAAGGAATCAACCGATGCAAAGAAAAAGGTATTCAGAAAATTATAATTGAAGCATCCTCTAAAGACTTACAAAAAGCTCTCAGCACCTCCCCACCTCTAAGAATCTGGAAATGGAGAACTGAGCTCACACAGATTAGAGAATCATCTTCTTTTCAGTTGGTCCACCAGAAAGCAAACAAACCCGCTGTCTTCTTAGCTCAAGCTTCAGCTGATACACGACAACCTCAAGAAGCTCTCCTGAAACTAATTGCAACAGATATGTCAGGCCTGCCAACCGTAACACGAATAAGGACAAATGAATTCCTGGTGGCAGATCACAATACGTTTCATAAAATAGATATTGCTGTGTCTGGTGATGTGTAAGAATTTGATGTCACTCATGAGTCATCAGAACAAAAACAAATTAAGAGTGCTGTCATATGGCATTATCAGACGACTTCTTCAGCATTGGAACCATATGCTTTTGAAGGCGAAGTTATTACTGCTGGGCAGAACTCCCTCACAAGGATACTTCCTTTCGCTCCCTTACCCTATCTTTATGAATTCAGAATCATCATTGAGAAACAATGACTCGATTTTTTTGTGGTCATGCTTGAACCTTTTAACTTATTGGTTAAGGAGATCTTCTCCTTTTTTGTTCACTAAATCGTGTAACCTCCTTTTGTATTTAGAAATGATCAACTTATGTAAAAGGAGTAGTACTCCTCTTTTGTGCTATCCACTTGTTCGCATCGCCATTTTGCATGTAAATGGAGCATCGATCAAGTGGATTAACTTTTGTAAGGGTGATATTAGGGTATATCCATCACCCAAACCTCTTATAAATATAAGAGGGAGTGGCGACCCTCGTATAAGGTCCGTTGCCTCCTAAAAAAAATCCCAATTTTCGTTGATGTGTACAATCAGCCATGACCACGTTTCCAATTACTGGTTTTGGTTTCGATTTTTTGGATAGGCAGAACTAAAATTGCAGTCGAAAGTGGTGGTGGTTTGATTTTGATTTTTTATTTCGATTTTAGTTTTCGATCCACTTCTATTCCGTTCACTACTTTAATGCCTATTTTAGTTCATAAATATACGCCACGATATATTTAATTAAAATCCAAATAGTGAACTCTAAGGATAAATATTAAATATGTGGTGTGTATTTATAAGAGTGAAATAGGGATTCAAATAGGAAATGTTACAAAAGATCCTCTAGTATTTCGATCCCGATTTATTTTTTAGTCTAATTTTTATTTTTTTTTGTAAACTTAAATTCTTTATTAGGAATTTAAAGTTCAACAAATTTTACAAGTTAAAAATTAACAAATAAAGAAATACTAAATTTTATTTATTAAGTCAGCAAATTTTAGTTTAGAATTTTAAGTTAAAAAGTTTTAAAGTCAAAATTAAAAAAAAAATTCGAACACCAAGAGAGCTTGTCTCAATTGGTATCACAAGTGGGATTCAACCATTTATGGATAAATGGGTGGATGAGTATTTGTGCAATGCTCCAAGTTCCCCTGGGGCACATACGCAATGGAGAATAATTATAGTGGTTGTACGCAGGAGTGAGGCCGTGTGGGGCCGGAATTCGTCGGAGGAGCATCGTCAACACTTCGGGTTGGGAGGTATATCACTTGGTGACCAATGATTGAAGACTGACTCTGGTACCCAGCTTGGGCTGCTACCGTAAGGTTAGTACCCATTGCGTGCACATCCCGCGGTTTACCTCCTCAGGTCCCTAGGGGACGGTCGACTTTAGGTGCAGGATTAGTCTGACTCAACAACAGTGAAGTGGCGGGATAGACACGGAGTTGTAGAGTTAGGAACCTGGGATATCAAAAAAATAAAAAATAAAAAAAGAAATGCTGAATTTACTCCTAGGTGAATTAAATAATCAATACTCTTTCAGTGGATTAAGGGTGCGTTTTTCTTGTTTTTTGTAAAGCATCAAAATGGTTTTTGTTTTTTGGGGAGCTAATGCTAGCATTTGGACAGTCGCTGCTTAAAATTTTATTGATATTAAATTAAAAGTTCAGTGATGAACATGTCCAGTCACTAATGAAGCAGCAAAATGGTTATCAAATGAAGAAGTAAGAGGAGGAAAAACCATGCCACTAATGCCATTTTCTTTCAAAGCCGATCAATGGATCAGTTCAATATGGCAATTTATAGTTTAGTTTCTGGCCACGGTATACATATATTGTACTCCTGTCCATCCGACACATACATTGTATTGCTTATTCTATCATATGTTCATTGTCACTTTCACAGACTCTTAGTTTAAAGCAAAAGAGAGAATCTTTCAATATTGGAGTGGAATCATCATAGGTCGGATGTAAGTTTAAAAGAAAAAAACTAGGGCTAAAAAAAATGTTAATGAATAATTCAATGATGATAATTGTAATAAATATAATAAGTGCCCGCAACCCTTTGTTTTTCATAGTGTTTCTTGTTGTCTTATGGCAGCCAAACATTTCATCATTGTGGCTGCATGAAATTTGGTATTTTGACCTTGTGCAAAAGAAGACTTTAGTGGCGTAATTTTCTGTAGTAAACTAACTTCAGAATTTCGCCTATAATTACGAGACAATTTTGAAGTTCAAAACCATTCTAAAATGAAAAGTTTCAAAACTTTTCTATTCCTCTTATTTTCTTTCATTTCTTTTGCATTTTAGAAAAAGCCTTTTGTGTTAGAAAGTGGCCCCTAATTAGTGTTCTATTTTTGTAAATTGTCTCCATATAATAATAGTGAATTTGGCACCGTTTCGGGCCATGGACGTAGGTCACATTGCCCGAACCACGTAAATCTTTGTCTCTATTGTCTCATTTATTTTTCTCGTTACTACCCTCTTTTATTATTTTGGGCTATTAGATACAACGTGATATCCGTTTTTTCCTAACAAATTGGTATGAGAGCCATATCTCATTTTAGATTTTTTATCCACGATGACAGTAACTAAGACCTCCGTTGAAAGGTTTAATCGGAATATCAACTTCGGTATATGGTAACTCATTGACTAATTATAATGTCGTAAAAAAAACTTGTATATACGGACATATTGACGACTTAAAATGTCGTCAATACATCTTTGACAACATATGTCATCACTAATACTCAGATATAGACATGAAAACATGTCGTCAAAGTGTTGGTATACACAAGTATTGACGACTTAAAATGTCGTCAATACCACTTTGACGACATATGTCGTCACTAATACTCAGATATTCTCAACAGTGACTCGAAAACATGTTGTCAAAGTGTTGGTATACACACGTATTGATGACATTTAAGTCGTCAATACATCTTTGACGACATATGTCGTCACTAATACTAGGATATTCTCAACAGTGACAGAAAACATGTCGTCAAATAGTTGGTATACACACGTATTGACGACTAAAAATGTCGTCAATACATCTTTGACGATATATGTCGTCACTAATACTCAGATATTCTCAACAGTGACGCGGAAAGATGTCGTCAAAGAGTTGGTATACACGCGTATTGACGACATTTAAGTCGTCAAGACATCTTTGACGACATATGTCGTCACTAATACTAGGATATTCTCAACAGTGACGAAAAACATGTCGTCAAATAGTTGGTATGCACACATATTGACGACTTAAAATGTCTTTAATACATCTTTGACGACATATGTCGTCACTAATACTTAGATATTCGCGAAAAGATGTCATCAAAGAGTTGGTATACACACGTATTGACGACTTAAAATGTCGTCAATACATCTTTGACGAAATATGTCGTCACTAATACTAAGATATTCTCAACAGTGACGAGAAAACATGTTGTCAAAGAGTTAGTCATGATCCAATTATGACGACATTTATTTTGGTGATTAATTACTACCTTCACTCACGAGTTTTGTTGTCGTCACTAGACTTTTCGTCAGTAAAGACCAATTTTCTTGTAGTGATATTCTTGCTTGTTTAGTGACGACAAATTTTAAATTTTGGAATAAATATTTAGAATTACAATTTGTCTCGCAAAGATGATGGAATGCTGAGAGAAAAGAAATCAAAAATTTTTACATCTATTTTTTTAAATTACTAATGTATAAGCCATTGATCATATAAAGAAAATATTTGATTCTTGTACCTAAATTAATTAATTACATGGATAATTTGATCAATTATTATTTCAATTTTACATAGGATGTTATTGGTACATTACTCTTATAATATATTTTTTTGGTTGGCTAATCATCCCGGTGCGGGGGGGGGGGGGGGGGGGGGGGGGGGCGCCACTCCCAATTTTATTGATAATTAATTGAAATGGCGGAAATATCCACACCATGAGTACATGACGAAAAGCTGTAAACGGGGAGGACTCCTCCCTTACATTAAAGCTAAAATTCACGATCTTAAGCTACTAAAACAGCCTGAAAAAATGAAAACAATATCAAAGTTCCTTCAAGAAACTTGAAAGGTCCCTATTTACATGTGATAGAAAGTTTTAGTTTTTTCATCATTACATGATCTACTAAGAGGTGGAAGTCGTCTGCAAATATGTGCACATGCCATATCCTGGGTATGTGTGCTGATTTGGTGAAAAGGAAAACAGGCCTAACATTAGCAGCCTGTGCCTTTTAATGAAGGTAAAACGGCCTAACATCAGCAGCCATTGACCAAATTATAGATGAAACTTTTCGTGAGGTAAAAATAGGCCTAACACCGGCAGCCTGTGACCTCTTGATTCAAATGCATAGATAAACTAAAAGATATTTATGAAAGATAATAGAGGGGAGAATTTGAGTGATGAGTCTATGCATTTTGTTTTTACCTGGCTGTGACCACCAAAAGGTTACGAAAGAATTTAAACTTGGTGGATTAGGTGGGATATAAATGCCTAGCTCACTACCGAAAGTAGTCCACATTTTTAAGGGGAATTCAGAATTTAGAAAAACATGACTAATTGTGTCAAGACCTGATGGACAACATATGCATTTGAAAGGACCATGAATGTTGAATCTGTGCAGAATATCTCCAATTGGCAGCAAAGCTTTTAGAAGTCGTAACATGAAAAAAGATTGTTTCAAAGGAGTTAATGGGTTCCATATGTGTTTTTCGAAGCACCATTGATTTTGCAACCTATAAGAAGCTGCGGTGTAGGCAGATTTGATGGAGAATTTGCCTGTGTTAGTGAGAATCCAAATGTTGCTTGGCTGTTCTCCATTAGTTGACTGAATGAATGGGTCAATAACATGTGATAGAGAACTCATTCTTTTCCATATTTTTGACTCATGTTTTGGAGGATTGGGCTGTAAGTATTTTGCAGCTAAAAATTTTGCCCACAAGGATTTTTGTTCCTTGAATCTCCACCAAAGTTTGTAAGTAGATGCTGTGTAAGTGTTGGATAAGGATCTGAGACCTAAACCTCCTTCTTGGGTTGTTAAGCATAATTTATTCCATGCTATCCAATGGTGCTTTAGTTTATTGTTTTCTGTTCCCCACAGAAAATTTGCAAAAGCAGATTCTAGTTTGTGCAAAATTCTCTTCGGGGGGTTGGAAGCAAGGAGAATGTTAATTGGCATGGCCATAAGAACTGATTTAATGAGTGTGATTCTGCCCCCTGAGGATAGAAATTTTCCATTCCATGAACTGATTTTAAAGAGGGTGTTTTGCACTAAGGACTCATAGTGGCTAAATTTGTTCCTACCATAGTATAATGGAAGACCCAAGTATCTGACAGGACATTTTTCAGCAATGAATTTTGTGATTTTAGCAACAATGTGCCTTTTACTTCTATCACGTAAATGATGCATTAGGAAGGAGCTCTTTTGTGGATTAACTTTTTGTCCCGAGACATTTTCATAGAGCTGTAAACTAGCCATAATGTGTTTAAGGGAATTGCGATGACCTGAAGTGAAAATCATAAGATCATCTGCGTATGCAAGGTGTGAAATTTTAGGGCAGTTTCTTGGAAAGTGAAAAGTAGGAATATGAGCAGGTTGATTATTAAGTGTTCGAGAAAAAAATTCAGCTCCTAGAATGAAAAGAAATGGGGATAGAGGATCACCTTGTCTAATTCCTCTTGAGGACTTGAAGAAACAAACTGGAGATCCATTTATTAGAATTGAAAACCATACATTTGAAATTAGTCTCCAGATTATGTCTATTAAAATTTCGCTAAAACCAAAACTGCGTAAAACTTGTAGTAAGAAAAGACAATCTACTCTGTCATATGCTTTCTCCATATCAAGTTTAAGAATTACATTTCCTAACTTGTTTTTGTTAGGAAGACATTGAACTAATTCATTATCTAGCAAGTAGTTGTCCATTAGAATTCTATTTTTAACATATCCACATTGATTTTCACTAATGAGTTTGGGAAGTAAACATGCTAATCTAGATGCTATAAGTTTAGAAATAACTTTGTTGAGGAAGTTACATAAACTTATAGGTCTAAACTGTTTAAACTGATTTGGACTTACCGTTTTTGGGATTAAGATGATGGAAGTGGTTGTAATTGCTTGAGGGAGAGACCCTCCATTGAAAAAATGTAGGATAGCTTGTGCCAAATCATCTTTAATGATTTCCCATGTGGTGGTGAAGAAGTTGGCATTGAAACCATCCGGTCCAGGGGCACTATTTGGATCCATTGAGAAAACACAAATCTTGATTTCTTCTAGGGTAGGCAGGGATTCTAGAGTAGTATTTTCGTGGTCGAGAATTATCTTAGGAATTGGGCTGTTTTGAGGAAAAGGAGAAGTTTGAACTTTGGTGAAAGCTGTTTGAAAGTATTTGACTGCTTCCTCACCAATTTGTTTTGAATTCTCCAAAGTATGTCCTTCCTCATCAACTATAGAGTGAATGTGAAACTTCCTTCTTTTCTGATTTACATAGGAGTGAAAAAATTTTGAGTTTTTATCTCCATCTTTAAGCCATTTAATATTTGCCTTTTGAGCCCAAAAGTCCTCTATGTTTGCTGTAATTTTCCTTAGTTTAGCCCTAGCTAGGTTGAGGTCTTCTCTAGTTACTAAGGGTCCGTTTGGACGAGGTATTTTTAGATTATATCATGAAAAAAATTTTCTTGGGATTTGTTATGAGAAAAGCATATTTTGAGAGTGTTTGGAATGAATGATTTTATTTTGTTGGGATTTGTATTGAAGATTTGTTTTATTAATAAAAGTTTGAAATTTAAATTTGAATTAGTATTTTATTAGTTTATTTTGGTGGAAATTGTGCTAGGAATAATTATTTATTATTCAAATTTAAATTCAATATTTTATTTATAAAAAATACTATAGCAAAAATATTTACTGTAGTATTGTTTTGTGTTTTAAAAATTTTGATGAAAAAATTGAACAAAACAAACAACTCATTTTGCAATTATAAAATAAATCACAAAAATAGGACCATCCAAAAAGACCCTAAAACATTGTTGTCCAAACATATCCTAAATTACTTGTTGTTTCATCTAGGATTTCCAAATTTTGAAGGTTTAGTTCAGCCTCTTTAAGTGTGGTGAACAGATTTCCAAATTGTGATTTGTTCCACTCTTTAAGCCTTTGTTTTGTGTGATGGAGTTTCATAATCAGTTTTCTAATAGGATTACCATCTACGTCTATGTTCCAGGCGTCAGACACTACGTCCAAAAATTGATGATGCTTGGTCCAAAAGTTTTGAAATTTAAAACCTGATCTGATTTCACTTTCAAATTTAGTAATGTTGACTAGCATGGGGGAGTGATCTGATGGATCTTTTGGGAGATGTCTAACCACATAATGATATCCTATATTGAGTGCTAAGTTATTAACTAACATTCAGTCTAACCTCTTCCAAATTCTGCATTTCCCTTCCCTATTGTTACACCAAATGTACTTAGAACCTATAAAGTTTATATCCTCTAAATCATGTTGATTAGTGAAAAGAATTAGCTCTTTTGTGTCGTTTAAATTAAATTTTCTGCCACCCCTTTTTTCCTGCTCCCTTAAGGTGCAATTAAAATCACCCAAAATCCACCAAGGAAGGTTTTGTGAATTGACATCAGCAAGATCACTCCACAGAATTTGTCTATTGAGTTCAGTGCAAGCTGCATGTACACATGATAAAATGATTGGGTTTGGAAATGTGGGATGATACATGACCACAGACAAATGCTGCTTATTTTCTTTAAACTTATAGCAAGATATCGGGTCCTTGAAAAACAGCCAAATTGTTCCATCATTGTTCGCTAAGGACTGGTCAAACTTAAGTTTAAACATTAAAGGTTTTAATTTAGTTAGAGGAGCTATAGTTTCACATAAAACAAGCAGTTCAACATTATTACTTTGAATAATGCTTTTGAGCCTTTTAAAATTTTCCGATTTGTAGGCACTTCTAATATTCCAGAAAAGAAAGTTATGCATTATCTAAATCAGAGGATTCATTACAAGTAATTGATGCATTAGTTTTGGATCTAAGTAAACGAGTAGAAGGAAACTTAGCTCTGATTCCTTTTTCTTCTGGTGGGGATTCTGGGGCTTCATCGGATTCTGATTCCTCCTCTTGCAGTGTTCCTTCCTGTAATTCTGAGTTTGTGATCATAGCCATGATCTGTGGGTCGTTGGTAAAAATTGAGTTAGGATTTTGTTCATCATCGCTTTCTGAAATCGTGTCGATGTTGTATGCTATGAGATTCTCTGAGAGTGACCTGGTGATACAAAGACAAGGATGTGAGTGTTTTGATTCAGTACATGTGGAAATATTACCTTCAGTATGTAAAGAAACTTCTTGATCAATTGAGGCCTCTGCTGGTTGATCGAGGAGAGATTTGGGTTTGGGTGATTCTTGTAATCGATTTTCCTTGACTGCTTCTAATATGGTGATTTGATTTTGTGCATTCACTGGTTCTGTTTGAGCTTTTGATGGTGACTTGAGGCACTTGAACTGGTGAGCAGAAGTGGAGAGATGAGATTCCATATTATTCTGTTTTGCATTGCTAACAAAAGCAGGCTGCCGGATTTTTTCCTTGGTTTTGGAGAAAATGTCTTGTGTGGGATTGTTTGTTGGTTCTGATCTCGTCTTCTTTTCCACCCATGCCTGTTTTTGTTGCTTTTTTGGATCTGTTGGGAGGTTTGGATGCTCTTGAGGAGGAGTTTGAGATGAGGCTTTGCACTGCCCTGTTGGATGTCCCATTGTTCGGCATAGAGAGCATTATTCTGGTTTATCCTCCACTTGGATATTCAGCCATTTGCCAGCATTACTTTGAGCAATCCATATTCTTTCAGGAATTTTTTCCAACACATTAACCTCCACACAGACACAAGCTACACTTGGTCGAACGACAGTGAGGGCTGCTGCGGTTGCTAAGTCTGTCCTTAGGGGTTTTCCAACTACACTTGCTAGTTTATAGAGAGTCTTTTTGTTGAAAAGATTTAAAGGTAGGAGGGGGAAGTTGATCCAAATTGGAGCAATTGGCGAATTTCTTACTCTTATAATATGCTAATCTTAAACTTGCAATTATCATGGTTGAATTTCTTACTCTAGTAAACATATGTGGTTCATTAGTGAAAAAATACTAATCCATTTTTGGATTTAAGAAAGCATAGAGATGAATGATAAAAGCAAGTTTAAGATTAGGGTTTAGGGTTTAGGGTTGAATTTCTTTGACGACATATGTCGTCACTAATACTCAGATATTCTGAACAGTGACTCGAAAACATGTCGTCAAAGTGTTGGTATACACACGTATTGACGACATTTAAGTCGTCAATACATTTTTGACGACATATGTCGTCACTAATACTAGGATATTCTCAACAGTGACGGAAAAATGTCGTCAAATAGTTGGTATACACACGTATTGACGACTAAAAATGTCGTCAATACATCTTTGACGACATATGTCGTCACTAATACTCAGATATTCTCAACAGTGAACCGAAAAGATGTCGTCAAAGAGTTGGTATACATGCGTATTGACGACATTTAAGTCGTCAAGACATCTTTGACGACATATGTCGTCACTAATACTAGGATATTCTCAACAGTGATGAAAAACATGTCGTCAAATAGTTGGTATACACACGTATTGACGACTTAAAATGTCGTCAATACATCTTTGACGACATATGTCGTCACTAATACTTAGACATTCGCGAAAAGATGTCGTCAAAGAGTTGGTATACACCTATTGACGACATTTTTTTGTCGTCAATACATCTTTGACGAAATATGTTATCACTAATACTAAGATATTCTCAACAGTGACGAGAAAACATGTTGTCAAAGAGTTAGTCATGATCCAATTATGACGACATTTATTTTGGTGATTAATTACTGCCTTCACTCACGAGTTTTGTTGTCGTCACTAGACTTTTCGTCACTAAAGACTAATTTTCTTGTAGTGATATTCTTGCTTGTTTAGTGACGACAAATTTTAAATTTTGGAATAAATATTTAGAATTACAATTTGTCTCGCAAAGATGATGAAATGCTGAGAGAAAAGAAATCAAAATTTTTTACATCTATTTTTTTAAATTACTAATGTATAAGCCATTGATCATATAAAGAAAATATTTGATTCTTGTACCTAAATTAATTAATTACATGGATAATTTGATCAATTATTATTTCAATTATACATAGGATGTTATTGCTACATTACTCTTATAATATGCTAATCTTAAACTTGCAATTATCATGGTTGAATTTCTTACTCTAGTAAACATATATGGTTCATTAGTGAAAAGTACTAATCCATTTTTGGATTTAAGAAAGCATAGAGATGAATGATAAAAGCATAGATTATTATTATTTTTTTGTCTTTTTTAACACTTCATATTTTCTCTTACCTTCAATATTTTGTTCCGTATTTCATTGTATTAAATACCTGTGATGTAAATAAAACAATGAATGTAACAAAAGTTTTATTGGGCTTTTTACTTAGTATTTTCCATAGGCAACAAAAGATCATATAACTAAAATAATAGTTGCACTTGATAATGGTCACCAATTAATGTCATTTTTAAATGCATGCCACCTAATCAATCACGTTATCAAATACTGAAATTTGTTTTTTGTGCCATCTAAATTGGCTCATATGAACATTAACCTAGGTTAGTGACAAGATCATTTCGAAAACTTGTTATTCCACTAAAGAAATTAAATCATTATTTATTTTTTTAGACAATCGTTTTCATTTGCTTTCTCAATCAAAATATATTTATATATGAACAGACAATAAGAGTTTTTATTTTCATGATCACCAGTTTCTTTATTTTATTTGGAAATTTTGAACATTAATTATATATGTCAGTGACTAATTAACTTGTTTGTATCCCCATATTTTAATTAGACACTTCATTCTATAATAATCTTTAACACTTGGTTGGCCATATAAAAAATGATAGGAAATCGAGTACTTGGACCATTTCAAATGAATTATGAAAATATTCAAAATGCCTACAAATTATGATATATATATATATATATATATATATCAAATTTCTCTTGATTAAATGAAGGGAATTATAAGAAATTATTGGATTATATATAAACAGTAATTTGCAGATTCCAGAATCAATTAATTAAAATTAATACCCTGCTGGGATGATTCAAACAAAAATTGTGGGAATTAATTATGATATAAATATGTGTTATGTTAACAATTGTGAATGTTCATTTATATATCCCATGTTCTACCCATTATTTCACATTATTCCATGTAACTCATGTAATACCATTCTTCATCATAATCACCCACTACCTATGTAACTTATGTAACTTACATTTAGGACATTGTTACCTACAAGTTAGAGGTGTGAAGTTCAAACTTATAAATAAAGGCTTATGTGGAAAGAAATGTAATGGTTGAAGACTTACTACATTGGCTCTACTTTGCTATACTTTTCTCTCCATCTTTCTAACATACTTGTTTCATATTTGTTAGTTGTAGTTTACTAATCTTATTGGAATAGTAAGAACATTATATCTCTACTTTCCAGTAAGTGGTATAATAATTTGTTACATAATATAATACTACAAATTTGTAGTATTTTTATAACATGTTATCAGCACGAATTCTCTACCGATTGAGAAAGTTGGAGCAAATCAAATTCAAGTTGTATATTGAAACAATTGTGAAGTATAGGTTTGTACTTGGTAAGTTCATGTAGTAATATTTTTTATTTTCAATTAATTTAATTTCTACTATGAATTTGTACTCTTTGACATAATATCAAGGATATTATATATGGAATAATTTGGAAGAAAATTCAACCACTTGAAGTTGGTTGTCATTTCAAAAGCTCGGTATGTTTTACAAACTATGCCATATAATCAAAATGATGATTGACGTTACAAGAAATAAAATAACCACCAGAAGTGGGTTGATGAAATGGAAAGAAAGAAAAATGGCAAAAAGAATTACTACCAATGTGGTATAAAATATAATTGAACTCGTACATGTCGTACTAAGAAGCATATCGTTAAACTTTATCAAACATTATTGAAAAACAAATGCCACGATGTTGAGACAAACATTAGTGATAAAACATGATGATAATGCTAATATGATAAATCTTGACAAAAAAAATTATTTTTGAACACCCTGAATGTACAATATAATCATATTTTATTTAATACATTGAAGGTGTAATATGATTATATAATTTTATTTTTTGTATCTTTTATGTAACTTTTCAATTATGCAATTTATTTATATTTATTGATTAATATTTATTTATAATATCTCAAATTCTTCCTGAAGAAGAAATGAATGTATGTTTTCTTGAAGAAAAATGAATACCAAATGCTTGGAATCAAATAATATGAATTTCTTTGTTATTCACCCCGAAGGTGATACTACTCACTTGATTAGTGATGAAAATATTGAAGAAAAATATTTAGTTGATTACTTAGATGTAATGAATAAATTTTTTAGTTGTTTACTTTGATATAATGAATAAATATTTCTATTAGACGTTCTTAAATAAAAATATTTATTATTAATGCATTTGTTTTTAATATTTCTTTTATACTTAAAGAAATTAAAATAATTCTCATTTGAAATTTTTATTTTGTTAAAAAATGGACGTTTCAATGATCAATGACAAAGAATTATGTCTCGCAGATAGTGCAACAACACATTCCATACTGAAAGATAAGAAATATTTTCCTTATATAATCATGAAAGAAACTCACGCCAATACTATATCTAGTAGTACAAAATTAATTGAAGGTTCCAGAAGAGCAATAATAATTTTGCGAGTAGGAACAAATTTTTGCATTGAATATGCATTATTTTCTTCTAAGTCTCACAGAAATTTGTTAAGTTTTAAAGATATTTGCCAAAATGAATATCATATTGAGACTAAAAGTGAAAGTAATAATGAATACTTGCATATTACAAGTATGGATTTTGAAAAGAAAACTGTATTAGAAAAATTACCTACTTATTCCTCTGGATTATATTATACATATATTTCTAAAATTGAAATATATGCAATAGTAAACTAGAAGTTTATTGATCATAATGATTTTGTTGTTTGTCATGACCGGATAGGCCATCCTGGTTCTATGACAAGTATACGGTCAGGGGCGTGGTTTTACCCCACCGACCTTTGTAGATTAGGCTAATCGTATTAGGAAAGTAAGATCAGGACTGAGACTTTTCGGAGACCGGTGTCTCAACTTGCTCCGCATCAATCGAAGAGGTTAATGATGTGAAGAATATTAAAGAATTCATATGGTCATTCTTTGAGGAGTCAGAAAATTCTTCAATCTAATGAATTCTCATGTGTTGCTTGTTATCAAGGCAAATTAATTATAAGACCATCACCAATGAAAATTCATATCGAATCTCCTGCATTTTTAGAATGCATACATGGTGATATTTGTGGGCCTATTCGCCCACCTTGTGGACCATTTAGATATTTTATGATTTTAATTGATGCATCAACTAGATAGTCACATATATGTTTATTATCAACTCACAACCTGACGTTTACTAAATCACTTGCGAAATTAATTTGGTTACGATGATATTTTCCAGATTATCCTATCAAGACAATTTGTCTTGATAATCCTGCTGAATTTGCATCCCAATCTTTTAATAATTATTGTATGTCTATTGGGATAAGTGTTGAACATCATGTCGCTTATGTTCATACATAAAATAGTTTAGCAAAATAGTTTAGTAAGCGTCTTCAATTAATTGCAAGGCCGTTGCTTTTGAGCACTAAACTCCCAACAACTGCTTGGGGACATGCCATTTTGCATACTGCAACATTAATTCGCATAAGGCCAATAAATTATCATAAATTTTCTCTCCAACAATTGGTTTTTCGCCAGGAATCAAATATTGCCCATCTTAGAATTTTTGGATGTGCCATTTATGTTCCAATTGCTCCACCACGATGTACAAATATGGGACCTCAAAAGAAGGTTGGGAATATATGTTGGGTATGAATATCCATCTATAATGAAATATCTTGAGCCAACAGCTGAAGATTTATTTACGGCTCATTTTGCTAATTTTAATTTTGATGAATCAGTTTTCTCAATATTAGGGGGGAAAATAAATAGCTGGTTAAGAAAATTAGTTGGAATGAATTATCATTATCTTATTTTGATCATCGTACAAATCAATGTGAACTGGAAGCTCAAAAGATAATTCATTTGCAATGTTTAGCAAATCAATTGCCAGATACTTTTACTGACCCAAAACGTGTGACTAAGTCACATATACCAGTTGTTAATGCTCTAATTCAAATTGATGTCCCTAAAGGACCTTCAACCACTAGTAATCAATTAAATGCGCCCATAAAACGTGATAGACCAATCGGTTCCAAAGACAAAAATTCTCGAAAGAGAAAAGGAGCAAATAATAATGATGGCAAAATCGAGGTAATTGAGGTTCCAAAAGAATCTTAAAAAATGAAAATTCCCGATATAACAGATAATAAACTTCCAGAAGAAGTTCAGGTATCTAAAAATTCTGATAGTCATGAGATCTCAATAAATTATGTCATGACTGGGGAAAGATTGATTCAATATACAATCGACGTCGATGATAAATTTTCATATACTGCACCAATTACTATCATGAATGAAAACGAGGATTATGAACCAAAGTTTGTGGATGAATGCAGACGAAGAAATAATTGGCCAAAATAGAAGTAAGCAATTTAAGTAGAATTAGGCTCATTGGCAAAAAGTAAAGTTTTTGAATCAATAATATGCACACTTGAAGATGTGCATCCAGTGGGTTATAAATGGGTATTTGTGGGAAAACGAAATGAGAATAATGAAATTGTGCGAGATAAGGAACAACTTGTTACACAAGATTTTTCCCAAAGACTAGGTATTGACTAAGAAGAGACATATTCTCCCGTGGTGGATGCAACAACTTTTTGTTATTTGTTTAATTTGGAAACAAATAAACAACTTGAAATGCATTTAATGGATGTTGTAACAGCCTATTTGTATGAATCTCTTGATAATGATATTTATATGAAAATTCCTGAAGGATTCAAGTTGCCTAAGAAATATAATTCCAGTTCTCGAGAACTTTATTTAATTAAATTGTGCAAATCCTTATATGGATTAATACAAGGTGAATGCATGTGGTATAATCGCCTTAGTGAATATTTGATGAAACAAGGCTATGTGAATAATCCCATTTGTCCATGTGCTTTTATTAAAAGATCTGCATCCGAATTTGCAATCATTGCAATTTATGTTGATGATTTAAATATTATTGGAACTTTTGAAGAGCTCTAAAAAGCTATTAACTCTTTGAAATAAGAATTTGAAATGAAAGATCTTGTAAAGACAAAATTTTTTCTTGAATTGCAAATTGAACACTTAGAATTTAAAATGACATATTTTTGCACCAGTCAGGTTATACAGCTAAAGTGCTTAAAAGATTCTATATGAATAAAGCACATCTATTGAGCACGCCTATGGTTGTAAGATCACTTGATATGCGTAAACATCATTTTCGGCCTCGTGAAAATGATGAAGAATTACTTAATTCAGAAGTACCATATCTTAGTGCTATTAGAACATTAATGTATTTTGCTAGTCATACATGTCCTGATATCTCATTTGCTGTGAATCTACTAAGAAGATATAATTCTTCACCTACACGAAGATAGTGGAATGGTATAAAACATATATTTCGTTTCCTTCAAGGTACAATAGATAACGATGTCGTTTTAATTAAATATAAAACAAAAAAAATAAACAAAAATTGAGTCGTCTTCTTCATCATGAGAAACTGCAGTCGTCTTCTTCGTCGTTTTACTCGATTGCTCTGTGGCACGGCACCCAAGCGCCCTAGAGGAGTGGTGGATAGGGTGGGCGAAGGGGTGGAATATTGATAACGATCTCACCACGCTCCTCGCGTAGATTGATAGTTATTGCGGAATAGTATCCACGATCTTTTCGTAAATCAATTTGATTTAAGTCGAATCAACCTATCTCTGTAGGATGACAGTATGCACAATTATTTGATGGCTCCTCACCAACAAACAACGAGACAGTCGCATAAGATTTAATCCCCTCCTTAGGAACTAAAACCCACAAAGTAAATTGGAATTCCCTCCTCAGGAAAACAACTCACTTAAAAAAACAACTCTGTGTTCTTTATTTCTCAAAATTCTTCTCTAACCATTACAACTGAAAGAAAGCACCTATTTATAGGCCTAACATTAACCCCAGACGAATTATACCATAAAAGGAAACTTTAATTAACTTAAATCCTAAATTACTAAAAATAGAAATTAAATTAACGCCAAAATTTTCGTCGGGGAACAAACCCTAAAAATAAAAACCTATCGCTACTGGAAGTCGCGACGTCGGAGGATTTCCACGTCACGACGTGGCTTGCTGTCCACGTCGTTTCTTCAATTTCAGGTCTCCAAATAAAGGACTCGTCTTCTACAACTAGAATGAGCACTTTGGATTCCTTGAACTTGACATATGATCTCGATTTCGTATCATTCCCTCCCACTTGAAAAAGATTTGACCTCAAATCTTATTGATTGGTAACAAGGAAATCCGGTACAAAATCTGCAAAATTATCAAGACAAAAAGACAAAATATATGGAATTTCACACTCATAATTTTTCCCCTCTTTGCCTTTTTCTACAACCCTCACCTCAAGGCTTTTCCCATTCAAACCATTATTCAATTCTTTTTCTTGCTTATCATGATTTACAACAAAATTATCAATTAATGCACAATCACTTAAAACAATAAAAGAATTTACATCACAAGAAGGTTCTTCAAGAGTAGTAATTTGATCAACCTCTTCCTTTTGATTTGTCTTTGTTGATGACAAAGCTTCCTCCAATATGGGTGAGTGAATTTCCTGCAAAGAAGCTTCATCTTCCTTGGATTCATACTCCTCAATGGGAGGCTTAATATCCTCCAAAATAACCTTTGGCCAAGACATATCCCCAAGAAATTCGCCTTCACATTCGGGCTCAATAATGATCTCTTCAATTGTGTTTGCCACACCAATATGATCATCAGTCACATTATATCCATTGGGATCCTCAAATTTGGTAATACCATCCACCATAATCACAGCAAAAAGATTCGTACAATCAATCTCAATATGTCCATAGCCAAGACATGTAGCACATCTAGGTATTTTTGGTTTGGGATTTTTCAAGGCACGTAAAGCATCCCTAAATTCTTTCTCAAGTTCATCATCAGTTTTAGGAGGTAAGGAATACGACAAATACCTCTTTACTTCTACCTGTTGTTGTTGTTCCCAACTCAAATCACTTCAAGTTAATGTAACACCCATGTCACAATATCCAGATATACTACTCAAATCACTCCAGGGTTTTTCTTTAAAGACCCAATTTTTTTTCTCCTTTGCAAATAACAAAAAAAAATCCAACAAAAAGAAAAGATATAATTGTTGTAACCAATACACAATTATAAAATTATGCAAGGCTGTGTATAACAACAATTTAGGGTTTCAATTTTAAGGAAAACTGGAAAACCTGATTTCGAAAATCCCTTGAGCTCTGATACCACTTGATAAAGATCTCACCACGCTCCTCACGTAGATTGATAGTTGTTGCGGAATAGTGTCCACGATATTTTCGTAAATAAATTTGATTTAAGTCGAATCAACCTATCTCTGTAGGATGACAGTATGCACAATTTTTTGATGGCTCCTCACCAACAAACAACGAGACAGTCGCATAAGATTTAATCCCCTCCTCAGCCCACAATGTAAATTGAAATTCCCTCCTCAGGAAAACAACTCACGTAAAAAAACAACTCTGTGTTCTTTATTTCTCAAAATTCTTCTCTAACCATTACAACTGAAAGAAAGCACCTATTTATAGGCCTAACATTAACCCTAGATGAATTATACCATAAAAGGAAACTTTAATTAACTTAAATCCTAAATTACTAAAAATAGAAATTAAATTAAGGCCAAAATTTTCCCGCACGTCGTGACGTGGGGAGCCCGACGTCGGGGAACAAACCCTAAAAATAAAAACCTATCGCTGCTGGACGTTGCGATGTTCATGGACGTCGCGATGTCGGAGGATCTCCACGTCGCGAAGTGGCTTGCTGTCCATGTCGTTTCATCAATTCCAGGTCTCTAAATGAAGGACTCGTCTTCTACAACTGGAATGAGTACTTCCTCCCCAAAACGAACCCCCTTTAGTTCTGCCACTAGTCAAACGTTTTAGCTATTTTTGTCTTTGAAAAGGTTCTAAATTTTTGGGCAGTATCCTGTGAAACGGGTACGTACGTAAACTTTTTTTTGGTAGATTACATCAATCGTCCCTTAATTTAGAGGTTGATTTCGAATTTGTCCCTCAATTTCAAAACGTTCTATTTTAGTCGCTCATCTTGCACTTTGAATTTTAAATCATTTTTTATCTATATTCCGTCAATTTGTCATGCACATGAGAGATATAATCTTTCTACATATGACGAAAAATAGACCAAGAATGATAATGCTAATATTTTAAGAATTATTTATCATGATTTTATGATTTTATTAGCATTTAAGTGATGAAAATCATGTGTTTAGTTATTCTTTCAGGAATTACGTGGAAATGAGTGGATTGGTGAAAAAGTGATTAAATATACAAGTAATATAAGAAGTGTGTAGATTTTATTGGAAGAGATTTTGCTGAAAGGATTTACTGGAAGAAATTTTATTGGAATGTGGAAGAGATTTTATTTGAAGAAGTTACAATCATATCTCCTAAGATATTGAAAGCCTAAGATATTGGAAGGTTGGAGAATTGGATTGAATTGTTAGGATTGATATTTGTTAGGATTGCTTTATCCAAAATATAAGGGATTTGTTAGTTGGCGGAGTTCTTTAAATAGTGGGTTTAGGAGAAGTTTTTGGGTGGAGTTAATTTCCATAATTTGGTTTATTTTAGTTATTTCAATTCATTGTCGTAGTTAGTATATTAGTTACTGAATAGTTAGCAGTTTAATTTGTCTTAGTTTCAATTATTTTTAATAAAGTTGATAAGTTCAGTTTAGTTTAATTTCATTTAGATAAGTTTTTCTTTTAGCATAATTAGGACAATTAATTCAACTACCTTTGCTATTGAATTTGGTGATATGTTTCATTCAAACTTTATTTCAAGCAATTATCATCTTCAAGGTTATCTTTTTCCTATTTTCTCATTTATTCAATTGACAAGGTATGAATTGAATTATTTTGTTTACTATGAGATGTTACTGTAATTTGATTGTCTTAATTTTAATTATGTTTTCTTGCTAAATATTTATTCCGGATTAAGTGTTGATGAAACATTAATTAAATCCTTGTGAGATCTAATTGAACTAAATAATCTGATTAAACAAGTTTCCTTCATGTTCTGTGATCGAAATCTTAGGATTATTCTATGACTATTAAATATATGCGCAATGTTTAATTAATTATGGAATAGTTTAATACCAATTAAAACAGTGAGTCTGTAATTGTTCAGTAAGTTTTATTAAGTGGTAAAACTGTCATTCATCGGCAATGGACATAAAGAGATGATGTGGACATATGGGTTCATACGAATATATCAGAATTAGGTTCCTAATGCAATTAATAAATTAAATCTAATGAGGGTTCGTTTAAGTTATTTATTGATTAGAAAGTAATTAATAAAGATTCTTTTAATTACTAATAATTAAGGAGGAATTAGGTTATGTCAGTGGGTTTCGGTAACTATAACTGATTGATTTGTTTAAATTAATGCGGATTCGTTACTTTAACTTGAGTTTGTTTTAATTGATACTTGAATTTGTTATTTTTGCTTCCATTTGAAACCATTTCTTAATTTTCTATGTGACAAAATTTGTAAAGAAAAAGAAATACTGTTGTTCCCTTGGGAGACGACCTTACTCAGTACTATACTGGAATTTATTATAGTAGAAGAGTAGGATATTTATTTTGGTTGCAAACGACACAACCAAAACTATTTAAAATTTTAAATACAATACGAGGCACTAAAATGGAACTTTTTGAAGTTGAGGGACAAATTCGAAATCAATCCCTAAATTAAGAGACGATTGGTGTTATTTACCATTTTTTTCTAATTTTTTGCGATAAACTTTTCCTTCCAAATATATCAATCTAAAAAATTTTAAAATCAATATTAATTTTCGCTTATCAATTTTATTAAAGAGTATTAAAAAATGCGTAAGTGTATAAACGCGTGCCCAAGCACGCGTAATTAACAATTCGTTTCATATATGAACCTTTTTCAGATAAATTTTTGCATTAAATTTTGTGTTAAAATATATATTAAATTAAACGATAAAATATTTAATTCTCACGAAATTAATACTATTAATATTGTGAAAACTATTAATATCAATGTTTGTGCCACAATACTATATATGTTGGAATGATGTTCCAAAAAGAAGAGAAAATTGGGGCTAATGCTTAAATGGGGATTAGATTTGCACGTGATGCAAGTTAATATGCCTTTAGGAAAATTAATTTATGATGATCTTATGTTGAGTGTTTTAAGTTTTGACTATAGTTTTGTGTAGTCTGAATTTTGTTTGTATTCAAATTTCCTAATTCATTTCAATAAAATTACAATTGCTTACAAAAAAAAATTAAATTAAAGATAATCTAATATAATAAGAAAATACTAAATTTACTCAAAGTTAATAAGGAATTGGATATTTTTTTCAAATATTATTAAAAATTGGAACAATTTCTTTTTTAAATTAGTTAAATTAACCAAAAGAAAGAACCTACCAAATAAAACCAAATCAATAAAAATTATTGAGTTCAATTATCTAAAATCCCTAAAAAGAAATTTAGTAATATATTGTCCAATTTTTTAGAACATTAGAAATTGGAGCACGTATTTTTCAAATTAGCTAATTTAATTAAATTAACCAGAAAAAAAACAAGAACTTTCCTAAATCAAATTAAACAAAAATATTGACTTCAATTATGTAAAAACCCTAAAAAGAGCTTTAGTAATATTTTGTACAATTCACTAAACCATATCCATTAAGAACTTTTAATATCTAAGCAAACAAAAATATTAACATCAATTATCCAAAAATTCCTTAAAAGTTCTTTCCTAAGCCAAATCAGATGCAAATATTATTGTAAATCAATTTAATCAAGAAGTTCAAAATCTAATTCATTTTTTTCTTTCATAAAATCTAATTCATTTTTCTTTCCTACATTTAATCAATCAAAAAACTTAACCAACTTTCGTAAATCAATTCAATCAAGAAGTTCAAAATACTAAATACGATCAAATATAACGAGGAATTAGAAATTAATTTTACCAATAGCTGGTATACTGTGAGGTGTGTTCATGTATGAAACAGGAATTAATCGCGCGATTTCAACGTACAATAAAAATAGTAGGTTAATTTCAAAGGTCATTAATTGTCCGTTTCATAAACGAACCATGTCTTATATATAAATTGATTTCACAAGAGTTTTTGTGTTTTGCCAAATATAAGTAGAAATTGGACAACTTTCTTTCAAAATTAGAGTGAATTTTAATAATTTAATTAAAATAATGATAATCCAATATAAAAAATAATTGCTAAAAATAATCTATTTTTAGAGGCAAACTCCACCCTATACACAAGGTTGAAATGCGAGCCCAAATTTATTAATAACTCAAAGTATATACATTGTAATGTTTAAGTAGAATAATAGGAAAAATGAGTACTCTCTTAAAATCAGAAACACATACTAGTGAAAAACGAAATGAAGGAAAAGCCACCCTATCTAAATTCAGTGATCCCTAAACTTGAACAGGCTTTAGGTCATTTGCTAAATGAGTTGTTTGTAATACTTTGAATTTTTTACTCATTGCATTCAATCTCGTTAGCTAAATGACTTGTTGGTAATGCTTTAAATTTTTTACTCTGCACTTCATTCCGCCTAGTTATTAACTTCTAATATTAATGAATTTATCGCTTTTGACTGAAAAAAAGAAACTTAAAAGGCAAATCTATAAACCTTATATATTGAGCAAATGATTGAGTTTGACAACCAATATATCCAACAAATTAACTACTTTATTCCCTTCCATGTAAATACGAGAAAAAGTAATTGGAACACCACTAAATTGGCATATGTGATTAATCACATCTTGCCGTTGCCACGCAGTATGCATTTCTCTAGGAAAAAACTTAACTAATATCATAAAATCCACCTCCCCCTGTGCCTGCAACCCAGCTATGCACAAAATAGCAAGTCCTGCCAGTAAAGCTCTTGTTTTTGCCCACCCATTCGAATTGAGTTTTAAATTCGACCAAGGCGGTTTGAGCCAGGTTATCCTCATAGTCCGCTTACCACCTCTAAAGATTCGAAATTAGAAATTAAAGAAGACCAATCCGTTGAATTTAAAGCAAGAATCAGGAAATGGCTTACAAAGCAAACACTTAAGCTCAGCAAGAATTTTATATTTTGGATTCAGTAGTTTTTGAGGTTTAGTCTAGTACTTGTATGATTAATAATTAATTAATTAGCTACCCCAACATTGAAAATCTACGCTCTCTATGAGTGAATGACCAACACAAAATGTCTTGAATTGTTAATGCCATATTTGAGCTCTTTTCCTTCATGAAGTGCTTATGTGAATTAATAATGGATTTGAACTGTTGCATTCGAACGGCTGGTCTCTCCCTTCTTTTTCCTTCAACTGATGACCCTTCTAGCCAGGAATTAGAGGGCTTGGAATGGTGTTGATCACTCCTTCAAGATAAGAAGTCGTTCAGTGTTAATTACTAGTCAACATAATCGTTAGAATCACTTATTTGGAAGAGATATGTCATCAATTCCGTGTGATGACTTCTATTGAATTATTGTTCCATTGATTGGTACTAATTGATACCTTCAAATGGTGACATCAATTGTATACCAAAATGGGATGCAATTTAACCAACTCGAAAATTATCTAAAAATGTTTGATCAATTTTCTTTTTAATAACCATCATTATTTATTCTATCCAATATGCCCGCACATTTATCTTTAACATTTTCATTTAATTCTTCCACCTTCATTAATGAGTTTCATCAATTACTGCGGTTTATTGAAAATACTTAACAAAAAAGTTTACATGACTAGCACAAGAACCATGCTTTTTTCCCTTCTTGACAAGCACAAAAAGTTTGCAGAACATTATGCCATTAATCATTCCCAAATAGCATGTAGTATTTACTTGGTGAATTAATTGCGTCAACCTTATAGAAAATGACACCAAGAATATTGTGAACTACAAATTGAATATTCCACATTTAACGACAAAAATTGATGGTTCTACATTCTACGAAGACTTGTACTTTGCAAGACTTTGGAATTTACCAAAAAAAAAAAAAAAAATCACTTGTACGAAAAACCCTTCAAAAAAAATCTATAAATACAACCAATTAATATTCAGTTTATTTGGGGTAAGAAAAAAAAACAAATTATAGAACAATGGAGCATTTTCTTGATTCTACTCCGCTTCTCATATTTGCTCTTCTCTTCATCAGCCAAACTCTGTATGGTTACACGGGAGAAACTAATACGACTTCATATGGCAAGTGCATTGAGGGTGAAAGAGAAGCTCTTCTCCGATTTAAGCAAAGTCTGATAGATGTGTCGAACCGTTTGTCATCATGGACAGGTAAACACTGTTGTGCATGGGAAGGGGTTGATTGCAGCAAAAGCACTGGCAATGTGGTGAAAATTGATTTGGACAACCCCAATTTCTTTAACTATAGAACTTGCTTAGGAGGTCAATTGATAACGATCTCACCACGCTCCTCACGTAGATTGATAGTTGTTGCGGAATAACGTGTTGATCTTTTCGTAAATCAAATTGAACAAGTCGAATCAACCTATCTCTGTAGGCTGACAGTATGCACAATTAATTGGATGCTCCTCACATACAATTAACACGACAGTCGCATAAGATTTAATCCCCTCCTCAGGAACTAAAACCCACAAAGTAAATCGAAATCCCTCCTCAGGAAAACAACTCACGTAAAAACAACTCTATGTTTTCAATTCTCAAAATTCACGTCTATCATTACAACTGATAAAAAGACCTATTTATAGGCTTACTACAAACCCTAAACGAAATAACACATAAAAGGAAACATTAAATAACTTAAAACCTTAGTTTCTAAAAACAGAAAAATAATTAACGCCTAAAATTCCCGCACGTCGCGACGTGGGGGAGCCCGACGTCGCGACGTCGGGAAACAGACGCGGAAATAAAAAAAACTCAAACTTGCTGGACGTCGCGACACGCGACGATGGACGTCGCGACGTTCATGGACGTCGCGACGTGTGTTTCTGTTTTGCTGCCCACGTCGAAATTCTCTTATTTCTTCCTTTTAGGCCTCCAAACGCGAACCATTCTCCTTAAACACCCCTTGATTCGCTCCAAGGATCCCCGAGGCTTTGGTTTGGACTTCAATTTGCTATCATTCCCTCCCTGATCGAAAGGATTTGTCCCCAAATCTGATCCAGCATGCCGAAAATCCCCAACACCAACTCTAGAATGTAGAACCACTAAGCACAAGTCCTCGTGACCTCCAGCATCAACCCCCATTGACTGTAAAGCATTTAATATCTGACGTTGGTCTTTATATACCTCAGACGGATGTAATGATGTCAACAAAAACTTGTGACCTTGCCATTTAAATGCATAGGTATTGTCTCGCCCATGATGCACAACATCTCGATCATACAACCATGGCCGTCCAAGAAGCACATGCCCCGCCGACATTGGCACCACATCACAAAGAACTTGGTCCCGATATGTCCCAATTGCCAAGTCTAACTTGATTTGTCGAGTAACCTCCTCCGCAGTTCCCGCATTAACCCACTGAAGCTTGTAGGGCTTAGGATGAGCAACTGTAGTCAACCCCAACCTTTCAACAAGTAATGAACTGGCAATAACCACATTACACTGCTTACCACTGATAAGACATCGTGTATGAAATAGTTGGTGGCGTTTATAATCGTCATCCACTTTAGGTTGTGCTGCTAAAACTTGTCTTAACACCAATGCCTCACCTATCACATCCTCAGGACGAATTATCTCTTCTTCAGGACCCTCCAGCTGTGGCATCCCGTCATATTCAGAATCTACCTCCACGACATCACCATTAGGTTTAATAAGCATAGCTCGAGGACTACCACACTGAGCAGCTATATGTCCATAACCATGACACTTGAAGCACTGAACCGTCTTCCCCTTCGAAGTCACATTGTCTGGCTTACTCTTGACTTCTTGACTAGATGATCCTTGTGTGGTTCCCTTGAAAACGGACTTCCAAGATCGACTACCATCAAATCCAGATTGCTTCTCCATTTCAAGCTGTCGTTCCACTTCCTTGGCTTTGTGAAGCAAGTCTTCCAAATCAGTGTATAGATGTAAAGCAACATATTTGGCAATACCTTGGTTCAACCCACTGAGAAATCGCGCGCTATAGTTGTCTCTTTTTCCTCATGAACTCGTGCCCGACTCATGAGAGTTCGTATCTCCTGGAAGTACTCCTCAACGCTCTTGTCTGCTTGGGTTAAATTCTGGAGTTGCAACCATAATCCTCTAAAATAATGAGCAGGGACAATACGGTGCCGCATTAATGCCTTTACCTCATCCCAAATTCGTATTGGTCGCTCTCCTAGCAAGTCGCGTTGACTAACCAAATCTTCCCACCATGTACTGGCATATCCAGTGAACTTCATAACCGCCAAATGAACCTTAGTGTCCTCAGAATAATTATAGAATTCAAAGATTTTATTTACCTTTCTAACCCAATCCAAAAACACCTCAGGACCTTCCTTTCCCGAGAATGGTGGAACACGTATTTTGCCTTCTTTCTCATTAGACCCTCCTTTGCGCACTCTCCTGTGAACACTATCATCAAAATCAGTTCCATCCTCTTCCCTTCCATCAAACCAAGGATTTCTAGGTGGAGTTCTCCGTGGAGTACCTGTTCTAGATCCCGTCTCCAGATGTTCAACCCGCTGACTGATCCGTTGAGTTTCAGCTGTTAATTGCCGTAACTGTTCACTCACAGTAGCCAGCATACCTTCCAAATTTTGGTTAACACTAGCTCTTTCTTCCTGTCTACTCATATTGATTTTACCAAATTTCAACAGAATATCCACAAATACCCAATATGATCAACCCAACAATCAATCACCAAATCAAACAATTCAATCGGATCAAATTCAATACCAATGAAACAAAAAGAAAAAAAAAAGATATAATTGTTGTAACCTTAACACGATAACCAAATCATGCAAGGCTGCGAGTAACAATAATTTAGGGTTTCAATTTTAAGGTAAAACTGAAAAACCTGATTTCGAAAATCCCTTGAGCTCTGATACCACTTGATAACGATCTCACCACGCTCCTCACGTAGATTGATAGTTGTTGCGGAATAACGTGTTGATCTTTTCGTAAATCAAATTGAACAAGTCGAATCAACCTATCTCTGTAGGCTGACAGTATGCACAATTAATTGGATGCTCCTCACATACAATTAATACGACAGTCGCGTAAGATTTAATCCCCTCCTCAGGAACTAAAACCCACAAAGTAAATCGAAATCCCTCATCAGGAAAACAACTCACGTAAAAACAACTCTGTGTTTTCAATTCTCAAAATTCACGTCTATCATTACAACTGATAAAAAGACCTATTTATAGGCTTACTACAAACCCTAAACGAAATAACACATAAAAGGAAACATTAAATAACTTAAAACCCTAGTTTCTAAAAACAGAAAAATAATTAACGCCTAAAATTCCCGCACGTCGCGACGTGTGGGAGCCCGACGTCGCGACGTCGGGAAACAGAAGCGACAATAAAAAAAACTCAAACGCGACGTCCATTGTCGCGCGTCGTGACGTCGGAAGAGCTCCACATCGCGACATGTGTTTCTGTTTTGCTGCCCACGTCGAAATTCTCTTCTTTCTTCCTTTTAGGCCTCCAAACGCGAACCATTCTCCTTAAACACCCCTTGATTCGCTCCAAGGATCCCCGAGGCTTTGGTTTGGACTTCAATTTTCTATCATCAATTGAATCCGTCGTTAATTAATTTGAAATATTTGGGTTACTTGGATCTAAGCTTGAATGATTTTTCAACAATTCAAATTCCAACATTTTTGGGATCATTTAAAGATTTAAGATATCTTGACCTCTACGGTGCAAGGTTTTATGGAGAAATACCACCTGATTCAGGAAACATTTCGAATTTACAGCTTCTAAATTTGGGTTATAATTCATTGATGATTAAAAATCTCTCTTGGGTCGCAAGCCTTTCTTCTTTGGAAAGTTTGTCTCTATACAGAGTAAATCTTTCACCAGTTCATAATTGGTTAGAGATTTTTAACATGCTTCCTTCTTTGACCTCATTGGATTTGAGAGGTTGTGAAGTTAGCAACATTCCTCACATTTCACATGTTAATTTCACATCTCTTATGTCAATTGATCTGGGTAGGAATTACTTTACTTCCAACATCCCTCTTGGCTTTTTAATCTCACTCAACTAGTTGATCTTTATCTTTCTCATAAACCATTTCCATGGCCCCATTCCAGATACTTTTGGGAAATGGGCATCTCTAATTCATCTCGATCTTTCTTTTAACTCATTTCATACTTTAATACCAAAAACAATATGGAATTTGACTAGTCTTGTTCATTTAGACTTGTCTGATTGTGGCTTTCAAGGATCAATACCAAGTGAAACTGGCCATCTTGCAAAATTATCTGCACTAAACCTTGCTTATAATGAGTTGAACGGTTCAATTCCTCAAAGTATAGGAAAGCTTTCAAAGCTACAGACATTAAGCATTTCTTATAATTCATTAACTGGCTTCTTGTTTGAACACCACTTTGAAGATCTCATAGAGTTAAAATGGCTAAACATATCGAGAAATCCACTCGTTTGCAATTTCAGCTCTAGATGGATTCCACCTTTCCAACTGCAATATATTTACATGAGATCCGTCAAAGTTGGACCTCAATTTCCGACTTGGTTTAAGATGCAAAGAGAGATTAAAGAGTTGTACATGTCTAATGCAGGCTTGTCAGGTGCCATCCCCCATTGGTTTTGGTTTGAGACCATCTCTTCTGATATAGCTAAACTTGTTCTCTCAGAAAATACTCTAACCGGTGGTATCTCCCAAAACTTATGCAAGATGGAAATGTTAAGTGTCTTGGTAATATCCAATAATTGGTTGTCTGGTGAAGTTCCATTATGCTTGGAGAACTTGCGATATTTGTGGTTTCTAGACTTGTCAAATAACCGTCTGTGTGGTCATCTTCCAAATTCTTTAGGTAACTTGTAGTTTCTCCAGAATTTGTTTTTGAACGGAAACAAATTTGTAGGGAAGATCCCATCATCACTGCAGAATTTGACAGGTTTGATGCGTCTGGATCTTAGTGAAAATGGATTACAGGGCATTATACCAAGATGGATTAGGGAAAAGCTGTCCATTTTACAAACTCTAAGACTTCAGTCAAATAATTTCTATGGTGCCATTCCTCATACCCTCTGCCAACTATCACAGCTTCAACAGCTAAATTCGCCATTTTGTAGTAGTGAAATAATGACTTAACTGGAAGCATCCCTCAATGTTTTGTACTTACCAAAGAATAAACTTCAAAATAAATTTTTGGAGGAATTGAGTATCTAGACGTGCTTGTAACCCTTGCCCTGTTTCTCCCTACCTTTGTGCTCTTTGGAGCTTTGCCTCATATATATATTTTTCTACATTCAAGCACCATCTACAGAAATGGAACACTAAATTTGAAAGTTTGAATGGTAACTCCGACCACTAAGCTGGACTCAATGGCTCACATTTGCTCATATTTGTTTAAGAGAAAAAGTAAAGAGATATGTCTACGATTTTAATGTCTTCATGTTGGATAACAACTCGCATGTGAGTTATTAAAGGAAACAAATAGTCACAAAATTTTGATTCAAAAACATTTCATAATCTATTTTCTCCAAAATAAATAATTGATGATAGACAAGTTGAATGTCAACATTATCTTATTTACGATAGGGACACTGTCATTTGAAACCATTCATATATGGGACCTAATATCAATTCAAAAATTAACGTATTAAATATCAATTTTCAATTTAAAGATTAATAAAAAAAATTAGTGTATCAATTTTCAATTCAAAAATTTGCATATTAATTTGAAAAATTGCAAAAAAAATCCCTCATATTTGTTTGAAAAACTTTTTTTGTCCCTAACATTTCAAATGATGCAAATTCATCCCTCACATTTGTTTGAAAAAAGTTTTTTTTGTCTCTCACATTTCAAATGATGCAGATCCGTCCTTCACATTAAAATAGTGTATCAAATTGGTTTTTCCATCCATTAACGTATATTTTTTTAACAAAAAGATGGTACGTGGTTGTCTTGTGACAATTTTCACAAGAAAATTTCGAATCACAATTTATTTTCCTAATTTTTCAATCATCAGTTACATTTTTGGGCCTTAAAAATTATCATAGGACAAACACGTGACCGCTTTATATTAAATATATATGTGACTTGATGGAAAGACTAATTTAGTAGAATATTTTCATATCAGGGATAAATTTGCGTCATTTGAAATGTCATGGACTGAAAAAGTTTTTCAAACAAATGTGAGGGACTAATTTGTATCATTTGAAATATCAATGACGAAAAACGTTTTTCAACCAAATGTGAGGGACGTTTTTTCAATCAAATGTTTTTCAATGCAAAAGTACCAAAAAGTATCAAATTTTTTCTTTAACGTGTCAAATTTTCAAATTAGCATATCAAAATTTTCACTTTAGCATATCAAATTAATTTCAAATTAGCGTAGCGTATCAAATATAAAAAAATTAGCGTATCAAGTATTAAAAAATTAACGTATCAAGTATAAAAAATTAACTTATCAAGTATAAAAAAAAATAACGTATCACATTTTATATATGAATCCTTTTCATTTAAGTTTTCGTGTTTACTGTATGAATTTTCAATTTATCCTTTCATTTCATCAAAAATTGGTGATAACTGATGTGGCATTATTCAAATATTCCAGGTCAGCATGGAATAAGTCAAATATATCCTAACTAATTACCTAAGTTCAAGGAGCTTAAATTGGGATCAGTTGAACGGTAATATTCTTTACTTTTGATATATACAAATTTCTTATGAGGATTAGAGAGACTAACAAAGGCATCGGAGTAGAATCCCCGGGGATGACCTCGGGACTTTGCTCTAACGCAATTCTTTTTTACAGATTAAGTTCGTGATTATTGCTTGGAGCTCGGTATCTTCAGGTCGGTCTTCGCAATATCCCGACGTGCAGATTTGAGCTTCATCAATTGGCGCCGTCTGTGGGAAGCTAACAAAAAGTTTCACCGCAAAGTTGAATTTTGATGGCAAATACCAGATCGAAGGGGGCTGCTCCTCAGACTAGTAGGCGGAAGGAGGGAAGACAGTCGTCACCTTCTCATCACGGAATTCCTGAGAAGACTCCACAAGCAGGGAGCCGCATTACCCCTGAGATGATGAAGATATTCGCTGAACACTATAATGAAATGGAAGCCTTGGTAAAAGAAGTCCGGAAGAAAAATCAGGATCAGCAGAAAGACCCGGGGAAGAAACCCCTGGTGATCCAAAGTGAGTCTGGCGGAGAGAACGACGGGAGGTCTGAGACTCAGCCTTTTCTTCGGACTGGTGGGGTTGAAATTATCAATCGAGATGTGGACAGTAATCCAGGGAAAAGGAGGCCTCGGAGAGACAGCCCTTTATCCCAGGAGATTTCTGATTTCCCATTACCGCCCCGGTTCAAATTGCCACAGCTGCAAGCTTACACTGGAGACTCAGATCCTAATGATCATATCCACAGATTTGAGTCTACGATAGATTTTTTGAAGGCACTAGAGGAAACAAAGTGCCAGGCTTTTCCTACCACCTTGGAAGGAAAAGCCCGTCTCTGGTACGAAGGACTAAGACCACGGAGTGTAAATTCTTTTTCTCAATTATGTGACCTTTTCTTTAACCGATTCCTGCAACGAAAGAAATTTGACAAGTCTATGGCAGAGTTGTTGAATCTCCGCCAAGGAGATAATGAATCTCTTCGGAGTTATATGGGGAGATTCAATGATGAGAGTTTGCAAGTAAAAAACTGTTCTGAAGATGTGCTGGTAGGAGCGTTTCTCAATGGTTTGCGGCCTGGACGGTTTTATACTAAAATGGCTACTGACCCACCATCTGACATGGAAGAGTTAATGGACCGGGCAGAGAGGTATGCTAAGGGGGAAGAAGCAGATCAGAGGAAAAAAGACAATGACAAGCGGGGCGTGAGAACCCGAGATGAAGGTAGAAGGAGTGTAGTGTCAGATAGGAGACCAAAGGTATTTGATCGTCTGAATCCTTCCCGGCGTATCACGGAGCCAACAATAAGGGACAGGTAACTACCCCTCTTAGTAGGACTCGGTCAGAAATTCTAGCCATTGTGGGCAAACAAGGTATCCTAAAGCCCCCTGCAAAGATGAACGCCCCTAATCATAAAATGAATAGGGACCTGTTCTGCAGTTTTCACCAGCAGCACGGGCATGACACTGAGGATTGTACTGACCTGAAGAAGAAAATTGAGGACTGCATTCGTGAGGGGTATTTACAAGAGTTAGTTAAGACAACTTACAAAGTAGCTCGGAGAGGCCAATCTGCTGAAAGGCGTTCACCATACTGACCTCAGTTCGGAAGGAATGCTGCCAGAAAAGAGGACAAGCGTCAGCGGCCTAACAATTATCCCCCAGCTCGGGATGTCACCGGTGAAGTCCACTCTATTCTTGGGGGACTGGAAGGAGGAGAAAGTAATTCTGTGCGGAAGAATAGGTGCAGAAGAATTCCCGAGCAGGAGCCTATGGGAAAGAGGTTTAAATCTTCAGAAACCATAGTCTTTTCTGAAGAAGATGCTGTTCCTACTAAGTTTCCACACTCAGACGCTCTCATAATCAAAGCTAACATCGCCAACAAGTTAGTGCATCGGGTTTATGTGGATGACGGCAGTTCAGCAAATATTCTTTACATCAACGCATTTGAACAGCTAGAGGTGGATCCCAAATACCTCCGACGGAGCCCAACTCCGTTGGTTGGATTCTCTGGGAAAGCAGTTCAACCCATGGGAATTGTAACATTGCCTGTTACCATAGGAGAATACCCCATGAGTAGGACGGTGTACACGGATTTTGCAGTGCTGAACTCGCCTTCTCCTTATAATATGATAATAGACCGACCTACTATGGTGAAACTGAAGGCAATATGGTCACCTTATCACTTAGTGATGAAATTTCCAACCGAGGCGGGAATAGCAACGGTACGTGGGGATCAAGAAGTGGCCAGAAGATGTTATATGGTGGCCATGAGAGGAAAGAATTAGTCTACACGAGATAACCGTGTAAATTGTGTGCGGGGTAACGCGGGAATCAAAGGCCCAACGAAGGTACGGGAACAGCATCCTGTAAAGAGTATAGACTTTGATTTCAACGATGAGGAAATACTGAAAGTTTCAATTGACTGTGCCCGACCTGAGAGGAAGATCCAGATCGGTAAAAATCTTTCTGAACAAGTTCAGCATGGGTTATTAAGGCTTCTCACGGAATACAGAGACATATTCGCCTGGGATCCAAAAGAAATGGGTGGAGTTTCTCCCGAGTTGATAACCCATTCTTTGAATATCCATGAAGATGTGAAACCAGTTCAACAGAAGAAGAGGAGTTTTGCCCCTGAGCGCAAAGAGGTTATCCGGCAGGAGGTTAGCAAGCTTCTTCAGGTCGGGATCCTTGGAGAAGTGAAGTACCCGACCTGGATAGCTAATCCAGTGATGGTTAAAAAAGTCGATGGCGGATGGCGGATGTGTATCGACTTTACTGATTTAAATCGAGCTTGCCCGAAGGATTGCTATCCCTTGCCGTCCATTGATCAGATTATTAATGCTATCGTGGGTTTTGGGGTGCTGAGTTTCCTAGATGCTTACAAAGGCTATCATCAGATTTTAATGAACCCAGATGATGCCGAAAAGACAGCATTTATAACTGATCAGGGGATTTTCTATTACAAGAAGATGCCATTTGGACTGAAAAACGCCGGGGCCACATATCAGTGCCTGGTGAATCAGATTTTCCAAAAACAGATAGGCCGAAATCTAGAGGTATACATAGATGATATGGTGATCAAAAGTGAAGCAGAAGAAAATATGTTGGACGACTTAAAAGAGACATTCGCAACTCTTCGACAGGTCGGTTTAAAGCTTAATCCTGAAAAGTGTGTTTTTGGAGTTAATTCCGGGAAGTTCCTTGGGTTTATGGTATCAAAAAGAGGAATCGAAGCTAATCCAAAGAAATTGGAAGCAATAATAACAATGGAAGCTCCCAGGAATGTGAAGGAAGTACAAAAATTAACTGGGTGCATGGCAGCTCTGAATAGATTCTTGTCCCGAGCTGCAGATCGAGGCCTTCCATTCTTTAAACTCTTGAAATCTGCCAAGAATTTTAAATGGGACGAAGAATGTCAGCAGCATTTGGAGGCATTAAAAGAGCATTTGAAGCAGCTGCCTACTCTATCTGTCCCAACTTCCGGGGAACAGCTATTCCTGTACTTAGCTGTGTCAGAGTTCACCATCAGTGCGGTCCTTGTACGAGAAAATGAGGGGATACAGAAACCTATTTATTTTGTGAGTAAAGCTTTGCATGGAGCCGAGCAAAGATATCCAGAAGTAGAAAAGTTGGTAATGTCCTTAGTATTTGCAACACGGAGATTGAGGCCATATTTTCAAGGACATCCGATCTGTGTTTTGACAGATCAACCTATCAGACAGATCCTATACCGACCAGAAGCTTCAGGTCGGTTGACTAAATGGGCTGTTGAGCTCGGGGAATATGACATCACCTTCAGACCTCGAACGGCAATAAAAGGCCAAGCTTTAGCTGATTTTATTGCTGAAATGTCAAGGAAAAAAGGGGTGGAAGAATTACCCGAGGTGAGAGCAGTTTTGCCAAAGGTAGACAACGAATGGCAGCTGTTTGTTGATGGAGCTTCAGCGGGAGAGGGAGCAGGAGCTGGTTTGGTGCTGATAAACCCTGAAGGTAACGAATTAGCTTATGCTTTAAAATTTGAATTTGTTGCTTCTAACAATGAATCAGAGTACGAAGCACTAATCACTGGGTTGAAGTTGGCACTATCAGTAGGAGCACGGTGTATAAGAGCTCATAGTGATTCTCAACTAGTAGTTGAACAATTGTCTGGTAAATATGCGACTAAAGATATAATAATGAAGAAGTACTTGGATGTAGTACATAATTTGATGAAGAAGTTCGAGAGTTTCTATATGGAGAAAATATCCCGATCTCAAAATCGCAGAGCTGATGCATTAAACAAACTGGCTTCTTTTTCTTTGTCGCACTTGAGTAAGCAGGTATGGGTAGAAACACTTCCCGAACGAAGTTTCGTTACAAAAGAGGTAATGAATGTTGAGAACACTAGAAGTTGGATGACCCCGATCTGTGACTTCCTGAGGTCAGGGAATTTGCCAGATGATAAAGCTGCAGCTCGGCAAGTTCGAATAAGAGCTGCTCGGTATGTGAAAGAGAATGGGGTTTTGTATAGAAAAGGGTACTTGAAACCATTATTGAGGTGTGTAGATCCCGAACAGGCTGAGTACGTGCTTTATGAAATCCATGAAGGAATTTGTGGATCACACGTCGGATCCAGGATGTTGGCTAAGAAAGCACTTCTGCTTGGTTATTTTTGGCCAACAATGTTTGAAGACGCCGCTCAAGTGGTGAGAACATGTGAGAAATGCCAGAAGTATGCAACGAAAACACACAATCCCCAGGTTCCATTGCAGTCTTCTACATCTATCTGGCCATTTCATCAATGGGGTGTAGATCTTCTCGGGCCTTTTCCAGAAGCCTGAGGTCGGTATAAACACCTCATCGTGGCTGTTGATTACTTTACCAAATGGGTGGAGGCAGAGCCTTTAATACATATTTCGGGGAAGAATGTGATTAACTTCTTTTGGAAAAACATCCTGTGCAGGTATGGAATTCCCGGGGTGATTGTATCTGATAATGGAAGACAGTTCGCAGAAGAACCATTCAAGTCTTGGTGTCAATCGCTTCGAATTCAACAGAGGTTTACGTCCGTGGCACACCCACAAACTAATGGTCAGGCAGAGGTATCTAATCGGATACTATTGCAAGGTTTAAAGACGCGATTGGGGCGTTCTAGTGGAGAGTGGGTGGAACACTTGCCTATGGTGCTATGGTCATATCGAACCACACCAAGAACTCCTACTGGAGAAACACCCTATAGTCTCACGTATGGCACTGAGGCTGTTCTTCCTCCTGAAATTGGACTTCCAAGTCCTCGAGTTTTATTTTTCAGAGAAGAAAATAACCAAGAGGGGCTCCAGACCAATCTTGATCTGCTAGAAGAAAGAAGGTTGCATGCTCAGTTGAAGGACGCGAAATACAAAGAAGGAGCGGCGCGGTTCTATAACAGGAGGCTGAAAGCCCAGCAGTATAACATTGGTGATCTAGTGTTAAGGAAGGTGGAAGCCAGCAGAGTTGAAAAACTGGAAAGCTCGATCCCACATGGGAAGGGCCTTACAAGATTGAAGACGTATCTCCAACAGGTTATTGTAGACTTTCTCATTTAGATGGAAGGGTGATTCCCAGAACATGGAACTTCCAAAATTTGAGAAAGTACTATTAGTTTGAGAAGTTTCAAACTGTTATGAGCTCGGTCATTTTTACTCGTAATTCATTTTAAATAATGTAATGATTTGGGTTCTGTTGAATAAAAAATGTTCTGGTGACAAATTCTAGGGAAAATTGATCCCTGTGAAAAGTCCAGATGTTTATTTTGCAAATTCTGAGAGAATAACTTCTAAGAAAAGTGAATCTTATAAAATCCCGAACTCAGAAACTCAGGAAGGGAAATAATTTACTTTGCAAATTCTGGGAAAATAATTTCTCAGTAAAGCAAGTCTTACAAAATCTCGAGATCAAAAATTTAGGAGGAAAAAGCAATTCACTTTGCAAATTTCAGGAATAAGAACTTTCAGAAAGAGCAATACAGGCACAATTCCAAGATTAATAATCTAAGAAAAAAGAAAAATGAATTGCATAAAAGCCCGAAAATGAAATTCGGGGTAAATCAAGTAGTCATCTTCAGAGATAAAATCTCCCAAGATGAATTGTTCAAAGGAATTGGGAATAAAAACCCAAAAGTATCTAATAACATCATTAGAATAAACAGAAAGGAAAAACAAAGTCATTAAAGAGATTGATGAATCTCAAGGCTGACTGCTGTCCTCATCTTTTTCCAGCTCGGTGAGGTTCGCCTCGGGAGTATCAGCAATGGGAGTAGAAGGAACAAACTGGTTCATGGAGAATCCAAGCTCCCCACCAGTTATTTCTTTGAAGACTGCATTGACTTTTTCTCCCGCGCCAGCATCAAAACCCAACTCTTCCAAACTCTTGTCTTGAAGGTATGATTGCTGGAGAACCTTGATTGCTTCATTGTATCCAAGCTGAGCTACTGGTATGTTCATTTTGGAAGACATGTCAGTGAATTCTTGGGATTTCAAGAAGTTTTCTACTGCTCGTTTTATTCCTTCTTCCTTGTGGAACTTATACTTACGCTCCATACTTTTGAAATGTTTCTCCCAAGTCAGAATAGAGGAACTAAGCTTCTCATTTCTAGAATAAACGTCAGCAGATTTCTTTTGTTCAGTTTCCAAAGTGGAGGAGAGTCTCTGGACCACCGACTGGAGCTCTTTGGACTTTCCTTGCTCGTGGCCTAACTTCGAGTTGAGTTCTTGAATTTGAGATTGGAGGCCTTCAGTTTTTTATTCTTCAATTTCCAAGTGTGATTTAATTGAAGACAATTCTCGCCTAGCTTGAGACTCAGTATCCTCCAGTTGCCGTGCTCTCTCTTCCAGAAGTAAAATCCTGTCTTCAAGCTCGGTCACCTTTTTTCTTTTTTCTTCGAGCTCAGGAAGAAGGCTAGAAGACTGCTCCGCAGCAATGATAACTTCCGCAGCTCGGTTAGATAAAGCAGCATTCTACAGTAGCAGTGGAGAGAAAGTCGGTTAGATAAAGCAGCATTCTACATAGAGTGGAGAGAAAGCCGTAAATCTATCATAGAATGAAAATATAAAGGAAATAGAATATAGAGACTTGTGAATAGTACCTGAGCAGAGGACAAATACAAGACATTAACTAGTTCTTCGTTGCTCAGTTCCATCAAAGCATTTCGGTCGCGAGGAAGGATACTTTCACTTAGCCATTGCTGAGCTAAGGCTGGAGTAAGTATCCGGGAATTCCTATTGAAACCCCAGCTTGGACAGAATTGATCCCCGGGATGAGTAATAGAAGCATAAGAAATTGGAACTCTATCTGGTTTGAATTGAGACAGGAATCCAAATTCAGAATCCTGAGAGAAGTTAAAGGGAAGAGTGGAAAAAGTAGGAGTTGGAATAGCTGCTGCCGTATCAAGGGGTATGTTTTGACTGATTTCTGGAGGAGAAGAGATTGGGGTAGTAGAAGAAGCTGTTTTCTTGCTCAAAGGGGCGTCCTCTTTGTGTGATAGGATCCTCTTAGAACCTCTCGCCTTTTTCTCCCTCTCCTTGGGTAATGGAGGTAAACCCGAGCTGATAACTTTGGGGGCATCAGGTGGTGTTGAAGTGCTCAGGGGAGATGCAGTACTCGCAACAGGAGGTGCTGGCACTGTAGAATCTCCCGGGCTGGATTTATCCAAGGAGGAAGCAGGGCAGTAACCTTCGATAGGCCTAAGGTGATCAGTTGTACAATATTCATCACTGTAAAAGGAGAAAACATCAGAAAGAGGAGTTACCGAAGTGAATTTTCAAGAATTCTGAAATAAAAGGATAAGTACTTACATTCAACTCCGAATTTATCTTTGGAGCCCTTATGTTTAGAGTCAAGTACTGCAGGGCTTAACTTGCCTTGAACCAAAATTCTTTCAGAAAGCCGAGACACATCTAGCGCAATTCCTAAAGATTCTAGTGTTTGTTCTCCACTCGTACTGAAAGATTTCCTAGGCTTCCTATCAACTATACTTCTGACAATCTTCCAGGGGTGATTTTGGGTGAGAAATTCAGAATGAATGAAAAAGAAACGTTTTTTCTAGTGATGAATGGAACTGGGAAAATTTTGTAGAAGGGGAGTAGTATTAGGACGTCGATTGAAGTAAAACCATCCCAGCTCATTGAGGATTGTTTTCAGAGAGAAAAAGCGCCTAAACAAGGAAAGGTTACAAACCACCTTGCAGTGCATACAAAGTAGTTCAAAACAAATAACCGACCTGATAGAATTTGGGGTAAGCTGACTCAAGTTCACTTTATAATGGTTTAGAAGGCTTGAAAGTAAGCTAGAGATGGGAATTCTGAGACCGGCCTGAAGCTGATGTTCATAAATAGCTATAAAACCCTGAGGAGGATGTATGGCTCGGTCGTCTATTGATGGGGCTCTCACAGGCAAATTCTCTGGAATGAAGTATTTAGTCAATATTTGGTCAATACTTTTCCTATCTAAGGTAGAGGAGATAGAATTTGCAAGAACTCCCTCAGTAAGTTCTTGTACATTTTCAGCAGTTGGCTCAGAAATTCCTATTTCGTTACTTGGGTTAGTAATATCCCTAGCTGATTCAGAGGATTTTGCTTCAACGAGTTTTGTCATATTGGTATTTAAAGGTTTAACCTTGGAAGATTGCCTAAGTGACCTTCTAAGGGAAGTTCTTGATTTTGAAGAAATTGGGGACTCACTGCTAGCTGGAGGTGCAATGCTATAACCAGAGTGAGAAGGGTTTTTCTCACTTACAGATTCTGGGCTTGCATTCACTGATAGAGTATGGGAAGTGGAAGGTTCAATATAAGAAGCAGAATTAATTGGTGAAGATGAGTTAGAGTGATCTTCAGAAGACATACCTGACGGTGAGTGTCGATTTGTAAGAAATTATGGAGATTGAGAGGAAAAACCCGAAGTGTTCAGAGAAATTTGTGCAAAAGCGAATGAAGAAATTATTGCTTTTAATTGCTTGACCGCCTGAAACCCAATTGTGTTTGGAAATGGAGAACGCAAAAGTAGGGATCAAGCTAAGTTCAAATTTAAAAGGGGGAGTTCAAATAATCAACAGTTGTTTCAAGTAACGTATACATTATCAAGATAATGATTACTTTTTAATGAAACCGCGTGCACATTAATGATTGAAGATTAAAGGTTTGGATTTTCAAAGTCAAGGCGTTGGTTCATGAATTTTTGCTAGAATCGAAGCGTTAGTGCTTGTTTAAAAGTTCAAGAGAACCAGCTCGGGAATATTTGTTTGCAATCGTCAAGTTGGGATAAAGATGTTTATACCGACTTGAGGAGGTATTGATGTGGCATTATTCAAATATTCTAGGTCAGCATGGAATAAGTCAAATATATCCTAACTAATTACCTAAGTTCAAGGAGCTTAAATTGGGATCAGTTGAACGGTAATATTCTTTACTTTTGATATATACAAATTTCTTATGAGGATTAGAGAGGCTAACAAAGGCATCGGAGTAGAATCCCCGGGGATGACCTCGGGACTTTGCTCTAACGCAATTCTTTTTTACAGATTAAGTTCGTGATTATTGCTTGGAGCTCGGTATCTTCAGGTCGGTCTTCGCAATATCCCGACGTGCAGATTTGAGCTTCATCAATAACTATAATTAAGAATTTAATATGGAAAAACTTTTGTTTTCCTAAATGAACCCATATGAAATTCTCATCAAACAAACATTTTCAAAATTGTTTAGAATCATTTTCTCATAAGAGGTTTTAACGAGTCAAAAGCTATTTGACAAAGAAAAGAGTCAACTGCTTTATATTCGGTGGGGATACTTTGTCGGCAGCTCCGTACCCAAAAAAAATACAAAGATCCTTTGAATCCATCTCTACTCAATTTAAACATTCGTGTTTCTTGAACCTAGACTTGAATAATTTTTCAACAAATGAGATTTTAAAAATTGTTAATTTGTTAATTATTTGTTGGGTGGCGTTGATATATCTGTTTTGGTTTATGGTGAGGTTAAGTTGTTTAGTTTAAATTTTATGTTTTGTGATAGAATATTATAAGTAGTTAAGTGTTCAGTGTGTGTTAGTTTGTGTTTTTATTGGAAACAAAAAATAGAAAATAGAGAAAATGAATACAAAATTATTTTTTTAGTTGTGTTTTGTTTATTATGTTAGTTTTAATTGTTAAGTCCAATGATTAGAATTTTGATTACTTCGCCAACTTGTTCTCTTTGTCTTCCAATTCACTCTTATACACCTCGATTTGATCTTAAAAATACAATTACCTACAAAAATAAGAAAATTAACACTAATTAACACATTTAATGGCCCAAAAACGCACAAAACACTAAGATGGAAATTTATCTATAATGACATACCTTAAACAAATACAACAACAATTTATCGGTTATATAGATAACATTTTTTTGCGAAAACTCATTTTTTCATCTATATTAAATATAACATATCTTTTTTTGTATATTTTCTTTCCAATTCTTTTGTACTCTTCCTCTTCCTCTTTTAATTTTAACTAATAATTTTTTATTTTCTATATTTATTGGGGCATCTAAAGGTCTCTTATGTAAATGTCCAAAATATTTTGAACCTGTTTCTTTCATTTTTTTTTTATCTATTGAAACTATCCTTTATTTCTATGCAATCATTAATTACTTAAAAATTCTATATAGTATAGTGTGTACACACATCCAAATTAGCATTCTTATTTCTGTTATCCTCATTTTTTTGGTTCATGTTTATATTTATTCATCCAACACTCCAAACCATAAAACATCGTTGATCTTATGACTGTTTTATAAAAACTTTTCTTCAATTTTAGCTATATTTTAAGTATTTTTCTCATAGTGTCTACCAGTTGTATCACTTTACCGGTCGAAGTACCAATATTCCAACTATATGTTTTATAGAGTTCAGACTTCTTACGTTTTTTCTTTATTATATTACTCCTATCAATGTATGAGATTTCTTTCGCATTTTATACTACACCCAACCTCTTATAGAGATGTAGTGGTTCTTGCCAAGTCGAACTTGGTGATTCACTCCATAAACTAGTTTTTATATCAATTATAATATAATAATATATATATTCTAAAACTTTATCACTCTAATAATATATATAAATATATATAACTCTAATAATATATATATATATATATATATTTATAACTCTAATAGTATATATATATTATTAGAGTGATAAAATTGTAGACTATTTGCTAATCTACTACAACCCTTCTTCGTTTTTTTTTAAATTTGGAACTGTTGGGAATTAAATAGGCATAAGCAGCGAAAATTTAAAATTTAATTCCCTAAGCCAAGATCAGTTTAAAACAACAATCTATTATATGTTTAGAGCATACCGTTTTGGTGCGCCTTTCGTACTGTCGAAGCATCAACAAAAACACGAACAATTAGATCGTGTCTCTACGGTATCCACACGAACAGAGTAATCTCCGAACTCGTCTCACGAACCCAGATAGAACTCACAAGAACTTGGGTGCTAGCCCTTTATTCTTGTTAATTAGTTGAATAATTCAACACTTTAATTAATCTTTGAGCAATATAGTAGGGTTTTGATTCTCTAATAAAAAACTGTCTCTCAGACCTCTCTGGAATGAAACGTATGTTTCTCCTTCTAGAGGCAGACAGTTAAGTTGATATTTATAGGCTTAGGGTTTCACAAACCTTAGCCAAACAGAATATTCTTAATAGTATTCTGATATACCTTTTATTTAATTTATTTCCTTAATTAATTAAATAATTAAATAGGAAATCAATTAATAATCAAATCCTAGTCTAACTAGGAAATTAATTAAAATATATACCATATATATATTTATTAATTAATTATGACAAAATCAAAACTTAATCCTAGTCTAACTAGGAAAGTTTATTAATTGCTCAAATAAGATTCATCTAATGAATTTAAACGTTTTGAATTACTTACTATTCTAAGTGTGCGACCCTGTAGGTTCCCGTAATGTTGGCAATAATTATAAAATCATATTTCATAATTATAAACAATGAGCGCTGTCTAGCAACACATCATTGCTACCCAAATTACGAAGAATTATATGCTTCAAAGCAACCTAAACTGTGACTGATGTTACCATGTTGTAAATTCCTTTTGTTCTCGATATCTAGATTAAACATGAGACATGGACATGTCATTCTCGTATAGTCTAATCTTTATTTCTTGATTCCTGAATTAGCTAATCAAAACAAATGACAAATCATTTGGGCATGGCCATGCACTTATTAGCTTAATTCAATCAAGAGGCCATAGATATCATTCCCATGTTATAGGAAGAACAAATCCCATCTTGATCACTCACAACCCACTACATAAATTATTATATATCCGATCACCATCTTTATAATCCCCTTGTTAAGGGCAACGTTTGATGGAGTCAAAATATACAATTCTTTATGTTGGGCACCATGGTGACCTCAGGTCTAAGGAACATTCAACACCATCATCACTACGAAATCATTTATGACTATCATAATATGATCCATGCAATGATTTCATAGTGGGTCGGTCCAGTATATGAATTCTCTAATTTATGCACTTATGTATTGTCCTTAATATCACATATTAATCAATCACACATTAGTTTTACCGTATTATTAATGTCCCTATTAATAATACTCGACTAAGGACATTTAAGAATATACATTATATTTTAGGGACTTTATTATTACAATAATTCATATAACAATTATAAATAATTGTGACAATAATAAAATACCTTTAATTAATAGAATATTCATGATAATAAAATGTTAAACAATCATCAAATGATTGACTTTAGGACATTCATTCCAACTATCACTTTACCGGTCGAAGTACCAATATTCCAACTATATATTTTATAGAGTTCAGACTTCTTACGTTTTTTCTTTATTATATTACTCCTATCAATGTATGAGATTTCTTTCGCATTTTATACTACACCCAACCTCTTATAGAGATATAGTGGTTATTGCCAAGTCGAACTTGGTGATTCACTCCATAAACTAATTTTTATATCAATTATAATATAATAATATATATATTCTAAAACTTTATCACTCTAATAATATATATATATATATATATATAACTCTAATAATAATATATATATATATATATTTATAACTCTAATAGTATATATATATTATTAGAGTGATAAAATTGTAGACTATTTGCTAATCTACTACAACCCTTCTTCGTTTTTTTTTTTTTTAAATTTGGAACATGCTACTTAATTAAGACAGAATGGTCATGAGTAGGCAGAGTTTTCATTCAAGGTAATTAAAAAAATTCCAAGATTGATTTGAGGATAGGTTGGAAGATGCAAGTTTGTTTTATTGTTTCTTGTCTTAATGGTCTACTGTTATATATTATTGCCATCTTGCCTTGAGTCGTTAATATGCCATATTTGAGATCTTTTAATTTCCCTCTGGGATGGGGTGTTTGTGTGCATACTGGATTTGAATTGCTGTATTCAAATGGTTGGTCTCTTCCTACTTTTTCCTTCAACTGATGACCCTTCAAGGAATTAGAGGGCTTGCAGTGGTCTTGATCGATCACTCCTTCAAGATAAGAAGTCGTTGAGTGTTACTAGTCAACATACACTGTAGAACCACTTGTTTAGAAGATATTTGTCAATTCTATTGAATTATTGTTGACTGATTGGTCCAATATTTGAGATACTAATTGATGCTTCTAATGGTCATGGCATCAACTTTATCCCAAACTGTGATGAAATTCAAACCACTCGAATCTTTTACTAATGTGGTGAGGTGTTGATCAATTTAGCTATATAACAAATGAATAAATCAAATGGAGGAGGCACAACACCGTGCTAATTGTTCAATCTTGCATTGCATTTTTTTTTTAAACTTGGAATTTTGTTTAGGTGAGAATTAACCGTAAACAAAACAACACCATGTTGTTTCCCTAATTTTTCTTCAATAAAAGAAAAGAAACAAAAAAAAAAAAAAAGAAAGAAAGACGGAAGTTTTAATATAGTTTTAAGCTTTAATTAGTGAATTTTATTTGTGGTATAATTTGATTACTCCGGCCTTATTTAGTTGGTTGGATAAGTTTGTAGAGTTAAGCTTATGTTGTTTTTGGGTTTTGTAAAGTTTCCTTATTAGAGTTTTTTTAAACTTTATTGTAATTCTCCTATCAGCACTCATTCACTTAAGGAGTTACAATCTAAAAAAGATTAAAAAAAAAAAAGCAATGTACCCTAATTTCGTTAGTTTTTCAGTTGGCCTTAGTGAGGTGAGTTCATAGTTAATCACGATTTTAACGCATTATAATCACGATATGAATGACTTATATATGAACAAATTTGATAAGAGTTTTTGTGTTAACTTTTTTTATTGATTGGATCACGGCTTTGGTTTTATGTCTTTATGATTTTGTTGTTGCAACAATTCCATCCACCTAATAGACTAATAGTTACACTAATAACTCGTTTAGGAGAATAGCATGTATTTCTTTTTTTTCCTCTATTTGAGGTGGGTCGCCACTCCCTTCTTTATTAGAAATTGTTCTGGGTAATGAACATACTCTAATATCACCCTTACAAAAGTAATTACCACTTGATCCTTTAACCATGTGTGAATGGTTGAATGATCTAGTGAATGGAACAAAAGTGGAGACTTACTCCATTTACACCTAGTAATAGACTCTACTTTAGCGAAACTAACTAAGTTATGACTATTCTTCGGTAACCAGGAAGTCCCGAAAGCAAAACTCCTTAGTAAAGGAGAAGGACTTGAGGTAAAGACCACACTGTATATGTATTGATAGCCCTGATCTTGTCTTCTTGTAGCCAGAAATAATCTGAGAAAGTTAAAGAGGTAGCTGCCCAGGTAGGATTCACGTGAGGCTCTGAGTGTTTCATTTATTGTACAGTAGTCTTATTTGCTACCTGATGATGTTGCCTGCCGATACAGAGGCTGCTAACCGTGAAGCTCGTATGTTTTGGTTCTTTTCCTGGATATGTATGGACACTCTGAAATGTCAGCTTTGAGGAGTTTCTCAAATTTGTCCTGATTTGGCTTAGCATGTTGTGCCAAATATATAGCTGGTTTGTTGGCAGCTTTTGGAATGAGGGAAAAGGTAGCTTGTTCTCTGATCTGCTGCAGGAGCTGTTCCCACTTCTTGAGTCTCCATGAGGTTTGTTGAAGGGCTTGATAAAGTTCTCGAGAGTGAGCCTCAATGGAGAATAGCATGAATTTACTTCATGAATTAATTGCTTCAATCTTAAAGAAAATGACACCAAAGACTTGGAATATTTTACGAAAACTTTTAGTTGCAGACTTTTGAATTTACAAACAAAACCACAGTTATGAAAAACTCTTAAAAAATCTATAAAATACAACCATTTAATATTCAGTGATATTTCAGTTTATTTGCGTAAGAAAAACAAAAGAAGAATGGGGCATTTTCTTGCTTCTACTCAACTTCTCATATTTGCTCTTCTTTTCATCAGCCAAATTCTGCATAGCTACACTAGAGAAACTAATAATTCAAGTGCTAGCTGCCAAGAGAGTGAACGAAAAGCACTTCTTCAATTTAGGCAAAGTTTGGAAGATGAATCAAACCGTTTGTCATCATGGACGGGTAAAGACTGCTGTGCATGGGAAGGGATTGATTGCAGTAAAAGCACTGGCCATGTAGTGAAGCTTGATGTGCACAACCCAAATTTCAGTTTTAGCACTTCCTTAGTTGGTGAGTTGAACCCATCTTTAGCCAATTTGAAACATTTGCAGTAATTGGACTTAAGCTTGAATGAATTTGTTTCAGGCCAAATTCCAACATATTTTGGATCATTTAAAGATTTAAAATACCTCAACCTTTCTCATGCATGGTTTGAAGGGGAAATACCACCTCATTTAGGAAATCTTTCCAATCTACCGTATCTAGATCTTAGTGATAATTATTCATTGATGACTAAGAATCTTTCTTGGATTGCAACCCTTTCTTCTTTGAAAAGTTTATCTCTCTCTCGAGTAAAGCTTTCGCATGTTCATAATTGGTTAGAGATTTTTAACATGTTGCCTTCTTTGGTCTCATTGAAGTTGAAGAGTTGCGGACTTAGAAGTAATCTTCACCTTTCAAATGTAAATTTCACATCTCTTACTTCAATTGATCTCAGCGTCAATGATTTCAATTCTAACATTCCTCTCTGGGTTTTTAATCTCACTCGTCTTGTGGATCTTCGTCTTTCTTTTAGCCATTTCCTTGGCCCCAATCCGGATAATTTCGGAAAATTTGCCTCTCTAATTCTTCTTGATCTTTCTTCAAATCCATTTCATACTTCAATGCCAAAATTACTATACAATTTGAGTAGTCTTGTTTTTTTAAAGATCTCAAAGATCTCAAAGAGCTAAAAGAGCTGAGAATATCCAGGAATTCGCTTACTTTGAATGACAGCTCCTCATGGATCCCGCCTTTTCAACTGCAACAGATTACGATGGATTCCGTTAAGGTTGGACCTCAATTTCCGTCTTGGTTTAAGACGCAAAGAGAGGTTAAATAGCTATCCATGTCTAATGCAAGCTTATCAGGTGCCATCCCCAATTGGTTTGGGATCCTCTCTCCTAATATTTTGACATTACTTCTCTCAGGAAATTCTCTATCGGGTGGCATCCCGGAAGGCTTATGCAAGATGAAAATGTTAACATCTTTGTCTCTATCCAATAATAAGTTGTCTGGAAGAGTTCCCTTGTGTTTGGGGAACTTGCTATATTTGTCGAACTTATTCTTGTCAAATAACAATCTATGTGGTCATATTCCAAATTCGCTGGGTAACTTAGAGTCTCTCCAGAGTTTAGAATTGAACGGAAACAAGTTTGTAGGGAAGCTCCCATCATCATTGCAGAATTTGACATATTTGGGAGTTCTTGATCTTAGATAAAATGGATTACAGGGAACAATACCAAGATGGATTAGGGAAAAGCTATCAAGTATTTGGATTTTGAAACTTCAGTCAAATAATTTGTATGGTGCCATTCCTCATACCCTATGCCAACTATCAGAGCTTCGACTGTTGAATCTAGCAAAGAATAACTTTACTGGAAGCATCCCTCAATGTTTTATACCTACCGAAGAAACAGTTGGTCTCCCCCCTCTCTTTCCTCCAACTGATGACCCTTAAAAGGAAATTAGAGGGTTTGGAGTGGTGTTCACTCCTTGAAGACTAGAAGTCTTTGAGTGTTACTAATCATCATAAACTTTAGAATCAATTATTTGGAAGATATGCTATAATTGCGTTTGATGAATTCTATTGAATTATTAACTGTTCCATTGATTGGTACTAATTAATTGATAGCTTCAAATGGTGACAAAATGTGATGAAATTCAGTCCACTCGAATTTTATTATCAAAGCCATATCTCATTTTAGATCTTTTAGCCACGATGACAGTAACTAAGACCTCTATTGAAAAGTTTGACCGGAGTGTCAATTTTGGTACATGGCAACTCAGAATGGAAGCCATTCTTATTCAGGATGGATGTGAGTTAGCACTTGAAGGGGTAGAGAATAAGCCACCAGAAATGACGACACAAAGTTTTCAAGATCTAGATAAAAATGCTAGATCAGGTATTATCTTAAATATCTCTAACGAGGTTTTGCAGGAAGTTGCCGGTGAAAAGACAGCCAAAGGCATGTAGGACATGTTAAAGTCCATGTATATGAAAAAGACTGTGGAGAATCGGCTTTATTTGAAGCAAAAGTTGTACATGTTAAAAATGACTGAAGGTACATCTATTATCTCACATCTTGATAAATTTGATTCCATTATTTTGGATTTGGAGAATGTAGATGTTAAGGTGGAAGATGAGGATCAAGCCATTTTATTGTTATGCTCTCTTTCACAGTCATTTAAACATTTTCGTGATGCCATGATTTATGGGAAAGATTCTGTCTCATATAGTCATGTAAAATCTTCTTTAAAATCTAAAGAACAGATTGATAGGGATATCACAGGAGAGACTAGTGAAAGTCAGACAGAGGGATTAGTGATACAGGAGAGACCTGAAAATAGAAATTTTGAAAGTAGTAGATCCAATAGCAGGTCTAAATCCAGACATAAAAATAAAGTTTGTAATTATTGCAAGAAAAAGGGGCACATTAAGGCTGACTGTTACAAATTGAAAAATAAAGAAAAATATAAAAATGAGCAGAATAACAGCAGCACTGTCGAAGCCAATGTAGTTGCAGATGAGAATGATGGAACTTTGTTTGTAGCAACAACAAATAAAGTTAGGTCTAAAGATGAGTGGATTCTAGATTCTGGTTGTTCTTACCACATGAGTCCTGAAAAAGATTATTTCTCCACGTATGAAAAATATGATGGTGGGGTTGTTTTGATGGGCAATGATGCTCCATGTAAAGTTGTTGGTAGGGGAACAATTCAGATAAAGATGTATGATGGAATTATTAGAACACTCACAAATGTTAGACATGTTCCATATTTGAAGAAAAATCTCATCTCGTTAGGTACCCTTGATTCTCTCGGGTACAGGTATTCGGCTGAAGGTGGAGTTTTAAAAATTTCACGAGGTGCTCTTGTATTGATGAAAGCTTGCAAGTCTGGTAGTTTGTATATCTTGCAAGGATCTACAGTTTCAGGTGCTGCAGCAGTCTCCGTATCATCAGATACCGACATCACCAAATTGTGGCATATGCGATTGGGACGCTTGAGTGAGAAGGGTTTAACGTTGTTAAGCAACAGGGGCCTACTTTGTGGACAAAATACTGGTAAGATGGACTTTTGTGAACATTGTATATTTGGGAAACAGAAAAGAGTCAGTTTCAGTTCACCTGCAGTCCATAAAACAAAAGGTACTTTGAATTATATCCATTCTAATCTTTGGGGGCCTTCTCGTGTTCCTTCTAAGGGTGGTGCAAGTTATATGTTAACATTTATTGATGATTTTTCAAGAAAAGTTTGGGTGTATTTCTTGAAGAATAAAAATGATGTTTTCCTGACATTTAAACAATGGAAGGCTTTAATTGAAAAGCAGACAGGAAAACATATTAAGCGGCTGCGGACAGATAATGGCTTGGAATTTTGTGGAACAGAATTCAATGAATTCTGTAAAAATGAAGGAATTGCTCGACATCGTACCGTTAGAATGACGCCTCAATAGGACGGTGTGTCCGAGCGTATGAACCGGACTCTTTTGGAAAGAGCTCGGTGTATGATCTCAAATGCTGGGTTGACTTCAGACTTTTGGGCGGAAGCCATCTCTACAGCTTGTTATACTGTCAACCGTGTTCCGTGTGCTCCTCTTGATTTCAAGACTCCAGAGGAAGTGTGGTCAGGTACTCCTGCTAATTACTCCAATTTAAGAATATTTGGGTGTCCAACATATATGCATGTAAGTGAGGGAAAGTTAGAGCATAGGGCTAGAAAATGTATTTTCCTCGGTTATGCTTCAGGGGTGAAAGACAGATTATTTTGTCCTGACCCCAAATCACTTAAATTTGTAATTAGCAGAGATGTTACTTTTGATGAGTCATTTATGTTAAATCCTAGAATAGATTCTTGTAATCCTTGTAATTTAGAAAAATAAGATAGCACACAAAAACAGGTGGAGTTCGAGATCATAAATTTCAATCCTTCTCAAAGATCTTCTACGGACCAAGGTGATGAACCAGCTCCAGACCTTGTTGAAGATGAACCAGTAGAAGAAGAATATTCCATAGCCAGAGATAGACCAAGACGAGATATTCGACCACCACAGAGGTATGCAAATTTGGCAAATTTAGTTGCATATGCTTTATCAACAGCACAGGAAACAGGTGGAGACGGAGAACCTTCCACATATACCGAGGCAATTTCTAGTGCTGATTCAGATAAGTGGGTGGTGGCTATGAATGAAGAAATGGATAATGGTCAAGATATTAGGAGGTGATTGATCTTGTTTCTTGGTGTTTACCATGGTCTCTGAATTTCCTCTAAAGTCATAGCAATCAAGATTCCAATTCTGCAGTCGTCGTTCGCCCCCGCAGAATCCCCCACAATGATCAGGCTGTCCCTAATCTCTTTATTTTCTGTGTTTTTTCTTTTTAATTCTATTTTAGTTTGTTTGCTTTTTCACATGAGGACATGTTATTATTTAAGTGTGGGGAGGTGTTCTATGTTATGTGTAATTTTGTTTTCAAATACCAAAAATCCAAAAAAATCATAAAATTAAAAAATTTTCACAAAACCAGTTTTGTTTTGTTTTGTTTTCAGTTTGTTATTTGTTTTGAACTGTTTCACTCTTATGAGCATCGTCTGACCAAACTAAATATGATGAAAACTTGCTTATTTTATTGTGTTGGTTTTTGCATGATCTTGAATGGCTCCAAGGATGACTAATACAGTTTCTGAGTTTATTTTGCCCACTTAAATGTGAGGATTTGAGCCTAAGCACTGAATGACTACTTTGTTGGTGCTTAAATGATTATTCTTGATGAGTGAAAATTGTGCATGGTTGACTTATAGAATTTGCTTTGTTGTGCATGGATATTATGTGTTGGAATTGAACTTGAATATGATAAAGGCACTTAGGATTTCATCACTTTTTGACTTTATTTTTCATTCCTACCTTCATTTGACCCTTAGTAAACCCCGTTGAGCCTTTAACATTTTCTTTGTGTTTAAACCCACTAAAAGTTTCACCTAAGACCCATTTAGCTTTCTTTTGGCCCTTAAGGTGTAAGTGACTAAGTTTGTTATGATTTGTTCCCCTTGGGTTTCACAAGAGAAAATTGCACCTGTTAGGTCTCTATGCATTAAGGAATTTCAGTATGTGATGTAGAGTACAGTTTTGAAGTCTGTTGTTCGACCAGACAACATTGGGCAGAAAAGAAAGAAGAAAAGAAGAAAAAAATCTGCAAAATTTTTCCTGTGTTGTTTGCCTAAACTGTGGCAAGGAAAAGAAGAGAATAGCAGCAATAATAAATTGAAAAAATAGTGATCTACTGAAAAAGAAAAGAAAGAAAAATATGTGATAAAAGCATAGAAAAAGAAAAAAAAAATAATCATTGTGCTGAAGTTACTTTGAGTTGTTGTGAAAATGAAAAGTTGAGACGTGGTGCAATATAAGTGTGGGGATGTTTTTAATTGTGTTGCTTATACCTTAGTTTTATTTTTAGCCTTTATTTCATCTTATATCCTACCTTTTAGGCCTTAGCCCCATTACAAACCAATTAAAAAACCTTTTGATTCATGTTTAGTTTTGATACTATGATTATCTTGTGACATATTTGCAAACTTGTTGTAAGTTTCCATGCGCAATTTTGATGACTGGATGAACCTGATTGTAAACATTAATGAGTGCTTGGAGTGAACTTGGAGAGTTACTCAGAATTTTGTATTTTGACTTGGATGACTTGATTATGCTTGAACTTGTTACTATGACTAAGCATGAATTTTGTTTTGAAATAGTTTCTCCGTTTGGCTAGATTGGTGTTTGTGTAGTGAAGTGGTTTAATTAGTTTTGTTTGTTTATTTGTTAGTTATTTTCTATTTAAATGCTGAGGGGCCAGCATAGTTCAAGTGTGGGGATATTTGATGAGCATAAAATGATTCATATTTTTTATGCATACTTTAATATGCTTGTTGGGTGAAATCTTATTTAACTGGTCTATTTGTTGCAGAATTTGGAGGACTCCAGCTTGAAAGAAGATGTCAAGTGAAAAATGAATTTAAGAGAATTCTTAGGAAGATTTGAAGGAGTAAATATAGCATTGAAGAATAGTACAGAAAGAGGATTTTGTGGAAGTTATTGAGAAGGATAAAGTTTGGCAGTTGAAGGATTTATTGACTGATACCATGGAGGAGGAATTCAAATTTGAATTGGGTTGTTATAACAAAATATTGTTGACAGATTTGTGGGAACAATGAATATTTCTTGTCTTTAGTTAAGATTAGGGAGTTATCATTATTTTCTCTTATAAAAGAGAGAGGGCTGATTAGAGTGGGGCATCTTTGATCTTTGGATCTCGTTTGTAGCTTTATTTCACGTTTTAGAAGATTTCGTAGCAGTTGGGTCTGCATAATTGCTGCTGCCCAGATTTTGGAAGAAGAACAGTAGCTCGTCGTTCGCCCGAACGACGGGCTACCTGGTTTGGTTTTCTTATTTTTAATTCAGTTTTACTTCTTTAATTTATTGTTATTAGTTCTTATTATGTTTAGTGAGTAGTTTCTTTTCTGGCTGTAAGTAAGAAACACTAATCATGAATAAAGTTGTGAGATCAAATTGTGTTAATCAATGATTTTATATTCAATTCAAAGAGTTTTCTGTGAATAGCGTTCATTACTTAATTGGATTAAAGCCTGATCAACTTTAATAAAATTAGGTAGAGTCAATTAATCTCTAATTAAATCACTAGATTGAATTAGTAGGATTAATTAGTGACAAAGCTGCTGTCTCGGTAGACGGAGACAATTGGTTAACAAATTATTGTATGCTGGTCATAACTTAGTTTGTTAAAGTTGGGTCCTTCTAAGAATTAATGCTTTTCTAACGTTGAATTGGGTGATCGGCTGATTCCGGCCTGGTTATGTTAGAAATAGGGAAATAATGGACTAAGTTGATACTTGTCCACTATTGAATAAATAAGGAAGGATTGGGACACGTCGGAGCCGATTCTCGATGTCCTATAACTGACTGATTGATATGATATTATTATTTTTGCATCAATGAACAACTGATAAAGATTAGTGTGGATTGCTTAATTGCCAGAATTTTATCTTAAGTAATTTAATTCAGTATTTTTATGATAGTAATTGCTTTGGTTATTAATTTGTTAATTTATCTAGTTTCCTTCGTATTATTTTTAGTTTTAATTATTGTGACAAATTGTGAGTTAACTATTTAGAAGATTTGCTGTTCCTCGTGGGATCGACCTTACTCCCATTATACTATTGTAATCTTTAGAGTAAGAATTAAATTTGGTGCAAAAACGACACGCTAAATAATTTCTTCAATAAGTAAATATGGTCTTCAATAAGTAAATTCGAAACCTTCAGGTTGTTTCATATAGATCTGTTCATCTTACTCACCATATAGGAATGCTATTTTAACATCAAGCTGTTCCAATTCCAAATTAAACATGTCTACCAATGCAAGTAATACACGAATAGAGCTATGTTTCACAACTCAAGAGTTATAGCCCACGAAAAAAAGTTATTTTTATAAATATTTACGTTTTCATTTTTTTTACTCTGTTAAATAGATAAAACATTATTAGTATATAGGTGGGTGTAAATTACTAGATAACAAATTACTAATATAGATGGGTGTAAAAAAAAGCATTAAAATAGCCTACAACATCAAGTTTTTGAACATTTCAAATTTTTACTAAAACTCGTAAGTTATAGCCCACGAAAAACTTGATTTTTATAAAAAAAAATTATGATCCGTTTTTTTTACTCTGTTCACTAGATAACATATTATCAATATAGGTGGGAATAAAAAATGGCAAGAAAATAGTCCAAAATGACCATTTTTTGAACATTTCTGTTTTTTACCAAAACTCTTGAGTTATAACCCACGAAAAATAGTGATTTTTTTTTAAAAAATAAGTTTCTATTTTCTTTGCTACGTTCACTAGATTACCAATAACCAATATAGGTGGGTTTAAAAAATGGCATGAAAATGGCCCACAATAGTCAGTTTTTGAACATTTCAAATTTTTACCAAAACTCGCGAGTTATAGCCCATGAAAAAAGTGATTTTTATAAAAATATATCTGTTCACTAGATAAAACATTAGTAATATAGGTATGTATAAAAAATTGGATGGAAATAGTCGAAAATGGCAAGTTTTTGAATATTTCTGTTTTTTTATCAAAACTCATGCGTTATAGCCCACAAAAAATAGAGATTTTTTTTAAAAATTTATGTTTCTATTTTTTTTTACAATTTGTCACTAGATAACACATTATCTATTTAGGTGGGTGGAAAAAATGGAATGAAAATAGTCCACAATAACCAGTTTTTGAACATTTCCATTTTTTACTAAGACTCGTGAATTATAGCTCACGAAAAATAGTAATTTTTATAAAAAATTATGTTTCCAATTTTTGTCTTAGATCAAAAGGTAACATAATACAAATATAGGTGGGGGTAAAAAATGACTTGAAAAAAGCCTACAATTGCCAGTTTTTTAACATTTCGTTTTTGACAAAAAAAAATGGTGAGTTATAGCACATGAAAAATAGAGATATTTGTTAAAACTTACGTTTCTAATTTTTTTCACTACGTTAACTAGATAATACATCACCAATATAGTTGAGTGTAAAAAAATAGCGTAAAATTAGTCCACAATTGCAACTTCTTGAACCTTGCCATTTTTTTACGAAAACTCGTGTGTTATAGTCCAAGAAAAATAGTAAATTTTTTTAAAAAAATTACATTTATTTTTTTCACCACATTAACAAGATAACACATTTTCAATATATGGGAGTGTAAAAAATGGCATAAAAATATTCCACAACAGCCAGTTCTTGAACATTTGCATTTTTTACCAAAACACGTGAGTTACCCCACGAAATATAGTGATTTTTTAAAAAAAATTTAAGTTTCTATTTTCTTCATTACGTTCACCAGATAACAAATTAACAAAATAGGAAAGTGTAAAAAATGGCTTGAAAATAGCCCACAACAGTCAGCTTTGAACAATTCCAATTTTTACCAAAACTCGTAAATTATATAGCCCACGAAAAAACGTGATTTCTATAAAAAAAATTACGATTCTATTTTTTTAATCTGTTCACTAGATAACACACTATGAATATAGGTGGGTATAAAAAATGCCATGAAAATAGTCCAAAATGGCAAGTTTTTTAAAATTTCTGTTTTTGACCGAAACTCGTGAGTTATAGCCCATTAAAAGAGTAATTTTTATAAAAATTTACGTTTTGATTTTTTTTTACTCTGTTCACTAGATAACACCATAACAGTTTAGGTTGATGTAAAAAATGGAATGAAAATAGTCCACAACAACCAATTTTTGAACATTTCCATTTTTTACAAAGAGTCGTGAGTTATAACCCACGAAAAAAGTAATTTTTATAAAAAATTACGCTTCAAATTTTTTACTCTGTTCGCTAGATAACAATTATCAGTATAGGTTGTGTAAGGTCTAAGGCAACCTAAGAGGGGGGGTGAATTAGGTTTCTAAAAATTTCTTATACAACAATCAAATCAATTTGAACAAATTCAATCAACAATGATGAGTGAGTAGTGTGACTTGCATCAAGTGTAATGTAAAATGATGTTTGATGTAATATTCCAACAACACAATGAATATATACTTAAATCCAAGTGCAGTAAATTAAATCATGAACAATATGAAATAATAGTAAAAACTGAAAGCAATAAAGAGCAATTGACACAATCAATTTAGAGTGGTTCAAGTCTCCCCCTTGGAGCACTCTACATCCACTACACAAATTCTCCAACTTAGGATTTCAACCTTTACTATGAATTGATCTTTTTCTTGTGGTGAGATCAAAAGAACCACTTTTACAACCCAAGTATCCCAACTTAGGATTTCAACCACCCAAGTATCTAACTTAGGATTTCAATTACCCAAGTATCTAACTTAGGATTTCAACCACCCAAGTATCCCTACTTAGGGTTTCAACCTCCTCACAATAGAAGATTTAGAATGAAATTACAACCCACTATAATTTGGGTGGATATGATAAATTGAAGCTCACAATATGATTCCTATAATGAAATTTACAACTCAAACTATATAGATCAAGAATGAAATGAAGAACTCAAAGAAGGCTCAAGAATTTTGATATTTTGTTTCTTGATGAATCAAAGATGAAGTGCAAGAGTTGTAGAGAGTGTTTTTCAAGATTAGAAGCTCAAGGAATCAAGGGAGAAGTCTACTAAACGTTTGTGCATTTGGTGGTATTTAAACTACACAAAAAATGACAAGAAAACGTTCATGTTTGACCTTTAAAAAACTAGCCGTTATGAGTTTCGGACGGGTGTTTCGGACGGCCGAAACTCCAATGGAGGCGTCTGAAACTTGACAGCCATTTTTCTATATGTTTCAGACGGAATTTGGAAGAATGTAAAACATCAAAGTTGTAGCTCTTCCTCTTAGCTTTCCAATGGTATCTTAAGCATTCAATTTGGATGTCCAATGAGAGAGATATGATCAAAATACAAAACACTGGCAGAAGGGTCCGAAACTCCAATGGAGGCGTCCGAAACTCAACAGAAAGGTTGTAATTTTTGATGCAATAGTTTCGAATCTCCAAAGGAGTCGTCCGAAACTTGACAGCCATTTTTCGATATGATCCCGACAGAATTTGGAAAAACGTAAAACATGAAAGTTGTATCTCTTTCTCTTAGCTTTCTAATGGCACTGGAAGCACTCCAGTTAGACTTAAAATGAGAGAGATATGATCGAAATACGGAACCCTGACAGATTTCTTCAGCTTAATCTCAATTTTTGTTTTCCAAATCATTTGTGCAACTTTTTATGAATTTGTGCAAGTGTGTTCCTCACTTTTACAACTTCTTTTGAAGTTCATTTGAGGACTAACAACATTTTGAAAATATTTTGACTTGAGCATCATTTGAAGATTAAAATCATTTTGAAAACATTTTTACTTGAGCATCATTTGAGAATACTTTGAAAACATTTTTACTTGAGCATCATTTGAAGATTAAAAACACTTTGAAAACATTTTTACTTGAGCCTTAAAAGAGTAAAACAACTTCTTGAGCTATTTACATAATATAAGGTTTAGGCTTGGGGAAATAACCTAATTTACCATACTTTGAAATCTTTTGCACTTCTAATTCTTTCTCCATATGATAGAACTCCATGCTTGGCTTCTTCCAATTCTTTCTCCATATGATAGAGCTCCATGCTTAGCTTCTTTGTATATCTATTACATTGAAACACTTTTTCAACCATTAGCATAAACATAATTGTTTGTTAATCATCAAAATAAGTAAGATTAAGACTCTAAGTCTCACAGGTTGGTATAAAAAATGGCATGAAAATAGTCCAAATTAGCCAGTTTTTGAACATTTCTATTTTTTACCAAAACTCGCGAGTTATAGCCTATGAAAAATAGAGATTTTAAAAAAAAAATTATGTTTCAATTTTTTTTTTCACTTTATCACTAGATAACACATTGCCAATTTATGTGTGTGTAAAAAATGGCATAAAAATATAACACAACAACCAGTTCTTTAACATTTCTGTTTTTTACCAAAAATTGTGAGTTATAGCTAGTGAAAAATAGTGATTTTTCAAAAAAATTTAAGTTTCAATTTTTTTTAAACTTTATCACTAGATAACACATACCTATTTAAGTGGTTGTAAAAAATGGCATAAAAATATTCCACAACAGCCAGTTCTTTAACATTGCTATTTTTTACCAGAACTTGTGAGTTATAGCCCGCGAAGAATTGTGATTTCTAAAAAAAATTATGTTTCAATTTTCTTCGCTACGTTCGCTAGATAACAAATTACCAATATAGATGGATATAAAAAATGGCATGAAAATATCCTTCAACAGTCAGTTTTGAAACATTTCAAATTTTAACTAAAACTCGTGAGTTATAGCCCACGAAAAAAAGTGATTTTTATAAAAATTTACGTTTCAATTTTTTTACTCTGTTTAATAAATAAAACATTATCAATATAGGTTGGTATAAAAAATGGCAAGAAAAATAGTCAAAATGGCCAAATTTTAAACATTTCTATTTTTTTACCAAAACTCGTGAGTTTATAACCCACGAAAAATAGTGATTTAAAAAAAATAAGTTTCTATTTTCTTCGCTACGGTCACGGAATAAAAAATTACCAACATAGGTGGATTTAAAAAAGGGCATGAAAATAGCCCACAACAGTCAGTTTTAGTTTTTTAACTAAAACTCGTGAGTTATAGCCCACGAAAACGTGATTTTTATTAAAAAAAATTACGATTCTATTTTTTTTACTCTATTCACTAGATAACATATTATCAATATAGGTGGGTATAAAAGATGGCAAGAAAATAGTAAAAAATGACCATTTTTTGAACACTTCCATTTTTTTATCAAAACTCGTGAGTTACAACCCAAGAAAATTAGTGACTTTAAAAAAAAAATTAAGTTTCAATTTTCTTTGCTATGTTCACCAAATAACAAATTTTCAATATAGGTAGGTGTAAAAAATGGCATGAAAATAGCCCACGGAATTCAATTTTGAAACATTTCCAATTTTTATCAAAACTCGTGAGTTATAGCCCACGAAAAACATTACTTTTATAAAACAAAATTACGATTCCATTTTTTTTACTCTATTCAGCAGATAACAAATTATCAATATAAGCGGGTATAAAAAATGGTATGAAAATAGTCCAAAATAACCATTTTCTTAACATTATTGTTTTTTACCAAAACTCGTGAGTTATAACCAATGAAAAATAGTGATTTTTTAAAAAAATTTAGTTTTTATTTTCTTCACTACGTTCAAAAAATAACAAATTGACTAAAAAATGGCATTAAAATAGTCCACAATACTTAGTTTTTGAACAATTTCAATTTTTACCGAATTATAGCCCATGAAAAAAATGTGATTTTTATAAAAAAAAATTATGATTCCATTTTTTTACTCTGTTCACAAGATAACACACTATCAATATAGGTGGGTATAAAAAATGGCATGAAAATAGTCCAAAATGGCAAGTTTTTGAACATTTCCGTGTTTGATCAAAACTCGTTAGTTAGCCCACGAAAAAAGTGATTTTTATAAAACTTTATGTTTCTATTTTTTTTACTTTGTTCACTAGATAACACCTTAACTATTTAGGTGGATATCAAAAATGGAAAGAAAATAGTCCACAACAACTAGTTTTTGAACATTTCTGTTTTTTACCAAGACTCGTCATTGACCCACGAAAAAAGTGAATTTTATAAAAGCTTACGTTTCAATTTTTTTCTTTGTTCACTAGATAACACATTATCAGTTTTGGTTGGTATAAAAAAGGGCATGAAAATAATCCAAAATAGCCAGTATTTTTAACATTTCTGTTTTTTACCAAAGCTAGTGAGTTATAGACTACGAAAAATAGTGATTTTTTTTAAAAAAATTATGTTTTGATTTTTTTTTTTCACTTTATCACTAGATAACACAATACCTATTTACGTGAGTTTTAAAAATGGCATTAAAATGTTCCCCAACAGCCAGTTCTTTAACATTTCTATTTTTTTACCAAAAGTCATGAGTTATAGCCCGCGAAAAATAGTAATTTTTTTTAAAAATTTAGTTTCAATTTTCTTCACTATGTTCACCAAATAACAAATTACCAATATCAGTGGGTGTAAAAATTGACATGAAAATAGCCTACAACAATAAGTATTTAAACATTTCCAATTTTTACTAAAACTCGTGTGTTATAGACCACGAAAAATGTGATTTGTATAAAAAAATTACGATTTTGTTTTTTTTACTCTATTCACCAAATAACACATTATCAATATAAGTGGGTATAAAAATGGCATGAAAATAGTCCAAAATGACCATTTTTTGAACATTACTGTTTTTACCAAAACTCGTGAGTTATAACCAACAAAAAATATTGATGTTTAAAAAAATTTAAGTTACTATTTTCTTCGCTATGTTCACATGATAACAAATTACCAATATAAGTGGGTGTAAAAAATGGCATGAAAATAGCTTACAATAGTCAGCTTTTGAACATTTCAAATTTTTACCAAAACTTGTGAGTTATAAGCCACGAAAAACGTGATTTTATTAAAAAAACTACGATTCAATTTTTTTTACTCTATTCACTAGATAACTCATTATGAATAAAGGTGGTATAAGAAATGGCAAGAAAATTGTCCAAAATGACCATTTTTTTTAATATTTTCGTTTTTTTACCAAACCTCAAGAGTTATCTCCCACGAAAAATTGTGATTTTTAAAAAATTTAAGTTTCTATTTTCTTCGCTATGTTCACAAGATAACAAATTACCAATATAAGTGGATGTAAAAAATGAAATGAAAATAGCCCACAACAGTCGGTTTTTGAACATTTCCAATTTTTATCAAAACTCGTGAATTATAGACCACGAAAAACGTGATTTTTATAAAAATATTTACGATACCATTTTTTACTCTGTTCACTAGATAACACATTATCAATATAGGTGGGCACAAAAAATGGCAAGAAAATAGTACAAAATGTCCAGTTTTATAACATTTCCATTTTTTACCAAAACTCGTGAGTTATAGCCCACGAAAGATAGTGATTTTTAAAAAAATTTAATTTTCAATTTTCTTCGCTACGTTCACCAAATAACAAATTACCAATATAAGCGGGTGTAAAAAATGGTATGAAAATAACCCATAACAGTCAATTTTTTAACATTTTAAAGTTTTACCAAAACTCGTGAGTTATAGCCCACAAAAAAACTGATTTTTATAAAAATTTACGTTTCTATTTTTTTACACTGTTCAATAGATAATACATTATCAGTAAAGGTTGGTATAAAAAATGGCATGAAAATAGTCCAAAATGGCCAGTTTTTGAACATTTCCTCTTTTCACCAAAACTCGTGAGTTATAACCCACGAAAAATAGAGATTTTTTTAAAAAAAATTTAAGTTTCGATTTTTTTACACTTTATCACTAGATAACACATTACCTATTTATGTGAGTGTAAAATATGGCATAAAAATATTCCACAACAGCCAACTCTAAGACATTGCTAGTGAGTCCGCGAAAAATAGTGACAACTTTCTCTAGAAAATAAATTACTGGTAGCGGTCTTCGAGCTAGGATCAAATACGAAGGCCTAACTGAAGCAAATACATTTATAACCCTAATCCTCACGACATTTAAGGTGCATCAAGAGATAATGGATACTTTCTTAATAAGTACTTAAGTTTTATATTTCTACGATTTATTTATTTTCAAAACAAATAACTTTCTTGTTTCTATTGGAAAAATTGCAAAAGATATCCCTTATGTTTTCTTGAAAAATCTTTTCAATCACTCACATTTAAAATAGGTTCAAACTAAAAATATGTACTAAATTGGTTTTTTTTTTATCTAATTTTATCTATTTTTTGAACGTCATTGGACGTAATATATATTTTTCATTAAAAAATTAAACGAAATTAGATAGAACAGTAATACTAATGTATCTCAACCTCTTATTATTATTCCAACAAGCCTTGATTAATTTCCATCATTTTCTTCTAAACCTAAATTGCTGTTATTATGACACAAGCTTAACTGTACAATCGAAGGCGTGATGTTTAAAAGGTGAAAAGAAAGAAACGTTAATACTAAACAACGCCTTCCAAGCGGAAGATCGAATAGGCAAACTCCTCTGGATGGAAAGCGTGAAAGTGTTAGAGCCCCTGCACAGCCTCAATGAAAGGCATTATTTTTTTGTCGTTTCGAACAATCTCTCACGACTATTCCAATCTGCAACTTGACAAATTGCATTTGCAAAATCATCATGATTTATTTTCAAACTCTGTTCCTTACTGTTCATTGCCTTCCACAATGCATTCCTCACAACCAATTCAACCATTGTCCCATTAAAATTCATCGTTCCATCGGCAATATTTTCAAGATCAACATCTGGATCAAGCCAATCAGGACTGATAGATTCATGAACACAAAGTTGAAGAATTTCCAAACGTTCTTGTTTATCAGGATCTTTGAATTCTATATGAACTTCAAGACTATCACGGGTGAGAAGAACTCTATCAATGACTTGTTTCTTGTTGGTAATTGCAACAAATATTACGTTGTTCAAGTCTTCTTCATCATGCCAACCATCAATCAATTTCAGTATCCGTTTAACCACAGTTTTCTCCTTCTCAAACTTCCATTTGGGACGAGCAATAATGTCGAATTCATCCAGCACAAGAACACGCAAACGGCTGTGAATTCCATAGGCTTTTTGATCCCTTTCAGCATTGAGTAGAAATTGTGTCACTCTCTTCTCAGCTTTACGACTTCTTTTACCAAAATTTGTGCACATGATGTACTCTCCCATTGTGCCAAACATTTCGGCGATTTGTCGGCCTAAAAGGGATTTTCCATTGCCTGATCCTCCATACAAAAGAGCTCCTCTAACATGCCTATTGTTGCTTAGGTCAGGAGGGAAACTTCGCGGATGAAATACTTCCGAGTATAATTGTAGACATGGTTCTTTAAGTCCACCAATGCCAATAGACTGAAGATTAGTTTGCAATCTCAAAGGTAGCCCAAAAGCAACTTCTTTTTGATTGATGATAGTAATGTTACCAATACCATCAGTAGGAACTTTGAACATAAATTTGGTTTTGCTTGTAATCAGCCCTCTTTTAACCATTGTTTTGGAATGATTTTTTCCATTTAGTAGAGCTCCGACGACATTAACATCATATTCAACACCATTGAAAGTAATCAACAACTTTTGCCCCACTGTCAAGACATGGTAATGAAATTCTCTACGAAGTTCATCGCCTAATTGAACAGCATCAATTTCAGTATGAGAATTGCTTGACTCAAGATCCAATATGACGATTTTTAGTTTGAATTTATAAGGAGGAATAAACTTGCCCAAAGCTAGGTGGGATCCAATAGAAACCGAAGCAGTCTGACGTTGACAAGAATTCAAAGTTATAGAATTAGATTGAATGCTGGAATCTTCTTTGAGGGATACAATCAAGGAATCATCAGGAAAGGCTGCAAGAAAGAGTTTCTTTGAACGCCATTTTTTCTTCTCAATCCGGAACTTTTCTAGATCAATACGTGCACAATAGGCATAGTTTGTGCATTCAAGGTCTGGATTTGGATGGCCAATTACTTCCATGTAATGCTTTGTAATGGCTATATCCATTGAATTTGATTTGAAGGCCGAAGACGATTTATGTGTTGTGGGATCAAAAATAAGAAATCAAGAAACAGAAAATTTTATGAGAAGATAAACTCAGAAAAAATTTCTATGGAAGAATTGTTGCAAGGTTATATCGATGCTTAAAACAACAGCCCAGAAGGGAACTTAAAACAAACGCAACAATGAATCAAAAACTTCTTGATTTTTCATTCTTCGTTAAGAATGAATCTTATAGATAAGAGTTCTATATATTTACCAAAACCAAATTGGAAACAATTAAAATCCTATTACGAAACTAAATAAATTAAATGTTTTCTTAAAACAAATTGAATTTGAAACAACTAAACAAATAACTCTTATTAGGAAACTAAATCCATTTAAAATTTTCCTAACTTTAGTAACAAGTAAGGATTAAACTTACTTTATTAACTGAATAAAGTCCGGTAACGAATAATTTAATTAATTAATTAAGGTTGGTTTAAATTTAGAATTCTTACTTGTTAATTACGTGAATAAGATATTTAATCCATTGCTAGGATCATTATTATTGAATTTGAATTTACTATAATTCATCTCCAAATGAAATAAAACATCAAAAGAGAAAATAGCAAATTAAATTCCAAGCAATCTGGACCTAAGCCAAAACATTTTTTCCCTTTTTGCAAAAACAGTAAACTACTGAACAAAAATATTACTATTTGCCTTTTATTTACCAATCTAAATAGATATTGGGTATTTTTTTACTTTTCTTTTTTTTTTAATCTAACTTTAGGGTAAATTAAAATTGTCTCAATCAATCCCTAAAATAGAGTTTGATCACTATCCCTCTCTTAAACACATTGAACACATAGTCTTGAGTATGCTGTCTACAATAATTAAGACAATAGTTTGTTTTTATTGTTTCAGATAAAATTGCATAAATAAATAATAATTTCACTTTCATTATTTTTCTCTATCGAATGGATCAGAAACTGTCCTATTACTCTATTAGGCTTGTTGATAGTGATCTCAATATTGCCTTATTCGCACATCTATCTATTGTACGTACATTATACATGCGCATATATAAACATAAAAAACCCTACTTGAACCCCAAGAAAAGAAATATCATTTCATTTTCTATCCTTAGCACTGCTATTAATTTTTTCAATCCTTGACGTTAAAATTCAATTGTTGAATCATATGAACGCTATCTGTGGCTCAAAAGATCAAAGCTATGTCATTCATGAAAGGTGATTTGCTCACAAGAACAAGAAAACTTGTCAAAGGCTTAGCCAAAGCCGAACCCATCTGGCTCAAAGCCGTGGAAAAGTAAACTAACAATTTCCCTCTTAGTTTTTTTATTGTTTTTTCTTTTGCCGTATTAGTTGGAATAAAAATTTGTTTAATTTAGTAGGAAAAAAACTCTCAAATGAATTATTCATTTGTGAAATGTAGACATTAGTAATAGTTTATTTTTTCATTGTTTCATTGGTGAAATGACTATTTTTTTCACTGTTGGTGATAACTGATAATAGTACTGAATGATGGATGCTTTCAGAGAAAAATCCCATTTGTAGAAGAATATCATTGTGTGACTGATGCAATTATTTATTAGTTGAAATGTACACATTTGGGATCAAATGTAAATACTCAATATCTGTTATTGAGAAACGTATTTTACAAATGGAATCGTGATTATAGTTTTTCATTTTGATTTTTTTTTTTTGGGATATTCTGGGCCATTCCAGTGAATTTTCCTCGCACAGAGAGCAAGATTAAGCCAATGACTCTGCCTGAGGATGTTTATGTACAGAAGTTTTTAAGAAGCATCCAGATTCTAAATACGAAGATGCCATTAAGTATGACTTTTTGCTGCTTTTGTGATGTTGAATTATATAGTTGTGTTATGGGAAAATGAATCTTATGTTGTACCAAATAGACCAAAATAATAATATAGGAAAATAATAAGAAAAATAAATGAGACAATGGATACAAAGAATTACATAATTCGGTCAATTTGACCTACGCTCCCAGTCGGAGGCGGTGCCAAAATTCACTAATATGTGAAGATAATTTACAAAAATGGAACACCAAATTTATACTAGACTTTAAACAAAATGAATTTAGGAGAGAGTACTAAGGCTTGAGGGATGAAAGCTTTGAACGTTTTTTGGGATGGATTTGAGCTTTTGAATTGCCTCGTATTTATAGGCATATTTAGAGTTAAATTCTGTAGCAATTCACGTCTGTCGAAACTTCATTTTGCATGCTGTTGTAATATATGAAATTTCATAGGCTGCCAAACGTAATAAAAGTTAACAAAAGCATGAAGGTTGTTGGCCATTGCTTTTATTACAAATCTCCATCTTGGTCTGGAACCTGAAAAATAGTGATTTAATCAAACACACCTCCGGCAAAGTTCTAATGGGCTGAATCACAAACTATGAACACCAATCAAGTCCAAGCACTACTTGAACTTGTATACTGGAAGAACTTTCATAAACATATCTGCAGGATTGTCCTTTGTTTCGATATTTTAAACAAGGACATTTTTCTCAGCAATGGTATTTCGAATGAAATTATTTTTCATATCAATATGCTTTGTTCGCTTATTATACATCTAGTCTTTAGTCAAATGAATTGCACTTTGATAATCATAGTAAATAGTAGTAACTCCTTGTTGTAGAGTTAATTCGCCGAATAAACCTCTCAACTATAAAGCTTTTTTGATAGCCTCAGTGACTGTCATATGTTCTGCTTCAATAGTAGATAAAACCACTACATGTTTTAGAATAGCTTTCTAGCTAATTGCACAACCTCCAACGCAAAATATATAACTGATAAGAGACCTGCATTTATCAAGGTCACTGGCATAGTTTGAATTTACAAAATCAACCAAAGTGTTGCTGGTTCTACAGAACTCCAAACAAGAGTTTGAAGTACCCTTCAAGTATCTAAGTATCCACTTCATAGCCTGCCAGAGTTCTTTGCCAGGATTTGCCATATATTTGTTAACAACACTAACTGCTTGTGAAATATTTGGACGAGTACAACCCATTGCATACATGATACAGCCAATGGCACTAGGATAAGAAACATGTGCCATATAATCTTCCTCTTCCTCTGATTTTGGTGATTGAGCAGCAGATAGCCTAAAATGTCTCGAAAGTGGAGTACTAGCTTGTTTGGTATTCAACATGCCAAATCTCTCTAAATCTCTCTTAAGGTAACATTCTTGGGTCAAATATAATTTTTCAAATTTTCGATCTCGTCTTATCTCCATACCAAGAATTTTTTTGGCTAATCCCAAGTTTTTCATTTCAAATTTACAATTCAATAAGGCTTTCAACTGGTGAATTTCTGTAAGATTCTTAACCACAATGAGCATATCATCAATATATAACAACAAATAAATGAATGAATTGTCATTCAACTTTCTGAAGTAAACGCAACTATCATACATGCTCCTAAAGAAATCACGACCTAACATAAATGAATCAAATCTCTTGTACCACTATCTTAGAGATTGCTTTAATCCATATAAGGATTTCTTCAATAAGCAAAAATGGTCTTCCTTAACTTGAAATTCGAAGCCTTCAAGTTGTTTCATATAAATCTCTTCATCTAACTCACGATGTAGGGAATGCTGTCTCAATATCAAGATGTTCAAATTCTAAATCAAACATGGCTATTAATGCAAGCAATATACGAATAGAGCTATGTTTCACAACAGGTGAGAAAACAACATTAAAATCAACACCTTGTACTTGACTATAACCCTTTGCAACTAATCGTACCTTATACCTTGCATGTTCAATACCTGAATTACTTTCTTTTCTTTTGAAAATCCATTTGCAACCAACAAATTTCTTTTTTTTCGGCGGCATCACAAGATCCTAAGTACTATTCTTGTATAGAGATTCAATTTCTTAATTCATAACCACTACCCACTTATCTGAATCAGCACCTAAATCACATCGATATATGTGTAAGGTTCTCTGTCTCCACCTATTTTCTATGCAACTAATAAAGTATATGCAACAAAATTTTCATTCCTCTGTGGTGGTCCAATCTCCAGTCTTGGTCTATCTCTAGCTATGGAATATTCATCCTCTGGTTCATTTTCAACGAAACCTGGATTTGGTTCGTCATCCTAGTCTGTAGAGGATCTTTAAGAAAAACTTAAATTTATAATCTCTAGCTCCACCTGTTTATGTGTGCTATCTTTCTTTTCTAAGTTACAAGGATTACAAGAATCTTTTCTATGATTCAACATGATTGACTCATTAAATGTAAAATCTATATTAATAACAAATTTAGGTGATTTGGTATCATGAGAAAATAATTTGAATCCTTTAAATCATGAAGCAGAATCGAGAAAAATATATTTCTAACTCTAGACTCTATCTTTCCCTTATTAACATGCATATATGTTGGACACCCAAATATTCTTAAATTAGAGTAATCAACAGGAGTACCTGACCAAACTTCCTCCGATGTCTTGAAATCAAGAGGAGCACAAGGAGCACGGTTGACAATATATGTAACAAGCCGTAGCTATGGCTTTTGCCCAAAAATCTGTAGTCAGCCCTACATTTAAGATCATACATTGAGCTCTTTCCAAAAGAGTCCGGTTTATATGCTCGGACACAACTTTCTATTAAGGTGTCATTCTAACGGTACGATGACGAGCATTTCCTTCATTTTTACAGAATTCGTTGAATTCTGCTCTACAAAATTCCAATCCATTATCAGTCTGCAGCCGCTTAATATATTTTCCTATCTGCTTTTCAATCAAAGCCTTTCATTGTTTAAAAGTCAAGAAAACATCATTTTTATTCTTCAAAAAATACACCCAAACCTTTCTTGAATAATCATCAATAAATATTAATATATACCTTGCATCACCCTCAAAAGGAACACGAGAAGGCCCCAAAAGATCAAAATGGATATAATCTAATGTACCTTTTGTTTTATGGATTGCGGGTGAGATGAAACTAACTATTTTCTATTTTTCAAAAATACAGTGTTCACAAAAGTCTATCTTACCAGTACTTTGTCTACAAAGTAAGCCCCTGTTGCTTAATAATATTAAGCCTTTCTCACTCAAGTATCCCAACTACATATGCCATAATTTCGTGATGTCAGTATCTGATGATACGGAAACTGCTGCAGCACTTGAAACTGTAGGTCCCTGCAAGGTATACAAACTACTATACTTGCAAGCTTTCATCAATACAAGAGCACCTCGTAAAAATTTTAAAACTCCATCTTCAGTCGAATACCTGTACCCGAAAATATCAAGGGTACCTAACGAGATGAGATTTTTCTTCAAATTTGGAACATGTCTAACATTTGTGAGTGTTCTAACAATTCCATCTTACAACTTTACCAAGATTGTTCCTCTATCAACAACCTTACATGGAGTGTTATTACCCATCAAAACAATTCCACCATCACATTTTTTATATATGGAGAAATAATCCTTTTAAGAACTCATATAGTAAAAACAACCAAAATTTAGAATTCACTCATCTTTAGATCTAACTTTCATCGTTATTGCTACAAACAAAGTTCCATCATGCTCATTTGCAATTACTCTAGCTTCGGCAGTGTTGCTGTTATTATACTTATTTTTATATTTTTCTTTATTTTTCAATTTGTAACAGTCAGCCTTAATGTGTCATTTTTTCTTGCAGTAGTTAAAAATTTTATTTTTATGTTTGGATTTAGATGTGCCTTTAGATCTACTACTTTCAAAATTTTTATTTTTAGGTCGACCCCGTATCACTAATCCCTCTACTTGAGTTTTACTAGTCTTCCCTGTGATATCCCTATCAATATGCTCTTTAAATTTTAATGCAAATTTTACATGACTATATGAGAAAAAATCTTTCCCATAAATCATTGTATCATGAAAATATTTAAATGACTGGGGAAGAAAGCATAACAACAAAATAGCTTGATCCCCATCTTCCATATTAACATCTACATTCTCTAAATCCAAAATAATGGAATCAAATTTATCAAAATGTGAGATTATAAATATACATTCAGTCATTTTTAACATGTACAACTTTTGCTTAAAGTAAAGCCGATTCTCCACCATTTTTTTCATATACATGGACTTTAATTTGTCCAACATGCCTTTGACCATCTTTTCACTAGCAACTTCCTACAAAACCTTATTAGAGAGATTTAATACATAATCTAGCCTTGTTATCTAGATCCAAGAAACTTTGTATCGACATTTCATGTGGATTTTTCTCTACCCCTTCAAGAGTTAACTAACTCCCATCATGAATTAGAGTGGCTTCCATTCTGAGTTGCCATGTACCAAAGTTGATACTCTAGTCAAACCTTTCAACAGAGGTTTTAGTTATTGTCATGGTGGCTAAAAATTCTCAAATGAAATATGGCTTTGATAACAAATTTGTTAGGGAGCCCAAAATAATAATATAGGAAAGTAACAAGAAAAATAAATAAGATAATAGACACAAAAATTTATGCTGTTCGGTCAATGTGACCTACGTCTACGGCCGAAGGCGATGCCAAAATTCACTAATATGTGAAGGGAATTTGCAAAAGTGGAACACCAAATTTACACAATACTTTAATCAAAAGGAATTTGGGAGAGAGTATTAATACTTGAGGGATAAAAGCTTTGAAGCTTTTTTGAGATGGATTTGAGCTTCTGAGTTGCCTCATATTTCACTAGTACAAAACGGGAATTTTACACTGGTTAAATCTTATTATTTACACCGGTTATTATAAAAATAAACACGGCGGACGTCCGGATGCCAATTTTTTTTAATTTTTTTAAAAAATTATATAAATTAATTCAGGGACTTCGCATTCGCTGGATGCGAAGTCTCTATTCTAAGAAATGGGGTTCAAAACAACCCCATTCTTAGGAAGTTTTTTGAAAAGGATCCTAATTTGAGAAATCAATCCCATTCGTACGTGAGCGTTTGACGAATGGTGACATTCTAAAAATTGCGGAGAAAATGAAGGAAGAGAGGGCTGCACAGAGGCAGGACAGAAGAGGGGGACACAGAGCTTTTCAATCCGAAGTCCCAATATCTTTGCTTCCTTAAGTTGAAGCAACTATTGGATTCCCATGTGGAATCTCTACCCAATTCGTGGGTAGCAACTAGACCTTTTAGCAAAAGAGAAAATTTCTAAAACAGTTATATATATATATATATATATATATATATATATATATATGAAAATAAAACTGATCACTAAAACGTCTATCATATAAAACAGATAATTAATGGTCGTTGAAATCGTGATTCTAATTTTTTGTTATTTTTATTGTGCGTTGAAATAGTGATTAACTTAAAAGGTTTCACAAAATTCTTTCTCCTTTAACCCAAAAATAATTATCAAGACTTGAGTTAAGTAAAAGAGAATATTTTGATTTCTCAACTAAACAATTTTAGAAGTAACCAAAATTTAATAAAAAGAAACCAGATTTCTTTCTAACAATGTATAATGATTTGACAGTTCAAGAAACAATATTTAGATATGTAACTGCATTGGATTGTAGCCGAAATTTGACAGTACATTTTTGCGTTTCTAATTTAATTTAAAAAATGTAAATGGTAAATTAGAGCCGGAAATGGAGAATTACATTTTTTTAAAGCATAGTTTTTATGGGCTATAGCATTGGATTTTCATAAATAAATTTTAAAAATTTGAATTGTTACCCAGTTGAATAGAAAATGGATGAAAATCCTTCATATTACAAAATTTAATTTGAAGGACCATTATATAACTTTTTTCGATGAATAAAAAAAATCTTTACACTCAAAACTGCAGCCATTTATTCACTCAAAATTTCATTAATCATCCAGACATAAAAATTTCAATCTAACATTCAATGACTAACAAAATAAAGTCATATTGGGACAACTTTCAATCTAACTTAATTTCCGATCGACATAATGGACATACATTCTTAACTCGAAGCCATTGGAGAATGCAAAGCAAATGAAACTTGTGTTAGCATCTTAGACTAATCATCCAACCGCGATCCGAGTGCTTGTTGAAACTGGACAAACAGATTGGACATCATCCTCTTCCACTTTCAGAACATCCGTGTTGTTATTGTCGATAATGTTAATGAAGATCATGTCGATAATGTCCATCTCCACGGCAGCAGTACAAGGTTGGCCTTGTGTGTTGTTGAAGAGTCAATTCTCAAACTAGGATCATTTTTTAAAAGTGTTCTAAGAATAGGGTCGTTTTCGACCCCTATTCTAATAATGGGGACTTCGCATTCAGCGAATGCGAAGTCACCAATATATGAAAAAAAAAATAAAACAAAAATCAAATAAAAAAAACGTAAAATAATGAATTAAATATAATAAAATTTTAAAATAACATAAGAAAACAAATTTATATAATTAATTTATATATTTATTTAAAAAAATTTTAAATGAATTGGTCATCCGTAGGTCCGGATGGAGTCTGGATGAACAATTTTGCCATCCGGACTCCATCCGGATGAGGCACTTCGCATTCGGCAAATGCGAAGTCACTGAATTAACTTATAAATTTTTTTAAAAAAATTTAAAAAAACTGGCATCCGGATGTTCGGATAGAGTCCGGATGAGCTACTTCGCATTCGGAAAATGCGAAGTCACTGAATTAACTTATAAATTTTTTAAAAAAAATTAAAAAAAATTGGCATCCAACGTTCGGATGAACAATTTGTCCATCCGGACGTCCGGATGCCATTTTGTTTTTAATTTTTTCATATTTTTTCAAACATCTATGTTAAAAATTAAATTTTTTCAAATAATTTTATATGTACTTTACTTATATAATTATTACTTTAAATATTAGTTAATATAATTTTTTGTAATGATTTTTTTTTATAAAATCCATAATTGGATCCCAATTTTTGCTGAATAAGTTTTAATTTTTTTCTTAAAAAAAATATTTGCAAGGAAATTTTGCTGCCAATTATATGATTACTGTTATTTTATTTTGTTATATAAAATCAAATGGAAAAAAAATTGAAGTAATTAATTTAGGAAAAAATTGAATTCTAATAAAATTTTAAAGTAAGTTAAAAAAATTTGAAATGTTTAAAATACATACGAAAAAAAAGTTTTATAAAAAATATTACAATTACAAAGTATGAAAAAAAATTTAAATAATAAAAAAATCTGATGGTGTAATATTTGCTAACCTAATTCAATACTATCTCCAAAAGGACCAAAACGACCCACCAGTCCTGCAATCCATTGTCGCAACCCCCTTTCCAGTTTCCCCCCTTGGTCCTCAGCCCTCTCCCCCTGGCCCGCCCAGTGGCCCCTGCTGATTATTGTTGTTGGCATTGTTGGCTAATTGGCTTGTTGCTCACTTGCTTGTTTCCAAGAATCCAATCTTCATCCCTAGGCCAAAAAGTAAACTTTTTCAAGAATTGCAAAAATTTTTGTTTTAACTATCTAGGGTCTTCTTGCTGATTTCTGTGAGTTGGAATCAGTCTAATGTGGTTGTAAGAAGGATTTCAAGGTGCTAGACATCCAATTCTACCACCAAAATAAAATTTACTTCATTTAGCTCACTAAATTTCAAAGGTAACCTATTTTATTTTCTGTACAATTTTGGATTTGGTGAATTCCTTTGTTCTATTGTGTAATTAGCTACTGAATTATTGTGTATACGAATTTCAGAATTTGTTTTGTTGATTTGTGCTAAAACACACGTAATTTTCATAACTAGTTACTTATTGCCATTTTGTATACCAAGTGTTTGTCAAATTGCATGAATGAATTTCATAGGCTAAATTTGAAAATATTTTTTTATTTTTAGTGTTTCTAATTGGTTAAATGATTCTTAATGATTTAATGGAAGCTCATTGAGTCCAAAATTATTGAAAATGATGAATATAGTGACTCCAAATTTTGTCAATGTTTTGTAATGTTCATAATGGTCTTGAAAGCATAGAAGGTTTTTTTCCTTGTGTTCTGTATAGTCTATTTGACCTGTTCAGTCAATAGTTGCGATGCAAGAATATTCATTCTTAAGTTAGATAAACTAGTAACTATTGGATAGCAAAGTTCTCTTGTATCAATTCAGGTTTGATTTGCATGTATATTTATTTCTTTGGTTGTATTTATTGATACTTTAGCCATTGAATTTTTTTTCAAATACAATTGAGCCCCCCCTCAAAATATGTTCTAGTTCCGCCACTGTAAGCATGTCGTTGCTTTTGACTGGTGTGTGACTGTGTCTATGTTTGTGCATGTCTGAAAGATGTTCATGCTTCTAAATGCAGTATGACTAGAACGCGTGGACGCCGTAGTGGTACGGCTGGCGGTAGAGGAGGTCGGTCCACGGGCAGATTAGGAGGTGGAGATGGCGGAGATACGTTTATAGAATTTGAAGGTGGATCTTTTACAACTGAGGAAGCCGTTGATTTCTACAAAAAAAACCTCCAACAAACCAATTTGTGGAGGTAAATGGTGCAATACATCCAATTTTGTCCATGGTTTTGAATTGATTAAAGAAAATTTTACTGCCTTGGGTTGGTCAAAACTGTTGGTAATTTCTAATAAATACGACAAAAAATTAGTTAGGGAGTTTTTCTCCAATATGCAAGAAAAGGATGGGCTGTTGCTTACTGTGGTTAAAGGTTGTCGAATAAGTTTTGATGCGGCATGGATCAATACATTGTTGGAGTGCACAAATGTCGGTAGTGAACACTTCGCGCCTTCAAAATAGAGTCCTATAATTGTGAAAAGTGATTTGAAATAGTTTTTCCAAACTTAGATGGGGATAAGCTTGGGTTGAACAACTTGGACATGACATATTTTACCCCATGTCATCAAGTATTATATCACATCATCACTAGTATTCTTGCACCAACACAAGGTCATAAAACAGATATTAGCCATGTTAGTCTTCACCTATTTTATGGAATAATGCGAAAAATTTCGATAAATTACAGTGCATTTTTCATAAAATACTTAATGTACTGTAAGTCAAAAACACAGCATGGATTGTGTTTTGGAAGGATAATAACTAGAATTCTAGATGCATATGAAATTACATTGGATGATGAGCTGGCTATTGCTCCCACCGGCTTTGACATAATAGATGATGATTGCTTTAGACGTATGGAAATGATCAATAGTGGGAATAAGTGGATGTATAAAAAATCCAAAATGCGTAATTGTGGTGTTGATATAATGTCGCATATCGGAGAGTATATATATGATGACATATGTACGGTTCATAGAAGTACTGAAAGGCGGGGCGGAGAAAATGAAGCCGGACCAAGCATCCCTGAAGGTTGGCGGGAAGGAGAAAATGAAGCCGGTCCAAGCACTATGCAAGGTGGTAGAACAACGGACATAGGAGTCATGGATGTATTGATGCAATTGCAGTCCAACTTTCACACAATGGATAGAACGATGAACACGATGAACAGAAAGATTACCAAGATGAACAAGAAAATCAACTTCTGCAATGCTAAGGTTGACCACCTTATGACGAAAAAGCAAACGGCTTCTTTCATGGCTTTCATGGAGAACCAAGAGGACGCCGATAGTGAATATGATGATGTACGTGAGCAAGAGGAAGAGGGAGATAAACAAGAAGAAGAAGGGAGATCGAAAAAAAGAATGATAAGTTGTAGTTCAATATTAATTCTTACGTATTACTACATTGAATGCACACATAGTGCTTGTAAGTTAGATTATTTATTACTACTTCCACTGTTAAATTGCATTAGTACATGTAAAATATAATTACAATGTATTTCGTAATTATGTCCTATGCCTTAACTAATACTCTGTCTTGCTTCTTTTATAACTTGTGAAGGGTTTTGTCATGTATGATATGATATTCTTAAAAGTCACAGGACTGCAAGTGTGTAAGACCAATAACCAACCAACTTTGTTTGATGGTGCAGATAAGGGCTTGAATAGACTATACATAATTTTTTTTCTTCCTTCCTATCATAATTTTGGTAGGGGTTTTGTTTGGTAGGGGTTTTGTTTTAAAGTTGTTATGTCGATTCGTTAGTAATCATGTACGATGTGTGATTTTGGTTCATAAATTACTACCTATCCTATGAGGGAGTTCTACTATAATGGTGTGCCTCTGAATTCAACATTCCAAACCTTTACAACCTTTGAAGCCAAGTGGGAAAAAATGTTTGTATCCATTTGTAATGATAAGCTTCGTTTTGTTTCAGATCTGGTTTTGTTGTTATTCATTTTGTGTGTTGTAATTTTATTTTTCAAATCTGCACGCTACGCGCAGGAGATTGTGCAGCGCGACGGAGAAGTTTTTCTCCGGCGCACCGCAAGTCTCTGGAAAATGTAGTTTATTTGGCCCATTGTCAATTTAAATTCTTGAATTTTCGGCACGCCGGAGAGTAGTCGTACGTCGCGCCGCATATCCATTTTCCATTTTTTTAGCTTTTTTTTGAATTCCTCACCAGTAGCATAAACGGATTTGTGACATGTATTTTTTTTCTGCCTTTCAATTAATTTTTTTCGGATTTATTTTAAAGAGTGCAAATTCTTTATAAATACTTTTTATAGAAAAAAGTTAATAATTATTCAGAAAAAATTTGGGAGCCATTTATTGAATTAAAAAAAATTTACAACTCGTTATATTATCTAATATTTTGAGTAATTATATAAATAGTTTTACATATAAAATTATTTGGAAAAAGTTAATTTTGGAAAAAAAGTAAAAAAAAATTGGCATTCGGACGTTCGGATGCCAATTTTTTAAATTTTTTTAAACTAAAATATTTAAAACATGTATGTTACACAATAAATTTTTCCAAATAATTTTATATGTAATTAACTAAAATATTAGTTAATATAATTTGTTCTAATAATTTTTTTTAATAACGGAAAAAAATTTAATGTGCAAATTAATTTTTTTCATAATTTGTTATAATTCTCAAAGTAATTAATTTAGGAAAAAAGTGAATCACACTTGTAAAAAATTAATTAAAGTTATTAGATTTTAAATAATTTGCACTCTTTAAAATAAATACGAAAAAAAGTGAAATGAAAAAAATTATTATAACGCAACCTTCTATTATTTGAAAATTTTAACACAAATTATAATAACGGAAAAAAATTGCAAACAATTTATTAAACCAAGGTTTATGTATTGCGGCGCGCCGGAATAACCCTCTCTGGCGCGTTGAAAATTCAAAAAAATGCAAATTACATTGGCCAATTTTTTCAATTTCCAGAGAGTTGCGGCGCGATGGAGAAAAACATGACCGTCGCGCCGCAGAGGAGATCCGTCGCGCTACTGAGTAATTCGACAAAAAAAAAATTTCCCACCTTAACCGGGCAGAAGCCCTTTCTTACCTCACAAACTAAAAAACCCTTACAACTTTTATTCTTTCATTTCCTCTCAAATCACATTCGCACCAACACACTTTCTTTGATTTTGTTCACACATTGAATCATAGAATAATCTTAAGGAGTATTGAATCCATCTTTGCACTGAGAATTGACCATAAATTTCACCATTCAACCGCTATAGGTTTGAAAGGGTTTTTCCCATTTTGGGTGGCATAAATTTTCACCAAACATTTGTGTCGATTTGGTGGCCAAAGAATACAAAGCTAGGGAATCATTTTAACGCATAATCTCAAGCCTTTGAATTGTCCAAACGTCCTTTACCAACAACAAATTTCACTTGCACTCAATAACTCAAGGTAACATTCTTCACTCTTTTTGTACTAATTCTTCCAATTTATGTGTTAACACTTGTGTTTGAATTGCGTTGTATTGTGCTAAGTATGCGTATTTGGCTTGGTTGAGTTGTTGATGTATGCATACACACTCCTTCGGTCGTAGAATTAACATGAACAATGCATGCAATCTAAGTGTTTGAGAAAATGTCTCAAAGGATTTTAAGATTCCAAATGCTACTCCACGTAGATCCAATTACTCATACAACATCATACGATATGTTGGCAATGAATTGTGAGAAATTTTGCTTGCTAGATTGTTGTTCCCGACTTTAGAACATAACAATAAAATGCGAACTTACATTGTGAAAATCTTGTCATATAAGTGTTAATTGTTTTACCATAATCCGGACATGTCAATGGTATTAAACTGTTTTGTTTGTAGGATGTCGAGCGCTAGGAAACGATCACGCACCGCTAAAGGCAAGGCAATTGCAACCGACGAAGGGCCAACCGCTATAGTTGATGAATTTGACAAGGCACGGTACATGTGCAAAGAAGCGGAAAAGGTGGCCAAAGAACATCTCCTCTCGAAAATATTTGTCTTCGAGCTGGGCTTCGCGATCACGGAGAAGTCGGCGGTACAACAAATCAAGAGAAGAAAGTGGACCAAGTTCGTCATACAACCGGAGAAGGGAAATGCGGAGGTTGTTCGTGAATTTTATGCCAACTACCGCCATAGAAAAGACAACAAAATCATTGTGCGGGGGACGGAAGTTGAAATTGGGCCCAAAGCGTTTAACAGCTTTTATGGACTCAAGGAAATCCCGGATAATGGTCTTCAGAAGTTCTTCGATTGGCCGGATTGTACCAAGGTGAAGAAGAGACTCTGCGTTTACCCGGCTTCTCATTACTTCCAGCCCATCAAGGAGTTTGGGACGTTGGAGCTCAAGAATATGAATCGGTTGAGCAAAGCATGGCACTACTTCATTATCGCCAAGTTGGTCCCAAGTAAGCATCGAAGTAGTCTGGACAATGACAAGGCCTATGTCAACTATGCCATACAAGCTGGCTTGAGCATCGATATTGGCGACATCATTCACAAGGAGATTGGCAAGGTACTTGATCAAACGAAGGTCAACATGTTCTATCCGTACATGATCACCGCAATGTGCAAGGTGGCTGGAGTACCTATGTACGAGACGGACCAAATGGTAAACACGAAAGCCTTAATCACTCAAGATGACTACGAACGTTATGCGGAGTCATCATATGGTGCACCTTCTGCGGCTGAAGATGGAAGTGATGATGCCGATGATAGTAATGAGGACAACCAAGAGGAAGACAACGAAGAAGCAGCCCCTCCACCACCACGAGAATCCAGCCGGAGATCGAGGAGCATCCATACGCGTATCGATCGGTTGGAGGACAGATTTGACCTCATGGACACGCGATTGGACTCTATTGTCCAGTCCTTCGTTCATCGCGACAGTCGGATGGAGGAAATGTACGGCATGATGACCTCCCTCATTCAACACTTCCACATTGGCACGAGTGAAGGATCGGGGTTACCATCCACCACCAACCGGAGACAATGCCTAGTTTTTTTGTTTTGTAGATTCAATGGATGATTTTTTTTCTATCTTTGTTCGTGTGTTAGTTTATACTTGTTACTTTTATTTTCTGTTATATGGAGATGTGCGGAGTGAATATTGTTTTTGTGACTTTTATTTTATATTCAATAGAGATGTACGGCATGGTTTTTTTTTGCAAATTGTCCTCATTTGAATATACATTCGTTGTATAAAAGATGGCCAAAAGAACTTCTCCACATCAAGGTACGTTGTATAAATGATTAAATTAGTTATATAATTACCGAATACATTCTAAATCTAAGTTCAAAATAAATGTGTGTACATTCAATGTTCTCCCAAATGTCCATGTGTACCACATGACGGACGACGTGGAACTCTTTTTGATCTACGACCCCCTACGTTTACCTGGTCAGGCACTTCATCCACATGTTCAACAACTTCATGTAAATGTTCGTCTATACTATTTAAATGTTCTTCTATACTATTTAAATGTTCTTTAACTGCTTCAATACGAACGTTCACATTCAAGTCAACATCATACATCGAATTGTATGTTGTTGCACTCGTATCAAGAGCAGGGAATGGAATGGCAGACTTATCACGATAAGCATTGTGGGGAGATATAGACATTTCTACATTTGGCGACATGTTCATTGGGGTGCAAAAATGTGATGATGTGCCGGCCTGCATGACATCATCAGTCATCGTACTGGTATCTCCTCGTTATATTTTTCTCTGTCTACCACCCTGTTTCCGGAAGCTGAAACTTCGGCGCCCTCTCGGTACTTGTTGTGTGTCCCAACTAGGCGTTGTACATTCCGGTAAATGTGATGGCCGGATTTGAAGACGATAACCATTACGAACATTTTGAATTGCATCACGTGTATATTCCATTATTTCATTGGCAACTGCATTGCTATAACCACCGTTATTAGTAGATTGGATGTTATCCAACGCCATGTAATGCATCCTCATCACCACGTCCATCTAGGGTACATTGAAGTTATATCAAGCGTACATTGTAAGGAAAACGAACTGCATGCAACAGCGATTATAAAATCTTACCAAATACTTTGTCGTACAACCATCGCCCTGAAAGCCACTATGAACATTATTGTCTGTACCAAAATGGCCGATGTGAATCACAGACAGCTGTTTATACCAAGCCATGTACTCCAAAAAATGATATGTAACATCGTTTGCCACGTCACCGGACTCCACCAAATTTGCACACGTACTGAAGTGACCGACATACCGCACATGTATTATGGACCAGTCTTGAGTGCCTCTTACGTGTCCGTCCATTTTATGTAATTTTGCATGATTCTCTAACAACATAGGGACCGGAATGGGCTGATGTATGCCAAATTGTCGCAGTACTCTATTAGGCAGGTGCGGTTCAACAATCTCCCAGCAATTAAGATACGTAACTGCTTTCCATATTTCTCTACCATTGCTACAATATGGAGGAAGTTGAAGTAGCAGTTCGTCCGGATATGGCATCCAAATAAACTACATTTTAATAACATGCATGAAGTTAAACGCATTTCTTATAAAATTATATATTTGAATACGAAATCATTCATAAATTACCTTATCAAATCGTAATCTTGTCAATTGGTCACGATAAATAGCCAATACATGCATAGACAAGTTTGACAAATCAAATCTGACGTTCCACCTGAAAATGAATATTATTAATTTTTTTGATGATGCAATTGATTGGAAGAAAAACCGCACAAGATAAAACATGCCAAAAAACATAACTATAAGAACAATATTCATATTACCTCGCGCCATAAGGACGTGAGTAATCACTGCGCGGTATAAGTCGTTCTGGGCGCAATGTAGGAAATTGCTCCCATACCCATAACTATAAACTCATTAGTATAAATAGGTGTGAGTAATTTTTTATACGGAAAAAGCATATATATGTAAACGCACCTGTAATAGTACCAAGGGGCCACAAATATTGGTTGCAGAAGGTGATGTTGCATTACACAACAACTCTTAACAAATAGAACTAACACATAACAACAAATGCATCCAATTCATCAAACCGATCTAAGAACAAGTGCCATGTATTATCCTCATAATCGCAAGTATTCAAATGCCAAGTACACATAATATGAGTCCCCAAAAGTTATCAAAGTGCATTGACATACTCATTTAGACACGTTGAGCCAACCATGTGTGTGTGTACGATAGGTTCCACCTTAGTTCATAAATCATCCACAACCACGCTAAAAGCCAGGGCTCCAACAACTAAGTCTTTGTCTCAACTCTTTCTCACTAATCATATTAAAGATTCATTATTCAGCTCATATTAATGAGAATTCACTCAGCAAACCTTTAGGTTTAAATATAACACTCGTTTCCCCAGACTGTCACACTTAATTAGGGTATTTCATTGGAATTCCCGTGACATCCACCTGGAGTACTGTCTCACCTTCGGGTTTTAGACCCATTCCCACTCATGCAAGTTCTCCATTGACTTTTCGTTTAAGAGCAGTCTCGCAGAGGAGTGACAATATGAAGCCAGAGTCTTATGGCTTCTAATCTCCGTTACCATCCATATGAGTTCTCTTAGGGTTATTATTAAAAGCAATCTCATAGAGGGACAATAGTATGAGCATAACAAGCTTAAAAATGCAAAAGCATTAAGTGCAAACAATTATGCAAGCACATTTATTATAGAGCACATTATAAGCGAGTTATATAAGTTTTAACTAAACAAAGTGTTAAAAACACTCCAACCACTTAATGATTACGAACTCATCAATCCCCTCAGTAGTTTCCCTAAGTGCATGAATATGGTCGACTCAAAATGCTAAAATTTCTATCAAAGACCCGACTTTCTCTAGATAGCATATTATTTTCCTATCCCACATTGAATCTTTCGATAAAATCAAATCATTGGCAACATGACACTTATCACAACAAGATCAAAATTGTTCAAAAATTGGATACCACACCAAAACAACACAAAAACATGTAAAAACATATAAAAAACCATGGTTTAACTATGAAAAGAATTATCATTTACTAAATTACTTATATTCGGGCTAAGATCATAAGAATGGAACACAACATAAAAATAAAATAGTAAAAACTACTAAGGAGAACTAATTAACCATTAATCAAAGCATAACATCCACACATCAACGCCCAGGAATTTAAGCATAACGACATACAAAACAACATGAATTGAATAACATGAATTTTCTCCCCCCACACTTAAAATACACATTGTCCTCAATGTGTGAGAAAGGAAAGAATTCACCTATTATCCACGTCATTCCCGGTAAGCTTGTTGTGCGGTTGAATCCTTGTCAATGTCTCAAGTAGCCTTCTTCTTTTTTCAAACTAAAAACTAAAAACAAAAACATAAAGACAATTACTTTAAAAGAAGGGTAAGAAGGTAGTTCTAGGTTTATTTGGTCCCTAGCTAGACCTTATTATCATGGCCCTCTCCTTCAATACTCGGAATACCCATCCTTATACCACAAGAAACCTCTCTCACGAGCACTCTGCCTTCTTGCATAATGCTTCTTGTGCAGCCCTTTAAAGAGGAACTTGAGCTCATGCATTTGAGGAGCAAGTTCAATGAACTCAACACCTCTTAGGTAGGTCTCTCCTTGTCTTCTTGCACCATTATCCTTGGGATTTCCCAGGACTCTTCATTATTTGAAGTCACTTTTTCTTCCACCCTGTTAGAAATATAAGAATCCACCAACGGCTTTGCTTCCATGGTCTCAATAAAATCATCAGTAATTTCAAAGATGGAGGTATCAATAAAACAGTTCTCTACCATATTAGTTATTTCATGAAAAATCCACAAATCTTCCTTATCTAAACTAACATGGTATTCAGTTTTAGGCATCTCCACATCGTCAGTTATCTCTAAAATGGAAGTATCTATGAAAACATTTTCAATCAAATTTCTCAACTCTAATGCTATACTCTCATCTATCTTATGCACTTCAGAATTAGATATATGCATTAAAGAGTCATTATTATTCACAGTACATGTTTTTGTAGGATTGCATGCAACAACTGAATTTTCAACCACATCCATGTAAAAGCAAGTATTAATGTCCTTCTGATGCTTCTTATCATAATTGACATTAAATATTACCTCTTCGTCATTGACACGAAAAGTGATGGTCTTGCTGCGGACGCCAATTAAAGCATCCCCAGTTGCCAAGAAAGGTCTTCCAAATATGAGAGGAACTGCCTCATCCTCCTCCATGTCTAAGATAATAAAATCCATAGGAATTGTGAACTTATCAACAACCACCAGGACATCCTCAATTATGCCTATAGGAGTAATAATGGATCTATCAGCCAACTGGAGAGTTATCGCCACCGGTTTTACTTGCTCACCCATGCCCAAACTGACAGCAATAGAATAAGGCATTAAATTAATACCAGCTCCTAAATCACATAATGCTTTCGCAAAGTATCTCGCACCAATCTTGCATGGAATTGTGCAGCTTCCTGGATCCTTGAGCTTAGGTGGAAGATTTGATTTCATTAAGCATTTGCCAACCTCATTCAATTGGATCACCTCCTCACATTGCAAAATTTGCTCTTTATTAGAGATAAGATCCTTTAAGAATTTCGAGCAAGTAGGCGCTAACTTTACCAAATCCAGCAAAGGTATTTCCACGTGGAGCTGCTTAATCTTTTCATCAAATTTGCTGAACAAAATCTTCTTCTTTGATGGATGCAACCTTTGAGGAAAAGGTGGTGGTGGAGCATATTCTGGATAATTAAAAGCACTTGGAGGATTTTTCTTCCTCCATTTGCTAACACTATCGCCCTTGTGTTCAACTGGCTTGGGAGCATTTTCCTTCTCAATTTGAACCTTGACAACCTCTTGATCATCCTTTGGAGAATCCTCTTCAGTAATAATTGGAGATTGCAATTCCTTACCACGTCTTAATGTCACAGCATTACAATACTCTCTTCCCTTGGGATTGGGAAGAGTGTTACTGGGTAAAGATCCATCTGGTCTATTGTGAACTTCCTTCGCCAGTTGGCCTAATTGAATCTCCACATTCTTAAGAATAGCACTGTGCTCTCTTAACATGCCTCCTTGAAGCTCCACTATTTTTTCCAGATTGGCTGTTCTTTGTTGACATTCTCCAAAAAGCTTGTCCATCTTACCCGCCAACACTGTGATAACATCCTCCAGTGATGCTTGTGGCATACCATTTTGCGTGCTCTATTGGGTACCATAACCAGGTGGATAAGTTGGTCTTGACGTATTATACTGTGGGCGATTCTGTCCTTCTTGATATCCTTGGTTCCCACCGGATGGCTTCCACTAATTTGAACTCCCATTATAGTTGACATACTGCACTTGCTCATTGTTTACTTGAGGACACTGATCCATGTGATGTTCTCCTTGACATAAACCACAAGTTGGTGTGGTTTTGTTTGTCAATGCTGCTTGAATACTAGCCAGTTGGCTCTGCATATCTGTCATCTGTGCTTCCCAGTTAGTGGTTTTATCCAACTCTAACATCCCAATTTGACGTCTTCCAAGGTTGCTCCTCCCAGTGGGTAACATCAGCTCATTGCTTACTATACGCTCAAAAATCTCTTCAACTTCTTCTGGGGTTTTATCTCGCAAGTTTCTGCCAGCAGAAAGATTTACTAAATGCATAGTATCCACATTCAGTCCATTGCAAAAGAAATTCAACTCTCGTCCCGGCTCAAACCCACTATTTGGGCATTTATTGAACAGTTCCCTGAATCGATCCCAAGCTTCTGTGAATGACTCATTGTTACCTTGACGGAACTGCATGAAATCCATTCTGATCTTATCCATTCGGGAAGGAGGGAAGTATTTGGTTATGAATCTCTTTGCAACCTTATCAAACGTTTCAATCCTCGCCCTATTAATAGAGTCATACCATCTCTCAGCTGCTCCTTGAAGAGAGAAAGGGAACAACATTCTCTTCAAAACATCATGGGGGATATGTGGGAGATTACTTGTGTTACACACTTTAAGGAATGTCCTTAAATGCGCATGTGGATCTTCAGAACTCATCCCATGAAAAATCTGGCCATTTTGAACCAAATTAATGAAAGCTGGCGGGATTTGAAAATGCTCTCCAGTGTTAATGAATGGTGAATCCAAGTTGTCCATTCGAGGCTCATAATGATCACCATATCGACGACGAGGTGCTTCTGGTTGGGCTGGTGGAACTCCCTGTTGCTCCCTTGGAGGGCCAACCACATTTTGCTGATTTTCTTGATTTGCCATTGCTGCAGAATCCAACTTCTTCTTAGCACGTAACGTCCTAGCAAGTTCCGGATCAAATTCGTATTCTGGCAATCCACAAGATCTTGTCCTGTGCATGCAAGGAGTAAAAAGAAAGGGTGAAAAGAATACAAAAAATAAATAAAATATAAAATAAATAAAAATAAAAACTCCAACACGACTGCTTTCCCGAAAACGGCGCCAAAATTTGATGGGGGCAAATATGTATGTAAAATGTGATCGTGGTTGCTATTTACCCCTACTCAAAAATAAGCTTAAACAACCCCAATAAAGGTGATAGTAAAGCGAGTTCGTTCTCTCAGGGAAATGGCTATGTTGGAATTCTAAAGTAAATATTTTTGTGTTTTTGTAATTGACAAACTGAAAGTAACAAAAGGAACAACAATTAACTAAAATAAAGATGGTGATATGATTTACAACGCAATTCAAGCAAGTGTACTCCCGAGATTATATGATATGGTTACATAAAGACATACACATCCATTCTATCTATGGTCATGCAAAATAAGGATAAACACACATACTCACACCCTCCTATATAGTGGTAGGAAAGGAGTGATTGATGCACTTAACTACTTAGATATTAAATAACTCATTGAACACTCCTATATGGCGGTAGGTACAGTTCACTTCCTTCATTAACCCGGAATCTATTGCAACTACCAACTCAACCAAACCCTCAAGTTCAACTGCTCCTTTATGGCCGAGGCAACGCCGGAACCAGTCACGCTAATGCCAAACTAACCCCCCAAATTCCTCCTATATAGCGGTAGGAAAGAATTAAGGTAAATTAATCTAACAAATTCACAACCAACCCACAATAGATTCCAAACAACTTACTCTAACCCTCCTATATAGCTGTAGGATAGATTAAAACAAGTTATCTCTAAGCAATTTACTGCACTTTATGAAGATATTCATCATACATAATTAAGGCCTTAAATCATGCATAATTATGAAGAACACAGTAAAACTCATTTACAAAGACCATAGAATAGAACTTAGAATGTAGATTAAGCACAAAAACCCTTATTCATAATCTCGGGAGCACATAAGATTTAGCCTAGCATGGCTAGATCAATCATCTTAATATTAACAATTAAGCATAATATTGAAAACATGATTATAAGGAAAGAAAACACCTTAGATGTGATCTCGACCTGTAAAAACATGAATCCAATAAGAGATGATGATATTCTCCAAGTAATAGAAGAGGTAGAAAAACCCTAGCTATTACAAAGGAAAACCCATGCTTGAAATCTCCCAATAATGTCACACCCAAAATCTATAAACCCTAGCCCTATATATAGTAATTCTATGAAAGTATTTGCAACTAAGTCCTTTACAAAAGTCTTGTCGGAAAAGGAAACTCATAGTGGGCCAAAATCGCAAGTTTCCAAAAATGAGACGAAAATCAGCGCCTTCTGTCGCTCTCCGACGCCGCGACGTACGACCGTGCAAGTCGCGACGCGCACCGACGTCGCAACGGGGAAGAGATCCCCACGTCACGATGTGCGTGGCTGTGACTTTCTCTAAAACTGCTGAATCTGGACGTCGCGCGACGTGGAAGGGATCCCCACGTCACGACGTGGGCGGCTGTCTTGACGATTTTCTCAACTTTTCCTCCACTTTTGCATCCAATTCAACTTTTGCATGATTTCTTCCTTCCCGGAACACCATGGTTGACAAACCTACAAATGAAACACTAAAACAACCCAAAAAGAACAAGAACGAGCAAGGAATCAAGTATAAAATCACAGATAAAAAGTGAATAAAATCACCTCATCAAATAGTACCAAGGGGCCACAAATATTGGTTGCAGAAGGTGATGTTGCATTACACAAACATCGATATAAATGAGCCAAAATCGCACTGCCCCAACTAAATTCCATTGCGTGTTTTATTGAAAAAAGGGCTTGTAAATAGTGAAGAGACACCATCTGATGGAAATCAACCCAAGTCCATATTGCCGAAACCAACTTCACAAGATCCCTTGACTAATCTTGATGGTCCAATGACAAGATCAAGGAATTCAAAGATGAAGGCAGCTTTGTGTTCATTGATGGCATCAACTTGTGAAGGACTTGAGGAAGATCTTGCAACATCTAAAGCGCATGAAGTTATTTGGCATGTTTCTTCAATAACAATTCATGACCCACCTTGAAGAAACATCACCAAGGCCGAAATATTGAAGTCCATGAAGAAGGCGTGTCTTTGGGCTTTATGTGGATCACGCCATCTTTAATGTTTTTAGGATTTATTGTGTTGTTTTTAATTAAGTCCACTTAACATTATAATGGGCTTAATGTGGCGTTTTAATTAAGTGTTAATAAGTAATTACTTGGCCCAATTATCTTGCATGATAATGGCAAGTAAAAGTTTAGGAAACTTAAGAAGTCAAATTGGTTTTTGCTTCTTGAGAGTTTAGGAAAGTTTCCTTTTAGACATGTTTTAGAATCCTTTTCCATAAGGGATTTAGTTAGGGTTTTAAGTTTTTGTAGCCTATTTATAAGTGAGTTTTTCACATGAAATAAAAAGATGAATTTTGATAAATTAAGCATTGCTTAAAACCTTCTTGCAGCCGTGACAAGTTGTTGAGAAAAAACGTGAATCTTCAATTGATTTCAGTTGAAATTCATAAGAACTGTGATTCTTAAGCTAAGACATTAGGAAGAACTTACCCGTTCTTGATTTAAAGAACAAGCCAAACTAAAAACTTTTCAACTCTTGATTTACATAGGTCGGATTGGGTTCTTTTTGTTATAACGTGTTGGGTTTGATTGCTTTTCAATCAAAACTACCGTTCAATATCTTTGTTTGTGTTTTCTTTGTGATTTTCGCATTCTTGTGTCTTCTTGCTTGTTCGTGATCTTGATTGAACAACGATCCAAAGGTGAGGGTTTCGTGTGGTTGAGGAACTCCATCCAAGACCATCCGTATCAATTGGTATCAAAGCAAAACCAGGTTGTTCATAAAAAATTCAGGTTTTTGCATTTTTCTTCTTCTTCTCGGTTTTAGCTCTTTTGTCGCGTCAATTTCTGCAGTTTTGTGGTGTCTTTTTGTTGCTAAATTCGTGTCCTTATTGCTGTCTCAAGTCATCATAACCTAGCCTTTAAATTTCGTCAAAATTGCATGCAATTTAGTTGCTAAAATCTGTCCAAAATCGTTGGTAATCTTGTTCCCGGATTTTTGCGTTTTTATTGTGTTGCATGTTTGTTGCTTTCTTTCGATCCTAGCTGTCGTTCTTTGGTGTCCAAATTCTGCACTCTTTGATTGTCTTCATAGTGTTGAATTCCTTATTTTTTCATTGTTGTGTCACACGTCGAAAAAGAACTTCAGGGTTTCGTCAAAAAAATTGCTTGAAATTTCGTCAAAAATTTTTAGGGTTTTTAAACCTGCCGCGACATTTTCGGCTGGCCGAAAATTAAGACAGGCGTGGGGGTCGTCCGAAACAGGCGTCCGAAACTTGATTTCAAAATCGTCCTTCCAGTAATTTAGGTTCGGACGATGGTGGTCGTCCGAAACAGGCGTCCGAAACTTGGGAAAAAAATTCTGCTCCTAGAAGTTTAGGTTCAGACGGTGTAGATCGTCTGAAACAGTCGTACGAAAGTTAAAAAAAAATGACCGATTTTAAAAAAAAAATTACGGTCAATTCAAAAAAAAAACAAAGAAAAAACAAAAAAATATATCTTCGGACTTTACTTTATTTTGTTTATTTTATGTTTTATTTTACATTTGAAAGAACTAAGTGTTCTTAAGTTGTGCTTGAATATCACCAATATTGGAAGTGACATATATATTGCTCATCTTAATTCGGACTAGTGTGATTCAAAAGCGTTTTCTTTTGTCTACTCTTTGAATTCTTTAGTTTTCTGAAGCTGTCAAGTTATACCCACACGTGTTCTTAAATACTCTTGTGACGTGAATTGTTTAAAACTTCTCTGATTTAACTTGTGTGAATCTTGGTGTTGAATACTTTGGTTGAGACAAGTTCTTATAATCATTGAAACAGTAAGTTCTATAGTTTGAGAGTATTAGTATAGGGTATACACGAGAAAAGCCTTCATAATAGAGAGGAGAGTACCTACTCACCCAAATAGTGACAACCTATGAGATATATTTCTATATATATATTTCTTGTGTTTTTACTAACTTGCATGTACAAATGGAGGGTGAGGAATCTAAATTACCAAAGGTAGTGGACCAAAAGTTCACTAATGTCCTCTTTGACATGATCCGAAAACTCACACTCAAAGTTGATAGTTTGTCGTCACCACCACCCAAGGGTCCTAAATCCCAAAGAGTTGAGTTTGAATCCGACCATGACTCTAGTCATGATGAGGAGGAGGAAGAGGAGGACACAAGTTCTTCTAAGAAATGTGACAAGTCTAAGATTTCAATTGCATCTGTTAAACTAACTATCCCAACTTTCCATGGTAAAGCAGATCCCGAGGCTTATTTTGATTGGCTTTATGAGCTTGAACACTTCTTTGAAGGCCATGATTACCCCGAAAGAAAAAGTATCAACTTACCTTTATGCACCTTAAGGATTATGCTAGTTTATGGTGGGATGAAGTTATAAGGTCTAGGCGTCAAGATGGAGAGAGACCAGTCAAGACTTGGAGCCAAATGAAGATGCTTATGAGAAAGAAATATGTCCCTTCTCATTACAACCGTGAATTGAATAGAAAATTGCACTCTCTTGTGCAAGGTAACAAATCGGTAGAGGAGTATTACCATGAGATGGAAGCTTTGATGATCAAAGCTAATGTTCAAGAGGATCCCGACTCTACCATAGAAAGGTTTTTGAGAGGTATGCATTCTGGATTGGCTTATCATGTGGATTTGCAAAGTTATGTTGATATTAATGAACTTGTCCACAAAGCAATTAAGATTGAAAGACACATGAAAGGGAAGAGTTAGTTCTCACAACCGCAACCACCTTGGCAAAGGGAACAAAGGCCGAATGTTACCCCTTTCACACCATCATCTAAGCCGTGCCAATTCACTCCCAACCAGCCGTCAAGTACATCATCTCAAGTCCCAAAATCAGTTCCTAAAGCTTTGGAGAACACACCAAAACCGGCGTCAACTCCTAGTCCAATATTTAGGGATGTTCGTTGCTATAAATGTCAAGGTTATGGACATATGCAAGCTGAGTGCCCAACTCGAAAGTTGATGATAGCTCTTGATAGTGTAGAAGTGGTAAGTGATGATGATTGCGCCGACATGCCACCTCTTGAGGAGAAGTACGAACATGAATCCGGTGAAGATAGTGAAGAAATGGAGAACTACGAATATGATGTTGGTAACTATTCTTTAGTTTCTTGCCGTGTTCTTAGTGCTCAACCTTTAGTTGATAATGATGATTTGATGCAACGGGAAAACATATTTCACACACGTTGTTTAGTGCAAAACAGAATTTGTAGTGTGATTATTGATAGTGGTAGTTGCACAAATGTGGCGAGCACTTTGTTGGTAAACAAATTGAATTTGACTTGCATGAAGCACCCTAAACCATACCGTCTTCAATGGTTAAATAATTCAGTTGATACTAGGGTTACAAAGCAACTTAAGTTTACTTTTACCATTGGAAAATATGTTGATAATGTTATATGTGATGTGGTTCCAATAGAAGCAAGTCATATCTTGCTTGGCCGCTCTTGGCAGTTTGATTGTGATGTAACTTATCATGCCAAGAAGAATTTCTATAGTTTTGTTCATGAAGGTAAAAAGTTTAATCTTCGAGCTTTAACTCCAGCACAAGTATTTGAAGATCAAACTCGAATCATACAAGCTACTAGAGATATAAATTCCGCCAAGGAGAAGAAAGATCAAGGAAAAGAAAATGTAATAGCTAGCTTATGCCAAAAGCATAATTCCAATTCTTGAAATAATGTAGGCCGAGAGTTAGTTGTTAAGAAGTCTTGTCGTTTTGCTTCTTCTAGTGAGATTAAGAGAGCATTAGTGGATAGGCAGCCTTTGTACTTAATGTATCGCAAGGATTTTGTAATTATTGTTGATAGTGATAACCTTGCTTCTTTGCCTAGTGCTGTTTACTCTCTTTTGCAGGAATATCAAGATGTGTTTCCCGAGGAGTTACCAAATGGATTGCTGCCTATAAGAGGTATTGAACATCAAATTGATTTCATACCTGGAACACAAATTCCAAATCGTCCAGCTTATAGAGCCAGCCCTGAGAAAACAAAAGAGATTCAACGTCAAGTGGATGAATTCCTTGACAAAGAAATTGTACGTGAGTCTCTTAGTCCTTGTTCAGTTCCTGTGATTTTAGTTCCTAAGAAGGATGAGTCTTGGCGTATGTGTGTTAACTGTCGTGCTATAAATAAAATAACTATTAAGTATAGACATCCAATTCCTAGATTAGATGACATGCTTGATGTGTTATATGGTTCATGCATATTTACCAATATTGATTAGAAAAGTGGCTATTATCAAATTCACATGAAAGAAGGCGATGAATGGAAACTGCCTTTAAAACAAAGTATGGGTTGTATGAATGGTTGGCAATACCTTTTGGTTTATCTAATGCACCTAGTACTTTTATGAGGCTTATGAATCATGTTTTTCGTCACTTTATTGGCAAATTTGTTGTGGTCTATTTTGATGACATTCTTGTGTATAGCAAAACACTTGATGAGCATGTTGAACATTTAAAACAAGTGTTTGTTGTTTTGCGTGAGAACAAGTTGTATGCTAATCTCAAAAAGTGTTCTTTTTGTCTTGAATCAATTATCTTTTTGGGATATGTTGTAAGTTCTCAAGGCATTGCTGTTGATGAGTCTAAAGTCAAGGCAATCATGGATTGGTCAAGACCTACATGTGCTAGTCAAGTTAGGAGTTTTCATGGACTTGCAAGTTTTTATAGGAGATTTGTTAAAGATTTTAATTCTATAGCAGCCCCTTTAAATGAACTTGTAAAGAAAAATGTTACATTTGTTTAGAATGATGAGCATGAAAACGCCTTTAACAAGTTGAAATACATGTTGACTCATGCCCCTTTACTTGCTTTGCCTAATTTTAATAAAGCTTTTGAGATACACTGTGATGCTTCTGGGATTGGTATTGGTGCTGTTTTGATGCAGGAATCAAGGCCCGTGGCTTATTTTAGTGAAAAGTTCAATGGGGCATCTTTGAAGTATGCAACTTATGACAAGGAGTTGTATGCTTTGGTAAGGTCTTTACAAGTTTGGCAACATTATTTATGGCTAAAGGAATTCATAATACATTCTGATCACGAAAGCCTTAAATTTTTGAAGGCTCAAGGTAAGTTGAATAAAAGGCATGCTAAGTGGTTAGAGTTCATTGAAACCTTTCCATATGTTGTTAAATACAAATCTGGTAATGAGAATGTGGTAGCCGATGCATTATCTAGGAAATACACTTTGTTTACCTATTTGCATGCTAAGTTACTTGGTTTTGAATTGATTAAGGATTTGTATAAGGATGATCATGATTTTCACGCCAACTTTGACCTTTGCTTGAATAAACCGAATGGTGATTTCTATGTGTATGACGGTTTTTTGTTTAAGAAAGATAAGTTATGCATTCCCCAATGTTCCATTCGTGAATTACTTGTTAAGGAAACCCATGGGGGAGGGTTAATGGGGCACTTTGGTATTGCTAAAACACTTGCTGTTTTGAATGAGCACTTTTATTGACCTAGCATAATTAAAGATGTTAAAAGTGTTTGTAATAAATGCATTGTGTGTAAACAATCGAAATCTAAAGTAAAGCCTCATGGTTTGTATCAACCTTTGCCTGTTTCTAGTCATTCTTGGATTGATATTTCTATGGATTTTGTACTTGGATTGCCTAGATCACGCAATGGTAATGACAGCATTTTTGTTGTAGTTGATAGATTTAGCAAAATGTCTCACATTATTGCTTGTTCTAAATCTAATGATGCTCAACATATTGCTGATTTGTTCTTTAAGGAGATTGTAAGATTGCATGGTTTGCCTAAGAGTATTGTTAGTGATAGAGATGTTAAGTTTTTGTCACACTTTTGGCATACTCTTTGGAACAAGTTAGGCACTAAGTTATTTTTTCTACTGTTGCACATCCACAAACTAATGGGCAAACTGAAGTAGTTAATAGGACTTTTTCTACTTTACTGCGTGCTCTTATACAGAAAAACTTAAAGAACTGGGAAGGATGTTTACCACACATTGAGTTTGCTTATAACCGTACTGTTCATAGTGCTACTAATCTTTCACCTTTTGAGATTGTGTATGGTTTTAATCCTATAACTCCATTGGATATTTTGCCTTTAACTGTTAATGAGTTTGTTAATGCTGAAGGTAAAGAGAAAGCTGATTTTGTAAGGGAGTTACATGATAGGGTTGGAGCTAACATTGAAAGACGAAATGAGCAATATGCTAAGCAAGCCAATAAGGGTAGACGACGAGTGATTTTCGAACCAGGAGATTGGGTTTGGATTCACTTGAGGAAAGAAAGGTTTTCTGAAAAGAGGAAATTTAAGCTTCATCCAAGAGGAGATGGTCCTTTTCGAGTCTTGGAAAGGATTGGAGATAATGCTTATAAGATCGAGCTTCCTAGTGAGTATGGCAATGTGTCATCTATATTTAATGTTACTGACTTATCTTTGTTTGAAGTAGGTGATTCGAGGACGAATCCTTTCGAGGAGGGAGGGAATGATGGAAATCAACCCAAGTCCATCTTGCCGAAACCAACTTCACAAGATCCCTTGACTAATCTTGATGGTCCAATGACAAGATCAAGGAGTTCAAAGATGAAGGCAGCTTTGTGTTCATTGATGGCATCAACTTGTGAAGGACTTGAGGAAGATCTTGCAACATCTCAAGCGCATGAAGTTATTTGGCATGTTTCTTCAATAACAATTCATGACCCACCTTGAAGAAACATCACCAAGGCCGAAATATTGAAGTCCATGAAGAAGGTGTGTCTTTGGGCTTTATGTGGATCACGCCATCTTTAATGTTTTTAGGATTTATTGTGTTGTTTTTAATTAAGTCCACTTAACATTATAATGGGCTTAATGTGGCGTTTTAATTAAGTGTTAATAAGTAATTACTTGGCCCAATTATCTTGCATAATAATGGCAAGTAAAAGTTTAGGAAACTTAAGAAGTCAAATTGGTTTTTGCTTCTTGAGAGTTTAGGAAAGTTTCCTTTTAGACATGTTTTAGAATCCTTTTCCATAAGGGATTTAGTTAGGGTTTTAAGTTTTTGTAGCCTATTTATTGGTGAGTTTTTCACATGAAATAAAAAGATGAATTTTGATAAATTAAGCATTGCTTAAAACCTTCTTGCAGCCGTGACAAGTTGTTGAGAAAAAACGTGAATCTTCAATTGATTTCAGTTGAAATTCATAAGAACCGTGATTCTTAAGCTAAGACCTTAGGAAGAACTTATCCGTTCTTGATTTAAAGAACAAGCCAAACTGAAAACTTTTCAACTCTTGATTTACATAGGTCGGATTGGGTTCTTTTTGTTATAACGTGTTGGGTTTGATTGCTTTTCAATCAAAACTGCCGTTCAATATCTTTGTGATTTCCGCATTCTTGTGTCTTCTTGCTTGTTCGTGATCTTGATTGAACAACGATCCAAAGGTGAGGGTTTCGTGTGGTTGAGGAACTCCATCCAAGACCATCCGTATCACCATCGAGCCAGAATTGTCCGATAGCAAATGCCCTCCTAAAAGCATAAGAATGTACGTACGAGCTCGCTGTTTACAAGCCTTTTTAGAAGCATCTGCTTGTAGTGGTATGTCAAGAGATTTGGCCAAACAACTCATCTTAATACGACATCCAGAAATAGCATCACACGGTGGCGCAAATCCTAAAGTTGTTTTACAAACTTCTGTCCAATCTGTCTTCGTGAAGTTAATACATAGAGTACTAACAGGAAGACCATTCACACGTAGTCCCCATAGAACCTCGACATCCTGTAATGTAATTGTTGCCTCGCCATTTGGTAAGTGAAAAGTATGAGTTTCAGGCCGCCATCGCTCAACAAATGCGGTTATAAGAGAGTGATCCACCAAAACATATTCGCAACGTATAACACCGTCAAATCCAACCAATCTAATGTATTCCATCACATTTTCAGGTATAGGATGGTTCAAAAAATTACTATCACACCGCCTAACTGTAAGTTTTTCATCCTGCAATTGTCCTCTAAACAATGCATTTGTTCTGTGTCGATGCTGCAAGAAGAGCAAGTCATTCACATAAGGGCCTGGATTTATGTTTTGCCACAAATGAGATGACATGATATGTTACACCTGCACATATGGCAACATTTCATCTCCCATATCAATAAATTATGATAGATAACACCAAACATGTAATGAAGAAATTACATATCAATAAATAACATTAATATTAATGCATCATACAAATAATACCGAAACTGCTAAAATAACAAAAATTTCATTCATTAAATAAAAACAACTATTACAAGCTAGAAAAGACAATGATGGCCCAAGATAGGACACCAAACTGAATTAAACTCTACGTTTAATATTAGTGCAATTCCTCTTATTATGCCCGGGTTGGTGACAATATGAGCACTTGCGAGGTTCATCGAGGTGTCGAACGTCCATCTCGTTATGAATACGACTAACTCGAGTTTGGCCAGGACGACGATCATGAAAGCGACTCATATCCGGTATAATATGCCAGGTTGGATCGCGCCAATAATCTTCATTGGAATTGGGTGGAATATTCCCGAATATTGTTGCAAAAAAATGCGAGTTGTGTAAACCGCGTCAATTATCATTATCGGGTCATCCCCTCTATGTCTGCAAGCAGCCATTGTATGTGAACATGGAAATCTATACATTTGCCACTTGCCGCATGAACATCTCTTCTTATTATACCTAACGATTTGGATGTTCCCCCTTTTTCCATCAACACGATGAGCTGTAACTATTTTGTAAACACTGGATGAGTAGTCAAATTCAAATACTTGATGACCTTGAGCGGTCTTTTCAATTTTCTTTAATTTTTTCCACGCAGTTTTTGTCAGCGGATAATGAGAATTTTGAGCAGCCTCAGTGTTGTCTCTAAATCTCTATACAGTCTGATGCCGCGTCAAATCAATACATGCCTTTATTAAAACTCTCAGACAGATTTGTAGTCAAATTACCCCAACGATGACATTTTTCATTGCAAGACACCACCTACTTCTATCAATGTCATTTAAGTAATCCTATGCCTCAGCATCAATACTCATAATTTCATTGCGAAGCCTTATCCACTTGCGTTTTTTACGAGTTGAACCCAAAGACTAGCACAGCTTTTTCAAATGAAAATTTTTATACTTTGACATGAAGTTGCTCCTAATGTGTCACAAGCAAAATCTATGAAATGCTGCTGGTTCCTTCCAATCATCCATATGTGTCATAACATTAAGTATCCCTTTGTGTCTGTCAGACAATACATATATGGGATACCGATCGTGAGCAACATGGATTCTAAACTGCTCAAAAAACCATCGCCAACTCTCGTTGGTCTCCTCATAAACGATTGCATATGCAAGAGGTAATGTCTTGTTGTTTGCATCCACTGTCACAGCTACGAGTAGTTTCCCTTTGTATTCACCACGCAAGTGGGTGCCATCAACGCTAATTACAGGTCTGCAAAAATGGAATGCATCTATTGCAGGAACGAATGCCCAAAATACATATTTAAAAGTTTTCATGGTATCAGAACTACTTTGGTGGTGCCGCTATTGGATCACAGTTCCTGGATTCGAATCACACATTGCCTCGACATATCGGGGCGATTCAGCGAATGAGGTCTCCCAATTTCCAAAAACAATTTCAATAGCTTTTCTTCGAGCATACCATGCTTTCTTGTAGGATATATCAACACGAAGAGTATTTTTCATATCCAATTGAATGTATTTAACCTTATATGCAGGATCACCTTCAATTGAGTGCAAAATATAGGTAGCTATGACTGCAGCACTCAGATTGTTGTTGTTGTTTGAAAGACTTGACCCACCGCAATTGTGATCCTTCACCCACTTTGTGATTTGCCACATTTTGTGTGTGGTCTTTTGATGAGCCCGAACATACCAATCGCAATTGACAGCTCCTCGTGCCATATCTTCCCCAACAGCATTCAAATGGGCCCCTTACATTTAGTAACCCAAGTATTTCCTTTGTTCTCAACAACTACGAACTCCCTATTTTCTTTTATAGACCACAAAGTAATTGCCTTCTTCAATTGCTTTTTACTTTCAAATCTAATTTCCAATCGGATATCATTGTTTGCCTCCGTCCAAATGTCTATACTTTCATGATCGCCTCTATCACTAGGATTGTCACCTTGTGAACCAACATCATTATAAAATTCAAGACCAATTGGTGTGTATGATTTTGTATGTGTTGAGACCATTGTATGACAAGTATAGTGATGTACATCATCATCACCACCAAAACTACCAACTACATCATTTGAATGGTCCGCCCACATATCATCCAGACTCGTACTTTCATCTTCGGTAGACTCCTCAACAATACTTGGAATAGAATCATCATCCCCATCTATATCAAATGTAATATTGGGAGATAGGCATGGAGTGTTGGTCCGTCCTGATTCCGGGATGGCATGAACACCAGAAATATAATCACCGAGTCCAACATAATGAGATGTTTTGCGACCGTGCGGTGAATGTGTACCACTACTTCGAGATGTGTTGCCACTTCGACTACTTGGTTCAAATATGGGTACGAATGTGTTACTTGAATACTACTTTTTCCCCGGTTGTCAATTGTCATTGGGTCTGAAAAACTATTTAATAAAGACATCATTGCACCGGACCATGCATCCCAACTGTGGTTTGCATTCTGTAAGTAGGTTCAATTACATTCTGTATAATATATAACTCAGCAGTGTAATGTGTCATCTCTGCAGTAGTATCGTAAACAAACTCAAATGACTCACCGTCATTTATTTCAGTTGTGCCATATCGTAGATCACATTCCGTATAACAATGTGGTTGTTTCAACAAGATGGTAAGGTTCACTGAATTCTTGTCAACACCCATATATCATAGATTTTATCAACCAACTCGAAATACTGAATCCTATTATGCACCTTAAATGTTCGTTTTGCATGGGGAGGGTCATGCGATACCGATGACATTGAATGAATTATTTTGCCTCCCCAATATAAACTAATCGCAAACAAGCTTTTAGGAGGCATGTCGCGTCTTCAATGCCTATAATGGATATGCATACAATTAACAATTAACAAATTAATTGAATACAAATATATATACATGTAAGACCTAGGGTCTTAATCTAACTTATTTTGATGTTTAACAAACAATTATGTTTATGCTAATGGTTCAAAAAGTGATTTAATGTGATAGATATACAAGAATTCAAGCATGGAGCATCATCGCATGGAGAAAGAATTGAAAGCGCAAAAGATATGGAAGTATGGTAAATTAGGTCATTTCCCCAACCCTAAACCCTAAACTTTGTAAATAACTCAAGAAGTTGATTTACTCTTTAAGGCTCAAGTCAAAATGTTTTGAAAATGTTTTTAGTCTTCAAATGAACTTCAAAAGAAGTAGTAAAAGTAAGAAACACACTTGCACAAAGTCTCACATAGTTGCAGAAATGATTTGAAAATAGAAAATTGAAAACATATTAAAAAAAATAGGATCGGACGACCAAGCATACTTTCGGCCGTTAGAAAGATAGTTTCGGACGACCCATCTTGCTTGAATGATCGACTGAAATTTTGTGAAAAATGATGCAACTCTAATAAATAGGTTCGGACGGTGCAGTGGAATTTAGCCGTCCGAAACTTAGGTTCGAACGACCCCTTAGGGTTTCGCCCTTCCGAAACAGTCGCTCAAGTGAAGCAAACGCATAACACCATAAATTAATTTATGAATATTTCACAGTTAATATTACTATTAAATGCCAAGAGTTGATAGTTTCGTAGTGGATACAATGATTTGCAAATATGTCAAGAGTTGATGGTGAGCAACTATTTTATGCAAATTACCAACACCTTTCACAATTAGAATAAGTTTTTGCATCAACTTCTTTGAGACATTTTGTAAAATACGTAGGGTGCTTATATGGTTCATGTCAATTGTTATGAGAAATTTAGTGTTTCTGCACACCAATCAACGAAACAACTATTTCATTACACTTACTTAGCACAATATAACACAAATCAAGCACAAATTTACATCTGAACATTTTATGAAAAAATAAATTTGAACAAAAAAAAGTGAAGTATGTTACCTTCTTCTTTAGTGCAAATGGAAATTTGTGTTATTAATGAATGGTTTGAACCTTGAAGTCCTTGTGAAGACTTCTTATAATTGATTCCCGAATCTTTGAATGCCATAAACCCTAAACCCAAAGTTATGAATTGGTTTGATGAAGAATTTGTTTTCAGTAACCGTAACCTGCTAATAAGGACTCGCTATGATGATAATGAGGACTCGCTAGGATGATTTGAAGGTTCAATGCGTGAAGAAAATCAAAGTAAGTGTGTGGGTTTGAAGGTGAGTTGAGAGACAATTAGAGAAGGAAATGTGATGGTTATTAATAATTTGTTATTTTGTGAGAGAAGAAGGGTTTCTTCCGTTTTGACTATGAAAGGGTTTTTTTTCATTTTTCCAAATTTTTTTTTCATATTTCACTTACTTCGCATTTGGTGAATGCGAAGTTCCTTTGTAATTATAATATTTTTGATAGAACTTTTTTCGAATTTATTTTAAACATTTCCTATTTTTTTAAATTACTTTAAAAATATTTTACATGTGTGAAATCAAATTTTTCCTAAATTAATTACTTCCAATATTTTCAAAAATTAATTTTTTATAACAAAATAAAATAAATGTATTTTGTAAATAACAAAATTTCCTTGCAAATAATGTTTTATACTTATATAGAAAAAATTTAAAACTTATTCAGCAAAACTTGGGATCCAATTATGGATTTTATAAAAAAAAAATCATTACAACAAATTATATTAACTAATATTTAAAGTAATAATTATATAAGTAAATTACATATAAAATTATTTGAAAAAAGTTAATTTTTAACATAGATGTTTGAAAAAATATGAAAAAAATTAAAAAAATTGGCATTCGGACGTCTGGATGTAGTCCGGATGGACAAATTGTTCATCCGGACTCCATCCGGACTCCATCCGGACATCCGGATGCCAATGTTTTTTAATTTTTTTTAAAAAATTTATAAGTTAATTCAGTGACTTCGCATTTACTGAATGCGAAGTGCCTCATCCGGACGTCCGGATCGAGTCCGAATGGCAAAATTGTTCATCCGGACTCCATCCGGTAGTCAGAATGACAATTTTTTTAAAGTTTTTTAAAAAAATTTATAAGTTAATTCAGCGACTTCGCATTTGCCGAATGCGAAGTGCCTCATCCGGACGTCAGGATGGAGTCCGAATGGCAAAATTGTTCATCCGGACCTCCAGATGACCAATTTATTTAAAATTTTTTTAAATAATTATATAAATTTATTTTCTTATGTTATTTTAAAATTTTATTATATTTAATTCATTATTTTACAATTTTTTTTATTTGATTTTTGTTTTATTTTTTTTTCATATATTGGTGACTTCGCATTCGCTGAATGCGAAGTCCCCATTATTAGAATAGGGGTCGAAAATGACCCTATTCTTAGAACACTTTTAAAAAACGATCCTAGTTTGAGAATTAACTCGTTGAAAGTATTATCATCAGATTCATCTGGGCTTCTGCAAATGGATAATATTAAGAGAACCACCAGTGTAATCCAGAGAAAGAAAAGTACTAAGAACGCTCCTATCAAACTAAACCATAATAGTTTACCAAGATCGACATGGGAACTCATGTTTTAAGAGATAAACTCCGAGGAAGATTAAGGATTTTGAAAATTAATCTTAGTTTTGTTGTTTGAACTAAGGAGGAAAAGATGACATTGGTGTATCATACTAAATTTAATTAATGAATTCGTAGTTTCCTAAAATGGTCGTTCTTAAATCACATGTTTTGGTTAGGGAGTTAGCATCCCGACTTACAGGTCTAGAGTTCGATTCCTGGATATGAATTAAGAAATTTCTTACTCTATAAATAGATTTGTGGTTGGGTCTTTTATAATTTGGATAATAGTGAAAAAATCTTTTATGAAATTGGTATAGAGATTCCTAGTTTTGGAGAAAATTTGAGAAATAATTTTTTTTAAATGTTGCACTGCTGTTCTCAGTGTGGTAGCAACGGCCACAACTCTCGGACGTGCCGATTCTCCTCTTCGTCGGTGGCATCCTCCGTTAATGGTGGCGGAAGCGGCGAGGGCATTGGAGGTGAAATTATGTTGTTTGTGGTGAGGCTTAACGAGGACCCTATAAGGAAAAGTGTTAATATGAGTAATCATTCTCAGTATGAACACAATGATGTTCGTGAGCCTGCCAAGGCCGCCGGAGATTATGCTTCGCCCCTTCCCTCGCACAAACGAGGAGTTCCCTGGACGGAAGAGGAGCACAAGTTGTTTTTATTGGGATTGGAGAAAGTAGGAAAGGGAGATTGGAGTGGAATATCAAGGAATTTCGTGAAGACTCGTACAAGCACACAAGTTTCAAGCCATGCTCAGAAGTATTATCTCTGGAAAAACAATTTCAATAGCCGTCAGCACGGATCCAGCATCTTGGACATCACCATTAATGACTCGGTGCCTGCAGATATGTCATTGGAAGAGCCTAAGAGACAGAAGAATGATGATACAGTTACTTCCGTGCCTCCTACAAAAACTCCCAGCAGGGTCATTAATGGATTTGCAGTGGCACCATTCCTAGTCAAAGCTACAGGTTCTTATTTTTTGCCAGTGCATGTTAAGAATCCCATAGCAAATAATATGCTGATTTGCCATGGTAACAATTATAACAATACCTCAACTGTGTTTGTCCAGCCAGTTCCAGCAACGGTTGTTCTTACGGTCCCAAATGCATCAACAACAGCTCCTCTTGACTTGAACCAGAGGATAGTAACTGATAAGCCATCACCATTGTCTTGGAGGCTGATCCAATTCAGTCATCTACAAGGCATGCATCAGTTTATAAGGAGGCAATAAGCTTCAAAAATGGAGATAGCTTTATCATTGTTGCTTAATCATATATATCGACTATGGGGATATGGGGTGGGAGAGAAAGAGCTCAGTTCATCATGATTGCTTGATCATATCGACTATGGGGATTTGGGGTAGGGGAGAGAGAGCTCAGTTCATGATTATTGCATAGGCTAAATTAGGAAACTGGAAAAGAATTAGGTTATTATTATGACTAGAATTCTATCTTTAACATTGAGTTTTCTGCCCTCTTACATTTTATAAGAAATTGACCACATAAATGTGGCTTGTCTTGATTTGTCACTTTTACATATAATTAAAAAAAAAATTTGAACATTTTTATTGTAAATAAAATCAGTTAACCAACATGGTAAATAGTAATTAAGATTGGCAGAAATCATTGGCAAATTGTTAATCATATCTTCCTTCTTTGACATGATTTGTTGTGGCTTTTGTACACTTAACCAAATATTAGAAATTGAAGTAGAACGGAATTTACACCTTTTGGAGAATAAGTGGGAAAAAATAGCCATAAAACCCAGGTAGCTTAAGGGAAAAAGAAGCCAAAAGACCCAGGCAAGCACACCAATGTGTGTAATAAAGTAAAAAAAAACAAGTACCAAAGTGCAAAAGAAAATGAGATCTGAAATCAATTAAGAGAAGCACCAATGTGCGACCATTGATCTTGTGTGATTTTGAGTTCTTGTGTGTGGATATTGTGATTGTTTATGCGAAGGGGTGTTTTGGAACAAAAGAGGTAATGCATGCATAAGAATAGATGGACCAGTATTCCTCAGCACACACTTGCACACATGACATTTTGGTCTTTATTCATCGTGCCTTGATTAATAATTTGTGCTAAAATTTGATGGTTTGGAGTTAAGGATGTGTTATGAGTTTTATGCATGAAAAATTTGTTTTTTATGAACTCAAATGAGAACAAGTTAGATAGAGGAGTGGAGTCTAGTGCTAAGAGGATATGAAGAATAAGTGTGCTTGAGGGCAAGCAAATGTTCAAGTGTGGGGGAATTTGATAGATTGGTTTTATACCAACTTAAATAGCTTAATTCACTTAACTTTTGGCTTGTTTTCTATGAAATTGTGATGTGTTGTGTGACATTGGATGCTTTTATGTGATTGGTAATGAGGTGTGCTAAAATGAATAGAAAAGATAAAAAATGAGGTTAAAAGAATCAATTTTGAATTTGGATGAGTAAGGGTGAATGTGCCTTAGGGTTGGCAGATTGAGTGCTTAATTTCATTTGAGTATATATGTTTCAATTCTGATCCAAATGAGAAGATTTTGGTTGCTATGGAAAGCTCTTTGTGTGTACTTCAATTGTCATGTTTTAACTTTCTCCAAATTCTGTATGCAATCATGAGAAACTGAGGCTTCTTTGTTGTGCCTGGAGCAGGGTTTTGGTTCTAGGGTTTGGTTTTTCTGCCATAGTTTGGTAAAATGTGTATATCTTGAGCTACAGGCATCCAATGATGCTGATTCCTGAACCAATGGAACGCCAAGAGAAAGATCTTAAACCTTTATGTTTACCACAAAGTCCAATTGAAAGGCTAAGACACACATATTTTGCTTGGAAGTAGTTTTTCGTGCTAAAATGATTACATCGCACGACAAATGCAATCACCTCACACATTACTTTGCACTCACCGTACGCAACACTTGCACACTCTAATACAGCACACACCATGCGACAAGCTCACTTCGCCGCATGCATCATGCACACCACTCGTACACTAGCACTCATTCACAATAGGCGGCGAGATCACCTCGCCACAACACACCCTCACTCACACACCATGCGACGAGTTCATTTTGTCGCATGCATAGTGCACATCTCGCCGCACAAGCTTGTGCAGTGAGGTCACTTCATAAACACACACATCTCACTTAACACCCATTTCACTCAACACTCACACTCAATGTCATTGCATTTTATTGTCACTCTTCAAGCATACTTTCATTCTTTAAGCATACACTTTGCAAAGTCATGATTTGAGAATGATGTCATGTGTTTTGTTATACATTTCAAGATTGAAGAGTGAATTGGGTGTTTGCTATGGCATTTATCAAAGCTCATGTTTCACTTTGCTTGATTATGTTTCATGAACTTTCATCTTCATCATATTGAATGTCCTTGGTATACACATTGCATTTGTATTCACCATTTCTCCATATCATGATTCATCATTTTCACCATTTTCATCAGGTACTTATTTTCACTTACACTCATTTTCATCTTACTACCTTTCTTTAGGTTCATTCATTTTCAAGACATCTCATAACTTTCACAACACTTGTCATTCAAACTTCACACTCTTCACAACATTCTTCACTTTGATTTCGCAACACTAAAAACACTCCTCACTCTTAGTGCACGAATATCACAACACACACTCATGCGTTCATTTGTATGTCATAACACAAATTGGTTATGTACTACATCTCTCGTTCATGTAGTACATATAGCTTTCCATTATTCTCCACTTTTACTTGTTCTCATTTGTTTCATTGGATTCATTTCATTTTCACACTTTGGTTTTCATGTGTTTCAGTTTATTCATTCAATCTTCATGCATTTCGTTTTTCATTCTTTCGTTCCTTCGTGCACTTACTCATAACACATACTTCACATTCATTCACTTCATATCTACACTTCACTTCACGTTTGCACTACACCTAAAATTCTCACACATTCGCACATAAAGGGCGAGACCTCTCCGCGAGGTCTCGCCCACAAGCATTTTACACGGCGAGGTCTCGCCGTGAGACCTCGCCCACACAACCGAACACGGCGAGACCTCGCCGCGAGGTCTCGCCCACACACATAATACACGGCGAGGTCTCGCCGCAAGACCTCGCCTTGCACACATCCGGATTGGTTGATGAAAAATTTGGCTAAGTGTTGGTGTGTTCTGCTTGATGATTTCAAGTTCATAGAGGCGTGGCTGGAGCGGGCTTGAAGGCGTACGATTGAAACGGTGGCGTGATCAAGCAAGGTACAGAGGCGTGCTATGGTTCCTGAAGGCGTGATGAGCTCATGAAGTGAAGGCGTGGTTCAATGTTATGCACGAGCTGTTCAACATTCGTTTTAAAATGCAGTGGCACTTTTGTGATATTGTCTTCCTTTTATATTTTCATATTATCTACGTTTTATATCCTCTATACATAGAGGATTTAGGGAGATTTTTTAAAAAAAACGAATATTCTAGAATTCACAACAGACTTTTGAGTTTTAGAGCCTCTTGTTTTTCTCTTCCTCTCTCTAGTTTATCTCTCTAGAATTTTCTCTCCGTTTTTCAATTCCGATCGAGAATTTGGACCGATTATTATAATCTTCTACTCAATTAAGGAGTAAATTCACAAGACTTTGGTGGATTGGAAGCAATTGAGGCAATTCATTTGGTAAAATCTTTCAATTTAATGGAAATGAATAGTTCTTCGTTGAGAAATATTGATCGCGAATTTGAAATGGAGATTTTCGGCTAGATCTTTGATGTCCTAGGGTTTTGATCGGATAACTATGAATTTGAACCGTGAAAAGCTATGCATTTGACCTAATTTCTACGGAATAGTTCATACATGTTTAAATTGTTGAAATCTGAGAATTTTTATAACAATTTCACTTGTGTTTGGTTGAATTACACTTTGTTTGAGGTTGCCATGCCAGTTCAAGGTTTGAATCATCCTTAACAGTGGAATTTACATGAATAATGGACATGATGTATGATTATGGAGTTTCTTTGCCTGTTTTACCTTGTACACGATCCGAGATGTGGTCGACAAGCTAATCGGTGATCGTAGAGTCTTAAGAATAGGTGAATGATGACTTTATGAAGCTAGCTTAACAGAAGATACTCAAGTTAGGCCTCGCCATAGGATACTTGAGAAATTGCACGATTAATAGCAAGAAACATGAAGTTGAGATGTTGCGGTATGAATCCATTTTGCTTAGGCCTCGACATGGGAAAAGTGAAATGTTAAGGAGAATGGAAAACACTGAGGTCGTCATGCTAAGTGTTTGCTAGCCTCCTAGGCAACAACCGTCTCTTCCTAATTAGTATTACATGAGGCCAATTGCATAGCAATCATATTGGATTCACAGTAGTATGAGTAATGAACTCTAGGACATCTATTTGAATTTCTGTTATTTCTAACTGTTGTTCTTGCAAGTTTTCTTCTATTTTGAGTTTTGAGTATCCTTCTTATTTTACTGAGCTTTGATCTTGTGAAATCTGCAACACATTTAGAGAAACACTTCGAATTCTTGAGCCACTACCTTCCCTGAGGATACGATCCCTCTCATCACATCTACATTAGTGAGTAAGGTTAAATTGTGCAAGTACGCGACATACCTGTCAGAACCACATGAACCGGACTTACCCATTGACTATTCGAGATGGGAAAAATTATACTAAGTTCCAACAACTTGAGTATCTCTTTGAGGACCACTTCCTTTATGTTCGGATTTAGCTTTCTTTGTGGGTCACGCACTGGTTTAGAGTCGGATTCAAGCAAGATTTGATGCATACAAATTTTTGGGCTTATTCATTTAATATTTGCAAGATTCCATCCAATGGCTTCTTTATGCTCTCGAAGAATTTGCAACAATTTCTCCTCTTGGTTTTGTGTAAAGTGCTTATTAATAATCACGGAAAGTATTTCTCCCGCAACTAAATAGACATATTTCAGATTCTTAGGTAAAGGTTTCAATTCCAAAATATGAGCTTTGAATTCACAAGTTAGTGTTCCCTTATCCACATCAATCTTGGATTTGGCAGTTTTTAAGAATGGTCTACCTAACAACAAAACCGCTACACTTGTGTCATGAGGGCTGCAGAATCTAGAACATAAAAATCAGCGAGGTATATGAAGTGTTAATCTTTACTAAAATATTTTGAAGCACCCCCAATGGATATACTAATGACCTATTAGCTAGTTGGATAACTACTCTTGTTTCAGCTAATGGGCCAATATTTAAACCTTGGTATGTAAAAAGAGGCATGGCATTAATAGAAGCACCTAAATCTAGCATGCATCTTTCGATTTTCTTCTCTCCAATAACACATGGAATTAAAAAACATACCTGGGTCTTTGCATTTAGGAGGGAGATTATGTTGTATTACAGCTGAGACATTTTCTCACACTAAAACTTTCTCCTTCGCTGGATAGGGATTCTTTCGTGCAAGAAAATCCTTTAAGAATTTAGCACACTTTGGCATGTTTCGAATAGCATCAAGGAATGGTATATTTATTTTAATCTTGCTAAAGATGGTTAAAATGTCATCCAAATCCTCGTCTTTGGCATTCTTTTTCAACTTGTCAGGAAAATGTGGAGGTGCTTTAAATTCTGAAGTTGGCAAATTCGATTTAGGAATTACCTTTGATTTCTGTGCCTGCGTCGTTTGGTCGAACGACGCTGATGCGTTTTTCTGTTCTTTAGCTGCAACCTTGTAGACAGGATTTTTAAGCTGTTTCCCACTTCTCAGGGTGATTTGACTGACGTTTTCTCGTGGGTTTATCTGCACTTGAGATGGTAATTTACCTTGAGGACTTTGTATCTCATTAAAGTGTTTTGCCATTTGGGTCATTTGAGTACTTAAACCACTTATTGTGGCTCTTGTTTCTTGCTAAAATTTCTGAAACTCTCCTTGATTTTGGTCTTGATTATTCTGCATTAAAGTCACGAAAGTAGCTAAATTAACTATCGTATCTTCAAGAAGAACTCCTGACCTTGTGGTAGCTATGAAACTGGGGTTAGTTTGGGCACTGATATTGGTGGCTTCAGCCGGGTTTGCTGTTGAGCTTGTTGTTATGGAGGGTTTTGTTGCTGAGTTTGATTCCTGTAGCTCAAGTTGGGATGGTCTTGCCAACCTGAGTTGAAAGTGTTTGAATAAGGATCGTAGTTACAGCGTGGATAACCTCCTACAGCATTAACTTCATCTTTAAGTTCTTCTTGAGTCATTTGGCATTGATCAGCGGTATAGGTAGGACTTTTGCATATTACACAAACTTTCTCCATCTGAACTGTACCCATTCTAGTGATTAACTTCTCCAGACTTGCTGTCAAAGCTTCCAATTTTCTTTCAAGTGAAGAACTAGAAATTTCACCAACTTGCTTTGTTGAACGATGAACAGGTTGGTACTGTTGGCGGGACTCACAAGTCTTAGCAATCAAGCTTGTGGCTTGAGTTGTGTTATTATCCATGAAAGCTCCACCACTTGTGGCATCAAGTGTTCGTTTCTCCTCTGGTTGCAAACCTTCATAGAAATATTGGATTAAAAGCTCGTCAGAGATTTGATGTTGAGGACAACTCTCACACAAACAATTAAATCGATTCCAATATGCAGTTAATGATTCATCAAACTCTTGTTTAATGCCTACAATTTGCTTTCGACCAGATGCAATCTTAAAAGTAGGGAAAAAATTCATGAGAAATATTCTTTGCATATCGTCCCATGTTGTAATAGATCTAGGAGTAAGACTTTTAAACCAAACACTAGCATTTCCAGTTAAAGACCAAGAACAACTAGCTAGCTTAATGTATTCTTGTGATACTCCTTTATTATTCACAGTTTTACACACTTTAAGAAAATCATGCAAAAAATTATGAGGGTCGTCCCCAACATCTCCATTAAACCTAGGCAATAAATTAAGATATGATGCTTTCAATTCATAATCAGTTATAAGCTGAGGCAAAACAATGCAAGAAGGCCTGTAATTAATAATTGGGTTAGTATACTCTCTCAATGGTTGATCATTCAATGGAGCTTGGAGTGGTACCAATGGATTAATTACAATGTCTCGTGGCTGCTGCACACGTACTGGTGGTGGCATATCGCCTCCAGGTGGCAGAATCATAAGTAAAGGTCAGCCATGGAGGTTTCATTAGGCGGAAAAGCTGATTCTAATTCTGTGCGGGTCGTTGTAGGGGCAAACAACACATTATTGTCTGAACCAGAATTGGTTTTTTGACGATGTTCTTTCGTCTTTTTCTTCAATCTACGAGCTATCTTTTCGATTTCTAGATCAAAAAGCAAATTTGGGTTAGGCAATCTGGACATAAACCAAAGAACAACACAAATTAATTAAATAGAAAATAATTGCCATTTCCCGGTAGAGGCGCCAGAATTTGGTGTTGTCGTTTCTGTACCAAAATTAATTCTCTCTTAACACTACTAAGTAGTATAGAGGAATGAGATCATTCCCACGAAGAACAACTATATCTTCTAAATTCGTTAATTTGCAAGTTGTCACAACAAATCAAATTATAAATAAAAATAAAGAAAACTAAATTATCAAAAGAAATTAATTGACGAAATTAATAAATAGTAAAAATACCGAAATTAATTAACTTAAGGGAAAGATCGAGCAAATGAGTAAATCCACACTAATCAATTGTTCATTGCTCATCGACGCAAAAATAACAATTTTATATTAACAAGTTAGTTATAGGCTACAGAGAATTATCTCTGACATAATCCAATTCTTCCTTAATTATTCGATAATTGACAAGTATCGACTTAATCAATTATTTTCCTATTTATAACACAACCCGGCCAGAATCAACCAAACACCAGATTTAATGTTACAAAAGCATTAAGAATTAGAAAAACCTAACTCTAACAAATCATATCATGATCAGCATGCAATAATTCATTAACCGATTATTTCCCTTTACTGATACAATAGCTTCGCCACTAATTAATCTTACCTATTAAATCTAGTGACTTAACAAGGGATTAATTGGCTCTATCTAAATCGAGCAAAGGTGATAAGACTTTAATTAATTTAGATAATTAACTTTAAACTCAGAAAACTCTCGGAATTAAATATGAAAAAGTTTAAATAAATCAATTAGGTCTCACAGTTTATTAATCGATTAGTGCTTCATTGCTTACCGCCAGAAAAGAAACTATTCACGATTCATAATTAAAAACAATCACAATAATAAAATTAAAAGAAATAGAACTGAATTAAATTGAAAATATCAAACCAGTCAACCGTCGTTTGGGAAAATGACGGCACTGCTATTCTAGCTATGAAAAACTGGACAGCTGCAAAAACTGCAAAAAACTCTCCAGACTGAAAACTGTGCGGACTTGTGTCTAGACCCTAATTAATCTATTCCCTTATATAAGAGCGAAAGTAAAACTTCCTAAATCAACTAAAAGATGTAAAACCTTCTTGTTTCCAAATTCAAATAAGCCACACGCGGCTTTAATCATTACAAATAAATCAGTTTTCTAATCCAATTCATCCACCAATTTGGTATCTACCAAGAATTCTTGTCCTGCCAAATTCCTTCAACCTTATCCCAGCCTTTAATCTTCTAGAAAGTTCTCTAACTTTGTCTTTATCCCTTCAACACGCTCCAGTCCAGAATCTCCCAAATTCTACAAAGATTAACACTATTAAGCACACATTTTACCCCACAAAACACATAAAAGCATATATAATAAAATGAATATTTCGTGCTTATCAGTCACCAACATAAATCATCCCATTCTCACCATTAAATCCTCCTCTTCCCTATTGCTGCTACGGCTATTGAGTAGCATAGCAAGACATTTAGTGCGGTGGGTAATGTACTAGCATTACCATAGCTACCGCCTCATACTTCATCCCAACCCTCTACTTTGACAAGGCAGCGGATAACCTGGGAATCTTTTTGAAATTGATATGTGAAAAATCCTAGCAAGCAATGGACAAGAATTCAATATTTCATATTAATTTCTCAGCATGAAAGCTATTGAAAAGAAAAGCAATCAAAATATCTGACCTATCTACAAAGTGTTGATGGGATGATGCTCTGGTTTCTATTTCTTGAGCACTACCAATGCATATTCCCTCAGAAGTATCAACTGAAATTGGGCGAAACATCATGCAGCAAAAAGAGAAAGGAGTTCTGAGGGACAATTGGCTTCTATTTCTTTGGGACAATTGGCTTCAGATGAAAGGAGTTCAATTGATTTATCTCTTTCACATGGTAATGCACAAACATATAATACCCTCTCTACCACGACAGCAACACCAGGCAGCAAGGGGCAAGAATGTGGAATTTTATGGCCAAACTCTCTTGATTTAATTTCCTGAGAAAAAGAGCAACAAGAATATATGTTCTTACCATCCCTTGCCAGTTGTCCATTAAATGATGCAAAACGATCGAGAATTGTGTGGTGGTGCCAAATTTTTGGTAGTAATAGGCGGTGGCAAAGATAAAAGATGAAGGAAAAAAATTATGAAAACCCTAAAATTTGTCATTACCTTTTTACCCTTAAACAAAGGGTCAAGTACGCTTCTCGTGATTTGTTTTAATAGAAATAATAACAGAAGTCAAGCGAAGGATCTAAATTTTACACGTTGAAAGTGTGAGGGATAAATTTTTTACATTTGAAATGTGAGGGACAAAACAACTTAAAAGGCAATATGTGAGGGACATTTCTATTGATCCTCCCTATACATATTAGATACATTTTCACACAGTATATATTTATACATAATACACATATTTTCACACACTATACATTTTTATACATGTTACACATGTTTTTGCAACACTAGAAATATTTACACATACTATACACACTTTACACATTATACAAATTTATACATACTATACATATTTTCATACATTATATATATTTATTCTTTTCACACACTATATATATTTACACATAGTATGCACATTTTTACACATTACATATATTTATACATATCACATACAAATTTTCATATAGTACACATATTTACTTATATTCCACATATTTTTACACACTATGTATATATCTACAAATTAAATACAATACACATTTTCACATACTATACATATTTATATATACTACACATATTTTCAAATAGTATACATGTTATGCATACTATATATATACATTTTCACAAACTATATATTTTTTAATAAAATATATATATATATTTACTCATACTGCACATTTTTTACACACTATACATATATATATATATATATATATATTCATGTACTATACACATTTTTACACGTTAAACATATTTACATATCTTACACACATATTCACACTATGCATATTTACACACACTTCACACAATTTTACACACTATACATATTTACACATAATACACATATTTTCTGGCATATAATTTTTTACATATACTATATATTTTTTCACACGCTATACTTTTTTATACATCTACATACATTTTTGCACGCAATATATATTTACACATATTACACACATTTTTACCCATTATACATGTCTACATATATTTCACACATTTAACCTCGGACATCCATATTTACATATATTTTATACATTTAACTTTGGACATCTATGGTCTTTAATTTCTTATTATGCTACACTTTAAATATATAAAGATTAACCCAATCCTAATACTTCAAAAAAAATTTCTCTCCACTCACTCCAACATAAATTGCTAGCAAAAGTTCTTAAAATACTACATATATTTTTTAACATATATACTACGTACGTTTTCACATACTATACATATTTACAAATATTACACTTATTTTCACACACTATACATTTTTAAACATATTTACACTTACTTCACATATTTTCGCACATGACATATATTTATATATAATAAATACATTTTCACGCACTATACATATTTAAACATATATACTACACACATTTTTACACATTATATATATTTATCCATACTAAAGATATTTTTGTACGCTACATATATTTATACATATTTCACACATTTTTATATGCTATACATATTTACATATAGTGCACACATTTTCACAAACACATATATACACACAACGTATATTTATACATATTATACATATGCAATGCAAAAAAGTGTATAGTGCGTGTAAATATATAAAATATGTAAAAATGTGTAAATATGCATAGTATGTGAAAATATATATTGTGTTATAATGTGTAATGTATGTGTCTGAAAATGTAAGTAATATGTGTAAATATGTATAAAAATGCACTAACAATTTTAATAAATTTTCATATTTCATGAAAAGTTCTATAATCTTATTTATTGAAATTGATCTAAATTTGTATGAATTTTAGAAATTTCATTTGTGACCATTCTAGATGTTTCATCTATTATCGTAGTTGGTGAATTTGAGATGAATTTTAAAAGTTTCCTACGTCGAACTTAGAGGGAGTGTAGTAAATAATGAACATTTTCTTATGATGGTGGCAAAGTTAGAGATAGAGTGTAGATTATAGATGAACTTAGTGAACAATGAACATTTTCTTATGATGATGGCAAAGTTAGAAATTGAGTGTGAATTATAGTAGTGAATGATGAATATTTTCTCATCAGTGATGAATGCAAATAAGAGAAGGTGCTAAACTCTACTATGAAACAAAAAATTTGACAGAAAATATGAAAAACTCAAGGAGGTGAACCATCAAGTAGCCCACCAAAAATCAACAAGATCATTTTTGGCATTCGAAAATTACTACTTGTATCCACACAAAATTACGTTCATAAATCATACGCTATGGAAAAGTAATAGAATGTGATTCCTTAAACCAATCATGAATCAAAGTTGACAAAAAAATCCACCAACTAAATAGCAAGCCCAATTCCACTACTTTAAACTAAAGAGAATACATAAAAATACACACGTTCAATATGTTTCCACAACAAAAAAATATGTCCTAAAACATGGATGATAGAAGTTAGAGTCAAATCAGTGATCTTTTTTTCGTTTAATTTGATCATTTTTTGCAAACATGAAGTTCCATCATCATTTTAATGCTCTACCACACTAGTTTAACATGCTTTCTTGCTGAGACGCAAACTCAGAATACCTACTCTTAATTGAGTGGATTGAAGCCTACAAAAAGTAAATCAAAATAAAATGAGTCATAAATAAGCAAAATTATATCATAAGAATAGAACCAAGACTGCTCGTTGTTTATATATAAGTCATAAATAAGCCATCAGGCCTATGAAAAGGAAATGCAAACCAAATATTTGCAATGCATAAAAGTTATAAGGAGAAAACACCTTCAAGCCTTTAAAGTTCCAAGAATGGTATGCAATCTCTGAAGAATCAGTTTGATATGATTCTGAAATAAGAGAAGAAGGGTGTAATAAAGTCATTCACTGTGTAGAACCAAGTTCATCAGAAATGCTTGCCTACTTCTATTCAATCTTTCCTCATTTTCAAGAGATTCCAAGTTTCAAATTCAGAGCCAATCAATAATGCCACTTCATCAAGTTATGTTGTGTTGTACTACGTGTACGTTATCACCTCCCCTCTATACCATAGAGCCCGACACAAAATAGAAATACAAAAATAGAAATATCTTGCCAGTTTGTACTCCTAAAATTCCATCTCTTAAAAACTTGTTTCCCCATGGAAACTGATAGAATGGTATCATTAAACAATGCATAATTACATACAACTCTATAAAAACCCAAAATATTGACATTACCTTATGGATCAATCTGTCATCTATAATTGAACTACTCAACTTCTTGAACAGCTAATACAATGCCTCAACTTCGTTTATGAAAACTACAAATAAGAATTAAATGATCAAATTTCGATTCCTTTCTTGACCACCACCGATTCAAGATTCAGAGTTGTGTACTGGAGTTCGACAATCCATTTCAATTCAATCTTTTTCTTCTTTCTCAACTCTAATCCGCAATCCAAATTTGACAAAGCAAACACAAAAATATTAAAAACTAATCATCTTTGACCGCATACAACTCAAAGCTTGTACTTGGTATGTTGTAACTCAAGAAACTACTACTCAAACTACGATATGATTTTTGGTAAAAAAAATCAAAAAATCAAAATCTTTTGATAATCATAGCTAAAAATCCCAATTCCACTCCAAACAAACATATGACTAAGGAAACCATAAAAGATAAATAATAAATACTTTTTTGTTCTCCTCAGCCCACTCTCTATTTTTTCAAGTAGCCCGTTTTTGCAAGTATGTTCAAGACCAACAAAATACCGGCATTGTGGCTTAAATGCATTAGTGAAATGCAAAAAAACACTTCCCGCCCTTCCCAATACCACATTCAACAACCGAAAACTGAGTGTAAAAATATGATCTAGATTTCAATTCAATCCCTTCATTTTCTCCTAAACCCAATAAAAAATTTAATACAAACAAACCCATTTTATTTTTTTTAAATTAAAAAAACTAAAAGCACTGACATTTACATAAATCAGCGTATGCCTAGATTGTGCGATCACTCTGAGGACTCTCGAACTTCTTGACCCTTTTCTTCACTATCTTCTTTGAAAGTAAAGGCACATCCATGACTATTTCTCACCTCTTCTTTCCCTTTACATTTTAACCAACAAAACAATATTATTAATCGATCTAGAGACTTATCATATTTAAGAAAGATTCAAAAAATCCCCCACCAAATTTACTAAATACATAATATATGAAAGGGAAAACAAATTCCTACCTTATAGCAGCAAATACCAAAATGGCATGTTTCATTTTGCAACCGACAAGATCACCCAAAAATGGCTTGGAAAAATTGTACATTTCAATTCATCCAACCAAAACAGTAACCTTATTGGTTGACAAAAAGAAGAACTGGAAAGGAGAAAGAAAAAAAGGAGAAGAAAGCGAGACGAAGAGAGAAGGTGAGTTTGAAAAGAAAGAAAGAAAGAAAAAAAGTGAGAAAATTGTGAAGAAGAAGAAGTGTTTGACAAGAAAAGGAAGAGCGGCAGAAGGAGCGAAACAAATGAGAGAGAGGTGAAAAAGCAAAAGAAACCCTAATGAAATTACATCTCATTGTTGTTTTGCTCACGTGCATCAGCCAACAACCCCAACCTTGAAGTCACGTGCGGATGACCAAAACCTCTCGGCTGGCCTTCTCTCTTTCAAGTAGTACATCGCAAGATGATCGTCATTCTGGCAAAAGTACAATTTAGCTGTAATAAAGTCGTAAATCAAAAGAGTTCAAATTCAATTTAATTTGAGGAAAAATGACATCCAGTCCCGAATGGGAACTTAAGTGGATTTATGTATGCAACTTCAGTAAACAATTATTTTAATGGGTATTTCAAATGTAACTCTTTTCTATGAATTAAAAAAAGCAATCAGTTCTTGTGAAACTGACAAACATGCTCCGAAACCATTTTAAAATAGCAATTTTTCTTGATTTTTTTCAGCAACGAATTTTTTTACACACTTAAATACCCCTGTAATAAAGAGTGACAGAAAGATGCAAAGATACAAAATTCATACTTTAGTTCAATACTAAGATATCACCATCAAAGACCCTGACAATTATAAAATAAAAAATCATGAATATCAGGAGGCTGAAGAGGGTAGGAGATTTGGCCAACAGAAAGAATTGTATCTTGAATGGCAGTGTGATCTTGCAAGCGCACAGATAACTATATGCTTTCAGTCTCCTCCTTGAAGGTTTGAAGAATCTAACTTGTAGCTTTATGATAGAGAATCTCTTGACTTCTTCAGAAGAACTACATTCTGGTAACATTCAGATGAAAGAATATGAAATAATGGTATAATACTATGGTCAGATACCAAATGTAAAACAGCATAAAGCACCCTTGTAAAAATAAAAAATAAAAATTATAGTACATGAGGTTATTCATGCTTAATCTTTGCAAGGAATTCACATAATTCAAAACAATCATGTAGAATTTCATACTCAACATTCTCTACAGGCATTTTAGCATCTGAATTAAACTTGACAGACATACAAGAAACCAATAACATGACAAAAAGACAAAAATATCACACGTCACAGAAGCCCCCACTACCCTGTGTAGTATATTTTTTAGACAATATAGTTTATACTATCATCACTACAAGCATCCAAATGGAACCCAAAAAAAGAATACGTAAAAATAGTAAATAATAAAAAAATTAGAGCTACAGAGACAAAGAAGAGAGGTACATCCACAAGAAGAATGGATCAAGTTCAATTATCATACAAACCATAGAACATAAAAGTTTATTTTGTTACCAAAGCTTAACGTCATTATTCCAAAAGCATTATATAATGAGTAACCAACAAACAAATTTTGAGCTCAAATATTAAGACCATAATTGCTTCTATTTGACTAAAAAAAATATTCTAGTTTGTGAGGCAAGATCAGCCATTAAATGACAAGTTTCTCGTTGGGATGATCCACCTTTGGGCGGATTTAATAACCTTATTTAACCATAGACCAGGTCTAGCTTAGAAAATTCCCACCAATGATCATAAGAACGAACACAAAGAAGAAACAAGGATTAGAACAAACAAAGAAAAACACAAAGAAACAAAGCAAAGATATGGAGCGCGATTCAATGGAAACTTGTCCAAAGCCCCAACGCTATTACAAAATCAACTTGACTCAGGCGGCACCTAAATCAAATCAGATTTGGCTGTTCTCAAACTTAGAATGAAAGCAGGACTATTGGCTTAATCTCACTTTAGGGTTTAGAAGAACAAAAGCTCAAACTTAGCTTAAGGTCTCTAAGGGTTTGGTATTCAAATTTTGCTCTTGCAAAATAATGAACTTTCAATATCGAAAATCAACTACCAAAATTCGTGGGTTTACAAGCCTTTAAATAGGCACAAAGACTTGCCAACAAAGTAAACCCTACTTTCCTAAAATAGAATTAACACATGCTTCAATCATGCAAGATCTTTAGCCATGTGAAAACACCATATAGAACATATCAATGTTCATGCAAGAACATTAGATCACGTTCCTTATTGAAAAGATTAAACAAAAACGATTAAAAATCAAAACCATAAAAACTGTTAAAAATTCCCAACGTCGCGCAACGTGGGGGTGTGGACGTCGCGACGTGGAAGGTCGCGCGTCGCGATGTGTGGAAATACACGCCGGTGAATTAAATTGGATTTTTAATTCCAAATTTTCAAACTTCAAACTTCCAGAGAGTTACGTCGCGCGATGTGGAGGGCGGTGGACGTCGCGACGTGGAGCTGTGGACGTCGCGATGTGGAGGCACAATTATCCAACTCTTGTCCAATCTTGCTCTCCAACGAAGTTTCTCCACGTAATGTCAAAATCACGAGGCTCCAAGGCTTAAAATCAGTCGTCACTTGATCGAAACCTTGTTTCAGCATTGTATGCATCGTCCATCACTTCCATGATCAAACCATTAAGAGCCAGCTTGAACTGTTTGGTTTTAGCTCGAGTCATTGGTCCACCAATTCCACGTAACGGGCCATTGGAATGTTATTCACCATCAAGTGCGTCTGGATTCCTATTATTCCCCCTCTCCTCAAAAGGATTCGTCCTCGAATCTCCTACATCAAACAAAGAGAGATCAGAAACATTAAAAGTAGCACTAACGTCGCCATACTCACTGGGTAAATCAATGCGATATGCATTGTGATTAATGCGCTCGAGAACTTGGAATGGACCATCGCCTCTTGGGTGAAGCTTTAATTTCTGTCTCTCAGGAAATCTTTCTTTACGCAAGTGTACCCAAACCCAATCACCAGGGTGGAACACCACTCTTCCTTTATTGGCTTTCTTGGTATACTGCTCATTTCTCCTTTCAATGTTGTCATGAACCCTAGCATGAAGGTCCTTAACAAAAGTAGCTTTGCTTTCACCATCAACATTAACAAACTCGTTAAGAGGAATAGGCAAAATATCCAAAGGCGTCATGGGATTAAAGCCACATACAATCTCAAATGGAGAAAAAGAAGTAGCACTATGAATAGTACGATTGTAAGCAAACTCAATGTGTGGTAAACAATCTTCCCATTTCTTTAGATTCTTTTGTATGATAGCACGCAATAATGTAGATAGAGTTCTATTAACTACCTCAATTTGTCCATCCGTTTGTGGGTGTGCAACAGTAGAAAATAGTAACTTAGTCCCCAACTTACTCCAAAGAGTTCGCCAAAAATGACTAAGGAACTTGACATCTCTATCACTCACAATAGACATAGGAATACCATGCAATCTTACAACTTCTTTAAGAAAAGGTCTGCTATGTGTGTAGCATCATTGGTTCGTGAACATGCAATGAAGTGTGCCATTTTACTGAACCTATCAACTACCACAAAAATGCTATCCTTACCACTTGATGACCTAGGCAATCCTAAAACAAAATCCATTGAAATATCTAACCAATTATGCAAAGGAACAGGAAGCGGTGTGTACAGACCATGAGGCATTATTTTTGACTTTGCCTGTTTACAAACAATACATCTTTGAGAAACAGATTGAACAATTTTGCGCATATGAGGCCAATAAAATTGTTCTTGCAAAATATGTAATGTCTTGTTAACACCAAAGTGACCCATTAATCCACCTCCATGTGTCTCAACAACTACTAAATCACGAATAGAGCAATTAGGTACACACAATTTGTCCTTTTTAAACAAGAAACCATTATGCAAATAATACTCTCTTTCGGATTTATGCAAACAAGTCTCATACACAAGTTTAAAATCAGCATCTTTAGCATACAATCCTTTCATGACATCAAATCCAAGCAGTTTAGTATGTAAGAAATTAAGTAAATTATACCTTCTCGACAATGTATCAGCGACCACATTTTCCTTTCCAGCCTTGTACTTAACAACGTAAGGAAAAGTCTCAATAAACTCCAACCACTTAGCATGTCTTTTATTCAACTTACCTTGGGTCTTAAGGAACTTAAAACTCTCATGATCCGAATAAATGATGAATTCCTTCGGCCAAAGGTAGTGCTGCCAAACTTGTAGAGATCTCACCAATGCATACAACTCCTTGTCGTATTTAGGGTAATTCAATGTTGCTCCATTAAGCTTCTCACTAAAGTATGCCACGGGCTTGCCTTCCTGCATCAAAACAGATGCAATACCTTTTCCGGAGGCATCACATTGTATTTCAAAAGCTTTCTCAAAATTGGGTAACATAAGAACAGGAGCATTGGTTAATTTCTGCTTCAAAGTATTAAAAGCTTTTTCTTGAGCATCAGTCCAAACAAAAGTCACATTCTTCTTAACTAGATCATTTAAGGGGGCTGCAATTATACTAAAGTCCTTTACAAACCTCCTATAAAATCCAGCTAAACCATGAAAACTCCTAACATCATTAGTTGACTAAGGTGTGGGTCAATCTCTAATTGCTTTCACTTTATTTTCATCAACAGAAATTTCATCAGCACTCACAACAAATCCTAAAAAGATAACAGATGAAGTACAGAATTCACACTTTTTAAAATTTGCATAAAGTAGATTTTCACGAAGTACAACAAACACTCTTTTTAAATGGACAACATGTTCTTCAAGTGTTTTGTTGTAAACAAGTATATCATCAAAATAAACTACCACAAATTTCCCTATGAAAGATCTAAGTACATGGTTCATTAAACGCATAAATGTGCTTGGTGCATTAGTCAATCCAAAAGGCATAACTAACCACTCATAAAGACCATACTTAGTTTTAAAGGCAGTTTTCCATTCATCACCTTCTTTCATGCGAATTTGATAATAGCCACTTTTCAAATCAATCTTTGTAAAGATTTTAGAACCATATAACTCATCTAACATGTCATCTAACCTAGGGATAGGGTGACGATATTTAATGGTTATCTTATTAATGGCTCTACAGTCAACACACATTCTCCATGTTTCATCTTTCTTAGGAACAAGAATAACAGGCACAGAACATGGACTAAGGCTTTCACGAACAATACCTTTTTCTAAGAGACCATCTACTTGCATTTGAATTTCCTTTGTCTCCTCAGGACTTGCTCTATATGCTGGTCTGTTGGGAATTGAAGCACCAGGAATGAAATCAATTTGATGTTCTATACCTCGAATTGCAGGTAAACCATTTGGCAACTCCTCGGGGAATAAATCTTCAAATTCCTGTATAAGAGAAATCACAGCACTAGGCAAAGTAGAAAGGTGATCACTAGACAGCAAATACAAGTCTTTGTAAATAAGTACAAACATCTCACGCCTATCTAGTATTGCTCTTTTAACTTCAATTTTTTGTGCAAAGACAGTATCTCTTTTCTTTCTCCGCTTGCTTCATCTTTTGGCCTTCCAATTTCTTTGCATTATTGCTTGAAGTGGTAGAGGTGTTTCCCGCTTCTTGTTTCATTTGCTCGGCCTGCACAAATTGCCTACATTCCTTGGAGATCTTAGCTTAATCTTCATATACTTCCCATGGTTTCAAAGAAGCCAAAATGTACTTCTTACCATCCTTCTCCACGGTGTAGTGATTCTTCCGTCCATCATGCATGACATATCTATCGAATTGCCATGGACGTCCAAGTAACACATGCGCTGCCTCCATTGGAACCACATCACATAAAATATCATCAGTATACCTTCCAATTGACAAAGATAAGCGCACCTGTTTTTTTACCTTAACCTCTCCACTTTGATTCAACCATTGAAGCTTGTATGGTTTGGGGTGTTTTGAGCAAGTAAGCTTCAACTTGGATACCAATAATGTACTCGCCACATTAGTGCAACTCCCACCATCAATAATCAAACTCACTGCTTTTTCTGAATAATGCACTTGGTGTGAAAAATGTTCTCACGTTGCACTGTCTCGCCTTCCAACTGTGGTTGTGTACTAAAGGTTCTCATGGTGACAAGAGACTCAGCAACTTCCAACTTTCCTGGAGCATCTTCATCATATTCTTCACCATAAGTCTTTTCTTCAAGTTCGGACATCTCATCATCACTCGAATGAACACTAGCAATATCCCCATTGTCAAGGAAGTAAATAGCCTTTTTACTGGGATAGTTGGACTGCATATGACCATATCCTTGACATTTATAGCATTTAATCTCACTATATCTTTGGGGTGTGTTTTGGGCTGACTTCTGAACAATTGGTGGTGTCCTTTCTACCGGCTTGGGGGTAGCATTACCTCCAAAAGGCTTGTTCTTCATAACTGGATTAGGTGGAGTCTGTCGGTTGTTCCTTTGCTAAGGAGGTTGACGAGGTGTAAGTCGTCCCTTTTGCTTCATGTGACGCTCTATTTGAATAGCATTATGCAACATCTCTGTCAAATCATAGGATTTTTGAAAACCCATCTTGTATGCCAATGCGAGAGTCATTCCTGCCAAGAACCTAGCCATTATTGTTTTGGGTTCCTCTACAATATGTGCCTTTATCATGAGTAACTGCATTTTCTTGAAATAATCTTTAACGGATCGGTTTCCTTGGGTGAGGGTTTGAACTTGCATCCGCAATTCATTAGCGAAATATGATGGCACAAAGCGCCTCCTTAAAATGGATTGCATCTCTCCCCAAGTTCGGATTGGTCGGTCCCCATATAACTGTCTATCCTTCACCAATTGAGTCCACCAATGAGCTGCATAATCCTTAAAATGTATGGTCACCATCCGCAGTTTCTTATCTTCAGAATAAGAATTTCCAGCAAAAATTTGCTCCACTGTATAAACCCAATCAAGAAATGTGTCGGGATCTGAAGTGCCATGAAATTTTGGAAAATCCAATTTAACTGAAGCCACATCGAACTCAGAGTTGCCCCAGCTCTTTGATTGTTCAGATTCTATAAACTCCTCTCCATCAAAATCAGCCTCATCAAATTCATCTTCAAGTTTCTTTGAGGTTGCTTTCTTCTTAGAAGCAGATTGTTGAGCTTCTTTCAGATTGTCTAATTGGGTGGATAACCTTTGCATCATACTAAAAACTGTATCAATTTGGACTTGTTGATCAGCTTGAGCCTTTGAAGTTTCCCCCGCCATTTTTAAAATACCTGCAAGTTAGATAAAACAACACAAGAAACAATAATAATAATTAAGGCTTCTCACGGGTTCTCGCTTTAGGTATGGTCGGTTCACTTCACTCTTTTAATATGGTTATTCTCGTGTATAATTGCTCTCCCTAATCTACTCTCTAAATGTAAGGTCTCTCGTAGTCTGCTTTGCAAGTTCTAAATTCTTAAACCGCCTATCAATAATCCATTTCAAATACCACACAAATCAAGTGAGTAATTGAAGAAGGAATTATGAAGAATTGCAATTTAGAACACGTTAAGGCACAATTTTGGACAAATTAGGCAAGAAAAAGAAATAGATACACTAAGAATTAATTTTGAATATTAAGAACAGATTTCAACAGTGATTGTATAATGATAAGGCGAAATATGTTCAACTTATATATGCTATTTTCACTTATACTTTGTTCCGTCTTTGTGCTATTTAATGTATTTTTAGTGTGTTTTGTAGGTTATTAATTATGGAGGCCAAAATGAGGGGAAAAGATTGAGAAAGATCAAGAAATATGTGATTTAGGTCAAAAATGTGCCTTTCGTCATAAAGAAACTAGTTCCGTGTTTCGCAAGATGTTCAAGGTGTTAATTCCAATTGTTGATGATCAATCTTATGCTTTGAGATCTTGGATAGAGTGGAAAATAAGTTCCAAGTTGATCCCATGGAGGCTTGAGACTTCAAAAAGGGTTAACATAGCGAAACACGTGGAAAGGCGATGAAGAACAAATGATGAATAAATCTGTCAGTCTTTAGTATTTTGATCATATCTCTCTCATGTTATGTCGAAATGGGATTATTCAAGCACCATTGGAAAGCTAAGAGAAAGGGCTACAACTTTCATGTTTTGGGTTTTTCCTAATTCGTCCGGGAGCATATAGAAACATGGCCACAAGCTGGACGTCGCGCGACGTGCGACCGTGGACGTCGCAACGTGCGGAATTCAGCAGCGTGAAAATTTCCAAAATTCAGTTTTTGACGTTTTTAACATGTCTTTTTGTTATGGGTTGTTTCCTAACGTGTTCCTTACATGTTAGGGCCCAAAAACGTGCCATCTTATTAGTGTTTCATAAGGTTTCAAGTTGTTTCCTATATAAGGCTATCTATTATGTAATTTTCAAAGGTGGAGATCATAGAAGAATAGGAAGTTCATAGTTTAGAGTAGATTAGGGTTTCTTTCTTTCTTTCTTTTTTGGGGTTTTTTTCTTTCTTTCTTTTTTATAGTTGTCTTTTTGATATGGGTTGTTTCCTAACGTGTTCCTTACATGTTAGGGCCCAAAAACGTGTCATCTTATTAGTGTTTCATATAGCTTTAGGGGGTGACAACTTTGAGAGAGTTCAAGCTAGGGTTTTTCTTCTTTGTAATAGCTAGGGTTTTATTCTTTTAGCTATTTACGGAGAATTGAAGCTGTACGGATTAAGAACATCATTGAGTATTGATTTCATTAATTTAGAGACAAAGATTTCATCTACGGATTTGCTATTCAAGGTGTTATCTCTCTTTTATTTTATGATTTCAATATTGTGCTTAAATATTAATATCATGATGATGTTTGATTTAGCCATGCTTGGCTAAACTTATTGTGCTCTCGGAATTATGAATAAGGGTTTTTGTGCTTAATTTACATGATAAGTTCTATCTTATGGTCTTTGTGGAATAAGTTTTTATGTGTTCTTCATAATTATGCATGATATGTCGCGAGTATTATGTATGATGAATATTTGTTTAAAGTGCAGTAAATTATTTAGAGATTACTTGCTTTAATCTTACCTTTAGCCTGATAGGAGGATTAGAGTGGGTTGTTTGGCATCTATTGTGGGTTGGTTGTGAATTTGTTAGATTGATTTGCCTTAATTGTTACCTTTAGCCTAATAGGAGGAATTAAGGGGATTGGTTTAACATTAGCGTGACTGGTTCGGGCGTTGCCTTAGCCTAATGGAGCGGTTGAACTTGAGGGTTTGGTTGAGTTGGTTAGTTGCATTAGATTTCGGGTTAATTAAGGAAGTAAACTTTGCCTTTCGCTATATAGGAGGGTTTAACGAATTAGTTAATATCTAAGTAGGTAAGTGCTTAAATCATTCCTTGCCTTTAGCCTAATAGGAGGGCGTGAGTTATAGTATTTACTCTTGTTTTGCATGACCAAAGATAAGATGTATGTATGTGCTTTTTATGTAACCCTAAAATATAATCTCGAGAGTACACTTGCTTAACTTGAGTTTTAATTTAATCACCGTCTTGTTTTAGTTATTTGTTATTGGCACTCTTAGTTTTAGTTTGATAATTAAAAAAAACCAAAAATATTTTCTTAAAGTTTCAACACAGTCCTTTCCTCGTGGGAACGAACTTGCTATACTATCAACTTCACGGGGTTGTTTTGCATTATTTTTGAGTAGGGGTAAATAGCAACCACGATCACATTTTATAAATATATTTGCTCCACATCAAATTTTGGCGCCGTTGCCGGGGAAAGCAACCGTGTTGAAATTTTAGTTTTTTTTGTGAATACTAGTTGTAAATATTTTATTCTTTTTTTTGGTGTTTTTATTTTTTGTGGTTTATTTATTTATTTATTTATAATTTTAATTTCTATCTAAGTATATCTAGGAGGTTTGGTGAATCCTTTGAAATTAATTGTGACCCACAACATAGAGTGGATGATGAACAACCGAACTCTAGAATATTTGGTGAATTCTTTCCATTGGAGAATTGGGAATATCTGGAGGCTAAATTGGCAGTATTGACCAACGTATTGGAAGGCATTCAAACTTCTTGGGGATATATTTTGCTCACTGCAGGAGCTATGTGCAAAGGGAGTTTGATCCTCAACTTATTTACCAGGAGCCATGGTCAACAAGAAAACATATCATATCTTTAAGAATATTTGAAGCTCTTATTGAAAAAAGGCAAGCAAGGTTAGATTTATTCAATGCAACTGGGAACCAAAGTGAGGTAAAACATGATAAATTTGTCTCTCCTACATGCATGAATATTGAACACTTGAAATGTGTGCACCTTTTAGTGATAACATGAATGAGAAGCACTAATCTAATATTTTCTTTGACAATATTGAGTTTTCTTTCTATGATGACTTAATCAATATAATGGGTAGTTTTGATGCAGCAATATCTTTCATGAATTCCTTTGGTTTAAAGGTAACCCCATGTGTAGTAGCTTCTCATGTTGATTGCCTTGCATATGAAAAAAATATTCCAAATGACCATGTTAGCTTAGATGATGAGAACTTGTTGATTTGTAAAGAAATAGCTAACATAGTGAGATCATGCATTGTGGATTCATATATTGATAATTCTATTGATGATTGTCTTAAGTCTTTGTATGCAAAGCCATTGTTGGAGCCTTGTATGGAGGAATGGAAAATCATGGAACACTTGGAGATTTCTTCATGCGATGTTAAGTCATTACAAATCCCAATGTTAATGGTGGAAGAAGAAAAGGAGGAGCCTACCTTGGAGGAGCAAGAATGGTACAAAATTGAGTTTATTGAACTTGCTTCTCACATGCATGAGCTCAAGTTCCTCCTCAAATGGTTGCACAAGAAGCAATATGCTAGAAGACGAAGTGCTTGTGAAAGAGCATTCTTTTGGTATAAAGATGGGTATTCCGAATCTTGAAGGAGAAGACTACAATAATAAGGTCTAGCTAGGGACCAAATAAACCTAGAACTACGTTCTCACCTTTCTTTTAAATTAATAGTTTTTATATTTTTATTTTTAGTTATTAGTTTGAATAAAAAAAGAAGGCTACTTGAGACATTTCCAAGGCCTCAACCGCACAACAAACTTGATAGGAATGACATGGATAATAGGTGAATTCTTTCCTTTTCTCACACATTGAGGACAATGTGTATTTTAAGTGTAGGGGGGGATGAAATTCATGTTATTCATTTCATGTTGTTTTGTATGTCTTTATGCTTACTTTCCTGGGATTGAAGTATGGATGTTACACTTTGATTAATGGTTAATTAGCTTTTCTTAGTAGTTTTGATTAGTTTTTTGTTATTAATTTTGAATAAATTCTTGACGTGAACTCCTTTGAGCTATAATCAAAATTTTTAGGATGAGCCTTATGATAGGTCAATGTGAAGGTTTTTTTTATTTAACTTTTTACTTTTTTTTAATATTCATTTTTGTATTTTTTTTTTAGTGTGTTAGGCAACTAATAATAATGAAGAAGTATCCAAAATAAATTTTTTTTTAGGTGATAAGTGTTATGTTGCCAATGATTGGAAAATAATATACTATCTAGAGGGAGTTGGGTCTTTGATGGAAAATTTAGCATTTTGAGTCAATCATTTTTATGCACTTAGGGGAACTACTTAGGGAATTGACGAGTTTGTAATCATTAAGTAGGTTGGTGTGTTTTTAACGCTTTGTTTAGTTGAAACTTATATAACTCGCTTGAAATATGTTCTTTAATAAATGTGCTTGCATAAATGTTTGCACTTAATGCTTTTGCATTTTTAAGCTTGTTATGCTCATACTATCATCCCTCTATGAGATTGCTTTTAATAATAACCCTAAGAGAACTCATATGGATGGTAACGGAGATTAGAAGTCGTAAGACTCTAGCTTCGTATTGCCACTCCTCTACGAGACTGCTCTTAAACGAAAAGTTAATGGAGAACATGCATGAGTGGGAATGGGTCTAAAACCCGAAGGTGAGACACTACTCCAGGTGCATGTCACGGGATTTCCAATGAAATACCCTAATTAAGTGTGACAGTCTGGGGGAACGAGCGTTATTTATGAACCTAAAGGTTTGCCGAACGAATCCTCATTTATTTGAGTTTAATAAATGAGTTAATATGATTAGTGAGAAAAAGTTGAGACGAACACTTAGTTGTTGAAACCCTGGTTTATGGCATGATTATAGATGAGTTATGAACTGAGGTGGAACCTATCGCACACACACACATGATTGGCTCAACGTGTTAAATGTGTACAAGGTGCTTTGATTACTTTTGGGGACACATGTTATGAGTACTTGACATTCGAGTTCTTTAGATGTTGAGGCATATGTATAATACCTATCATGGGGTTAAATGTTTTAAAGTTGGATACGTGGAATAAATTTTAATGTTGCCATTTTGTCTTGTGAGTATAGGTCGTGTTTTATTAGTGTTTGTCATGTTTTGTTTGTGTTTTGTTTTGTTGCTCGAGGACGAGCAAGGTTTAAGTGCGGGGGAAATTAATAAGGCGAAATATGTTCACCTTATATATGCTATTTTCACTTATACTTTGTGCTGTCTTTTTGCTATTTAATGTGTTTTTAGTGTGTTTTGTAGGTTATTAATGATAGAGGCCAAAATGAGGGGAAAAGATTGAGAAAGATCAAGAAATATGTGATTTAGGTCAAACATGTGCCTTTCGTCACAAAGAAGCTAGTTCCGTGTTTCGCAAGATGTTCAAGGTGTTAATTCCAATTGTTGATGATCAATCTTATGTTTTGAGACCTTAGATAGAGTGGAAAATAAGTTCCAAGTTGATCCCATGGAGGCTTGAGACTTCAAAAAGGGTTAACATAGCGAAACACGTGGAAAGGCGATGAAGAACAAATGATGAATAAATATGTCAGTCTTTAGTATTTTGATCATATCTCTCTCATGTTACGTCGAAATGGAATGATTCAATCGCCATTGGAAAGCTAAGAGAAAGGGCTACAACTTTCATGGTTTGGGTTTTTCCTAATTCGTCCGGGAGCATATAGAAACATGGCACATAAGCTGGACGTCGCGCGACGTGCGACAGTGGACGTCACGACGTGCAGAATTCAGCAGCGTGAAAATTTCCAAAATTCAGTTTTTGACGTTTTTAACATGTCTTTTTGTTATGGGTTGTTTCCTAACGTGTTCCTTACATGTTAGGGCCCAAAAACGTGCCATCTTATTAGTGTTTCATAAGGTTTCAAGTTGTTTCCTATATAAGGCTATCTATTATGTAATTTTCAAACGGGGAGATCACAGAAGAATAAGAAGTTCATAGTTTAGAGTAGATTAGGGTTTCTTTCTTTCTTTCTTTTTTAGGGTTTCTTTCTTTCTTTCTTTTTTAGAGTTTCATATAGCTTTAGGGGGTGACAACTTTGAGAGAGTTCAAGCTAGGGTTTTTCTTCTTTGTAATAGCTAGGGTTTTATTCTTTTAGCTATTTACGGAGAATTGAAGCTGTACGGATTAAGAACATCATTGAGTATTGATTTCATTAATTTAGAGACAAAGATTTCATCTACGGATTTGCTATTCAAGGTGTTATCTCTCTTTTATTTTATGATTTCAATATTGTGCTTAAATATTAATATCATGATGATGTTTGATTTAGCCATGCTTGGCTAAACTTATTGTGCTCTCGGAATTATGAATAAGGGTTTTTGTGCTTAATTTACATGATAAGTTATATCTTATGGTCTTTGTGGAATAAGTTTTTATGTGTTCTTCATAATTATGCATGATATGTCGCGAGTATTATGTATGATGAATATTTGTTTAAAGTGCAGTAAATTATTTAGAGATTACTTGCTTTAATCTTACCTTTAGCCTGATAGGAGGATTAGAGTGGGTTGTTTGGGATCTATTGTGGGTTGGTTATGAATTTGTTAGATTGATTTGCCTTAATTGTTACCTTTAGCCTAATAGGAGGAATTAAGGGGATTGATTTAACATTAGCGTGACTGGTTGATAAGCATAAAATAGTTCATGATTTTATGCATATTTTAATGTGTTTTGTGGAATGAATTCAGCACTTATTTGGATATTATGTTGCATAAATGGGAAATTACAGCTAGGATGATGACATAGAGAAAAAGGTGGAATCAAGAGGATTTTGGGCAGATTTGGAGGTGAAGTTGTAGCAGTGAAGCAGTGGACATCAAAAGAGGATTTTGTGGGTAGTCTTAAAGATAAAATTGTGGCAGTTGGAGAGTGTTTGAACTGATACCATGAATGAAGGAATTTTGAATTTGAATTGGGATTTTACAATCAAAGTTGTTAACAGATTTTATGGCAACAAAGGATATTTCTCTCGTTTAGTTAAGATTAGGAAGTATTGTTTTTCTATTAATAGGGGAGAAATCAGATTGTATTGGAGATCTGGATTACGCAACTTGTTTTGGTATTTACGTTTTTCTGCAGTTTCATTGTGTAGCAAGAACAGCAGTACCGTCGTTTGCCCAAACGACGGACTGGTTTGATTTTCTATTTTTAGTTTAATTTAATTTCCTTCTTAATTATTATTCCTGTCTTGTTTTAATTATGAGTTGTGAGTAATTTCTTTATCTGGTAAGTAAGTAGAAACACTAATTATGACTAAGTTGTGAGATCAAAGTGTGTTTATCAATAATTTTCTATTCAATTCCAAGAGTTTTCTGTGAATATTGTTTATTACTTAATTGAATTAAAGCTTGATCAACTTTAATAAGATTAGGTAGAGTCAATTAATCTCTAATTAAATCACTGGATTGGATTAGTAGGATTAATTAGTGACAAAGCTGCTGTCTTGGTAGACGGAGATAATTGGTTAACAAATTAATATATGCTGATCATGATTAATTTGTTAAAGTTGGGTCCTTCTAAGAATTAATGCTTTTCTAATGTTGAATTGGGTGATCAGCTGATTCCGGCTTAATTACATTAGAAATAGGGAAACAATAGATTAAGCTGATTCTTGTCTATTGTCAAATAAGTAAGGAGGGATTTGAACACGTCAGAGCTGATTCTCGGTGTTTTATAACTAGCTGGTTGAATTAGAATTATTATTATTTCATCAATGATCAACTTGTAGAAATTAGTGTGGATTGCTTACTTGCTAGACTTTTAGCTTAAGTAATTTAATTCAGTATTTGTTTGATATTAATTTCTTCTTTTTATTAATTTGAGAATTTGTCTATCTTCCTTCGTATTAATTTCTTGTTAATTTTAATTACGGTGACAATTGCAAATTGATTAATTAAGAGAATTTGTTGTTCCTCGTGGGATCGACCTTACTCCCATTAGACTATTTTTAATCTTTAGAGTAAGAATTAATTTGGTAGAAAAACGACCACCACTGGTTCGGGCGTTGCCTTAGCCTAATGGAGCCTTTCGCTATATAGGAGGGTTTAAAGAATTAGTTAATATCTAAGTAGGTAAGTGCTTAAATCATTCCTTGCCTTTAGCCTAATAGGAGGGCGTGAGTTATAGTATTTACTCTTGTTTTGCATGACCATAGATAAGATGTATGTATGTGCTTTTTATGTAACCCTAAAATATAATCTCGGGAGTACACTTACTTAACTTGAGTTTTAATTTAATCACCGTCTTGTTTTAGTTATTTGTTATTGGCACTCTTAGTTTTAGTTTGATAATTAAAAAAACCAAAAATATTTTCTTAAAGTTTCAACACAGTTTTTTTCTCGTGGGAACGAACTTGCCATACTATCACCTTCACGGGGTTGTTTAGCATTATTTTTGAGTAGGGGTAAATAGCAACCACGATCGCATTTTATACATATATTTGCTCCACATCAAATTTTGAATAACCAGAATTTCGTTTTCAGATTTTGCTGCAATTTTTTTTTTCACGTATATTTTTTTTTCACGTATTTTTTTTTTGACGAATTTCCCTTCTTTTTTTTTTGAATATCAGCAAGAAAATTCAATCACTCAATATTTAGCAGCAAGAAATTTAATCCAATTTCATGAGATTCAATCACAAATTGAAAAGTTTATGAGATGGAAAATTGAACCTGAAATTTTCAAGCACCCAGAAATGCTCTGATACCACTTGATAAGGTTCTCGTTGGGATGATTCACCCTTGGGCGGATTTGATAACCTTATTTAACCACATACCAGGTCTAGCTTAGAAAATTCCCACCAATGATCACAAGAACGAACACAAAGAAGAAACAAGGATTAGAACAAACAAAGAAAAACACAAAGAAACAAAGCAAAGATATGGAGCGCGATTCAATGGAAACTTGTCCAAATCCCCAACGCTATTACAAAACCAACTTGACTCAGGCAGCACCTAAATCAAATCAGATTTGGCTGTTCTCAAACTTAGAACGAAAGCAAGACGATTGGATTAATCTCACTTTAGGGTTTAGAAGAACAAAAGCTCAAACTTAGCTTAATGTCTCTAAGGGTTTGGGATTCAAATTTTGCTCTTGCAAAATAATGAACTTTTAATATCAAAAATCAACTACCAAAATTCGTGGGTTTATAAGCCTTTAAATAGGCACAAATACTTGCCAAAAAAGTAAACCCTACTTTCCTAAAAATAGTTTCCTAATTGGAATTAACTTCCGTAAAATAGAATTAACACATGCTTCAATCATGCAAGATCTTTAGCCATGTGAAAACACCATATAGAACATATCAATGTTCATGCAAGAACATTAGATCACGTTCCTTATTGAAAATATTAAACAAAAACGATTAAAAATCAAAACCATAAAAACTGCTAAAAATTCCCAACGTCGCGCGACGTGGGGGTGTGGACGTCGCGACGTCGGTGGACATCGCGACGTGGAAGGTCGCGCGTCGTGACTTGCGGAAATAAACGCCGGTGAATTAAATTGGATTTTTAATTCCAATTTTTCAAACTTCAAACTTCCAGAGAGTTACGTCGCGACGTGGAGGGCGGTGGACGTCGCGACGTCGGTTCACGTCGCGACGTAGAGCTGTGGACGTCGTGACGTGGAGGCACAATTATCCAACTCTTGTCCAATCTTGCTCTCCAACGAAGTTTCTCCATGTAATGTCAAAACCACTAGGTTCCAAGGCTTAAAATCAGTCGTCACTTCATCGAAACCTTGTTCCAGCAACTTGTATGCATCGTCCATCACTCCAATGATCAAACCATTAAGAGCCAACTTGAACTGTTTGGATTTAGCTCGAGTCATTGGTCCACCAATTCCACGTAACGGGTCATTGGAATGTTGTTCACCATCAAGTGCATCTGGATTCCTATCATTCTTGATAAGGTTCTCGTTGGGATGATCCACCTTTGGGCGGGTTTGATAACTTTATTTAACCACGGGACAGGTCTAGCTTAGAAAATTCCCACCAATAATCACAAGAACGAACACAAAGAAGAAATAAGGATTAGAACAAACAAAGAAAAACATAAAGAAACAAAGCAAAGATATGAAGCGCGATTCAATGAAAACTTGTCCAAATCTCCAACGCTATTACAAAACCAACTTGACTCAGGCGGCACCTAAATCAAATCAGATTTGGCTGTTCTCCAACTTAGAACGAAAGCAAGAATATTGGCTTAATCTCACTTTAGGGTTTAGAAGAACAAAAGCTCAAACTTAGCTTAAGGTCTCTAAGGGTTTGGGATTCAAATTTTTTCTCTTGCAAAATAATGAACTTTTAATATCAAAAATCAACTACCAAAATTCGTGGGTTTACAAGCCTTTAAATAGGCACAAATACTTGCCAAAAATGTAAACCCTACTTTTCTAAAAATAGTTTCCTAATTGGAATTAACTTCCCTAAAATAGAATTAACACATGCTTCAATCATGCAAGATCTTTAGCCATGTGAAAACACCATATAGAACATATCAATGTTCATGCAAGAACATTAGATCACGTTCCTTATTGAAAAGATTAAACAAAAACGATTAAAAATCAAAACCATAAAAACTGCTAAAAATTCCCAACGTCGCGCTACGTGGGGGTGTGGACGTCGCGACGTCGGTGGACATCGCGACGTGGAAGGTCGCACGTCGTGACTTGCGGAAATAAACGCCGGTGAATTAAATTGGATTTTTAATTCCAATTTTTCAAACTTCAAACTTCCAGAGAGTTACGTCGCGACGTGGAGGGCGGTGGACGTCGCGACGTCTGTTCACGTCGCGACGTGGAGCTGTGGACGTCGTGACGTGGAGGCACAATTATCCAACTCTTGTCCAATCTTGCTCTCCAACGAAGTTTCTCCATGTAATGTCAAAACCACGAGGTTCCAAGGCTTAAAATTAGTCGTCACTTCATCGAAACCTTGTTCCAGCAACTTGTATGCATCGTCCATCACTTCCATGATCAAACCATTAAGGGCCAGCTTGAACTGTTTGGTTTTAGCTCAAGTCATTGGTCCACCAATTCCACGTAACGGGTCATTGGAATGTTGTTCACCATCAAGTGCGCCTGGATTCCTATCATTCTTGATAAGGTTCTCGTTGGGATGATCCTCCTTTGGGCGGATTTGATAACTTTATTTAACCACGGGACAGGTCTAGCTTAGAAAATTCCCACCAATGATCACAAGAACGAACACAAAGAAGAAACAAGGATTAGAACAAACAAAGAAAAACACAAAGAAACAAAGCAAAGATATGGAGAGCGATTCAATGGAAACTTGTCCAAATCCCCAACGCTATTACAAAACCAACTTGACTCAGGCGGCACCTAAATCAAATCAGATTTGGCTGTTCTCAAACTTAGAACGAAAGCAAGACTATTGGCTTAATCTCACTTTAGGGTTTAGAAGAACAAAAGCTCAAACTTAGCTTAATGTCTCTAAGGGTTTGGGATTCAAATTTTGCTCTTGCAAAATAATGAACTTTTAATATCAAAAATCAACTACCAAAATTCGTGGGTTTACAAGCATTTAAATAGGCACAAATACTTGCCAAAAAAGTAAACCCTACTTTCCTAAAAATAGTTTCCTAATTGGAATTAACTTCCCTAAAATAGAATTAACACATGCTTTAATCATGCAAGATCTTTAGCCATGTGAAAACACCATATAGAACATATCAATGTTAATGTCAAAACCACGAGGTTCCAAGGCTTTAAAATCAGTCATCACTTCATCGAAACCTTGTTCCAGCAACTTGTATGCATCGTCCATCACTTCCATGATCAAACCATTAAGAGCCAGCTTGATCTGTTTAGTTTTAGCTCGAGTTATTGGTCCACCAATTCCACGTAACGGGTCATTGGAATGTTGTTCACCATCAAGTGCGTCTGGATTCCTATCATTAAACTTGAGGTTTTGAAAAAGAAACACAGAATTAAGTCATAGCAAAATAACTTTTGACCGCAATCTAAATTACTAAATTTTGTTCGAAAGAACACACTTTTGAACTCAACACATACTTTAATCAAAGTCGTATGGAGTACTTTTTGATTCTAAGACACTGTCCAAAGCACACTAAAAAAGTTAGTCAAAAGAAAAATAAGAAAAGCGACCCTTTTGCCACTCAAAATGTTTCTGTGCTAGGTAACCAAAGCATCTTAGGCTCCGTTTGGATAGAGTATTTTTTGGGTTTTATTATGAAGTTTTTTTTTTGGATTTGTTATGAGAAAGGAATATTTTGAGAGTATTTGTATTAATGATTTTGTTTTGTTGGGATTTGTATAAGAGATTATTTTATTAATAAAAGTTTAAAATTTAAATTTGAATTAATATTTTATTAGTTTATTTTTGTGAGAATTATGTTAGAAAGAGTTGTTTATTATTAAAATTCAAAAATTCAAATTTAATATTTTATTTATAAAAAATACTGTAGCAAAAATAATTATTATAGCATTGTTTTTTTATTTAAAAATTTTGATAGAAAAAATGAGCAAAACAAACATGACATTTTGGTTTTGTGAAATAAATCACTAAAATTCACACAACCAAACAGAGTCTTAGTTACTTGCACTTTGTCCTTTATTGCCACACTCTATGATTTGGAAATTAAAGAGTCAGCAGCAAATCAGTAGGCAAATGAATATGCTTAATTTTGGTATGTAAAATTCTTATTGAGAAAATTAACATATTTAGGAACTCATTTACAAACCTTCCAAAATATTAGAGAACGCTAACCCATTATTTGGCAAAGGACTGATTAACATATGATTCTCTAGGTGCATCCGCACTCCCCACTTCCCATTATTGTTCTAAAAATAATAACATTTATTTTCCCCAAATCGAATTAACACTAACATTCCTATCCAAAAGAATGTTGTACATTTCTTCAGAAGAATACCAAAATTGAATGGCAATATGATTCAACCACCTAATGGAGAAAATCACACACACAAAGAAACAACCAATCATTTTTTTTTAAAAAAAGAAACAAAACCCAAAAGAGACAACAATATACAGGATTATATTTAACTCAACATCTACCTGACAACACATAAAAGAACAAAACTTGTCAGAATGTTGGCATGTTTGGGTTCAATTATAGCAACATGAAGACTCACAGTTAAAAATAGAACAAAATACAGTTAGTACCTGCTCATATACAGCAATTCTAGCTCCCACACACCATAACATTAGTAAGAATTTTGATGAATACCTAAAAACATAAACAATTCACTCATACCACAATACAAAATTAGGAAATAAAGCAACAAATTTTGATATATCAAGTTGACTTCATTGAATCAATTATCTATTACACAAGTGATATACTTGAATATGAGGATATTTGATCACTCATGCAATGCATGTAAGCACATAAGAAAAAATGGCAGTACAGTTAAGACTATCGAGCAACTAATTTTACTCGATTTGAATTATATGCATTGTCCCATGTAAGCGTATTTGAATCAATGTTTAGACAATAAATTGCAAGTCAAAGCACAATTTGGACTTGAAAATATCAATTTGAAAAACAGAATATCATCCACATTACAGTCAAAATAGACAACATTTAACACTCGAGAGTTAATCTTAATCAGAATTCATAGCACGCTACTGTATAGTAAGCAAAAATAGAAAAAAAAAAGGAAAGTAAAAGGACAAACAAGAATCAATTAAATGTTACTTACTTATGGACAATAAAATTTGGTATCACATCAAATGGAAGATGACTGCCCTGAACACTTCAAAATTCATCCTTTTTAAATACGTCAAAATCCATAAACAAAAAAAAACACAATTAAAACGAAATATTTGAACGAAACTCACAAAGCTTATGTAACCTCTCCGAAAATTAAACAATCTTTCTTCATCACCATCACTTTTAAGATCCTGAATATTTCTCTGTAATCATACGAAAAAACAAATCTCATAAAAACCCCAATTGAGATAGTCTCCAAAAGTTCAGACAGAAAAAGAAAATCACAGGAAAAAAATTCTCCATTGCCCTTTTTGGTCTTATTTGCTTGTGGACACAACCTAGTCTCTTTGATAGTCTTTCCAATGATTATTTGTGGCTACAATTCTCCAATTTTGGTATTGAAACTACCATCATTTTCAAGATCTAAGAAATAGGATAATTTGTTAGATTGAAAGAGTTTTGAGAAGTGGTGTTGGAGTCTTCTGCACAAAATAATAAGATCATATGTGCCCAACTTGACATGTAACCCTTAAATCAAGAAAAGAATATAGACAATAACTCTACAGTTGAGGAAATTTTCAATTGATACATAACCAAGCAAGAATTTCTAAACTAAAAAATAGATAATTGAATGGCAAATTCCGGTTGCATAATCATATGCCATCCAGGATTACAAGCCAATATACAGTTGCAGAATGGAAACTGTGAGATGAGAGAATGGAGCGGATGCGGAATGGAAACCGTGAGATAAAACCCTAATTCTAAAGCTCATAAACAAAATGGCTTCGGCGTTGCAAAACTCAAACTTACTCAAACTTTCACACTTTCACACGTGAAGAGACGACCAAGACCGAAAAAGTTTGTTAGTTTTATTCACTGGAGCTTCCCTGCAAGTCAATATCGAAAAACTTTCACAGAGCCATAAAATCTAAAACCAAAACCATAACCGAAATACAAAAAAAAATAACATATACATCCCTCAACCAGAAACATAGAGGATCAAAATCTAAAGCCTTATCAAAAAGTAACAAAAGCCCACTGATAGACACAAATTATATGATTTATCTTGTGTTATTTTGGGGATAAACTTGAATGGAATCTACACTTAATTAAGTATATCTTGCAGATTTGGATGAATAATGATGTGGAGCAATAGAAAAGGAAGAATATGATTTTAGAAGATTTGGGGCTGTTTTGACGTAGAAGAACAAAGCTTGGAAGAAAAGTGTAAGCTCTAAGGCAACCTAAGAGGGGGGGGTGAATTAGGTTTCTAAAAAATTATCTCAAACTAATCAACTCAAATTTAACAACAATGAATAAGTAATATGAATCACCACAAATGTAAAGTATTGATATATCAAGATGATGACCAAAAATCACAATACTTTCAATTCTCAAATAATCAAAGCAAAAATGAATCAAAATAAGTGCAGAAATTAAATCAATGAAAATCAAGAACACAAATGATTTATAGTGGTTCAAGTCTCCCCCTTGGAGCACTCTACATCCACTACCTAAGTTTCCCAACTTAGGATTTCAAACCTTTCACTATAAACTGATCTTTTTCTTGTGGAAAGATCAAAAGAACCACTTTTATAACCCAAGTTTCCTAACTTAGGATTTCAACCAAGGCTCAACCTTTACACTAGCAATTCCAAGCTTTGTGTACAAGGTTTTTACTCTCTCTTGAGAAACCTCTTACAATCACAATTAAAGGATGTTTGAAGATGAAGTACAATCCCACAAATTGGGTAGATATGATGCTGATTAGCTCAAAAGATGATTCAATCAATTAAATTACAACTCAAACCTATATAACTCAAGAATATGATATATACTCAAATAAGGCTCAATAAAATCAATCTTTTGTAGCTTGATGAAATAAAGATGAAGAGCAAGAGTTGTAATAATATTTTTCAATATAGGAAGCTCAAAGAATCAATGGAAGAGATGTATCAACTTTTATGCATTGGGTAGTATATATACCCTAGAGAAAATGACAAAAAAACGTCTATGTTGAATTTTAAAAAAACTAGCCGTTGAGAGTTTCGGACGCTAGTTTCGGACGTCCGAAACTCTCCTTTGCAGCTTCCATTTTTTACTCCAAAAACCAAACTCTCTGGACAGTTTCGGACGGTAGTTTCGGCCGTCCGAAACTAAGCACAGGCGTCCGAAACTTTGATTTTTCATTCCTTTTTCAATTTTCGTTGTTCAAATCACTTTTGTAACAATGTGTGTCTTTGTGCAAGTGCTTTTAAAACATTTTGAAGTTCATTTGAGTACTACCTATGTTTAGAAAACATTTTTACTTGAGCCTTAAACAAGTAATTCATTTTCTTGAGTTATTTAACAATTAGGGTTTAGGATTGGGATTTTGACCTAGTTTACCAATCTTGTATTTCCTTTGCATTTCCACATGTACTCTTCCTTTGATTGATCTCCATGCTTGACTTCTTTGAATATCTAATACATTGAGACACTTTTTGAACCATTAGCATAAACATAATTGTTTGTTAATCATCAAAATAAGTAAGATTAAAACCCTAGGTTTCACAATCTCCCCCTTTTTGATGATGACAAACCAATTATGCAAAAGAATAAATAACAAGTGTAATAACTTACCTTTGAATAAGAAAATGGATATAAGCTCCCCCCTATGTGTATATTTCCATTTTTCTCCCCCTATGTATATACTAAAATTCTTCTCCCCCTTAGTTTTTCTTTTACTACCACTCTTTATAGCGTTACTAATCTACACTCCTTTCTTTTGCTCTATATTTATCTTTTCTTCTCCCCCTTTTGACATCATCAAAATAAAACAATAAGATTAGCCAATAGAAATTGTAAATGATAGAAAACAATACTCTTTGCGTACTTGGTTATTTTACCTTTTAGGAAAAATGACATTACATTTTAGGACTCCTTTTCCACTCCTTGCAACCTAATGGGTGGCTAGGCAACACAAAAAATGGTTAAGTGCAATATTTTATAAAAATTTTGACAGAGTTTCCTTTGTATTTTGATAGTTTCCACCTGTCAACAATCCCAACAAGATACAAAAAAAAATGCACAAGATACCATTTCCAACAAAACTTCTCAATACATCAAATATCATATAAACAGTTAGTAACAAGAGGCAATGATATCCAAATTTACTTCAAGAACTATTTATCCAACATATAACCAAAGACAAGCACTAAGTCTTAAAAACAATAATCAACATCTTAATGGCAAAAATTATCAAAAGTATGAAACAACCATGAACCACAAGAGCAAAGAACTTCACAGATAGTCTAACTTTACCATTAATAAGGATGAACTTAACATCCTTATAAAATCAACACCAAAACATAAAAATGTCAAAGACATAAAAGAACCATCAAGACATAAATAGAGAAATATTCCAAGAAGCGTAAATAGACCTAGTCTATTACATGAGAGCTTCAATCACGAGCCGGTGCCTTCCCTTTGAGGCGAGCTTGAGCCAATGCTTCTCGTTGCTCATCCGTCATTAACACCTCATGTCCATAATGAATTTCATCACTCAAACCATCAACCCTAATGGTTAACTCATCAAGTTGACCCCTCATATCATCCATATTGGATTGTAAATCGGCGAATCCACTATCAATTCGATCGACTAAGGACTCAAAGTACCCTTGGATTATAGTCTTGAAGTCATCATCCACTCGAGTAGCTCTAGGAGGCGTGGGGACGACTTGTTCTTGTGCAATGTCCTCATGAGCTTCATCCTCCTCATCCTCATCTTCCCACATATAATCATCATCATGAAATCCTCCAATCGGTTTCTCAAAAGTCCACTCACCATTGACCACATATATACCCATCGACTTAAGAGAACGTAAATCATAGAAATTATGAGACGATATCGGGTACATAATGGTATTCTCAAAGGAAATGTCATTATGCCTAAGAATCTTAGTGATAAGCATGCCATAGGGTAAACTACGGCGTTGATCCTTAATATTGACCTCAAGATATTTAAGCATCAAATACCCAAAGTTAACGGGGACTTGTCTAAGCATAGTATAGAGAAGGTAGAGGTTCATGGTGTTGGGGTCGGTTTTATGGCCATGAGTGGGGAGAATAGTTTTGGTGATGATGTGAAACAATATATGATTCTTAGGGCTCAAGTTCTTAATAGGTGCCTCACTAGCTTTGCTAAACATTTCACCATTAAAGGCAATTGCCACAAGATCCCTAAGGTTAAAACCATGTGAAGCATCCGACCATTTATGAAGTGTAAAATATTTCATAACCTGTTTGCCATCTTTTGCTTTACGATATGGATGAGAGCACTTAAAAATAATGTTAAGGGTCTCAGGAGTCAAAGTGATATCCTTGGAATGAACCCTTGTACACAGTATATCATCACGAGATTTCTTTCCAATGGGATAATGAAGGTTATCAAAAAATTCATAGATTAACAATGTGGGAATTGGCTCATTTGCATAGATAATTTCATTCCAATCTTGATACTCAAATAATTCCAATATGTCTAATGCTTCTATGAAATCATCTTTTCTCACAATTCTAGGAACAATAATCTTCTTGGAAGAAGTAATGTAGTTATTGTACTTAGAAGCGCACTCGGCATTGACAAATAAGGGACGAGGAGGTTGAGAGTCACCTAATGAGCCATGTTGTACGTGTGGAGGTGCCGATTCCTTAGTTCTCTTGCGTCTTCGTGAGGTGCTCATGATGATCACGTACGTTGGGTGTTGAGAATGGAGTGAATTTTGAATATATAACTCAAGAATGCTCAAAATAGAGTTTTCACCCAATTTCTAGGGCTATGCATCAAAAGGCAAATTTTGATGTTAGATTTTGGGTTTGTAATTGGTGAGAGTGTTCTATAGATGCCAAGGAAGGATCTAATGAACTAATTTGAGAATTAAACGGGTAGAATTTAATTTTGAAATTGGAGGGGTGAAAAATGTTTGAGAAACTTTGAAGAACAATGAAAAAAATCGCGTGAAAAATCTGGGATTTTAACCCTGATTCGACAGTTTCGGACGGCCGAAACTCTATGAGGCGTCCGAAACTGGCGTCCGAAACTCAACAGCGAATTGGCAAATTTGAGACATAGTTTCGGACGTCCGAAACTCTGGGAGGCGTCCGAAACTTCCGTCCGAAACTCGGCAGAGAATTTTTTTGAAAACTTGTTTGTTTGTTTTTTTTTTTTTTTTTTGTTACCAAAATCAATGGTTTTGAATTACACCAATTTGATTCCTTAATAAAGAAAATTGATCCTCGGGAAGTGGTTTTGTGAAGATATCCGCCAATTGTTCTTTAGTAGGAACATATTCTATATGAATTTCTTTATTTTGAACAAGATCACGAATGAAGTGATGTTTAATGTCAATGTGCTTGGATCTAGAATGTTGGATAGGATTCTTAGTAAGATTTATGGCACTTGTGTTATCACATTTAATAGATACACAACCAAAATCTAAACCAAAATCAAGAAGAGTGTGTTTCATCCAAAGAATTTGTGAACAACAACTTCCGGCGGCTATGTATTCGGCTTCCGCCGTAGATAAGGATACGGAAGCTTGTTTTCTACTAGACCAAGATACAAGGAATTTTCCAAGAAATTGGCATGTTCCACTATCAACTCTACATCCGGCAAAGTCGGCATCGGTGAATCCTACCAAATCAAAAGTGTTTGTTCTAGGATACCACAAACCATGTTCTATAGTTCCTTTTAAGTATCTAATTATTCTTTTCACAGCCAATAAGTGTGATTGTTTAGCACATGATTGAAATCTAGCACATAAGCACACAGCATACATAATATCCGGCCTACTAGCCGTTAAATAAAGCAAACTACCAATCATTCCTCTATATTGTGTTTCATCAACTTTTACACCATTTTCATCTTTATCTAGTTTAGTTGAAGTGCTTATAGGTGTTCCATTTGGTTTTGAATCATACATACCATATTTTTTAAGTAACTCCTTTGTATATTTTTCTTGACTAATAAAAATTCCATCATCTAGTTGTTTAATTTGTAATCCTAGAAAGAATGTTAATTCTCCCATCATGCTCATTTCAAATTCATTTTTCATTAAATTTGAGAATTCTTCACATAAAGACTCATTAGTTGCACCAAAGATTATATCATCAACATATATTTGTACAATCAACAAATCATTATCACAATATTTAGTAAACAATGTAGTATCAATTATGCCTTTATGAAATTTCTTTTCTACCAAAAATCCACTAAGTCTTTCATACCAAGCTCTAGGAGCTTGTTTTAGTCCATATAATGCTTTAACCAATTTATATACATGATTAGGGAATTTACTATTTTCAAATCCGGTAGGTTGTTCTACATAAACTTCTTCTTGAATAAATCCATTTAAAAAGGCACTTTTAACATCCATTTGAAAAAGTTTAAATCCCTTAAAACAAGCATAAGCAAGTAACATGCGGATAGACTCAAGTCTTGCTACGGGAGCAAATGTTTCATCATAGTCTATACCTTCCTCTTGCCTATACCCTTGAGCCACTAATCTAGCTTTGTTTCTTACTATGTTTCCAACTTCATTTAGTTTATTTCTAAAGATCCATTTAGTTCCTATAATTGAAGTATCTTTAGGTCTTTCTACTAAGTTCCACACTTTACTTCTCTCAAATTGATTTAATTCTTCTTGCATAGCTACAATCCAATTATCATCCTTTAAGGCTTCGTCTATATTTTTAGGCTTGATTTGAGAGAGAAATACTAAATTATTATCTAGGTGTAGTGATTACCTAGTTTTTACTCCTCTAGTTGGATTTCCTAAAATCAAGTCTTGAGGATGATTACGAATAAATTTCCATGTTCTAGGTGCATCTTCCCTATGTGGATTTTCATCTTCATTTTGTGTGTCTTCATTAGAGGGATGATCTATTTGTTGAGGTGGATTGTTTTCTATATCATTTTTATCTTGATCATTTGATGAGTTATCTTCTATTCCTATTTCATCATCACTTTCATCATGATTTTTACTAGCATTGCCTTCATCAAAATTTACATGAATTGCTTCTTCTATCATCAAAGTTCTTTTGTTATATACTCTATAAGCTTTCCTAATTTCCGAATAACCTAAGAATACTCCTTCATCCGATTTTTTATCAAATTTTCCTAGAGTGTCTTTTACATTCAATATAAAACATTTACAACCAAACACTCTAAAATATCCTACATTTGGAGTTTTATTATATATTAATTCATATGGAGTTTTCTTTAACAATGGTCTAATTAATGCACGATTCATAACATAACATGCGGTATTAACCGCTTCGGCCCAAAAATATTTTGGCAAATTATTTTCACAAAGCATAGTTCTAGCCATTTCTTGAAGTATTCTATTCTTTCTTTCAACTACACCATTTTGTTGAGGTGATTTAACTACTGAAAAATTATTTGTAATTCCATTTTCATCACAATGATTTAAAAAGTTTTCATTTACAAATTCGGTTCCATTGTCACTTCTAATCTTTACTACATTTAGACTTAACTCATTTTGAACCTTTTTAAATAATTTGACATATTCATTAAAGGTATCACTTTTATGTGCCAAAAATATTACCCAAGTGTACCTAGAATAGTCATCTACAATTACAAAGGCATATCTTTTCCACCTAAACTTGTGGTTTGTGAAGGTCCAAACAAATCCATATGTATTAACTCTAAGGGTTTTGAAGTTGTCACCATGTTCTTAGGTTTAAATGAGCTTTTAGTTTGTTTTCCAAATTGACATGAATCACATATTTATCTTTTTCATATTTTTGTTTAGGTAGGCCTCTAACCAATTCTTTAGCAACTAGATTGTTTATGTGATCTATTCCTACATGAGCTAATCTCCTATGCCACAACCAAGTTGTATCATGCACCACACTAAGACATTGCATATCTTGTTCCATAACATTACATAAATTAAGAATATACACATTATTATGTCTAGATCCGGTAAGAACTACTTTGCTATCTATTGGATCAATAACAACACATTTTTCACGTTTAAACAACACATCAAGATTTCTATCACATATTTGACTTATACTAATCAAATTGAATTTCAAATCATCAATCAAAAGCACATTTTCAATCACATTGCTATTATTATTTGCTACATTTCCAACGCCAATTATTTTTCCTTTCTTATCATTTCCAAAAGTCACATGTCCTTTATTTATTGTTTCCAAGTTACTAAGCAATAAAGGATTACCGGTCATGTGTCTTGAGCATCCACTATCAAGGAACCATTTTGTGTCCAAAATTGTATTTTTTAAACACACCTACATTCAAGAATCAATGTATGACTTAAGTTACTTACGGTCTAGCAACATTGATACTTCTTCTTATCCAAATTTTTGATCCATTTTCAACTTCCATTCTTGCATAGAATTTCCTAGAGGTATGTCCCTTCTTACAACAATAATCACAAATTACAAGATATTTGAAGGAATGTGAATTTTTATGATAGGGATATGATCTAGTATAGCCAAATCTAGGTTCAAAATGATGCATGTTATGATCATATTTATGATTTTGTGTATTATGCATTTTATGTCTATGATTATGGTTAGGCATTCTATGTGAATGATGAGTTCTATCATTAGACTTACTTACTCCTTTTTGAGTATATGAAATATGAGTGATTTTTGCCGATTTGGATTTTGAACTTTGACCTATTTCATGTGAGTATCCTAATCCAAATTTACTACTTCCCATTCTTTGATTTCCTAAAAGGATTTCTAAGTTGTTCTTGCCTTGTGTGAATTTTGCTAGACATTCACTAAGGTCTTCAATTCTTTTCGTTAATCCTATGTGTTCTTTCTTAACTTCATCATACTTTTTAACCTCTTCCTTAACCTTGCTACTTTCTATTTTCAAGTTTTCATTCTCAGTTTTTAATGCACTATTTTCTTTTTCTAAACAATCATGCTTAATGATTAACTCTTCATTGATAATTGTAACTTCTTCCACTTTAGCCTTTAGCTTTTTGTTTTGAATTTTTGCTTTCTTTAGCTCATCCACTAGCTTAGTCATATATAATTCAAGTTCATCTTGTTCATAGTAATCATCATCATTATCACTAGAAGAAAGACTTACCTCATGGTCTTCAAATCCCATGAAACACATGTTAGCAACCCCTTCTTCTTCTCCTTCGGTTTCTTCTTCGGATTGGTCATCATCCCAAGTGACCTTGAAGCTTCTTCCTTTTCCTTTCTTGTCTTGTTTGAACTCCTTCTTTCTTCTTGGACAATCTGCAACAAAATATACAGGTTGATTACATTCAAAACATTTATTCACTTTTGAAGTTTCTCCCTTTTCTTTCATCCAATCTTTGTTCCTAAAATTCCTTCCTTTGTTAAACCTATTTTTCCTACTTTGTATCATCCTAGATAATTTTCTAGTAAGAAATACAATGTCATCATCATCATGTTCATTTATATCTTCCTCATCTTCCTCATTTTCATTTTCATTCTTTGACACTTTAAGTGCTATGTTCTTTTTAGCTTTGGTGTCTTCTTCTTTTTGAGTTTTAGATTTTATCTTCAACTCATATGACATAAGAGAACTAATTAGTTGATCAATAGGTAGTTCTCTCAAATTTTTAGCTTCCTCAATAGCTATAGCTTTTGACTCCCATTCCTTAGGTAAAGAATTCAATATCTTTCTATTTTGTTCACCTAAGGGATAAATTTTACCAAGGTTCTCCAAGTCCTTAATTATGCTATTGAATCTACAAAACATTTTATCAATTGATTCATTTGCTTCCATTTTAAAGCTTTCATATTGTGTCACAAGCAATGATTTCTTTTCTTCTTTAACATCTTCGGTTCCTTCATGAATCTCCCTAAATTTCTTCCAAATGTCATGTGCATTTTTACAACCTTTAACTCTACTTGACTCATTAACATCTAGAGAGTTATACAAAGCATTTGTGGCTTTAGCATTTAGGGTGAGGTTTTTCCTATCGGTTTCGGTGAGTTCACTTCTTTTCTTTTCTCTAGTTTCACTCCCTATGGTTATCTCAGCTTTATAAGGTCCTTCCTCAACAATATACCACATCTCAATATCAATGGATTTTAGATAGATTTCCATCCTATCTCTCCAACTACTATAATTGTTTCTATTAAACATTGGTGGCCTAGAGATAGATTGTCCCTCCATAAACATAGCATTGTTTGTTGCCATAATATTTACTCTAAGGTGGTTAAGCCTAAGCAAATAGAGACCAAGCTCTGATACCAATTGTAAGCTCTAAGGCAACCTAAGAGGGGGGGGTGAATTAGGTTTCTAAAAAATTATCTCAAACTAATCAACTCAAATTTAACAACAATGAATAAGTAATATGAATCACCACAAATGTAAAGTATTGATATATCAAGATGATGACCAACAATCACAATACTTTCAATTCTCAAATAATCAAAGCATAAATGAATCAAAATAAGTGCAGAAATTAAATCAATGAAAATCAAAAACACAAATGATTTATAGTGGTTCAAGTCTCCCCCTTGGAGCACTCTACATCCACTACCTAAGTTTCCCAACTTAGGATTTCAAACCTTTCACTATAAACTGATCTTTTTCTTGTGGAAAGATCAAAAGAACCACTTTTACAACCCAAGTTTCCTAACTTAGGATTTCAACCAAGGCTCAACCTTTACACTAGCAATTCCAAGCTTTGTGTACAAGGTTTTTACTCTCTCTTGAGAAACCTCTTACAATCACACTTAAAGGATGTTTGAAGATGAAGTACAATCCCACAAATTGGGTAGATATGATGCTGATTAGCTCACAAGATGATTCAATCAATTAAATTACAACTCAAACCTATATAACTCAAGAATATGATATATACTCAAATAAGGCTTAATAAAATCAATCTTTTGTAGCTTGATGAAATAAAGATGAAGAACAAGAGTTGTAATAATATTTTTCAAGTTAGGAAGCTCAAAGAATCAATGAAGAGATGTATCAACGTTTATGCATTGGGTAGTATATATACCCTAGAGAAAATGACAAAAAAACGTCTATGTTGAATTTTAAAAAAACTAGCCGTTGAGAGTTTCGGACGCTAGTTTCGGACGGATGAGCCGTCCGAAACTCTCCTTTGCAGCTTCCATTTTTTACTCCAAAAACCAAACTCTCTGGACAGTTTCGGACGGTAGTTTCGGCCGTCCGAAACTAAGCACAGGCGTCCGAAACTTTGATTTTTCATTCCTTTTTCAATTTTCGTTGTTAAAATCACTTTTGTAACAATGTGTGTCTTTGTGCAAGTGCTTTTAAAACATTTTGAAGTTCATTTGAGTACTACCTATGTTTAGAAAACATTTTTACTTGAGCCTTAAACAAGTAATTCATTTTCTTGAGTTATTTAACAATTAGGGTTTAGGATTGGGATTTTGACCTAGTTTACCAATCCTGTATTTCCTTTGCATTTCCACATGTACTCTTCCTTTGATTGATCTCCATGCTTGACTTCTTTGAATATCTAATATATTGAGACACTTTTTGAACCATTAGCATAAACATAATTGTTTGTTAATCATCAAAATAAGTAAGATTAAAACCCTAGGTTTCACAAAAAGATTTCCTTAATCTAAATTGAAAATAATGAAGACTTTTGGAAGATTAAGAATTCCTTTCCTTTTCCAATTTGGAGATAAAGCTGTGGAGATTTGGGCAACAAAAGGATTCTTGGCAATTACCAAATCAGTGGAAGAAGTTAATTATGAAGCTTATTTTTCTACAGCCACATGTGGGTTTTCAGAATTTGGAAACAAGAAGGATTTAATCTTTAAGTTGTTTTAGGAAGTTATTGTTTTCTTCTCTATGTAAGGGAGAAGATTAATTATGGTTAAGACATCTTTGGATCGATTTTACGCAGCTTTTCTTCTTCCTTTTCGCAGCTGGGTTTGCAGCTTTACCATCTGCCCAGAATTCAGAGTTAGTCATTTGACCAAACGACGGGCGCCTGGTTTGCAATTTTCAGTTTTATTTAATTTTCTTTTCAATTATTATTCTTGCTTTGTTTTTAATTATGTTTAGTGAGTAGTTCTTTATCTGGCAGTAGGTAATGAAGCATTAATCGATGCATGAATTTTGAGACCTAAGTGTTCTTAATTAACTTTCTCTTATTTAATTTCAAGAGTTTTCTGGGCCTAAAGTTAATTATCTAATTTAATTAAAGCTTGATCACCTTTAATCGAATTAGGTAGAGCCAATTAATCCTTTGTTAAGTCACTGGATTTGATATGTAAGATTAATTAGTGGTAAAGTTACTGTCTCGGTAGATGAAAATAATTAGTTAACAAATTGTTGCATGCTAATCATGATATGATTTGTTAGAGTTAGGTTCTTCACTACTTAATGCTTTTATAACATTAAATCGGGTGTTCGGCTGATTCCGGCCGGGTTATATTATAAATAGGGAATTAATTGATTAAGCAGATACTTGTCAATTAACGAATAATTAAGGGAGAATTGGGTTATGTCAGAGCTGATTCTCGGTAACCTATAACTAATTTATTAAGTAGAGATTGTTATCCTTGCGTCAATGAACAAGAACAATTGATTAGTGTGGAATTACTTATTTGTCGGGATTTTCTATTTTCTGTATTTCTTTCCATTAATTTGTTTTAGATATTTTATTTTAATCATTAATAAATCTTTTTGTGACAATTTTCTTGAATTAACTAAGAAAGATTGTATTTCCGTTCCTCGTGGGATCGACCTTACTCTTGCTATACTATTTTTATCCTTTAGAGTAAGTAATTTATTTTGGTAAAAAAACGACACACCACCCACTAATCCAAACACCCAAGTGTAAGGATTTTCCAGGATGGCATTCGAAGATAACATATCTTACTATACTTAAGAGCGAGTTGCGACTGCATTATGCCCTTTTGGTGCGGTATCAAGATCCGGTCGCCATCAGGTAATTTTTTTATGTCCCTATCACTTGGTGGACCCGCTTGTTATTTGGGTAGCCGTTTAGTTGGCCGATGCCTGTTTGGACAGCCTTGGGGGCAATTCTGATTGGTCAATAAAACTGTTATAGTTACGGTCGCCGTTCACCGGGGCTCGAAAAAGTGTTTTCTTTTCTTTGATACGTCCATTCTTACGTGAATCAATTCTGGGTAAATTTGTTGGAATTTATCAAACTTTTTCGTGCCTCATAAAATAAACTGGCAGAAAATTCTTTTCGATTTCTAGAAAGAACCTCTTCAGGCCAAGCGGCTAGGAAGAAATCTAGTTCTGCTTCCGTCTTACTTTTGTATTGTCTCTTCTTTGTTCAGATTCAAAAAAAAGAAAAATTTTATATTTTATAAATATAAATCCCTTGTATGTGTTCCTAAGAAAAGGAATTGGTCCAAATTGAGCCTTATTGTTTTTGGAATAACTTCTGTGTTTACTGAATTTTTTTACCGACTCTGTGCTAGGGTTTGGAGGGGATATATATATTGTAAGGAGTGAATCATACTGAACATTCATCATTTTACTGGCTCTGTGTTGGCTTTTTTCTTCTCTTATTTTTTATTTCCTCTAATTGCCAGCCGCCATTTTTATCGTTTTCTTCTTCTATTCTGTTCTCTCTCTTTCTCTTGTTCCACCACTCTATAGTTTTGGTTTTGTTTTCTTTCTGTTCCTTTGTGGATCTTCAATATGCTTCTCGCTTTGTTACTTTGGATTTTTTTAATTTGTATTTTTTTCCATTTGCAAATCAGCTTTGTTACTCTGGATTTCTTTAATTTGTATTTCTTCTTTTGCCCAGTCGATCTACCCAAGTAATTTTTCCCTTTTGCAGATTTATGTATTTTAGTAAGGGTGCTTATTTTTGCTTTTTTATCGATCTACTCAAGTAAGGTATATAATATCTATAGATTTCTTTCGCTTTTTTAATCGGTGAATTGTGGGTTTCTATGTTGAGTGTTCTTATTTTTTTGCACATGCATATTTGGTTGGAGTGATCTTTAGACTATTTATATATTTTAGGTTTTTCCTGATGGTCTATTTTGTTATTTTGCATATATATGTGTATTGTCACCTGAGGTTATGTGTCTTCGTGGGTTTTATTTCGTATTGTACATTTGTACCTATTTAATTTTTGTTAGCATATAATTTGTATATGAGTAGAACTCTGACTTTTGCATATTTTATGAGATTTTTGGGTTTTAGTAATAGCGGATTGTGGAATTAGACAGCGGCTTTTGAATTTCACTGGTCACTGCCTAGACTATGAATCTGCTGGAGGGCCTGTTCTGAAAAGTAAGATTGGATTTTTTGAATGATGAAAAGGTATGAAGATGTGAGTTTTGAGCAGGTTTTGGATTGAGATTTCGTGGCTTCAACCTTCAAGAGCATGATTTGATTTGTTGAAAGATTTTGAAACAAATCACTGAGAACTATGTATTTGAGTATGATTCAAGTTTTTTCCATGCCATGGAAAATGTTGAATTTGAGGGAAGAAAGATGTTTATGAGTATACAAAATGTTGTCATCATATTTTTTTTTTACTATGAAAATTTAAGGTTTGATATTTTTTTTGGATGGGGTACTGGTTTAGATCCGTTCCCGGGATCTCATTGGACTTGTGGAGAGTTTTTACCAAATTGGTCGACTTAAAAAATTACTGTTTTTTTTCTGCCTTTGATTTGGTTAAATATTTAGTGGGGTTTTTATTGTGTAATATAGGATCGTGGTATTGTAGTTTGCTCCTTGGATATTATTTTTTCAAATGATTGTGATAGCTTATGTTTTGACATCTTTCCACTTGATTGTATATATTTGAATTATAGGTGGCAAAATTACCCGCTACCCATTACCCGCCCAAGCCCGCCCTTAAAATTACCCGCCCAAGCCCGCAACATTTTGGCAACGGGTATTATTGGGTAGGGTAATAATGGGCGCGGGTAATATGCGGGCGGGTATCAGGGTACCCGCGGTTACCCTCATACCCGCTATAAATGGGTATTAACGGGTATCCTAAACTACCCTCATTAATTACTCTAAATTACCCTCATTAATTTTCAAGTGAAAAAATAAAAAAAGGAAAGAGTTACACATTTTACACATAGTACATATATTTTCACACACTACACATTTTCTCACACATTACACATATTTTACTCATTTTTTCACACAATAGACACATTTTCACACACTACACATATTTTACACTCACTACAAACATTTTCACACACTACACATTTTTTCACACACTACACATATTTTACACATAGTACACACATTTTCACCCACTACACATTTTTTCACACACTACACATATTTTACACACACTACACACATTTTCATATTTTCACACACTACACAAATTTTACACACACTACACATATTTTACACATACTACACACATTTTCACACACTACACACATTTTCACACACTACACATATTTTCACACACTACACACATTTGTTCACACACTATATACATTTTCACACGCTATACATATTTTACACATAATACACACATTTTCACACACTACACATATTTTACACATAGTACACATATTTTACATATGTTTTGTCGGAAAAAAATTGTTTTTTTTAAATATTATCAAAGCGATACACTTTTTAATTAATATTTATTTAATAATATTTTCAATTAATATTCGTTAGGTACAATTAGGATTACTTAAAATTTGATATTTTTCCTATGTGTTAATATGTTGATAAATAAATGATACTGTCAATTTACTGAATTTCGTGATAAAATTTTAAGAAAAAAACATTTTCCAAAACTAAATTAATTTATCAAAGGAAAGTGTCTCTCAAAATTCGTTTAATTTAGAGCTAATAACATCCCAGATTCCAGAGTTAACTTCTTCAAAGTTGAAATAATAGCGTACGCCATACGGGTATTAACATGTAAGAATAATAGGGTATTAATGGGTAGTTATTGTCGGGTACTATCGGGTAATTATCGGGTATTATCGGGTAGTAGCAGTCCACTCTTCACTTTCACTGGCACGCTCAATCTTCACTTCCGACTCTCTTCACTCCCGACTCCCTTCACTCCCGTTCTTCCACTCTTCACTCCCGTTCTTGTACCAACCATTGATATTCAATTTTTTCGCCACTGATTCGGTGCAAAGGATTGAAGGTTTACATTTAGCCCTTTGATTACCTACGGTAAGAACCCTAAATGGGATTAAAGTTGGAATTTTTATATTCTTGATTTCTTGTTCATATTTTTTCTTGTTTATTTGTCTTGGCTGTTTGATCATTTTTTTCGTCAAATCTTTTCATTTCTTGATTACTTATTTTGTTGAGGTATGGTTTAATCTGTGAAAGACTTAGAATTGACAAGTTATAGGTGCTCGTTTTTCATACGCGTTCACGAAATGTTTTTTTCCCCTCTGGAGTTGTTAAATTCCTGTTGCTTTTGAGCACAAAGGGCAAAATTTTTCAAAATTTGGTTTCTTGGCACTTTGAGCTGCATAGTTTTTTTTTTGAATTTGGTGGGTTTAAGTGCTGTATAGTTAGTTTAGCTGATGATGATGATGATTGGGTTCAGGTGAATTTGAAGGACAAGTGGCGAAACATTACTCGGAGATGCTAACTTTAGTTTTGAAGGACTTTGACATATGTTGTTTTGTTTATTATCCATAGAAATGCTAAGGTGGGATGGACTAATGTGTTGACTTGGAAACTCAATTTTTGGCTTAATATGTGTGGGTCATATGGTGGTAGACTTGGTCTCAGTCATACAATTTTTTGGGTATATTCTATGCTTACATGGTAGCAAAATGCTAATGCAGTTTTTCAGTGCTACAGAGGAGCTTATGAGATTTCTTTTGTTTATTGCAGATTAGGAGAGAAGGTGTTTTACTTTTACGAAGCTTGGATTCAAGACTTGCTAAGGATTTACTGTCTGACCTTCAAAAGCTTCGCTGCAAGGTATGTTGTTGGAGACCTCATTCTTTCTACGAAAATGGCTCTATGTAAGCTCACTGATTATTATCATGGACATGGACTGGATGGATTTCTTCTTCTTTTACTACTATTTTATTGAATTATTTTTGTGTGGTTTCTTGTTATTTTGTGAATGCTTTTATGCCGACTACTAGCCTAATTACATTTTTTTTCCTACATTTGCACACATGAATTGTCATGATCACTAGTATTAGTATTATTTATCTTAAAAAGAGATGGATCAGTCAAGTGTAACGGAGTTTATCATGAATGTTTGTTCCTCATTCTTCTCAACTTGAAAAAATCTTTTCCAATTAAGCAACATGGACAAGCAAGATTATCCCACAGAAAAACCAAATTAAGCTGCCCATTCCTCATGAGTACTTAGATATTTCATAAGGCTTGATAAGGTTGCCATTTTGGCAGTAGGTATGAATATATAACTGCTTCTGCAAAAGCATTGCCAGCACAAAGCATGTTTAGTACAGGATGAGGATATTATTAAATAATTATAATCATGAAATAATTATCCTCATACAGTAAATTATTTATATACTTTAAATTATTAAGTATATAAATAATTTAACCCTCATAAATCAACAACACACTGCTTCTGCTTCTCATATGTTGAGCCTGATAGTTTTATTAAAAATGTGTAAAAATCTCCACCCTCCATAAGTCTAATTTTTTGGATCAATTATTGCATGGATCCCAATTCCCAAATCCCTAGTGATGAAAAGTTTGAGGTCTAAAGTGCCCAAAATCAAGGACATTTGAAAAACTAGTCTAATGATTGTATGCAATTGTCAATTTGCCATACTGCTTTTCCAGCAAACCCCACATTTCAATCTTCTCTCTTTAAAACAAGCATCTAGATCAAACTTTTTAACTCTCCACAAACACGCATGAATCTGGCAAAGGCACCGAATCTAATCTTGTACAGCCCCTTGTGCCCCTCAGTCATTATTAAAACTTACAAAAGCATATATATATAATAGGGTGGATTACATCATGTAAGTTCTTTAGTCAAGAATCAAGATACAAGCCCAGCCACTGTACCATTATTTCTTTTCATTTGGATCCCAATTTTGCAAGTTAGCTCAATTATACTGCATCAATCTTGATTTTACCAAAAGATGAAACATTCCAAAGTTCTTGAAACCCCATAATAAGAGATGGTTTTTATTGCTTTATGCAATACTTTTTGTTGCTAAAGTAAATATTAATTAGGAAATATTTAGAGCTTTTACTATTGTTGAATAATGAGATTGCTTAAATGTATGTAGAACTTTTTCCTTAATCAAGGAAAAAACAAAAACAGAATTCTAATAGAATAATAAGAGGAAAGAAGATTTAAGAGAAATGATCAGAAAAGTATTTGACAGTGGTAACAGAATCATATTCTGATTTCTGGTTTAAGAATCATCTCATTGTTCATTAAGCAGTTTGAATAATATAGGATATCAAGGCAGTTTGTTTCATATGCATATAATGTATGTCCTTGCGCTTTATAATTAGTTGAAGTCGTGAATTTCTTTTTAGATTATATAGTCAAAAGAATAGCAATGCATACAAGTCCAATTTTAATGTTTAATATGAAAAGAACAGCATTGCACTTGAAATGCTGCAGTAAAGCCAAAATATTGACTATATTACCACCATGTTGCTTTTTTTCTCCAAAAAGCAGTCTAAAACTAAAAAATCAGACAAAAGAGTACTCAATTCTTTTAGTATCTACTATTATTTGGCTCTTTTTTTTCGTCCCATTATGATTTACAAATAGCCCTCCTCCTCATTTTAAAATCATCACGTTCCTTCTATGAGTTTTCCATTTTTGAATTTGATTAGGAGTGGGATCAATGTTCTATAGTATTAGATTCCAGTTTACATTGATTTAACATTTGGTTCTCATAATTTTCTTCTATGTGCAGGTTAGTATGGAGAATGTTGATCACATTAATGAGGGGTTAGAGCACAGTGAGGGAAGTTCTACAAGTACGGGTAAACGAAAAGGACCAAGCAAGGTATGGGATGTATTTGAGAGGTTGCCTAAACTTGATGGCGAGAGACAAAAAGTTAAGTGTAAGCAATGTGGGTCTATATTACTTGCGGATTCTAGATCAGGAACATCTAGTATGAGACGTCATAGGGAGACATGCCGTGGTAATATCATTGAAAATAGTCTAAGTTATCCAATTGTTGATCATGTTAAGTATCGTGAATATATTGCCACAGCAATTTTGATGCACAATTATCCCTTTAGTTTTGTGGAGCATGAAGGAATTAGGAGTGTGCACAAGTTTTTAAATCCCACAGTACATACGGTTTCAAGAAACACTATAAAAGCTGATATTTTGAAAATATATGATCACGAAAAAGAGAAATTGAAGAAAGAATTGGAGTTGGTCACCGGTAGGATATGTCTAACATCAGATTTATGGACATCCCTCACAACAGATGGCTACATGAGTTTAACAGCTCATTATGTGGATTCAAATTGGGTGTTGCAAAAAAAAAAATTAATTTTTAGACACATACCTCCACCCCATAGTGGTCAACTTTTAGGTGAATATTTGGTTCAATTCTTGCAAGAATGGGGCATTGACAAGAAAGTTTTTACTATTACATTGGATAATGCAAGTTATCAAGATGGATTAGTAAAAGTATTAAGGGATCATTTATATTTCAATGATTCGCTAATAGATAATGGTCGTTTTCTCCATGTACGTTGTGGTGCTCATGTGATGAATTTGATTGTACAAAATGGTTTGAAAGCGTTGGATGAGGTTGTGATAAAGATAAAAGAAAGTGTCAAGTTTGTAAGAAGTTCCCAAGCTAGAAAGCTAAAATTTGCTGATTGTTGTCGCGTTGTGGGATTAAATGTGAACAAGAAAGTGAGACAAGATGTCCCAACTAGGTGGAACTCGACATACTTAATGCTTGACAGAGCAATAGCCTATCGTGCTGCATTTCATCGATTGCAATATGTAGACAACCAATATAAGTGTTTCCCTTCTCGAGAAGAATGGATTAGACTTGAAAAAATTGCTTCATTTTTGAAACCCTTTTATGAAATCACGACTCTCTTTTCTGGGGTACATTATCCAACTGCAAATTTGTACTTCCCCAATGTGTTCAAAATTCAAAGGTTGATCGTGAAACATTTGACAAGTGAGGATGAGGTAATTTGTAAGATAGCAACTTTTATGCTTGAGAAGTTTCAAAAGTACTGGGATTGCTATAGTCATGTATTATCCTTGGCTATTATTTTAGATCCTCGGTATAAATTGCATTATGTGGAGTCTGTGTTTAAGTTTCTTGATCCAAGCACAGATGGAAATAAGTTGCTAAATCTCAAAACTGCATTATAGTCATTATTTGATGAGTATGTGCATATTGGTTCAAGTGATCCTTTGCTTGCTTCGGATGATGTTATTACTATGGATGATGAGAATCAAGATGATATGGATTTGGTAAGTACTTTGGTTAAGTTGGTACGCACATGTTGTTCTTCTATTACAATTTATACATAATTTTATTGTTTTAACATATTATTGATTGGTGTAGGAATTTGAATTGTATGAGAGTGAACATGGATTTCAACAAAACAAGTCCCAACTAGACATGTATTTGGAGGAAACATCAATTCCAAGAAACCAAAAGTTGAATGTTCTTGAACATTGGAAATCAAATAGGATGAAATGGCCTGAACTATCACTCATGGCACGGGATATTTTAAGTATTCCAATCACATGTGTTGCCTCAGAATCTGTATTTAGCTATGGCGGTAGGATTATTGAGAAGTTTCGAAGTTCCATTGTGCCAAAAAATGTTGAAGTACTTATTTGCACTCGGGATTGGCTCTATGACCTACAAGGTAACATTACAAATTATTTATTTCAAAGTTTTATGTGTATTTCTAATATTTTTTCAAATAATATTCTCTGATTTTGTTTCTCAAATTATAGTAGCTCGTGAAGATTCTGATGATGACAATGATGAGGATGGGCTTTCTACTGACATCCAAAGTTTAATGGCGAGACTTAGTCATGACTCATGAATTGTCATGACTCATGTTTGGGATAGAACTTGTTCTAACTTGGTTGCTGAATTGAAGCAGCACAGTAAATACAAAAAGAACAAATCTTTTTTGATGGGTTTTGGTATTTGTGTTGAGTTCTTCATGGTTAGCTACATATTGAACCATTTTAAGTATTTATTCTATTGGAAAACAATAGCTCAGCTTATTTAGTCTGATCAATCTTTATTATTGTTTGAGTATGATGCTTCAATGTGTTAACTTATTCAAGGATCTTCTTTTAGGAATCTTGAAAAGTTCATCAATCATTTGAAACGTTGAAATTCTTATCATTTACTTCTGGTTTAATTAGACTTTGTTTCCATTTGGTTTGCATTGCTTCAAGCATTGAATTTTATAGTGTTTAAAGTACTGTGGCATTTCAGGTGAGACAGGTAAAAACTATAAGTCTTGTGATAGCCCCTAGTTACTGGAGTTTACACCAGTTGGCCTGCCTGCTCATATCTAAATTTCTCCTACATTACCTCTTAATGTATGTCAACTATTGGTATGTTAAATGCTGGAGTTGGGTTTTATTATCCATCTTCGTGTTTATTTGTGTGAACTGTGTTGCTGCTGGGATTGTGTGGAAGAGGATTGTTGGGCGGGATACACTCTTGTTATGCTACCGGGTTTGGAAAGAGGACGAACACAGGGGAAATGCTGCCCAATTTCTAGCAGAATTTTCATGCATAAGCTTGAGTCCTAAACTGAATTGCCACCTGCTTTGGATACGAATGGATTTGGTGGATAGGGCTTGGTTGTGGGCTGCGTTTGTTCGCACTGAAATGTTGTGGAGTCGGTGGCAGACCAGATACATTTATTGTAATCACGTTTGGGTTTGTTATTTGGTGTATAGGTGATGATACCAGTCCTTTAATTAGGAAGTAAATATTTTGTGTACCTTAAGTTGGATGCATCTATGCCAGCTTTAAGAGTTATTAGAATTTGATTGCCTTTGTTGCACTCAAATTTTTTTTGGACTCTTATCTGCTATAAATTCTCCTAGTTTGTTAGTTCTATATATATGTAAAGGAGTATTTGGTTGTGAAATGTAAAGGAGTGGTACTCCTTTTATGGATTTTCTTTTGTAACGGGGTGTCGGGTATATCCAGCCTCGGCTTATTTTGCTTATATTTCAATAAAGTCGGTTCTGTTTTTTTTTAAAAAAAAAAGTACTGTGGCATTTCATTTCAGTGTTTCTTCATTAATTTCTACTGAATGTGTTTGTTTCCGTTCAAGCAAGCTCTGGACAATAACATATATATTTGTTTATGTCATTGCACATTTGAGGATCTTAATTGACACCATATGAATATCTGTGGTGTTCCAATCACTTCTTTTAGCTTCTCTTTGCGTGTTCTTTGAGCATTTGGTGAGACAATCAAAGGGAAGAGGACTGAACTTGTATGATATCGATGAATTAATTACTAAACTACTATGGATTAAAAGTGCATTTTGGAAGTCGGTCAATTTTGATGGCTCTATCTATAGGTGTTTTTTTTTAAATAATAATAATAATTTTTCATTAATAAGATAAAATACTAAAAGTATTTAAAGAGTGTTTTTTTTAACACAACTCCACACTATTGAGGGAATCAAACAAAACTATTTTAGTCAAAATAGTGAACAAAAATGTGCTAAATTCATACTCTAAAAATGTCTCGTATATTAAAACCCCACTTTAGTTTGTCAATTCAATCTGATTCTTTTCAATTCCCTTTTATGATGCAATACGAGAATGCAAGTTTGCCATGATAGTCTTCACTATTAAATTGAGATAAACCTTATTTCTATTGAAACACGGTCAAATTTCCCGTCTTCCATAACTAGCTAAGTAAACTTTACATATGTGTAGTGTGTGAAAAAATGTGTAGTGTGTAAAATATGTGTAGTGTGTGAAAATATGTGTACTATGTGTAAAATATGTGTAGTGTGTGAAAATGTGTGTACTATGTGTAAAATATGTGTAGTGTGTGAAAAAATATGTAGTGTGTGAAAATATGTGTAGTGTGTGAAAAAATGTGTAGTGTGTGAAAATGTGTGTACTATGTGTAAAATATGTGTAGTGTGTGAAAATGTGTGTAGTGTGTGTAAAATATGTGTAGTGTGTGAAAAAATGTGTAGTGTGTAAAATATGTGTAGTGTGTGAAAATGTGTGTACTATGTGTAGCATATGTGTAGTGTATGAAAAAATGTGTACTATGTGTAAAATGTGTGTAGTGTGTGTAAAATATGTGTAGTGTGTGAAAAAATGTGTAGTGTGTGTAAAATATGTGTAGTGTGTGAAAATGTGTGTACTATGTGTAAAATATGTGTAGTGTGTGAAAATGTGTGTACTATGTGTAAAATATGTGTAGTGTGTGAAAATGTGTGTACTATGTGTAAAATGTGTGTAGTGTGTGAAAATGTGTGTACTATGTGTAGCATATGTGTAGTGTGTGAAAAAATGTGTACTATGTGAAAAAATGTATAGTGTGTGAAAATGTGTGTACTATGTGTAAAATACGTGTAGTGTGTGAAAATGTGTGTAGCGTGTGAAATTGTGTGTACTATGTGTAAAAACTGTGCAGTGCTGTGTTGGGTTGGACTCGCGGGTACCTCACTACGGGTACCTGTAACTACCCGCAAACTACTCGTGAATTACCCTGTAACAACCCATAATGTACTAAATTAGGGTACCCGCGGGTACCCACAAATTTATTATTACCCGCCCAAACCCGCCCATCAACAAAATAGGGTAGGAGCGGGTAGTGGTCTCTTTTCTCAATACCCGCTCACTACCCGCCCACTACCCGCCCAAACCCGCCCGTTTGCCACCCATAATTTGAATGGTATAGTTTTGATTTTGTAATTTATCTGGCTTTCTATATATTAGTATGATTTTTATATGTAGAGCATGATTTTTTGTAATTGGAAGATAAATTCTCAAGGTTTATGACTTTGTTTTAAGGGCAAAAAAATTGAAGTTGACTCATAAATTAGTAGTTGAGTTTAACCTTCTAAATAGAAGAAAGTAAAAGAACTATGTTAATGTAAATGACTAAGATTGGTATTTATATATATAGTTCAACAATTCTTACTTCTTGATTTTTCATCCAACCTGAATTTTTCTTTTAGATACCAACTCTTCATCATATAAAACTATATCAAATCTTATATATTGTATTCTACAGAGATTGTTTTTCTTTTCTTTCTTTAGGGTTGGCTGTGTCAAATATTTTCTTCCCTTTCTATTTATATAAAATAAAAATGTTTGAAAAATTAATTTAGTGATTTTATTTTCATGGATTAATTTAAGCATTTTTATTGCAAAACTAACAAGCAGTGGCAACGATAATTTGCTTTGATATAACAAAACAAACAAGACGAATGAGAAAATAAGAATTGCTTTGATATAACTAACCAAGCAAAGAGAGAGGTGAACTTATTTTATACTCCTAATCTAAATAAGTGTAGTTTTAAACATATGCTAAAACTTAATATGAGTTGTAATAGAAAATGTTTGCCCCTAATATGAGCTTAGGAAATTTATTTCTTTATAATTAGAATCTAAATTATGTAATCCAACATAAACTTGAAGAAAAGAATTCAATTAGTTTTTTTAATTCGTCCAATCAGAAATTTATGCTATTTTATGATTCGTTAATATAGAATTTTAAATAAATATAACTTCAATGTTAACTTAATTAATTTATTGTTGTAGTAGAAAGTGTTTGGATTTAATATTAGTTGTAATAGGATTTATTGATTATTTATGATTCATCAAATTTTAAAAAATTTAGAAATTTATTTAATTATTCATTTTTATTTATGAAATTATTAAATTAATCTAATATAAGTTCTAATAGAACTTAATTATTATTTAACTCCCCATTTTTATTTATGAAAGTTTAATGTGTTTAGAAATTTATTTATAATTGTTTTTATTTAGTAAAAGGAAATTTTAAACCATGAAAATGTTTGAACTTGATATGAGTTGAAATGAAATTTAATGATTATTTATTTAGGTAATTTTAATATATTTAGAAAACTTATTTAATTATTCATTTTTATTTAGGAAAATTATTAAATTAGCTTATTTTGAGTTGTAATTGAACTTAATGATTATTCAATATATTTTTATTTCAGATATTTTAACTTACCGTCCTTTACCGAAATTTTAGATAAACATCCAAAGAAAAGTAAGGGTCTGTTTGGATGGTGAAAAATTTGTGATTTATTCACAATTGCAAAATGAGGTGTTTGTTTTGTTCAACTTTTTCATCAAAATTTTTAAAATACAAAATAATGCTACAGTAATTATTTTTGCTACAGTAATTTTTATAAATAAAATTTTGAATTTGAATTTTAAATTTTAATAATAAACAATTCTTCCTATCACACTTCCCACCAAAATAAACTAATAAAATACTAATTCAAATTGAAATTTCAAACTTTTATTAATAAAAAAATCTTCAATACAAATCCTAACAAAATAAAATCATTCATTCCAAACACTATCAAAATATTCTTTTATCATAACAAATTCCAAAAACAAAAAAATTTCATGATATAATCCAAAAATAGCCCATCGAAACAGAGCCTTAAGCTTCTTGTTAAATATTGGCAAACTATGGGACTAAATCGAGACTTATCCTATAATATTGATGGGGAAATAATCAAACTATAACATGAACTTGCATCGTCTCTGGACAGAAATAAAAAATCAAAATCAAACACTACACAACGTACAAACCATTTCAAAACTAACATACTCGACGTATCGATACAAATCATGACATGAATTGGCAGGAAGTAAATTATACAAGTATAGAGCAGATCTAATTAAATAAAATCCTGAATTGGATTCTTAAACCCTAACTGAATGCCAATGCCAATGCCAATGCCAATACTAATGAAGCTGCAAAAATCAGAAAGATTTACTCAACCGCGAATCTCACCAAAGAAGCACAATAGGAGAGGCAGCTTCAACAAAAACACATCTATCAGATCTGAGCCTTTATTGATATACAGTGAGAAAAGCGTTAAAACGGAGTTGTGAGTTGTGACAGAGAAAGACAGAGCGTTGTCAGATTTGCTGAGCTTAGCAAATTGATCGTCGAATCCGATCGATGGTGGACACGAAAACCGGGTTCACCTTATTCAATTTTTGATAGTTAGGTTTGAGTAATTCATTGCGCTCTAAACTCTAAAGAAAGACCAATCAATTCTCACCGTCGATCTGTTTGATCCTACGGTTCAAATCAAAAACTTCCTTTTCTTCTTTTTCAGCTTTTTCTCCCAACTGCCGGTAGAGTGACGTATAAGTATTACTGTAATGTTGACCAATGTTTTCTTAGAAATTTTTTTACTCGAGTTTTTTTGTCGTCGAGTTGTAGTGGATCCTTTTTTACAGTCGCCTTCCCCAGTCTTTGCAGAATTACGATTATTTCCCCATCAATATTTTGTTTGAAAACACAATAAATTCCTTTCTCTATCAAGATCGGAACATTAGCAAACTGGTCCACAAATGCAGATACGTCAGCATAAAGGCCACATCAACTAACGAGCGAACGACGAAGGGACGAAGGTGGAGGTGCTCTGATTCAACCAACTCCACAACTATATTAGCATCAATTGGGGCAAATCGGATTAGGTCCATCTCTTCCTTCGTCAGTATTCTGAAAACATTCCGTTCAACGGCGACCTTCAAGCATCCAAAATAAGGTAACCCAAAAAATTTTATTTTTATTTTTGGAGTATGATGGAGAGAACTGGCCATGTAGATAATCTTCCTCGTCTCTACTCACTACCATTAATTTTGGTGGAGCCAGTAAAAAGGAAAAAGTTGAGAACAGACGATCTAGAATTATTCAGAAAATTTGCTAAAAAAATAAAAAGCCAGTAGAGTTGAATTTGAACACTGCAAGTCTCGTTGTAAGGAGAAGAATTGAATGTCGAGTTGGATTTATATCTTACGATCTTTTTATTTTTATCTTTTACGTTTTCTATATGCTTGATTTATAATAAATTTTATGTATTTGTGAATTCAGGACGAAAAAATAACAGAATTATGTAAAGATTCTTTGTGGGATGGATTTGGAAACTAGATTTTGTTAAATGACTCGAATTAAAACTTTAAAGAGTATGATGATATTTTTTTTTATCAAAAAATAGTATAATGATCAATAATGACATTCATTAAGGGGAGGGATTGCTAACGGCCACGTGAGATTCACGTGAATGGATCCGTTAAATATTTAAAACTTCTGTAAATGTATTTAATTGGACAAATTTTAAAAAATTAGGGAGCTTCTGATCAAAAAATAACATTGGGATTAATTTTGATAGTGCATAACATTGAGAACTAAAATTGCCTTTCGCCATTTTTCTTTTTTGCTAACTTAGGAAGCAACCAACTCCTCTTAGCTGTCTCCGCCGCCGTGTATCGCTGCCCTACTTCTCCTTCTTGGCCACAGACTATTCTCAGTCTTTAACTATATTATTCAGGTTCATAATTAAATATGCAAACAATTTCTTATCTTTAAATTGAACTTGCAAACCAAGCACGCATTTATTTGTGCCTGTGTGTAACTTTTTAATGGGTAATAGAGATTGAAATTAGTATTTTTTTTTTTGGAAAAATTTATTTTGCTTCTACTTGATTGAAGTCCGTTTCCTCATCTTCATGTTCGAAAGTTAACATTTTTTTTAGTTGAATATGGTAATCTGATATGCGCTCTGTTTGTGATTGCTGCTCAGCCCTATAATTGTTAATTTCATTGTTCAATGTTGATGGCAGAGTGCAGAATTGCGATGGGGGGTTTGGATGAGCGAAAAAAACGAACTCTGGATGCATTAGAGAGAAGGTTAGCTCAAGAAAAAGCTGAGCATAACCTTCAGCAGCAGCAGAAGAGAAAGAAAAGATTTCATGAAGAAAAGGATAAGATCACTCGTCCCTCTGTAAATGCATCTACCACACCTTCCATGAATTTATCGTCCAAGAAAGGTTATTTCCTCCATTCACACATCCTACTTGTGTATGATTAGTATGACCTTTAAAGAGAAAGAAAAAGATTATAGAGAATTTTTATGGTATTTTGTGATTTTGGATTGTTGAGATGATTTTCTTGCTCAAAAAGAACCGGTAAAATCTATGGCTGATAACTAGAGTGTTATCATTTTATGCATAAATGCTTAGCACTAGCTTATGACTCGTAATTTGTTAGCAAATGGTTTGTACAATCTGTTTGATGCATTTGTATCTGAATTGGGCTAAGGAGTTATATTTTCATGCCAAAAAATCTTAAAAGATATTCTCTTAAACCTATTGTTTAGTGAAAATTTTTATATTTAAGTATAGCTGCCCCATGATTCCTTGAGAAATCCATTTTCCTGGAGCTTTGGTAGACTTTTCAGAAGTTTGCAGTCTTAGGAAAGCCAACCATCATTAAACATTGAAGTTTTATCTATGTACTTAGGGAATAATTAAATTCATTTGGAAGTGCCACTTTGAAACTGTTGGTTATGATTTCTCGTAAGGACACGAGTACCACTATTTGGACATGTTGTACCTCTCAATTGGTTGTATTGGAATGCTTTTATTACCTTCGTGCCTATTACTAGTTGATGAATCCCTGTTCTTGAAAGATTTTTCTCATTTTGTTTTATACAAAAAGTTTGATGAACTTTAAGCTTTGTGTCTGTCAATTCCTTAGTGCATATGTCTAATGAAGCCACTGTTCCTGCCCTTCTTGTAGGAAACATTACTTTCTTGGGTCATACAAGTAAAGAAGGTACTTTTTTTTCTTGGTTCTATCATATTAGGTTTCCTCAAAATTCTGCACATATTTATGGAGACATTCTTCTTCATATTAAAAAGCATTTCATGCTAGTAAGTAAAAACTTTTTTTTTTCTAATGATACTCAGATGTAGAGGCAAGTGATTCAGCATACTTTCAACGTTACGTACATGAAAATTTGCTGAGAGATGGAGTTGGGGTAATTTTTTCTCCATAAATTATATTGAACTGTTAGAATTACTTTCAACAACAATTATCTGAGAAATGGAGCCTGTACCTAATCCTTCCAACATAATTTGGATGCAGATATCTGAGAAGCATTCAGTAGTTGATCACCTCTTGCACGACCTTTTCCAACATTGGGGATTCAGCTGAAAAGTACATACAAGGATCCAGGAGCATAAAGATTGACAATTGGATCCTACTTGATGATTTTGTCCCAAAAAATGGAGTAGCCGCTGGTGCAAGATCTCGTGCTTTACAAACGCATTCCAAAAGATCCAAGATGCACATGTCTCTGAAGCAACACAAGACGTGCGGATCACTTAATTTGCCTCAAGAGCTCCACAAGTGAGTTTAAATTATGTAATAAAAAATGTTTGGTTTTTTTGTATCTCCCTTAATACATAACCTGTTATGTTAATGCTTCACTATATGTTTTTTCTTGGCAGCTATGAACGTTTTAAGCCGTTGCATGAAATGTGGAAAAGCTATGTGACCCAACTTTTGAACAATGTTGGGTAAGTGTGCTTTTTATTTGTACTTTACTGATGGTATTATAATTATGTGCAACATGAAAATTATTAACAAGTGATTTCACATTTGATCAGTATGTATCCGTTTATTATTTTTATAGTGCGGTTCTTCTATCTTATTCTATGACTGTAAATGCTGCAGGAAAAATCAGTTGGCCCAGTGTCTCCAGCAAGCAGACTTTCATGGTTCTGTAATTCTAGGTTATAAAGCTTCACCTCTTACTGCTCCAGTTTTCATTACAGTATCTAGTAAATCTCTGGAAAGGCAATGTATTATAGTACTCTAAAACATAGTTTTCACGCCTAGAATACCCTAGCACTTTTCCACTTGATCTCGAGGTAGCCTACTAGTTAGAGATATAATCACCATTGTAAACAGTTATATAACTTTCAAGATCCTTGCGAGAATGGAGAAAATTTAAATGAATGTGGCTTGTGCAAAGAGTGAAAGAACAGGTAGTAGGAATGTTACTAAAATTCTTGTCAGTGAACTCAAGTAGCAGGCTCTATGCTTGATGAACAATATGTTATCTAGAGATTTTGACGAGGAATACTCTAAAAAAAAATTCGAAATTATACAACTTCATCTTTGTCAACATTCTCTAATGAAATCTGTTACACACTCTTTATCATGTAACGTGTCAGGTAATCATCCTTTACTTAACAGTTGTTCATTGCAAATTAAGCGCCTTCCATGGAGTGCGAGGTATCATGTTTCGTGAAACAACTGAAACATTTGGAATAATTACAGAAGACAAGGTTCCGAGGTAATGAGTTGTATGTGTTTGTATGTGTTTCTTTTTTCACTCTTGGACTAAAGTAATATTGTTTTCAAGAGGTTAATTTATTGCTATTTGCATTTGGTAGACAAAATTGATATTGTTGATCCCTCATCTCTATAGCTATGTTGCTGCAATAACAGTTAGAAGCTTGTTAGTTTTTGCATTTTCCTTTATGTGTCATGCTAGTGTGGTGCCTGAGTTTACAAGTTATGGCTTGGCTTATTTGCTCAAATTTTGACATGTAGCATTGAAGCATTTCGCCTTGCAGTGTTATCTCTTGTCTCTCTCCTTCAGCACTGTCAAATTCTTGTTTGGTTGATTTTTCTAATTCTGTTGCTTGTATAAATTTGCAGTTGTGCCCAAAAAGCTTTCTGTTTTTATGCTCCAAGCTGGTTGCTGGAAGATTACACTGCAGGGAGATAAACTCACTTCAAGAATTTTGATCCCAAGATTCGGTTAATTTTAATTTGTCAATGGTAAGCTATATATCCAGATATGTGTATTAGAAGTTGTATTTTGGCGTATAGTCTCTTTTTCTTTCAAGGTTTCTGTCTGACTTCATGATATGAAGTCCAGCATGTGTGTTAATGAACTTGTGACAGTCTTCTGAAGTCCAGCATGATATGAAGTCCACTTATATCTGTACCACATTCTAGATTAATACTTTGATTCTTTCTGATTATGAAACTTGATGATGTAAAATCCACTCATATCTGCCCCGTGTTCTCGATTTATACTCTTTATGTCGTGCTTGCTTGTGTGTTATGGTGACGTCACAAGTGTCTAGTTGAATGAGAAATAAAATGTTAGGATGCCAGCTACAAGTTATTAGAACTAGTAGAACTGTCAATACAATAGTTGGAGATGGGTGAGTTTATTAAGGAAATTATGGTCTTGGACCTGTCATTGCATGACTTAATTCAGACGTTCAATACTATGATAAAATGACTATAAAACCTAAGGGTAAACTCATGGCAGCTGGGAATTGAAAAAGGGAAAGCGTCCCTCTATGGCTACGGTTGTGAAATTCATTGGAGATGGGTGAGCTTGTTAAGAAATCAAATCAAAACCATGTATGACTGCAAACCTGGTCAAGTGAATGAGTATGCAAATGAAATTGCCAGACTCAGTGGTGGAATTCCAATTCAAGTAATTGGCGATGATACAATTGTTTTCTATAAAGGAAAGAATTATGTGCAGCCAGAAGTTATGTCGCCTATCGATACTCTATCCAAGAAGAGGGTAAGTTTCTCTATAGGAATTCTTTTAACAGCTTTATTATATTTTGAATCTTTACATGTGAAATAGTGAAGCATGTTAAGCTACTTATTTTGCTAGGATTTCAGGAAAGATTCTTGTTTTATCATTGCTTATTGTGGATAGAATTTTCTTCCCTTCTTTTACCCTCTTTACTGCTCAATCATCTTTCTGTGTTCAAACTGTTCTAGAGTCATTCAGCTTGTGTAACTTAGAAATTTGTGTGCATTCTTTTCCCAAGTTTCAACACTTAGATGTTCATTTTCCTTGACATATGTGAAATCTTATACTATTATGTTCTCTGAAGACACTTAAAGGACACATATGGTACGCATGATTACTAGTGATAACTATTACATTTTGTAAGATTTATATAAACAAGATGAAACTAGAATTTTGCATTAGGTAGGTATACAAGATTATTCGAAGACATGCATGAGCAAAGAGGATTAGAAACTGGATAATATGGCATGAACAACCTAAGTTTAGCCTTCCAAACATATTTGAGCACGAGGAAAATCATTATGAATATATTGCTAAGTTGTTAAATTTAGTTAATGAAGGAACTAGTAGAAGTTTCAAGAGAGATTCAGATAATTTGACTAAGCTGAAAATAAGATTATTTAGAGTTGGCCATATATGACCAGAAGAAATTCTTCCAATAGTCGCACGCTAAACTTGAGTTTTAGTTGTGTTTCCAAAATTTGAGGATATAGGATCTGCGTTGGCATATTTTTAAGCCATATATTATATGATACTTTTCTGTTGTATTACCTATTTTAGATTTTCACGTAGGAAAATAATTGCAGAACTATTTTTTTTGAAGTGTCTCCTGAATACTTTCAGAACATGCTGATAATGGATTCCTGTGGTGCTAATCATTCAACATTTGTCAGTCTTTGCTCTTTTTCATCAGTTTATAAATGTGTTAAATTGATGGTTGTGAAAATTTTAATATCATTTTGTTTACTTGTGTTCTGAGGATGATTGATTTGGCTAATATTGTGTAAAAACAGAGAATCAATTCTGCTCGTATATTATTTGAAATAGATATTACATCTGTCTTAAATAGAAGCGTAATAAGACCTAAATCCTAGAATTAAGAAACGAGGAAAAAGGAAATAATCTAAGAAAGGAAAGATTCTATAATTTTGATAAATTCCAATTCTAATCCCTAATATCATGAGATCAGGTTTCCTAGTTTCCTAATTTCCTCCAGAGGTCAACTATATTCATATGGTTCTCTGTGTTGCGGTCATACTAATATTTGGCAATTGTCAAGATATTGAAAATGCCTTCGGTGAGATATACTAATAAGTCATGCCATCATTAATATCTTAATTGGTAAACCATCACGTTATTCTTGCTACAAATTTTGTCATTTAACATATGCCAAATGAGTTTTGACCATGAAACATATGGACCATCACTTCTTCTTCTTTTTTCCTTTTAATTTCTGTTATTTTGCTTTCAGAAATATAGGTAGAGTGCAATAAGGAGTTACTGTAAGCACAGATGAGTCGTTCCTAGTTCATTGTTTTTTGTCTGATTTGCTTGTTGCAATTCCACACATTTTACTAGTCTTTAGGCACCTTGGGGGGAGTACATGAAATATTAGGAGTGATGAATGCATGTTCTTGTAAGAAGTTGAAAATATGTGTTGCCGAAGATTTATTTGTCATCATGATCAATCGACACAAAGCCTTATAGTGATTGCTCTCGGACTAATTCTGAGCATATTTTTCTGCAAACGTTTAGCTGAAGATTATAGAACTACCAAATTTACCTATATATTGCATTTACTAATTAAGACCAGCATTTATTACAGGAGTTGTTGTCACCATGGTAATGCTCATTACAACTATACTGCTAACGTTAGTCATGATCATCATCTGGAGAACTTCGGCTGTCCTGGTCGCACTTTACTTCGTTGTATTTTTTGTGATGGAGGGTGTCTATGTGAGTTCCGTCTTCACCAAAATTCCAGAAGGTGGTTGGATTCCTTTCACCATTTCTCTTATTCTTGCTTTTATCATGTTTGGCTGGTTCTATGGAAGGCAAAGAAAGATGGAGTATGAGTTAAGACATAAGATAGACCTGGACAGACTTTAAACACTTCTATCTGATCCAGGCATTCAGAGAGTTTCTGGAATTTGCTTTTTCTGTACCAACATTCAAGACGGTCTCACACCAGTACTCGGTCATTACATGAAGAATATGAGATCCCTTCACAATGTCACTATCTTTACAACTCTTAGACACTTATTGGTCCCAAAGGTTGCTCTACACGAAAGAATTGTTGTCAAGAAATTGGGCTTGAAGGGAGTTTATGGCTGTGTAATTCAGCATGGTTATTCAGATTCTCTCAGTCTTGAAGGTGATGACTTTGTTCGGCAAGTTACTGATGCCTTAAAGGTTCATATAAATGCATCATCAATTCCGTCCGTGGATGAATAAATTTCTGAAATACAAGAGGCAAAGCTTGCTGGTGTTGTTAACATACGTGGGAAGACAAGGTTTCATATTGGTAAAAATTGTGGCTGGTTTGACAGAACTATGCTTGCTTTCTATGAAATTCTTCACAGCAATTGCAGGTCTTCTCTTCCTGCTTTAGGAGTTCCACTGCAACAGCGCATAGAGGTTGGAATGCTTTATGAAGCCTAAACCTCAATACCCAAACCAAAGTGCAACCGCGGTACCAATCAAAAAGACAGTGGTCAGTACTGGACGACAAAATGGATTTTGAAATCGAAATGGTGAAAGCATCAAGCTTGATGTTTTGAGAGTTGTTTGGACCTATGTAGAATAACATGACTGTGCTATAGTTTTACAGCATTGTAGTAGGAAGTTGAAAACGAACTCGCGTATCACTCAAAAACGACGGCGAATGCTGCAGACTTGTACAATAGGTGTGTTGAATTGGTGCATTTTATACTTACAGAACTGGGAAATTAATATATGTAAAGTGCTACATTGAGCTTTAAGGTGGGAATATAATTAAGGGATTGTTGTTCCAGTCCATAGTTTGTATACTACATTGATGTTGGAATGGCAATATGTGTGCATCCTCAATTTCTGATTTCTCTACAACTCTCTGAAACTTTATGCATGGATTCAAAATATTGGCTGTCATTGAATCCATGCAATACAGGATTCTAGCATTAATATTTCCTTAGGAAAACTATGTCTACATTTTTGCAGCCCGTGAAGTCTATTCATGGCTGCATATAGAACTATGTAGCAGAGTTAACATTCATTGTACATACAACTGATACAAGGTTCTTTTGTTTGCAAGATCTAACATTGCAATTTCAAACTTAGCAACCAAACATGCAACCGAACAAGGTTCTTTTGTTTATGAATTCTGATAAACAAGATCATGTGGAACAATCATGTGACTGTATGAGCAAGATCTAATGTAGCAACCAAACATGCAACTGTACAAGGTTCTTTAGATGTTTAGTTTAAGTACCAATGTGCATGGAACAATCATGCGACCATATGAGCTTCCTTTGTTTATATGATTAAATATAGCAACCAACATGCTCAGCATCGGATTAAATGGTTTGCACAAACATAGCCCAAGCACAACTGATTTATAGAAGAGTCATGACTAATACATCAATCTTTATTTCATTAAAATGAAGTTGATTATATGTATCATATTTTGTTACCGTATTCGATTTAATGATGTAAAACAGATTGATGATGCATTATGAATTACGCAATATCAGTCTAATTCTGATTTAATGATGTGGAACAGGTTGAGGATGCGTTTCTGTTGCACAATATCAATCCAAAAAGGTTGAGGATGTGTTATGAATTACGCAATATCAATCTAATCCTGATCTAATGATGTGGAACAGGTTGTGGATGTGTTTTGGGTTGCACAATATCAATCAGAAAAGAGAAAAAAAAAAAAAGAGGCTAAAATGCTACCTTAAATTTAAATGGTCATAAATTTTCTTGTTCATACTAACTATTCCTTTAGTATATACCGTTTCGAAACTCTGTGTGCCATTTTTTCGAAAAAAATTCATTTGTTTATCTAACTTTGAAACTCATTTAAGTTTTCCTAGTTATTTAAGAATTTATTACGATTTTGATGTTATTCAATATAACTTTCAAATTCTCTAAATTTTGTACTTTTTTTTAAAAAATTATTGTATTCCCCACCATCTATCATGTGTTCTTTACCCCCAATCATGCTAATTTAATGAATGATAAGAATTTTTAATTTAAAAATGGGACAGTTACAACTAATATTAATAGTTAATTCACAAATTTTATCTCGAAAAGTCGTAAATTGAGGTAATAAGCACAAATAAATCATAGAAATCAGAAATTAAGTGCAGTTCATCTAAAAAAATCTTCTCCATTATCTCATCATTAACTATAGTTTTACTCGTAAACTATATACACCCCCACTCGCATGAAAATATTGCAAGAAGGCATCAATAGTGGGCAGCGGTAGTTTCATCTTTACTAACTTAAGAAGGCATGGTGTGTCTGACATAAAATCCTTTATCTAATATTTATCCTATTTTATTATATATAACGTACAAAAATATCGTATTTTCATTAAAAGTAAAGACTAAATACATAAATATCACTAAAATTACTTTATAACTTTAACCCAGATATTAGTGATTTTTACTTAATTTTAGTTAAAGACGTAATAAGCATTTTGCCGGTCTTGTGACGACTGTTTTGTCCGTTGTACTTTTCATTTTATCGAGCTGAATCCATTAAGATTTGGCCATTTAGTTGATAAAAGCTGCAAATCTAAAAGTGTATTTATTGCAGCAGTCTTTCCACATGTAACACCACTAATAAGAATCAATCATCATCATTCATTGGAAGAGACAATGGACTGGATTTAGACAAATACAAGAATCGCCAGCCATCTTGACATTTTCCTTCTATAAAAGAAGAAACCCGAGTGCCAAAATTAGTAAATTACTCGCGCGCACTTCGGCAGATTGTTCAGAAAATTTTTGTGGGGTGCATAGGATTGTTTACAAAATCTTTAATGGCAAGCAAGCGTAGTTTACAAAATCTTTTGAAGAGGTTTTACTGGGGTGTTAGACATGTTAGGAATTTCAGCGCTGTCCCTCAAAGTCAAGGAAGCATCCCTTGTTCATCTTCTCAGCATCTCATCAACATGGAGTATCAGTCCAGTGCTCACAAGTTAAATTTTGCACCCTCTATTGTTTCTGCATATGGGTTTTGTTTAAATTTCTCCATGGTTTTCCGTTTTCCCTCAAGTTCCTTTTTTTGTTATTTTCTTGAGCACTGGTGGACTAGCTGCCTGCCCTGCCCTATAATATCTCTGTTTTTTCCCTTAAGAAAGATACCAATTTTCAGTTATTCCCTTTTAAAGTAACCCGACAATATTTGTTTTAATGTAGATGTTTTATGTTTCTGTTGTCTAGTAGCTGTGTGTGTGTACAATTGCAGGAAGAGGGGAAGTTGTTTTAGTTGTTTGCAATGCATTGTGTTAGCCTTTTCTTTTTGGTCCAATCAATCAGTGATGCTATGTACTGTTGATCCATTGTCAGATTGGGATTGGAATTGTATCGTATTGGAAGTAGGGTGGGATTTCTATAGAAAACAATTCTAATTCCAGTTGGAATCCAAACTCTGAAAGGAAATAAATACAGCCTAAATGGATTTTGATGACTTGAAATACAGAATCATGCCTATTAACCTGAAAACTGCTCACTATTAGCTTCAAGCAATTGTACTTGTTCTTCAATGTATAGTTGGAACATGCATTGTTCAGGTGTATAGACACTTAGTCCCTCGTAATGAGAATAAAACCTTAATTATGTGAGGATTTATGATCTCAGTGCACATGCGTGCTAATCTTTGAAAAACTCATACTTGAAAAGAGCATAATGACTGGCAGCACTGACCATAGTGCTTGAGCAAGCTTTCAGGAATCTGAAGCACTCAACTAATTTTTTGCATCATTTTAGAGAATTAACTTGTTCTAATCAAGTGTCAATATAGAATGCAAAAGATGGTGTTTACGAATGATTGTTAATAGAGTTTTCTATTATAATTTCAGCTACCATCCTATCCCAATTGTTTTTTCACAAGCAAAGGGATCAACGGTATGGGATCCAGAAGGGAACAAGTATCTTGACTTCCTGTCAGCTTATTCTGCTGTAAATCAGGTAACAAGAGAGAAAAGGAAAAGGTCAAAAGTTTGAATTTTGATGTCTAATGAATGTTGCTGTCACCTTCCATTTACTTAGTTATTGCAATTTCTTTTATTTGTTTAGCTGCATAATCTCTTTACCAATTTATGGTAATGAAAACTCTACCTTAGGTTGAATGGAAAACCTTACTGTCAGTTTAATATAGTGATACAACCATATTTTGCATGCAGCTAATTAGGCTAGAGATCCTGTATTATGTTGGGAATACCTAAGCTGTATGTATTGAATACTGGATGGCAGATCTTAATGAAATAATTTTGCTGCAGGGTCATTGTCATCCGAAGATCATGAAAGCACTAGTTGAACAGGCTGAAAAGCTCACTCTTAGCTCTCGAGCCTTTTATAATGATAAATTTCCAGTATATGCTGAGCGTCTGACCAGCATGCTTGGATATGACATGGTGCTACCAATGAATACAGGTGCTGAAGGTGTAGAGACAGCTTTGAAGTTGACGAGGAAATGGGGATATGTGAAGAAAAAGATCCCAAGAGATGAGGTATAGAATGTGCTTGTTTTGCTGCTTGTCATACTTATCTAAGATCATAGCTGAAGCATGGATTTTGAATCAATGTAATTATCAGCACCACTCTTTCTGGTTATATATGATGGTTGGTGTTTGACAAGTCAAGAACCATAAAATCTCTAACATTTATTGTTTTTTAGCTTTTATGCTCAAGGGTATCTTGATTTAATTTGTAAAGTTTAATAAATTTCTGTATTTAACTGGACATTTATTCTAGTTTTGGACTATTAGAAAGTACAACATGTAATTTGAAATGGAAGGATTGTTTGAATGCTTCTATTTTTCCCATGTAAATTTAGTTTAAGTTTTCTGAGTTCAATTGAAATTTTGTCTTTTGCAACTATGGTTACTTAGACTTTACCTAAATAGTGAGATGTTCTTTTATTCCTCGTCATAGTGCAGGCTATCATTATCTCATGTTGTGGCTGCTTTCATGGTCGCACCCTGGCTGCTATATCTATGAGCTGTGACAATGAGGCTACTCATGGGTTTTGGCCCTTGTTGCCTGGTCTTCTCAAAGTTGATTTTGGTGATGAATTGGCCCTTGAGAAGATATTTAAAGGTATCTATATTCGGAGCTCAATGATTTTGCCACTAGAGCAAATTGTTCAGTCCAAGTAATCTATTAAAATAATATATTATGGTTTGATACCCAAGAAAAAGCCTGAATTCTTTTTACATTCTCCGATGGTTATAAGTGCCACTAGCTTTTTCTATGTCACCTATTTACAATGTTAACTTATTTTTATTTGTTTTCATGGCATCCAGAAAAAGAACAAAAAATTGCTGGCTTCTTGTTTGAACCTATTCAAGGGGAGGCAGGGGTATGCTCTGGACTTTTGGATCGTTGTTATTTAATTTGACATACTTTTTATAACTTTCAATTTGTTCTTTTTGTAGTGACTAGTAATAATCTTTATATGGAAAAATGGGCTATTTGTACTTAATGCCGAGACAAAATAAAAAGGCTGAGTTTACTTGTTCATAGCTTTTCATGTATATATATTGTTGCTGTAGATAGCTAAATATCAAGTAGAATGTGGGTGGGTATGGGCATGATTAGTTGCTTGGGATGGAGTTTTCTTTCCCAGGTCTTGTGTTCCCTCAATCTTTTACCAATTCCATTAGGTTTGATTTCTGTTGGTAGGTTATAATTCCACCGAAAGGTTATCTAAAAGCTGTCAGAGATCTTTGTTCAAAGTATAATGTTTTAATGATTGCTGATGAAATACAAAGTGGCCTTGGGCGCTCTGGAAGAATGCTGGCTTGTGACTGGGAGGATGTCCGCCCTGATGTTGTTGTAAGTACTTGCCTGTAATTCTGATATATCTTGATGATTGTAGCATACATTCAGGACCTTGAATGTTAAAATTTTAAACCTGCAACTTGAGACTTAATTGACTATCACATTTCATCCGGCAAATGGTTATCAAAATGTTATTCTCTTTCAATTATTACTGGCTTATAGGCTAGACAAAGACCAGTCGCTTTTATGAAGTCTTGTTCATGTTTCCTTGAATGCATTTTTGAAGAATTATAACTATTTTTTCTTAGTTCGATTCAGTATGTGTTTTTATCATTTTTTTCCCATTAACCATCATATCGCTTGGAGTGAACAAATGAAAGGATAGGCGGGATATTTCTGACATTCACTTTTAGTGGCTTTCACGTGTACATGAATATGAAATACAGCATCCCATCCATTCTGATGCATTCTGATGCTCACTCATTATAACCTTGTGCCATGAAGAATCCGATAATTATGGCAGTTGGCATGTCTCTTTTACTGCCAGAGAGCAGTTTTTTTACTCCCCTTATTTTCAATCTGTAAGCACCTTAAAAGTTAGGTTTAGTAACACCTTCCAATTTCCTAATGATCCGTGTCCCCATTTCTTGTGCAGAAACAAAAAAATGTCATCATCCTTTGAAGTATTCCAACTATCGCAACTGGTTAGCTAGGACATAGTAGATAAGAGTACTTGAGAGCCATTAACAAAAATAACTTGACTTTATGGACATATCTAAGACCTTTTCAAACATTCTAATAGTTTATTCACATTTCAATTTTAGGTAATTGAAGTTACTTTAGTTTGTTGAAGATACGAATTTTAAATGCACTCAACAAGCTGTTTCTATCCAAATGAAAACTACACTTCTGTTGAGGAACCTGTCCTTTTCTTTCATGTACTGAAAGTACATTACAATGCTAAATTCTAATAGAGATCAACTACTAGCTCAAGTTTTCCATATGCCTCATACTTTAAATTATTGTATTGGTGCCTCATGTATGAAACTACACAACTTTCTCAACAAAGTGGGTATAGGTCATATATAAACATACTTCAGGAGAATTTTCTGCTTGTTGCCTTTTCAGATATTGGGGAAAGCATTAGGTGGTGGAGTGCTACCTGTAAGTGCGGTGCTTGCAGACAAAGATGTTATGCTTTGTATCCAGCCAGGGGAGCATGGAAGGTTGTATGCTTAGTTACACTACTAGTACTTCTTGTATATGAATTGAAAGTCATATCACTGAGAATTATTACCCTATGAGTTGCCCTTAGTTCAACCTTACCTTAACTGACTAGCTCGTAGATAAAGAATAAAAGCCTAGTCAACTATCCAACCATCCACACTCCTACTTACTGAAACTGAATGTGTCTTTGTAGATGCATATGTTCAGGCTAGACATAATATAAACTTAGCAGAATATATATGTATGTGGTTTTCCATCCATTGAATTTCTTTCTTCCTGCCAAAGTGGTGTAAGGTCAACTCCTGAGAAATGTTTTGCTTATTGTGTGGCATAGAATTACATGTTTGGAATAAGATGGAACTTTTTCAAAACTGTAATCATTAAGAGAGGGAGTGCGTCATCTTTCTTTTGGATCTTTTCAGATCAGAAATAAAATTTCAAAAACTCCAACTTCGTTTATTCGTTATTTGTTTCAGTGTTTGTTCTTTTTGTTGAAAGGTGTGGTTTATTTGTTCTTCTAATACAAAATTTCATCTATCATTTGCAGCACCTTCGGAGGAAATCCTTTGGCAAGTGCAGTTGCCATTGCATCATTAGACGTGATAAGAGATGAAAGACTTGCTGAGAGGTACCAGGCTCTGCTTATTTTAGAAGAATGGGCTGAAAATTTTTTCAAACAAGTTATCTCTCCAGTATTGTCTCACGCCTCAATTCACCTGTGCAGAATTTAAATTTAACGTATTTGTTTCTTTGCCAAAATGGATATTCAAAGTTCTTTGGAAGATCACACTTTTAGTAAGATATTGCATCTAGTCCTCTTGTTCTAAGTGGGACAACTTAGGTATTTAATTACCATTTGTCAAATCAGAAATCCTCTTCACAAACTGTCAGAAGCTCACTCATGTCAAGACCATGAAGCCACTTTAATACCATCCCATCAACCTTGTTCTGCACTTGTCCAGTTGGCTTGTATGCATAAGCATATCTTAATTCTTTATTTGTTCTTACTTTCTGTAATGTATATGGCCATTTATCCTGGCTGCGAACCATTTTACACAATCTTCTTGTCCCCATGTGGAACAATTTGTGGTTGTAGACTTGTTTATTAATCATGGAATGAAACTGAAAAATATAAGCTGTTTGTTTGCATGACATTTACAATAGGTGCAATGGTCTTTTATATATGTTAAAAGTATTGTCTGCTTTAGTAAACATTAAACAGAAAACAATTGGAAACATTAGAAAAAATAATATTTGCATGATTGGAATGTCATTCCTTGTGTTGAGATGTTCTCATTGTAAGACCTAATTTGAATTAGTTCATTCTTAATCTCATGTCTCTTTTTCTCTATATCATGTTTATGCATCATGCTAGTTTCTATTTTATGATGTCATACCATTTTGAATCTTAGTCATTTTCTAATTTCAACAGATCTGCTGAAATGGGAGAGGAGCTCAGGCACCATCTATTCAAGGTTCAGGAGCAATTCCCTGAAATCATAAAGGAAGTCCGAGGAAAAGGCCTATTCAATGCCGTGGAACTTAATAGCAAGGCATTGTTCCCAGTGACTGCCTATGATATATGCCTTAAGTTGAAGGAGAGAGGAATTCTAGCTAAGCCCACTCATGATTCTATTATAAGATTGACCCCACCACTCGCAATGGGGTACGAAACCTTGCTTACGATTAGTTTTCGACGTTTCTTTTGAAATCATTCCTATAAATTTGATCCCTCCGTCTCAATAAGCTATGAAACCCAATTTGCAAGGCTGGTTAGCTCATATCACCGGTTGATATGTATTCACTTCATTCTCTCTTATTGAACCCATGCATATAACAGTCAAACCCGAGATACTGATGTCTGTTCTAGAACTAATCTACTTTGGAGGGATATCAATAGTTGTTTGGAACATCATCAAGAATGTCCATATTTACCTTCAAATGTAGATATTCTTTTCTTTCTCAGTTATGTTATTATTGCACCAAAAGAAATCATGTGGAATTTGATTGATTCTGCAGTTCTGCAGATTGATCAAAGTCAATATTAAACTAGGAAGTTTAGAATGGCTCAAATGCTATTTATTTTTCAAATCCTTGAGGCAACTTGTTTCATATAATTCGTCTGCTTCATATCGATTCTTTTTCCCTATGCATTTGTATGTACCCTTTCAAATTTTCCACACAGCTTCAGGAAGAAATTTTTTGTAAAACAATAGAAAAATAGATGTGATAAATGCCATACACACTCTAAATGGCGTTAGATTGCGAATAGAATTATCATTCCCTATAACCTGACTTGACTTTCGATGTATTGTTTTCAGCTCGGAAGAAATTCAACAAGGTTCAAAGGCACTGCACGATGTTCTGGAACTTGATCTACCACAGATGCAGATGGAGAAGCCACACAATGTCTCTCATACAGAAGCTAAAGTTTGCGATCGTTGCGGACGAAACTCATAGGTTCTTCATGAAACATTACCAAAATGCAGAGATTTACCTCTGTTACTTCCAAAGGTTTACTTTAGCTTTGGTTGAAAGAGGCTCATGTCTTACTGAAGCAGTCACTGCATCTGCTCTTCCCTCATAAAAGCTTTATGTTTCTTCTTGATTTTTGTTGTCAGCTCAGAGACGGCCATTTTTTTTTTCATTTTCTTTTGCTCAATGAGAATGAATTCTTGATTTAGCTGGAAAAACAACATTTTGATGATTGGCATATGCTTTTACCATGAGAATAATGGAATAGTCTCTCTCTCTCTACATATATATATATATATATATATATATCTCAATAATATAATTTTTAATCTCAATAATATGATTTTCAATAAAAAGTAATGTTTTTTTTTCTTTCCAAAATACTGTCAATAATTTTTTTTTCTTCAAAATTTGACTTTTAGGTAGTATTTCTAAAGCAAAAACTGCAGCCCTTTTTAATATCTTTTTTAATTTTTTTGTATGTATCAGTTATTATATATATATATATATATATATATATATAAAGATATAACAACTTGTGTAAGGGCGTCGATAGAAATATTCAGTAGTTTTTTAATACTACAAATTTGAATTAGGATCCACTTTAAATCTATACTTTTGTTTTAGTAATTAATAAGATTACTAAGTATTTGCAAAAAGATATTTTTGGATGTATGTTATTTGCAAATGATACCGTTTTAATTCATAAGACATAAGATGGAGTAAATGCTAAATTAGAAGTTTAAAGAGAAACATTATAATTGAAAAGTTTTACCGATAAGATTATAATAAATGGAGAACTGTGTTCATTATATTTTGTGATCACAAAGTGCTGTTAAAATTGAATTTTTTTTTTATAAAACAACCATAAGACTAGTTTATACTTTATGGATCAAAATATTGAAAAAACTAAGTATGAGCAATTGAGTATGAACAAAAAATGAGGGTAACATAAATGAGAATGTTAAAATGGATATGTAAAACTATGTTAAAATGGATTTGTGGATATATTATATTGGATATAATAAATAATTAATGCATTAGAAAGAAAGTTGGGCAATTCCAATAGATGAGAAAATGAGAAAACATGCATAAAATAGCTTGAACGTGTGCATATAAGACGTTTAGATGCACAACCAATTTCACATAAAATATGATATACATAACCAATTTCATATAGTGGGATATATTTTTAATTTAAACATATTTCACCATTGTAATTCACAATCGTACTTGTATTATTCTATTCAAAGATCATTCATTTTAAATACCTTTATTTCTTATAAAAACATGCACTTATATTATTTGAAATAAAGATAATTTATTTAAATAAATAGAATGGATTATTCGTTCAAAACAATTACAAGACAAAAAAAAAAAAAACGGCAGTAATTTTGTTAGAAACTCTCTCCATCCCAAGTCAAAATTAATTGGTAATGATCAGTAAAGTAATGTAAAAATCTTATTAATTAATTCGTGAATTTTTACAAAACTAACTTGGAATATTATTTCTAAGAAATTTTAAATATAGTTTGGAACTTCGAGAAGAAATCGAGTTAATGTTGGATTGCTCCCAAAATCCATTTTAGGTTTTGAAGTTCATGAAATCCCAAGTTCTTTTAATTTTCCAAACAACAATCAAATTAATGTTTGGATATTCTTAAAACTGTTTCAACCTCTTGACAACAACAAAACTTGTTTACATTTGTGCACAATGAAACTCTTTGATGTTAACTTCAAACCTACTCTTTTTTTTTTTTGTACAACGAAACCCTATTCAACTTTTTCTTTTTTCACCATCGATCTTTCCTGTTTGGCCAATTTGTTGTTTTTGTATGAATGTTTAAAAATCATGCATTAATTGTTGTATTTTGCTGCATGCATCACCATCTTTCCAGTTTGTCCATTTTGTTTTGAATGCATTGTCAAATTCCAATTTCAATCTTTGAATCCTAATTTGTTTAAACATTGGATCCAAATTATTTAGCCGAGTTTGATGAATAAATTGTAAGGATACAAACAATAGATTGTAAATAGGATTAACAATACTTTGAAGTTTAATGAAGATAGAGAAGTTAGGAAATATTGTCCTCATTGAATATATAAACTTCCCTTTTCTTTTGGAATGATTTTGGCTATCCCATTCTCTTCTCTTTGTCCTTTCTCATTGCAATTTTTTTTTAAAACAAAAGATTGAAAATGTTTTGTAATCCAATCATATAGTTTCAAAAATGGTTTGAAGGTTAATGAAGACAAAGAAATTAATTTTGGAAAATATTGTCCTCATTGAATATATTGACTTTCTCCTTCTCTTCTCTTTGTCCTTTCTCAAATGAAAAAAACATAAAAACACAAATTACAAAATCTATTGTAATCTATTGTACAAATAGAAAAACTAAAGATATAAATATTCTTTTCTCTTTTGTGCTTTGAATTTGAAAAGTCATGAGGTAACTTATGTTTGAAAATCATATATAATATAGTATAATTTTTAAATTTTGGAGGGGCGACCGCACTCCCCTTCCCACCTTCCCCGGATCTGCCATGTTGTGGTAACATTGTTTATCATTCAAAAAAGGGTTAATTACCGATAACCCCCATGTGGTTTGCCGGTTTTCGTATAACCCCCATATGTTATAAAAATATACCAACAACCCCCACGTGTTTTGGTTTTGATTGTAAAGTGGATGGAAAGTAAGTCCCCTAACGGAGCCGTCATAACTTCCTAAAATACCCCGATATAAAAACCCTTTTTCACCGAAGAATCTAAACAAATGGCGGGCATGCTTAACCTATCGCACTTGCCATAGTTATGCCACCAAATCAGCATCGCATCGTTAAAACCCCTGGAGGGAAGCTGGTGTATAAGAGATTGTTAACAATACTGGTATTCTTGTGTTGATGCTTGCATGGTTGAAGATCTACGGTTTTATTGCAAAGGAATTCTGCTTTTTGGTGTTTCTTGTCCATCGGAAAAACAGGACTTTTGAGCATTTTTTACATCGGTTTTCACTATGGATTGAGGCCATTTAACTTATGAAATATATTCCCTACATCCTTAGGGAATTTTCGTGATTTTTGGGGAATTTTTCTACCAGCTTTTGGCCGGATTTTGGTGTATTTCCGATTTGGGCAGCAGCCGAAGTTACTGTTCATCCGTCTTTTTGGTGGGTTGAAAATTGGTTTTCCTGCTGTTATTTCATGCTACTAATCTATGGAAACTACATTCTATTGATTATTAGGGATTTTAGTGAAGTTTACTGCAATTCCTTGGACCATTTCATGCGATTTTTCAAGGAGGGGCAGCTTTGAATCGGGAGGGAGTTGTGGACGGAAATCTTCTTCTTCCGGCAGCTTATGACCATCCTTGCTCTTTGAACTTGGATTATTCTGCACTTGAGGTTGGTAATCATAGTAATTGGAGGCCTGTACTGGTCAACCACGAAAGCAGAGGGAGATCTCGTCAGGAAAGCCGACGAAGAGGAGTCCTCTTCAATGTGGAATGACGAGGACCACCGGGAATTGGACGACGGCTGTTTCTCTTCCCTCGATGAGATGCTACAGTGGGCAATAGGTACTCACCTCCGATGACACTGCCTAGAGTAGTAAGGAAAGAGAGGATTTTTGTTCTTCCTCTTTTGGTAGTTGACAATGGATTAGCTTTGGGTCAGGAATTTATTCAGATGTTTTGTCGTTTTTAGTTGAATGCTGTCTGTATTCAGGCCAATACCAGTAGATCTAAGTAGTAGTTGAATGATGTTTTGTCCTCATGGATTAGCTTTGTTCTTCGATTTCTTTTTTCAGTAAGATAGATTGAACGAATACCAGTAGATCTAAGTATTGTGTTTGTGGAGATTTTTTTTTTGAGGAAGATGTATTCGATTGGAGAGGTTTTAACAAGGAAGAAGAAGTCAGTAGGTCAAAGAGAGGGTAATTTGGGAATTGTATGACCACTTAATAAGTTTGGGACAATCACACTTGCAGAAGTACACGCGTGTAACTCAATCTCCGTTAGGGGACTTACTTTCCATCCACTTTACAATCGAAACCAAAACACGTGGGGGTTGTTGGTATATTTTTATAACACATGGGGGTTATACGAAAAATCGGCAAACCACATGGGGTTATCGATAATTAACCCTTCAAAAAATGTTGTTTTGTGTTACATGACTAACGATATTACTTTAAAAATGAGTCGATGAAAACCAGTTTTGTAATAAAATACAAGTTAAAGGATCAAAAAATATATATTTTTTCAATAATAGAATCAAAAGGACAATTCTATGCCAATAATTTTGTAGAAAAACAATAACACACATTGTCTTAAAGAAATAGCAAAAGAAGGTTAAAAAAAACATACATCTAGAACACATTAAAAAATTCAGCAGCTTACCTAGCAACTGCCCTTCTTGAAAATTTCTTTTGCATTTGGAGTTAAGTTTCGACTATACATTAACTGAAATCAATTACCATAACTGGACTCTTGCAATATTTGTCATAAAACAAACCCTAAAAGACAAAGAAAAATATGTACCCAATTAAATATTTTTTAGTTAAAGAGCCTAGCTCAAAGAAAGACTCATCATCAACTTAATTTCCTATACATTCATCTCTAAAAAGCAAAAGCTCTCATTCTTGCATTTTACAAGAAATGGAGCAAGAAATGGGCAGTCAATCTGATAATGTGATAATGGTGGTTAAGACAGATTCGAGATGGATGCAAGTAATGATTACCTTAACATTCCAAAATACTCAACTCCATCCTTGCCAATATTGGACTCCAAGGTACAAATCTAAATGTATGATATATTTTTTTTGGAACAATTTGTATATATAGTTTAATTATCCCATCATTAATTAGCAATTTAGCATACTCCAGGGAATGAATAATTTGTTTCTTTTTCTTTAATTTTTTGTTTGGATCTTGTATCTAAGTTACTAATGTAAGTGAAGTAGAAGGGCAATCGGAAGACATTTGATTAGATGATTATGCACGAATTAATGCAGTACTTAAGTTTTATAGGAAAATAAATGGAACTAAATAAAAAGAATTTTGGATTGAGTCCAAAATTAAAATTGAAATTCGGCATGGATAAAAAAAACTTCACATGTTAACTATTTAATATTCTACGATGAATTTTTCGGTTTATCCAAGTACCATGAAGAAATTCATATATCCAAAGATCATTCATGGTGATGTCAAGACAGATAATATACTTCATGATTTTAATTTGAGGGAAAGGCAACTTTCCACAATGTCCATTGATTATTTTGTTTGCAGGAATGATACATTTCTTGTATATAAAATTCCATGGTCTAAGCAAATAAGGGGCTAATTACAGTTTATAATTTGCCTGCATCTTGTACCATGATTATGACGATGCTCCGAATATTTTCTCAAGTTGCTGATTTTTTACTAGCAAAGTTTTCCTCTGATGTCAATACTCATGTCTCCACTCAAGTGATGAGAACTTTTGGGTAAGACTATTCTCTCTCTCTGCTGGTATAACTATTTTAGATTAGGTGATCTTTTTCTCGAGGCTTTTTTGAGGTGGGTGGAGAAGAGGCATGTTGATAAAGAAATGTAGTGGAACCTTGGGCTACATCCAAAGGCAAGCTGACAGCATTGTTAGTTGCCATGGATCCCATATATTATCAGTTGGCAATCTACTAATTTTATGTTAATAAGATATAGGATAGAATTGCATATACATTTGCTGCAAGGTTCATCTTTTTTGGTGGTTGATAATTTCATTGCAAGTTGCTTATTTAAATGAGGAAGACCATTGATAACTATATTTAAGGGACAAGTTCAAGAGGAAAAAAGTAGGATTAAGGTCTGCAGTTTCATCCTCTTAATGTTTTGAGACTTTAAAGTTAATTTCATTTTGCAATGACATATTGTAGTTCAGTCTTATGGCCTAATCCTTATCATGTATACTTTCCATCCATGGTGTGAATCCTAAAATTAAATCAATACATATAAACAACCAATACCATGATATAATTTGCACATGTAAACAGATTACTTTCTCATTTCTGGAAGTTAGAAACCTGATCTACGTAACCATTCAGATTTTTTGTTTCCTGATTTCTAATTATTTTCAATCTGCAATAGGCCTTTGTCCATTCTGCTGCATTTGCATTTCATTTATGTGAGTATCTGTGCATTTCTTCTTTTTTAATTTCTTGTGAAATGTGAGTGTCTGTATAGCAGTATTTGCAATTAAATAATGTGTATGTACACTACTATTTAAGAGTGTAAGAGTACTAACAGCATCATAATAATAATTACTTATTTCATTAGAATAGATAAACCAACTTGGTAGATTGTCTTATTATGCAACATTGTTATTTTTAATAGACTTGTAAGGTTGTAAGTTTATGTTAACATTTCTTAAACTCTCTTTACATTGTTAATTTTCTATGAAGGCACTGCTCTAACGTCAGATAATAAGAGAAATTTGCTAAAAAAACATATGCATGTCATTCACACATTCGTGCGTTGACAGTTTATTGTATAGAATGAGATCATTTCTACAAATAGAGTCCCTTTGTTCTAACGATAGTGTGCGCATTACAAAAACTTTCTGGGACGTTGGTAAGTGTATTTGCTTTCTTGATTTGCGGCCGTTTTAGGCCCCAATTCTTTTTGTACAGAAGATATATACCACCTCTGAACAAGGATGTGAGGTCTGATTTCCTGTTTACCATCTCCTTGCATGTCTGAAATGATTGAGATATTGAACATGACTCTTTGTTTAAATTGAGTAGCAAATTGTTGGTGTGGCACAGATACTAGGCACTGCTCTCTGTCTTAGTATATTATGTTTTTAATTTATTTTTATTCAATGAACACGGGATGTTAACTTTGAGTCTGCTGATGCAAAAAGCAAGCTCGTGGATCTACATCTACAAAGAGATCTCGTGCTGCAGAGGTTTACAATCTCTCAGAGAGGGTACGTACAACTTCTTTGGAGCTTTAATTTTTTTGGTTCACTTCTATGTTGTTATTGATTAGTTTAATCTTGCAACTGTTGCAGCGGTGTCGAGACAGGATAAATGAGAAGATGAGGGTCTTGTAAGAACTGATACCTCGTTGTAACAAGGTTTTGTAGAGTGTCCAATATTTGTTCTTAGGCAATACTAATATCTGCAGTCAAACAATCTTTTCACTTATGCTATTTTCCTCTCAACTGTAACTCAATCTTTTAACTTATTGCAGTCAGACAAGGCTTCAATGTTGGATGAGGCAATTGAGTAACTGAAATCACTGCAATTACAAGTACAGGTATATTCTGCTTTTCTACTACTTTGTTGTTAAGAATGGTTTTTTCTTTTCAAATGGCTCTCTAGAAACAGACTTGCACTTGAGATCTCCTTCAGAAACACCTCTAAAATGTCACGTGTCTTTGGCACGATTAAACATTTTCTCTCTTTGGACACACACAATGTTTTTGTTGATTTGTGTGTAACTACAATCTTCTGTATGAAGATAACATGCATCTTATTTCTTATATGCCCCGTACTTAGGTAGTAAGCTATTGCATTCAACCCTGTTTCTAGCATAAAGCCATCGAATCTAAACTAGGTATACTGATATTTTTGAAACTGATTCATATAGATGTAACATTAAAAAATTCACAATGTTTTATGTTCCTGTAGCTTCAATATTGCAATGCATTTTCAGTTAGTGGATCCTGCAAAATTTAGTTGTGATGTCTTCCTTTCGGACCCTCTCAGTTGGCCATTTTTGTTTTGTGAGCTGGAAAATTTGATTTGGTAATCAAGTCAATACTTGCATTGTAACATGGATGAAGGGGTTTATTTGTCAGTATCTGTAAGTTGATTTTCGATGAATAGATTTTCATATGAGGTTTAATTGAAATCTTTAGAGCATTAGTTAGTAGATGATCATCATGAACTAGCCTTAACCTTGTTGAATATGGCTTCTATGTGATACTGCCACATTTTTTTCATACCCTACCAAAGACAATAACAATATTTTTCACTTACTGGTCTAAAGTATTGTATGTTTGTGCTTAAATGTTTTTAGGTGTTTAACTATTTTGAGTATTGTCTCGAGGTAGAATGCAGTTAAAATTGTCAAATGTAAAAACAGAAAAGAGTGGAGTTGAACATCCAAGAGCATGCATCTCTTATAGGCAGTGTTCCATCTATTCCCAGGAATAATATGACATCATGATTTCCTGCTGAAATGAAAAGGGCGCTGGGAGAATTTATAACTATTCAAAAACCAATTTACTTTTCTCCTAAATTCCTTGTAATGCTTGGTGGGCCGAGCTGTCGTAGGCTCCTAATTTTACCCAAACTCAACAATAAATGCAGCAGTGATGAGTGGGATCGTCTCCACAGGGAGAGGGTTGTAATCAAGTATTGAATAATGATAGCAAGTATGAACAATTAAAAAGGAACGAAATAATATGTAAATAGATTAAAATGCAGGAATGTTAGAATGGGAGATAACTCAATAAAACGGGAGGTGTTGCCTTGAGGGTGGAACAACTAGTATGGATTTTTCCCTTGCTATCCCTGACTTGTGTGAACAAGTGTGAGGGGATTTCTCTGCTAGTGAGCCGGGATTCGATCAACTTGTCAGTTCTCTCAAACCCGTTTCACAATACTCCTCTAACTTCCCTTGTCAGGGCAAGTTCTAGGTACGAGTGAGACTCCCCCAGATCCCGATTCTCCTACTGTGAGCCTCGATTAGCCCGGATATACTCCCTTGTCAGGGCAGTCATCCCATATGTAATCTAAATCCACAATACAAGAATACTCTTAGTCCTTTCCTATAGTGGCAGTAGTGAGCCTCGATTAACTTGGATATACTCCTTGTCAGGGCAGTCATCCCATCTGTAATCAAAACTCACTATACAAGAACGCTCCTTGCCCTTTTCTAAATCATGAAATGTGCAGGACTAAGACTCACACAAGCATGTTCATAATCAATACAAGTTGGGATTGATTTCCTTAGGCAAGTTCACAACAATCTCAGTGGTCACCGCAGATTTAATATGAAGTTAATCTAATGCAAAACATCAAACACAACAAGTATAGAATAATGAACATAAATAAACACGGATAAAATTCTAAATCAAATGTCTCAAACAAGAGAAAATCCATACATGTAACCCCTCAAGGCAACACTCTATGTCTAGTGATCGGCCCAGAAACTACGATTACAAAGGGGTGAATCAGGATCATGTCACTCTGTTTCCCTTCCCCCTCTCTCAATCGTACTCTCTGGTTTCTCTCAAACCCTAGACTTTGCTCCCCCAAAGTCTCTCTCTCCTCTGATCCCTAATAGAATGAGATCTCTAAAGTCCCGGATCCCCCTCCTCATCAGCTTCTCTTCACTTTTATACTTTCCCCTCGTGAGGTCTTCCTGTTGGTTCTTGGAAGTTTCCTTTCTTTGCAGGGAGAATGTCACGTGTCTGCAAAGGTCATTTTAGCACGTGAGTAGAGTCATCTGATAAAATGTTTTCTTAAGTGTTAAGATTACAAACCATCAAACATGTGGTGTGCTGAGAAATAGCTATGCTTGTGCATTGTGTGGGTGCCGACGTTGTGCCTTGTGCTAGATTAAGTTGTGTTGCCATGTGCACTGCATTGTGAGTGAATGGGAGGTGATATGTATGAGAAGAGTGAAAGTGTGCTTGTGTATGCATGAATGTGGTGCAAGTGTGCAAGTGTATACATGAGAAAGTGCATGAGAATGTGAGCAATTGCAGAGGCTTTATCTTTATCCCACATTTAACCCCTGATTCATTCCGATTCTGAACAAATGTAAAACATAAAAGTTGTAGCCAAGACTCTTAGCTAAACATGGCCTTTTGAATCACTCAATTCGGAGCTACAATGAGAAAGTTATGATCGTTTTACTAAATCCTGGCAATGCTGAGAAAGTGTGTGCATGGCGGGGGCGCGCCGTGTGTGTGCGTGTGTGTGGTGCGGGCGCCCCGTGTGTGCGTGTGTGGTGGGCGGCGCGCTAGGCGCCCGCACCGTGTGTGCGTGTGTGGTAGCGCGCCCGCCCAGCTGTGTGTGCCTAATGGTGTGGGGTTTTGAAGGCTTTTGGTTGGGAATTGGATTTTGTGGTAAACATAAGAAATGTAGATCTCTCTCTTAGCTTTCTATAGGTTTAAGAAACCTCAACTTTGGAGGTCTGTAGCTCAAGATAAAACTATTCTCCCAAAATGTGCCACTGACATAACAACTAGGTGAGTGCTTAGAAAGAAGCCCCCGTTTGTCATCTATGCCTACTGAATTGGGAGAAGGTCAAAACATACGAAATGAAGTACACTCAAAGAGCTTTCCAAAACATCCAAGGTCTCATCATTTGGGTAAGTATTGAGAGAGATATACTGATTTGAAAATCATTTTCCATTCCGCCGATTGAGAAATCAGTGCAACCCAGTGTCAAGTGTGTGTTGGATGTGTTCGTTGTGTCTGGGACTTCTCGTGTGTGCTTGTGACTTTGTGTGGTCACGATGGCTAAGTGTGTGTGTCCAATTCATGCAACAATCATATCAATTTCATGGAATTTACACAACACTTAGGCATTTCTCACAATCTTCCAAATCATGAACATCTTTGCACACAAGTCATTCATCAAGCATGATTTACCCAAGTAATTCATTCAAAAGCTCAAGTATTTATAACATATAAGTCAGTATGGAACTGACTTATCAACTCCCCCACACTTGAACTTTTGCTAGTCCCGAGCAAAACAGAACATTATAGGCTTTTCTACCATTTCAACACACAGCACTTGTAATATCACTATCCTGTCCAATCTTGAAAGTTTTCGCATGCACAAAAAATCTTTTTCATTTTTCCAGCTCCAGATTCCACTCAAGTTCACACTAATTGTCAATCAAGGGACAATGAATAAAGACCAAGTTGTCAACGTGATGTGTGTGCTGAGAGCTTTCATGGTCATCTTCTCCATTTATACAAAGTACTCAAGCAAACACTTTATTAGAAATTCTTGCACTACAGTCTGTTGTCCACACACACTAACACTTAGCACATAGAGATCAATGGTATTTATTCACATAACTCTTTGAGGTTTTCCCTCTTTCTTTTTGTTTGCACATTGGTGCATAAAAATTTTTCAAACTTTGCCGCACTTTGGTGCTTGGCTGCCAGGGTTTTATGGCTCTTTTTTCCCTTTATTTGCCACAGGCTTTTTCTTTTGCCCACATCTTTTCTCCAATACCTCATGTCCATGTGTGTCTTCAATAGACTATATACTCAAATGCAAGAACAAATGTTTACGAGTAGAATGCACAAACAAGATCAAATAACACATAAATTCTCTCCTATGTCAAAGTATTTGTTGGCATCTCTATCTTACCTTGACACTATGCCTTGACCAACAACCAGTATTTATCGAATGAGTTCTGAAACCAGCTAATCAAAAATTTACATGCAAAATTGATGAAGATTGAGGATAGATTGGACGATGGCATTGTAATTGCTGGTGTTGCAAATGGACTAAGACAGCTTTTGCTCAACACAAAAACAACACACTTCCACGTTTATTGCATGCAACTAAAACATAAAGCACATAACAAGACTAGTGCTAGTCACTGTCTTTTATTCCATACTAGACACAAAATCACAAAATCTACATGAACACTACTATGAACTACACCACCACCAATTTCCTTAGTAAACAAAGCAACACAACAGAATAAAATTTTACATCAAAGGCACTAGGCCTATCCAAACACAGCATCATATAAAAGTATCACCAGTAGCATAGCTAACCAAGCAAGCACATAAAAAATTTCATGAAGGAGACTAAGCATGTGAATTCTCAAAGGCACAAACCATAGCAAACATTCCCTCCCCCACACTTAAAAATTACATTGTCCCCAATGTAAGATAAAAGAATAGGTTCAGGAACTCCCTTATGTTTGTAGACTGTAACATCAAATGTTTGCTGGTTTGAGTGCCTTTGTCCTCAACTTTCTCATTCATGGCTGTAGTCCTTTAAACTCCATATGCATCATGCTCAACAACTTTGGCTCTTCTTTTGTCAACCCTTGCACTTGCAGACCCCCACATTTGAACTTATGAATCCCTGCATCCCAAGTACACAACTCACTGTACAAATAAAACATATAATCATGTAGCACACTAACCATGTTTTTCATCTCAAAGCAGAACTCCATGCAATAAAGGCGTCCCCATACTGCACTATGTTCATGGCATGTTTAATTTTCATACATGGTCACCAAGTCACATTTTCTATTATATGCATGAAAACCCTACCAACTAGACAACATTCAACTCAAATACATCATGAAAGTTCAAGAAGGTATTTCCCCCAATCAATAGAGTCCAATAAATCACAAGGGAATGAGCTCATACCTTATACTGTGCCAATATGAGTGAATATTGACTTGTTGGAAACTTGGTGTTAAAGTGGTGGTGCTACATAACTTACTCTGTGCTTGTGTGAGTTGTGACTTGTGATGTGCAAGAGAAAGTTTGGTGTGCAAGTGAGTGCCACACCAAGACCTTGGGTCTTGGTGGTGTAAAATACGTCCTGTTAATAGCACTTAGCCAACACTCCCCACTTGGCATATGAGAGGCTTTTGCTTGAGGCTCCTGCACACAAGAGAAAACTCTACGTAAGACAAAACAAAAACAAAAATGTCTAGGACTTCAAACAACCATTTATTCAAGAACAGTAAAGTGAGTAGTTCTGGATTTATTCAGTCTCCAGCTAGACTTTATTCATGAAGCCTCCTTCAAGATTCAGAGTACCCATCTCTGTACCAGAAGAATGCTCTTTCACAAGCACTCTTTTTTCTCCAGTATGGTACTGGGCAAATATTTTCAGGAAAGAGGTGTGGGAGCTCATGCACATAGGGAACAATCTCAATAAACTCTATTTTAAACCATGTATGTTTCCCCATAGGAAACTCCTATTTCACTTCTTCCACCACCTTTGGCTCGAAAACCCTGCAAGGCTCAACTACAGATTGTACATCCAGAGTCTCAACAAATTCATCAGTAATTTCAAGAATGGATGCATCAACAAAGCAATTCTCCACCATGTTAGCTATTTCCTTACAAAGAATTAAATCATCATCACATAGACTAACATGGGCATTCTGTTGGGTCTCTCCTTTGCTAAAAAAATTTGGTTCACTTTGCACATCTAACAAAGGTATTTCGTCCTTCTCTATTTGTTGGTCACCAGTTACAGTTTCAAATTCATTCACAATTTCATGATTTGGTGTCTCAACAAAATGCTCAATGGTCATGTTGTCATTTTCTTTATCAAGTGCAATTTTGGTTTCATTCATGCTCACACAAGGATTGATAAAATGTGTCTCTCTACAATTCACTGGGCATTCCAAGACAGGGGAAGTATCTAAAGGAAGTCTAACAATGTCATCATTCTCATGGTAATTCATAAAGTTGGTGTAAGACTCAACATTAGATACACCCTCCATTTTGGCAGTAAGAAACCAAATAGCCCTAAGTTCTTCATCACTAAACTCATCACAAGAGACATCATTTTCACAAGAAAGACTCAAACGTTCGTGCACAAAGAACTCATCAACAAAGCACTCATGTACAACATCTCCAACATTTGTAGACCCCAACTCCATTGGACACTTTAGACCACAATCAACATTTGCATTCATATTAAAAAAATTTTCCTCAAGAGTTGGTGTTTCAGTAATGAGAGATATACCTTCTGAGTGGCCTTGAGCTTCTTGAACTAGTGTCTCAAGTTCCCACAAGTTGCTCATTAAGGCACTCATGTGATCAAGTCTCTGTAGTAGTTCTGGAGCCTTCTCTTTCTTTTGAGCCAGCCTTGTTTTCACTCTATCAGCCTTGTCCAAAATTTGAGACAACATGTCTTCCCATTTTTTCTTTTCTTGATAAGACCCATTACCTCGCTGTTGGTCATGCCATGGCTCATAATATCTCGGTGTGGAGAAGTTTCCAAATATTCCAGGCGTTGGTCGTGTATCATCCATCCAATCTGATGGGTAATCATAGTGAGGCTCAACAAAATCCCTAAACCACCTGGACATATTTGGTCTATTGTGGTGTGCACACTTCAATGTCCATGAAATTCCAAAGCCCCAGCAGTTGCCACAACTGAACACAAGAGACTTGAATACAAAACAAGAAGTATAAAACTAACTAACACACAAAAACAACAAACAGAAAAAAGAAAATCACTACAAAAAAAAATAGAACCACATAAATCAAGAACACAAGTCTATCACAAAATCAACTCCTGACACTCTGCCTCTCCCCGTCAACGGCGCCAAAAATTGGTGGGCCGAGCTGTCGTAGGCTCCCAATTTTACCCAAACTCAACAATAAATGCAGCAGTGATGAGTGGGATCGTCTCCACAGGGAGAGGGTTGTAATCAAGTATTGAATAATGATAGCAAGTATGAACAATTAAAAAGGCACGAAATAATATGTAAATAGATTAAAATGCAGGAATGTTGGAACGGGAGATAACTCAATAAAACGGGAGGTGTTGCCTTGAGGGTGGAACAACTAGTATGGATTTTTCCCTTGCTATCCCTGACTTGTGTGAACAAGTGTGAGGGGACTTCTCTGCTAGTGAGCCGGGATTCGATCAACTTGTCAGTTCTCTCAAACCCGTTTCACAATACTCATCTAACTTCCCTTGTCAGGGCAAGTTCTAGGTACTAGTGAGACTCTCCCAGATCCCGATTCTCCTACTGTGAGCCTCGATTAGCCCGGATATACTCCCTTTTCAGGGCAGTCATCCCATATGTAATCTAAATCCACAATACAAGAATACTCTTAGTCCTTTCCTATAGTGGCAGTAGTGAGCCTCGATTAACTTGGATATACTCCTTGTCAGGGCAGTCATCCCATCTGTAATCTAAACTCACCATACAAGAACGCTCTTTGCCCTTTTCTAAATCATGAAATGTGCAGGACTAAGACTCACACAAGCATGTTCATAATCAATACAAGTTGGGATTGATTTCCTTAGGCAAGTTCACAACAATCTCAGTGGTCACCGCAGATTTAATATGAAGTTAATCTAATGCAAAACATCAAACACAACAAGTACAGAATAATGAACATAAATAAACACGGATAAAATTCTAAATCAAATGTCTCAAACAAGAGAAAATCCATACATGTAACCCCTCAAGGCAACACTCTATGTCTAGCCGATCATTTTGATCGGCCCAGAAACTACGATTACAAAGGGGTGAATCAGGATCATGTCACTCTGTTTCCCTTCCCCCTCTCTCAATCGTACTCTCTGGTTTCTCTCAAACCCTAGACTTTGCTCCCCCAAAGTCTCTCTCTCCTCTGATCCCCAATAGAATGAGATCTCTAAAGTCCCGGATCCCCCTCCTCAGCAGCTTCTCTTCACTTTTATAATTTCCCCTCGTGAGGTCTTCCTGTTGGGTTCCTGGAAGTTTCCTTTCTTTGCAGGGAGAATGCCACGTGTCTGCAAAGGTCATTTTAGCACGTGAGTAGAGTCATCTGATAAAATGTTTTCTTAAGTGTTAAGATTACAAACCATCAAACATGTGGTGTGCTGAGAAATAGCTATGCTTGTGCGTTGTGTGGGTGCCGACGTTGTGCCTTGTGCTAGATTAAGTTGTGTTGCCATGTGCACTGCATTGTGAGTGAATGGGAGGTGATATGTATGAGAAGAGTGAAAGTGTGCTTGTGTATGCATGAATGTGGTGCAAGTGTGCAAGTGTATACATGAGAAAGTGCATGAGAATGTGAGCAATTGCACAGGCTTCATTTTTATCCCACATTTAACCTCTGATTCATGACGATTCTGAACAAATGTAAAACAGCAAAGTTGTAGCCAAGACTCTTAGCTAAACATGGCCTTTTGAATCACTCAATTCGGAGCTACAATGAGAAAGTTATGATCGTTTTACTAAATCCTGGTAATGCTGAGAAAGTGTGTGCATGGCGGGCGCGCTAGGCGACCGCCGTGTGTGTGCATGTGTGTGGTGCGGGCGCGCTAGGCGCCCGCACCGTGTGTGCGTGTGTGGTGCGCGCCCGCCCAGCTGTGTGTGCCTAATGATGTGGGGTTTTGAAGGCTTTTGGTTGGGAATTAGATTTTGTGGTAAACATAAGAAATGTAGATCTCTCTCTTAGCTTTCTATAGGTTCAAGAATCATCAACGTTGGAGGTCTGTAGCTCAAGATACAACTATTCTCCCAAAATGTGCCAGTGACATAACAACTGGGTGAGTGCTTAGAAAGTAGCCCCCGTTTGTCATCTATGCCTACTGAATTGGGATAAGGTTAAAGCATACGAAATGAAGTACACTCAAAGAGCTTTCCAAAACATCCAAGGTCTCATCATTTGGGTGAGTATTGAGAGAGATATACTGATTTGAAAATCATTTTTCATTCCGCCGATTGAGAAATCAGTGCAACCCAGTGTCAAGTGTGTGTTGGATGTGTTCGTTGTGTCTGGGACTTCTCGTGTGTGCTTGTGACTTTGTGTGGCCACGATGGCTAAGTGTGTGTGTCCAATTCATGCAACAATCATATCAATTTCATGGAATTTACACAACACTTAGGCATTTCTCACAATCTTCCAAATCATGAACATCTTTGCACACAAGTCATTCATCAAGCATGATTTACCCAAGTAATTCATACAAAAGCTCAAGTATTTATAACATATAAGTCAGTATGGAACTGACTTATCAATGCTTATAAAAGGTGCTCTGTCAAGCTGTCACTGTTAGTATGTTGTTAATTTTTTTGAATTGCTTTTACCATGCTTTGGATACGTTTCTAACATTATAGCAAAACTGATTGACAGGGAGGTATAAATGCTGCATTCGGGAATATGACCGAGGATGACTGGAGATGGCACATGTATGATACAGTAACTGGAAGTGATTGGTTAGGTATGTTTCTCACTGAAATCACGTGTCAAGTTGCTTTCATACAAAGTTACTATTTTGTCTGGCTGACTTGCTACAAATATCATAGCTTTATGTTTAGGTGTACGTGATTCAGTACCTATAATGTTTGTTTTGACATCCCTTCTGTTTCATGTCCTAAGTAAATAAAAGGTTTGTTGGTTTGGGACAGCAAGCATTGAGTTTTCCACTTTGTAAATATGTGACTTGTCTTTTTGATCTTGCATTTTCCATTTACTAATATACTGTTGTTTTTTCTCTATAGGCGATCAACACGCTATTCAGTACATGTGCAAGGAAGCACCAAAAGCAGTTATAGAGCTTGAAAATTATTGTTTGCCATTATCTCGAACTGAAGAAGGGAAAATATATCACCGTGCATTTGGTGGTCAAAGTTTAGATTTTGGAAAAGGTATATTATGTGGTTCAATAGGAATTGTGGTAAGTGTCTTTTTTCATTAAATCAGGCAAAAATCTGTAAGTTTTCTTGTATAATAGGTGGACAAGCATACCGGTGTGCATGTGCTGCTGATCGAACGGGACATGCCATGTTGCATACACTTTATGGCCAGGCCATGAAACATAATACACAATTTTTTGTGGAGTATTTTGCTTTGGATCTACTGATGAGTAGTGATGGTAAGTCATCCATTGAAGTTTCCAGTAATATCAAGGTTGTATCTGTTTTATAATTTATGCTTCTGCCAATTGTTGAACTATTTGTGGGATAATTTATATCAGAACACACCTTTGATTTTAAATACTATTTAGCGCCAATACAGGGATATCCTTGTGGATCATTCTGCATTTTTATCTTCGTTGTGAACTCTCTCTTTGACGTTCCAAGCTGTCCTAGAACTTACTTAAAATGGAAGTGTGGTTAAGGTGCTTGCATTTTATGTCAGGTATCTGCGAATGAGTAATTACACTAAACATGAAGGATGGGACTTTACATCGATTCCGTGCTGCATCAACGATATTGGCCACTGGGGTAGCACAACTTTTATAAGCATTACAAGGAATTTTTGTGTGTTTATTGGAGTTTATACTTGCAACAAATCTTCATGTCTCCTGGGTGTTCTTCACAGGGATATGGTAGGACTTACTTTTTTGCTACTTCAGCTCATACTTGCACTGGTGATGGCAATGGTATGGTGGCTCATTCCGTCTTGCCTCTTCAGGTGCCTTACCATCTTCTCTTCTTTGCTTTCTATATCCCTCTCTCTCTCTATGGTGTCCTCCTACCTCCTGAGCTAAATAGGTTTCAAAGGTCATATACCAATGTAGGCGTGTAATGTAATTACTGCTACCTTATTGCAGGATCTCGAGTTTGTGCAGTTCCACCCAACCGGTATATATGGTGCTGGGTGCCTTATTACCGAAGGTTGGTGTTTTTCATTTATTCTTTTTGTCTTTTTCTGCATTTGTTTGTCGATTTGATCAAACTTTGGCTACTTCTAAATATGAAAATAGCATGAAATAGTGTTCTTATATGATTGTACTATTTGGATGTTGCAAATCATGTCCCCATTTCAACCTTTCATACTCTGATTATTAACTTGAATTCTTGAATGAATCTTTTGGTGTCATAGGATCTCGTGGAGAAGGTGGGATTCTTAGGAACAGTGAAGGCGAGCGATTTATGGAAAGGTATGCCCCAACAGCTAAGGATCTAGCTTCAAGAGATGTTGTGTCAAGGTCTATGACAATGGAAATCAGAGAAGGACGTGGAGTAAGTACTCATTGCTCTCTTTGTTTTCACAGCAAGATTAGGTTAGCATTTGGCTATAACTTGTGTTGACACCAAAAGTTTCAAACTTCAATTTTGAGCTTGACTTCCATTCTGTTCGAAGTTGATTGCTATTTGCGAATTATAGTATTGTCATTCTTCTTGTTCTGAGGTAGTTTACTTGAAGAGCTATTATCATCTCGTGAGAGAAGGTGAGACATGTTTGTTGGTGTTCCTCATGGATTGATAAGGAGGGAAGAGAGCAAAGTGGAGGGAGTAGAAACAGTAACAGAATTATGAATGTAAAAGTAATTTGATTTTCTCTCTCTTTTACAAATATTAATTGCTAGAGTTGAATTCCATTTATTAAGTCGGAGGCCTTGAAGGATCACATCTATCTCCATTTAAATCACTTGCCTCCAGAAGTCCTTAAAGAAAGGCTTCCAGGTATCTCCGAAACTGCAGCCATTTTTGCTGGTGTTGATGTCACAAAGGAGCCAATTCCTCTTTTACCTACCGTACATTATAATATGAGTGGAATTCCCACAAATTACCATGGGGAGGTAAAACATGGTAGAATATTTGCTAATGAAGAACTCTTAAATGATTTGATTGATAGATGTATAATATCAAATTTACTTTACTGTAGCTGGTTACTCTTAAAGGTGATAATCCTGATGCTGTAGTCCCAGGTCTTTTTGCTGCTGGAGAAGCAGCATGTGCATCTGTTCATGGCGCTAATAGACTTGGCGCAAACAATTCAATCATAATGATGAAAACTACACTATAATTATAAGCAGTGACACAAAAAAGAAAGAAGGTTCATTATCATGTTCACATCGCTCTTTGTCAACTTGATCATATGAGCAGAATTATATCTATTACTTTTTGTTAGTTGCTTTGTTGTTACACTGCTTTGCAATTGCATTTGCTACGAAGTATGCTGAAATTCTGACTAAACTTATAAATCATCAAACAAAGCGAGAAACAAGTAAACATTGTCATGTTAATAATATTATTTGTCATAAGGATGGATGTATGAAAGAGAATTATATCTTTTACTTTTTTCCTGACAGTAACTAAACTTTTTTAAAGCACATGCACCCAATGTGCAACACTTTGCCGTTAATGTATGATGTGTAGGTATAGCAAAAAGGAAATTAACTCATTCTGACATGCCTACTGCTGCATTTGGTTCTGATGACAACAGAAAAAAAAGAGAGGTAGTTGTGCTCATTATTCATGAGTTTGTTGCTTCACCTATTAGTTTGTGTTGTATTTTAATGATTATGTTGGATGTTTATTATTGTATATCATTGACTAGGTAATAAAGTATTGCAAGGGAACCTTCTAGCTCCAAAAAAATTGCAGGTGATGGGATTTGAAGTTTCCAAGGTATTATAACCTTCCCAATATGTAAAAATCTGATTTTGAACTTTTTTTAATCTAATTTCACTTCAGGTTTTGGTAGAGTGGAGCCTAACTATGAATCAATTTATAGACTTGTGCATTCTAACAAAACCTTGGTTTCCAATGCTTTTTCACCTTCTGGTCATTTTATTATTTAGTTGTTTTGCTTATAATCTTGTGAGTGTTATATTCACCTATTATGATGAATTAATGATAGTTTTCCTACGTCATCGATTTTAGTTTAACCTTGTTCAATCTTTCTTCGCACATTGTTAAACTGATGTTCTGCTTGAGATACACATGTTTATGTTTGCTTTAAAATGTATAAGCTTCTCAATTCAACCAACATTGAAAGATTAAGCAAAACAAATATGAAAATTTGTAGGATCTAGAGAAAATATATGTCAAAACTACTGATGTCGAAATTTGTAGGATCCTTTCAGATTTGACTCGCCTTGACCTTCATCAGAACAGTGAGCATAACCAGTTTACTAGCACTCCAGGCATGATGTCCATATTTGGCGTCTTAGGATCTATTTCCAGACTTTATACTGATGATCGGATGGGACGAAATAATACAATGCATGAACCGACATGAATTTAACTCCTGGATTTGGAGAATAAAATTTTAAATATAGCATTCCAAACAAAAGATTATTAATTTTGAAAATTTCTTGAGTGCTGAGTCAAAGTTTTAGGATGAGAAGATAAAACATGGGGTGTGATAGTAGTCACTATAGATTGGCATGCGGAAAACACACGCGCGCACACACACACACACACATGCTTCGTCAGATGTTGGCTCTTGTCAATACAACATCACATGAAAAAGTTCTACCTTTATGTTTGTTTAATTGAATGCACCTGTGCTGGAAGTTTCGTTCCTGCTTGGTTTGACAGCTAATATTTCCTTGATCTTTTCCTCATCATAATGTATATTTTTCTCTTCGGGTTGTGCACGCTTGCAGTAAATATTACTGTTCTATGATTCTTAACAATTTCATAATGAATGTTGACATACCTCGGATATCAGATGATAATCTGTAAATAGTTTGAACGTCATGTAGATCATTGTAACACAAGCTTCACAGGTCATTGAAGAAGTTGGCAGAAGTTGGAAGGCTAATGTGCACAATATTGAAGGTGAAAACATGTTTCGTGCAGAATCTTTAACTGACTGTCCTACTGGGCTGAGATCACCTTCTAAAATTTAGAAGGTAAGTAACAATTTCATACGGCTTCTTTTGCCTTGCCTTTAAGGGACTTTAAGATTGGCAGTCACAGAAAATTCCTGAAGTTTGTGCACATCTTGGCCTGAATGAACAATAATTGGTTCATGACTATGAAGAAAAGAGCTAAGACCTACTTAATGCTATAGAAAAGCTAAAAAGTGAATGCCTTTTCTTGTCTTTATGTAAACTAGTTGCACCAGAACATGTATCCCCCAAGTTTTGAACACTAAACTTTGAGGCCAATAACTAACTCCCCTATTGAACTAATTTAAGAAACTTCTGTTTGAAAAGATTGTAATAAGTACAAAAATTTTGTTGTATAACTTTGCGTACCTCCCTATCAGTACTTCGGTAGGGATATATTTTAGTGGTGAAACAAGGAGGCTCTGAGAAAGCAAGTGATCATTAGTAAATAGAAGAAGCTTTTTGTTAGTTGATGTAGCTGTTGGTTACTTCATTGTCATCTATTTCTTTAAGAAGTGGGTGGAGCTAGTCATGGCCACGGTTCCGGTTTTAACCGGAACAGGTCCGTAACCGGCCCGGCGGGCCGGGCCCGAAACCGGAACCGGCCCATGCCGGGCCCAACCCGTGAACCGTGAACCGGCGGTTTGAACCGCCGGTTTTTAAAAAAAAAAAAAAAAAAATTGGATGGCCAGGATTTACTAGCCGTTGGATGATCCAACGGCTAGAACCGGCGGTTAACCGGCCGTTAAACCGCCGGTTCAGCAAAAAAAAAAAAAAATAAATAAAAAAAAGTGATGGGCCAGGCCAACTGCCAAGTGGCCAACGGCCCTCATGTCTACATTACCGTTGGCAGTCCAACGGCCATAAATTGGGCCGTTGGCTGCCAACGGTTTTGCATGCATTTTTTTATTTTTATTTTTGATTTTTCTTCTATAAATACCTAAAATTTTCTAAATTCATTTTCACACCTTTCTCTTCATCTCAATTCTCTCAATTCTCTCAATTCTCTCAATTCTCTCAATAATCAATTATCATTTATATTATCTACTTTTTTTTATCATTAAATTATTTTTACTCATTAATTCATTATATTCAAAATTCAATTCTTTACTTTAAATTATTTTATTTTATTCAAATCTTTAGCTATTTATTTTACTTTAAATTATTTTATTTTATTCAAATTATTTATGTCATTAATAATTTTTATTATTTGAATTATTTTAATTTATTTAAACACTTTTATAGTTTTATTAAACACTTATAAGGTTATAATTTTATTTATCTAATTATTTATATTTATTCAATTACTTAATTTGAATTTACTATAAAATGGATAGTTATAATAGAGATATTGTTGGTAGCTCACAATTTGGTGCAAACCAAAGTGAGCAAATTTTTAGTGGTGGTGGAGGAACCGAAAGCCCCAACGTTGAAGAAAGGCTAAAATCGGATATGTTCAAGAAGCATTACACAAAGATTTTAGATTCCAACCAACAACCAATCAAGGCGAGATGCAATTATTGTCCCGGAAATAAATTTTATGCTTTCAAGAAAGGATCGGGCTATGGAACTTTGGCGCGACATTTGAAGGAAAAACATCCACACGAACTCGGCCTTTCCACCAACCAATCGCAATTATCCGGGTTTGTTCCCTCTACTACTCCTCCTTTTAAATATTCGGATGAAAAAAATAGAAAAGAATTAGCTAAAATGATTGCCATAGAACATTTATCATTTGGTTTTGGTGAAAAAGTAGGATTTAATTATTATTGTCAAGAGGCATTAAATTCACAAGCTAAAAGAATGCCTAGAACATCAATAACAAGAGAATTAAAGAAAATTTATAAAGGTGAAAAACAAATTTTAATTGAAACTTTTTCAAAATTAAATGGTAGTGTTTCTATATGTTCCGATATTTGGAGTGATTTATGGCAAATGCATTCTTATATGGGAGTAACTTGTCATTGGGTTGATAGTGATTGGAAAATACAAAAAAGAATTATTGCTTTTCGTCATTTTGAAGCAAGACATACCGCAAATAATATATCTAATTTGTTGAATATTATTTTAGATGAATATGGTTTATCTAAAAAAATTTTTTCAATTGGTTTTGATAATGCTTCCTCTAATACGGCTTCAATTAATCAATTAAAAACTCTTTGTCAACCAATAATAGGTGGAAAATTTTTTCATATTAGGTGTGCATGCCACATATTAAATTTAGCTGTACAAGATGGTTTAAAAACACTAAATACGCATATTACGCCTATTAAAGAGGCAATTAGTTTTTTACGGATCCGTCCAAATTTAATGAAACTATGGGTAAAATTTTGTATGGAAAATGGACGCAAACCAAAAAGATTTAGTAAAGATGTTCCTAATAGGTGGAATTCAACTTATAAATTATTGAATGCATCTACACAATATAGTACTTTGTTATGTACTTTTTTTATGCAAAATCAAGTAGATAATATTTCTTTGCATCCTAATATGTGGGAAATTTGTTGTAAATTATTAGAACTTTTAAAGGTATTTAAAGATGCTACTGAAATTTTATCTGGTGTTTATTATCCTACTTCTCATCTATTTGTTCACATTGCATCTGATGTTGTTGGTATTTTACAACAATTTAAAGATGACCCTGTTTTATCACTTCCTATATATGATATGTTAATAAAATGGCTTAACTATTACCGAAGAATTCCACCTACATATTTAATTGCTTCTGTTTTTGATCCACGTCAAAAAATTAATATTTTAGAAGAATATATTACTGCATATAATAGTTGTATAGATTCATTTCTTCTTGGCAATGAAGGTTATAAACCTCAAGATACTAAGGAAATTATAGGAGAAGTAATATTTCTTCTTCGTGATTTATTTAATGAATTTCTTTCTAAATATGGTAGTCAAGTTCCTATTAGTACCGGATCTAATATTGATGGTTCTACTAGTAGTGCATCACATCAAAATACTAGTACTCCATCAATGTTTTCTATAGCACCACGTAAATTTGGTAAGTCTATATATTCTTCACACAAAAAACCAAGATCCGGTAATGATACGGAACTTGATAGATATTTAACAACTACTTTTGAAGTTTGTGATGAAGATAAGGATTTTCACGAGTGGTCCGTGTTAGAATGGTGGAAGGGAAAGGAGAAGGATTATCCAATCCTTTCTATTATCGCAAAACATATTCTTGCAATTCCGGCATCAACCGTAGCTGTGGAGCAAGCTTTTAGTGCGGGAGGAATCATGTTAGACGAGCACCGGTCCCGATTATTACCAAGATCATTAGAAATCCAAGCATTAGTGGATGATTGGCACAAGGCATTTTTGAGAGCACAAGAAATGGACAAGGCGGATGACATTGATTTAGATTACGACACCGACATTTCCGAAACGAGCAATGTTAGTGGCGGATCTTCAACCGGAGTTTCTTATTTCACGGATTTCGTTCAACTCGATCACGATGATGACATTGAAGAAGATTAACTTGTACTCAAATTACTTTTATGAATGAAAATTTTTATTTTTAGTAAATGTTGTATTGATTCATTATTCATATATGTAAATGGCCAACTTGTACTTAGGCCAAAATTTTATATTTCAATAATAAAATGAGGTATTTTTTCATTTATATCAAACTTGTGAACTTGTACTTATTATATCAAACTTGTTACTTTTCACATTGTAAATTTGTAAAATTTATGAATTATATCAAACTTCTCTTATTTTTTACATTGTAAATTATACTAAACTTCTTTTTTTTTTCATCTTATAAATTTGTAAATTTGTGAATTATATCAAACTTCTCTTATTTTTCACATTGTAAATTATATCAAATTTCTTTTTTTTTTTCACCTTGTAAATTTGTGAATTATATCAAACTTCTCTTATTTTTCACATTGTAAATTATACCAAACTTCTTTTTCTTCATCTTGTAAATTTTGTAAAGTACATCACATTTCATATTGTCATCTTTTTAAAAAGTCGAACCGTGAGAAAACCGTACCAAAACCGGAATCGGAACTGGAACCGGAACCGGAACCGGACGGAATTGGAACCGGGACGGAATCGGAACCGTGACCGAACCGTGAACCGGCGGTTCATGAACCGTAACCGTAACCGTGACTCCAAGGGCCGGTTCAGGTTCCACCCTTCGTGGAACCGTGAACCTGCGGCTCACGAACCGTAACCGGCGGTTCGTGAACCGTGGTCATGTCTAGGTGGAGCCTTAGTAGAAGATTATCTGTAGCCTTTGTCAGTTAGTAACTGTATGCAGATTGTCTTGCAGACTGTTGGTTGTCTGCACCATAGTGTAATGGAGTACAGTCGTGTAGCACCTGCAGATATGCTCTTAAATAAACTTGAAGAATTCAACAAATCAGTTAAGGTGAGGATCCCTGTTTCTGATTTTGATTCTTATTGAAATGAGGTTACCTTAGAAGACTTGAGAGTTTGCATTGTCAATTTGTCACCCTTACTTTTATATTCTAAATTCCTGGCATCAATTCTTATCTTGCTATAATATCTGAACTTGGTTTTTGCGAATTCGGGTTGGTTTGGTGTTAAACATAGTTTATTTGTTGCTATGAAACAGAACATTGAGTTGCTTATAGAGAAGTCTCAAGCATCACCAAGGAGCAGTCAATAAAATTTACTTGCTTTTGATTCATGATCAGTGGAGGGTCATCACAATTCACAGGAGCAAATAGTAATAATCTCGTTAGAGACCTTTCAATGAAGAAAACAAAACAAAGGATGTTGAATTTCGTGGAAATCTCACTAAGCTTAATGTGTAGTATAGTAGTGAGTTACAAGCTTATTTCTCACTAAGCATTTATTTGCCCCTGTAGGGCTTTCGAACTGTTTAAGAAGTAGCAAATAGATTTTCTGATTGTTACGGATAATGCTGCTAGAGTAAGACCATCTCAGACGATTTTTCGTTATCAAATTAGGTTGCCATGATTTTCTAATAGATGTTTTACCTGTTTGGGATTGGTGGATAATGAGTGACGTTCACTGGTCATTGACCTAAGTTCTTGCCTATATTACACTTGCTTGTTAAGCAGTCATTGATGGAAACATCAACATGGAGCAAAGTCTCTTTTACTCTTCACTTATTCATTTAATTTCTTAATATGTCACAAAATTTCACAGCAAAGCTGTGATTGAAATGTTCACTTTTGTGAACTTCTTGGTTTTTTTATGTTCAATTTTGATTTGAGACAGTGAATTTCAATTTAATGTAAGAGTTTGCATGTAGCAAGATCGACACTTGTAATTTTCTCGTGGTTTAATTGTTGGTAGTCCACCATTATCAGGAAGGCAGTAAATGGTTTCTGAACGTAAAAAAGTAATCAATTTGCATTGTTGCAAGCAATAGCTTCTTTCTGTTACTTCCTCCCGTTCTTTATTTTTCCATGTGAACTATATATTATTAGGTTAAAACTCAAATTTGTATTTCAAGTGTCCATATTTGTCCAATTTCAGAAAAGGAAAACATTATATATCTCATTTTTACGAAAAGAAAGAGTGAAACATTCAAGTAAACAAGCAAAAAATTAAAATATAACAGGCATCCCCTCCGCACATATGCTCCTCCCCTCCCACCTCCCACGGGCACCACCCTGCGCAAAGCGCAGGCCCTCCCCTAGTATATAGCCCTCCCCTAGTATATATATATATATATGTCATACTATTTATATTTTAGAATGAATTTCTTGGTTGAAACATTTACTCAAGTGTATGTAAAGTTTCAATTTCAACTCTTAAGTCCTCATTTAGTTTCCCATGCTCCCTTTTTCTAATGTATGACTTAATGTCTCCCTTGAAAAGAAAATTTGACACCATCCTCAAGCATTTGAGTGGTGGTTAATCCAAAACTCATCAAACAATGTCTTCAAAAACAAAATCTTGATTCTCCAATATTTTAATGTTTATATACAGTGTTATATATGATTCATTTCACTATTTAACTAAGATAAACACCATTAATGAGTTTTATCACTATCACTGATTATATTTTCTTACTTTGATTAATTGAATAACATGTGATTCAACCTTATAACTCTGCTCTAATTACATAGTTTAAAAATCATTATATGCTCATTGTTAGGGAACGTTAACCCTCATTTTTATTCTAATAAATACAACAACAATAACAATTAATAAGTTTTTATCCCACTTATAAGTAGGGACAGCTATATAGATCACATTTCTCCACCTTACTCGATCTATACTCATTTGCTCATTTATATTTAAACATAACATATTTTTTTATAGTTTTTTATGATCCCTTTTTTATGTTCCTCTTCCCTTTTTAATTTGAACTAATAGTTTCTTATTTTTTATACGTCTCACTAGGGTATCTAAAGGTCTCCTATGTACATATTCAAATCATTTTAAGCCTGTTTCTTTTATTTTCTCACTTATTAGAGCTACTCATACTTTCTTTCTAATGTCTGCATTTATTATTGATTCTATCTAATCACTACTACAGAATTCACTTTCTAAAACGGTTAAAAGTAGTTATTTAAAACGGGTTTTAGATTTTCCAAACCGTTTTAGATATGGGCGTACTAGAAAGTCCTACATTTTTTAAAACGGTTGATGAACCGTTCTTAAAAGTTTGTTTTCTAACACGGTTGATGAACCGTTCTTAAAAGTCTTAAATACAAAAGTCATGAAGCCCATAAAATGACTGGAACAATTTTTTAAAGAAGATAGAAGAATCCATGAGTTAGTTGCTTCTGAGATTTCAACAAGACATAAAATAACACCATGCACTAGTCAATTACCCACATTCATCACCATGATTTTATTGAGGGATGGAGTGCTAAAGTCTGCCAAGTTCCCACATTCATCACCATGATTTTCCAAGAATACAAAGTAAGGCAACGGAAATAAGAACACTTAATATTTGCATTAATGAAAAGTTGACAACACACAGATTTTACTGTTTTTCTCATGAAACTTCTGCTTGATGAAACAAACAACTGGAAGAGAGATATCCCGGTTTAAAGAGAAACTCTGTAATAAATAAATATAAATAAAATATGAAAGCATACATCTTCATCTTGTAAATTGCTGTATGGACTGCTGCTGCAGGAACCACTACCAGAATTCGACAAATCATCAAAATCACTAGCACCGTGCACATTTTCATCCTCTGGATTCCAGATGTAACGACTCATGAAATAACTAGTGTCCTGGGGTTCAGCTGATGGAATGAATGCAGCCTATCGACGGGAAAATATCCTCAAGTGTCAAAGTTTGTCAAGACGAAAACTATTCCCAGTGGAAGAAGCATCAAAGAAAGAGAGAGGGATCACTACCTTCTGCCTAGCCAGTGTGTCCCAGTTAATATCTTTGAAAAAATGATGTCGTTTGACCTGGAAAACAAAATGGATATATTCAAGTTCGTCTTTGGAGTTTATGGTGATCATATCTTGGAAAAACGACAGGAAAACTATGGGAGAGCAATAACCTCTGCAGCGCCTGTCGCACCTAATCTTTGAACTGGGTTCTCAATGAGCAATCTTCCTACATAAGCCCTTTGGACTGCGCCGCTCGGTTTTTACTTCTTCAGATCTATAGATCTATAGATCTGTTCTACAGGAGAAGAAAATTAATGCTGGGGGAGATTTTTATCGCTAAATTATCTAAAACGGTTAGTTAGAAACCGTTCTAAAAACGGAGATGATAACAGTTTCTAAAACGGTTGTCTCCCGAACCGTTTTAGAAACTGACATCAAGAGACTTTCTAACACGGTTATAATGTAACCGTTTTAGAAAGTTTGCGTTTTCCTAATTCTTATTACAAAAATGCCACCGCCCCAATTATCTAAAACGGGTTATTAATAACCGTTTTAAATAAACCGTTTTAAATTATATATTCTGTAGTAGTGAATCGAATGTGTCCACACATCTATTTTAACATTCTCATTTCACATGCCCTCATTTTTTGTTCATGTCTATATTTAGTCATCCGACACTCTAAATCGTATAGCATTGCTAGTCTTATACCTTTTTTATATATTTTTCCTTCACTTTCAGCTGTATTTTACAATCAAAGTATAGATAACGCATTTCTCTATTTGTTCCAACATGCTTGAATCTTAATTATGTGTAATGCCTTTATTAACTGACTCATTTTCTTCAATGATAAATTCAAAATATTTAATAATTTTATATCCATTTAAATTCGTATCCCCCAATTTTTACATTAATTTTATTGCTATTTCTACCATCACTGAAGTGGCACTCCATATATTCTAAGAAATGCACTAAAAAAAATCTAACAAAAGATTATTAAATTGACAGCTAGAGTTAACCTGAATAATAGAACAACCCTTCTCCAATCCTATTACAATAGAGATGGGTTCTCATTTGTTTACATTATTAGAGTTAGCATCCTCATTTGTGAATGAATATTTCCCTTTACTAAACTAAAATATGTTTAGGTATAACCATGAAATTTCTCAAGTAGAAGAATATTCTTAAGGTTCTGCCCGCCTTGATTGACTTAATATACTAAGGAAAATCCAATCAAAGTTGTTCCGTAACTAAAATGGATTAATTTCCTGTATGACTTGGTTAGAAAGAATAAGTAGTACATTAATTTTGTCTTTTTGTTACGGATCGATTCTACGAAAGAACATATAGGATTCCTACCCTGAAAGGACAAATTAATGTATTGTGAAGGTCATATGTTGCTGACTTCTATTATAATGCTAATTTTGATGTGATCTCTTGCTATGATTAGTTTAAGTGTGATAGGTTTCATTGACTAATTATTGCTTTTGTAGTTTCATATCCTTTGAGTTTGTAAAGATTTTCAACTGAAGCTGTTATATATTTGAGACAGCCAATCATATGGTTTTCTTCATAAGTTAGTCCTATGAGTCAATAATCTTTTCAGTCGTGTCAAAACCAGTGTGAAAGCTACATCATGGGCAAAATTTGTGTTGATTTATTTTGAGTTTGACAGTCCAGTTGGGAATGTTTTGCTATAATTCTGTATAGTGAAGGTTTGGGAATGCGGGATCATCTTATTACTTCATGATATTTTTCTACACTATACTGGTTTCAAATATTTTGAGTGGAAGGATGACACTTTTCAACATTGATCCCAAGCAATAATTACAGATATTGGTGATGCTTTGCTCATAGGAGTTTGGCAAATAAATTGCTATTACTATTATGTCAGATTTCAAACAGTTATGTCCTATAAGTGGTAGCTAATTGGCAACATTGATAAGGCATAGTTAATATTGTCTTCAAATTTTATTTTTTTGGTAAGCGGTGCTGAGGATGTGATGTGGGTGTTGTAGGGTGGGTCTCTATTTGGTTTTCCATAGACCAAATTGCATTGAGACTGAATAAAAATCGTCATTTAGGATATGTTTGGATAACCCTCAATTAGGATTTATTTGTAAAACCAAAAAAAATCATGTTTGGCTGTTCTGCGGGTTTTGCATTTATGATCTGAATAAATTGTACAGTAATATTATTTGAGAATATTAATAAAATACAAAACAGTATTATGTGGAATCACGTGGTTTCACAGGCTTAGGGCCCACATGTGTTAATATCAGCTTATTTTCTTTGATCATGTTATTCCTTTTACAGCTTTTTGTCTGTTTACAAGAGTGTGCAGAGTGAAAATGCAATGAAGAACAAGGCAGGCAGAACCCACTTATTTTAAAAATTAATTTATATAATAATATATAAATTAATTATTATATATATAATAACATTTTTTTATACACAATTTTCAATAAATTTATCAAATTTATCTATTCAAACACATCTAATTATTTTATAAATATTCCTTTCTCATAACAAAACCCGATAAAATCATTTCATAAATAAAACAAAAAAACACCTCATCCAAGCGGAGCCTTATATTCTCCCAAGAGAACAAATGGTATTGTATGGGAAAAAAGAAATCTTTTATCCAGATTATGGTCAGCAAGCAAAAGAAATGCGGTAAAAAAATGTCACAAGGCATAACAACCGAGTCTCTGAAGAAGTTGCGGACATGCTACTTTCAGATAATAAATTGTCAATGGGGTTGGGAGACTGTATTCCTGTTTTGCACCACATAGCTTATTTACATAATTGATGCTTCTGGATTTCTTTTGCCATTTGTATATTATTCTTTTGCCCTTCATTTTCTAATGTTTGGAAATATCTTATTGATTTCATTTTGTATTACATACTGATAGCAATCTATCTATGTCTATGCCAAAACCGACTTCCAGTGTTCATCCATTGACAAATCTTGATGGACCAATGACAAGATCAAGGAGCAAAAGGATGAAGGAGGCGTTGCAAGCATTATTGATAACTCATTGTGAAGAGTTGGACATCTTTGAAGAGCATCATGATCCAGTCCAAACATCTTCAACCAATGGAGTTTTATGGAATATCTCTTCTATCACAATCCATGAAGTGATGGATCAATCACAATGAAGTCCAAGGAAAATGCGTGTTTGGGCTTTCACTTAGAAGATCACGTCTTTTGCTAATTAAATTAGGGTTTTGTTTAATGTTATTTTAAGCCCAATTTGACGTTTTAATTTATTAATCTTTGGGCTTGGAATTTCGGATTAAATAAAGTTTACTTGGCCCAATTATCTTGCATGATAAAGGCAAGTAAAAGTTTAGGAAACTTAAGAAGTCAAATTGAGTTTTGCTTCTTCAAAGTTTAGGAAACAAAGGGAAGCCAAAACGTGTTTTGCTACCCTTTGAAAACCACGTGACACAATCCTTTTTGGAAAAGGATTAGTTTGTTAGTTGGTAGTTTCCAATTCCAATTTGGAAAGTTTGATAGCTTAGAAGTCAAGTTGTAATTGACTTGAGTTAGGGTTTTTCTTTCTTTGTCTTTGTAAGAGCCGAATTACTCCCTATAAAAGGAGGGCTCCTTTACACGATTTTAATAGATGAATTTTGATAAAAGTTTAGCTTTGCTAAAGAATTTTGCAGCCTTGAAAAGTTGTAAAGACGTGAATTAATTCAATTAATTTTAGTTGAGTTTTCATAAGAACCGTGAACCTAGAAGCTAAGACCTTTAGGTGAACTTACAAGTTCTTGATTCAAAGAACAAGCCAAACTGATTTGTTTAGCTTATGAATTTTCATAGGTTGGCCGAATCCTTTTGATTCATACGTGGGGGTTTGATTGCTTCATGTCAAATCTTTTCGTGTCAATATCTTTGTTTTCATGTTTGTTAATTCCGCACCAATTGTTGAGGTTTGTTCTTGTTCGTGTTTTTGGTAAGCAACGGTCCAAAGGAAGTGGATTCGAGTGGTCTAAGGTGCTACACCGTGATCATTCATATCAATTGGTATCAAATCCAGGTTGTCTTCCAAAATTCAGGTTTTAATTCTCGGTTTTGAGTCTTCTTGTTTCTCGTTTCTTGCTGTTTTGTGTCATTCTTTTTGCTGCTGTTTTTGCGTCTTTTTGCTGCTATTCTTGAGGCAATCTACTGCAGTAATTTGTGTCTTAATTCAGTCTTTAATTCGTCATAAATCTGCCCAAAAATCGCATGCAAATTTCTTGTTAAAATCTGCCCGAAATCGCAAATTGTTCTTGCTTGTGTTTTGCGTCTTTTGTGTTGATTCTTTTAGCGTTTTTGTTACTGTTTTTCGTGTCTAAATTCTGCATTGTTTTGTTAATCATCATAGTGCTGAATTCCTTGTGTTTTCATTTTTGTCCACACGTCAAAACTTGCTAGGGTTTTGAGTCAAAAATTAGGGTTTCTTACAAACCCTAGTTTCGGTCAAGATTGCATAACTCCCTTGTTTCTTATCCGAATTGCTTTCTTTCTTTTGTGTTAGTTTCATTGTTTCATTCTTGTCATAGTGTGTTTCGATCAAACTTTTATCACATTTGAAAAAGATAAGTTCTTGAACACTTACTCGAACTTCTTGATTTTCTTGAAAATCCAAGTGTCAAAATTTGAATCTAAAGCCATATTCTTGATCTTCTTGATAAATCTTGAATATTTTGTGAAAGTGGCACATGCAAATTCATAATTCTTGGTGAGATATTAAAGTTTGAAAATTTTAAGGTTTTTAAGGTTAAGACAAAAGACACAACATCCTTAAACCCTAATCCTAGGTTGTTGTCTTCAAACCTTAAACCTAAGTACTTGTACTAGGTTCTTGTCTTAAAACCTTAAACATAGTATTGTACTAGGTTCTTGTCCGAAACTTAATTGTTTTTGTTTGTCCAAGGTTTGTGTCCAAACCTTAAAAAGTTTGTTTTGTCCTAGGTTGTCCGAACAAATAAAAAACGGTCAAAAAAAAAAAAGAGACCGAATCAAAAAAAAAAAAAAGAGGCCGACTTATAAAAAAAAGGCCCAATACAAATATATATATATATATATTTCGGACCTAGAATATTTATTTTCTGATTATTTAAATTATTTAATTTATTTTATTCTTGAAGAACACGTTGTTCTTAAGTTGATTCCTTGAAAACCACCTTGGATTAAAAGTGTCATAACTTTCTCAATACAACTCGGAATTAAGTGATTCAAATTGCGTTTTCTTCGTCTTGAAATCTACTTTCTGTTTCGCTTTGTTTCTGAAGTTAAATCAAGTTATACTCACACGTGTTCTTAAATACTCTTGACGTGATTTGTTGAAACTTCTTTGGTTTTCACTTGTGAAAATTTGTGGTGGAATTAATTGGTTGAGACGTGTTCTTACAATCATTGAACCAGTAAGTTCCATAGTTTGAGAGTATTAGTATAGGGTATACACGAGAAAGCTTTCATAATAGAGAGGAGTGTACCTACTTACCCAAATAGTGAGGAACCTGTGAGGATTTCTATATATTCTTGCGATCTCTTTACTAACTTTGCAGGTACAATGGAAGAAGATGATAAAATACCCAAAGGTTCTAAACCTATATCCGAAGTTGAGCAAAAATTTGCTAATGAGGTCCTTTTTAATATGTTGCAAAAGATCAACATCCGACTTGATAACTTGGAGTCAAATACTAAAGGATCCACCTCGAGGAAACTTAAACTTGAGGATGATACATCCGAGGATGAGAATGAAGAGGAGTTCTCGGATTCTTCAAAGAAAGGTGACAAATCTAAGATTTCCACTGGTTCTTTAAAACTAACTATCCCTACTTTCCATGGTAAAGCAGATCCTAAAGCTTATTTTGATTGGATTCGTGAGCTTGAGCATTTCTTTGAAGGCCATGTTACCCCGAAAAGGAGAAGTATCGAATTTATTTTATACACCTCAAGGATTATGCTAGTTTATGGTGGGATGAGGTTATGAGGTCTAGACGTCAAGATGGTGAAAGGCCAGTCAAGACTTGCCAAATGAAGATACTTATGAGGAAAAAGTATGTCCCTTCTCATTACAATCGTGAATTGAACAGAACATTACACTCACTTGTGCAAGGTAATAAATCGGTTGAGGAGTATTATCATGAGATGAAAGCTTTGATTATCAAGGCTAATGTGCATGAAGATCCCGACTCCACTATAGAACGATTTTTGAGAGGTATGCATTCTGATTTAGCATATCATGTGGATTTACAAAGTTATGTTGACATTAATGAGCTTGTGCACAAGGCTATTAAGATTGAAAGGCATATGAAAGGGAAGAATAAGTTTTCACAACTGCCACCACCATGGCAAAGAGATAAGAAGCCGAATGTTGTCCCTTTTTCTCCAACAGCAAAGCCGCGACAATTCACCTCAAATCAGCCATCAAGTGCACCTTCCAATGTCCCAAAATCAGTTCCAAAGGCTGCTGAAAATCCTCCAAAATCGGCGTCAACTTCAGCCACAAGATTGAGGGATATTCGTTGTTATAAATGTCAAGGTTATGGTCATATGCGATCCGATTGCCCTACTAGTAAGTTAATGATTATTCTTGACAATGGAGAAGTTGAGAGTGATGAGGATTGTGTTGATATGCCACCCCTTGAGGAGAAATATGTAAGTGATGAAAGTGAAGACATTGATGGATATTCTTATAAGGTTGGTGATTATTGTTTAGTCTCTCGTCGAGTACTTAATGCACATCCACTTGTTGATGAAGATTTTATCCATCGTGAAAACATATTTCATACACGTTCAAAATAAAATTTGCACTGTTATTATTGATAGTGGTAGTTGTGCAAATGTGGCAAGTACTTTACTTGTAAATAAGCTGAATTTGACTTGCATGAAACATCCTAAACCATATAGACTTCAATGGTTAAATAATTCAGCTGAATCGCGAGTTACCAAGCAAGTTAAATTTACATTCACCATTGGTAGTTATGTTGATAAAGTTACATGTGATGTTGTTCCAATGGAAGCCAGTCATATATTGCTTGGAAGACCTTGGCAATTTGATAGAGATGTTGTGTATCATGCCAAGAAGAACTTTTACCATTTTTCGCACCAAGGTAAAAAGTTTAATTTGAAAGCCTTAAGTCCTACTAAAGTTTTTGAAGATCAAGCGAAAATAGCTAAGGCTTATGGTGCAATGCGTGAAGCAAAGGAGAAGAAAGTACAAGAGAAGAACAATGTAACTAGCATGGGGTGAAACATTGTAACTAGAAATAGTGATAGTGATAGCTGAAAGTTAGTTGTTTCAAAATCTTGTAATTATGCTTCTAAAAGTGAGGTTAAGAGAGCAATATTAGATAGGCAAGTAGTGTATTTACTTTTTCGCAAGGATGTACTTATTGTTGATAGTGCTCACCTTGATTCTTTGCCTAGTATTGTTTCAGCTCTTTTGCAGGAATATGGAGATGTGTTTCCTGAGGATTTACCAAAGGGTTTACCACCTATAAGAGGTATTGAACATCAAATCGATTTCATACCTGGAGCTCAAATTCCAAACCGTCCAGCCTATAGAGCAAACCCTGAGGAGACAGAGGAAATTCAACATCAAGTAGACGAACTTATTGACCGAGGTATGGTTCAAGAATCTTATAGTCCATGTGCTATTCCTGTTATTTTAGTTCCTTAAAAGGATGATTCATGGAGAATGTGTGTTGATTGTCGTGCCATAAATAAAATAACTATTAAGTATAGACATCCTATTCCTAGACTAGATGACATGCTTGATGAGTTATATGGTTCATGCATATTTTCTAAGATAGACCTAAAGAGTGGTTATTATCAAATTCGAATGAAAGAAGGTGATGAATGGAAAACTGCTTTTAAAACAAAGTTTGGTTTGTATGAATGGTTAGTCATGCCTTTTGGTTTAACCAATGCACCCAATACTTTTATGAGGTTAATGAATCAAGTTTTTCGTCACTTCATTGGAAAATTTGTTGTGGTCTATTTTGATGATATCCTTATATATAGTAAATCACTTGATGAGAATGTTGATCATTTAAGACAAGTGTTTGCTGTTTTACGTGAGAACAAATTATATGCTAACCTTAAAAAGTGTTCTTTTTGTATGGAATCGATTATCTTTTTAGGTTATGTTGTTAGTTCTCAAGGTATATCTGTTGATGAGTCAAAGGTCAAGGCAATTCAGTGTTGGTCTAGACCTACATGTGCTAGTGATGTTAGAAATTTTCATGGATTGGCAAGTTTTTATAGTAGAATTATTAAAGATTTTAGTACTATAGCAGCTCCTCTAAATGAACTTGTTAAGAAAAATGTTATTTTTGAATGGAAGGAAGAACATGAAAATGCTTTTAACAAGTTGAAATATTTGTTGACTCATGCTCCTTTACTTGCTTTGCCCAATTTTAGTAAAGCTTTTGAGATACACTGTGATGCCTCCGGGATAGGTATTGGTGCTGTTTTGATGCAGGAATCAAGACCGGTGGCCTATTTTAGTGAAAAGCTCAATGGGGCGCAATTGAAGTATGCAATTTATGACAAGGAGTTGTATGCATTGGTAAAGGTCATTATAGGTTTGGCAACATTATCTATGGCCTAAAGAGTTTATAATTCATTCTGATCATGTAAGCCTTAAATTTCTGAAATCTCAAGGAAAATTGAATAAAAGGCATGCTAAGTGGTTAGAGTTCATTGAAACTTTTCCCTATGTGATTAAGTATAAATCTGGTAATGAAAATGTTGTAGCTGATGCATTATCTAGGAGACATTCGTTATTCACCTATTGCATGCTAGTTACTTGGTTTTGATTTGATCAAGGATTTATACAAAAGATGATGTTGATTTCAAAAATGTAATTGATACTTGTGTATTAAGCCGAATGGAGAATTTTATATGTTATGATGGTTTCTTATTTAAAAAGGATAAATTGTGTATACCCTCATGTTCCATTCGTGAATTACTTGTTAAGGAAACCCATGGGGGAGGGTTAATGGGGCATTTTGGGATTGCAAAGACTCTTGCTATTTTGAATGAACACTTTTACTGGCCTAACATGATTAAATATGTTAAAAGTGTTTGTGATAAATGCATTGTCTATAAGCAAGCAAAATCGAAAATAATGCCTCATGGATTGTATACACCTTTGCCTGTTCCTAGTCATCCTTGGGTTGATATATCTATGGATTTTGTACTTGGATTTCCTAGATCACGCACTGGTAATAATAGCATTTTGTGGGTAGTTGATAGATTTAGTAAGATGGCACATTTCATTGCATGTTCTAAGTCTAATGATGCTACAAAAGTTGCTGATTTGTTCTTTAAGGAAATTGTAAGGTTGCATGGAATTCCTAAGAGTATTGTTAGTGATAGAGATGTCAAGTTTTTATCTCAATTTTGGCGCACTCCTTGGAATAAGTTAGGTACTAAGTTGTTATTTTCTACTGTTGCACATCCCCAAACTGATGGGCAAACTGAGGTAGTAAATTGTACTTTGTCTACTTTACTTCGTGCTATTATTCTGAAAAACTTAAAGAATTGGGAAGGTTGTTTGCCGCATATTGAATTTGCTTATAATAGAACTGTTCATAGTTCCACTAACTGTTCGCCTTTTGAAATAGTTTATGGATTCAATCCTTTAACTCCTCTTGATATTTTGCCTTTTGCCTATTAATTGACGTTTGTTAATGGTGAAGGTCAAATGAAAGCTGATTTTATTAAGGAGTTATATGAAAAAGTAAGGCATAATATTCAAAGGCGTAATGATCAATATGCCAAGCAAGCTAATAAAGGTCGGAAAAGAGTGATATTTGAACCAGGAGATTGGGTTTGGATTCACTTAAAGAAGGAGAGGTTTCTTGACAAAAGGAAATCTAAGCTTCACCCACGAGGGGATGGTCCTTTTCGTGTTTTGGAAAGGATTGGAGATAATGCTTACAAGATAGAGCTTCCTAGTGCCTATGGCAATGTCTCATCTACATTTAATGTTACTGACTTATCTTTGTTTGATGTAGGTGATTCGAGGACGAATCCTTTAGAGGAGGGAGGGAATGATAGCAATCCATCTATGTCTATGCCAAAGCTGACTTCCAGTGTTCATCCATTGACAAATCTTGATGGACCAATGACAAGATCAAGGAGCAAAAGGATGAAGGAGGCGTTGCAAGCATTATTGATAACTCATTGTGAAGAGTTGGACATCTTTGAAGAGCATCATGATCCAGTCCAAAACATCTTCAACCCAATGGAGTTTTATGGAATATTCTCTTCTATCCACAATCCCATGAAGTGATGGATCAATTCACAATGAAGTCCAAGGAAAATGCGTGTTTGGGCTTTCACTTAGAAGATCACAGTCTTTTGCTAATTAAATTAGGGTTTTGTTTAATGTTATTTTAAGCCCAATTTGACGTTTTAATTTATTAATCTTTGGGCTTGGAATTTCGGATTAAATAAAGTTTACTTGGCCCAATTATCTTGCATGATAAAGGCAAGTAAAAGTTTAGGAAACTTAAGAAGTCAAATTGAGTTTTGCTTCTTCAAAGTTTAGGAAACAAAGGGAAGCCAAAACGTGTTTTGCTACCCTTTGAAAACCGTGAAAACCGTGTGACACAATCCTTTTTGGAAAAGGTTTAGTTTGTTAGTTGGTAGTTTCCAATTCCAATTTGGAAAGTTAGATAGCTTAGAAGTCAAGTTGTAATTGACTTGAGTTAGGGTTTTTCTTTCTTTGTCTTTGTAAGAGCCGAATTACTCCCTATAAAAGGAGGGCTCCTTTACACGATTTTAATAGATGAATTTTTGATAAAAAAGTTTAGCTTTGCTAAAGAATTTTGCAGCCTTGAAAAAGTTGTAAAGACGGTGAATTAATTCAATTATTTTAGTTGAGTTTTTCATAAGAACCGTGAACCTAGAAGCTAAGACCTTTAGGTGAACTTACAAGTTCTTGATTCAAAGAACAAGCCAAACTGATTTGTTTAGCTTATGAATTTTCATAGGTTGGCCGAATCCTTTTGATTCATACGTGGGGGTTTGATTGCTTCATATCAAATCTTTTCGTGTCAATATATTTGTTTTCATGTTTGTTAATTCCGCACCAATTGTTGAGGTTTGTTCTTGTTCGTGTTTTTGGTAAGCAACGGTCCAAAGGAAGTGGATTCGAGTGGTCTAAGGTGCTACACCGTGATCATTCATATCACATACCTATTTATCCTTCATTTAAAGTTCGGCATTATAACTGTGTCCTGATGTATGAAATTGTTAGAATTAGAGAATCTGGTACTGTGATACATATCTATACCAGATTCCATGTAACATGGCATATTCTTCTGAAATTTGAACATAACAATAGTTTGATGACTTTTAGGTGTTTGTATGCACAACGAAGGAACTTCACAATTCTTATGTTTATGAACTTCTACTTTATTTTACTATTTTTCCCGCAACCTTGAATGATGCACTTGTGAACTGTGTTGGAAAGAATGTTTTGCATTTATTTAACCAGCTGGAGAAAGGTTTGATGATTCTAGTTCTTAAGTTCCATATAACTAAAATTCTAGCTCGAGATGATTCTCAATGCTAGTTAAGTCATTGTGGGCAACTTTTGAGGGGTGGGTTTTGATCAGTTGTTCAATGACTGAGATAAATATGCTCTCATTTGTGAGACATATATCATCCTTACTGCCTAGAGCTGAGAAATAAAAAAAAAAACTAGCTGTCAGTGCAGAACAATGGAAAATTGAAATATGCATTGGAAAATGAGTGTTTTGATGCAATGTTTATATGCCTGGATAAGGAATTAGTTTTCTATAAAACATAGGGACTTTCCATAAGAAGGTTTTAGCAGTCTTTTATTTGTCTCTTTTCTAATTGAAGAACATAATTACATAAGAGATGTACAATGTACTTTGTTTTTCAACTGCCAAGTTTTGTTGGATCAGAAAACTAGAAAAATTTCAATTTGACTCGTGGGATAACAGGCTAATGAAATTTCTTCAAAAACCTCTGCCCTTCTCTGCCCCTGGGATTTCTTTCCTTTTGAGTGGAAAGAAGTTTTGGGTGTTTGATGCCATAGTTCATCTTACATATCTTCTACTTGCAGCGAGTTTAGATGTTAGTTCGCATATAGTTAGTTTTGTCTGATTAAAAGAATAATCATTTTGGTGTATTCTGTTTTTGTGTATGAAACCATACCTTGAATATAATGTCAAGGTTGACCACCTCGAGCCATCATCGGTAGGCCGGATATGGCGTGGCGGTCAATGGTGGTTGACTAGCAGGAGTAAACCTTTCCGCAATCGTCAACTTAAACAATTTATTAAAAAAAATTCTTATTTTAAATTTTATTTTAAGAAATAATTCTTATACACAAAACAAATAAAAACAAAACTTATCAATTCAAATACTCAATTTTCAAAATTAAAATATTTTTTTTTTGTAAATGCAACTGTCGTTTTTTCAATTCTCAAAACAAAAACATATATTCAAATAGAGCATTAATTTTCAGTTTTTTTTTACAATATTTACTGGAATGCATGTTTACAATCAAGATGGGTTTTAAAAACATCACAAAATAAAGTAAAAATCAACGCATTTTTGGATTTTGCCTATTTTTTGCTAAAATCCGTGTGTTATAATTACCCATGCAAAATGAAAAATTGAAAAAGGAAAAATCTAGCCAAAAAAAGTGAAAATTAAAGTTTTCACCAAACCTCCATTTTTCATGGGTTATAACATACATATTTCAGCAAAGAAAAAGGGAAAAATCTAAAATGCGTTGATTTTTACTTTTTTTGTCACGTATTTTGCACAAACCTCGATCGTGAACATGTATTCTAGTGAATAATGTCAAAAAAGTAAAATTAAAATATTTATCGAACCTCAATTTTTAATGGGTTATAACATAAATGGCACAATCCAAAAATAAAATAATTTGACTTTGTTTGTTTCGTTTTTTGCACCCATTTCGATTGTGAACATACTTTCTAGTGATTTTTTTTTTTTAATTGGCAACGAACCAGCATTGAGGGGTGCTAATCCCTCTTCTATTAATATTCGTTTTGGGCGATGGATTTACCCTAATATCGCCCTTACAAAAGAGAACCAAAAAAATCCCAAAACCATTAACAAGCTATCCTAATGGTTAAGAGATCAAATGGTGCGTTCAAAAAAGGAATTCTCCTTAAGCAAAATATAATTGAAACTAAGCTGTAAAATTTACAATTGATCAGAGCCACAAAAGAGTATTGCTTAGATTCTGTGAACAAAATATTAACATTAGCTAAGTACCTAGTATTTCTATCTAATGTGAAATCAGCCGATGGAGTTGAGGCTGCAAAATCCTTCATAGATTCATATCCAAATTGAGTCAGAGAATCAGAGAGCCACTGGCCTTTAGTGTGTTCCAAAAGTTTTCCCATGGTGTTTCCAGCAGCTAGTGAATCATACTTTCTAGTGAATATTGTCAAAAAAGTGAAAATCAAATCTACATGTTTAGTGGGTTATAACACACGTATTTTAGCAAAATAATGGCAAAATTTAAAATGCGTTGATTTTGATTTTTTGTAACTTTTTTGCACCTACTCCGATTGTGAACATGCATTCTAGTGAATACTGCCAAAAAAGCGAAAATTAAAATTTTCACTAAATCTCTATTTTTCATGGGTTATAGCACACTTATTTGAACAAGAAATAACAAAATTCAAAAATGCGGTTATTTTGACTTTTTGGTACCGTTTTTTGCACCAACCTCGATTGTGAACATGCATTCTAGTGAATAATGTCAAAAAAGTGAAATTAAAATTTTCACCAAACCTCTATTTTTTATGGGTTATAACACACGTATTTTATCCAAAAATGCGTTGATTTCAACCTTTTTGTACTATCTTTTGCACCCATCTCGATTGCAAACATGCATTTTAGTGAATATTGTCAAAAAAGTGAAATTAAAATTTTCACCAAACCTCCATTTTTAATGGGTTATAACACACGTATTTTTAGAAAAAATTTGAAAAATTTGAAAATTGATTTTGACTTTTTTGCAACCACCCCAACTATGAACATGCATTCTAGTGAATACTGCCAAAAAATGTGAAAATTAAAATTTTCCCTAGACCTTTATTTTTCATTAGTTTTAACACACGTATTTGAGCCAAAATTGGTAAAATCTAAAAATGCGTTGATTTCAACTTTTTGTACCATTTTTTGCACCCACCTCAATTGTGAACATGCATTATAGTGAATAATGTCAAAAAAAGTAAAAATTAAAATTTTCATCAAACCTCTATTTTTCATGGTGTATAACACATGTATTTATCCAAAAATGCGTTAATTTCAAATTTTTTTGTACTGTTTTTTGCACCCACCTCGATTGTGAACATGCATTCTCGTGAATATTGTCAAAAAAAGTGAAAATTATAATTTTCACCAAACCTCCATTTTTCATGGGTTGTAACATACGTATTTTTGCCAAAAATGTGTTTATTTTGACTTTTTTGTTCCGTTTTTTGTACCCAATCTGATTGTGAACATGCTTTGCAGTGAATATTGTCATAAAAGTGAAAATTAAAAATTTCAACAAACCTCCATTTTTCATGGGTTATAACACACGTATTTGAGCAAAAAATGGTAAAAGAAAAAATGCATTGATTTTGATTTTTTGTACCGTTTTTTTCACCAACATCGCTCGTGAACATGCATTCTAATAAATAATGTAAAAAGAAATAAAACTAAAAATTTCACCAAACCTCCATTTTTCAAGTGTTGTAACACACGTATTTTAGCAAAAAATGGAAAAATCTAAAAATGCATTGATTTTGAGTTTTTTTTTACAATTTTTTACACCCACCCTAATTGTGAACATGCATTCTAGTAAATACTGCAAAAAAAGTGCAAATTAAAATTGTAATCAAGCCTCCATTTTTAAAGGGTTATAACATACGTATTTGAGCTAAAAATGACAAAATTAAAAAATATGTTGATTTTAACTTTTTTATACCCTTTTTTTCATCCACCCCAATTGTGAAATGCATTCCAATATTTATTGTAAAAAAAAAAGTGAAAATGAAAATTTTCACAAAACCTCCATTTTTCATGGGTTATAAACACACGTATTTTAGCAAAAAAAATGGCAATACAAAAATGCGTTAATTTTGATTTTTTGTACCATTATTTGCACCCTCCCCGATTGTGAACATGCATTTTAATGAATACTGTAAAAAAAGTGAAAATTTAATTTTCATTGAACCTCTATTTTTCATGGGTTATAAGCACACGTATTTTAGCCGAAATGGCAAATTTCAAAAATGAGTTGATTTGGATTTTTGTACCATTTTTGCACCTACCCTAATTGTGAACATGCATTATAATGAATAATTTCAAAAAAAGTAAAATCTAAAATTTTCACAAAACCTCTATTTTTCATGGGTTATAACACATGTATTTTATCCAAAAATATGTTAATTTCAACTTTTTGTTCCGTGTTTTGCACCAACCTCGATTGCGAACATGCATTCTAGTGAATATTGTCAAAAAAGTAAAATTTATAATTTTCACCGATCCTCCATTTTTCATGGGATATAATGCACGCTCCAAAAATGCGTTTATTTTGACTTTTTTGTTCTGTTTTTTGTATTCACTCTAATTGTGAACATACTTTCTAGTAAATATCGTAAAAAACAAAAGCCTTCATTTTTAATGGGTTAGAAATGTGTTGATTTTGACTTTTTGTGTCGTTTTTTGCACCTATGCCAATTGTAAACATGCATTATAACGAATACTGTAAAAAAAGTGAATTTTTTTTTATTAAACTTCTATTTTTAATGGGTTATAGCACACGTATTTTGGCAAAAAATATCAAAATATAAAAATGTGTTGATTTTAACTTTTTTGTACCGTTAATTATAGCTACCCCGATTGTAAACATGCATTCTAGTGAATACTGCCAAAAAAGTGAAAATTAAAATTTTCATCAAACCTCCATTTTTCATGTGTTATAACACACGTATTTGAGCCAAAAAAAGGTAAAATCTAAAAATGCACTGATTTTACTTTTATTGTACTGTTTTTTGCACCAACCTTAAACTTGAATATGCATTCTAGTGAATAATGTCAAAAAAAATAAAATTAAAAGTTTTACCAAATCTCCATTTTTTATGGGTTATAACACAAGTATTTTGTCATAAATGGCAAAATCCAAAAATTCGTTGATTTGATTTTTTTTGTTCATTTTTTTGCACCCATTTCGATTGTGAACATGCTTTATAGTGATATTGTCAAAAAAGTGAAAATAATAATTTTCACCAAACCTCCATTTTTCATGGGTTATAACACACGTATTTTAGCAAAAAATGACAAAATCTAAAAGGCGTTGATTTTGATTTTTTTTGTACCGTTTTCTGTACCCATTCGAATTGTGAACATGCATCATAGTAAAAAATATAAAAAAAAAAGTAAAAATTAAAATTCTCAAAAACCTCTATTTTTCATGGGTTTTAACACATGTATTTTATCTAAAAATGAGTTCATTTCAACTTTTTTTGTACCATTTTTTGCACCCACCCTCATTGTGAACATGCATTCTAGTTAATAATGCCAAAAAAAATTGCAAATTAAAATTTTCACAAAATCTCCATTTTCAATGGGTTATACAAAATCCAGAAATGCATTGATTTTGACTTTTTTGTGCAATTTTTTGCATCCACACCGATTGTGAGCATGCATTCTAGTGTATATTTTTAAAAAAAAGTAAAAATTAAAATTTTCATAAAGCCTCAATTTTTCATAGGTTATAAACACACGTATTTTAGCAAAAAAAGGTAAAATCTAAAAATGTGCTGATTATGACTTTTTTGTACCCTTTTTTGCATCCACCCCGATTGTGAACATGCATTCTAATGAATACTGCCAAAAAAGTGAAAATTAAAATTTTCACTTAATCTCTTTTTTTCATGGGTTATAACAAACTTTATGTACCGTTTTCTGCACTAACCTCGATCGTGAACATGCATTCTAGTGAATAATGTCAAAGAAAGTGAAATTAAAATTTTCACCAAACCTCTATTTTTCATGGGTTATAACACACGTATTTTATCCAAAAATGCGTCAATTTCAACCTTTTTGTACCGTCTTTTGCACCGACCTCAATTGCAAACATGCATTATAGTGAATATTGTAAAAAAAGTGAAAATTAAATTTTCACCAAACCTCCATTTTTCATGGGTCATAACACACGTATATTAGCAAAAAAATAGAAAAATTTTAAAATTAATTGATTTTGAAGTTTTTGTAATGTTTTTTTTGCAACCACACCAATTGTGTATATGCATTTTATTGACTACTGCCAAACAAAGTGAAAATTAAAATTTTTACTAGACCTTCATTTCTCATGAGTTATAACACATGTATTTGAGCAAAAAAATGGAAAAATCCCAAAATGCGTTGATTTGGACTCTTTGTAACATTTTTTGCACCCACTCCGATTGTGAACATGCATTACACTGAATAATGTTAAAAAAAGTAAAAATTTAAATTTTCACCAAATCTCTATTTTTCATGGGTTATAACACATGTATTTTTATCAAAAAAATGCAATAATTTCAACTTTTTTTGTACAGTTTTTTGCACCCACCTCGATTGTGAGCATGCATAATAGTGAATATTGTCAAAAAAGTGAAAATTATAATTTTCATCAAACCTCCATTTTTCATGGGTTATAAGACACGTATTTTAGTCAAAATGGCAAATTCCAAAAATGAGTTGATTTGGACTTTTTGTACCATTTTTTGCACCTACTCCAATTGCGAACAGACATTATAGTGAATAATATAAAAAAAATAAAAATAAAAATTTTAACCAAACCTCTATTTTCAAAAGTTATAACATATGTATTTTATCCCAAAATGTGTTAATTTCAACTTTTTTGTACCGTTTTTTTCACCCATCTCGATTGCGAACAAGCATTCTAGTGAATATGGTAAAAAAAAGTGAAAACTATCATTTTCACCGAACCTCCATTTTTCATGGACACGTATTTTAGCTAAAAATTACAAACTCCAAAAATGGTTTTATTTTTACTTTTTTGTTCCGTTTTTTTTACCAACCCCAATTGTGAACATGCTTTCTAGTGAATATTGTCAAAAAAAGTGAAAATTAAAATTTTTACAAAACCTTCATTTTTCATGGGTTACACATATTTTAACAAAAAATAGCAAAATCTAGAAATGTGTTGATTTTGACTTTTTTTGTGTCGTTTTTTACACACACGCAAATTGTGAGCATGCATTCTAGTGAATAATGTCAAAAAAAGTGAAAATAAATTTTATTTTCATCAAACCTCCATTTTTCATCGGTCATAGCACACATATTTTAGTAAAAAATAGAAAAATCTAAAATGTGTTGATTTTAACTTTTTTGTTCCATTTTTTGCAACCACCTTAATTGTGAATATGCATTCTAGTGAATATTGTAAAACAAAACGAAAATTAAAATTTCACTAGATCTTCGTTTTTCATGAGTTATAACACACGTATTTGAGCCAAAAATGGAAAAATCCAAAAATTTGTTGATTTAGACTTTTTGAACCTTTTTTTGCACCAACCCCAATTGTGAACATGGATTATAGCGAATAATATAAAAAAAAATTAAAATTTTCACCAAAACTTTATTTTTCATGGATTATCACACATGTATTTTGTCCAAAAATGCGTTAATTCAACTTTTTTTTACTATTTTTTGTACCCACCTCGATTGTGAACATGCTTTCTAGTGAATATTATAAAAAAATGAAAAATTTTAATTTTCACCAAATCCTCCATTTTTCAAGAGTTATAACACACGTATTTTAGCCAACAATGGCAAAATCTAAAAATGCGTGTATTTTGACTTTTTGGATCCGTTTTTTGTACCCATTTCGATTGTGAACATGCTTTCTAGTGAATATTTTCAAAAAAAAAAGTGAAAATCAAAATACACGTGTGCTATAACCCACGAAAATTAAAATTTGGTGAAAAATCTAAATTTCATTTTTTTTACACAGTTCATTGGACTGCATGTTCATAATTGAGGTACTTGTAAAAAACAGTAAGGAAAAAAAAATCCACTCCTTTTTTTACTTTGCCATTTTTTACCAAAATATATCTGTTATAACCCATGGAAAATGAATGTTTGGTGAAAATTTAAATTTCACTTTATTTTGATAATAATCAGTACAATACATGTTCACAATCGGGGTGAGTGCCAATAATGGTACCAAAAAATGTCAATAATAACTCTTTTTTTTTTATTTTGCCTTTTTTTGGATAAAATACGTGTGTTTATAACCCATTAAACATAAAAATTTGGTAAAAAAAAATCTAAATTTTACTTTTTTTTGTAGCATTCACAAATCACAAGGAGGCATATTCTTAATTGCGGTGGGTGAAAAAAAAGTAGGGTGAAAGGCAAAATAAACACATTTTTTTTATTTTTTCCATTTTTTGAGTAAATACGTGTGTTATAAACCTTGAAGATGGAGGTTTGATGCAATTTTAAGGTATATTTGGATAGGACTTTCTAACCCATCAATCATCTAAACCCAAACATGACTTTAGGTCATTTGAGCGATGGTTATTTGTAACGCATTGAATTTTTTCTCATGGCTCTTAATATTAGCTAGTTTGCCAATAGTTGATATTATTTTCAATGTTAATGAATATATCGATTTTGATTAAAAAAAATTGTCCATAATACTTTCAAGAAATGTCCATGCAAGGGCCCAAGTCAATGCAAAGCGCCAGAAAGAAGTTCGGAACTCTTTCGGAATCGAAGAAAGTTTCAAATTACACCATAGATAGGATGATTATAATAGATTGGAATTTAAAAAAAAAATTAGTTTCAAGAGACGGAATTGATTGTCTCAATTTCATTCAGCCAAGAAGTCGACACTATTTGGAAGTATTTTTATCTTTTTTCTAGACTATTTGTGTTAATGCACACGTGAGTTGGCATTTATTTTAATTGGCATTGATTTTTGGCAAAGATAAGGAAAGATCTTATGGAAGGCATAAATCAAATTAAATCAATCTATGCAAGGAAGATTGATTTGAAGATTAATGCTATCTCTATATTTATGGGAGCTTATCTTGGTATTCTTGAAAGTTATCATTGGAGGTCTATCTTTGGAAAAGATATGCATTAAAGGCACATGGTTTTTCCATCTTTCCATTTGAATTATTTGGAAATAATCTTGGGATAAACATGGAAGGATTTTGGTGTGCCTATTTGATCTTTCCAACCACACGTATTCTGGGTGTGGATTATTGATTATTCTTTCAGTCTTCGAAGACCGTGAACACACTTCTTTGTTGGAGATTTTTTATCAAAGTGTGTTGGCTTGTTTTCGCATCTTCACGCAAAAATATCGAAGATGGTATCCTTGTGTTCTTGATGCAATCATAGCCTCGGGAGGAGGTTACTAAGGGGCTCGGGAGGAGTTCAAACGTGGGCAAGGGGATCTTGCATAACCACGGATTCCGGGAGGAATCAACACAAGTCGAGGGGAGCTCGCACAATCACGTTCACTGTGAAGTTAGGAAGAGGCGGTAACAAAGATAAGATGGTGTCTTACTTTGTGTCAGACCGAGTGTCTTGTAACTTGTAAACTTAGTGGATTGTTTTCTGGGCGTGGCCCGCAGACGTAGATAATTGCCGAACTGCGTTACCAACCTCCTGTCTTTTTAATTTCCGCATTTTTAATATTTTCCATTATGATTTTATTATCGGTGTCATACCTAGTGTCACTCACCCACTGGGACACCGCGTATCTAACCTAGATCTTACAATTGGTATCAGAGCGGGTCGTCTTTATTTCTTAGGCGGGATCCGCAGGATTTGATCTTGGTTGGTTGGTGCGATGGACTCTATGAAGGAAGGAGGTTCAACAATGCGTCAACCTCTCTTGGATGGAAGCAACTATGCTTATTGGAAGGCCAGAATGAGAGCCTTTATCAAAGCTATTGATGAGAAGGCTTGGAAATCAATTCTGACAGGATGGGATCCTCCAATGACTACTGATACGGACGGTGTCAAATCTCTTAAGCCCAAAGATAGTTGGTCTGCTACTGAAGATGCCTTGGCAAACAGTAACTCGAAGGCTCTTAACGCCATATTTAACGGAGTTGATCCAGCACAGTTCAGACTTATTTCTACTTGTGTGACTGCAAAGAAGGCGTGGGAAATTCTCCAAACTACTCACGAAGGGACTTCAAGTATAAAGTTATCAAAGATGCAGATTCTGACTATAAGATTTGAAAACTTGAAGTTGCTTGAAGACGAAAGTATTGCTGATTTCAATGTCAAACTCTGTAATATTGCCAACGAGGCATTTGCTCTTGGTGAAAATTTTTCAGAAGAAAAGCTCGTGAGAAAAACCTTACGATCTTTGCCTCAACGCTTTTCCTATAAAGTAACTGCCATTGAGAAAGCAAAAGACATCTCAAAGATGAAGCTGGAAGAATTGATGGGATCCCTTAGAATATTTGAGATGAATCTAGGAGTAGACTTGGAAGCAAAGAAGAATAAAGAGATTGCCTTAAAAGTAGAAATGCAGAAGTCAGATAATTCTGGGGAAGATGACCTTGAGGACTCTTTGGCATTAATATCTAAGAACTTCAGCAAAATACTGAAAAGATATAGTAGAAATAATCAGGGTGTCAGGGGCAGTGTCAGTAACACAAAGAATGAGTTGGCAAGCAATAAAAAGTACAGGGAAGAAAATCATACGGCTGAAAAGTCATTCAAATATAAAGGAATTAAGTGTAGAGAATGTGACGGTTACGGGCATGTTCAGGCAGATTGTGCCAATACATTAAGAAGGAAGAGGAATTCTCTCAACAGAACTTGGAGTGAAGATGATTCAGACAAAGAAGAGGATTTTCAGAACAATCATGTGGCTCTCACCATTAAGACTGAACAATCTGATCATGGTAAGAAAATGGATGTTACACAGAGTGTCACTGAAAATAGGTCAACATATATAGATGAAGATGAAGATTATGTTACAGAAGAAGATATTCTGGTTGAATTCAAGAATCTTCATGATAAGTGAACTGAACTTTCTAGAGTGAATCAGCAACTTCATATGTAAGTTGGAGATCTGCAAAACGAGAGGGACAATCTTTTATAATCTAACACTGATATGGTTACCAAACTGAAAGTAAGTCAATAGGAAGTGAAGGCCTTGACCAATGAGTTAAATCACATAAAGAAAGGAGTTAAGATGCTAAATTCAGGTGCTTCCAAGCTTGATGAAATTATTACGATTGGTCAATCAAGTGGTGATTACACAGGAATGGGGTACAAAGGAGAAAGCTCAATATCACAACCCGTGTCACAAACCATGTCACAGTCAGTGTCACTATCAGTGGATAAATCCAAGGGGAAGCAAGTTGCTGTGGATATTGCAAAAAGGTCAAATCATTATTATTCTTATCATGCTCCTAACGGAAGAGGTAACAGATTTATACCTGTTTGTCATTATTGCAATCGTCGTGGTCATATTCGTCCTAGATGCTTTATTTATCTTGCTGACTTAAGACAAGGTACTGCTAGAAAATCTACTTCTTGCAGAAATACACAATAGAGCTGGGTGATGAAGTCTAATTTTCGGTGCAATTTCAAATATACTTCACTAAAGGCTGCCACGACTAATGAGTGGTATTTTGACACTGGATGTTCCAGGCATATGACTGGCAACAACAAGTTTTTGAAGGATGTTGTGTCTGGAAGTATGGGAAAAGTAACTTTCGGCAATGGTGTCACAGCACGTGTCATTGGAAAAGGTACTCTACATGTGCCTTGGTTACCAAAGTTGGATAATGTACTGCTGGTAGATGACCTCAAGGCAAATTTGCTCAGCATTATTCATTTGTGCGACCAAGATTTGGATGTAAATTTCACTAAGAGAAATTGCAAGGTGATTGATCAAAACAACATATGTATCATGGAAGGAGTAAGATCAAGGGATAATTGCTATCTCATCTCTACCTCATCAACATGTCTTCGATCAAGTATGAAATATTCAATTCTATGGCATCAAAAATTGGGACATATGAATATACAGATGCTGCAGAACATTACTACTAAAGGAGCTGTCCGTGGGATACCCCAACTGAAGTTTGATGAAAACAGAGTATGTGGACCATGTCATATTGGAAAACAAACAAATGTGTCACATCCCAAGTCTCAGACACCAGGAACAACTCGTGTGCTGGAACTGCTTCATATGGATTTGATGGGTCCTATGTCAATAGAAAGTATTGGAGGAAAATAGTATGCATATGTAACTGTTGATGATTTTTCTCATTTTGCATGGGTTGAATTCCTTCGAGAAAAGTCTGACACATTTAATGCCTTCAAAGCATTGTGTCTACGTCTTCAGCGTGAAAAGGGATGTGCTATCTTGAAGATTGTATGAATTCGTAGTGATCATGGAAGAGAGTTTGAAAACTCAAATTTCTTGGATTTCTGTAATCAGCATGGAAAAGGTCATGAGTTCTCTGCACCAAAAACTCCTCAGCAAAACAGAGTCGTGGAAAGAAAAAATAGGACTATAGCAGAGATGTCATGTGTTATGTTACACGAAAAAAATATTCCACAGAAATTCTGGGCTGAAGCAATGAACACAGATGACGCCCTATGAAATATGGAAAGCTAGAACTCCAAATGTTAACTATTTCTATCCTTTTGGTAGTACTTGTTATGTGTTGAATGACAAGGAATATAAAGGAAAGCTCGATCGTAAGAGTGATGAAGCTATTTTTCTTGGGTATGCTGTCAATAGTCGAGCTTATCGTGTCTATAACAAAAGAACTCAAACTGTCATCGAGTCTGCAAATGTTCAAGTAGATGACTCTCTGGAAGTAACTGCGAATTCTAATGAAGATGTTACAGAATCTCTACATGACGTAAGTTCCAGTGTTCCATGCAGCAGCTCACCCAGTGTCTCAAGTGCTGTCACAGATCAGAGTACCGAGAATGGTGATGTAGAAGAAGTCATTTCACCTCGCAGACAACCCTCCACTCGTGTTCAGAAGAATCATCCTACTGCTGAAGTTATTGGAAGTTTGACTGATGGTGTTCGGACAAGAGAAAAACCGAGAGTAAATTATAGAGATATGATTCAAATGGCTTGCTACACTTCATCTGTTGAACCAAAGAATGTGAAAGAAGCTTTATTGGATGAATATTGTATTGGTGCCACAAGAAGAACTTGATCAATTCACTCAAAATCAAGTTTGGGATCTAGTTCCATGCCCTCCTAATGTGAATGTCATTGGCACGAAGTGGATATACAAGAACAAAAGTGATGAGCATGGAAATATCACTCACAACAAGGCTCGATTAGTTGCACAAGGGTACACGCAAATTGAAAGAGTTGACTTTGATGAGACATTTGCTCCAGTTGCTCGCCTTGAGTCTATTCGGTTCTTGCTAGTCATTGCATGTGTGTTGGGATTCAAATTGTATCAAATGAATGTGAAGAGTGCTTTCCTAAATGGCCTTCTTAATGAGGAGGTGTATGTTGCTCAACCAAAGGATTTTGAAGACCCTCGTCATCCCGAGTTTGTCTACAAATTGAAGAAGGCATTATATGGGCTCAAACAAGCTCCTGGGGCTTTGTATGAACGGCTGACTCAGTATTTATTGGCCAAGGGATATGAGCGAGGGGAGTAGATAAAACCCTTTTCATTCACCAAGCTAAAGGTTAGTTTTTACTTGCTCAAATATATGTTGATAACAGTGTTTGGCTCCGTGTCACAGGCAATGGTGGATGAATTTGTTGCTCAAATGACTGGCGAATTTGAGATGAGTATGGTGGGTGAGCTCACTTACTTTCTTAGACTTCAAATTCAGCAACGAAATGATGGTATTTTCATTTCTCAAAGTAAGTATGCCAAGAATCTGCTGAAGAAGTTTGAATTGGAGAGTGCTCGTCCAAGAAAAACACCTATGGGAACTCATGAGAAGATATCTAAAGATGAGAATGGGACTTCTATTGATGCGAGTCTATACAGAAGTATGATTGGTAGTCTCTTGTACCTAACTACTAGTCGCCCTGATATCTGCTTCAGTGTTGGTTTGTGTGCTCGGTTTCAAGCGAATCCTCGCTAGTCACACCTGATGTCAGTCAAACGAATTCTCAAATATATCAGTGGGACAACTAACTATGGGATCTGGTATTCCTTTGATACAAACACAAATCTCGTTGGTTATTGTGATGCTGACTGGGTTGGAAGTTCAGATGATCGAAAGAGCACCTCTGGTTGTTGTTTTTATTTGGGAAACAATTTGGTGTCATGGTTCAGCAAGAAGCAAAACTCTATTTCTCTATCAACTGCCGAGGCAAAATATATTGCAGCCGGGAGTTGTTGTATTCAGCTTCTCTGGATGAAGCAAATGCTGAAAAATTATGGTGTCACACAGAATGTCATGACACTCTACTGTGATAATATGAGTGCTATCAATATTTCTAAGAATCTTGTTCAGCATTCTCGGAAAAAGAATATAGATATTCGGCATCATTTTATTCGATCTCTTGTGGAGGATAAAATTATTGCTTTGGAACACATGGTGACGGAAAAACAAATTGCTGATATTTTCACAAAAGCTTTGGATGGAGCAAGGTTTGAAGAACTGAGGTCTGCTTTAGGCCTATGTATCATGTGAAGGGGTTCTTCTATACTGTAAGTTTTTGTTTTATTATTGTATGTACAATAAAAATAATAATTTATATATGAAAAACAAAAATAGTAGAATAGTTGTTGTTCTATTTTTTTTTTCCGCCTCATGTTTTTCAGGCGAGTTTTCGGAGTTGAGGTTTGTGTTCGTGGGCTCTTGATCTTTAGCACCTCAAGTGACACGTGGCATTTATGAGACCTATCAGCTGATTTCGAGGAATTGAAGTGTCACACTATGACACGAACATTATGACTGCACTTATTTCGAGAGTTATTTCTTGGTCTCTATCAGTTATTCTAAGGGTTTAAGGACTCTTGAGATTTCTTGTCTTCTCCATAATTCTCATAATCGTGTCAATCATCTTCTCTATCAGACCATAATCTGAATTTCTGAAAGTTCAATTAAGATAAGTGCCCCCCAATTTCAGAGATGTCTCAGCGAAAGTCTTCATCACGGAAGAGCAAAGTGACTGAAATCCTAGATGATGATGAAGTTCACGTTGTTGTTACTCATGCCTCTCCAGAATCATCAAATAAGGATGAAAGTACGGCCCAGTCACAAGAACAAGCTCCGGATTCTGAAGAGGGTTTAGCTTCAAGAGCAATTACAGTCACTCCAATTCAGTCAATTGACCCATCTGGAGTAAGAACACGGTTTGGATAGGCAACTGATACTTCATACAAGACAAGTGCTGTACCCCCTAAGGCACCGGGAGTCTCAAAGGTTGCTGCTGAACCTAAAAGAAAGAGGTTCCAACTGGTGGATGAGGATTCCTCAGATGAGGATTGGGCTGAAGAAGGCAATGTTAGAGGTGATGTTTCTGATGATAATAAGGATGGTGTTTCTGATGGTGAAGAGGGATCTTCTGATGATGATGACTCTCTTGATAGTGATGATGATTCTTCAGAGAATATTGAATTTCGTGACCTTTCTGATTCAGAACTTGTGAAGTCGCCAAAAGCAAAGCAACAGAAAGCAACTCCAGCCACAGAATCACAAAGAGTGACTCGTTCCAGGTCAGTGTCGAAGGGCAAGTTCCCTGCTGCTTCAAGTAAGTCATCAAACCCTGCCATCAATTTGGATGATTTTAAATCTGAATACAATGCTGGTTTATGGGCAAGAGTGTCCAAAAGGAATATTTGGGGAGAGAGGAACATTCATGAGAGAGATTTCAATGACTGTCAAAAGTTGGTAGATCAGTTAGTTAGCCAGGGCTTGGGTAGGACTATTAAGGGGATTAAGCCATATGTTAGAAGGGTGGTGCAAGAATTTTACTCTAATTTGGACCCTACTGTGAAGGACCTTGAACATCCAGATGGAGGTCATGTTTATGTGAGAGGTCAAGTGTTTAAGTTTTCTCCCGATGTGATTAATACACACCTAGGTAGCCACTGGTCTAATGTTGAAGATTTTACACCAGATTTCAGTAAGATAATTACTGATGTCACCGAAGGTGTTAGACGGGTTTGGCCTAGGGGAAAGGACTTTCATGCTTCTCAACTGTCTGTAAAGTATGCAATCTTGCATAAAATTGCTATGAGAAATTGGCTACCCACTTCCCATGATACAGGAGTGAATAAATCCATGGCCACTTTGTTGTTTAAGATTGGAAACTTTGTTGAGTTTGATGTTGGACAATTTTTATTTGATCAAATTGTGAAGCACGCAGATTGTAAAAATGAAAGGATTGCATATCCTTTTCCATGCCTGATTTGTGCTATTCTGTCTTCACAACATCCATTGATTAGAGCAATAGAAATCCTGGAAACTGATAAAGAAGAAATCAGGATTAGTTACAAGCTGCTGAAGGGTGACCATGTCAATGACATGGAAGATGTCGCAGAGGAAGTCTCTAACACAGATGAGCTTGGTAACACTATGCTGCTATCACGCACCATTAAGGTACTGGAGGATGAGTTAAAAGTCTTGATGGCTCAAAAGGTTGAGATTGAGAAGAGAAGGAAGGAAGTCTCATCCCTACTTGATGATCTGGCAGCTGTAAAGACAGCTAGAGATGTTGCAGCTGAAAGGAAGAAGAATGTTGCTGCAAAGACTGCCACTACTACATCTGATGAGGCTGAACCTTCAGACATTCCACCTGATGGCACACAGAATATTTCTGCAGGTATAGTTCAAAACCTATCTCCTGTTCGTACAGATTCTGCATTGGAGACAGATAATCCTATCATTGAAGAAAATGTTGAGTCTGATCCTGATGAGGACCTTACTGTGACTGCAACTGCTGATACTTCTGGTGATGTCCTTACTGGTGTTCCATCTAATGTTCATGACAGTACTGCCCCTTCTAGCGCCCAATCTGGTGGGTATGTTGCTAGTTCAGATGAAAGAGCTCCAGAAAAAGCTGCTGGTGTTCAGTTGCTAGCAGACTCAGTTGGCTTAGTGCCCAATGATACGGAGGATTCTGCTTAATATGACTCTGATATTTTTATGATGCTTTAATTAAGACAATTTCGTATGTTTTCTTGTTGTTTTTGTACCCTTTTGTCTTTTTGTGGCAAAAAGGGCTTTAGATATTTTGGATATCTGTTTTATGATTCCTCAAGCTATTTTATGCTGGGAACTTGGTGTCTTTAGTTGTGTCATGCACGATGTCATGTGCAGAGATGTTCCTTTACCTAGTTCAGTTCAGGGGGAGTTTTTCAAGAGCTTCCGATTCAGCATACAGGGGGAGTTTGGATTTTGCCAAAAAAATGCCGAAGGGGGAGATTGTTAATGCACACGTGAGTTGGCATTTATTTTAATTGGTATTGATTTTTGGCAAAGATAAGGAAAGATCTTATGGAAGGTATAAATCAAATTAAATCAATCTATGCAAGGAAGATTGATTTGAAGATTAATGCTATCTCTATATTTATGGGAGCTTATCTTGGTATTCTTGGAAGTTATCATTGAAGGTCTATCTTTGGAAAAGATAAGCATTAAAGGCACATGGTTTTTCCATCTTTCCATTTGAATTATTTGAAAATAATCTTGGGATAAACATGGAAGGATTTTGGTGTGCCTATTTGATCTTTCCAACCACACGTATTCTGGGTGTGGATTATTGATTATTCTTTCGGTCTTCTAGACTGTGAACACACTTCTTTGTTAGAGATTTTTTATCAATGTGTGTTGGCTTATTTTCGCATCTTCACGCAAAAATATCGAATATGCTATCCTTGTGTTCTTGATTCAATCATAGCCTCGGGAGGAGGTTGCTAAGGAGCTCGGGAGGAGTTCAAACGTAGGCAAGGGGATCTTGCATAACCACGGATTCCGGGAGGAATCAACACAAGTCGAGGGGAGCTCGCACAATCATGTTCACTGTGAAGTTAGAAAGAGGCGGTAACAAAGATAAGATGGTGTCTTACTTTGTGTCAGACCGAATGTCTTGTAACTTGTGAATTTTAGTTGATTGTTTTCTGGGCGTGGCCCCGCAGACGTAGGCAATTGCCGAACTGCGTTACCAACCTCCTGTCTTTTTAATTTCCGCATTTTTAATATTGCCCATTATCATTTTATTATCGGTGTCATACCTAGTGTCACTCACCCACTGGGACACCGTGTATCTAACCTAGATCTTACAATTTGGAAACATGGTGACATATGACTGAGTATTAAAAATTGTGTCATACGTCAACAAAATTAAAATGGTGTCATATGGCAACAAAATTGTATTCGGATAATTGAACATTGTTGTGACAATTAATTAATTGGTTTTAGGACAATTCCAATTTGCGATTGAAAAATAGATGTAATGATATGATTTGGAATTTATTTTTTAGAAATTTCTTGACCGCCATATATATATATCATTAATGATTAAACCATTGATTTCTCAACCCTCAATTCATTGATTGACTCTTGTGCACTAACGCCACTACTAAGAAATTCCATTCTACTCATTAAAATTTCTTTGAATTGGAATTGATTCTACTCTCATTACACAAGTGATCATGTCGCTACTGAAGAAGAAGATGAATCAGTCGGCCAAGAGAAATAGGATTTTGATCAACATTACAGTATTGGGTTCGGCTGGAGCAATCTGTTTAATCGTGAATGAAGATGAACTCGTTGGTGCTGTTATTGAAACTGCATTGAAATCTTATGAACGCGAGGGTCGTCTTCCTGTTCTTGGCTTGGATATCAACAACTTGGAACTTTATTGTCATGTTGTCGACAAGGAAGCTTTGAGTCCACTGGAGAGAATTGGTGCATTCGGATTTCGTAATTTCGTGCTATTCAAGAAGCCTTTAATGGTGACACTGCAGGAGAAGAGCGGTGATGGCAAGCAGTCTTCTGGTCCTAACGCAATGAAGAGATCTTGGGACTGGAAGGCTCGGTTCATTAACTCACTCAATTTCATGGTCGCTTCTCATTGAATTTTGTTGCAGTAACGTACAGTTGATGATCAAGATTATTATGGCGTATTCTCATGGCAATCTACTCGCTATTAATGCAGACTTTCAAGAACGAGGACGCACACAAAGGAAAAGGAAAAGGAGTAGTCGTCGAGCATTAGGAGAAGAACACCGCCGCCGCCAAGAAAAACAAGATTTTGATAAACATTACTATATTGGGATCTGCTGGTTCGATGCGTTTTACAGTGAATGAAGATGAACTTGTGGCTGCCGTTATTGATACTGCTTTGAAATCTTATGAACGCGAGGGTCGCCTTCCTGTTCTTGGCAACGATATCAACAACTTCCAACTTTATTTCCCTGTTTCTGATGAAGCTTTGGGTCCATGGAAGACAATCGGTTCACATAGATTTCGTAATTTTGTGTTGTGCAAGAAACCATCTGAGACGCAGGAGAAAATTGGTGATGCAAAGCAGTCTTCTACTTGTATCGCAAGGATGCCAATCTACTCATGATTAATGCAGAATTGCAAGAATGAGGATGAACAATACTAGATGTTCGAGCATGAGCATAGGGAGAAGAAGAGATTAAAGCAAAACCACCTAAGCCAAGATTGCTGCACAATTCTGGAGCCTACAATGGAAAAGCAGTTAGTTGTTCTTAAACTCATATGCTAAATGTCTGGCATTAATTAATTTTAATTGTACCTGCCTAATCTGTCAAAAGTTAATTTGTACCACACACATTGCACTAAAACAACCAGTCCCTGTGATATGTTCGGTGGTGTAGGCTATAAGTGTTAATTGAATATCATTACGGTCTTCTCTTTTCCATCTATCACATTGGCTTGCTCTTCCATCTCGTTTGGTTTGGGAAAAAAAAACTCTAGCTGTTAGTCCTGTTGCATTCGACCAGTAAGTGGAGATAAAGGCTTGAAAAAATAAACAGTGGTTAAGAGTTTCTTCATCCCATTTGATAATGGAGAATACAACAAAATAAGTGCAACAAAAGAGCACAGAAGGCTCCACCATGAATAAAATATCAATGCTAGTAAACCACCAAATACATCATTATTGTATACTCTTTCATATATATAACGCAACCCAATTTCAATTTACCCCCAATTCATTGGGCCTTTCTATTTGATTGTATCAGGGCGGCCATATTCTAGTAGCCCAAACTATGTGATTGAATAAATCCTCTTTCAATTGTTCTCTCCTTCTTTGTAGTGGAGTGGCTTTGCTGTTAAAGTCTGCTATTAGTGCGCTCACTTCCCCTACCGATGTCTACAACAATCCACTCGATCATTTGTTACTGAGAGTTTTTAAGTATATCTTCGCTTGACAGAAAGAGAATGTGATGGGACACTTCTGAACAAAATGGAAAACATCTTGAAAAGTACGTATAGGGTGCAACCCTTTAGGGGTGCTAGGTTGCGTGGCTCAGGCTAAAGTTATGGGTATGTTCCCAATCTGCCAATCCTTCCTTAGACTTCAGCCCTAAAATTATAAAATTCATTCGGGAACTGATAGAGCTGACTATTAAACCAATTGCTTAGTTAGGATGGAAAGGTTGAAGGTGGGGTTTCTAAATTTTTCAATTTGTAAATCCCTATGATTACTCGCCCTAAAGAAATCCATGCGGGGTATGATAGTGCTGATTTTCAATTAACAACTTATAGTTATACAAAACTTATTCATGGGACTGGATGCAACTATTCCATCCCTCGACACAATTGATATACTTGAGATAGAAAGGCAGCTTACAATTGATTTTAATTTTTTAATTTCTTTATCCAGACATTTAGTAACATAGAGGCACGTGGACTTACATGGGGGAGTCTCACCTCACTCTGTGTGAGACAACATTATTGTGCAATAAAACGATAATATGTTTTGACTTCCAAAAAGTGGAATTGGTAGACTTTATAAAATGTACTGTGTGCTTGATGGCTGTAGCACTTTTTCTTTTTTGTACTGTTGATTTTTTGAATTATATTGTTGTTTTAAGTGATTCCATGACCAAAGATAAGAAAATGCGCATATATAATTTCATGGTTCATCCAAAAGATTTTGTATTTCTTGCTACCAATTTCAGTTCTATAGATAAGATGATTGAAATGCTGTCAAAAAAATTCCACCAAGCATATAAAAAATAAAATAAAATTGATGCTTATGAATTTTCTCTTGACATTTGTAAATTCTTATTTTGCTCTTCATTTTCTAATGTTCGGAAAGATTTATTGATCGCTTTGAGTTTATTTGGCACTATAGCTGTGTTCTGATGTATGAAATTTCTTAGAATTAGAGATTCTGGTATTGTGATATGTGTGTGAATGAACAATGAAGGAATTGCACAATTCTTATATATGTTTCTGAACTTTCTAATTTAATTTACTGTTTTCTCTTGCAACCTTGACAAATGATGCATTTCTGAACTCTTTTGGAAAGAATGTTTTGCATTTATTAATGATATAAATCATTTCAACTACACTTCATTGTCGACAATATTTACTAAAATACATATTCACAACACTTCATGAGCTCATCACGCCTTCAGGAACCACAGCGCGCCTCTGTACCTTGCTTGAACACGCCACCGTTTCTATCGTACACCTTCAAGCCCGCTCCAGCCATGCCTCCATGAACCTGAAATCATCAAGCAGAACACACCAACACTTAGCCAAATTTTTCATCAACCAATCCGGATGTGTCCAAGGCGAGGTCTCGCGGCGAGACCTCGCCGTGTATTGCGTGTGTTGGCGAGACCTCACGGCGAGACCTCGCCGTGTAAAATGCTTGTGGGCGAGACCTCACGGCGAGGTCTCGGCCTTTATTTGCGAGTGTGTGAGAATTTTAGGTGTAGTGCAAACGTGAAGTGAAGTGTAGATATGAAGTGAATGAATGTGAAATATGTGTTATGAGTAAGTGCACGAAGGAACGAAAGAATGAAAAACGAAATGCATGAAGATTGAATGAATAAACTGAAACACATGAAAACCAAAGTGTGAAAATGAAATGAATCCAATGAAACAAATGAGAACAAGTAAAAGTGGAGAATAATGGAAACCTATATGTACTACATGAACGAGAGATGTAGTACATAACCCATTTGTGTTATGACATACAAATGAACGCATGAGTGTGTATTGTGATATTCGTGCACTAAGAGTGATGAGTGTTTTTAGTGTTGCGAAATCAAAGTGAAGAATGTTGTGAAGAGTGTGAAGTATGAATGACAAGTGTTGTGAAAGTTATGAGATGTCTTGAAAATGAATGAACCTAAAGAAAGGTAGTAAGATGAAAATGAGTGTAAGTGAAAATAAGTACCTGATGAAAATGGTGAAAATAATGAATCATGATATGGAGAAATGGTGAATACAAATGCAATGTGTATACCAGGGACATTCAATATGATGAAGATGAAAGTTCATGAAACATAATCAAGCAAAGTGAAACATGAGCTTTGATAAATGCCATAGCAAACACCCAATTCACTCTTCAATCTTGAAACGTATAACAAAACACATGACACCATTCTCAAATCATGACTTTGCAAAGTGAATGCTTAAAGAATGAAAGTATACTTGAAGAGTGACAATAAGATGCAATGACATTGAGTGTGAGTGTTGAGTGAAATGGGTGTTAAGTGAGATGTGTGTGTTTATGAAGTGACCTTGCCACACAAGCTTGTGCGGCGAGATGTGCACTATGCATGCGACGAAATGAACTCGTCGCATGGTGTGTGAGTGAGAGTGTGTTGCGGCGAGGTGATCTCGCCACCTATTGTGAATGAGTGCTAGTGTGCGAGTGGTGTGCATGATGCATGCGGCAAAGTGAGCTCGCCCCATGGTGTGTGCTGTATTAGAGTGTGAAAGTGTTGCGTACGGTGAGTGCAAAGTAATGTGTGAGGTGATTGCATTTATCGTGCAATGTAATCATTTTAGCACGGAAAACTACTTCCAAACAAAATATATGTGTCTTAGCCTCTGAATTGGACTTTGTGATAAACATAAACGTTTAAGATCTTTCTCTTGGATTTCCATTGGTTCAGGAATCAGCATCATTGGATGCCTGTAGCTCAAGATATACACATTTTACCAAACTGTGGCAGAAAAACCAAACCCTAGAACCAAAACCCTACTCCAGGCACAACAAAGAAGCCTACGTTTCTCATGATTGCATACAGAATTTGGAGAAAGTTAAAACATGACAATTGAAGTACACACAAAGAACTTTCCATAGCAACCAAAATCTTCTCATTCGGATCAGAATTGAAAAAGATATACTCAAATGAAATTAAGCACTCAATCTGCCAACCCTAAGGCACATTCACCCTTATTCATCCGAATTCAAAATTGATTCTTTTAACCTCATTTTTTATCTTTTCTATTCATTTTAGCACACCTTATTACCAACCACATAAAAGCATCCAATGTCACACAACACATCACAATTTCATGGAAAATAAGCCAAAAATTAAGTGAATTAAGCTATTTAAGTTGGTATAAAACCAACCTATCAGGTTCCAAAGAAATCAAGATTTCAAGTGGTGAAGAATGAAAAGAATGAGTTAGCACCTATGCGTCTTCAAACAGGTTGGCGTATCTGTATTGATTTTCGTAAAGTAAATGCAGGCAGTAGGAAAGATCATTTTCCATTACCTTTTATTGATCAAATGTTACAAAGGTTCGTTGGAAAAATGTTTTTCTATTTCTTGATGGGTATAATGGTTATTTTCAAATATATATGTCTCAAGAAGATCAAGAGAAAACCACTTTTACATGTCCTTTTGGTACATTTGCTTATAGACGCATGCCCTTTGGTTTATGCAATGCTCCCAATACTTTTCAAAGATGAATGATGAGTATTTTTTCAGACATGATTGAAAAATGTATTGGGATTTTTATGGATGATTTTACTGTCTATGGTAATTCATTTGATGATTGTCTTAATAACCTTGACAAAGTTTTACTCAAATGCATTGAAAATAATTTGGTTTTGAATTATGAAAAATGTCATTTCATGGTTAGGGAAGGCATTGTTTTAGGACATATTGTATCTGAAAAGGGAATTCAAGTGGATAAAGCAAAGGTAGATTTAATTTCACAATTACCGTATCCTACTAATGTGCGTGAAGTGCATGATTTTTTAGAACATGCAGGATTTTATAGCAGATTCATCCATGATTTAGCCAAAATCGCACAACCCTTGACGAAGCTATTACAGCGGGATGTCCCATTTGCCCTTACTACAGAATGCACAGATGCTTTTGATAAGCTTAAGGTTAAATTGATTTTAGCTCCTATAGTTCAACCACCTCAATGGGATCTCCCATTTGAATTGATGTGTGACGCAAGTGATTACGCAGTGGGGGCAGTGCTTGGTCAAAAATTTGGAAAAGAGAGCCATGTTATATACTATGTTTCGAAGACATTAAACAATGCTCAGTGCAATTACATGACTTCTGAAAAAGAACTCTTAGCAATTGTTTTTGCTTTTGAAAAATTTAGATCTTACTTATTAGGCTCTAGAATTGTTGTCTACACTGACCATGCTGCTTTAAAGTATCTGTTTTCTTTGAAGGAATCTAAACCACGTCTCATTCGTTGGATCCTTCTTTTTCAGGAATTTGACTGGGAGATTAAGGATAAGAAGGGTGCTGAGAATCACGTAGCTGACCATTTAAGCAGATTAGTTTTGAACGATGATTGTTTGCCCATACGGGAGACTTTTCCCGATGAAGATCTATACAATTTAACAAGAAAATCAGATAAAGACCCTTGGTTTGTGGACCTGGTTAATTACCTTATCAATAAGGAATTACCTAAAGGTCTCACACATGCTCAAAAATTAAAAATTCAAAGTGATGTGAAATATTACTTGTGAGACAATCCTTATTTGTGGAATATTAGAACTAATCAAATAATAAGAATATGCATTCCAAAAAATGAAGTTAATGATATTTTGCAACATTGTCATTCATTTGTATGTGGCGGTCACTTTGGTCCTAAACAAACAGTTAGGAAAATTCTTGATAGTTGATTTTATTGCAAATCTCTTTTTCGTGGTGCATATTTATTTTGTAAGAGCTATCCAAGTTGTCAATAGTTAGAAAACATTACTCATCGTGATGAAATGACTCAATTGCCTATAATTGTTTGTGAGATATTTTATGTTTGGGGTATGGATTTCATGGGTCCTTTTCCTAGTTATTTTTTGAATTTATACATACTTTTAGTTATTGATTATGTGTCGAAATGGGTGGAAGCAAAAGCCACCCGTACTAATGATTCAAAAGTAGTTGCAGGTTTCTTAAAGTCAACTATTTTTAATCGTTATAGAATTCCTTGAACTATAATCAGTGATAACGGAACTCATTTCTGCAACCGCACAATCGAAGCTCTTATGAAGAAATATGGTGTGCATCATCTGCTTACCACACCTTATCATCTTCAATCTAATGGACATGCAGAGGTTTCTAATCGTAAAATCAAACAGATTTTGAAAAAGAATGTGAACACCTCTCAAAAAGATTGGAGTCTTCGCCTCAATGATGCCTTATAAGCCTATAGAACTACTTTCAAGACCCCAATTAGAATATCACCATATCGCCTTGTTTTTGGGAAGCTATGTCTCTTTCCACTGCAAGTTGAGCATAAAGTGTATTGGCAAATCAAACAGCTCAATATGGATGATAATAAGAGTGGGGAGGAAAGGAAACTTCAATTGAAAGAATTAGAAGAAATTCGCTTAGAAGCATATGATAATGCTATGTGGTACAAGGATCGCACAAAGCTTTATCACGATCGCCTCTTGAGAAAGAAAGAATTTCATGTTGGTTATAAAGTTCTATTGTTTCAGTCTAAGCTACGTCTTATGGGTGGAAAACTGAAATCCAAATGGATTGGGCCCATTTGTGGTAGTCGTTGTTTGCCCAAACGATATTGTGAAAATAAAAGGACTTGACACTAGGAAGGTTTTTAAGGTTAATGGACAGAGACTTAAACCTTTTTATGAGGCTGTACCAGTGGAGGTGGTAGAAAAGTTGTAGTTTTTCCCAACATTCATTGAGTTGACAGAAATTGTCTAGTCTAAGACATTAAATAATGGCACTTATTGGGAGGCAACCCAATTTTTAACGTTTTTTTTTTGTTTTTTCTTTTCTTTTCTTGTCAGTTAATAAGTTATCTTCTTGTTCCAAATTTCTTTGCAAACGTGGCTAAAAAAAGTAGAGCTAATTCAGTTGCAGACATGGAGTGAGTGGATTACAATAATAGGAAATGGAGACAAAACCTTATTAATTAGGGATTTGGACCCATTCTGCTTCATTATTTATTTGAAAGGCCCACTATTCTTTTATCGAAAGTACAAGTGGTCCCAATTTCCCAACATTCCCTCACTTGTCTTTTTCTAAACCTTAGCTGTCACCATCTTCCTCCCCACTCCCACGCGCGCCATCATTGTCTCACTCGCCACCATCTGTACCGCACTACCGTCGCTCACCACCGTCCACAGCCATGGTCAACATGAAGTTTGCGTCGCCTTCTCCTCCGGAACCCTCCCCTTCACCGGAGGTGTCTTCTCCGACAACCCAATCAATGCCGGCAAAAGAACCACCGCCACAGCCGCCTGACAAGCGCCAAAAGCGGGCGGTGATCAAGACAGCCACGCCAGCTGTCAGCGACATCTCGTCCGACTCCGAGTTCAAGATCGGCAATGACGAAGCCACTAAGGACGATTCTCAGGTACATATTTCCATTTCTGACATGGAGAGGTCACCTATCCAGGTCTTATTCTCGCCGACCATGACCGGGAGGTGTCAGTCTCGTGAATTGGCTGCTTAGAGTACATTCGATTCGGTACCACCACTAGCTCCTGCTTCTTCTTCAAGACATGCCACGGCTGTTGAGAAGGGCAAGGCTACTGCTTCCTCTTCCACTACAGTAGACCCTGACGCCGGTAGAGCAATATACCCGGATTTCAAGCCATTTTCCAAACATTCTATGATCAGACACCATGAGGTAGTACAAACTCACTCGATTATTAATTATAAAAATTTTGATTTCTAGAGTTTAGTTGCCTTGAATGTTGAACCTCAGATTAGAACTTATTTTGATAATATTGGTTGGTCATGGTTGTTGAATTTTCCTGTATATAAAATACCCGTACGTTTTTTGCATGAATTCTATGCATCATATTCTTATGCCTAAACTGCTTCTTTCGCTCTTACCATTCCTACCATTAAATTCCGTTTGTTGAATGAGTCGTACTTTTTATCAATGCATGATTTAGCTCTCTAGTTGGGTATTGTAACTTCTGAGACTGCAGATTCTGATTCTTACTTGACTGCTAGATTAGGGATTCCAGCTGATGTCCCTATTAATTCTTTTTGGAAGGAAATTGCTCCTTCAAATCCTAAACCCTATATCCCTTCCCGCTCTAAGGGACATTTGATTAGTGACCCCGTCGTGCTGTTGTGTCATAGATTTATTGCCTCCACAATTTCTGGTCGTAATGACCAAGCTATTGTTGTCTCTTCGATCCCCTTGAGTTGACTCTGTTATGGGCTATGAAGAATGCTATAAAATTGAGTCTGCCCTTTTGGATTGCCTTTGTTTGGAAGAGAGTAGCTAGGGTCGAAAAAAGAAATCTTGCTTTAGGCCATGTAATTGCTATTCTATTAGCGCGAGATCCTGTTTATGTGAGTTTAAGTGCCACTTGGCCAAATGATTGCTCATCCTCTTTTATTGATGTTGATTTCTTGCGTACTGCTGGCTTATTGGTAGAGGATAGCCAAGGTACTTTGCGATTCAGTGAGCCGAGGGACCCCCCCTCGAGCAATTTACCATTTGCAGGATTAACGGCGCTAAGGCAAGATGTGCACGATTTGCGAATGTTGATTTTGGCCATTACAGCAGGATATGCTGACATGGATGAGCGAGTCCACACTCTGACAGCAGAGACAATAGAAATCAGAGCTAACCAAATTGCTCCTTCAAATCCTCCAGGAACGTTCGCCCCTGCAGAACCCCCCGCAATGACCTAGGCTATCCTTTTTCTCTTAGTTTTCTGTGTTTTTGTCTTTTATTTTGTTTTAGTTGTTTTTCCCTTTTTCACACGAAGACATATTACTGTTTAAGTGTGGGGAGGGTGTTATATGTTATGTGTCGTTTTTCATTGTGTAGATTTATCTTATTTTTTAAAAAATATTTTCAAAAATCCAAAAACACCAAAAAAAATTAGAAAATCAGAAAAATTTTCACAAAAAACAGTTTTGTTTTGTTTTCAGTTTGTTAATTGTTTGTAGGATGTTTTGAACTGTTTCACTCTTATAAGCATTGTCCGACCAAACTGAGTGTTAATGAAACTTGCTTAGTTTATTGTGTTGGTTAATGTATGATCTTGAATGACTCCAAGGATGACGAATACAATTTATGAGTTTATTTTGCCCACTTAAAGTGAGGATTTGAGTCTAAGCACTGAATAACCACTTTGTTAGTGCTTAAATGACTAATTTCTTTGAAGGAGTGTAAGTCGTATATAGATTGATTTATTGAATTTGCTTTGTTGTGCATGGGTACTATGATGCTGAGATTAAACTTGAATGTGATATATGCATTAGGATTTAGCCATTTTTTGCTTTAATTTTCAGTCCTACCCTTACTTTGACCCTTAGTTAACCCGTTGAGCCTTGACCTTTTCTTTGTGTTGAAACTACTAAAAATTTCACCTAAGACCTTTATATCTTTCTTTTGACCCCCTAAGGTGTAAGTGACTAAGTTCATTATGATTTGTTCCCTCTTGATTGAAAAAGAGAAAATTGCATGAAAAGTCTCTATGCATTAAGTTGTTTCAGTATGTGCTGTTGAAGTGAAATGTTGAAGTCCATGGTTTGCCCAAACAACACTAGACAGAAAGAAAACAATCTGCAGAATTTGTCTGTGCTGTTTGCCTAAACGGTGGCAGAGAGAAGGAAAAGGAAGAACAACAGTAAAAAAATAAAAAAAAAATGATGATCTGCTGACAAAAAAAAAGTGATTTTAAAAAATATATGTGAAAAAGCACATAAAAAATGTTTGCTATGTTGGAATTACTGTGAATTGTTTTGGAAATCAAAATTGAGACTTGGTGCAAGATAAGTAGGGCAATGCTCTTTAGTGAGTTGCTTATACCTTGGATTTATTTTGTTTTTTAGCCTTTTATTCATCTTAAATCCTACCTTGTAAACCCTAGCCCCATTACAACCCATTGAAAGACCTTTTGATTCTTGTTTAGTTTTGATAGTGTGGTTATCTTGTGACATATTTGCAAGTTTGTTGTAAGTCTTCTATGTGCGATTTAACTGAGTGGTTGAACCCAATTGTATACATCTATGAGTGCTTGGAGAGATCTTGGAGAGTTGCTCAGACTATTGTATTTTGACTTGGACTAAGCATGAATTTTTGGAAAAGTTTTTTGGTTTGATTGGATGAGTATTTATTTTGTGAAATGGTTTATTAGTTTATGTGTTTATTTTTGTTTGAATGCTGAGGGACCAACATAGTTTAAGTTTGGAGATCTTGATAAGCACGAAATATTCATTTTATTATATATGCTTTCATGTGCTTTGTGGGGTTAAATGTGTGCTTAATGGTGTTAATCTTTGCAGAATTTGAGAGATTCCGGACTGGAGCGTGTTGAAGGGATAAAGAAGAAGTTCGAGAACTTTCTAGAAGATTAAAGGCTATGATAAGGCTGAAGGAATTTGGCAGGACAAGGATTCTTGGTAGATACCAAATTGGTGGAAGAATTGGATGAGAAACTGATTTATTTGAATTTGAAAACAATAAGGTTTTACATCTTTTAGTTGATTTAGGAAGTTTTACTTTTGCTCTTATATAAGGGAATAGATTAATTAGGGTTTAGACACAGGTCCGCACATTTTTCAGTGGGAGAGTTTTTGCAGCTTTTGCAGCTGTCCAGTTTTTCATAGCTAGAACAGCAGTGCCGTCGTTTGCCCAAACGACGATCGACTGGTTTGATATTTTCAATTTAATTCAATTTTATTTCTTTTAATTTTATTATTGTGATTGTTTTTAATTATGAATCGTGAGTAATTTCTTTTCTGGCGGTAAATAATGAAGCAGTAATCGATTAATAAATTGTGAGACCTAATTGATTTAATTAAACTTTTTCATATTTAATTCTGAGAGTTTTCTGAGTTTAAAGTTAATTATCTAAATTAATTAAAGCCTGATCACCTTTAATCGATTTAGATAGAGCCAATTAATCCCTTGTTAAGTCACTGGATTCAATATGTAAGATTGATTAGTGGTGAAGCTACTGTCTCGATAGACGAAAATAATAGGTTAATGAATTATTGCATGCTGATCATGATATGATTTGTTAGAGTTAGGTTTTTCTAATTCTTAATGCTTTTGTAACATTAAATTTGGTATTCGGCTGATTTCGGCCGAGTTGTGTTATGAATAGGGAAATAATTGATTAAGCCGATACTTGTCAATTATCGAATAATTAAGGAAGAATTGGGCTATGTCAGAGCTGATTCTCGGTAGCCTATAATTAACTGGTTAATATGAAATTGTTATTTTTGCGTTGATGAGCAATAAACAATTGATTAGTGTGGATTTACTTGTTTGCCGGATCTTTCCCTTAAGTTAATTAATTTCGGTATTTTTACTATTTATTAATTTCGTCAATTAATTTCTTTTAATAATTTAGTTTTCTTTATTTTTATTTATAATTTGATTTGTTGTGACGACTTGCAAATTAACGAATTTAGAAAATATTGTTATTCCTCGTGGGAAAAATATTGTTATTCCTCGTGGGAACGATCTCACTCCTCTATACTACTTAGTAGTGTTAGGAGAGAATTAATTTTTGTACAGAAACGACAACACCGACTTCTTGGTAATTGGAAAATAAATTGAGTAAACAATCCTTATTGTGAATTTCAAAGCTTATAAGTAACCACCAATTTTGATGTCTTCAATAATGAGTTCAAGTTTGCTTAATTATTTTGGTGGATAGGATATGGGCAGATGTCAATTTTCCATTTACAGATTACTTTTCTTTTTCATCTTTTAAAGTTAATAGAATTTATCATTTGCTTTGTATATTTTGTGATTCAATCACAGAGTGACTCACTTGCCCAAGTGTAGTACACGATTTGTAAAGTAAATCAAAGAAAAGAAAATTATGTCCTAATGCTCGTTCGAAAAAAAAAACAAAAGTTGTAACTTTAATGATTATGTTTTAGTGGAGGGTTTTAATGGACATGGGTTTGCCGACAGGGAAATACCACCTATCTCGAAACAAATTTGGTAAGAGAAGGTAGGGCGGTGGTGTGGCAGTGGCAATGGCAATGCAGTGATAGAGATGGAAGGGGTGGTGAAGAAGGTAGAGTTATCGGAAAAATTGAAAATATTCCTCATATATTGTCTCGTCGTTCCCTTTTTACCCCTAAAAAATAACTCACGTGCAGGTCACGGGACATTATCTAACAGAAGTCAGACGAAGGATCTAAATTTTACACATTCAAAGTATGAGGGCATATTATGTGAAGGACAAAAAGGCTTAAGGCAATATGTGAGGGACATTTCTATTGATTCTCCCATATATATATATATATATACACATACACACACACACTATATATATATATATGTATAGTGTGCATAAATATGTATAATGTGTGAAAATATGTGTAGTATATATAAATATGTATAATGTGTGAAAATATGTATAGTATTTGTAAATATATAGAATGCGGGAAAATATGTGTAATATGAGTAAATATGTATAGTATTTATAATGTGTATAAATATTGTGTATAAATATATGTTGTGTGAAAATGTATGCACTATGTGTAAATATATATAGCATATAAAAATGTCTAAAGTATGTATAGTATATGTAAATATATATAGTATGTAAAAATTCGAGTAGTATGTATAAATATTTGTAATATATGTAAATATGTATAGTATGTGAAAATATATACAATATGTGTAAATATGTATAATGTGTTAGAAAATGTATAGTTTGTGAAAATATGTGTGGTATGTATAAATATGTATAATGTGTAAAATGTATATAAATATGTATAATGTGTGAAAATGTGTACGGTATGTATATTTATAGTGTGTGAAATATATATAGTATGTATAAAAATGTATAGTGTGTGAAAATATATATAATATGTGTAAATATATATAGTGTGTACTATATATATAAATATGTATATTGCACAAAAAAATGTAAAGTATATATAAATTATATGTAGTATGCAAAAATGTCTATAGTATGTGCAAAAATATGTATAATATGTGTAAATATGTATACTGTATAAAAATATATATATAATGTAAGACATCCTATTTCTATTATTAATTTTAGACATTTTCATTTTTTATTTACACTTAAATGTAAGTGTTTATTCTATTTCTAATTACTAATAAACAATACAAATTAAGATTAGTCTTTCCACCACGCACTAGCCCTACGTAGTGTACATCACCTATTACCTATTATATTCAATATACATCAACAATCAGCAGTGGGCACTGCAACGTTTTGGGTAATTTATCCCACCGCGCTTGTCGCGGTGTATTCTACTGTCATACCAATTAACAATGTTTATTCTGAGATCAGATCTTCTGTCCAATATTGTCCTATCTTATTCTGTCTAATGTTCAAAACGACGTAGTTTTATTAAAACTAAGGACTAAAAGCATAAATATCAATAACATTACTTTACAATGGCCATAAAATTACTTTACATATATTGATTTCCCATTTCTGTAAGTATAAAATGCACCAATGCAACACACCTATTGTACAAGTCTGCAGCATTCGCCATCGTTTTTGAGTGATACGCGAGTTTTTTTTCAACTTCCTACTACAATGTTGTAAAACTATAGCACAGTCATGTCATTCTACATAGGTCCAAACAACTCTCAAAACATCAAGCTTGATGCTTTCACCATTTCGATTTCAAAATCCATTTTGTCGTCCAGTACTGACAACTGTCTTTTTGATTGGTACCGCAGTTGCCCTTTGGTTTGGGTATTGAGGTTTAGGCTTCATAAAGCATTCCAACCTCTATGCACTGTTGCAGTGGAACTCCTAAAGCAGGAAGAGAAGACCTGCAATTGCTGTGAAGAATTTCATAGAAAGCAAGCATAGTTCTGTCAAACTAGCCACAATTTTACCAATATTAAACCTTGTCTTCCCACGTATGTGAACAACACCAGCAAGGTTTGCCTCTTGTATTTCAGAAATTTCTTCATCAGCTCGCTTGTGTGTTATGGTGACTTCACAAGGGTCTAGTTGAATGAGAAATAAAATGTTAGGATGCCAGCTACCAGTTATTTGAAATAGTAGAACTGTCAAATACAATAGCTAGAAATGGGTGAGTTTATTAAGGAAATTATGGTCTTTGACCTGTCATTGTATGACTAAATTCAGACGTTCAATACTATGATAAAATGACTATAAAACCTATGGGTAAACTCATGGCAATCAGTGTTATCAAACCCGGACCGGACCGGCCGGTTCGACCGGGAACCGGCCAAGGGTCCGGTCCGAGTTGATGTCAAAAACCGGTGTTTAGAAAACCGGTCAAACTCGGTCAAAAACTGGGTTCAACCGGAAAAATCGGGAACCGGTTGGAACCCGGTTTTTTTTTTTTTTTTTTTCCTTCCTTCATTCCCTTCCTTCACCGGTTTCCTTCCTTTTTTTATTTTGCCTTCCTTCCTTTCCTTCCTTTTTTTCCTTCCTTTCCTTTCCTTTTTGTTTTTTTTTCCTTCTTTCTCCTTCCTTACTTCCTTTCTTTCCATTTATACTTACACTTACACTTAAAGCTAATTAATAGTAGTAAATATTTTTCCATCAATGCATCCCAATTATCATTAATGATTCAAATTTACTACATTTTAATATATTAAAATTTGAATATATTCAATTATCATAAATACTTTAATTTACCATATTTTAAAATTTGAATACATTCGTCATAAATAGTTTAATTTACCATATTCAAGATTTTTAATATCTTTCAATTATCATAAAAGCTTTCAATTTACCATATTTTAAGATTTTTAATAAATTCTAATTGTTATAAATACTTCCAATTCACCATATTACAATATTTGAATGAATATAGAAATTATGTTTTCATTAATATTTTCAATCAATCACATTCATACAATTTAAATAAATATGAATTTTAAATTTTATCATATCATATTTATTGTTTTTTATTTAATTATTATTTTATATCACACAAAATTAAATTCAAAGTATAAAATTTCATTAATTTTTTTAATTCACAACTTTAAGTTTTGAAATAAATAAATTGTGTATTGAGAACTACACTTTCTAACTTATTTTAATATGATCGATTTGATATTAATTAATTAATACTTTAATATATTTCACGTATTTTAATAAAATTTTATTATATTATAAACAAAATAATTATTAGCATTATTAAACAATACGATCTATGATTTTTTTTTGATGAAAAACTAAGAACTTAATTGAATATTATTTTTTTATAATTTGGTTATTTTATTTTGACATAAAATATTAGATATGTTAATATTTAATTAATACATTTATATTAAATATATTTATGACGTCATCCGGTTCTTGACACCGGTTCAACCGATCCGACCAATTGACCCCTAACCCAGTAGCTCTACCGGTTCGCATTCCGGTCCGAGTTTTAAAACACTGATGGCAATTGGAATTGAAAAAGGGAGAGCGTCCCTCTATGGCTACGGTTGTGAAATTCACTGGAGATGGGTGAGCTTCTTAAGAAATCAAAATCATGTATGACTGCAAGCATAATTATATGCACGCACGTTGGTCTTATTGAAAGCATCTGTCTTATTCTCACTCGGCATTCACTAGTACAAAACTAGGATTTTACACCGGTTAAATCTTATTATTTACATCGGTTATTTTAAAAATGAACCGGTGTATATACAGGCGGTGTAAAAGGTAGACTTTTTACACCGGTTATAGGATAACCGGTGTAAAAAGTCTTTAAAAAAACAAAAAAAAAACCCTCTTTTAAAATCTCTTCATCCAAATGCTTTCACCCAAAAGAATTCAACTTTTAAAATAAAAATTCAAACTTGTTCACTAATCCCTTCATTATCTCCCAATCAAACATCACTTATAATAAAAAATATACAAACTTTATAATTTATAATTCATAAACAGATACAATAACACATTAAGAAGAAGAACAGAGAATTAGCTAACCTGAAAGATAACCGAGCTTTGAAAAATCCAATCCAGAAAATAAATTAAAGATCTGCACAAAGCTAAAACAAGTGAGATGCGAACGTCGAGAAATTAAATTTCGTGAGATGCGAACAACAGAGAAAGAAAGAAACCGTACCAAATGAAACTCAAACTTCTCTTTCGGAAGGAGCGGCAGATTGTCCACCACTATTATGTTCTCGAACCCTGTCTCAAATTCCAGCTCCTCTTCGTTTCTCAAATCATCATCATCACTACAGCATCAAACCCCAACAATCAAATTATCATAAAAAAATTCCATCTTTCGAAACATAAAATCACATTCCACAAACATTAGGTAGAATATTCCAACGAATTCCAATTGAATTCAAAAGGCACAAACATGAACAATGTCGTCACAAAATCATACTTCACAAACATAAAAATACTCAGTAAATTTTCGCTCGAACATGAATTTCAGAGCAAATTTTTGCACAAAGTATAGGCTTTTTATCCTTAAAAAACAAAAAGAAATAAAAACAGACACACTATAATGAATCGAAAAGTTGTGGCGAACAGTAATTTGCGTCGCAAGTTTGATATCTCCTAACAGAAAGGATCGAGAGAAGGGGCTTTTGTTGAGGTTAGTGTGTATTGTATACTTGAGGGAGTTTGAGATGTGGCATGTAAGTTTTCTATTCACGATCTTTTGGCAGCACAAAGGACTTTCTACACCGGTTAAAGAATAACCGGTGTAAAAAAATCTTTCTACACCGGTTATTCTTTAACCGGTGTAAAAAAAAATTCTACACCGGTTAAAAAAATAACCGGTGTAAAAAGATCTTTCTACACCGGTTATTCTTTAACCGGTGTAAAAAAAAAGTAAGAAAAAAACTTTCTACACCGGTTAAAAGAATAACCGGTGTAAAAATTCTAAATTCTTGTTTAATATTACGATTATGCCACCGCGTTTTTATAAATTACACCGGATTATGTTTAACCGCTTTAAAAAGGGCGGTTTAAAAGGGCTATTTTGTAGTAGTGATTTTGTCTTTTCTGTTGGTTTATTTTTACTTCAAATATTTCATGGTTTTGGCACCTAATTTTCACATGTGTGGATATGAATCCATAATTGAGTTAATATTGCTTACCAAAGTTTTTAACTAAGAATTTGAAATAGGGTAGTCAATTTGGTGTTCCATTATGCTCCAGATATCCAAGGCGAGTATCGAAGCATCAGCTGGTTTGCATACGACATATGCACTAAAGAATTGACAGACACAAAGCTTAAAGCTCATCAAACTTTTTGTATAAAACAAAATGAGAAAAATCGTTCAAGAACATGGATACATGTTGTTTGGGTGCATACGACATATGCACTAAAGAATTGACAGACACAAAGCTTAAAGCTCATCAAACTTTTTGTATAAAACAAAATGAGAAAAATCGTTCAAGAACATGGATACATGTTGTTTGGGTGCATACGACATATGCACTAAAGAATTGACAGACACAAAGCTTAAAGCTCATCAAACTTTTTGTATAAAACAAAATGAGAAAAATCGTTCAAGAACATGGATACATCCAATGGCGGATCCAGGCGGGGGCTGGAGGAGGCTGAAGCCCCCGCCATGGTCGCCGGAAAAAATGGATTAGTAGTAGTCCGTTGAAGCCTGAAGTCCTGAACTCTGAAGAAGAGGACAACTAAAATGTGATTGTGAAGTCCCTGAACTCTGAAGAAGAGGAGGACTATAAAATGTGATTGATTTGGGCTTTTGAAGCTGGGCCCCAACTAATCGTATGTTAGCCCAATGAGGGCTGCTGTTTGAAAACTACTTGGTCATTATTGGGCTTTTAGATCTGTTGCCATGTTTAGGGCCTTTCTCCGCCTCTTTTGGCAGTGTGTTTTAAAGCAGTCCGGCTTAAAAGAGTCGATCAACATTTGCTCTTTCTTACAATGATGTCTTCACTAATTTTTTTTTGGAGCCGTTTGTTCTGCATTACTCAATCAGAATGTTAATGGAAATAATTAACCCATTATTACTATGAGATTATACCATTAACCCCATTATGTTTGGTTGAATAGCGTAATGGGTTTCATTTTTATTACAAGCGTTTGGTTTACTTTTTTTTGGTAATGAGTTTCAAATTTTCATTTTCAAAATATTTAAAATAAAAAATCAATATTCATAATATGGTAAAGTAATAATGTTTTCATGCACTAGACACATTTTACACCCACTATAAGTAAGCCCCCGTTAAAATTCTTTTCTGAATCCGCCCCTGGATACATCAACTATGTGAAAAGAATAACAAAACAACTGAATATGAGCAACAAACAACTACTTTGCCAAGGTAACAAGCACAAAGGTATTAAAAGCATATCAATACAACCAATTGAGAGGTACAACATGTCCAAATAGTGGTACTCGTGTCCTTAAAAGAGAAATCATAACCAACCGTTTCAAAATGGCACCTCCAAATGGATTTAGTTATTCCCCAAGTACATAGATAAAACTTCAATGTATAATGATGGTTGGCTTTCTTAAGACTGCAAACTTCAGAAAAGCCTACCAAAGCTCCGGGAAAATGGATTTCTCAAGGAATCATAGGGAAGCTATACTTAAATATAAAAAATTTCACTAAACAATAAGTTTAAGAGAACATCTTTTGAGATTTTTTGGCATGAAAATATAACTCCTTAGCCCAATTCGGATACAAATGCATCAAACAGATTATACGAACCATTTGCTAACAAATTATGAGTCATAAGCTAATGCTAAGCATTTAATGCATAAAATGATAACACTCTAGTTATTAGCCATAGATTTTACCTGTCCTTTTTTAGCAAGAAAATCATCTCAACAATCCAAAATCACAAAATAGCATAAAAATTCTCTATAATCTTTTTCTTTCTCTTTAAAGGTCATACTAGGATGTGTGTGTGTGGAGGAAATAACCTTTCTTGGACGATAAATTAATGGAAGGTGTGGTAGATGCATCTACAGAGGGATGAGTGATCTTATCCTTTTCTTCATAAAATCTTTTCTTTCTCTTCTTCTGCTGCTGAAGGTTATGCTCTGCTTTTTCTTAAGCTAACCTTCTCTTTAATGCATCTAGAGTTCATTTTTTTCGCTCATCCAAACCACTATCAATGGCCATCGCAATTCTGCACTCTCTGCCGTCAATATTGAACAATGAAAGTAACAATTACAGGGCTGAACAGCAATCACAAACAGAGCGCATATCAAATTACCATATCCAACTAAAAAAATGTTAACTTTCGAACATGAAGATGAGAAAACGGACTTCAATCAAGTAGAAGCAAAATAAATTTTCCAAAAAAAAAAAACTAATTTCAATCACTATTACCCATTAAAAAGTTACACACAAGCATAAATAAATGCGTAAAATACTAATTGCACGGTCAATTTAAAGATAAAAACATGTTTGCATATTTAATTTTGAACCTGAATAATATAGCTAAAGACGGATAATGTAGTCTGTGGCCAAGAGGGAGAAGTAGGACGGCGGTTCACGGCAGAGACAGCTGAGAGAAGTTGGTTGCTTCCTAAGTTAGCAAAGATAAAACTGCCACTGCCCACTACCAATGTGTTCTTGCAATATTTTTCATGCGAGTGGGAATGTATATACTTTACGAATAAAAATACAATATTGAGTTAATGATGAGATAATGGAGAATATTCTTTTTAGATGAACTGCACTTAATTTCTGATTTCTATGATTTATTTGTGATTATTACCTCAATTTATGACTTCTCGAGATAAAATTTGTGAATTAACTATCAAAATTAGTTGTAATTGTCCCATTTTTAAATTAAAAATTCTTATCATTCATTAAATTAGCATGATTGAGGTAAAGAACACATGATAGATAGTGGAGAATACAACAATTTTTTTTTTAAAAAAAGTACAAAATTTAGAGAATTTGAAAGTTATATCTAATAATATAGAAACTATAATAAAATCCTAAATAACTAAGAAAACTTAAATGAGTTTCAAAGTAAGATAAACAATTGAATTTTGTCAAAAAAAATGGCACACAAAGTTTCGAAACAGTATATACTAAAGTAATTGTTAGAATGAACAACAAAAATTATGACCATTTTAAATTGAACGTAGCGTTTTAGCCTTTTTTTTTTTCTCTTTTTGGATTGATATTGTGCAACCCAAAACGCATCCCTAACCTGTTCCACATCATTAAATCAGGATTAGACTGATATTGTGTAATTCATAATGCATCCTCAACCTTTTTGGATTGATATTGTGCAACTCAAAACGCATCCTCAACTTGTTCAACATCATTAAATCAAGATTAGACTGATATTACGTAATTTATATTGCATCCTCAACCTATTTTACATTATTAAATCGAATACAGTAACAAAATATGATACATATAATCAACTTCATTTTAATGAAATAAAGATTGATGTATTAATCATGACTCTTCTATAAATCAGTTGTGCTTGGGCTATGTTTGTCCAAACCATTTAATCCGATGCTGAGCATGTTGGTTGCTATATTTAATCATATAAACAAAGGAAACTCATATGGTCGCATGATTGTTCCATGCACATTGGTACTTAAACTAAACATCTAAAGAACCTTGTACAGTTGCATGTTTGGTTGCTACATTAGATCTTGCTCATACGGTCACATGATTGTTCCACATGATATTGTTTATTAGAATTCATAAACAAAAGAACCTTGTTTGGTTGCATGTTTGGTTGCTATGTTTGAAACTGCAATGTTAGATCTTGCAAACAACGAGCCTTGTATGGATCATGAATGTTAACTCTGCTACATAGTTCTATATGCAGCCATGAATTGACTTCACGGGCTGCAAAAATGTAGACATAGTTTTCCCAAGGAAATATTAATGCTAGAATACTGTATTGCATGGATTCAATGACAGCCAATATTTTGAATCCATGCATAAAGTTTCAGAGGGTTGTAGAGAAATCAGAAATTGAGGATGCACACATATTGCCATTCCAACATCAATGTAATATACAAACTATGGACTGGAACAACAATCCCTTAATTATATTCCCACCTTCAAGCTGAATGTAGAACTTTACATATATTGATTTCCCAGTTCTGTAAGTATAAAATGCACCACTGCAACACACCTATTGTACAAGTCTGCAGCATTCGCCGTCGTTTTGAGTGATACGCGAGTTCGTTTTCAACTTCCTACTACAATGTTGTAAAACTATAGCACAGTCATGTTATTCTACATAGGTCCAAACAACTCTCAAAACATCAAGCTTGATGCTTTCACCATTTCGATTTCAAAATCCATTTTGTCTTCCAGTACTGACAACTGTCTTTTTAATTGGTACCGCGGCTGCCCTTTGGTTTGGGTATTGAGGTTTAGGCTTCATAAAGCATTCCAACCTCTATGCGCGGTTGCAGTGGAACTCCTAAAGCAGGAAGAGAAGACCTGCAATTGCTATGAAGAATTTCATAAAAAGCAAGCATAGTTCTGTCAAACCAGCCACAATTTTTACCAATACGAAACCTTGTCTTCCCACGTATGTGAACAACACCAGCAAGCTTTGCCACTAGTAATTCAGAAATTTCTTCATCCACGGACGAAATTGATGATGCATTTATACAAACCTTTAAGGCATCAGTAACTTGCCGAACAAAGTCATCACCTTCAAGACTGAGAGAATCTGAATAACCATACTGAATTACACAGCCATAAACTCCCTTCAAGCCCAATTTCTTGACAACAATTCTTTTGTGTGGAGCGACTTTTGGGACCAATAAGTATCTAAGAGTTGTAAAGATAGTGACATTGTGAAGGGATCTCATATTCTTCATGTAATGACCGAGACTGGTGTGAGACCGTCTTGAATATTGGTATAGAAAAAGAAAATTCCAGGAACTCTCTGAATGCCTGGATCAGATAGAAGTGTTTTAAGTCTGTCCAGGTCTATCTTATGTCTTAACTCATACTCCATCTTTCTTTGCCTTCCATAGAACCAGCCAAACATGACAAAAGCAAGAATAAGAGAAATGGCGAAAGGAATCCAACCACCTTCTGGAATTTTGGTGAAGATGGAACTCACATAGACACCCTCCATCACAAAAAATACAACGAAGTAAAGTGCGACCAGGACAGCCGGAGTTCTCCAGAGGATGATCATGACTAACGTTAGTAGTATTGTTGTAATGAGCATTACCATGGTGACAACAACTCCTGTAATAGATGCTGGTCTTAATTAGTAAATGCAATATATAGGTAAATTTTATAGTTCTATAATCTTCAACTAAATGTTTGCAGAAAAATATGCTCAGAATTAGTCGGAGAGCAATCACTATAAGGCTTTGTGTGTCGATTGATCATGACAAACAAATCTTCGGCAACACATATTTTCAACTTCTTACAAGAAAATGCATTCATCACTCCTAATATTTCATGTACTCCCCCCAAGGTGCATAAAGAGTTGTAAAATGTGTGGAATATCAATAAGCAAATCAGACAAAAACTAATGAACCAGGAACGGCTCATCTGTGCTTACAGTAACTCCTTATTGCTCTCTACCTATATTTCTGAAAGCAAAATAACAGAAATAAAAGGAAAAAAGAAGAAGAAGAAGTGATTGTCCATACAGTGGCGGAATAAGGGGGCGAGCCGGTGCGCCCGCCCCCTTCATTTTGGAGAAGAAGGTAGGGGTACATATTTCCGCCACTTAAGCCCACCCTATGTTGGAGTTCCGCCACTGTGCAGCCCACTGCTTGGAGAGTTCCGCCATTGCTGCAGTTTTGTGAAGAAGATGAAGTTTTTTGTTTTTTTTATTTTTTTTTAAATCTTAAGTAAAACGACGTCGTTTTACTTAAGAGTTAAAAAAACTCAGTAAGTAAAACGACGTCGTTTTACTTACTCTGAAAAAAAAAAACAAACCAAATGCAATTAGAAACCCAGAATGCAGTAAAAAGTCCAAACCAAATGCAATCAAAAAGTCCAAACCAAAAACCCAGAAGCCCTTGTTTCCATGCCTCAAAATCAGAAGTCCAAACCAAATGCAATCAGCCTTACAATTGCACATTTCACCAGCCTTATATTCTTAATATTTAAGTTTTTACTTATATTTAAATTTTGGGCGAAGTCCATTTTACCCCCCTGTGGTTAGGCATAATCACCCTCTCATTAACTCGTGGTTTCAAAATACCTACATAACCTCCTCGCGTTTTGAACTAATGTGGAAAATGGACAGAATCCGTCTAAACTGACGGATGTGTGCTACACGCTCCAGAATATGCGTGTGGATAAATAAAGCGTGATTAAAATATAATTTTTATTACAAAATTACCCTTATTCAAGTTTTCTCTTCTTTTTTTTCTTTTTTATTTTCTTTATTTTCTCCTCTTTCCCTCAACACACCACTTCATCGGGAAAAAACCATACCAATCTTTCATCAACACACACCATTTCATCAACACTCTACCATAACGAACTGATCTTCATTAATGCATTTAGATCTTCGTAATAATTTATTCAGAGAAACCATACCAAGAACCCAGATTCAATCTCGCTGAATCCATTATTCAATACAAAGTTTCAATCTTTCTTCATTCTTTAAACAAAGGCATCAAATGAAATTATAGCAAAAAACCAAATTTCAGAATCAGTTTGAGTTTCCAGCATCAATGTCTTTGAGTTTCCAACATCAATGTCTTTGGCAAACAAGGGTAGCTCGGCACCTCCAAGAATGTTAAGAATTCATCAATGAAAGCCATACAAATGCATCCAACAAAGATGCTCCAAACACCAGATTATGTGTACCGAATTCAATCCCACAAAGGCAGCAAACCACAAAAAATCAGAGAAGGGCAACAGGACGTTTGCCGACATACTCCAAAAAAATCAAGAAAAAAGCCGACATAGTTAACCCCACCGCAAATTTCTTCACTCCTAAAGCCAAAACCACCACGAAGAAAACTCTAATCAACGCCATCAAAAGCCCTCATTTAGCCGCCGCCTCAACAACTACAGTATCATTCCTTTCCTCCACCATATTATTCAAAAGGGTCGGCGGAGAAGGCGATTGTAAAGGCAAAGGAAAGGGGGATTCCAAGATTAAAGAATCAATACCATTCTTTTCCATACCGGAGGATTTCTTTAATCTTTCACGATTTTTAACAATCAAATCCACAAGTGAGGTTGGAAAATCGGTTTCCACAAGAAGTCCGCCATCGCTACGTCGTTGAGATCGGAGATGATCTCGTGCGAATTGGAAAATCATGTGATTCTTGCCTTTCATTTCCCAAGATGAGAAAACGATTTTGATTCTGAAATTTCAAGAATTCGCTTAAACCTTTAAGTGCAGCAAAAACCAATTTGCCAAATCTGGGGTTTGAGTCTACTCCGATGTGGTGGATTTCTTCCTGTTTACCTCGGTTGGGATCAGCTGGGCTCCGTTTAGGCACTGATTCACCGACAGCTGCCCTTAGTCGACGAACGGGTTCTGATTGGAAGATCTGTGGAAGATTGAGATCCTCCCTCTTCGATTACAGTTCATATTGGAAGATTTGTGGGAGGTGGTGAACGGAGCTTGCAGGCCATCAGAGATGGATTTGGATTAGGATTTTGTCGACGTGGGGTTTTTTTGAAAGATTGATATGAGATGTGTGTTAATAGAGTTGAAGATTGTGCAGAACTGCTGATTTAGGGAAGGAATTCCATTGATTTTGATAGTGAGGATTCGGGTTTGGAACAATGGAGAAGAGAACATTTCAATTGGACCACGACTTTTTTATAATATTTATTTTGACCATTTTATTATTTTTATAGGTTGTTTGACTCATCAATGTTTGACTATATAATTAAGTAAGGGTGTTATTGTAATTTTACTGACATCCGTCAGTTTAGACGGATTCCGTCCATTTTCCACATTAGTTCAAAACACGAAGGGGTTATGTGGGTATTTTAAAACTACGAGGTAGTGAGAGGGTGATTATGCCTAACCACAGGGGGGTAAAATGGACTTCGCCCTTAAATTTTTTATGTTAGCTTTTAAACTTTTAGTAATTAGTAATTATGTAATATCTTGAAGTAATTTTGTATGTTTTTATGTTTATTTTTCAATACTTAAGTTTTTATTAATATTTAATTTTTTTATGCAAGTTTTTAGTAATATGTGTAAGTAAGTTTTTTATATTTTTATGTTTTGGTAATATTTAAATTTTTGTGTGCATATTTTTGTGAATTATAATTAATTATCATAATTAAATATTTATTAATAATTTATTAGTGAATTGTGATTAATTAATTTTAAATTTATAAATTATAATTATTTAATTAAAAATAATAATTATTTTATTGGTATGTGTATATATTATATTTTTATTATTATAATTATTAATTTGATACTTTAGCACTGAATTTTTTTTTTCTAAATACAGTTAAGCCCCCTAAAAAAACGTTCTAGTTCCGCCACTAGGTCCATATGTTTCATGGTCAAAACTCATTTGGCATATGTTAAATGACAAAATTTGTATCAAGAATAAACGTGATGGTTTACCAATTAAGATATTAATGTGTATGACTTCTAGCTAGAAACTGTAAAATCAAACCAAAATATCAATAAAAATGATGGCAGGGCTTATTAGTATATCTCACCGAAGGCATTTCCAATATCTTGACCATCGCCAAACATTAGTATGACCGCAACACAGAGAACCATAAGAAAATAGTTGACCTCTGGAGCATACACTTCTCCTTCTTTCCTGGAAGACGTGTGAACTATCTTGAGCCGAGGAAAATAATCAAGTGCAACAGATTGCTTAATAATAGAAAAGGTGGCTGAAATCAAGGACTGACTAGCAACAATAGCTGCAAGTGTGGCTATCACAACCATAGGCCAGTACACAGCAGATGGTATAAACTTATAAAATCCATTTGCATGGTCATTTAGATTTCTGATCAGGTAAGCAGTCTGGCCAGCATAAGTCAGAATCAGGGATGGATATATGGTGAAATGAAAAGCTATCTGCAAAAACAAATGGAATTAGGAGCCGTAATAAAGCCGAAAAATCAAACATAATGGTGAACAGGATCTTTTATCTACTTCACCTGAATTGAACTCCTATCAAAATGACCAAGATCAGCAAACATTGCCTCAGAACCTGCGCAAGTAATGATACGGATTTAATCAACACTTAGGTGCCATACTCCTACTTTTCGGTCATCAAACACTAGTACTTCAACGAGATAACAAAAACAGACCATAACAATCAAAAGAGAAAAGGCAACAAAGAAGAAGAAAAAGAATGAAGAATAATTTGACAGGAAGTAAAACAAGCAATGCAACCAATAAAGGCTGTGATGCCATACCATAATGTCTACTGTTCTTCACAATCACAAATTCTATAGTGCCAGCCAGCATAGTTGACAAAAGATTGTCAAATTGTTTTATAATTTCTCTGAAGTGCTAGCATAGTAGTAAACTCTGTCAGGATATTGTTAATGATAACAATCATTCTTATCGGTCGTAACCCATATTTACGTTTGTTTCCATCGTTGTGCTGAGAAGTTTTTCAAGGAAACACAGATATTATACATCCATTCGAACTTGATTGGAATATAAAAGAATGGTCAAGTTCAGTTAAATTCAATTCCGACTTAGGAGAAAAGGTAGAAAAAATTTCTGGAAGAAACATTTGTCTCCCCCCGAACCAAAATACCGAAACTCAAATAAAAACATTACAAAAAGTGAAAGAGGAACATTAGTTTTTAATTCACACTATCTGATCTATCAGTTTTATGAGGCTTACCTGTGATGCAAAGAATAATGCCACTGAGCAACTGCCAGCCTTCCTTTCCATTTCTCCAGAAGAAGGTTAATATATAATGGGGTGATATTGCCTTATATATACTGGGGTAATGCTTTATGATTCTGTATACTCCAACAATAGGAGTAGTCAGGGTCCATGCACCCATTATAGGAGAGAAAAGAAAGCTCACTCTCGAAGTACCAAACTTCTGCAGGAGGAATAAAGCAATTAAAACAATTGCTGGGATGAGTTCCACCAATGCTGCAAGTCAAAAATCAAAATTTCGATAGTCAAAATACTTGTAAATGATCAGCAACAAATCAAATGGAGTTGTACTGGTCCTCAAAGTCCAACATTGCATAGTCATTAGTTACTAAATTGAATTCCTTTTTCATCCACGTGAACTTTAACAGTCAGGAGTTTTTAATCATCTGATCATGTTCTAAGATTTGTTTTTCCAATATGCATTCTAAATTGTTTTAATTATGTGTTGAATGTATAAAACAAGCGTGGAATGTGTTTTAAGTACTTAGAATATCCAAGTTTTGTTAGAGTTTCTACGTTAAGCAATTGAATATGCAATTAATTGAAGCATTACACCCCAAGTATCTAATATGAAATACCCAGCATGTTGCCTCCAACTAGCATATATATATAAAAGTACACTAGAGTTAAACTCAATTAATGGACTCTTGCCCATTCAGACCCATTACAAAGGTTCATTATTTATTGGGCTTATATTAGAACATATTATTGGATTATATTAAATATCCAACAATCTCCTCCTATATTCAACATATAGCACAATTCAATAGATAGATAATATAATGTTCAAAACAGATGATTGAATAATTCATAACACAAAAGATTCATTACTCAGAATTATGAATTCTTTAAACACAGTTATGAGATTTAGAAAGCAATATAAACTCAATCAAACACAAACAAAAGTGTTACCAAGATCAAAGTTTTAGAAATCTCTAAACTTCGTACACAAGAGGTTTAAAAATACTCGGTTTCTTTTCGAAATTTGAATCTCCTTTAGAATCCTTACTTAGAGATTCACTTCTAAACTGTATCAAACAAATAGAAGATCTTTGTTCCAAATTTTGAAGAAGCTTCCAGGGATATCTCATTTCAAAAAAAAATGGAAACTAGTGCTTTTGATGGTTGATATTATCCAATCCCTTGTAGCCTTGAAGTGTGTAATTATTTTCTTGAAAACTTTGTAGTGAGGAAAGCATTTTGTTTAAAGTTAAAGGCTAGAGGTTTTGTACGGTTGTTCAGATTTAGAGCTGGAACTTTGACTATCACTAGTACAAAACTAGGATTTTACACCGGTTAAATCTTATTATTTACACCGGTTATTTTAAAAATGAACCGGTGTATATACAGGCGATGTAAAAGGTAGACTTTTTACACCGGTTATAGGATAACCGGTGTAAAAAGTCTTTTTTACACCGGTTTTCCCATAACCGGTGTAAAAAGTCTTTAAAAAAACAAAAAAAAACCCTCTTTTAAAATCTCTTCATCCAAACGATTTCACCCAAAAGAATTCAACTTTTAAAATAAAAATTCAAACTTGTTCTCTGATCCCTTCATTATCTCCCAATCAAACATCACTTATAATAAAAAATATACAAACTTTATAATTTATAATTCATAAACAGATACAATAACACATTAAGAAGAAGAACAGAGAATTAGCTAACCTGAAAGATAACCGAGCTTTGAAAAATCCAATCCAGAAAATAAATTAAAGATCTGCACAAAGCTAAAACAAGTGAGATGCGAACGTTGAGAAATTAAATTTCGTGAGATGTGAACAACAGAGAAAGAAAGAAACCGTACCAAATGAAACTCAAACTTCTCTTTCGGAAGGAGCGGCAGATTGTCCACCACTATTATGTTCCCGAACCCTGTCTCAAATTCCAGCTCCTCTTCGTTTCTCAAATCATCATCATCACTACAGCATCAAACCCCAACAATCAAATTATCATAAAAAAATTCCATCTTTCGAAACATAAAATCACATTCCACAAACATTAGGTAGAATATTCCAACGAATTCCAATTGAATTCAAAAAGCACAAACATGAAACAATGTCTTCACAAAATCATACTTCACAAACATAAAAATACTCAGTAAATTTTCGCTCGAACATGAATTTCAAAGCAAATTTTTGCACAAAGTATAGGCTTTTTATCCTTAAAAAACAAAAAGAAATAAAAACAGACACACTATAATGAATCGAAAAGTTGTGGCGAACAGTAATTTGCGTCGCAAGTTTGATATCTCCCAACAGAAAGGATCGAGAGAAGGGGCTTTTGTTGAGGTTAGTGTATATTGTATACTTGAGGGAGTTTGAGATGTGGCATGTAAGTTTTCTATTCACGATCTTTTGGCAGTACAAAGGACTTTCTACACCGGTTAAAGAATAACCGGTGTAAAAAAATCTTTCTACACCGGTTATTCTTTAACCGGTGTAAAAAAAAATTCTACACCGGTTAAAAAAATAACCGGTGTAAAAAGATCTTTCTACACCGGTTATTCTTTAACCGGTGTAAAAAAAAAGTAAGAAAAAAACTTTCTACACCGGTTAAAAGAATAACCGGTGTAAAAAGTCTAAATTCTTGTTTAATATTACGATTATGCCACCGCGTTTTTATAAATTACACCGGATTATGTTTAACCGCTTTAAAAAGGGCGGTTTAAAAGGGCTATTTTGTAGTAGTGCATCTTCATTTCTTTCCCTTACAACTTGGTGACTTATATATAATTGTTTAATTCATAAGCATATTGATCTTTGTTTTGGATAGGGCATGTATTACTCTTTGTTTTCTTGAACCAAACTTGAAACAAAATATACAGTGTATTAGCTTAGTTTTTGGTATAGTTTGAACTTGTGTTATCATACAGTGCCACAGTGGTGATGATATTTGAATTTAGTTATTACGTGGTTTGTGAGCTTATCTCTTGCTATGTGCGTGGACTTGAATGGACACGCTTGAAAAGGAAAGGGGCACGTTATACGCTTTTTATATACACTTTAAACAAAGTTGCACACAAATGTGATTGTTATTCATGAAGTATGTTTAAAATACTATATGTGCATTGTATTTGAATATTGTGGGCCCTAGTAGGTGTTGGTTTGGAAAATAATTGAGACGGCATCAGGCCGGCGATTACACCAAAACTACACCGATGAGCCCCGTCATAAGATTAAGGAGGTTTTAATCTTGTTCAATGGGAGTCGAAGAGGCAAATCCGGATGCCACATTAGGCCTGCGAGGTCGTAGTGGTCACTGACCACAAGGAAGGATAAGGTAGCTTCATAAGTTGTGCACACGTCAACGGATTGCCCTGAGAGATAAGGTTGGTAAAGGTCGGTAGAACCGATCGATAGGTATGTATATTTGTGAAAATGATATGTGACATCGATATGTGAAAATGATATGTTATATGTGCGCGATAACATGTTGTGGGATATGATTATTTGTACTTGGGAAAGAAACGTATTTATGGAAATTGTACTTGTCTTTAAAACTACATTTTTTGTTCTCTAACCCCTCGTTGAGCTATTTTGAGCTCATCCCTTTTTATAAATTATTTTTTAGAGCAACTTGGGATAAATTAGGAGTTGGTTTGGTTTCGAAGATTGACGACGCATTGTGTGATAGGAGCTAAGGAGGTTAAGGTATAAAAAGTCATTTGAATTAGTCTTTTGTTATGTTAGACTATTTTAATATTATTAGAAGTGCTTGGACTGTTTTAATACTATTTTAATATATATATATATATATATATATATATATATAACCTGGATAATTTATGGGTTGAAAGTTTATGTTTCTTGTTATTTGATATTAAGCTTTTGAACTGTTGAATAGTGTGATTTCTCTTGGGATGTAATATATAAGTTACCATTGAACAAGAGTGATTTACAAGTTGAGTTATGTTTATAAATATCTGGAAATATTATTATTTGTATGGAGCTCAGATGTGAGTCGGGCGTAATCTAACACTCCCGTCAGGATGTCGTTAAAGGATAAGGCGGGTGTTGCATTTGAGGTGTTTGAAAAGTGATTTCTTGAGTGTTTCAAAGTCCCACTTTTTATCATATCATGAATCCATTTGTTTCTTGCTTTCCAAATTTGCCAACAAATGTTGGAGGGTGTGATCTTGATTATAAATCTAATTATTTCATTTTTGCTAACTTGATTCCACCAATAATTAAGAAAAGTATTCACTGACTGGATGTGGTAAGGGAAAAGGATACTTATTCCACGTCCAAATGCTTTCCATAATTTGTAAAGTTGTGTTACATTTGAGGAAAGTATGACTTAGGAAATATGATGTTATTTGACAACAAGGATAGATGAAAGACCCACGAATTTAAAGTCTGTGTAGAATCGTGCCAATTGAAAGTTGGCATTTGAAGTCTAACTATAAAGAAGGATTCTTTTAATGGGATGTAAGTATCCCAAATTAAGTTTCCATAAGCATTATCCTGATAAACTTTACACTGAATAATAAAATATTCTGTCAACAAAAGTAATGAATAAAATAGAGGTAAGGAGTCAGGAATCAGGCCTAACCTCCAGTGTTCCAAATTTGGAGAATGCATGTAATAATGTGTGTTAAAAAAATTAAAACAAATTCTTCACTTCAACCTATTGAAGTTCTAAAGTGCAAGCTTCTCATGAAGTTTCTATCCAACCTGATTCTAGTTAAACTTTTTTAATAAATATTTTCGTATCCATAAAAAAGTAGGGCATGATGTGGCTTCAACCCTCACAAAGTTCCATAAACTAACATTTAATGGGTTAAAAAACATTAAAAATCAATTCAAATTTGGCCCTATAACTTGATTAATCTCCCACCAAGTTTTTCAACATTTAACAACTTAGAAAACATTACAAAATAAAAAATTCATGTGTTTTTCATGAGATTTTTTATTCGACATAGTTTAGGTCTTTGAGCTGTTGCGCATAACTTGATTTTGATTTTGATTTTTTTTTTTTGTTATTGTTTATTTTCCTTGTTGAAAAATGACATTATTTCATATGGATTTTAGCGGTTTGAATAATTATATGTTTTATCATTGTTTTTATAAAAATTATATCCTTAAAAAACTCTTCTACATCCTAAAATTCATATTCCTAAAAAATTGTGAGACCGTTTCATATATAATACGTAATACGCGAATTATAAAAGTACACTTATATGCTAATTTTTTATACGTTATACGCTAATTTTTTTATACTTTATACGCTAATTTTTTTTATACTTTATACGTTAATCTTTGATACTCTATATGCTAAAGTGAAATTTATATGCAAGTCTCTTATAGGAGACGGTATCACAAGAGATCGAAAGGCCCTTGTAATATTTGTGATACTCAAAATTTTAAAAATTATATTTTACCTATAAAAAATTAAAAATTTTATTAATTTAGTTGAATTTACTAATTGTTAAATAATTTGTTTAATTTATTTAATCACCCAAAAAATTTTATTTTTAAGTGAGCCCCCACTAAAAAATAATTTTTGTTCCACCCCTGAATAGTTTCCACACACTAAAATTTGGGAAAGAAACTATTAAAAAATATATAATATATTTAAATATAAATAACTATTACAAAAGCGTAGATGAATTTTTAGTTGTTAATTGTTATTGTATTTCTCGCAGAATAGAAAAATCAAATACTACTGCATTACAATTTGATAAAGGCCGGCCATACTTGTTTGAATTGTTTTCCTTTTTCGTTACTCTTTATGAAGTTGTGAATAATGGCGGAAGAAACTGAAAAATATTTTGTGTCTATACCAAAGTTACACATCTATAAGTTGGAAATTGATATATTGTATATCCAGGACTTTCCAAGGTGTTCAATCTTTATAAATTTGCGTCGCATTTGCACCATAATCGCGTTAAACGTCCACTGGTCAGGTGTAGTTTTGAAGCAAGAGTTTAATCATGGCAGTCATCAGGCTGCTGCTATGCTATATGATCTTATGTTCGGCATCTCATGCCGTTTTTTCTGTGACTGAACCCCAAGATAGTAAGTTGCAAAAATCTTCCATTTCATAACATAGCACACACTGCGTAGATTTTTCTTGCATTCAAGAGGTAGTTTTAAAGAAATAAAAGCTTAAAAATGTTTATGCCGGCAATGAAAGCCTCTATATTCGACATTTGCTAGTATGGTATGGTGGTTTCTTACAGCGAGACCTTAATGTAGCATAAATGGGTTTTACTGAAATTTATTTTTTTTCAAAATCTGCAAAGCTTTGAATAACTGAACAAAATGGTTATGTTATGTGCAGCTGCTGTTCTTAGGTCATTGAGAGAACAGTGGCAAAACACACCGCCAAGTTGGAATAATTCTGATGATCCTTGTGGAAATTCTTGGGTGGGAGTCACCTGCATGAACTCAAGGGTGGTTGAGCTGTATGGAGATCTATCTTTCGCCTTGTTGCTTTCCTTTTTGTGCCAATTTATTTGCTGCTGATCATCTGATTCTATTGGATTTGAAATTCCAGGAAACTGTCAACAATGAATATATCAGGGAAACTGACTGATGAGATTGGGGGACTCACTGAATTGACATCCTTGTGAGTTTTTTCATTTCTTTTCCTGCTAAATAGAATTAGAGTAAAACTCATGTGAAAACGATACATATATGAAACGTGTTTTATATACGAAACGGGCAATTTATTGCCGTTCAGATCGTGATTCTAATTTTCCTATCGTTTTTTTTGTGCAATGAAATCATGATTAACTATCGTTTAATATATGAACCCGCTTCACAGGAGATCAACTCATAGAATTAAGATAAGTGATGAACTGACACACACAGCACATTATGTGTGAACCCCCTATCCCACATCGGATAGGAGGAAGGCTTGGGCCTTGTATAAATGTGTAAGCCTAGCTTCCAAGTTCAACTTCAGGATATCCATTTTGGCATAGCGAGGACGAGCCAAACGAAGTTGGGCTTGGGTGCGTCAGGCTTTAGACGTGTCACGGCCGCGCGGGCGCGTGTGGGCCCATGGGTTCACTGTGCTCGCGGGCTCAGGGCGTGACAGAATGGTATCAGAGCATGGGCCAGACCTCACCCACGGAGTGTTGGAACTAAGTGCTACGTCGACTTAAGGGCGGGAGCCACCTTTAGAATCCTTCATCACCGGGGTGCCTAAGGGCGGGAGCCACCTCTAGAATCCTTCATCACCGGGGTGCCTAAGGGCGGGAGCCACCTCTAGAATCCTTCATCACCGGGGTGGGTCTGGTTAAAGATCCTCTGTAGGCCTGGCGAGGATGCCAAGGCCTCGGGGCGTGACAGAATGGTATCAGAGCATGGGCCAGACCTCACCCACGGAGTGTTGGAACTAAGTGCTATGTCGACCTAAGGGCGGAAGCCACCTCTAGAATCCTTCATCACCGGGGTGGGTCTGGTTAAAGATCCTGTGTAGGCCTGGCGAGGACGCCAAGGCCTCAAGGAGGAGTGAATGTGAACCCCCTATCCCACATCGGATTGGAGGAAGGCTTGGGCCTTGTATAAATGTGTAATCCTAGCTTCCAAATTCAACTTCAGGATATCCATTTTGGCATAGCGAGGACGAGCCAAACGAAGTTGGGCTTGGGTGCGTCAAGCTTTAGTCGTGTCACAGCCGCGCGGGCGCGTGTAGGCCCACGGGTTCACTGTGCTCGCGGGCTCGGGGCGTGACATTATGAACACTCAAATGAACGATATCTATAGTTAAAAAGACTGTATGCATGCTTAACTAGTCTTGATTCTGGGTAAACTGCTATAAACTAAGCACAAAGGAACAGAAAATCATCGTGTGCTGAGTCTCTATATTTCGGTGAAAAAGATTGTGTATAATATAACCATTTTTGTTTGGTTTAAGATATCGAATGCTGATGCAGGGACCTTTCATTCAACCCGGGGCTCACAGGTTCCCTCTCTCCCCGGCTAGGGAATTTGCAAAAGCTGCAAATTTTGTAAGATCAATTATATATGATGGTCTCCCAGTGTTAATTTGTGTGCAAATATGGTTATTATTATGACAGGCACAATGGATTTGACAGTATCCTTTCTTCTCAGAATCCTAGTTGGATGTGGCTTCAGTGGCATAATACCAAGTGAACTGGGGAACCTTGCAGAGTTGTCTTTCCTGTAAGCACTGCAAACAGATGCATTTCACTCATAATTGTCTTGCAAGAATAATCATTTTATCATTCTCAAAATTTTCAATGACAGAGCACTCAACTCGAATGAATTCACTGGTGAAATACCGTCTTCCCTAGGCAATCTCATAAATCTATACTGGCTTGATCTATCGGATAATCAACTGACCGGATCCATCCCTGTTTCAACATCAACAACTCCAGGACTTGACCTCCTGAAGAAGGCAAAACACATGTAAGAGTGTAACATGATCTCAAAATCACACTTTGCCCCGTTGTCGTGTCATGTTTGTACTTGGAAAAGCGTAGTCTAATTGTATAGCTTTACAGGCATTTGGCAAAAAACTCTCTCTCAGGTCAAATTCCTGCACAACTTTTCAGCTCGGACATGGTCCTAATACACTTGTAAGATATCACATAATCAAGTCACTCGTCACGCGTATAAGAACACTCTCATCTGATAGTTTGCACATTTACATGATAAGACTGCTCAATGGAAACCATTTGACTGGAGAAATTCCAACCACATTAAGACATATTCAGACGCTTGAGGTTCTGTGAGTACAACCAGCTTTATTTTATACACTACTTCTATATCTGCATTTTATTAATATAGCTACTCTTTCTCACTTCACTTGCTCATATGCCTTCTTGTACAGACGGCTAGATAGGAATGCCCTCAGTGGAGAAGTTTCAAATCTGAACAACCTCAAAAACCTCATCGAATTGTGAGTGCTTCAATCCAGTTTGACTTTATTACAAAGTCTTACAGTGAAATATCATAAAGTTGCCATCCTCATATTTCTGCATTCTCATAGGTCTTTAAGAAACAATAACCTATCCGGACCTTTACCAGACTTAACTGGAATGGATTACCTCAATTTTGTGTAAGGAACTGAATTGAAGATTCCTTCTGAACTCTTTGTACTTGGATCTCAAGGGTGAAACTGAGAACTGTGATATTAAATCTCTTTATAGGGACTTGAGTTTCAACTCTTTTCAACCGTCAGAAGCTCCGGTTTGGTTCTCAACATTAAGTTCACTATCTGTGTTGTGAGTATAAACTTATTTGCTTGTATGGCAGCTTAACTATGTTCCGCAAACTTAAATTTTATTCTCATGTGAAATCTATGGGTGCTCAGGGCTTTGGAAAATGGTTTACTCCACGGAGAAGTGCCTCATCAACTTTTCAGTTTACCTCAGATTCAAATTCTGTAAGTTTAGCAATCTGTAAAATTTAAGAAAGAAAGCTGATAGCTGCCATCTAGAGAAGTAAAATAACTCATTTTTGGTTGTATAAACATTTCACAGGAATCTGAAGAACAATGCGTTTAATGGTACCTTAGATATGGGTAGCAACATTAGCCAACAACTTCAACTTGTTGAATTGCAGAACAATGAGATATCTTCAGTAACACTTGGTTCTGGATATAACAATGCATTACTGTGAGACACTTCAGAAACTTCCAGCAATCGTTGTGAATGAGAAGATATTTTTTCCAATCCGATTCTTAACTAATTGCATATTTTCATGCATGAATTTCCAGTTTGACGGGCAACCCTGTATGCAGAAGTTTGCTAAAAGACACAGACTACTGTCAGGTTCACCATCAATCTGCAGATAATTGCTCTACCAATGTGGCTTACTGTGGAAACAAAACATGCCATTCTGATCAAAAACTCAATCTGCAGAATTGTGAATGTGCTTATCCATATGAAGGAATAATATTTTTCAGATCACCAAGCTTTAGGGATTTGTCGAATTGTACACCATTCCATTCCCTGGAAATGAGCTTAAGGATTGAATTTGGACTGGCACCTGCTGCAGTTTCTCTGCTGAATCCATTTTTCAATGCTGATGATTATCTTCAGATTGAATTAGGACTCTTCCCGTCCACTGGAAAGTTTTTCAATGGCTCAGAGATTCAAAACATGACGTTTGCATTTAGCAGCCAGACTTTCAAGCCTCCTGCAGAGTTTGGACCTTATTTTTTTATTGCAGCTCCCTATAAATTTCCAGGTGGTCACTAAATTTAGAGAACAAACACAAAAATAAAGATGATTTGTCATATGCAAATCAGTGAGTTGTTATAGTTATCTTTTCAATTAGAACTTAGTTTGTTATAAAACAACTAAACTGAATTATATTTCGATGCCTTCACATTGCAAACACTGAGGCACAGATCACATCATGAATGCTAGAATCCATATATGAAGATTTCTACTTGCTCAATTGTTCAAAATTTGAAGAAGGAACTAGCCACTCAACACTATTACTGATTGAGCAATGTCAACGCCTTGTCAATCTCAAATAATGTAGTATAAACTATAAAGAACACTTTCAGTTAGGCATAATAGTATATTAGTGCAAAACATGGAAGTATGACTCTTCTATTAACGACAACGCATGAATCAAATCCATTGAAGATTTCTTATAGAATGCAGAAGCAATTTTAGTTCTTCCAGACTTGATTAGGATTTCAAAGTGTTAAAATTTTTTGTACAGTACAATATTATATTCCCGATTAGATACTTGGGCAAGAAGAATAATATCTGTAGGCATTCTATTCTAGAAACAATACAAACTAGAGAAGGATCCTCAAACAACCATAAAATCAGCTGATAGTGCACGACCTGCCACTTTTCTTTATAGATCATGCAAGATGGAACAACATATCCTGATAGAAGGTGGCATGACAAGCTGAGTTTGCTGGTTGGAATTTGATTTAACCATATCCTGATAAAAGAGTGGCTTATTGTCTGATCCACACAAGCCCTCAAGTATTTTCTTAGTCTCCTCTTATCGTCTCATCATTTGATGATGATATCAAAGTGAAACAGGTAGAAGGCCTACAATTTTTCTCAATCCATTGATTGGAGATAAACTTTTCTTCTTAGGCTTTACTTGAGTACTATGTCTCCAACAAAAATGACAAACTTATGGTAATTACAAATGGATTGGCACATGAAGAATCTACAAAAATATTTACCTTATTCTGATGGAGGCATTGTCTCAGAAATATTTACCTACAAAAATATTTCAATGCCCATAATTGCATATCTTAATAGTTGCACTCCCTACTTAATTTGTTGTCCTTTCCCTTCTGAAATGAAACCCAATATGTTTATTCTTGCGTATAGGTTGCATTTCTGTCTTTGGGTATAATGGAGAAAAATAATGTTGGGAATGAGTTTGGCTTTCACATTAGTGCGGTGTACTGGAATTTATGATCTGTCTTTTGTCTATCCATTGCAAAGAACATAGACTAAGCTCCGGTCTTCGGATTGAGATCAGGATTATATTGGGAATTGGGAAGCGTTGAATGCACTTTGCAGATAAGTTTTTTTCTGCATGGTAGAAGTATTTTATTGTAAGAAAGATTTAATTTTTCTTTGGTTCTTTTACCTCAATATGTAATTTTGTTAAATAATTTTATTTTTTTTGGTTTTGTAGGACTATGAAGTGACTTAGGTTTTGGCAGCTTCTAAAAGTGAAGAACGACACCATTTTTTGGCTTTTCGTAGTACAAATATAATATTAATGTAGTTGGTGATTTTTCTTGAACTTTGCCATATTTTTTGGTATGTAAAAATTAAATTTACTAAAAATATTTTAAGCTAATTTAGTAATAAACGTTAGAATTTGATCTCCATTAAATTTCACAATATAAAAAATTTGTTCAAAACTAATCATATTGTAAGGCAAAGATTGGTGTATTATAGTATATTATAAAATAGGTTACCGATATTAACTCAGATTCGTTTGATCTTTCATAAACAATTGATTGAGTTATTTAGCTACTTAGCAATTTGAGAATTTCACCAACCAAGTCATATTTTATGATATAAATTACAAAATCAGTTACCGAAAAAATGTTCATGCTTTCATATAATAAAGAGGGAAAAATGAAAAAGCAAAAAAAAAAAAAAAAAGAAATTTCCTCTATGATTAAGGCAATGAAGAAAGAGAGAAAAATAAATTTATGTTATAAATTTAATACTAGCACTAATAGTATTTAATATATTTAGTAATAGTATTTAATATAGGGAAAGATATATTTTCAAGCAACAAAACAAAATAAACAAATGTTCTCATGTTCTTGCGGCAATTTGATGTATATTAGATGTATATTAGATGTAGGGTGAGGCAAGCATATCGTACATTTGCTCACACTTTTATTGCACTCCAGAACGTATATTATACAAATTTTCTCACACTATATATATTTGTGTCTCGTCATATATTACAGTTATATTTACACTATAGATTTGTACACATTTTGCACATAATGTGCACACTACGTATATACATATACTATATACATTCTCACATATAATAAATATTTGCAAATTTTTTTTACATCAGCACACATTAAAATGTACATGTGTTACATACTACACATATTATACATACTTATACACACACTTTTACATACAATGCATATATGTATACACTAAACATATTTTCATATATTGGCACATATTTAATAATTTATCATATTATAATTTTTTATTTATTTTCCACATATTTTCGACGTTACATATATTGCACATAATATTTACATTTGCACACACTTTAAATATTTGCACATTCTTCTCACATTCTAACACATTTTATATGTGCACATATTTACACATACTTGTACACACACTTATTCATAATCCACATATAAATATTTACACATATTTCCCCACATATACATACTTCTACATATTTTACACATATTTCTCATACACATATTAAAATGTGCTTCACACATTTTTACACTACACATTTATACATACTACACATATTTTCACACACTATATATTTTTACAAGCTATATATATTAATACATACTACACATAATTTCACAAACTTGACATATTTATACATACTACACATATTGTTACATACTATACAGTTATGCACATTTTCCACAATATAAATATTTACACATAATATACATTTTTTGAAAGACTATATTTGTACACATACTTGCATATTTTCATGTGCTATATATATTTATACATAATTCATATATTTTAATACACTATGCATATGAACACATGTACACATACTGCACATATTTGCACACACTATACATGTTTACACATTGTATACATATTTTACTCACTACACATACATATACATATTACACATTTCTCATACACTATACATATTTACACATATCTACATATATAACAAACATTTTCACACACTATACGTTCTTATGCATACTGCACATATTTTTTTACACTACATATATAACAAACATTTTCACACACTATACGTTCTTATGCATACTACACATATTTTTTTACACTACATATTTACACATACTATACGCATTTTCACACACTATACATATTTGCACATAATTTATATATTTTCACATATTGTACATATTTACACATACTACAAATATTTTCAACCGCTATAATGATTTATGCATACTATAGATTTTTTTCATATACATATATGTACACATATTACACACATTTTCACATATTGTACATATTTATAAAAACTTCAAACATTTTCTCACACTATACATATTTAATATATTTTCACACATTGCACCTATTTATATATATTACCTATATTTTTACACATTATTTATATTTATATATATACACATTTTCAGCCACTATACATTTTTACAAATACTTCACACATTTTTAAACACTAAATATTTACACATAGTACACATATTTTTACACATTATACATATTTATACATACTACATATATTTTTACACACTATGCATATATGCACACATTTCATACACGATATGTATTTACACATACTACACATATTTTCACATACTATAAATATTTATACTCGCTATATGTATTTATACATACTACACATATTTTCACACACTATACATATATATACATACTACACATATTTTCACCCACTATATATATTTCTACATATTACACACATTATACATTTTTATACATATTACACACATTTATGCACATGTAATCTATTTACTAACACTACATACATTTTCACATGCAATACATATTTACAAATATTTCACACATTTTCAGAACAGTTTTCATATATTTCTTTTTCAAACATTTATTAATTCCTAATTCTCTTTATATCAAAACATTATACATTAATTCACTTTCTATAATTATTCTAATTATATTATCATAATATATTGTTTGAATTTGGTATTATATACATTTTCATACTCTACTATTGTTACAATTAAACTTTTATACACTATTGCGGTATCAATTACATGGATAATATTTCATCATCTTATTACATCTATACACATGTTATTGGGTTTACTCCAAATTTTCATACTACACATAATATTCATACTTGTACAGACACTTATACATATTTCGTATATATATACACTAAACATTTTTTCATATATTTGCACGTATTTAATTTATCACACTATAATTTTTACGGGAAAATATGTGTAGTGTGTATAAATATGTCAAGTTTGTGAAATTATGTGTAGTATGTATTAATATATGTAGCGTGTAAAAATATATAGTATGTGAAAATATGTAGTATATATAGATATGTATAGTGTGTGAAAATGTGTGAAACATGTGTTAATATTTGTATGAGAAATATGTGTAAAATGTGTGGAAGTATGTATAGTGTATAAATATATGTGTATTATGAATAAGTGTGTGTACAAGTATGTGTAAATATGTGCACATATGAAATGTGTTAAAATGTAAGAAGAATGTGCAAATATTTAAAGTGTGTGCAAATGTGAATATTATGTGCAATATATGTAGCGTCGAAAATATATGAAAAATAAGTAAAAAATTATAGTGTGATAAATAATTAAATATGTGCTAATATATGAGAATGTGTTTAGTGTATACATATATGCGTAGTATGTATAAGTGTGTGTGTATATGTATAATATGTGTAGTATGTAACACATGTATATTTTAATGTGTGCAGATGTAAGAAGAATTTGCAAATATTTATAATGTGTGAGAATGTATATGGTATATGTATATACGTAGTGTGCACATTATGTGCAAAATGTGTACAAATCTATAGTGTAAAAATAAGTGTAATATATGCAAATATACGAAAGTGCGTATAGTGTATACATGTATATGTATATGTATAAGTGTGTGTACAAGTATTAGCAACCATGAATCTTATGGAAATATTCAAATATGCATAGACATGTATAGCGAGTGAAGTTATGGGTAGGTTTGTGGAAATATTAACCGTAAATGTTAGTACATGTATTGTGCAATAAATATTATGTAAGACTATCATAATTATATTACTTATACCTATTACACTTACACAGAATTAAGATTATAACGGGAAATAATATATAATTACACCGCGCTGGTGCGGTGATTACCAACTAGTTTATTAATTAAATGGAAAATAATTTGATGACCATTTTGTGCAACAAAATTCAAGTTGAGCTAACAAATATAACTTTCTCAAGGATTGGCCATTTGGGACTAAAACAATACTTAATCTCAAGTCAAAGGGATTATTACTGACAACTTCACATAATTGATACTTGCTTTGACATCGTCTGTGTATGATACTTAGTATATATTAATGACAACTTCACACAAATCAAAATTCTTTCAATTAATTAATATCAAAGGAAATTATTGTCAAAACAAGAATTGTAGGTGCAATAGAATTCTTTTATTGATCTTGATATCTTATAATAAAAATATTATAATTACTATTAAGGTGAATGACCCCAATTGTTCTTTTACTTGGGATGAACATCGTTTTGATTCCCAATATTTTTAAAAAAAATTATATTTTAGTCTTTCAATTTGAATTTTATTACACAAATAATTTTTAATTCATTTTCATCAACCTGACAATTAATCTTATTAGTTATGTGGCAGAAAATGACATTGTTTTGAATAATAAACAGTGTCATATGACAAACGACAATACTTATCAAATGAATAAAAAATGAGTTAAGAACGACGATACTTGTTAAATGAATATGAAAAATGAGTTAAGAGAGACGATACTAGTCAAATGAATGGACAATGAGTTAAGAACAACGATACTTATCAAATGAATGGACAATGAGTTAAGAACCACGATACTTGTTAAATGAATGAAAAATAAGTAAAGGATCATTTATTTAACAAAATCCAAATTGATGGATCCAAATATATATAACTTTTTCAAAATCGAGTATCAAAATAAAACTTACCTCCAAAATTGAGAGATTATTGAAGTCACTTGTTCAACCACGGTTTGAGGATTATTATTTTTCTGAACTTCTTATTGTTTGTGGAAATTAATGAATATGGTTTCAAATAATTTACGAAAGTTCCAAAAAAACTTTAGCCATGTATGCATAATTGCAGAATTTGGAAAATATGCATATACTATGTAGCTATACATGAAAATATGAAAAAAAAATTAATACACTTACGTATAACTGACACAGCTATAGAAAAAGGACCTGAAAATTTAGATGAAAATAAAGAATGAATTAAATGAGAAAGAAGACAATGGAATTGCAAAAGCAACTCTTTGAAATTACATGAAGAATAATTTACTTCTAGTATTTCAAATAAGATAAATGTGAAAGAAATAATTTATAATCTAGTATAAATTAAATATAAGTATGAGACAACTTCTGAAACATATATCTATATAGTTAGTCTAATATGTTAATTATCGTCAAATGATTCAATAGAATTGAGTACCTAGTTTTAATATAAGATAATAAAATGATAAAAATAGTCTTAAGACAAAAAAATGGGTTGGTAATTAAAAGCAATCAAATTGGTAAGTTTAAAACAAAATACAACATAACTAATTGAAAAATGAAAAGAAAAATTCAATTATTAAATTTCATCAACGATATTAAAAAATCGAAACTTTTACAAAACCAAATACATATAAAGATTTAGTTTTCAAAAAACTAATCAATAAGTCAAATATGCAATTCAAGTACTATTCTTCAATGAACTAAGAAAAGTTGAAAATTTTTAGAGAACCCAATAATCAATTTGTTATTGTTTAAAAGATTTCGCTAAATATATATAAGCATATAAAGGTTCAAACCTTTAATAGGTTGGCTTATTTAAAAGGTCTTAGTAAATATTCTTGCTTACACATATTTACTTCACACCTATACTTTAGGTGTCAAACTTTAGGCCTAGGGTCGAGAGGGATCCCTCCCTTATCAATCCACCTTAAGTGATTTAGGTGACGAAACTCCATGAAAATCATTTGCAGAACAAGAAATCAAAATTTATATTTGGGGCAGACTACTGTATGACTGTTGCATATATGCAATTCGCGTATTAAATTCAAACTTCAATGTATAAAAAAAATTAGCGTATCAATTTTATCTTTGGCATATAAAGTATTAAAAATTAACATATAAAGTATTAAAAATTAGCATATAAAATATAAATAATAAGCATGTTAGTGTATCAATTTTAACTTTAACGTATAAAATATCAAAAATTAGTGTATAAAGTATAAATAATTAGCGTATTAACAGATAACGCATCAATATTTGCATATAAGACATCAAATATTAGCATATAAAATATAAAAAATTAGTACATTAGCGTATCACGTATAAAAAATTAGCATATAATGTATCAAAAATTACCATATCAAGTATACTCATATTAGCGTATTAAAAAATTATATTCGCCTATCAAGTATAAAAAATTCACGTATCAAATATAACATATTCGCGTTTGACCTTGAATATATACGACGGTCGCATATAAGTTATTATGTTTATATTTTAAACCAAAAAATGATACAAGACAAATCTTTACAAATTAATCCAATCAATTTCATGCAATTTGAACGTGCAATACATTTTCCTCATCTTAAACTTAGAAAGAGTGTAACCCCCAGTGTAGCCATTAAGTCAGATCGTAAACTTAGAAAGAAAAATCCATCCATTTGCTATGCAGAGGACAAGCATTGGAACCCCAGGTGATCGCGAGGTACAGGTAGTTTGGCCCCTGATTACTGTTGTTAGATCAGTTTGGCCTTTCGAATTTTCGGTATCATGGCCCCTGATTACTGAAGTTAACATCAGCTTGGCCTTTAGTATAATTACTAACAATATTAGAATAGTGGACTTTGTTGTATAATCATTGGTTACCAGACTTGTTGGTGAAAATCTTGGGGAAATGTCTGGAGAATGGTAATAATGCACATTTGGTGCACTGGGAGTTTGCCGCTGGTTTGCTGCCTACTTGTCCCTGGAAGGATAAATTGTTGAAGTTGTCGCCACTATTGAGTGTCTACTGGCTTGAACTTGGATTGGCAAGTTTTTTCCTTGATGGTAAATTGCTGAATGTGCTTTGCCAAGGTTGTGTGTTTACTGGCTTGAATTGGATTGGAGATGTTTGGACATATGGGATAGGGCAAGGTAGTGGATGTGGAGGTTTTGTAGGCGTGTTGATGGCTATAGGATGAGGAATTATCCTTTGAATGATAAAGTGATGATTCTGCCTGGCCTTGGTGATGAAGACAACATGGAAGAGCGATGCACACACAGTGCCTATTTTGCTAGCTTAATATGTGTAGATTGCCGGTAAGGAGTTGTATTTTTTAACAGCTTCACACATTGCATATTTTGAACATATGGATACTTGTGGTAGGTTAAAGGGATAGCTTTTTAGACAAATAGTTAAGTCTCCAACTTCTGGTAATTTTAGCATGCACTTTCATGTAAGGTGCACGGGACATTTTGACTGGAAAATATAAAGTTTTTACCCACCCCAGCTCCCCGAAGAGTCCTATTTTTCCTCCACGCCGTTGTTAGTTTGGTGAAGGAAGAATCCCTTGCTCTTTAGGCATACCGTCCAATCCGAAGGCAAGTTAATCAATCGACCAGGCAAGCCAAGGGCTAATTGGTCAGTCAGACGAGGAAGACCAAATCCAATAACCGTCATGCCCTAGACTGATGCGTTTGAAGTAAATTATGGAACTGGCGGAGTCCCAACGTCAAGGTCTTGACTTACGCCGAAGAGTCTGAAATACGTATGAACGGAGAAACAAAAAGAGAGTTTCACGATCAGTATTGGAAATGAACGGAGAAGTGGTAGAACGTACGGAACCTTATACACTTCTTCCTAGCCGCTTGGCCTGTAGTAGGTATCTGGGTTTAGGGTTTAGGGTTTAGGGTTTAGGATTACTCTAGTTTTGCTCTAGAGTAGACGCTTTCTTAATTCCATCTTATACATTTAATTAGAAAATCATGTAATGGCGTAGTACTCCATATTTACTGCTTTCTCTTTTGTAACAATGTATTTGGGTATATCCAGTATCTTATTTTGTCCATCATGTATATAAGTACTGTTTAATTAAAATAAATAAAAATAATAAAATAAAATAAAAAATTTCCTCATCGTGGCTGCCTTTTTATTTCTGCATTCATTGTGTGGCTCCAGTTGGCAGTTGATCAACTATAATTGGAAACGGCATGCAGCACATGCGTAATGTTGCCAATTTGACAATAATAACTCTCCAATTTTGTTAGACATGGCCACGGTTCCGGAATCGTTGGTTCTAGTTTAGATTCTGATTTTGGTTTTGTTTTAATTCCGATTTTTTTTTTCGATTTTTAGTTTCGAATTTTGATTTTAATCCCACTTTTAAATTTGATTTCTATTGAAATAATAATTAAACTATTAATTGTAACTCAAATAATACAACATAATAATATAATTATAATTATAATAGTTACAATTGAACTTAATTAATATATAGTTTTTAGATAATAGAACTAGGAAGACTTAGATAAGTGAGATTCAAAGATATAAAAATAATAAGAATATTGAAAGGATAATTGAATATTTGAATTATTAATTAAAATTCAAATAGTATAATATAATAACATAATTAGAATAGTCGTTAAAATTAACTAATATGTAATTCTTTTAGAATAATAGAATTATAAAAATTAGATAAGTAAAAAAGAAAGATATAGAAAGAATAAGAGTATTGAGAGAATGATCGAACTATTAATTGGAATTCAAATAGTATATTAGCACAATATAATAATAGAATTACGATAATATAAATTAGAAAATGAAGTTGATACATAATATAATTGGATTAATAATTGAAATTGAAGTAATATATGAAGGTTTTAGAAAAATAGAATTATGAAGCATTAGATAAGTGAGAACGAAAAATATATAAATTATAAGAGTATTGAAAGAATGATTGAACTATTAATTGAATTCAAATAGTATATTAGTGTAATATAATAATATAATTAGAATAATTAATTAAAAAAGTTGATACCCAAAACCTAAACCCTAAACCCTAAACCCCAAACTATAAATTATAACCACTAAAACTTACAATATAAAGATTAGAAACCTAGGAAATAATATTAGAAAAAGAATTATGTGATGAAAATGAAAAGGTATAGAAATATTTATAGAATTATAAAAATGAAAATAATTTTTTTTCCGGCCAGTTTAGGTTCTGGTTCTGGTTCCAAAAAATCAGGAACTGAAACCGAACGGTTAGTAGACAGTTCAGCCACAGTTTCGATTTTGTGGGGCCCCCAGTTCCTATTCTGAAACCAGAACCAGTGGTTCCGATTCTGAAACTACCGGATGGCCATGTCTAAATTTTGTCTATGCTTAGCATGGCTGGCTCTACAGACAGAGAGATTAATTGCAGTAGGATGACGTAAATGACGAATAAAGGTTCCAAGTAGACATGGCCACGATTCACGAATTACCGATTGCAGTTCGTGAATCGCCGGTTACGGTTCGTGAACCGCCGGTTCACAATTTCACACAAGGTGAAACTTGAACTGACCCTTGGCCTCACAGTTACGGTTCGTGAATCGCCGATTCACGGTTCCGATAGGGTTCCGGTTTCGTTTTTTTCACATTTTTTTATGGTTCAAATTTTTTAACGTTAAATTTTAGAAAAAATAAATACAATATATACAAATTTGATATAATTGAAAGTAACTTGAATTACCATGTAGAAGTGGTGTGTCGTTTTGTACCAAATTAAATTACTTACTCTCAAACAATAAATCAAGTATAGTATGAGTAAGGTCGATCCCACGAGGAACAACTCTATTTTCTAATTCAATTAATTTGTCAATAGCACAACTATTTAATTATTGATTAAATCAAAGGAAATAAATCACGCAAATAATAAATAGCAAAATTAGAAATAAATAAACTCTAAAGGAAAGATCCGGCTATAAATAAATCCACACTAATCAATTGTTATTGTTCATTGACGCAAGGATAACAATCTCTATTTAATCAATTAGTTATAGGTTACCGAGAATCAGCTCTGACATAACCCAATTCTCCCTTAATTATTCGTTAATTGACAAGTATCAGCTTAATCAATTAATTCCCTATTCATAACACAACCTGGCCGGAATCAGCCGAATACCAGATTTAATGTTATAAAAGCATTACGTAGTGAAGAACCTAACTCTAACAAATCATATCATGATCAGCATGCAATAACTTGTTAACCAATTATTTCCGTATATCAAGACAGTAGCTTCGCCACTAATTAATCTTACTTATCAAATCCAGTGACTTAATAAGAGATTAATTGGCTCTACCTAATTCAATTAAAGGTGATCAATCTTTAAGTAAATTAGATAATTAAATTTAGGCGTAGAAAACTTTTGGAATTAAATAAGAGAAAGTTTAATTAAGAACAATTAGGTCTCACAATTCATGCATCGATTAGTGCTTCATTACCTGTAGCCAGATAAAGAACTACTCACTAAACATAATTAAAAATAAAGCAAGAATAATAATTAAGAAGAAAATGAAATAAAACTGAAAATTGCAAACCAGCCTGCCCGTCGTTCGGTCGAACGACAAGCTCTGAATTTCTGGGTTGCTACAAGTTAGCAAACCCAGCTACGAAGATGAAAGCTGCACGCGTCGAGGGGTTTCTTAACCCTAATAATTCTGCTCCCTTATATAGGAGAGAAAAGTAAAACTTCCTAATCCAACTAAAGAAAGAAATCTTCTTATTTCCAAACTCACATAAGCCACATGCGGCTGTAATAAATCAGTTTCCTAATCAACTTTAACCACCAATTTGGCAATTGCCTAGAATCATTTTCCTTCCAAATGTCTTCAACTCTATCTTCAGCCCCAATCTTCTAGAAATCTCAAAATCTGCCAACTTTCCCCTCGGCATGCCCCAGTCCTGGATACTTCCCAAATTCTGCAAATATTATCATTAATTAGCACCAAACTCACCCCACAAAGCACGTAAAACATATATTAGAAATCGAATAATTAGTGCTCATCAAGAAGTAATGATGTATATACAAAATATAATAAAATGAAAAATACTCTATATTTGTTAGTAATTAAATATTCATTACCATTAACATATTAATAATGGTTGTACCATAATGAATATAGATAATAATTGATACTATTTGAATATTAAACTATGAGTTTAATCATGTATTTATATGAATTTATTCATTCATTATACAAGAACACATGATAATTCAATTTAATATGGTTAATCATAAGTAATCTTTTATTTTAATATACTTATAGTTGAATAATCAACCATTAATACTATTAGATAATGAGAAAGTTTAACAATTCAATTTATTAGTTAATCGCCTTTTTTATTCATAAGAAAATCAAAAATACATGATTCAATGTAAAATACACCATAAGTGATTAAATTCAAGAATCTTACTTATAAACTAACAATAATAATTAACAAAATAAACAACTAACAATGAGAATTAGATAACAAAGTGAATGAAATAAAATATATTAAAGTAAATAACTGAATAAAATGAAATAATTTTAAAGTAATAGGAGATTATGAGAGAATATGTGAGAAAAATCAAGAAATTTGTGTGAAATAATGAAATATAATATATTTGTAAAAGAAAATTAAAAAAAATAATTTGTTTTATTTTTTTTGGAACTGCCGGTTCATGGTTCAAAAAATATTGAACCAGAACTGGCCAGCCATGGCTGATTCCAGTTCACAGTTCAGGCCCGGCAGGCCTCGATTTTGGTTTTGAGCCTAACCCGTCGAGTTGATTCCGGTTAAAACCAAAACCGTGGCTTTGTCTAGTTCAAATAGAACCAATATTAATTCTTTAGTACTTTCCAAGTCAGTCTTGCAAGTGTACAAGTATGATGATGAATGAAAATGAACAAAAAAAAAATTATGTAAAATCAATTTATATATAAAACATGATTCATATATAAACAAACAAGTAATTATTGTTAAAGATGTGATTCTAATTTCCTACCTTTTTGTGAATGTTGAAAATTGTTACATATATGAATCCGTTTTCCAAGAAATCTATTGATACGAAATCATGTGTGATCACATGTTCCGGAAAATCTAAGGTACTTGTTCCAATTATTAAAGATGAATCTCATGTATGGAGGCCTGGGATATGATGAAGAAATAAGCCTCATGTTGGCCCCAAGGAGGTCCAAGACTCAAAAATAGGATAACAAAGGAAATCATGACAAGAGGAGTCAAATATTGTTGCTGAGAGATTCTGCCACATTTTACTAATCGTATCATATCTCTCTCAATATAACTCCTAATGGGTTGATTTTAGGGCATTTGAAAGCTAAGATCCAAAGCTAAACCGTTTATGTTTTACGTTTTTCCAGATTCTAAAGAGATCAAGGTGAAAATAGGCAGTGAAGCTACACATCACGTCATGACACGGTCAAATTTCGGGATTTTTAGTTTTTCGTTTTTTTGTGTGTTTTTTCGTGTTTGTTATTTTGGACTGTTTCCTAAATTGTTCCTAAGATGTTAGGGCCTAAAAATATGTCTTCTAATTATTGTTTAGTAGGAGTTTAAGTTGAGTTTTAATATTGGGCTTTTGTTTAGTTCATCTTGTTAGACAATTAGGGTTTTATCTTTTTAGAAAGTTTGAAGGCCTATATAAAGGCTTCTTATTCAGTTGTAAGAAGAGAATAGTGAAGAAATTTGAGTTGAGAAATAAAACAATGAATGTTTTATCTTTATGAATTTGATTTCCTACGAAGGGTTTTCAAGCTAACAAATCTTGAGAATTGATTAGTTTGCGCAAAGCGGCTTTATCAATTGGTGTATAATTGACAATCTACATTGTTAGATTGTTCATTGTTCATTGATTTTATTCGAAAGGTCCTGAATAGTTTTTGCTTCCGTGACATACAAGCCGGGGTTTGGAGCGAATCGGTCTGGGTTTTCGTATCAAGTGGTATCAGAGCCAGGTTCTTCGAACAAAAATCAGGTTTTCAATTTTTCCTTATAAAATTGAATTCAAATTGTTTAATATTCGCAAGCCTGTCATAAATTTTGTTTTGTGATTGGTGTCAAGCAATTATATTTTTTATTTTGTTGGTTTTGATATTTTGTGGAAAGAAAAAGTTAAAAAAATTGGGTCTTTATTAGTACTCATCAAGTGGTATATTTGGATATTGTGATATGGGTTTTGCTTTAACTTGGAGTGATTTGAGTTGGGAATAACAACAGGCAGAAGTGAAGAAGTATTTGTCATATACCTTACCTCCTAAAACTAATGATGAATTTGAGAAAGAATTTATGGATGAATTACGTGCCTTGAAAAATCCCAAACCAAATATACATAGATGTGCTATATGTTATGGGTATGGTCATCAAGAACGTGTTTGTGCTAATCTTTTTGTTGAAAGAAAGATTCGGACTACTACACCAAGGGTTCATGCTAGGAAGTGTTTGAGATGTATGGCTATAGGTCATAATGCTATTAGTTGTCCAAGATGGTATGATTTGTATGTTGAACTTCCAAAGGAAGACTCAACTATTAAAGTTGTTAGTATACCATTGTTGGAATGTGTTGAGGATAATGGGGATAATGAGTTGAGTCCATTGGAGATGGAACAAGTTAATGAAATTGTTGAAGCAATGGTGGAGACCAATAATGATTTTTTGGTGGAGAAAACTTTGTCATCAACAAAGACAATTCAAGGAGAAGAAGTTGATACAAATACTACTCTTGAAGAACCTTTTAGTGAAGATGTAAATTCTTTTATTGTTTTAAATGATTCTACATTAATCGATATTTTTGTTGTTTATCATGAAAATCAAGAAAAAGAGTTGAATAATGTTGTGAATGATAAGAGCCTAAATGTGAGGGTTGTAGAAAAAAGCAAAGAGGGGAAAAATAGTGAGTGTGAATTTCCATATATTTTGTCTTTTTCTCTTGATAATTTTGCAGCTTTTGTGTTGGATTACCTTGTTACGAATCAACAAGATTTGAGGACAAATCTTTTTCAAGTGGAAGGGAATGATACGAAATCATGTGTGATCACATGTTTCGAAAAATCCAAGGTACTTGTTCCAATTATTAAAGATGAATCTCATGTACGGAAGCCTGGGATATAATGAAGAAATAAGCCTCATGTTGGTCCCAAGGAGGTCCAAAACTCAAAAATAGGATAACAAAGGAAATCATGACAAGAGGAGTCAAATATTGTTGCTGAGAGATTCTGCCACATTTTACTAATCATTTCATATCTCTCTCAATATAACTCCTAATGGGTTGATTTTAGTGGCATTTGAAAGCTAAGCTCTAGAGATAAAACGTTTATGTTTTACGTTTTTCCAGATTCTAAAGGGATCAAGGTGAAAATAGGCCGTGAAGCTGTACATCACGTCATGACACAGTCAAATTTTGGGATTTTTAGTTTTTCATTTTTTTATGTGTTTTTTCGTGTTTGTTATTTTGGGCTATTTCCTAAATTGTTCCTAAGATGTTAGGGCCTAAAAATATGTCTTCTAATTATTGTTTAGTAGGAGTTTAAGTTGAGTTTTAATATTGGGCTTTTGTTTAGTCCATCTTGTTAGACAATTAGGGTTTTATCTTTTTAGAAAGTTTGAAGGCCTATATAAAGGCTTCTTATTCAGTTGTAAGAAGAGAAGAGAATAGTGAAGAATTTTGAGTTGAGAAATAAAACAGTGAATGTTTTATCTTTTTGAATTTGATTTCCTGTGAAGGGTTTTCAAGCTAACAAATCTTGAGAATTGATTAGTTTGTGCGAAGCGGCTTTATCAATTGGTGTATAATTGATCATCTACATTGTTAGATTGTTCATTGTTCATTGATTTTATTCGAAAGGTCCTGAATAGTTTTTACTTCCGTGACATACAAGCCTAGGTTTGGAGCGATTCGATCCGGGTTTTCATATCACCTATGGGAAAATGATTATGTAATGAAAATGATAATAATGTATATATTAGTACTAATTCCTGGTTTAGATTGTGACCGGAAAAATTAATCATTCACTCCAAATTTTTTGTTCAATTCCTTGTTTCAATTGTTGTTTCAATTTATAAATATACGTAAGGTATATTTTACTAAAATCCTATCAAGTAATTAATAAACTCATAAATACATTTGACATGCATTTATAGATTTAAATAGTGATTGAAATAGGGAAGGTAACATAATCTATTAGGTTAATCATTCCTGCAATAATTTGGGATACAAGATCCGTATAATAAACATTGGAGCTAAAAATTAAAAAGCCACATTTTTCGATTTTGGACTACCAATAAGTACCCCCGGATCTATCATATATTCTTGGGCTTTTAATGGATATTCATATTTTTACATCTTTTGTTGTTCTTTTTGTGTGAAAATAAAAAAAAAAGAAAACTGTTTAAAAAAACCGATAAACAAAAGTCATATTTTAATATTTAGTAGGGAACCACGAATTGTCCAAGCCCATCTCAATCCCATGCATAACCATTCATAAATGTGTTTGAAACCTGCCAAACCCATTTTTTCACCAACATGTGAAAATCCATCCTGTTGGCCACCTTTAATTTAGATCCAATTAATTTTGATATACATGCAAACTGTCTAGTAAAGAAAAAACTAAATAGAGGCTCCTAGGGCTTTAGCTTGGTGGTAACTCCAGCAGTAGATTGTATCCAAGAAAAAACTAAATAGAGGGAATTTGTAATGACGAGTGTGCAGATTAGATACGTAAAACTGCTCTCTTGTTAAACAAGTCAGTATATAAAATGATAAATTAATCGAGAAGTTTTTTATTTGGCATCACCTTATTCATGAGGAGGTGTCAAACCAAATTTTATTAAATAAAATTTAGAAATAAGAGATATACCAAATACCATTAATACATGGAGTAAATGCAAAAATAAGGAGGATGACTCCTTCACATCATATCCTATTTAACGAGATTGCATCTATGTGCAGGAAAAAGTAGCTTAATAGCTAATATGATAACTGCTAGGCCAAAATTATCATATTAGTCTTCAAAATATTTTCCCTCCCTACACAGTTCACTTTACAATTTTAATATAAATGAGAATCGGATTTCATGGCAAGTAGACCTCAAGCTCTGAAATTTTTCTGAAACAAGCTCCTGACTTGGAGCGGATCTGAGGGCATGCATTCACAATCTTGGAGCGGACCCTTCTCAGAGAAGAGGGAGCTAGCAGAAGTTGAAACACTTCCGATCTGGGCTCCGGCGACTTTGACTATTCACGATCTTTGACTATTCTGGCAAACGAGTGTACCAAATTAATCAATCTGCGGCTAAGAGAATCGGTTTTCACGCCAAGAAGACCTCAACTCTGAAATTTCTAAAGCAAGCTCCTAACTTGGAGCGGATCTGAGGTTCACGATCTTGGAGTGGACCCTTCTTAGAGAAGGGGGAGATAACAGGAGTTGAAAGTACACTTCTGATCTGGGCTCATCTGAACAGATCGGGTTCCTGCGACTCTTCCCCGAGAACGGGTGTAGACCTACTTCCATGGCCTCCATGGAGGAGGTGCCTGCGGTTTATGACCTGGTTTTCAGATGACCCGCGGCTGTACTTGCGGATCCAACTTCCGAGCTTCATAGACACGTGTTCCAACCTCCGAGTTGTGAGCTCCGAGCTACAAGCTTCTCAGCTGAAGATTTTAGCTCAAGAGCTTATCTTCAATGGGAACTTCAGTCATTCAGGTCTACTGTTCATGCTCTGCCGATCTGATGGGAGCTGCCGGTATAAACGTGAAGCAGCCCATTCTCCAGTTTGGACAATGGCCGATTGGGATATGAGGATGTCGGCCTTTCATAGCCTGCAGCCTCCTTCAAGCCTAGAGACAGCTCCTTTCAGGTTTCCGACAGCAATGCTTAATCGGGTAAGGTGGCCCCTGACTGCTGGTGTTATGTCAGCTTGGCTTTTATATGCTCTAATTTGTTGAGGAAAATGTTTAAACACTAACTGCTGGTGAGTTTTTGGAATGCATATGCATTGAATGGTACTTCAAAATGTGTTGAACTTTGCTTGGGAGGATTAGTTTGAACTTTGTTTGCTTGAAGGAATGTGGAATCTCTGCTAAAATGAATGTTAAAACTTTGTGAAGAGGTCATAACTGCATTTGATTAATGTTCCTACTATAGGTAATATACACTTGATTATTGATTTGGTGAAATTGAGGACTTGAATTAAACGAATGTGCTCGATTTTCTTGGCTATGGAGATAGTCTACTCTGAATTCCATATTATCTTGCACTTGGTAATAGTTGGTCTTACCATTTCACATTTACTTTGAAGTCTGGCTGCATTTGCCTTTGTTCAGAAATGGATGAATCTGTTGGCAATTCATTTATAGTTGTTCATTTTGTGGAGCACAGGAGGACCGGTGGTCTGAATTCAGGAGTGTAATTTACTGTTTGCTTATTATCTGCTTCTATTGTGAATACAATGGACTTTTGGACCTTTGATCCTGATGTTTGAAGGCTGACGATCTATTGTGCTCAGGTCAACGTAACCATGACAGCCTTGCTCTTTCTGTTTTGCTTTATCTAATCTTGTTGTCCTGTTAGAACAACATCTCATATACGTTAGTTGCACTTTTGTTGATCCTCTAATATCTTGAGGTAAAGAATTTATTGGGCTAGAGTGATTGGGAATGTTGCACTGACGGCATATGAGAGTCCAGGGAAGAATTAGGACTTGGTTTGATTGATAGAGACAACTTTTGGAAAGGGGCGAAATGATGTGTTCTCAATATTATCAATGAAGTCTTGCCTTGGGATAGAACTTGGCAGATTATAGATGTTGTAAAGTCTATGCTCTATAGTTTTAGTTGCAACTGTCTTCTGCCCCCTTCATTAGAAAAGGAGGAAAATTGTAGGGACAGAATGATGAGAGGAGCTGGATTGCTGTTTTGCATAGGAAAAGTGGAGGTCATCGTTCCTAGGTATTTTCAGGGTAGAGCGAGAGGCAGCTACTTTCTTCTCCTTATCTTTTGAAAAGGCGGACAATGGAGTAGGAAAAACTAGTTTGTCCTAGTAGCTTTTCATTTGAGAGGACCCCGGGCTCGAGGGCACGAGTGTGGCTTTTGTGGGCACTAATGGATGCAAGGACTTGGGAGATTCTGGGAATCAGGTTCATGAACAACACTGTGTAAACATCTACTATTTTGATAAACTCCAAGGGAGAAGGTTATGCCGATTCCGTTTAACTCTCGTTAAGACATCTACTGAGATATTTTATTTGGAATGGAGATAAAAGAGGCACTACACCCGTGGGTAGTTCTTCTCTTATCTTCCACGTCTTATTTCATTAAGAAATCATGTAATGGAGTAGTACTCCAAATTTACTGCATTTACTTATATAACGGTGCGATTGGGTACATCCAGCACCATATTTTGCCCATTATATATATAGCATTTAAAATATATATATATATATATATATATATATACTTCCTCCTTTACAGACATAGGGTGAAAGAGTTCGATTATAATTAATATGAATGCTGTAAAATCTAATACCAACCATATTATACACAAATTCCACCATCCTTTAGCAAATGACTCTATAATGCATAATTTGAATTTCACGAGTGATATTGTAATAAATGTTATGTGACCCACCCATTCTTTTTCTTGTTGACTTAAGTGAACAAATTTGGTGGCTTGTAAACTTCACTCAAACACGCAAGTTTTTTTTGTTTCACGTGAAGTAATGTTTAGCGGCATGAAAAAAATGAGATTTTAGCAACGTGATTTTCTACAGCAAAACAACCTCAAAATTACCTATAAATACCAAGCATTTCAAAAGCTCAAAGCACCCCAAAACTTTTAGCTTTCTATCCCTCTCTTTTCTTTCATTTCTTTTGCATTTTAGTTAAACCCTTTTATGTTAGAAAGTGACTTGTAATTAGTGTTCCACTTTTGATAAATTGTCTCCACATATTAGTGAATTTTAACACCACTTCCTACTGTAGACGTAGGTCACATTGACCGAACTACGTAAATCTTTGTGTCTATTATTTCATTTATTTTTCTCATTATTGTCCTTATTATTATTTTGGACTATTAGATACAATGTGAGATTCATTTTTTCCTAACAAATTGGTATCAGATGCCAGGTCTCATTTTAGATCTTGTAGCCACCGTGACAATAACTAAAACTTCTGTTGAAAGATTTGACCAGAATATCAATTTCGGTACATAGCAACTCATAATGGAAGCCATTCTTATTCAGAATGGGTGCGAGTTAGCACTTGAAGGGGTAGAGAAAAAGCCACAAGATATATCAACACAAAGCTTCTTTGATCTAGATAAAAAGACTAAATCATATATTGTATTAAATCTCTCTAACGAGGTTTTGCAAAAAGTTACCAGTGAAAAGGCGGCCATAGGCATATAGGACAAATTAAAGTCCATGTATATGAAAAAGACGGTGGAGAATCGGCTTTACTTAAAGCAAAAGTTGTACATGTTAAAAATGACTGAAGGTACATCTATTATCTCACATATTGATAAATTTGACTCCATTATTATGGATTTGGAGAATGTAAATGCTAAGATGGAAGATGAGGATCAAGTCATTTTGTTGTTATACTCTCATCCTTAGTCATTTAAATATTTTTGTGATACTATGATTTATGCAAAAGATTTTGCCTCATATAGCCATGTAAAATCTGTATTAAAATCCAAATAGTTGATTGATAGAGATATGATATGGGAGAATAGTGAAAGTTAAGTGAGGGATTAGTGGTACAAAAAATACCTGAAAATAAAATTTTTGAAAGTAGTAGATCCAAAGGCAAGTCTAAATCCAGACTTAAAAATAAAAATTTGTAATTACTGTAAGAAAAAAGGGCACATTAAGGTTGACTGCTACCAATTGAAAAATAAAGAAAAATTAAAAAAACGAGCAGAATAACAGCAACACTGCTGAAGCTATGATAGTTACATATGAGCATGATGGAACTTTGTTTGTAACAACAATAAATAAAGTTAGGTCTAAAGATGAGTGGATTCTAGTTTGTAGTTGTTGTTACCACATGAGTCATGAAAATGATTATTTCTCCACATATGAAAATGTGATAGTGTAATTGTTTTGATGGGCAATAATGCTCAATGTAAGGTTGTTGATAGAGGTACAATCCAAATTAAAATGTATGATGGAATCGTTCGAACACTCACTAATGTTAGACATATCCTAGTTCTGAAGAAAAATCTCATCTTGTTAGGTACCTTTGATGCTCTCGGGTACAGGTATGCAACTAAATGTGGAGTTTTGAAAATTTTACGAGATGCTCTTGTGTTAATGAAAGCTTGCAAGTCTAGTAGTTTATATATCTTGCAGGGATATGTAGTTTCAAGTGATGCAGCAGTCTCCGTATCATCAGGTACTGACATTACCAAATTATGGCATATGCAGTTGGGACACTTTAGTGAGAAAGGCTTAACGTTGTTAAGCAACAATGACCTACTTTGTGGATAAAGTACTGGTAAGATGAACTTTGTGAACAACGTATTTTTGAAAAATAGAAAAGATTCAGTTTCAGTTCACCTGCAATCCATAAAATAAAAGGTACTTTAGATTATATTCATTCTGATATTTGGGGGCCTTCTCGTGTTCCTTCTAAGGGTGGTGCAATATATATGTTAACCTTTATTGATAATTATTTTGGGTACATTTTTTGAAGAATAAAAATGATGTTTTGCTGACATTTAAACAATGGAAGACTTTGATTAAAAAACAGACAGAAAATATACTAAGCGGCTCCGGACTGATAATGGTTTAGAATTTTATGGAACAAAATTGAACGAATTCTGCAAAAACAAAAGAATTGCTCGACATCGTCCCATTAGAATGACGCCTCAACAAAACGGTGTGTCCGAACATAGGAATCAAACTTTTTTGAAAAGTGTTTGGTGTATGATCTCAAATGCGGAGTTGACTTTAGATTTTTGGGCGGAAGCCATCGTTAAAGCTTGTTATATTGTCAATTGTGTTCCTTGTGCTCCTCTTGATTTCCAGACTTTGAAGGAAATTTGGTCAGGTACTCCTGTCGATTACTCTAATTTAAGAATATTTTGGTGTCCAGCATATAAGCATATTAATGAGGGAAAATTAGAGCTTAGGGCTAGAAAATTAGAGCTTAAGATGGTGACGCCATGTGCTCTGCAAAATTGTCCAAATCTCCACAATGAATAAATCAATACAAAGGACAATCTTACCAATATGTTTACCAAAGCTTATCCAGTATACAAGTTCAAACAGTGCTTGACCTTGATTGGTGGTTTGTGATGCAGCCCATTGGGGTTTTGCCGGAAGTGTTTGATTAAATCACTATTTTTCGGTTTCCAAACCAATGTGGATATTTGTAATAAATGTTATGTGACCCACCTATTGTATTTTTTGTTGACTTTAGTGAACAAATTTGGAGGCTTTCAAACTTCACTCAAATACGCAAGTTTCTTTTGGTCGTGAGAAGTAATGTTTGGCCGCATGAAAAAACGGAGATTTTGGCAATGTGATTTTCTACAGCAAACCAACCTCAAAACTGCTTATAAATACCAAGTATTTTAGAAGCTCAAAACACCCCAAATCTTTTAGCTTTCTATCCCCTCTCCTTTTTTTCATTTCTTTTGCATTTTAGGTAATACGAATTGGGTGTCACATGAGTTTTTGTGAATAGGTAATATGATTTATGTTGTCGACCCACACAATAAGATCAATACTTATTATTGTTATTGATGAAAAAAACACACAGAATCTCCTGAATTAAAACATGCATAAATTTATTTAATACATGGATCACTTCCACAACTGATCTAGAACTTCGACTGGATTTCGTGGATGATTTTCTTGCCAACTTGGAATGCTTTGGCAAGAACGTCACTATTGAATGGAGGTTGTGATCCAAAGATGTTCTCTTCAAGAAATATGGCACCAGGATCTTGACTATTGAGTACATTGAAGGCCACAGCATGACCAGATCCCACGTTACGGCTGAAGTGAACAAGTCCCATAGGAAACACGAAAACATCACCCTTTTGAAGGATCTTGCTGAAAAGCTTGTATTCCGGGCTTGAAGTAACAAATCCAGCAAGGATAGAACCTTCAATGACTGTAATCATCTCAGATGATCTTGGATGAATATGAGGAGGATTAACTCCTCCGGGTGCAAAGTCAACACGGGTCATTGAGATACCAAGAGTATTGAGTCCAGGGAATACTTTCACATGGATTACGGTGGTGTTTTTTCCGAAAGGATTACTCGTATTTCCAGGTATGTGCAGTCCGCTGTGGAAAAAATCGTTTACAGTAACGCTACTAGCACTTTTGCAGCTGAAGCCATTCACCATCACTGAAAGGGAAGTATCAAGTTTTGTAAAATTAAAGGATTTGAATGAGAAAAGGGAAAATTTAACTGCACATTCTTAATTATAGAGGTCAATGTACAAAAATCCATGCACTTAGAGAGAAACAAAAATGCTATCTCAGTGGCATCTTCCCAGCATGCAATTTTTTCTCCTTGCTTTAACTCCAGTTTTGTATAAAGTTTTATTTAGTACTGTTACTATACGATTGGAATGCCATGGTTTAATTAGCAAAGAATTTCTTAAACTAGAGGATGATATTTTCATTAAAATGCAGATTTTGTATAGAATTTGGTTTCTCAAATTCGCAACGAGAAAATCAATAACAGCGCGCACGGCGCATGAGCATGCATATTTTGCAAACTACAAAATCTGATGCCACCATTATAGTTACATGCAAAGCCATACCTGAACTTGTTAAATCTCCGACGCAGAAATCTTGCAGTGGTTGAGGATCGAATGCCAAAGCTAAGTAAATAAAGCGACAAGCTATCAAACTCAACACCACACTGGTCTTTGCCATTCAAAAACTTTCTACCAATCTGAGAAGAGTTCTTAGTTTTGGATAATTAATAGAAGGCCAAAGTTAGAAGAATCTTCTTCTGATGATCAGTTGTGCGAGATTTAATCAATCACTTCAGTTACTTATATAGCATTAAAGATGAAGGTTTTCTGAATTAATGAAATATTTTGAAGCCGAATGGCCAGCCTTGATATTCGATTGAATCAGTACATTGCATTTGTAGTTTACGGAATCAACGAAACAACGAAACATGGAAACAAGACATTCTAACCACAAGTATTCATAGTTTCTTCTTCTTTTTCTTTGTTGGGCGGCTCAAATATTTTTAGTTACATACAAAAACATGGAATAGTTTGTATGCCTTGTTCGTAAACTACAATTACTTGTGGTTAATTAATTAGTTTATCAGATCAGGGCTTGCCGTCATGGAAGAGATCGTGTGCATAAAAAATCAGTACCCTTTAGAGAAATATTATACCCTTCTGGTGAAACCTCAAAGGTTTGTTTTTGTCTCTATGTAAAGATTATCGATCATTGGCTCTGTTTCAAACATTGAAGATGTTGAGAGTTCCTTGATTCTCAAATCACTCAAGAAAATTAATGATGCTTGTTTTGACATTAATCTCAGTGTATATATGATACTCAGTATGATGACAAGTTCACATAACTCCAAATTCTTTCAATTAATATCAAAGGAAATTATTGTCAAAACAAGAATTGTATGTGCAAAGGAATTCTTATATTGATCTTGATATATTATAATAGAAATATTATAATTAATTTTTTTTAAGTGGCAAATCCCGTGATGCCGTGAGGGATGTCAAGGCCTAATTTTATTAATATTAAAAATTAAGTTGTGTTCAATCCAACAATGAATTGTCTAAAATATATGATTATCAGGCGCTAATAAAACTTTAGCAAAAAATTCAGATCGTACAGATTAAAGGTTATTTACATTTCTTAAAGGAGGGAAATCCTAATTTATCTGCTCTAATAGCACCTTTTATCTTGTGAGGTAATTCCATTTCTGATAGATAATAAATATCTATTACAGTTTGTACTTCGAAACTTGCGAGATAGTCTGCTAGTATATTTGCTTCTCTCAAGATTGTGAGATAGTCTACTGTTCCATGTTATAATTACTATTAAGGTAAATTACCCTAATAGTCTCTCAACTTAGGATAAATATGGTTTTAAGCTCATTTTTAAAAAGTGATATTTTGATCTATAAACTTTAATTTTGTCACACAATAATTTTCAACACATCTTTCATCATCAATATGACAATGTTAGTCTTTTTTTTTCTTGGCTAACCTCGTTCACAGGGAGGGGTGCGACTCCCAAATTTTATTAATAGTAAAAAGAAAGTGATAACAAAAGTATTCAACACCATCAATACAAAAGTTTAAGCGAGTAAATAAGAAGTGCTACTCTCTTACATTTTGTAAAAGTTATAAATTATGAGTACTCCTCCTCTACATTTCATCACTATTGAAATTATTCTTAAAACAAAAGATAAGTTTTAAATTTAATATGTTTACCGCGAGAGACCAATGACAAATAGATTTAAGTTTTAGATTAAATATATTGTTAGTCATATTGTACAAAACATTATTTTGAATTATAAATAGTGTCACATAATAATCGACGTTAATTGTAAAATGGATAAAAAATAGGTTAACGATAATTTTTTTAACAAATTAAATCCAAGTTGAAAGATCAAAATATAACTTTTTCAAAATTAAATATCAAAACAATACTTACCTTCAAATTTAGAGATTAATAAAATCACTTTCCCAACCACTGTTTGAGGCTTATTATTTTTCTTAGCTTCTTATTGTTTGTGGGAATTAATGAATATGTTTTCAAATAATTTTATGAAAGTTTAAAAAAAAAACTTTATGGGTATGCGTGCATATAATATATATGTAGTAATATATGAAAAAAATTTTAAAAAAAAATTAATACACCTTAATATAACCGATGCACCCATAGAAAAAGGAATTAAAAATTGAGATGAAAGTAAAAAAATAAATAAATAAATGAGAAAGAAGACAATGGAATTGCAAGAGTAACTCCTTGAAAGAACATGCAAGATAATTTACTTCTCTTATTTGAAATAAGATAAATGTGAAAGAAATAAATTTGTTAGATAATTAAAAGTTGAATATTTTAATGAGTCAAGAGCCTATGGAAATGTAGGCAAAATTCTTCTTGATTCTTCTTTGATTTTAAACCATAAAATCTAGTTTGTCGATTAATATTACATAATTATTTATAATATCTTTTTAATCTATTCTTTCGACTGTCTCAATTTCCTTCTTCCTTTTATATTCTAATATTTTTATTCAACATACCTTCAGTCTAGATTTTAAAATTTTTCAATATATTTAATTGGATAAATAATTTTTTATATTTTAGAATTTGATTAGTCTTTTATAACTTTGTCTTTTTTAAAATCAAGTTTTTTTTAATTAAGAATTATATTTCTAAAATTTTAAATATATAATATCTAATATAGTAAAACACCATGAATATATGCATTTCTATGATAATATTTTTATACTCAAAATTATTATCATTAATTCTCTTTAATTCAAAAAGTTAAGAGAGCTAACTATTATAATTAAAACTATGAGGGATAAAAGTGGAAAGGATTAATAGTATGAGAGGATTAATGTATTTTACCCAAAAAGTAAATGAAAAAACTCTTGTGCGATTATCGCATATATGCGACGTAATACGCAAATTTGTTATATTTAATACACGGATTTTTGTATACTTGATACACGGATATTTTTATTTGATACGCTAATGTTAGTATATTTGATATGGTAATATTTTATACTTGATACGCTAATACGCTAATTTTTTATACGTTATACGCTAATTTTTATATTTTATACGCTATTACGACGTTAATTTTTTATACATTATGCGCTAATATTTGATACTTTATACGCTAATTTTTTATATATTATATGAATCACTTTTTCATACCACTTTCTATGATTTTAACACGTGTATTTAACTTGGTTGTCTAATGCTCTGCCTTCTCTCTAAAAACTTTCTCTCTCTAAAAGTACGCCTAACTAGCTATTACTATCTTGGGAAATATCAGCCACTAAACTAAATCATAACGGTAGGAAAACGGTAACATAAGGGCAGATGGAACAATCGCCGACTAAACCCCCGGACCCCAAAATTCCCAAAACTTTCAGCGATACACTCAAGGTTGGAATCCCAAAAGGAAGTGGAGTTAGCGTGTCGTTTAAAAATGTTCAAAAATCTCCCCTTTCCACATTTAAAGGAGAGCCTGCTTTACTGGTTACTGAAGAAGAAAAGGATCTTCTAGTTGGAAAATTCTCTTGGGGGAGACCTACGATGAATATACTGAGGAAAGAGGTTCTGAATGCGGCCTTCAAAGGAGAGGTCTACACAGGTCTCTTGGACAATCGAAACATTTTGTTCAGATTCGAGCAGGAGAAAGACTTTCAGAGAATGTGGATGAAGAAAATCTGGCACTTTGCAGGATTTCAAGCCAGATTGTTTAAGTGGTCCAAGGAATTTAATCCAGAGATTGAGCCCTCAATTGCACTAGTCTGGATTAGTTTCCCCCTTCTCCCACTACACTTTTTCCATCCAGAAAAGCTTTACTCGCTTGCCTCTATCGCAGGGAAACCCTTGAAGATGGATGTGGCAATGGCTGCAGATCGTGACCTGGTTAGGCCAAGCGAGGCCAGAATATGTGTGGAAATGGACGTTCAGAAAATAATCCCGAAAAGGATTTGGGTTGGGAGTAAGGAGAAAGGATTCTGGCAAAAATTGACCGTGGAAGATAGGCCTACTTACTGCACAAAGTGTCGAAAATTAGGACATAGCTCGGAGCTGTGTCTTCCTCCAATTAAGGGGCAGAGAAAGCCAAATCCCACCCCGGTGGAACCAAGAAGCAGACCAAGGAATGGACACAAGTCAAGAATAAGAACAGCTCTAGCACCAATCGGGAAGCGGGAAGAGATATCACAAGGCCGGCAGAAGTATCTCCCAATGCCTATCAAAAGGGGAAACAAGTCGTACCAGGAAGCATACCCCAAATCTGTGATGTAGAAGAAATTACAAAAGGCTCTAAGACCACGAGGGACAAGCTGAATGAGCAAGTGGAACCCCAATCAACAACGAAAGGAATCCCAAGGTCTGAGCCAGACATTATGGACGTACCTGTGCCGGAACCCAACAACAAGAGGCTAGACGATCATCCTCTTATAAAGGAAAACCCTCATTTAGAAGTGCACATCCCTTCTCAAAGCTTGGGAGGAAGCAATCTGGAAATCGAGCCCCTACAGGATAGTTTATCTAATATTCCGGATAATATGGTGAAAGAGTTAGAGCAGAGAAGTGGAAATAATCCATAAAAGATTGATGAAGAGACGGCCCTCATACAATCGGAACCTTCAAAAGATCACTTAGCTCCGGCAGAAGGAACGCTAACCCTAGAATTACCATTCCATCTGAATAATACAGGGCCTGAACAGGACCAATTGTACCTCCCAGCTAAGGTTTTCCCAATCAGAGAACCCTCCCCCCTCTAAAGGTTTATCAAAAGTTAACTCCTCTTCTGATATACAGGGCATCCAGGATATGCTAACAGAATCGGAAGGTGAACAAGCTGCTCAAGACGAGTTCAATGTGGTGGAGACCCTCACATTAGCAGAAATTCAGCCTTCCAAACAGACTCCCCAACAGATTAAACCAGGAAGGAAGATCTTGGTAGCCAGCAGCACAAAGAGGGCTAAGGTGGAGTCCAAGATGCAGCTAAGATCTAAGGAATCAAAAACTGGTCGAAAATAGGTAAGACTGGATAATTAGCACAATTTATTGGAACATTAGAGGAATAATTGCTAAAGGGAAACTACACAGGGTTAAAAAGATGATAAGGAAATATCGAGTGAATTTACTAGCCATAGCTGAACCTTTTGCTAGACTGTCACAGATGGAAAGATTTAGGCGTAGATTAAACTTTGATAGATGTTTTGGGAATGATGGAGGTAAAATCTGGATATTTGTACGTCAGCCTTTTGGATATAAAGTGATAGAATCTACTAACCAACATATAACTTTAGAAGTAACACATCCAGAATTTCAAAGTCCTGTCATAGTGTCGACTGTATATGCGAAGAACACAGCAAGAGAGAGAGAGAGGAATTATGGGAATCATTACATAGACAGTCCCCTCCAAATACCCCATGGCTGTTTTGGGGAGATTGGAATTGTATAGTAAATAGTACGGGAAAAAAAGGTGGAAAAAGATGCACCGAAAGAGATACTTCTGAGTTAACTGAGTTTATAGATAGAGAGATACAAGTGGAACCTACGTTCACAGGGTCCTTGTTTACTTGGTGTAATAATCGTAGGGGAGCTGCAAGAGTTTGGAAAAGGTTAGACAGGTGCCTTATCAACCTTTCCTTCTTGAATTCGTCTATTCATTTGAATCCAACATGCTCTTAGGTCCCCTTCAGACCACTCCCCACTCATAGTTAATGTAGGAGTACAGAAATGCACAGGAGCTAAAGCATTCAAGTTCCAAAACTTTTGGTTAGATCACCATGCCTTTTTAGAAGTGGTAAGGAGAGCTTGGATGAGCCCAATCACAGGTACCCCCATTAGAGTCTTAGTGGAAAAAATAAAAATGACAAAAGTAGCCTTGAAACAATGGAATAAAGAGACATTTGGGAATGTGCATACAACACTTATGGCTGCTGAACAGGAAATTGACAGAATTGAAACTGAAGATGTACTTAACCCTCTGCCTAGAGAAGTCATAAACCTGGCTGCAGCAAAGCTAAAGCTGGCAACAATTAAGGAGAAAAGTATTAGGCGCAGAAAGCTAATGTTAAATGGATAGAAGAGGGAAATAGTAACACAGCCTTTTTCCATGCCTCGATGAAGCACAGACAAGCTAGAAACCACATACATAGGATTAAAGGGGAGAGGGAGAACTGGGTATATGGTGAGAAGTTGATAGGGGAGGAGGCTGTGACCTACTTCTCCAACCTGTTTTCTGCCATTCCAACCTCAGGAGAGCTTAGAATAGATGTTATCCCCATCTTGGTAAGCAAGGAAATTAATGAGACCTTAATGGCTGCTCCAACTATAGAAGAACTAAAGGAGGTAGTCTTCTCTTTGGGAGAGAATAGTGCACCAGGTCCTGATGGCTTTAATGGCCACTTCTTTAGAAAGGCTTGGGACATACTAAAAGACAACCTTTTGCTCGCTGCAGTTAGCTTCCTCAATGGAGAGACACTACCTAAAGCTATAACTGCAACTTCTATAGTTCTTATACCTAAAATTCCTAATCCATCTTCTTTTTCTCAATTCAGGCCAATAAGCTTGTGTAACTTTGTGAACAAATTTTTCTCAAAATTGTTGGCAAATAGGCTAGGTGAAGTCCCGCCCTTCTTAATAAGCAATAACCAAAGCGGCTTTGTCAAAGATAGGCAAATTATAGGTAACTATCTTTTAGCAAGTGAACTGATGACCTCCATGTCTAGCAAGTTTAAAAACGGGAACATTGCTTTAAAGCATGATATGGAGAAAGCCTATGACAGAGTACATTGGCCCTATCTAATTCAAGTTATGAGGAAAATAGGGCTTGGGGAAAGATGGTTAGACACCATCTGGAGAATGATATCAAATGTGTAGCTCTCCATACTCATAAACGGTTCTCCACAAGGATGGTTTAACATGACTAGAGGTCTAAGGCAAGGAGACCCGTTATCACTCTCATTATTTATCCTTGGCTCAGAATATCTCTCTAGAATTCTAAATGCCTCAATGGTAGAAAGTCCAGGTTTTTATATCCCAAGAAACTGTATCAAGGTCTCTTACCTAGCTTATGCCGATGATATCATTATATTTACTATTGCACATAGTAGAACTCTGTCTAAGCTAATGCAGGACCTCGAGCATTATCAAGCCATCTCAGACCAAAAAATCAATGACAACAAAAGCTGCTTCCTCACTCACCGTAAGCTGCCTGCTCAGAAAAGAATATTGGTAGGCAACAAGACCAACTTTCAGAGGGGGCAGTGGCCACTCCCATATCTGGGGATACCCTTGCCTTATGGTAAGATCAAGACCCCTCACTTAGGAGAATTGATCCAAAAAATAAGAAATAGGTTGGGGTCCTGGAATGTCAACTTCTTATCTAAAGGGGGTCGAATTACCTTGATTAAAAGTGTCTTGACTGCTATTCCTATCTACTCTACAATGGCATTAAATCCCCCCAAAGCTGTGCTGGAACAGATTGAATCTATCTTTGCAAAATTCCTATGGAAAAAGGCAAGGAAAGATCTTATCACTGGATAAAATGGAAAGCCCTTTGTTTCCCTACTAATGAGGGGGGGTGTAGGTCTCAGAGCACTGGAAGATATGGTGGCTGCCCAAAGCATCAAGTTATGGTGGAGATTCAGAAAAAGGGAGACATTATGGGCGGCATTCTTGCATCAGAAATACTGTGATCCCCACCACCCAACACAAATTGCTCCATATAGAGGAGATTCATGTACCTGGAGAAGGATGCTCAAGCTTGCTCCCACGGCTGAAAAATTCATAATGGTCAATGTTGGGGACGGGCGATGCCATTTGGGGCTGGACAATTAGTTGGGGAGCGGCCCTCTAAACAGCCTACATAAAATCTCTGAATACCAAAGATTGGTCGACTTCACTAAGGATGGCTCCTGGGATCCTGTTAAATTAGCCTCCCTCCTTGCTAGAATACAGGAGAGATTATCCTCAATTCCAGCCCCTAGATTCCACGGTAAGGATGAATTGAAATGGAGCTTAAACAAAAAGGGGAATTTCACCATGACTTCTACCTTCCAGAAGATCAGACAGAGAAACAGCCTGAATGTCTTCGGCAACGAGATATGGAGTCCCCAAATCCCCCTGAAAATATCCTTCTTTATGTATTGCATGTTGGCAAAGAGAATCCTACTTGGTGATACTCTACACAGGTTACATTTTATCGGCCCTTTTATGTGCTTTTTTTGTTGCAATTCTGAAGAAGAAATTAATAACTCTTTTGCTAGCCGCACTATAGTGAGACAAGTTTGGAGGCCATTGGCAGCCGAAATGGGAGTCAGGTACACATCGAACTCAATTAGACAAGTTTGTAATCACTGGTGGACGACTCCCTCCAAAAATGTAACACACAAGCAACTGTTGCTAGTCCTACCCTCAATAATCTGCTGGGAAATCTGGAAGTGCAGAAACAGGGCTGCATATGATGGTTGCGCAGTGGACACCTCTCAGATTATCCAGCAGACCCTTACTCTAACTTCAAGAATAATACAAAGGAAAATAACATGGGACCCTACCTGCTGGGGTCCATTTTGGGAGTCAGTAAATAATTTCAGGACTAGGGTACAAATACAGATTCTCCAATGGAAGAGGCCACAAACAAATTGGGTAAAACTTAATGTGGCTTACAAGAGCGATGACCATTCACTTGCTGCAGCTAGGATCATTAGAGACCACAGGGGTGAAATCCTGAACCTATCATACTCCTAATATGTGTGGATTAAACCTGCAGGTATGGAGATTATCAATGGCTTACTAGATATGGCTCACCAAGGGGTTAAAATTGTGCTGTGAAAGAGGCTGAAACAATATCCTTTTTGAGACTAACCACCAGGGACTCTTCCAAGCTATCAAGGAAAAATCTGCAACAAATTGGAGGATCTCTAACCAATGGTGGAAAGTTGACTGATACAAGCCAAATGTGTAACAGCTCTAAGGACTGCTGAAGAAAACAAAGCGTCTATATGGTTGGCAGAAAATGGGAGAATCCAGGAACTTGCAGCAACACATGAAGCCTTCATGAAGATTGTCCACAGGGACAAATCAGAACTACCATCCTTTAAAAGAGTGAGATTAGGAACGCAAAGGGGACAACTCATTTCAGACTGCCAAGGTAGATAATACACTACTGGATACTGGCTTTTTATGTTTGTGTAAAGAGTGCAATAACTATGATGATTGCTGCTAGAATACTTCTTATTCAGCCAATGAATACATCCCTCTCCTTCACTAAGGAGTTTTGCACAAAGGGATTCGTATACCTCGGATTGGTCCCTTTGTGAGATTTTTTGTAAATCCATAACTTCTTGTAAGGCAGCTAGTGAAGTGGAGTGGAAGTACAAGGAAAATTCAACACCCACTCCCTACTATCACTCTCAGCTTTTGTATTATTATGAGTTTGTGTAAATAGAAGAAGTACTCCATATTTATAGTTTTGCAAAACCCTATTGAACCTCTCCCCATTAGGACATGTAAATGGGTAGAAGTTCAAAAGGATACTACTTGTAACGGTGGTATTAGGGTAAGTCCACCACCCAAAAATGTATCTGATATATTAGGGAGTGGCGACTCACCTTGAAATAGAGGCTAGCCAAATTAAAAAAAAAATGTTAATTTTTTATACTTTATACGCTAATATTTTATATGTTATACGCTAAAGTGAAAATTGATATACTAATACTCTAATTTTTTATACTTTATACATCAATTTTTAATACTTTATACGTTAAAGTAAAAATTGATATACTAATTTTTTTTTTATGCTGATTTTTCGAATTTCATATGCAAGAAAATTACATAATACTATAAAAAAAAATTGATGACTGCAAACCATCACAAGATGTATAAGATGCAAACAAGATTTTTTAGAAAATACAAGTTAATAAGGGGAATTAAATTTGACATTCCAATAACAAATCTCATGAACAAGAATTAACGTGATTCAATCAATCCAATAATAAATATATAAAACAAGAAAAAAAAGAATACCAATCCACTAATAACAAATATATGAAGAACAAGAATCATGGAAATAAGTGGAAAAGAATCCACTAATAAAAAATATATGAAGAACAAGAATTAGGTGGCAAAAAATATGTGAAAAACAAAATATATGATGAACAAGATTTAATGTGGTTCACTCAAAATGAACTACACTCATGAGCAAATCTACTAATCAAAAGACAGAATATGACCTACATTCACCGTCCACAGCAAGAGTCAAAGGAATATGGGCTCGTTTGGTTGGCAGGAAAGTAATGTTTAATGGTAATGTGATTCTTGGGATTTTAAATTTGAGAAAAATGAATATTTTTCTTGATCATCTGATTCCTAGGAATTTAATTGTGAGGAATCTGAATACTTACCCTATGTTTGGATAGATTCTTTAAAAAGTTAGTATGATTCTTATTTTATTATTTGATTTAAATTATTAAACCAAATAATGTTATTTAAATTCCATTTGTATGTTATACTTATACATAACCATTTATATAGTTTTATTTTAAATCATATCATGAAACTTAATTATGTATTTTTACCTTATAATAAATATTTTAATATTATGTTTTATATTTTCTTCATTACAAAAATTATCATTTTTAATTAATTAAATAATTAAACTATTAACTAAAACTTATAAAAAAGTGTTAAAATAAAAATTTTCTTTGTTAATATTATTAAAAAAAGAATAGTTGATTAAATAAATGAAAAATAATTGACAAATTAATATTAATAAAAATAGCTAAAACTTATTAAACAATAAGTATTGAAAATATAAAATGTATGAAAATTAATTAAGTAAAAATATGATAGAAAAAGTCTAAAGCAACATAAATATAATTTTGAGTTTTTTAAAATATATATATAAAACCCCCATAATGTTAATAATTTTAATAATAAAAAAACAACATACCATCTATCTATTTAACTCTTTTTACATTGAATTATAAAGTCAATATAAAGACATTTAAAAACTACTAAAATTTTAATTTTAGTTAAGTAGTAAATTCAATAAAAAAAATATCAAACTAAAAAAAATAAAATTATTTGACCAAATGAATTAGAATTTAGCATAAGAAACATATGAAACTCAAATTATAAATAATAAATATGAAGAAAGAGCCACATAGTCAAAATCCTTAAGAGAGGAATCAGAATATCAACTTTTAAAGAGGATTCATAATCCTGAAATCCTGCAGTTATTTTCCTTGGTTCAGGATTTTTTTTACTTTCCTGGATGAAACGAAGGCAGGAATTTAATAATTAGGGAAATGATTACTTTCCCAGTTTGAAACAAACACAGGAATCTGAAAATTAATAAAAATATTACTTTCCCAACCCAGATTCCCTGCCAACCAAACAAGCACATAATAGTAAAAAAATTCCACAAATCCAAAACAATAAAACTAAAGGAACCCAAAATAGAATTATAGAACCAAAAAAACCCATACAAAGAGGTAGTGCTTATACCCAAATAAATCAACTCTAAATACAAATGCTGCCACACAAAATTCATAAGGACCTTTTATTGGTTGTCTTGTTTGAAAGGTCTAATGACTAAATTCTCCTTTAAGTGACATATGAGAGAAACCCTGTACAAATTACTTGTAGAACAAGAAACAAAAAAAAAATTATATTTTAATAAACCGAAAAAATTAATATACAAGACAAATTTTAAAAAAGTTTAATCTAACAATTCCATGCAATTTCAACGTGCAAAACATGCATTGTCCTCATCATGGATTTTTAATTTTTATTATTGCTGCATTTTTTAATTGTGTGACTCCAGTTGGCAGTTGATCAACTGTAATAATAACTCTCCAATTTTGTCCATGTTTAGCATAGCCGGCTCTACAGACAGAGAGATTAATTCCAGCAGGATGCACTGCTGCAAGGTGTACAAGGATAAGGATGAATGAAAATGATTATGTAATGAAAATGATAATGATAAATAGATTAGTACTAATTCCCTTTTTAATTTGGGGCTGGCAAAACTAATCATTCCTGAAGCAATTTAGGAAGGGGTTAACTCAATAAAATTGCACTCTAAATCTTCTGTTATATTTTTTGTTTTAATTACGTTTCAATTGAAATGGGAATTAAAATAAAAAACGTAAAATAAGATTCATTGGGATAAAATTGTGCCAAGAATAAATATTGGAAGCTAAAAATTAATTTTTCGGCTTTGGATTAATACCAATGTGTATCCATGGATCTATCATTCTTTTCATGGATAACCATATTCTTTTCCATCCATCTTTTGGATTCTTCTTGTGTGAAAAATAAAATAAAATAAAATAAACGGATAAAACAAAAATAATATGGCAAAATATACTAACTCCTCTTATACTAGCTATTGCTTTTGTATGAGAGATGGATTTTTTGTCCAAAATTAGCCTATCTTATCTTGTTCAAAATTAAAATTACATTGTTTACTCATTTGGTCTAATAATTGTAAATTGATTTTACTTTTTAGTCCCTACTTTTAGTAAAAATACATCGTTTTGAACATTAGATAGAATAAGACTGAACAAGAGATCCGGTCTCTTTTTTTGGCCGCACAAACTCCTTGTAGTTTTAATTACAAAAATTTATCTCTTCATTTTTTAATTTAAGAATAATGAGTCTAATACGGTAATTGCCATCAAATAATTAAACGAAATTGGGTATTTTGTTTTAATATAAGTTAAGAAAATGATAAAGTAATTGTGAGACAAATAATTATTTGATAAAAGTAATCAATAACTAAAAACTAATAATCAAATTAATTTGTTTAGAAAAACACAGCAGAACTAATTAAAAACTGAAGTTTTGCAAAAACAAATACATATAAAGCTTTATTTTTTAAAACTAAATAATAACCTAAATATGCAATTCGAGTATTATATTTTAATTGAATTAAGAAAATTTAAAATTTTTAAAGAACCCAGTAATACTGTCTCTGTAAAGATTCTATTTTGAAGCTTTTAAAATATAAATTTTGCAAAAGAACATTCCAATGCAATTCTAGTTAAAGAAAGACCCTTTAAAAATAACTATTTCGTCACTCAAATATTCCCACAAAGTTTAAATGGTTTCTTCATTGACTGTTTTTAACTTTGTTATTTTATTTTCTTTAGTTTCAAAAAGTTAATGGGTTAATTATTGTAATTAAAACTATAATAGATAAAAGCGAAACTAACCAACTATGCAATTACATTGATTAGAGGATTTAAAACAACCCATGAAGGATAAATCAGCTATCGACAAATGTTAAATGATAATAATAATACCAAATCAAGAAGACCATTTACTCGTTTATGGAATTAGTAAAAACTAGAGATGATAAAAAGGATTAAAAAAACGACTATAGTCCGTAAAAACTTGAAATCCTAAAAAAGGATTTTTAAAAAAATGACTTCAAAACTTGAAATGGTCTTTTGCTCAAAATTGATATTCTTCGTGACATAGACATAAAAGGAGCTAATTAAACTTCAATTTCAAATCCATCATCTTCGATAACCCAAATACTAAAATGGAGAAATTACATTAAAAAAACAACGGGATGTAATAAAAATACCATTAAAGTAGTTCTCTACCTTGTATGGATCCATAATTATGGAGTTTTATTAGGTAGGGAGGACTGTGGAGTAGGTCGTAAGGAGTCGATTGCCTCCTATATGAAATCTGATCGAAGATGCCTGAAGCAGTTGGAGAGGTTTGAGATGATTAGATTGGTAAATTAATTACTGTGAGTAATTTATATATAAAAATACATAATATTAATATTTTGCAAAATATAAGTGGAACTACGTCGACAATGGAAAAATTAGAGAGGAGATCTGAGCTCTAAAATTGTGGCTCAGTTGACTTCAATATCACCTCTACTTCCAACCCGGTGATTTTTAGCTACCATTGCGTCACACTACTTTTAAATTCTTTGATTTCACTTTTTAGTATGCTCTTTTAAAAATTAAACAAAGAATTAGCTCGATTGACCTCTCATCTATTTCGGAATCATACCGCTCTCAAATATGCATGGCTTAAAATATGCTAGTGGTGCTTGCTGGCAAATTTGCATGGCTTTTTGCCGTTTTAGTTTTTTAACTATTGGGCTAGTGGTTAGGCCTAACCATCGCAACTTTCTACTATCATTTGGTAAGGTGGAAACCTGAGGGAAAAAAGTGGTGGAAACCTGAGAAGACATTCACAGAAACTATGACAAAAGGGAATTGTTCTGCTTATCTTGTAAAGTGTATTTCTAGTACTTTCGTTTTGGTGCATGAATGAAAGTAAGGTTAGATTTTGTCCTGTAAACTTGCTTTGTGTTATTTACTGTTGGAAAAAGAGTTTTCAGACTCTTTTCATTCTATTTCTTTTCTCATTACAAATAAATAACATTAGACTCATATTTATAGAGTCAATAGAATAAACTATAACTCCTCAAAAATACCAAAAGACACTCTAGATATTAACAACATTTAATTATCTAGAAATACTAAGAGACTATCTTGACAAACTAAATAATTTATTCCTTTTGATTTTTCACTAGAACCGAATAGACACTTCTATGCATTCATATTACCATCAGAATTCCCCCATGTAATGTGTAATGTGCAGTTCTTAAACTCCAAGTATTTCCCTGAATTTGCCTCTTGAAAATGCTTTGGTTAAAATATTAGCTACTTGATTTTCACTCTTGCAATACTTCAACTCAATTTCACCTTCTTCGATAGCATTTTTTATAAAATGATGTTTGATAGCAATGTGACATGTTTTGCTATGAAAATTGGATTTCTTACATATCAATTAGCTGATTTGTTGTCACACAATAACATGGTAGCCTTAGTCTGCTTTTCACTCATGTTTTCAATAATCTTTCTTAACCAAATTACTTGTGATGTCGCGAGCGCTGCTGCAACATACTCAGCTTCAGCAAAAGATTGTGCAACGGTTTGTTGTGAGTAGCTTTTAACCACAAGTCTTCCTTTCTTCCTTTGAAATGAACCATCGATGTTCATCTTCACTTTGTAAATCCATTTTACTCCAATAATCCCTTTGTTTAGAGGTTTGTCAACAGGCTTCCATATTTTGTTCTTTTCTATTGCATGAATCTCATCATTCATTGTCTTCCTCCAATATTTTTCTTCATTTGTTTTATCAAAACTTTCTGGTTCAATCACACAAAAATTTAACCTTGCATAAATATCACTCAAACTCCTCATCTCTTCTTTGGAGTTGAGTTTGGAGAATTTGAAGTTGAACTTGAGGATGATGATGGACTGTTAAGAAATTCTTCATTCTCCTCTTCTCCTCTACCTCCTCATCTCTTCTTTGGAGTTGAGTTTGGGGAATTTGAAGTTGAACTTGAGGATGATGATGGACTGTTAAGAAATTCTTCATTCTCCTCTTCTCCTCTACCATTATACTGCAAAAAATGTACTTTTTCAACATTTTCATCACTCTAATTCCATGTAGCATTTTCATCAAACAAAACATCTCGTGAAATGATGACTTTGTTAGTCTTTAGGTTATTTAAACGATAACCTTTAGATTTTGAACTGTAGCCAACAAAGATACATTTTTCACTTATTTCATCAAGTTTGAATCTCTTTTCTTTTGGGATTTGAGCATAGCATATGTTTCCAAATACTTTCAAATGTTTCACGGACGGCTTCTTTCCACTCCATGCTTCAATTGGAGTTTGATTCCATACAGCTTTTGTAGGACTTCTATTCAACAAATATACTATTGTATAGAAGTACGGTTTCAGCCCAAAATTCTTTAGGCAGTACCTTGTCGTACAACATTGATTTTTCCATTTCCATTACAAATTGATTCTTTCTTTTGGCGATGCGTGTAGCCAACAGTAAATTGTCTTTCTACAACTTCATCTTCACAAAATTCCTGAAAAACATTGGAAGTATACTTTTTTCCCCTCTCACTTCTTAATGTTTTTATTTTACAGCCACTATGATTTTCAATAAGACTTTTAAACTTCTTAAACACTGAAAACACTTCAAAATTTTCTTTTATGAAATAAATCCAAGTAATTCTTGAAAAATCATCAATAAAAGGATAAAATACTTGTTACCTCCCTGAGATGTTATTCTCATTGGATCACAAACATATGCATGAACAAGTTCCAAAATATTCTTCGCTCTCCATGCATCATCTTTTGGAAATGGTTGTTGATGTTGCTTTTCAAGGGCACACCCTTCACAAATTAACTTCATATTATTCTTCAATTCTTTGTAATCCATAGGCCATGCCTTTTTATTGAAGAACTTTAAGTCTGTGATAATTCAAATGTCCATATCTTTTGTGCCACAACAATGACTCATTGATTTCTTGAGTTTTGAGAGCTTGAGTTCCTCCATAATCAATATCGGAAAGCTATCTTCTTCATTTGAATCTTGATAATCAGTTGTCTACCATCCTTCTTGTCATAGACGCAACATTCATTATCTTCAAAACTCAGTGCATATTTATGTTTCATAAGCTGTACAAGACTTAGCAAATTTTGATCCAAATCTGGTACATACAACACGTCACAAATCAGTTTCATATCTCTTTTTGTTTGGACACCAACAAATCCCAATCCTTGTGCTTGTGCAATAGCATCATTTTCCATCGTCACTTGTGTTTTGACTACTTTATCTAAATCAACAAAAATAGACTTATCTTTTGACATGTGATTATTACACCCACTATCAAGATACCATACATAGTTTTGAGTTCGGATATCATGTGTCACACATAAAACAAGTTGCTTTCTCCTTGTTTCTCTTAAGAAAATTGTACCTGTTGATTGTTCCTCAATGGACAACTCTTCTTAATATGACCAAACTTTTTGCAATTGTAACATTATGGTTTGTTTTTAAACCAACAATCTTTCTCAACATGATTATTCTTACAACAACTATTGCAGGATATTTGAGATTTCTCTGTGTGCGTAGAAATCCTTCTCTTATATGCCTTCAATGATCCCAACACTTCTTGCACACTTATTGAAGAGATATCTTTTGTTTCTTCAATTACGGATACCATCGAATCAAATTTCGAAGGCAAGCAAGCTAACAAGGATTTTCTTCACGATCTTTTTATCATTGATATTTTCACCAAATGTTCTCATCTTGTTAACAATTTTGGTAATCTTTGTGTAGTAGTTTTGAATACTTTCTGCTTCACTCATCCTAAAATTTTCAAGATCTCTTCTAAGAGTTTGAAGAGTGACATTCTTAACTTATCATTTAAACTCCTTTTGTAGAATTTTCCAAGTTTTTTGTGCTTTTTCTACTACCAAGATTCTTGATAATACATATGGACTTACACTTTGTTGAATAATTGAGAGTGCTCTTAAATCTTTTTTTTTTTTTGTGCTCTTTAAGAGTTCTTCTTTGTTGATCGAAGAGAGTGGATGCTGATTCCTCCAAATCTTTGTATCTAGTTTCAATATTGTTAATGCGGACATGAGTTGGAATTTATTAGTTGGCATTGATTTTTTGGCAAATAAGGAAAAGATCGTTGTTGGTTGCAGAAATCAATTAAATCAATCTATGCAAGGAAGATTGATTTGGAGATTAATGCTATCTTGGTATATTTGGTGCTTATCTTGGTATTTTTGATAATTATCTTTAGAGGTTTATTTTTGAAAAAGATAAGCATGGGAGGCACATGGTGTCCATCTTTCTAATGCGGTTTATTTGGAAACAATCTTGGAGATAAAGATAGAAAGATTTTGTGTGCCCTATATGATCTTTTCTACCACATAGTTTCCATGTGTGGAGTTTTGATTATTCTTTTGATCTTTGTAAGACTGTGAACACATTTCTTTGTTGGAAGTCTTTGTTTACGTATGTTGGCTGTTCACATCTTAATGCAAAAGTATTGAAGGTGCATTCCTTGTATTCTTTGTTATAACTCAGTCTCGGAAGGAGGCTGCAAGGAGCTCGGGAGGAGTTCTGATCGTGGGCAAGGGGATCTTGCCATAACACGAATTCCGTGAGGAGTCGCCATTGACAAGGGGATCTTGTCTCTTAAGATTCTGAGAAGAATCTCACAAGTCGAGGGGAGCTCGCACAATTAGGTTCACATGTGAAGTTAGATAGAGGTGGCGAATAAGATAAGAGGGAGTCTTATTTTGTGTTAGACCGAGTGTCTTGTAACATTGTGAACTTAGTGGATTATTTTCTGGGCGTGACCCCGCAGACGTAGGCAATTGCCGAACTGCGTTACCAACCTCATGTCTCTTTATTTTCTGCATTTTTAATATTGTCCAAATATCGCTGTTATTATCAGTGTCACACCTAGTGTTCCAACCCACTAGAACACTGCGTATCTAACCTTGATCTTTCAATTGGTATCAGTGCGGGTCATCTTTGTTTCTTATGTGGGATCCATATGACTTGATCTTGGTTTTTGGTGCGATGGAATCTATGAAGGAAGGAGGTTCAATAATGCGTTCACCTTTATTAGATAGCAGCAATTATGCTTATTAGAAGGCCAGAATGAGAGCTTTCATAAAAGCTATTGATGAGAAGGCTTGGAAATCAATTTTAACAGGATGGGACCCTCCAATGATTACTGACACAGCTGGTGTAAAATCTCCCAAGCTAGAAGAAAGCTGGTCTACTACTGAAGATGCCTTGGAAAATAGTAATTCAAAGGCTCTTAATGCAATTTTCAACGGTGTTGATCCTGCTCAGTTCAGACTTATTTCTACATATGTGATAGCCAAAAAGACATGGGAAATTCTTAAAAATACTTATGAAGGGACGTCAGCTGTGAAGTTATCAAAGATGCAAATACTAACTACAAGGTTTGAAAGCTTAAGGATGCATGAAGATGAGAGTATTGCTGAATTCAATGCATAACTCTATGACATCGCCAATGAGGCATTTGAGCTTGGTGAAAGTTTTTCTGAAAAAAAGTTTGTAAGGAAAACTCTACGATTTTTGCCTCAACAATTTGCTTATAAAGTTACGGCCATTGAAGAAGCAAAAGATGTCTCACAGATGAACCTAGAATAAATGATGGGATCTCTGAGAACATTCGAGATGAATCTTGGACTAGATTTGGAAGAAAAGAAAGTTAAAGGGATTGCCTTGAAAGCAGAGATGCAGAAGTCAGTTGATCCTGATGAAGATGACTTTGAGGACTCTCTTGCATTAATATCTAAGAATCTTAGCAGAGTCATAAAGAGATTGGCAGAAATAATCAAGGTGTCAAGATTGGTGTCGGCAACTCCAAGAATGAATTGGCGAGCAATAAAAAGTCCAGGGAAGAAAATCACACATTTGATCAGTCATTCAAGAACAGAGGAATTAAGTGTAGAGAATATGATGGTTTTGGGCATGTTCAGGTAAATTGTGCAAATATATTGAGAAAGAAGAGGAATTCTCTCAACACAACCTGGAGTGAAGATGATTCAGATAAAAAAGATGAATTTCAGAATAATCATGTGGCTCTTACTTCTAAGACAGAACAATCAGACAATGATGGAGTCAAGAATGTTACACAATGTGTCACTGAAAATATGTTGACATATACTGATGAAGATGAAGTCACTGAAAAAGATATTCTCGTTGAGTATAAGAATCTTCATGATAAATAGACTGAACTTATTAAAGTAAATCGGCAGCTGTATGCTCAAGTTGGGGATTTACAAAATGAGAAGCTCAATCATCAAACCTCTGCTGCAGATTTGGAAGCCAAACTGAAAGTAAGTTAAGAGGAAGTGAAGACTCTAACCAACGAGCTAAATCACATAAAGAAAGGTGTCAAGATGTTAAACTCAGGTTCTTCCAAGCTAGATGAAATTCTTAAGACCGGTCAATCCAGTGGGGAGCTTAGTGTCACAACCAGTAGATAATTCCAAAGTGAAACACGTTGCTGTGAATACTGCAAAGAACGTGAAAAATTCAAATTTGCATTATTCTCATTATGCTCTAAGAGACAAAGGTAACAGATTTATTTTTATTTGCCATTATTGCAATCGTCGCGGTCATATTCGTCCTAGATGCTTCATTTATCTTGCTGATTTGAGACAATGTACTGCTAGAAAGTCTTCTTTTCGTAGGGATCCACAACAGAATTAGGTAACGAAACCCAATTTGAGTTGCAACTTCACATATACCTCATTAAAGGCTGCCACAATTGATGAGTGATATTTTAACAGTGGGTGTTCCATACATTTGACTGGTGATAAGAAGTTTTTGAAGAATATTGTGTCCGAAAGTATGAAAAAAGTAACATTTAGAAATGGTATTACGGCTCGTGTTATTGGAAAATGTACTCTAAATGTGTCATGGTTACCAAAATTGGAGAATGTTCTTCTTGTAAATAGTCTCAAGGCGAATTTGATCAGCATTAGTCATTTGTGTGATCAAGATTTGATTGTGAACTTCACTAAGGGAAAGTGCAAGGTGGTTGATCATAACAACATGTGCATCATGGAAGGAGTAAGATGTTTGAACAATTGTTATCTCATCTCTGCCTCATCTACGTGTCTTAGATCAAGCATGGAAGATTCTATCTTATGGCATCGAAAATTGGGTCATGTGAATATAAGGATGCTGCAGAAAATTGTCTATAAGGGAGCTGTCCGTGGAATTCCTGTACTAAAGTTTGATGAAGATAAGGTGTATGGACCTTGTCAGATTGGAAGCAAACAAAGGTGTCATCCCAAGTCTCAGACACCAGGAACAAATCATGTGCTTGAACTGCTTCATATGGATTTAATGGGTCTTATGCCCGTAGAGAGTATTGGAGGAAAATGATATGCTTATGTAACTGTTGATAACTTCTCTCGATATACATGGGTGGAATTTCTTCGAGAAAAATTCAATACATTTAATGCCTTCAAGTCATTGTGCAGTCGTCTTCAACGAGAGAAGGGTTGTACCATGGTGAAGATTATTCGTATTCACAGTGATCATGGAAGAGAGTTTAAAAACTCATATTTATCAGACTTTTGTAGTCATCATGGAATAGCTCATGAATTCTCTGCACCTAAAACTCCTCAGTAAAACGGAGTCGTGAAGAGAAAGAATCGGACTATAGCAGAGATGTCACGTGTAATGTTACACGAAAAGAATATTCCACATAAATTATGGGTTGAAGCCATGAACACAGCATGTTACACTATAAATCGAGTATACCTTCGTGAAAGAACTGAAATGGCGCCCTATGAAATATGGAAAGGTAGAATGCCAGCTCTTAACTATTTCCATCCTTTTTCTAGTACTAGTTATGTGTTGAATGACGGGGAATATAAAGGGAAGCTTGATCGCAAGAGTGATGAAGCTATTTTTCTTGGATATGTTGTCAATAGTCGATCTTATCGAGTCTACAACAAAAGAACTCGAATTGTCATAGAATTTGTGAATGTTCAAGTCGATGACTCTCTAGAAGTAGCTGATGTTTCTAACGAAGATGTAACAGAATTCCTACATGAAGTAAGCTCCAGTGTTCTTGGTAGTATTTCGACCAGTGTCACAAGTAGTGTCAGTGATCAAAGTACAAAGGTTGAAAATGTGAAAGATGTCATCTCACCTAGCAGGCAACCATCCACTTGTGTTCAAAAGAACCATCCTATTGATGAAGTTATTGGAAATCTGGCTGATGGTGTTCGGATAAAAGAAAAGTCAAGAGTGAACTATAGAGATATGATTCAAATGGCATGCTTTACTTCATCTATTGAGCCTAAGAATGTGAAAGAAGCCATACTAGATAAGTGGTGCTATGCAAGAAAAACTTGGTCAATTCACTCAAAATCAAGTTTGGGATCTAGTTCCGTACCCCCTAATATAAATGTTATTAGAACAAAGTGGATATAAAAGAACAAGAGTGATGAGTATGGAAATATCACTCGCAACAAGGCTCGGTTAGTTGCCCAGGGATACACTCAAATAGAAGGTGTTGACTTTGATGAGACATTCACACCTGTTGCTCGACTTGAGTCCATTCGTCTGTTATTAGCAATTGCATGTGTTTTGCAATTCAAGTTATATTAAATGGACGTGAAAAGTACTCTCCTCAATGATCTTCTTAATGAGGAAGTGTATGTTACTCAACCAAAGGGTTTTGAAGATTCTCATCATCCCGAATTTGTCTAGAAGTTGAAGAATGTGTTATATGGGCTCAAACAAGCTCCTCGGGCATGGTATGAAAGGCTGGTGCAGTATTTGTTGAACAAGGGATATAAGCAAAGGGAAGTAGATAAAACCCTTTTTATTCGCCGTGCTAAAGGTCAGTTTTACTCGCTCAAATATATGTTGATGACATAGTATTTGGCTCCGTGTCACAGGCAATGGTGGATGAATTTGTCGCTCAAATGACTGAGGAATTTGAGATGAGTATAGTTGGTAAGCTTAATTATTTTCTTGGACTTCAGATTCAGCAAAAAAATGATAGGATTTTCATTTCTCAAAGTAAGTATGCCAAGAATTTATTGACGAAGTTTGACTTGGAAAATGTTCGTTCAAGAATAACACCTATTAGCACTCATGAGAAGATCTCCAAATATGAGAAAGGGATTCCTATTGATGCAAGTCTATACAGAAGTATGATTGGTAGTCTCTTATATCTGACAGCTAGTCGACCAGATATCTACTACAGCGTTGGTTTGTGTGCTCGATTTTAAGCGAATTTTCGAGAGTCACACATGGTGTCAGTAAAGCGAATACTCAAGTATATCAGCGGGACAACTGACTATGGGATCTAGTATTCATTTGATACAAATACCAATTTAGTTGGATATTGTGATGTTGACTGGGCTGAAAGTTCAGATGATCAAAAAAGCACTTCTAGTGGATATTTTTACTTGGAAAATAACTTGGTGTCTTAGTTCAGCAAGAAACAGAATTCTATTCTCTGTCCACCACTAAGACAGAATACATTGCAGCTGGCAGTAACTGTACCCAGCTTCTCTGAATGAAGCAAATGCTGAAAGACTATGGTGTCCCACAGAATGTTCTGACACTCTACTGTGATAATATGAGTGCTATCAATATTTCTAAGAATCCTGTTCAGCATTCTCGAACAAAACACATTGATATTCGACATCATTTTATTAAATCTCTTGTGGAAGATAAAACTATTGCTTTGGAACATATGGTGACAGAAAAACAAATTGATGATATTTTCACCAAAACATTAGATGGAGCAAGGTTTGAAGAACTAAGGTCTGCCTTAGTTTTTTATTATTCACAAAGGAGAAGATTATTAAAAGCCTTTGTGTCATGTGAATAGGTTCTTCAGTGTTGTAAGTTTTTTTATTGTATTTATATTAACATCAATAAAAATATGAAAAATAAAAAAATAGTAGAATAGTTGTTTTTGTCTTTTCTGGTTTCCCGCCTCATGATTTTAGGCGGCTTTGTAGCTGTGGTTTTTTTTTGTAAATTCTGGTATTAAGTGACACGTGCCTTTTTGGGGATTCTTGGCTGATATTGGGGAATTGAAGAGTTTGTCTCTTTTATGCAAATTCTGACTGCACTTATTTCGGTCACTTTCATTCTCTCAGCTATTCCAAAGGTTTATGGTCTTTTAGGTGTTTTTTTCTCAAAGTGTTGGTCAAATATCAGCCGCTGTTATTTTCTTGACCATATTCAAGAATACTGAAAGTTTGGATAAGTCAAGAGCCTCCATTTCTTAGAGATGTCTCAGTCAAGGTCATCATCTCGAGTTAGAAAGGTAGTAGAAACTACGGATGATGGTGAAGTTCATATTTTCGTCACTCCTGCCTCTCCAGACTCTTCAAAGGAATATGGTAGTTCTTCTCATTCACAGGAGGAGTCTTCAGATTCTGAGATTAAGTTGTCTTTAAAAACTGAAATTGCCACTCCAATTCAGTCAATAGATCCTTCAAAAGTAAGAACAAGATTTGGACAAGCTAGTGGTGGTCCATTCAAGACAAGTGTTGTACCCCTAAAGCACCCGATGCCTCCAAAGTTTTTACAAAGCCCACAAGAAAAAGGTTTTGGATTGTGGATGAAGATTCATCAGATGATGCTTGGGCTAAAGAAGAAGGTGTTAGAGACAATGTTTCCTCTGATTATGATGTTCAGGACCTCTTTGATCCAGAACCTATAAAGTCACCCAAACCAAAGTGACAGAAAAAAAATCCTGCCTCTGAATCTCAGCGAGTCACTCGCTCCAAATCGATATCAAATGGCAAGTCTCCTGCTACTACAAGTAAGTCATCAGATTTTTCTGTCAATTTGGATGATTTCAAGTCTGAATATAATGCTGGCCTATGGAATAGAGTTTCTAGAAGAAATATTTGGGGATAAAGAAATATTAATGAAGGTGATTTTAAAGACTGCCAAAAACTTATGAATCAGTTGGTTAGTCAGGGCTTAGGAAGGACAATTAAGGGAATAAAACCTTATATTAGAAGAGTCGTTCAGGAATTCTACTGTAATTTGGACCCTACTGTGAAGGATTTTGAGCATCCTAATGGTGGACAAATGTATGTGAGGGGTCATTTATTTGAATTTTCTCCGGATGTCATAAACACCCATCTAGGCAGTCATTGGGCTAATGTTGAGGAATTTAGTCCTAACTTCAGTAAAATCATTACTGATATCACAGGGGGTGTCAGAAGAGTATGGCCTAGAGGGAAAGATTTTCCTACCTCCCAACTGTCTGTTAAATATGTAATTCTGCATAAGATTGCAATGAGGAATTGGTTCTCTACCTCACATGAAACTGGTGTGAATAAGTCCATGGCTACTCTGTTGTTCAAGGTTGGAAATTTTATTGAATTTGATGTAGGACAGTTTTTGTTTAACCAAATTGTAAAGCATGCAGACTACAAGAATGAAAGGATAGCTTATCCTTTTCTATGTTTGATTTATGGTATTCTCTCATCACAACATTCTGTGATTCGAGCAAGAGAGATTCTAGAGATAGACAAGGAAGAAATCAGAATCAGTTACAAACTGCCGAAAGGTGATCATGTCAATGATATGGAGGATGTCTCTTATGATGTTTCTGACTCAGACAAAGAAGAGCTTGAGAATTCAGTCTTACTATCGTCCACCATTAAGGTGCTAGAGAATGAATTGAAATCTCTAATTATCCAACAATTTGATATTGAAAAAAGAAGGAAGGAGGTCTTCATTTCTTGATGATCTAGTAGTTGTAAAGACAGCTAGAGATGTTGCTACTGAGACTGCTGTAAAAAAGAAGCAATTTGATGCTAAAGCTGAACCTGCAGCTGATGATGGTGCTGGCTCTTCAAGTTTTCCACCTGATGTCACTCAGGGTGTTACAATAGGTATTTCTCAAAACTTGTCTTCTATTTTGGCAGAATCAGAGATGGAGGCTGAAAATCCTACTGTTGAAGAAACTGTTGATTCTGATCCTGATGAGGAAATGATTGTAACTGGAACTTCTGTGCCTTCTGCTCCTTCTGGTTAGAGTACTGCAAATGTCACTCCTAGTGTTACTAAAAGTCATGTTCTTTCCAGTGCCCAATCTGGTGGCTTTGTTGCTGGTAAAGATGAAAGTATTCCAAAAGCAGATGCTAGTGTTCATTTGCTAGCAGACTTATTTGGCCTAGTGCCCTATGATGCGGAGGAATCTGATTGATTGCTCTGATGTTATTGTTTATGGTGATTGATTTAGACAATTTCTTATGTTTTTATCATTGATTTATGCCCTTTTGTCTTTTTGTGGCAAAAAAGGGGAGTATTTTGGATATTCGGATATTTATTTTTGTAATCCCTAAAATATTGTATGCTGGGAACTAAGTGTCTTTTGCTGTGTTATGCACAATGTCTTGTACAGTGATGTTTCATATCTAAGTTCCTGTTCAAGGGGAGTTTTTAGTGAATGTTCGATTCAGCATACAGGGTTTTGCCAAAAATTGCCAAAGGGGGAAATTGTTAATGCGCATATGAGTTGGAATTTATTAGTTGGCATTGATTTTTTGGAAAATAATGAAAAGATCGTTATTGGTTGCAGGAATCAATTAAATTAATCTATGCAAGGAAGATTGATTTGGAGATTAATGCTATCTTGGTATATTTGGTGCTTATCTTGATATTTTTGGCAATTATCTTTGGAGGTTTATTTTTGAAAAAGATAAGCATGGGAGGCACATGGTTTCCATCTTTCTAATGCGGTTTATTTGGAAACAATTTTGGAGATAAAGATAGAAAGATTTTGTGTTCCCTATATAATATTTCCTATCACACGGTTTTTATATGTGGAGTTTTGATTATTCTTTCGGTCTTTGTAAGACTATGAACACACTTCTTTGTTGGAAGTCTTTGTTTAAGTGTGTTGGCTGTTCGCATCTTAATGCAAAAGTATTGAAGGTGCATTCCTTGTATTCTTTGTTATAACTCAATTTCGGGAGGAGGCTGCAAAGAGCTCGGGAGGAGTTCTGATCGTGGACAAGAGGATCTTGCCATAATACGGATTCCGGGAGGAGTCGCCATTGACAAGGGGATCTTGTCTCTTAAGATTCTGAGAAGAATTGCACAAGTCGAGAGGAGCTCGCACAATCAGGTTCACATGTGAAGTTAGATAGAGGCGGCGACAAAGATAAGAGGGAGTTTTACTTTGTGTTAGACCGAGTGTCTTATAACTTTGTGAACTTAGTGGATTATTTTCTGGGCGTGGCCCCGCAGACATAGGTAATTGCAGAACTGCGTTACCAACCTCCTGTCTTTTTATTTTTCGAATTTTTAATATTGTCCAAATATCGCTTTTATTATCTGTATCACACCTAGTGTTCCAACCCAGTAGAACATCGCGTATCTAACCTTGATGTTTCAAATATATTCCCACAAATCTACTGATCTCAGAATTGTTTTCATCTTAGTACACCAGTGATCATAATGCTCACCACTAAATGGAGGAACGAGAGGACTATCACTGTTATGATTTGCCATATCCTTTTATTTTATTGAACTTCCTATTTTGAACCTTGCTCTTATATCAATTCATGTTGGTAAATCAAGAGTTTTTTCATACTCTTTTCATTCAATTTCTTTTCCCATTATAAATACATAACATTATACTCATATTTACAGAGTCAATAGAATAAACTAGAACTCCTCAAAAATACCAAAAGACACTCTAAATAATAATAATATTTAATTATTTAGAAATACTGAAAGATTATCTGGACAAACTAAACAATTTATTTCTTTTGATTTTTCTCTATAACCGAATAGACACTTTTACGCATGCACATTACCAACATTTACTTTACTGTTGGCTTGTTTATCATACTGATTATACTTGATATTTTATGAAGTGAAACTAAACATGAGTGTATTGTGAGAAGTTTTTGACAGATGGCTGCTAGTTACTTGGAATTTTTCCGGTAAAAATTTTGACTATAACTTATATAATTTCTATGACACCATCCAGTGTCAAAACCACTGCCTTTTAGCCACCTCTACAAACAATAGTTTTACTATCATTATCCCAATAACCACCACCTCCAAATTCTTTGGACAATCAAATTGCCCTCAAATAATCTGAATAACCTGAATAACATCCAAAACTCGCTTGTTTTGTCGTGAATTTTCCTTGCCTATTCAAACCCTTCCCAATTTAATAGCTAAGAAGTTGAATGTAGAATTTTTGTATATGATGAAAAACAAATACGATGTAGGGTGAAAAAAATAGAAAAATATTAACTTGAATTAAAAGATAAATATATAAATATGTGAGCAGATAAAATACAATGGCATAATATAATTTATATAGTTGATCACGATCAATACTTATTGTTACTATTGATGAAAAACAACGGGATCTCCTGAATTGAAACATGCGTAAATTTAAATCATGGATCACTCCCACAATTGATCTAGTACTTCAACTGGATTTCATTGATGATTTTCTTGTCAACTTGGAAAGCTTTGGCAAGAATGTCACTATTGAAGGGAGGTTGTGATCCAAAGATGTTCTCTTCAAGAAATATGGCACCAGGATCTTGACTATTAAGTACATTGAAGGCCACAGCATGACCAGATCCCACATTACGACTGAAGTGAACAAGTCCAATTGGAAAGACGAAAACATCACCCTTTTGAAGAACCTTGCTGAAAAGCTTGTATTCCGGGCTTGAAGTAACAAATCCAACAAGGATAGAACCTTCAATGACTGTAATCATCTCAGATGATCTTGGATGAATATGAGGAGGATTAACTCCTCCGGGTGCAAAGTCAACACGGGTCATTGAGATACCAAGAGTATTGAGTCCAGGGAATACTTTCACATGGATTAGGGTGGTGTTTTTTCCAAAAGGATTATTCGTATTTCCAGCAATATGCACCCCGCTATGGAAAAAATCGTTTACAGTAACGCTACTAGCACTTTTGCAGCTGAAACCATTCATGGTCACTGAAAGGTAAGTATCAAACTTTTGTGAAATTAAAGGATTTGAGTGAGAAAACAGAAAATATTAATCTAACACTTTATCATTGTACATTTAACTGCACATTCTGAATTAATAGAGGTCAATGTACAATGGAAATCCATGCACATAGAGACAAACTAAAATTTTGACTTCTTGTATTGTTAATTAGGTAATCTGTGCTCATTTTTCCAGTATGCAATTCTCCATTGATAGTTATTTAGGTAATCTGAGCTCATTTTTGCTGTATGCAATTTTTTCTTCTTGCCCTGACTTAAGATTTTGTACATTCCGCATCTTCTGTTTTATTCCCTGTTTCATCCTCTGTTTTATTTTATATGTACACACTAACTAAAATCCTATTAAGTGATTAGTGAATATTAAATAATAAATATTAAATTTACATGACATTTATCCACACAATGAAATAGAGATTGAAACACACAATAAAACAAAATATCCATTGAAGGTTTTGTATAAATTTTTATTTGGTGTTACTACACGACTTGGAAGACCCTGGTTTAATTAGCAAAGAATATTTTTATTCTAGATGAAGATGTCCATTAAAATTGACTTAATTTGCATAGGAAATTTGTCTGGAGAGATAACATCAAGAAATCCAAAACCTTAATAAGTAGGCTTAATCTGCATGTGGTGTCTGTTAGTGTATTTGTGAAATAGATGCCAACTTGAATCCAAACTCAAATAAGTACATAGAATTCAACTCAAATCCAAAAGTAAAGTATTTGCATGGGAGATAACATCAAGAGATTCAATAGAAATTCGATAAATATATACTTAATCTGAATATAACGTTTGTTAGGGTATTTGTTCTCAATAGATCTTCTATTATATATATTCCCTATTTCATTTTCTAGTTTGGGTGTACGTCACATGTTTATAATACTTATTCCTTATAATTTATTAATTACTCTTTTTGGTCCATTTTAAATAACGTTTAAGATGTTTTATTTTGTTTCAATATAATTGTCATTTAACATGATATATGCAAGTTACTTACAATTTTACCCTTCTTTAATGAGATACGAAAAAACTTTTATTGGTTTACATATATTCCAACAAAAATTTGTTACTCATTATTAATGTTGATCAACACTAATTAGGAACTTTTTAGTAAATTTTAAGTATTTCTTAATAAGCGTGAAAATCTCAAAAACACACTTACATTGAATCAAAAAGAGTACTTGATAGCGTTTTAGTTAAAAATACTCGGCATGTATCCATATAATAAAATAGAGAATAAAACAAAAATAAAACAGAAGATTCAAATGGTATTTGTCTTGGGAGATAATACTAACGGCCTGTTTGATAAAATTGAAAACTGACTGAATCTGAAAGTAATAAGTTGATTAATTCATTAATTTTATGTGTTTGATAATCCAACTGATTTTTACATTTGAAAATATAATGGACAAAAATTTATAATGTATAAATATATGGTGTGTAAATATATATTGTGTGAAAATGTGTGTAATATGTTTAAATAAATGCAATGTGTGATAATGGGTGTAATGTGTAAATATACAGTGTGTGAAAATATGTGTAGTATGTGTAAATATGTGTAGTATGTAAAAATGTGTGTAGTATGTGTAAATATGTGTAGTGTGTAAAAATATATAAATATGATGGATGTAAAAATGTGTAGCAAATTTAAATATTATGTGTGAAAATATATGTAGTATGTGTAAATGTGCATAATGTGTGAAAATGTATGTAATTATATGTAAAAAAAAATTTAAATCATTTTGGTTATGTGATATTAAAAATATTGTAAAACTCTATATTTGACTATATTCTTAAATTAAGCAAATTAACCCAAATTAACATCAAATTCACACAGTTTTTTTTTTTATTTGGCAGAACCTCTTTTTGAGATGGGTCGCCACTCCCTATTTATTAGATTAATTGGTGGGTGATGGATATACCCTAATATCACCCTTACACAAAAGATTCTCTTGAGCTCAATTCTATTTACATTCCCTAATGGATTTGAGATCAAGATATGGAGTAAACGAAATGTGGAGTACTTCCTCCAATTACAAAATTCGTAATACAATCTACCTCCATATAAATTGAGGAAATGCTTAAATAACTTGAGACGACATAAGCAAAAGACTCCATTGATCACAAGGAGTGACAAAAGATCCCCTTTGATGCGGGGATGGTGGGATGATGTCCAAATTAAGTATCAAGAGGAGCAATTTAAGCATATATAGAGTCTGGATAAGCAAGGCTGCTTTAATACCTTCACTTCCTTATTATAGGCATTTCTGAAAAGCTGGAAATGTCTAACACGCTGATCTACCAAGGCCTTCTTGAAGCTGCCAGCTTCCACTGTTGAATTTTTCCCACAGTTTCTTGGGGGTGGAGCATATAGATGAGGGCAAGGCAGTTCTGGGGTCAACCCCAACTGATATGTTGGTCGCTAAGCACTTTAACATGTTGTAAGGAGTCTTCAATGTAGCGTCTAACCTTTTCCTTACTCCATGCTGCTAAGTACAAGAGGCAAAACAGCCCTAACACCAGCAGGCTGTGGCCAAAATCTAACTCATGTGCAAGGCAAGCCAGCCCTAACATCAGTAGGCTGGAGCCGTCATCACAGTAATAGGACAACAAATTGAAATCAGGCATATACATAGGTAACAAGGGAAAGCAGCCCAGACCTGTACGATGAAGGCTGAACCAGTATTGGGCTCCTCTGAAATGTGCCATCTTAGTAACTTTGGTCTGCGTTAAATATGTAGAAGATGTTGCTCCTTTTCCTGCTAACTTGTGGCGTATTAGAAGCATCAGCAAGGATTAAACTTTTCAGTGATTGCCGTGCTGTAGCACTTGTTTTCTTTTGAGCTAGCAGTCTTGCTGGTTTGTTTATAGCCTTAGGAATATGCTTGATTGTAGCCCTGTCACTAATTTGATTGAGAGTTGTTCTCCATTTCCAGAATTTTCCTATCCTTTGTAGCTTCATAGCCTGCAGAAATTCATTGGAGCTAGCCTCGATAGTAATGCTTTGGAACCCAAGTTCTTCACTTTTGCGAATGCCTTTTGTATAGTGATAGGGGCATTTTGTTTTGTATAGTAGAGAATAAGGTGTTAATATCCTGGGCAGAGAGCTGTTGTTGCCCTACCGCATCTTTGTAGGTCAGTGGCGGAGGAGACGCCTCCACCTCCGCCATGGGCGGCTGAGGTTAGGAGGGCACGGTTAACCAAGACTAGGGGTGGTAAGCGATCGAGCTACTCGCGAGTAGCTCGCGAGTAGCTCGGTCAACAGCTCGGCTCGAACTCGAGTTGACCGTGCTCGAGCTCGAGCTACTCGAGCTCGATATATTAACCGAGCCGAGTTCGAGTAGGTAAAATAGAGGCTTGAAAGCTCGCGAGTAGCTCGCGAGCTTTTATAAATAAAAAAATTTGCTAATATTCTTCCAACGCATCAAGGGTTGAGCGGTCAAAATTCTTTAGTCTTGTCTTTAGTTCTTTCAGCTTTCACTCAAAGCTTTACCTTTCAAATTCAGATCTAATCAACCCAAAGTCCCAAACTCAGCTTTCACCCAAACCTTTAGTTCATTTTTACTTTTCAAATTCAGATCTAATCAACCCAAAGTCCCAAACTCAGCTTTCACCCAAACCTTTAGTTCATTTTTACCTTTCAAATTCAGATCTAACCAACTCAAAGTCTCAAACTCAATCGATTCCTTCAGAATGACGATGACGATGCTGCAGTTCTTCAGGCTACAAATGGGTCTCCTACTGCTAAAAGAGATGGAGATGGGTGCTGCCGGTTTCTGCATTTGCTAAGATTATCTGATGATGGACTTGAAATAAACAGGGGCGTACTGAGTGGAGAAAGAAAACTGCAAAAAGATGAGCTTCAAATGTAGTTCAGCTGTATCATTGCTCATTGCTCGCTTTCTGACGTCTTGGAGGAGAGTTTTTGTTTGTTAGTCCTTTTATATTGGTGCCGTTTTTCTCCTTAGGAATCTTTGCTTTGTTTTTCTTTCTAATGGAAATGGATTTGCTTGGAGTCAGGCCTTCATTGACCGTCAATTATCTGTTCCTATCTTTTTTAGTTTTGAATGACTGATGAAGTTTAGATTGGTTTTTGGAAATGGATTTTTGGATTGGTTTTTGGATTGTCAACATGAAGTTTAGTTCAAATATTAGGGGAGATTCTGCTAAAATTTTTAAAAAATATAAAAATATTAAAAAGGCAAATAAAAAAAGAAAAAGAATTTAGTGGAGGGTTTGTGGTGAAACATTATGAATTTATGATATATGTTTGAACGTTTCAAATTTTCAATTAATTGAGGTTATACCTTTTAATTTGTAAATTATGAGTATTCAAGTGTTCAATTTTTTTTTTTGATATATTTGAGAGGAAGTTGAGAGTGAGAATGTTACCATTTATTTTCTCTCACAAAGCTTTATGTAATACCCAAAATATTATATTGAATTTTTAATTTTGATTGGTTGAATAATTTTGTTTTTCACATGGTTTTAGTAATAATAATTAAAAAAAGGTAGAAACTGTATTTTTTTAAAAGGAAACTCGAGTTCGAGTTAATCGAGATCGAGTTCAAGTTAAGCGTTCGAATCGAGTTTTCGAGCTTAACAACACTCAATTGGCTCGAGCTCGAGCTCGAGCTCGATCGAGCTACTCGCGAGCTCTAATATGATAAATCGAGTCGAGTTCGAGCTCCCTTAATGATACTCGATCGAGCTCGAGTCGAGTTCGAGTAGGCTTTTTTTTTTTCGAGTAGCTCGAATTGGGGTGTACTCGAGCTCGACTCGGCTCGATTAAACCCCTAACCAAGACTAACCGTTAGAGAAAACGGCTAACTTGTAACTGATGGGCCAATTTAGTCCGAGATGTGTTGGAGTTTGGGCCTGAGAGAAAATTTTGAGAGTTTTTTTTATAAAATCAACATGTCTGTTTTCAATTGAACAACAGTTGTTTTGTAATAGTTGCTCCCTCTCTCCTTAAGGTAAAAACTCTCCCTTTAGGAAGATAGAAGGGGCGGCGGCACTAATAGACTACTAGTACCGTCGCTTTTCCCAATCTCAAAAGCCTACCAATAAACTACTAGTACCGGCACTAAAAGACATTTCTCTCATGGGAGTGTTTGTTCTCACTTTGTGAGAGAAATGTCCACATTTTGGAGTTTTTTTAAAAAAAATAGAAAGGAAAAAAAAAACTGAAATCCAAATCCATAGATCTCATCCACTCCTACAACTTGTACTCCAGTAAGCATCTTTATTGATGGTAGGGTAAGAAAGAACCTTGATGAAAGCTTCTCAAGGCTGAAGATGAAGACACATATTGGAGTTGAGGAGCAGCACTTTTCTTATACTTCGTTATCAATAGATTTGCTTTAGATTTTCTCCATTTGGAGATAGCTACATCAACTAAAGTGAAAAATGTTCTTGAGCCTCAGATCCAGTTTTTTCCCATCAAATTCATGTCGGTGATGGAAGAAAGGAAGTTAACGTCAGATGGTGGAAAGGGCAAAATTTCATGAACTCCAGATTTCTGCAAGTTTAAGTCAAAGCAATGAAGCTATTCCAAAATTTTTTACATTAAAATTCAGTTTTGTGTTGGCGGTTTGGTGAAATCTATGGGTAGAGAAGCTATTGTTTTTTTAGCTTTTGGTGTGATTATAGTTTTTATTTTGTTAATATTTCTATTCTATGAAAAAGAAAAGGGAAGTTTCCCATAAGCACAGAAGCACAAAAATGTGTGTTAAAATTAATCATCGGCTATGAAGGAGATGTAAATATCTTTCTCAATTTTAACTAATAGCTACAAAGGGATGGATAATTTTTCTCTCAATTTTAGCTAAAACGTTATTAGAAAAAAGATATTTATATTAATTTCAGTTGATTACTTGTATTTTGAAAGTAATATTTGAGAAATCTATTATTATGGATTTATATTTCTGAATTGGCTCTAGGCCATTTGGTACATTTCTTGTAATACACTTCTTATATTTAACCGTGTATTTATTTTCAGCTAGTTAGTTGAGTTGTATGTTAAGCAAATTTTGATTATGTAAGTTTTGATTATTATTAATAAAATATCGCTTTTGATTAAAAAAACCCAAATTTTATTGTTTAAAATTTTATCATAATTCTGCTTGTATTTTCAAACCCTATTAATTCATTCAGATGTGCTATTTGTGATTATCAAACAAATTTAATTGATTCAGGTCTAAATCAACTAATTTTCAAAGTAAGTGAACTTATCAAACAGGCCCTAAGAGATAGACTAAAAACTCGACAAGTACATAAAACCCAATATGAATCTGCTAGACACCCAATAAATAGATATAATTCAATTCAAAGAAAATAATACCAACATATCCATTAGAAATCCAATAAATAGATAAAACTCTACTTGAACACATTAGATGTCCCAACTTGAATTAAAAATTTTAAATGAATGTGATCTATTCTCAAGATATCTATCCAAAGTTCCAAACTACAATGCACACTTTAAACTCATAAGAGTACCATCAAGATAGTACCACTACCACCCAATCCCAACCCATTTGAACCAAGATGAGTACACATGGCTCACCATAAAAACTTGTATATGACTAGCTCAATTATCCAAAATCACTATCTATTTTTTTTATACAACAAACTTAACTTTTTCAAATTGACCACAAAGAGTTAAAACTCTAGTATTATAGTAGGATATGGATTTGAAATTTTAAACATGCTAGTTTGTTAGGTTTATTCTAACGTTAAATTTCATATGGATGTCAGACACCAAACCCACACTAGTACTAACTGCAAATCCAATTACTCACTGGCAAGTCTAACCAGCAAGCCTAATTGCTCAAGACAGTATCACCTGCAAGCCCAACTTACATTCAGAAGAGCATACACGACCCAAACTAAGCACACTGCATCTCCAATAACATAAGACCACCAGTTGAGACAGTTGAATCCAGATCAAAAGTTTAAGTCAATGCATTTTGAATATTTACTAATAACTTATTAGTTACTTTAATTCTCTTTTTTAACTTTTCTAATGTGGTATTTCTATCCACCCAGAACTCTAATAATGTTCATGCAGATTTTCTGTAGAATATCACTAACAGCGCATGGCATAAGCATATTTAATTTGCAAACTACAAAATCTGATGCCAGCGGTATAGTTACATGCAATGACATACCTGAACTTGTTAAATCTCCGACGCAAAAATCTTGCAGTGGTTGAGGATCGAATGCCAACGCTGAGTAAATGAAGCACAAAGCAATCAAACTCAACAACACACTGGTCTTTTTCATTCCGAATTTGGAATTATTTACCAGACCTGAGATTTTCTAAGTTTTGGACAATTAATCGAAGCCCAAAGTTAGATGAATCTTCTTATGATTTCTGCTAGTCAATCACTTCAGCTATTTAATACAACGTTAAAGATATAGTTTATGAATTAATGAAATATTTTAAAGTGTGGCAAGCCGAATGGCCAGCCTTGAGATTCGATTATGTCAGTATTAATTTGTGTTACATGAAAAACATGGAATAGTTTGTATGCCAGTAATTGTATTGAATCCATGAAATTAAAGGGTTTGTTTTTGTGTCTCTATGTGAAGATTATCATTAACATTGCACTCAAAGAATTAACGTTACATGCTTTGACAATGTCTATGCATTGACAAGTTGATATAATTCAAATTCTTCCAATTAGTATCAAAGGAAATTGTTGTCAAAAACGAGAATTGTATCTGCAATAGAAATCTTTTATTAATCTTGATATATTATAATAAATATAGAAAATTAGCATTCCAATATCCAGGTTTGAAGTTAGATTCATGGGCCGGCATATTGGTGTAAGTGTGTGTGTGTGTATATTAGTATATATATATAATTACTAAACAGTTTGAGCGTTATTATTTTAGAATTCAAAATCAAGCCTTTATGACACTATGTAGAGTCGATTGTATGGATCATATTTTATCAACGTATTTATGTGTACACATGTTACCATTCATTTCACAAATAATACCATGAGTCATCATATGACATTATTTATCATTCAAAACGACATCATTTTGTGACACATGATCAATGACGGTTACTTGTCAAATGGATGAAAATGAGTTAAGAATTATTTGTGTAACAAAATTCAAGTTGAGAACCAAAACGATACTTAACATAAATTGAGAGAATATTAAAGTCATTCACCCTAAATACATCATTATATATATTTAATTATTTTTACGTCTCCCTATTCTTTTTAATTTGAGTTAATATTTCTTTATTTTTATACATTATATACGTACTTATACATAAAAAAAATTGACACACCTTAATAACTGATAAACATGTAGAAAATAGACCTGAAGATTTAGATGAAAACTAAAAAAAAAAAAAAAAAGAATCAAATGGGAAAGAAGACAATGAAAATGCTAGAGCAACTCTTTGAAATCACATGAAGATAATTTTCTTCTCTTATTTGAAATATTTAAAAAATATATATATTTTAAGCAACTAATAAAGCATTGTCATACCAATTTCTTATTCAAAAGAAAACAAAATTCACATAAATTCAGAAAAAAAAAATTGATGCCCACAAGTCATCATCACAAGATGTATAGATGCAAATTAACAAGATGAATCCAATAATCAAATCAAAGCCAAGATTGTCCCATTCGGCTGCAATATTTTTGTTGCTGCATAAATTGTGCGGCTTCTTTAGTTGGCAGTTTGATTATTCTTCTCCTTTCGGCAAACCGAACGTAATATTATGACTAAATTTGAAACTCTTCTTTTCTTAAATCTTGTCGAAACTTAGCATGGCCGGGCCTATACAGACATAGATACTTCCGCGGGATGAACCAACATTAATTCTTTAGTATCTGAGTCGCAGTGGCAGGTGTACAAGGATAAGGGTGAATAAAAATGATTATGAAATTGATGACATATATTGACAAATTGTAATTAATTAATTGCGACAATTGACGAATGTTGAAAAACCTACTGATGATCATTTACAAGTATTAGTTGTGTTGAATAGTGCTGAGAATCAGTGGAGGATCTATGGACTAGAGTTAGAGGGGAAAAAATTGTTTAACATTACAGGCAGAAATAATTTTTTAAATTGTAGAAGAGCAAATTTTAATTATTTTGAAGACTTATATTAATAATAATTTTATCTTGTTGGGGGCTGGAGATCTTCGATTGGTCCAGATGGATTCGGAGGTAGAAAAAAATAAAATTTATTGGGGAGCAAAACAAAACATATAGTAAATAAATGAAATAATTTTGAAAATAAATAAATTAAAATAGTAAGGATTAACATAGAAATTAAATATAATGCATATTTGAATTAATTATACAAAAATTTGATATTCAAATATAGTTTTAATAGACAATATGAGGCTCCGCTTGGATAAGCTATTTTTGGATTATATCATAAAAATTTTTTTGTTGGGATTTGTTATGAGAAAAGAATATTTTGGGAGTGTTTGGAATGAATGATTTTGTTTTGTTGGGATTTGTTTTAAGATTTTTTTATTAATAAAAGTTTGAAATTTAAATTTGAGTTAGTATTTGGCTCCGTTTGGACCCTTAAATTTTCAACCAATTTGTAAAACAAAAATTAAATCGTGTTTGGTACCGCATTTTTCAAATGTTTGCAATTACAATTGCAAAATACGTGTACAGTAAAAATATCTTTGGATATTATTAAATTAATACACAGTATATTCTAATGTTTCTTGAAGCCAAACCAAATAAGGGCATAAACTACTATATAGAGTTAAGAGTGCCCCTTTCTGCTACATCCCATAAGCTAGCAGCATCAGTCCCTTTTCCCTTCGGAAACCAACTAAGGCAACTCCAATTGAATGCGGAATCCCGCTAGCCTTTATTCGTATGAACTCCTAGATCTATGAAGAACATGGGCATCTGTAAGCCGGTGTAGCTAAGCGAAGAGCGGAAAGAAGGAATCACAAAAGAAATTCATTCCTGGGCTTTTTAGCAAGAAGGACGATTTACACGAGAGGCCTTTCGATCTGCCTGTATCCAGCGAAGTGGCCGGCGATCTTCGGCAATCGCTGGCCTCTGCTACTTCAGCCCAAAGATTCAGAACGTGCTAAGGAGAAGTTGATAATGGAAGGAGGAAGAGATTTGTGTGTGTGGTGGTGGTGACCTTTGCAGCAATCGTGAAAGAAGATAAATATAGTATGGCAATAATGTTGTGTACTTCTTATTAGAATGGCTGAAAAAAGTTGAATTGAATTGCTTTGTCTGACACGATTTTAGAATATTTTAATATGACGGGACCCGCTGGTATTAATGTGTTATAATTTTTATATTAAAAAAAAATGCAGTATTGCTACTTGTGAATATCGTGCTCCTGTTTAAAAAAAAAGTGAGTAAAAAAAACATGTCAGCGTGCAAATGCAATTAAGCGGGTCTCACTTCTTTAAATAATTCATTATATAACAATATATAAAATAATCAATATATATATAATAATAATTTTTTCTATACACAATTTTCAACAAATTAATCAAATTTATCTATCCAAACGCATCTAATCATTTTATAAATATTCCTTTCTCATAACAAATCCCCATAAAATCATTTTATAAATAAAACCAAAAAATAACCTATCCAAGCGGAGTAGTAGTTTATTTTGGTGGAAATTATGTTAGGAAGAATTGTTTATTATTAAAATTTAAAATTCAAATTCAAATTCAATATTTTATTTATAAAAATTACTGTAGCAAAAATAATTACTGTAGCATTGTTTTGTGTTTTAAAATTTTTGATGAAAAAGTTGAACAAAACAAACACACCATTTTGCAATTGTGAAATAAATCACAAAAATATGTTTTAACCATATAAATTTATATAATTTAATACTTTTAATCCGTGCACTTAATATTATAACCACGCTAAAAAAATAGCAATTTAAAAAACTTTTTGACCCAACAATTTAAACAATTAATATAAAAAAATAATTATGTAAAATGTTCATTAAAAAATTATATAAATTTAAGACTTGCGTAGTTCTTCAATGAATATCAATTCACGAATAATAGCAAAATATCTGCTCAATATTTTTATGTTTTTTTTCTTTCAAAATCCCTATAAAATAGATTTTTCCACTTTTTAAAAATTCATAATAAGTGTCTCTAATTTTCTATATAGATTTTCCACTTCTTTAAAATTCATAATAAGTTTCCTCTTTATATATGAAATGAAGAAACAATAGTTTTTATAAAGATGAGTGGGACAAGAAGAGAATGAGGAGGACGTTTAAGATAAATGATAAAAAGATAAATTAATTTTTTTATTTTCAAATAAAATTGTTAGACCCAATAATAGTATATTGTGGGATTTTTTTATATTAAAAAGAAATACCTCTTTTTTATAGTTCGGCTTTTTAGGTATAAATTGTGACCATAAACCTATAAATAGATTGAGTTTCATCTTATATAAATTATATTGTGAGGCTTAAGTTTATAAACAAACTAGACCTATTAAATACTTTATTTTTCTTAATGGAAAAAATAATTTAAAAACTATAAATCTTAATCAAGAATAAAATAATAATAATAAGAATAAAGACCTATATATTTACTTTCTAATTTACTTTATTATTATTTTTTTTTTTTTGGGAGGAGTTAAACAAAAAACTAGAATAAAGTTGAGCAATAGGCGGAATGGTCACTAAATTTTACATTTTTTCGATTTTTTGTCATCAAACTTTTCTTTTAACCAGTTATTAAACTATTAAATTGGTATACTTTTGATCATTATGTCACATTACTCTTGTTGAGAATACAGAATGCAGATTTTTTTGGGATATGATATTCCCCTCCATGACAAGTGTGTATCCATGAAAAATTTGCATTTCTTCTACTCAAACGGAATTAAGTGGTGGAATGACTAAAAGCCGTTCAATGATCAATTTGGCTAAAACAAAAGTTTGATTACCGAAAGTCAAAAAGATTGAAATTTACTAACCATTTCAGAGTTGTTTAATAAAGTTTTGTTCATACAGTAATAAGACTATATATTTGTGTTTATATTAAGGATACTGTTATTGTCAAAGCAACTATTAGCTTCCAAAGTAATAAATCACACATCTTTCAAATTTACCCTTAGTCAATCAACTATTTTATCTTTTCTTTATTTATCTAGACCTCTCATTTTTATCTTCTTTCTACATTATCTTTACAACTTATCAATTCTTTATAACATCTTCCCCTAACTTTTTCTTTCTTCTCCTTTATCTTTTTCTCACAAAAATAATATAACACTTATTTCTATTAATAGTTTTTATTATTTTCTCAATTAAATTATAAAATATTTACCAATATATACTTCAAAAAATTTAGGCTCCATTTGTTTACCGTTGTTTTAGTGTTTTATTTCACAAATTCAATTTGATTTATCTGTTTTGTCCATTTTTTATCAAAATTTTTAAACAAAAGAAATAATGTTACAATAATTATTTTTAATACAACGTTTTTTATATTTTTATAAATAAATTATTACTTTTAAATTTTAATTTTAAAATTTTAATAATAAAAAATTCTTCCAAAAATATTTTTTACCAAATAAACTCATAAAATATTAATTCAAATTTGAAATTTAAATTTTATTAATAAAAAATTCTCTAATATAATGTCTACCAAAACAAACTCATCAATTCAAACACCCCCAAAATATTTATTTCTTATAACAATTTTCAACAAAAAAATTCTACTATAAAACTAAAAAAAATACTCTATCCAATGTAAGTTATATTTTTTTTGTTAAAATACTAAATATAAACATATGGCAACTATAAATTATTATTTTTATTTTAAATAATGCTTTTCATACTAATATTTTATCAAAATAATTCGCATAAGGTAAAACTTAAAAGGAAGACACCACCACCATATATATATATATTTATAATAGAAATCTTGATTTCATGTATTTTTTATGTTACAATTTAATTCATAAATTTTAAATAATAAAAATGCAACAAATTTTATTTTAGAATGTGGATGCATATATTCACTTCTATTTTTATTCTGAGGAATTTTTTTCCTTGTGATCTATTATCATTTTGAAACGTTAATTTGCTCATAATATAATTAAGGCAACAAGAACTTTTTATTATCAAAAATTAAAAATTTCAATTTCAATTAATAATTTATGAGTTTATTTTCAGTAAAAAAATGTCTTAGGAAGAATATTTTATTATTAAAAATTTAAAAGTAAAATTTAAATTTAATAATATTATAAAAATATAAAAAAATGTTGTAACAAAAATAATTACTGTAATATTATATTTTTTATTTTACAAATTTTGATTAAAAAATGGACAAAAAAATAATTGAATTTATGAAATAAAACACTAAAATAATGGTAAACAAATGGACTAAAATTTTTGACGTATATATTGGTAAATATTTTATAATTTAATTGAGAGAAAAATAAAATCTATTAATAGAAATAAGTGTCATATATATATATATTTTATATATAATTTTTTTATTATAATTTGAGGGTGAAAATAAATATTATATTAATAAAAATTTGGGAGAAAATCAGTGTAAAGGAGAAGAAAACAAAAGTTATGCGAAGATATTATAAAGAATTGATAAGTTGTAATGAGAAGTTGTAATGATAAGTTAGAAAGAAAATAAAGATGAGTTATACAAATAAATGAAGAAAAGATAAAGAGTTATTGATTAAGGGTAAATTTGGAATATGTGTAATTTATTGCTCCGTAAGCTAATAGTTGCTTTGGCAATAACAGCAGCCTAATATTAAAGCTAAGATTCAAACCCCCAAAAAATAATTTGTAAGCCCAAATATGACAGTAGGCCCATATATTGAACTAAAGTTCAAACCTAACCCAAAATCTATGTTTGTGTTTATATTAAAGCCGAGATTCGAACCCAAAAAATAATTTGTAAGTCTACACCTGACGAAGCGTCGTATGTTAGATCAAAATTCTATACTAACCTCAAATCTAAAACTTCAAAAGGGTTGAGCAGTTTATCCTGGTTCTTGTCACCGAATTTGACCGATTTTTTTAAAAACCAACTTTTTCTAAAAGTCGAACTGATTCTTGGTTTGGTCCCTAGTTAGACTATCTGGTCTGGTGCGTGGTTTAAAGGTCCAAACCCCCTTAATTGGTCTATTTGATCTTAATGAATTGGTGCATATATCTTACCCAATGAGGCCAACAAGGTCATAAAGGCCCAACCTAATCTTTAAACTAAAGCCTCAATTACTTGAATAGTAATCACAATTCCCTTGATTCTATCTATAACTCCAGAGGCTCTATTTATAACTTCAACAGTATTCAAAATTCCTACTGTGGGCCAATGAACCAAAACAAGCCCTAGTAAATTCTTCACATGACTAAGATTAAATTCAAATTTTTGTTTATTATTACTATATAATAATATGTAACACCATAAGGTCGAAGTTTTCAAAAGTTATTTATTTATAAAGTTCCCTCCCTTTATATATTAATATTATTAGAGTTAATTGTAAAAAAATAATGATAAACTATGACTTGATTGCAAAACACCCTTGAATCGTTAATTTCAGCTTGATTGGTAAAAATTGTATTGGGAAATGATAAAATCAACCTTGTGAAGGTTAAATTACTCTCATTTGATTATCTTTATTATTCATTAGCTAGTTTAATCAAATAACTACTTTTTTTTTAACCCCAAAACCCTTTCTCTATCTCTCTAAAACTCTCTATTTCTGTCTCCAAACTTTTGTAAATTAACCTTAAATTAAATTGTATGTAAATGTGACTAATTGTTTGTAAATAAATTCACCTCTTAAAAATTGTGTTATCTAAAAGAAAAAAAATTAAACAAAGAAAACTAAGGGTTTTTTAGGTTTATTGAAGTTGTTTTCTTCAAAAATAATTGGTCAAATTAAAATGATTTAAATCATTTGAGATAAATGTGAGAATTTAACTTAAATTTAATTTAAACTTAATTTACAATAGTTTAGAGCGAGAAATAGAGAATTTGAGAGAGAGAGAGAGAGAGAGAGAGAGAGAGAGAGAGAGAGAAGTTTTGAGGTTAGAAAAAAGTAATTATTCAATTGAGTTAGTAGAAAATAAAGACAATCAAATGAGAGTAATTTAGACAATTAACATTTATAAGGGTTTGATCTTGTCTCTTTGCAATACAATTTTTATCAATTAAGGTGAAACTATAGTACAGTGCCAAAAAAATAGTTGTCAATGGAGGTAAAATCTTAAAATTAATAGTTTTTTTTTGGGTTAATTACAAAAAACCTCCCTGTGGTTAGACGAGATTTTAAGTTACCTCCTTGACATATTAAAACCTATAATTTGCCTCCTTGTGCTTTGGATTTTTTTAAAAAGTGAACGGACATCCACTCACTTAACGGTACTGACAAACACGCGCTTACAAAACGCGTATGAACAACCCATGTTTGACCAAACAATCAAATGCAAAAATTTCTTTCTCAAACTGTTGCAAAATTCAACTTCCATGGCCGCCACTATCTTCAAATATCAATTTTACAGTTTGAGAACTTGCCTAGATTCTTCAAGATCCTGTCTCTTCTGCTCTTTTTCCTCAAGAATCTTGGTCTTGGTATCTTGTTGTGAGAACTTCAAGATCCAGCTGTTTTCCTCTCTGAGGATGACGAATCCAGGCTTGCTGCTTCCTTTAAAATGGCGCTCATCGGAAAATTTTTTTTATGGAAGACCAAATTTGGAAAAAATTAAGTCTTTTTGTGTCTCTAATCGATTCAAATGAGAGGTTCGTATTGGAGCTTTGAACCACCGACAAATCCTCATGAGGTTCTCATCATTGGAAGATCTAAAAAGATGTAAATTAATGGGATCTTGGTTTATCAGTGGCTGCCGAATTAGAGTGTATAACTATCAGTTGATGGAGTGGATGCTGCGATTGTGCCGGTTTGGATGCTTCTTCCAAACCCGCCTGTCCAACTTTTTGAAAAAGAAATGCTTTTCACAATTGCTAATGCTTTCGGTAATCCAATTGCGCTAGATATTCGCTCCAGATGAGGATTCAAGTGGTGGACACGTACCCTGCCATTGAATATTGTAAGCTAAAAGCTTTCCTCCAACTTCAAGAATCACATTTATTTAATGGTAATGTAGCGATTTGTTCCGTGTTTCACCCAATGCTCCTTAAGGTCAACAGGATTTGACAGATCGTGGCCTTCTGCTGCTAGCCGACTAAGCAGTTTGTTAAATGCACTTCCACTCATTTTCCGACCACCAATTCTTGCATGATGCTTATTAGGGACTGCTGGCAGCGGATACATGACGCTAAAAGATTTTTTTGGGAATTGTTTGCTGGAGCTACTTGTTCATCTTATGCTGCTGTTGTTTTGGTTGGACTATTGATCGCCCATTGCTGCATATGCTCTGAGAGGAGAACATTGGTGATTGTCTATGCTTTGGTTGCAGTTGTTGGTGTGCTGATTTCTTGGAAATTGTGGATATGTTCAATAGATCATTCGAATTATATTGTGGATTTTTACATCTATTTTTTTGTTTCATTGCTAATGTGCATTCAAGAAGATGATTTGGGGTATTTTTAGAATTTTTGTGCTTACCATTACTTTAGTATATTTCCGTTACTTTTTACTTTAGTCTAAAGTATAAGTAGTTGAATAGTAGGTTTTCAAAAGTTGGGGAGGTAACGTAAAATATCGCCTAACCACAGGGAGATATTTTGTAATTTACCCTTTTTTTTATCAAACCATAGTTTAAGCAATGTTTTAAACACCAGTTCGGAATACGAACTAAGCGAGCTAAGTGGTCGATAGGTCATTAGATCAATTCGATCAGATTGGTTAAAAAAAAACTAGATAATGTCATAAAAAAATTTAAGGGTTAATTGCTAATTACCCCCTAATATTTTACGAAACTGACTCGTTACCTACCTATGGTTTAGAAACATGCAATTCACCCTCTATGATTTGAGTTTTTTTGCAAAACAAACGGATTTATTAATACGTAATAGATTGCAATAAAATGTCATATTTACCCTTCAATTGTACCTAAAAAATAACTAAAATACCCTCACATTCTTTCTTCCTCATCCTGTCAATAAAACACAATCAAAACCCAAAACTCATCCGGCTTCACCAAATCGCTAATTCACCAATTCATCAACCAAAACCAATTCAAATTTTAGTGGTAAATCCAATCTTATCTTTAAGTTCAATTTATAGTCCTTATTGGTAAGTCAATACCCTATTTTCTTCCAAATCTTTCCATCAAATTCACCAATTTAGCAATCAAAACCCATCAAGAATATATATTCAATCTTTAGTTTTAAATTTAATTTTATCTTTAAGTTCAATTTATAGTTATTATCCATAACTTTATTTTCTTCCAAATCTTTTCCCCCCATTTTTCTGAAACCCGAATAACGGCTCTTATTTTTTTCTTGGCAAATTAAACAGACAACAAGAAGTGGCATTTCATTCCGCTTTTAAAGTTTACGGTCATCCCAAAACTTTACTTTACAAAACAATGATAAAGATGACAGCTTTTTAATACTATTTAAAATAGAATTTTCTACTTTTCCATACTGGTTAAGGAATAAAACCTCGCTGGAATAGTTTGTGTAATTAAATTTAGTGGAATCAAGTTGCTTGAAAATAGTAAACTTAGCATTTAACATTGAAATTTCTGATGTTTTAATTGTTGTTTATGTTGAGTTGTGGAGCCTAACAGTTTGAAAGCATTACAGTTTGAAAACCTTACACAGAAAAATCCGCGAATCGACCTATTTAGTTTTGGGGATATTTTGGTGTTTTCACCTTATTATTTCGTAGCCTTATTTCGTTGAGTATATAAAGATGTATTTAGGGTTTCAAATGTATGATCAGAGGGTGAGAGACAGAGATACGATTGTAACTCAGTTTTATTATAGTGAAATCTAGTAGCGGCAAAGTGGATGTAGCTCTCGCATTGAGAGTGAACCACTATAAATCTGTGTGTGTTCCTATTTTCGCATTATTAATCGTTTCAAAACAGGTTGGATTAGGGTGTCTAATCCTAACAATTTGTATCAGAGCAACAGGTTAAGTCAGAGTGTTTGGAAATGATGGTTGGCGAAGATGGCTCGGTATACGGTATCGGGAAATTCGATGGTATAGATTTCGCGTTTTGGAGAATGCAAATTGAGGATTACTTGTACAGGAAAAAACTTCATCTTCCCTTGAGTACGACCAAAGAAGATGGTAGATGATGAGTGGAATCTCCTTGATAGACAAGTTCTGGGAGTCGTCTGGTTGACGTTGACAAAAAATGTCGCTCACAACGTGGAGAATGAGAAAACCACAGCAGGTCTTATGAAAGCCTTATTCGACATATATGAGAAACCTCTGCGAACAACAAGGTATTTCTAATGAAAAAACTATTTTACTTAAAGATGGTTGAAGGTGCTTCTGTGGCAACGCATCTAAATGAATTTAACACAATCGTCGATCAATTGTCATCTGTGAAAATTGATTTTGATAATGAAGTCCGTTCCCTAATTCTGTTAGCGTCTCTACCGAATAGCTGGGAGCCTATGAGGGCAGTAGTCAGTAACTCAATCGGGAGTGATAAACTTAAATTCAACGATGTGAGGGATCGTATTCTTGCCGAGGAGGTTCGTAAGATTGATTCTGGTGAAACATCAAAAGACTCAGCTTTGAATTTTGAAAACATGGGAAGAAATAATGAGAGAAACTCCAACTGGGGTAAGGGCAAATACAAGTCGAAGAATGGGACAGTCCAAGTTCGGGCGAACATTTGAGTGTTGGAATTGTGGCAAACAGAGTCACATAAAGTGGAATTGCAGAGCATCAATAAAAACGGTGATGATAAAGATGATGGAGCCAACGCAATAACGAAAGAGATCACTGACGCGTTGTTTCTGTTATTTGACACTCTGATAGACTCGTGGGTTTTGGATTCAGGAGCGTCGTTTCACACCACCGCACACATTAATGGAGAATTATGTGGATGGAAACTATGGGAAAGACTACCTTATAGATGGTGAGCCACTAGATATTGTGGGCATCAGGAAAATCAAACCGAAGATGGAAAATGGGTATGTTTGGAAGATTAGTAAAGTGAGACACGTTCCAAGGTTGATGTGCAATCTGATTTCGGATGGACAACTCGATGGTGAGGTCATAATGTCAGTTTCGGAAATAGTGCTTAGAGGTGAGGAGCGACAGTCATCACTCGAGGTCACAAAACAGGAACATTATACATGACGTCTACCTGCACAGACATGGTTGCTGTTGTTGATAGCCCGAAGAACACAGAGTTGTGGCTTGTAGATTGGGCCACATAAGCAAGAAAGGAATAAAGCTTCTTGTTAAGAGTGGTCAGATTCTAGAGTTGAAGTCCGTCAAGCATCAACTATGTGAGAGCTGCATTCTTGGGAAACAGAAATGTGTCAGTTTCTCAAAGATTGGGAAAGAGCCAAAGAAGGAAAGCCTGAAATTGATGCATACCGATGTCTGGGAACCCGTACCCATTTCTTCTCTTAGTGGATCATACTACTACGTGACGTTCATAAATGATTCAACAAGAAAAGTATGGGTCTACTTCATAAAGAACAAGTCTGATGTGTTTAGTGTTTTCAAGAAGTAGAAGGCCTTGGTTGAGAATGAAACGAATCTGAAGGTGAAGCGTCTGAGGTCTGATAATGGAGGTGAGTACATCAATACAGATTTCAGAGAGTATTGTGTTGTGAATGAGATCAAGATGATGAAGACTATTCTTGGAACGCCTCAAGAGAATGGAGTAGTTGAAAGGATGAACATGACACTGAATGAACGTGCAAGGAGCATGAGATTGCATGTCGGGCTGCCTAAAACTTTCTAGGTAGATGCAGTCAACAATGCAGCCTACCTGATCAATAGAGAACCATCCATACCTCTAGATTTCAAAATTCCAAAAGAAGCTTGGAGCGGTAAAAAGGTAAAATTTTCTTTTCTAAAGGTGTTTGGTTGTTTATCATATGTCCATATTGATGATATTGATAGAAGCAAGCTTGATCCAAAGTCTAAGAAGTGTTTTTTTATTGGCTATGGTGACGCTGAGTTTGGTTATCATTTTTGGGATAATCAAAATCGGAAGATCATTCGTAGCAGGAACGTCATCTTCAACAAACAGGTCCTTTATAAAGATGTTGTTTACAAGACTTCTGATAGTGTGGGTTCCGAATTGAAAGAGTCTACTACGGTCAATTTGAGAGATTTTTTAGTTGATAATACTTCGACTGTTAAAGAAGATTGGGGTGTTGTTGAAGAAGAGGTTGACGAGAATGTGGCTCCGGAGCTAAATTCACAAACACCGATTGCAGAGCTACGAAGATCATCCAGAATCAGCAAACCAGTCGAGAGATGCTCTCCGTCTCTTAATTACATCCTGCTGACTGACAGAGGCAAACCATAATGTTATGACGAAGCAGCACAGTCTAATGATTCGATTAAGTGGGAGGCAGCCATGAAAGATGAGATGGACTCGTTACAGTCAAATCAAACTTGCCAATTGGCTGAGTTACTGAAAGAGAAGAAAGCACTACACAACAAATGGGTCTACCGAATTAAAGAAGAATATGATGGGAGCAAGAGGTACAAGGCTAGGTTGGTTATCAAAGGTTTTCAGTAGAAAGAAAGTATCGACTACACTGAGATCTTCTCATCAGTGATCAAGTTGATAACGATTAGAACTGTCTTGGGTTTGGTTGTGAAAGAAGACCTTCATCTTCAGCAAATGGACGTGAAAATCGCTTTTCTTCACGGCGATTTGGACGAAGAGATTTACATACAGCAGCCACAACGTTTCAAGATGAAAGAGAAAGAAGAGCTTGTGTGTAAGCTTCAGAAGAGCCTGAATGATTTGAAACAGGCTCCAAGGCAACGGTACAAAGAGGTTCGACAACTTCATGATGAGTAACAACTTTGTGAGGTGTGAAGCCGATCACTGCTACTACATCAAAAGGTTTGATAACTCCTACATTATTCTGCTCCTTTACGTTGATGACATGTTGATTGCTGGAGCAAGTTTACACGAAATTGACAGGCTGAAGAGGGAGTTGTCTGAGCAATTTGCGATGAAGGATTTGGGTGCTGCAAAACAAATCCTTGGGATGAGGATCTTCAAGGATAGAGAAATTCTCAAGCTTTCACAAGAAGAGTATGTGAAGAAGGTTCTTAGCTAGTTCAAGTTGTACGATGCGAAGCCGGTCACTACACCGTTGGATGGTCATTTCAGACTATCCAAATAACAGTCACCTTCGACCGAGGAAGAAAAGGACTACATGGCCACGGTTCTATATGCCTCCGCCATTGGTAGTCTTATGTACGCGATGGTTTGTACACGGCCAGACATTATACATACAGTAGAAGTTGTCAGCAGGTTTATGAGCAATCTAGGAAAACAATATTGGGAAGTCATAAAGTGGATCTTGTGATACTTGAAGGGAAGTTTGGTATTCGGTTTATGTTTTTGGAAGTCACACTTGGGTTTGGATGGATAAGATTATGCTAATAATGGTGGTGATGTTAATAGTAGGAAGAGCACAACTGGGTATGTCTACACTTTAGATGGTACCGCAATCAGTTGGGTCTCGAAGCTTCAAAAGGTAGTCGCTCTTTCTACTTGCAAAGCTGAGTATGTTGTGGTGATAGAAGCCGCGAAAGAGATGATGTGGTTGTAGCCTTTCTTACACGAGTTAGGACAAAACTACGATGGAAGTGTATTACATTGTGACAGCCAAAGTGCAATCTATTTAGTAAAGAACCCGGTATATCATGGTAGGACAAAGCATATACAGGTGCATTATCATTTCATCAAATCCACCTTAGAAGATGGAGTGTTAGCGCTTGAGAAGATCCCAATGAGTCGGAATCCAACTGATATATTGATGAAAGCTGTGACGAGTTAGAAGCTGATGTTGTGTGCAACTTCAGTTGGACTTCTTGGATGATGCATCAAGGATGGGAGCCGCTACAGATAGAGAGATGATGGGATTAGTCTCCAAGTGGGAGATTGTTGAGTTGTGGAGCCTAAGACATTTGAAGACCTTAAGCAGAGAATTCGCGGATCGACCTATTTAGTTTTGGGGGTATTTTGGTACTTTTACCCTCTTATTTCATAGCCCTATTTCGTTGAGTATATAAAGATGTATTTAGGGTTTCTAATGTATGATCAGAGGGTGAGAGGCAGAGATACGATTGTAACTCAACTTTATCATAGTGAAATTTGGTAGCCACAAAGTAGACGTAGCTCTCGCATTAAGAGTGAACCACTATAAATATGTGTATGTTCCTATTTTCGCATTATTAATCGTTTCAAAATAGGTTGGATTAGGGCGTCTAATCCTAACAGTTTGCTAGGATATGACATATTAGTTCTTATTCCTAGGAACTTGTTGACTTACACACAGTTCAAGGAGTTGGCCTAAGCATAGAGAAATACATGATCAATATGGTGAAGATGCTCTCAATGAAGGAATGAGAGAGGTGGATGCGGTGTTCGTAATCCTTTTAATATATTTGAAACCTTCTTTGGTGAAGATTTTTCTGGTAAGGTTGCTCAATAATTATCTCAATCCCTGATTTTATTATTTTTAGCCTTCTATCTTGAAATTACCTAATATATCATATTCTATTATATCATAATTATCTTAAGATTACTTCCGTAAGAGTAAGAGACAGGGTGAAGACATTGTGCACATGTTCAAAGTTTCCTTGCCTAAAGTGCAAAAGGTACATCTTTCTGTCACAAATTTTTTATGAGCTTGGTAGGAAAGATAACATTGGAAGAGATGAAAATTTGATTTTGCACAGAGAATTTGATTTGAATATGAGCTTGCGCAAAGAATTTGATATGAGGTGTATTTAATTTCTGCCAGAATTTTATTTGGGGGTTGTGTTTGATTTTTGCCATCCTTCCAAATGAAAATTTTGAGATAAGAAGTAAATTTATGACAATTTTTTGTTGATGTGGAAAGGTAAAAATAGAAATTTCTTTGTTGATGTGGAGAGGGAAGAATAGAAATTTGTTTTGAAACTTTTTCTCACTTATCAATTAGTTGAATTTTGAGGTGGATGGACTATGGTGGCGGCCATTTCATGGGGATGGTTTTTGGAGAGTGGAAGGTTCTTGAAAGAAGATTGTTGAAGAAGTTGATGAGGGTATATTAGTCTTTTTATGTATTTTATATATATATATATTCATTAATAATAAAATACATTTTAATTATAGTGTTTCTTTTCTCAAAACTATTAGTTTTAAAAATTCTGTTAGTTTTACAAAAAAAATCCAAACCATAAGGAGTGAATTGCATGCTTCCAAATCATAGGTAGGTAATCTGTTAGTTTCGTAAATCACAATAGGGTTATTAGCAATTAACCCTAAATTTAAATATAAATATATTAATAATTTGAAAAAAAAAATCTTATATCCAACCACGAATATTTACTGAATTATAACTAAAATACATAATATTAATAAAACATCATTAATTCATCTAAATGTTAGCCATTATTTAATATCAAACATAATAATTCTAAAATAAAAGAAAAAAAAAGTATAAAATGTCTCCAACTTTGTGGAGTTTTTTTTGTTTGATCATTTATATTATTAATAAATGACTCAAAATAGTAATAAGCCAGATATCTATTATTTATTTAAATGTTTCTTTTGAATGAGTTGATAAAAATATAAAGAATAAAATTTTATTCATAAAATAACAATAATTCCATAAATGTATTGATATTGTATACATTTATATTGTGAATGGATCAAATTCCAAATAATACAAAAGCCCAAAGGTCAAAGTCAACGTTATTGTATCAAAATTAAATAATTAATACAAAATCCCAAAACCCAAAGTGCAAAGTAAAAAAAAGGGTCAACTAGTTAGACTGGAGTTTTGATTGAGTTGACCAGTCAAATCCGGTTTTTGACTATTTTTTTTTTTGAGAAAATTGGACCTAACCAAGAACCTGTCTCCAATCAAACACGTTGGACCAGCCGACCATGAATAGAAAATGAGTCTAGCATCATTCGTATGATAAAATCCAAATATGCTGAAAAAAATGTAACTTTTTCAAAGTTATGGATTAAAACATCCTCTCAAGTTAAAGAGATTGTTGGGTTCCTTTATCTTATTATGAGATTAGATTCTCTGTCCAACATTATTTTGTCTTATCATGTCCAATATTTCAAATCATATCCTATATCTAATATTATTTCAAATCATATCCTAAACAAGGCTCTGCGAACCGATCACAAGGCATGGTAACATGATGAATTGGGATCCGCGTTAACCAACCCAACTCGCCAGCAATCTCGCTTTCAGTCTTGTCGTTGTCATTACACATTTCGACTAGTCGTGTGTGCGCAAGAGCCTTGTTTACACTTTATTGCATGCTCATTGAGACAATGCCTCTTCTTTGGTTAGGCAACTAGGAAAAGTGATCCACAAAGAGATTCATGTGATGTTGTTGTTTTGCTTGGCCCAACTGCTGACACACCGCCTGCCAGCGTTAAGTTAAGCTGGCCACTTGTAGCACAGACCAAAAGAGGATACGGGACCCTTCCGTGAAGAAAACGGCTAAAGGAGGGGGAAGGAAGAGGTTGGCTTGAGCGGAGTAGCAGAAATGATAGGATTCTTCTCTGCCGTAGGTTGGGCGGAAATAGATTCCGCGGGAACGAGATTCTTAATCTTTATATTTATACACCAAAAATATCCCATCTACGTATGGATATTGGATTGGCCCATGATGAATGTTAGAGCCGCCACGTCAGTAGGCTCTTGAATACCGAGACTCAATTGTGGAGCCATCAATAAGCTCGCCAGGAGAGACTAGAGGGTGCTCCTATAGGCTCCAAAGGTCATATCTTGAGTCTTAGGATATATTTCAGGTATGCGGCAGATGACTCTTCGCGGGTTTAAAGAAAGAGCTACCTAAGAGGAAGAGAAGAGCGCGCTCTATCGAACTACAAACAACCCTAACTCCACTTAATATAACCCGAAATTGAGAAGGCTGGTCGTTCCGCTCTGTCATGCTAAGCCTAATGGCCGCTCCTCAACTGCTCTGAAAGGCCGATCTTTATTTCCTTCTAGTTCAATTGCGTCTTCCGTAGTTCCATGCTTTTAATCGCTACTTTTGACCCTAAGATGGGTAAAGATGCCGCTATCAGGGAAAAGAGAAGCTATCGATAGAGCTCATCAGCAGTCTACATCATCAAAGAAAAGGAAGGTCCATAGGAAGTAGTGAATTCCTGGCCCTCTGTTTCTTGGCAAGTATTTGAAGCAGGTGGCTTTCCAAACTGCTCAGTACTTAGCTAAGGAGCCTGGTGTCAGGCCCAAGATGGCTGTTTATGTTTCTCTGACTAAATCTGGTTTACCCCGATTTATCCCACCACATTATAGGAAATTAATACGTGGGGGTGATCGTCTCAGGGCTCGCATTGTCCTCACGGTGTGTGCTTTATCAAGAGTCATCCGAGTTCCACCGAAAGGTGGGATCAAGGTTGACCCTAAGACTATACACCAACGCGGGTTCCGATTGTCCGATAGCGCGCGGGCCACTTGCGAAGAAATTCGTTCTGTTGCCACGACGCTGTTGGGAAGGTATTTGCCTTCTTATGCTCAAATACCCATGAGATTGGGGTTTGACTTCAAACCCATGTTCAAGTCTGGTCCAAATACTTACAAGAACTACCGTAAGGAGTCCTTTGTGGAGGTTGGGTCTTCTGTGAAGAAAGGTGTAATGGAAAAGATACAGTTAACGATTTACCATACCCTTCCTTTAGACGTCTCTGCAGTCGCTTGTCTTCTGCAGGACGAACTAATAGAGGATATCGGACAGATTTGGTTCGCCGATCGGACGGTTTATCCCACCCCTGTCGGTGATCCTATCTTACCTGATCCCAGTACTTTGTCTGCGTTTGCTGCTTTCTTTGGCCAGTTAGTCGCATCATCATTTCAGAAATGGTGGGCGGCGCTAGCCACTAGGCAGGAGAACGGCCGGTTTGGTATTAAGGTTGAGGGGAGCGGCAAGTTGAGAGTCTTTGCCATTGCTAATCCATTCCTACAGACGCTTATTAGGCCTCTGCATGAGTGGTTAATGGAAGTTCTTTCCAGACTTCCTTGCGATGGTACATTCAATCAACTTGCCCCACTTGACAGGCTTAAGGGAAAGAAGGTATTATATTCTTTCGACCTTAAGTCCGCCACTGACCTCTTACCTGTTGAGCTTACTAAGGCTCTTCTTTCTAGTTTATTCGGGAAAACGTTTGCGGATTCCTGGCGTCATATACTGACTAAGGTCCGCTTCCGTATTCCTGGGTATTTCGAGGAAGGATCTGCGCCACCTACTTACAGGTTTACGAGGGGTCAGCCCCTAGGCTACTACTCATCATGGCCAGCATTCGCACTAACGCATCATATGTTAGTGTGGATTGCTGCCCAGCGAGTGTATCCTGAGAGGAAATTTCTCCACTACGCCATTCTCGGTGATGACTTGGTCATTGCCGATGAAAGGGTGGCGTTAGAGTATAGAAAGCTCATGGAGGATTCCATGGCAGTCATATCCCTGGAAAAATCTTTGATATCCCACTCTGGCGTCTGTGAATTCGCTAAGCGCCTTATTGTTGACAATCATCTCGATACTCGGATCGCTATAGGTCCAGTATCGGTGCCTTGTCTGCAGATGCTTAGTGGGTTTGTGAGCGCTTTTATCTTTAGCCTACTCAAAGTCGGATTTATGACTTCGTTTAGGTTGAGAGGTGGGGGTTACCGTGTATACTCTAGGTTAAGAAATCCTAATAGTACTTACTCTTTCCATCGTCTTAGTAGGCGTTGGCAGAGGCATTGGTTAACCCTGTACTCTTCATCTGGTATCTTCCCGATGCCCTTCAAGTTTTGGCTCGCATATCCTGAAAAGGGTGTGCTAACCTGTAACGAAGAAGGTTGCGTTCGGTCCTTTATCTTGGATATGGTAAGACCACGGGATATAGATGAAAATTCTATATCTCAGGTCCGACCATTCTGGACGGAGGTTTCACAACACTTTTTTGAGGCAATCTTGAGGTCATTCTTGAGATTGCATCTGGAGTATGTGAAGTGGTATGCTCAGGTGAGTGTTGATCTTTCGTTGAGTCTGGAGTTTCTTATGAAACCTCCCATTGCCCCTCGTAAGATTGCTCGTCAGTCTGAGGGATGTCTCCTCGTCGGTCGGGTAATTAGCCCGAGTTAAGGGAGTTCGTCCCCTTCCCTCGCTTCTAGGGGGAAGGAGGTTCTTTAGTAAAAGAAGATGGCCTCGAATGAGTACTAATCAATTTTCAAAGGCTAGAAGGGCGAATAGGGCATTCAT